>CM038047.1:47797209-49107209 GCA_021397845.1 Areca catechu | reverse complement strand
CCTCGACCGAGGTGGACCCCTCTCGGGTGGACACCTAGCGAGGCAGCAGAAGGGGCCCTGGACCGAACTCGACTTCGGCCTGGGCGGTAACGCCTCGGGATATCACCTGGCGAGGTAGCCGGGGGGCAAGGGCCGAGCTCGACCTCGGCGGCATGGGACCCGTAGCTGACTCGGCCGAAAAAACCTCCACGCGGCTCAATCATGCCCGACGGAAACTGAGACCGGCCACGTCATCATTATGGCCATAACAGTTGCCCCCCAATCTGTCGTTCCGTTGGGGCATCGTAACGGAACGTCGGGATTAAATACGGATATGATGTGGGGAGGCGAAGATCTTGCATCATAATTGCCGCGATCCTCGTCGCCGCTTCTCGGTGCGCCCGAAGCCCTATAGGAGGCCGCCACGTGTCACCCACTTGCCCATAATAAATGCGTCGCTTCGAAGTAGAGGCTGTTTCCCTGCCAACGAGGCATCGGTGTCGGGTGTGCGTACACGCGGTGATCATCCAGTGGCTCGGAGCAGAATGACGGGTACGGTCGCTGTCAACTGAGTTTGAAAAGGAGGGGACTTTCTGGAATGAGGCCTTTTCCTTTGCTCCGTGGGCGGTTTGCTACAAGCTAACTTCCACTGCCCCACATTCGCTCGGTGTATTTTCGGTGAGTGCCTCCATTTTCTCCCTAGTTTCCCTCTTCTTCTTCTCTGAATCTTTCTTGCTTTCTTCTTTGTCATGACGCGCCGTCGCCATGTTTCCTCTAATCCGGACGAGGCCGGTCCATCCTGGCCGAGGACTCCGTCTTCTTCCTCCTCGGAGGAGGAAGCGATCCCGGAGGAGACCCGCAGGCGACTGCAACCTGGGGGTATCACCATTGGCATCCCCAGGGGTGTCCGGTCTCCTCCTGTCGCTCTGGCTCTTCCGCTTCTTTCCCTTCCTGCTCCATCTCTTCTTTCTGCCGGTCCCTCCGGTCATGCTTCCACAATGACCGAAGGTGACCTCTCTTTGCTCCGGGAGGCCTACGGCATCCCGGGATCAATCCGTCTGCTTGTTCCGCGGCCCGGGATCGCGTCACCATGAGTAGCCCCGGCCGCATAGCCTTCTACGAAGACTTCCTCCTCGGGGGTCTTCGATTTCCTCTGCACCCTTCTTCCTTTCTTTCCTTAGTCACTTCCGTCTCGTTCTGGCCCAGTTGGCTCCCAACGCCATCCGGGTCATCTTTTCTTTTATTGTTTTTTGCCACTTCCACGGGTTTGTTGCCCGTTTCTCCCTCTTCAGGGCTCTGTTTACCCTGAAGAGGTACTCCACTGACGACGGCTGGTGGTACATCTCGCCCCGGCCCAGGTGTCTCCGGTTCGACCTCCCTTCTTCTATCAAGGGCTGGAAGAACCGGTTCTTCTTCACCTCGGTCGAGGATGTTGACTGGGCCTGGAGTGAACCGGACCGGTCTCCGAACCGGAACTCCCAGGTCGAGTTGGCGGACCAAGAGGCCTACTCCCTGCTCCTGAGCGATGTGGTCCCGGCACTCGAGGTTCTGCTCTCGGAGCAGAACTTGTTTGAGGCCGGGATCAGTCCCATCCGCGAGCCGGGTGAGACTCAGCCTTTCCTTGACTTCCGTACTCTTTCTCCTTTTTAGCCGAGCCGACTGACCTCCTCCTCTTTTGCATTGCAGGCATGAAATTTTCGCTGGAGAACCTCCTGGAGGGCGCGGCCTAGAGGGACGTCGTCGGGGTGGATGAGCCTGCGGTGAAGAGGGCTCGCACCGAGGCGGGCCAGGAGGTCGTGCCGGCGATAGTACCCAGCCTGGTGGTCGCTGCTCCCCCGCACAGGCTACCTCGGGGCGGGGCCACTGATGCGCCCGCTGTCATACCCAGCGATGCTGCCGACGAGGGGGCTCCACCACCAGCAGTTCCGCCCAGCGCCGGCCCCGTCGTTGTCGCGGCTCCGACAGCGTAGCCCGCGACTTCTGCCGCACCGTCGATGGTGGTTCTTGCTGGAGGGGCAGTCGCCGCCGCAACCGATCTGACGGCTCCGCCACCGGTGATCACCAACCGGTGCTCAGTAATCCACGACAAAGGGCTCGCAGAGAAAGTGATGGAGTATGCCTCCACCGCCCGGGATCGCCGATCTCGAGGCGGCAGGGACTATGCCGATGCCTTGCTCGGGATCCTCCCGCAGCTCTTCATGGTAAGTCCGAACTTAGGCTCCTTTGTCTGTCTTGCCTCGGTTAGCCTTTACACTAACCCGATTATTTTGCTGTGCAGATCGGAACGGCATGCTCCTGCTGAGGAACTTCCTCGTGGGGTACGCGAAGAAAGACCCGAGAAGGAAGAGAAGCTCGGCAAGCTCGCGGCCGACGTCAAAGATCTTATGGAAAAGGGGGTCGAGCTGCGAGCGAACAACCAGACCCTCCAAGCGGACCTGACGCGCACCGAGGGGCGAAACAAGGACCTGGAGTCCTCTCTGTCCAGGAGAGGAACTCCCACCAGCGCCGCATGGAAGAGGACGCGGCCGAGAGGGCTCGCCTTTGGGCCCATTCCCAGTGGCTGGAGCGCCAGCTGGAAGAGGCCAGACGGGAGGCGAGTGCGGTGAAAGATTGGAGCACCTACATCAATGGGCTCCTGGAGGTCGCGAAGCGGGAGGTGCAGGAAGCCGTCCCGAAATTTGGGCCTTCGACGAGTACATCTCGAAGGTCCGGGAGGCCGCCGTGGACTCCTTCCTGAAGGGGTTCCGAATGTGCCGGGAGAAGGTGGGGGCCTTCTACCCCGAGCTCGATCTCAGTGGGGTTGATGCAGAACGAAAGCTCTGGTACCAAAATGATGCAGAACGGATATTGGAATGCGGAAGCAAATTAAAATTACTATTTTTTTTTTTATATATATTTTCAGAAGTTGGATTTGACTCAAAGGAAAGATAAACTAATGTTGAAAGAAACTAAGAAATGACAGAAAGCATAATTAAAAGAAACTAGATTATCAGAGTAGTTCAGAAGTAAAGGATCGCTGGCGGTTGAGAAACTCCCAGACCTAGGGTTTCGCTCTGAACTTTCAACAGGACATAACTAAAGAGAAGGGAAGGGTTATGTACCAGGCAGTGATCTTCACAGAGTTTGGTGGAAGGACTCTCTCGAGCAGATTATTGGATCCTCGGATTCGGATATCTTCGAAATGGATCCTCCAATACTGGTCCTTTGGCAGAGTTGGCTTCTCCTGAACTCAGGATCTGGGAAAGAAGAAGAACAAGTTAAGGAACCAGATACTCAAAGAAAGGATTTACCAGATAATAAGAACTTGAAAATTGATGTTGCTGAAATCCTGATTCTCAAGGATGCTGATCTGACTTCCTCTGGGATTTGCTCTGTATTCGAAGTAGCTGATCTGGACCTGAATGCTGGTGGTCGGCCTCTACTTGGAAGAGAGGGGCCGTGAGATGATGAGGTAGATTAGGGTTTGGATGATTGGTGGAATGAAGAGATGATGGGCAACTAGGGTTTGGAATTGAAGTGGCTAACCTAGGGTTTTGTAGGGTTTTGGGGTTGGATATCTCACACCTCCTCAAGGTTCCTAGGGAACCCGGATTTACTCCCTCACGGAGCTCAACACCTGAATACAAGTGCGGAAGAGAGAAACACAAAGTTGCTCACACAGAAATTGATTTCATTCATCATTTTTTTCAAGAGTTACATAGAGTTGAATATATAGACATAACAAAGAAATAATTTTCATACACTTCCCATGTGGGACTAATAGGACTAACCCACACTTTAGGCATCAAATTCTCTTCCCAAGACTCCTTCCATGAGTGGGCAGCCCAAAAACTCCAAGAAAACTTGAAAATCAGCTCCAAATGGCAGTTATGGGGTGTCTCCTAGTATCTCTCCATGAATCAAGGATTTTCCCTTCATGGTTTGGCTCTTTTGGACACCTCCTAGTCTTGCTCCACAAGTTTAGGCTTCTTCCTTTCATGGCTTTGGCACTTTAGGAAACTTTGGGTGCCTCCTTGATTTTCTCCCCAAGACATGCTCTCTTCCCTTTTATAACTTGGGTTTTATGGAACATTGTGGGGAACCTCCTTGATCCTCTCTTCAAGAAAAATTCTTGCCATCCTGGCTTGGGTTTATCTGGAAAGAAGTTGGCTCCTCCTTGGATTGAGGTATCTTGATGGATTTCTCCCCCAAGTGGCGCATGAAAGAAGGGACCTGCTTTCTTGTGGTGTGGGGACCAAGGCATACTGGATGGAGATGTGGCACCTCCTGGAATCTGGCGTGTGGCTGGGAGTGTGGCGCCCACTTGCTTGGTCCTGGGAGAAAATGTGGCATCTTGGAGAAGACCTAGACCACTACTAGGACTTGTATTGAGTCAACATGACTCAACAAATTTAAATTGCAGGGAAATACAGACTCAAACTAAAATTGAGTTGACCAAGTCAACCCTTATTACAAAACCAGAAAATACTAATTCTTCGGGCAATGTCAATCAGAGATCCAGATGGAGCCCTGAAGTCTTCTTCTGAGTCTGGTGCCCGCACCAATTCTCCCGGGGTGGGAGGAACTCGACCCTGTCGAGTATGGATCAAGCTGGCTCTGGTATCTCTCCAAGAGGTCTGGGTCCAATCTTATAATTCTTCTCAGGAGATCCAAGAGTTATCAGAATCTGGCCTTCCTTGCCAGCAGACCAGGTATCTTTGGTATCCTCGATTACGAGTAGAGATAACCTGATCATCCTGGATCTTTTCAATCTGCTCTTTCCTCACAGGCCAGTTTGTTGGTGGACACACAGGGTTGGGTTCACTCTCAAGAGCAGGATTAGGCTAAAAAAGCTCACTGGGATCACAGCTGGCTCTCTATACTCTACTAGGTCTGTAATGTTGAAAGTGGAGCTAATGCCTAGTTCTGAAGGCAACTCGAGCACATAGGCATTGGACCCTACTCTCTTCACCACTCTAAATGGTCCAGCTCCTTTAGCATGTAACTTTCTAACAGTTCCAGGAGGAAACCGTTCAGGCCTTAACCTAATCATTACATAGTCTCCCTCAACAAAAGTTTTGACTCGCCTTTGAGAATCGCCAACTTCTTATAAGTTTCATTACTTAAATTTATTTTGGCATGAATTTCTTTATGCAAGTCCTTTACATGCTATGCAAGTGCATCAAGAGACTTGTGTGTGTGGACTAATAGTGAAATCAAATCAATGGTGTGTGAGGCTTGTATCCATGAACAATTTCAAAGGGACTCTAGCCTATAGACCTATTGATCGAAACATTATATGCAAATTTAGTCCTGGACAAAATACAAATCCCAATCCCTGGTGCTCTCAATCAAACCAAAATCTGAGCCAAAGCCTAGTAAAGGGTCAAGAAAAACTAAACTAGACTGACGACGCATTCCTAAAGAATGGACTTTATTCCAAAGGAACCCTAAGTCTAAACCTAACAAACTAAGGCTCTCTAGGTTTGACCTTGGGTCGGAGGAGGGCATGCAGAGCATGAAAACTTATTATGGATGCCTAGTAGGTGCCATAAGGTTTTTCCAGAAGTAGGTGGCAAACCTAATAGGTTCTGACACGTGGTTCACTCTAAAGGCTTCGACAAAGTATACTTGGATGGTGTAAGAAGCATTGGAAGTCCTAGAGAAAGGGAGGAGATATGAGGTGGAGTCTCGAATTACCTGTTGACTAAAGGTGGTGACCTGAAGGTTTGAATGGTGATCTATGAGTGTCAACTGGTCATCCTTACGAAAGGAAAGTTTGCTACTCCCAGAATGGATCAAGAGATGGTTCGGGAAGTAGCTTAGGACATGTGATTGCAATAGTTAAGGTTTGTTCTCTAAGCAAATAATGATCCACTTTCTCAAGAACTGGATTAGAGAATGATTCATGGGAGGGCCTACGGATGATGACCTCAAGACTTGAAATTTGACCTATGGGTGCGGAAAGGTATACTCTATAGAAGGGTAGGTCAGTCATGCGAAGGAAGGGGTCTGGGGCCATAAGGAGGACTTCTACAGGACTGGGTGAATCAATCCGCTCAAGACAAGGATTTTCAACTGAGATTACGGGAGAGACCTTAGTGGCTGGGCATGGGACAAGGTCCAATTGTAAGAGGCTTGATTCAGTCATCCTAAGGAGAGGATCTACCATAGGGTGGGCAAACTTAAACAGTTCAGTGCAAAGATCTTCAATTGGTACTTGGGAATGACTGTCATTAGAGGGTACGAACTGATAGCTCGGGCTAACACTATGAGTTCTTCCTGGGGGTATTTGACTAAAGGAACCTGATTCTCACAAATCTCTTGAATTTCTGAACTAGGTCCTACCACTTGGTTGCTCTCCAAGGTCTCCTCAGGTAAGGAACCAATAGTATCGATGTCACATTCTTCAAGTTCTTCCCCCTCATATCATCAACTAGACTCAAGCCACATCATATACTTCCTCAATGCCATCTTCAATGGGTTTTGGTCAGTGGTAATCGGGTCAACTGATTCTAGGCTTGTCATACCTAACCTTTCTTCCTCATTGGTAGGCTTGGGTTCTCCCTCATTAATGTCATCTTTAAGATTCTTACCACTTAGCTGTGCACAAGCCAGTCCTATGCATGGGCACTGACTAGATTTATGGCCTCTTTCTCCACAAAACAAACATTCTTGCGATATAGGAACCTGGGTCACACTGGGTTTCAAGCTAGTAGAGACCTTACTTGGGCATGGGTGTGGATCTAAATGGTTTGATCTAGAAGACATGGGTTGTTGAGTGACTAGTCTAGAATATTGTAAGGACCTCTCATAGACACGATCCACACTATAGATATCATGGTTAGGCTTCCTAAGGTTATGCTCGGGATCACGGTATAAGGTCCTCCTAGGCTCCTGGCATGGATGAGGTTGGGGCCTATTAAATTTTGGATTAGGGGTCCATTTTGATGTCTACGTTTCTCAAGTACTTGGACTCGATCCCTAAGCTGGGTAAAATTCTCATGGACTTGTTCTTTACACTGGGTAACAGTAGCAGTCATATCCTGACTCAATTTGTTCATACTTTCAGTAAGAGCTCTAACCATGGCCTCTAAATCAGGTTGGGTTTGACCAGGTTGGTAGGGTACTCCATTCCGGGTAGTCATGATGATACAAGCAAACACACAGAATGTGGCTAGACTAATGTGACTACTGGCTCACTAGACCTAGAGTCCAAACTAGATGCCCAATCAGAGTGGCAAGCTAGCCTGTAGTAACTCGGGACTCAGCCAGGCAGGTGTAAGGGGAGTGTTAGGTCCCTAAATGCCAATCCTAGACACCAATCAGTGATTGGCCAGGTAGGCGGACCAGCACACAAGCCTTTCGGGATAGAATCCCTGAACCACCGTTCTAGACACTGAGTACAAAGCACACACAGAGTAACTAGACAAACTGACTCAACACTAGCCTTGACCCGACTTGTTGACGTCCCTAGCCTACTAGGGCAAATTAAGTCTAATAAATTTTAAAATTAGGCTTAGGATCGAATGAGGGGTGGTGGTTGTGGGCTAAGGAGAGGTTATCAACTCCTCCCCTTATCTTAGATGCTCAAATGCCCTTAGGATGAGTTAGGAGATGTTCACTCAGATAATTGAATTGTAGAACACAAAAATAGAGTTGCAGTAATTTAACTCTCAGAAATTTCACGGAAACCATAAATCACAGGAAAATTATATAAAATATCATCAATTACACTGGTTCCAGCAAAATAAAAATCATGTAATTTAGAGTTATCTGCACTGAGAAACAATTCCTGCAATAGGGTAGTTACGGACTGAAAACAGGGTGCTTCCCCCGTTTACAATTCCTGCTACGAAGTTGTAACCCAACGGATCCCCTACACGCCCTAGGAACACCCCATGGAATGGGAAGAGGAGGTTTGTACCTCGCTTCGTTCCTAGGACTGGACGTCCTGGGGAGTCTACTTCGAGCAGACAAAGTAAAAAGGAGAGAGACTTAAAACAAGCAAGCAAAACAGAAACCCTAGACTGGGCTCTGATACCAAAAATGATGCAGAACGAAAGCTCTGGTACCAAAAATGATGCAGAACGGATATGTGGAATGCGGAAGCAAATTAAAATTACTATTTTTTTTTTTATATATATTTTCAGAAGTCGGCTTTGACTCAAAGGAAAGATAAACTAATGTTGAAAGAAACTAAGAAATGACAGAAAGCACAATTAAAAGAAACTAGATTATCAGAGTAGTTCAGAAGTAAAGGATCGCTGGGGGTTGAGAAACTCCCAGACCTAGGGTTTCGCTCTGAACTTTCAACAGGACATAACTAAAGAGAAGGGAAGGGTTATGTACCAGGCAGTGATCTTCACAGAGTTTGGTGGAAGGACTCTCTCGAGCAGATTGTTGGATCCTCGGATTCGGATATCTTCGCAATGGATCCTCCAATACTGGTCCTTTGGTAGAGTTGGCTTCTCCTGAACTCAGGATCTGGGAAAGAAGAAGAACAAGTTAAGGAACCAGATACTCAAAGAAAGGATTTACCAGATAAGAAGAACTTGAAAATTGATGTTGCTGAAATCCTGATTCTCCAGGATGCTGATCTGACTTCCTCTGGGATTTGCTCTGTATTCGAAGTAGCTGATCTGGACCTGAATGCTGGTGGTCGGCCTCTACTTGGAAGAGAAGGGCCATGAGATGATGAGGTAGATTAGGGTTTAGATGATTGGTGGAATGAAAGATGATAGGCGGCTAGGGTTTGGATTGAAGTGGCTAACCTAGGGTTTTGGTAGGGTTTTGGGTTAGAGATCTCACACCTCCTCAAGGTTCCTAGGGAACCCGGATTTACTCCCTCACTGAGCTCAACACCTGAATACAAGTGCGGAAGAGAGAAACACAAAGTTGCTCACACAGAATTGATTTCATTCATCATTTTTTTCAAGAGTTACATAGAGTTGAATATATAGACATAACAAAGAAATAAAATTTCATACACTTCCCATGTGGGACTAATAGGACTAACCCACACTTTAGGCATCAAATTCTCTTCTCAAGACTCCTTCCATGAGTGGGCAGCCCAAAAACTCCAAGAAAACTTGAAAATCAGCTCCAAATGGCAGGTTATGGGGGTGTCTCCTAGTATCTCTCCATGAATCAAGGATTTTCCCTTCATGGTTTGGCTCTTTTGGACACCTCCTAGTCTTGCTCCACAAGTTTAGGCTCCTTCCTTTCATGGCTTTGGAACTTTAGGAAACTTTTGGGTGCCTCCTTGATTTTCTTCCCAAGACATGCTCTCTTTCCTTTTATAACTTGGGTTTTTATGGAACATTGTGGGGAACCTCCTTGATCCTCTCTTCAAGAAAAATTCTTGCCATCCTGGGTTGGGTTTATCTGGAAAGAAGTTGGCTCCTTCTTGGATTGAGGTATCTTGATGGATTTCTTCTCCAAGTGGCGCATGAAAGAAGGGACCTGCTTTCTTGTGGTGTGGGGACCAAGGCACACTGGATGGAGATGTGGCGCCTCCTGGACTCTGGCGTGTGGCTGGGAGTGTGGTGCCCACTTGCTTGGTCCTGGGAGAAAATGTGGCACCTTGGAGAAGACCTAGACCATTACTAGGACTTGTATTGAGTCAACATGACTCAACAAATTTAAATTGCAGGGAAATACAGACTCAAACTAAAATTGAGTTGACCAAGTCAACCCTTATTACAAAACCAGAAAACCCTAATTCTTCGAGCAATGTCAATCAGAGATCCAGATGGAGCCCTGAAGTCTTCTTCTGAGTCTGGTGCCCGCACCAGGGGTGGTGCTCGGAGGTAGGAGGCAGGGACCCAAGAGCAGGACCTCCGGTGCGGCCGACGCCACACCTGCGGCCCGGCGAGCGACGAGGCCGTGGCTCCGGAGCGGCCACCTGAGCCAGCAGCCGCCGAAGGCGAGGATGCGGAGCGCGCGACCCAGGCTGAGGGCCCCGCCACCGCGCCGAACTGAACCATTTATCTTCTTCTTTTTCTTTGTTGTTGTTGTTTTTTCTCTCTTTTTTTTTTTGGGGGACTCCCGGCCTGTCAGGATTCCCAGCTTGTACTTCTCCTTCTCGGATCAATGAAAATACAGTTTGTCCATGTCTCGAATTCGCCTTCTTTTCCACTCTCTCATCTTCTCTTTTTCCTTCTTGAGATGTTGATGTGGAGTGCCGAGACGAGGGTGGACCTGGTCCCGACCGGTGTCCAAATCAAAGTTCTGGACATACCGGATCAGGTGGCATCAGAGTAGGCCTTGAGCGGGCCCTTCTTTGGGCTTGCCTTCATGCTCGCGTGGGCGAACTGGGTTCTGCCCCGCCTTCCAGACCGAAGTCCGGGACTTTCGGACTGAACCCCGGGGCCGCAGGCTTTCTTAAGCCTTGCGCGGCTTGCCGAGCTGTTCTCCGTACTTGCATGGGCGAACTGGGTTCTACCCCGCCTTCCAGACCGAAGTCCGGGACTTCCGGACTGAACCCCGGGGCCGCAGGCTTTCTCAAGCCTTGCGCGGCTTGCCAAGCTGTTCTCCGTGCTCGCGTGGGCGAACTGGGTTCTGCCCCGCCTTCCAGACCGAAGTCCGGGACTTCCGGACTGAACCCCGGGGCCGCAGGCTTTCTCAAGCCTTGCGCGGCTTGCCGAGTTGTTCTCCGTGCTCGCGGGGGCGAACTGGGTTCTGCCCCGCCTTCTAGACCGAAGTCCGGGACTTCCGGACTGAACCCCGGGGCGTAGGCTTTCTCAAGCCTTGCGCGTTTACCGAGCTGTTCTTCGTGCTCGCGTGGGTGAACTGGGTTCTACCCCACCTTCTAGACCGAAGCCCGGGACTTCTCGCTTCCTTCGACCTTCGGCCATGATCGGGTATACCGAACCCAGGGCCATGCGCCGGTTTCCCTACGAGGTGAGAAAGCATTTGAAGCAAAGAAATTTCATTGCAGGAGTGGGGAACCTTACATTACTGATAATACATTCTTAGATTCGAGGCGTTCCACGTCCGAGGAAACCTAGCCCCTCCCAATTCCTCCAAGTAGTAGGCACCGTGGGGGAGGGCTTCTGCTACCCGGTACGAACCTTCCCAGTTCGGTGAGAGCTTCCCGCACTCCCGTGGCTGAGAAGCTTCAGCGCGCCGGAGGACCAGATCTCCGGGATGAAAGGACTTCGGCCGCACTCGGGAGTTGTAATACTTGGCCACCCGCTGCCTATACGCCGCCATCCGAACACGGGCCTTGTCCCTCGTCTCTTCAAGAAGGTCAAGGTTGAGCATCATTCTGGCGGGGTTCTCTGTCTCGTCATATTGCTCCACACGCAGTGTGGGTAGGCTGAGCTCGATCGGGATGACCGCTTCGGCTCCAAAGACGAGGTTAAACGGGTCTCGTCGGTCGCCATCCTCGGGATGGTATGGTACGCCCAAGGATGCTGGGGAGCTCCTCGGCCCATCTGCCCTTGGCCTGGTCCAGCCGCGTGCAGAGGCCCTGCAAAATGGTCCTGTTCGTGACTTCGGCCTCTCCATTGGTCTGAGGATGCGTTACCGAGGTGAAGCGATGCCTGATGCCGAGGTTGCCGTAGAACTCTTCAAATTCCCGGCAGTCGAACTGGCGCCCATTATCAGTGACCACGGTGTGGGGGAGGCCGAAACGTCAAACGATTGACTTCCAGAAGAACTTGGCGATGTTTGCCTTGGTGATCCGCGCCAAGGGTTCGGCCTCGACCTACTTCGTGAAGTAATCAATGGCCACGATCAAGAATTTTTGCTATCCAGACGCCGGCGGGAATGGGCCCAGAAGGTCCATCCCCCATTGGGCGAATGGCCACGGAGCTGAAAGCTGGGAGATTGGGTTGGAGGGCTGTCGTTGCACCATGGCGTGATGCTGGCACCGATCGCACCTCCTCACAAAATCAGCGGCATCCTCCTTCATCGTCTCCCAAAAGTAGCCCTGACGAAGGGCTTTGTAGGCTAACGCTCTGCCCCCACGTGGTTCCCACAGACGCCCTCGTGAATCTCCTGGAGCACGAGTCTGGCTTCCGCGGGTCCCACGCATTTAAGGAGGGGGTAGGAGTAGGATCTCCGATACAATTGCCCATCCATCAGGATGAATCGCGTGGCCTTCTTTCTGATGAGGCGGGCCGCCACGCGGTCCTCTAGCAAGGTACCGCTGGTTATGTATTCGGCGTACTTGTCCATCCAGCTGGGCTCACGGCTGACCTGATGGACCTCCACTGGGGTCTCGTGGCTTGGGGCCTTAAGGTGCTCTACGTGAGCGCGACCCAGCATCGAGTCCGGCAGGGTTGCCAGTCGGGAAAGAGTGTCCGCACGGGCGTTCTCCCTGCGGGGGATGTGGAAGATATTGAAGCGCCGGAAACCGGCCGTGCCCGCCTTGACGAGCTCCAAGTATTTCGCCATTTGGGGGTCGTGCGCGGCGTACTCCCCGGAGACCTGTCCTGCCACGAGCTGGGAGTCAGTGAAGGCCTTGAGGTTAGTCACGCCCAGGTCGCGGGAGACCCTCAGCCCGGCGAGGAGCGCTTTGTACTCCGCCTGATTGTTTGTCACGGCGAACTGAAAACGGAGCGCACATTCGGCGACGACCCTATCGCTGTTGGCAAGAATGAGCCCGGCTCCGCTCCCGCTAGAGTTCGAGGCTCCATCTACGTGGAGGATCCATGCATCCTCTCCAGGCCCCTCGGGGCCCGCTTTCAGCTGCCGGTGCAAGGGATCCTCTTCGAGATCCTTGCCTAGGCCCGCGCATTCGACCAAGAAGTCGGCTAGCACCTGCACTTTCATGGCCGACCTGGGTCTGTACGCGATGTCGAACTCGCTGAGCTTCAGTGCCCACTTCGCCAATCGCCCCTAGGTGTCGGGTCGGTTGAGCACCGCTTTCAGTGGCTAATCCGTCAGGACGGCGATGGGATGCGCTTGGAAATAAGGCCTGAGATGCTGAGCAGATACTATTAGCGCAAAAACGTGCTTCTCGGGCCGAGAATACCTGAGCTCCGCATCGTGGAGAAGTTTGCTGGTATAGTACACCAGCCGCTGGACTCCTTGGTCGTCGGTCCGAACCAGGACTGAACGACGGCTTCCGGGGTGACCGCCAGGTAGAGGATGAGCTCCTCCCCCTCCTCGGGCCGGGAGAGCAGCGGTGGCGATGCGAGCGTCTTCTTCAGCTCTTCAAAGGCCCCCTAGCATTCCTCGGTCCAGGTGAAGTCGTTCATCTTTCTCAGCACCTTGAAAAAGGGACGGCAGCGATCTGCCGACCTGGAGATAAAGTGGCTGAGAGCCGCAACCCGGCCGGTGAGTTGCTGCACTTGCTTCTTGGAGGCGGGCTGCTCCATGTCCAGGATGGCTTGGACCTTCTCCGGGTTGGGTTCAATTCCTCTTTGGGTCACCATGAATCCTAGGAACTTCCCGGCGGAGACGCTGAAGGCGCACTTCGTAGGGTTCAGCTTCATTTGATGATGTCGGAGGTTGTCGAATGTCTCCGCCAGGTCAGCTATGTGGTCCAAATCGGGTCTGCTCATTACCAGCATATCGTCCATGTACACCTGCATGTTGCGACCGATCTGGTCTTTGAAGATCCTATTGACCAAATGCTGGTACGTGGCCCCAGCGTTCTTGAGGCCAAACGGCATCATCTTGTAGCAAAAAGTCTCGCGGTCGGTGATGAAGGTGGTGTGCTCCTCGTCCTCCGGGTTCATTAGGATCTGGTTGTATCCAGAGAAGGCGTCCATGAATGACAGGAGGCGATGCCCCGAGGTGGTGTCAACCAGCTGGTCGATTTTTGGAAGAGGGAAGCTGTCCTTCGGGCAAGCTCGATTGAGGTCGGTGTAGTCCACACAGATCCTCCACTTACCACTGCTCTTCCTTCTCGCACAAAGCCGACGGCAAGGAGTTTCTCCACCTCTTCGTTGATGGCCCTCTGTCTCTCCACGGCGAAGCTCCTCTTCTTCTGGCAGACCGGGCGGCAGCTCGGATCCACGTTCAGTCTGTGCGTAATGACCTCGGGGGAATGCCCGGCATGTCGACCACCAACCAGGCGAACACGTCTGCGTTCACGCGGAGGAACTCCAGCAGGCGGGCGTGTTCTTCTTCCGGGAGTTGCGCTCCGACCTGCACCGTCTTCAGCGGGTCCGAACCACGGGCATAAGTCAATAGGCGTTCTACGGGCCCCCCTGGGTTCCTTCTCCCTTAGGTCGAGGTTGTCAACATCGAGGCCGAGCTCCGCGCCCCGGCGCCCGGGACCGTCTGGAGGCAATGTGGACCGGCTGGGTCATCCCCTTCATCACCCCAAGCCCGGAAGGCGTGGGGAACTGCACCAACAATCTCTTTGTGGAAATCATGGCATCCAGTTGGTTGAGCCTGGGACGCCCGAGAATTGCGTTGTAAGGCGAAGGGAGCTTGACGACGGTAAACCTCATCAGGATGGTCATCTGCCGAGGTGGGGATCCGGCGGTGATCGGGAGAGTGATCTCCCCTTCGATCCCCATGGAGTCCCCGGTAAAGCCCACCAGGGGGGTATGCACCGGTCTCAGCTGATCATGGGACAAATTTATCCGAGAGAAAGCATCGTAAAAAAGCACGTCAGCCGAGCTTCCACTATCCACCATAATTTGATGTACAGGATGCTTCGCGATGGTCATCTCGACCACCACGGCATCATTGTTTACATTCTCGTTTTTCTTCCCCTCCTCAGGAGGGATTACATTCTCCGAGTTCCCGACTTCCCGGGCTCTCTTCGCCGCCCGCCCGACCCCAAGTGAGATCATGCCCACCGGCTTCTCCGTCGGGCGGTTATCGATTGCAGGAACTGGTGGTAAGGCCGCAAGTGGCTGCCCCTCCGGGGGGACCTCATTCCTGATGAACTTCCTGAGGTATCCCCTTTTGATCAGCTCTTCGATTTCCCGCTTCAGGTTGCGACACTCCTCCGTGTCATGGCCGTGCTCGCGGTGGAACTGGTAGTACTTTGACTTGTCTCGGATACCTCTCGGGTTCTGTGGAGGAGGTCGGCGGAGGTAGTGCTCGCCTTCAATTTCCATGAGGATCTTTGTTCGAGGGGCGAGGAGAGGGGTGAACCTCCGCTCCGGAATGGCCTCGCCCTTGGACCTCGAATTCGGGCGAGGGTCGGCAGGTGGCCCGGGCTTCCGAGCTCCTGAAAGATCCCTCGGGGATGGCCTCTTCGGAGTCTTCCCGTCTAGCTCTCGGCGGGTGCGGTCGGCCTCCTCCGCTCGGATGTACTTATGGGTGCGGAGGAGGAGCTCGGAGTACGTCCTAGGAGGCTTTTTGTCCAGGGAGTAGGTCAGGCGGGACGTCTTGAGCCCGCGCTTCAAAGCCAGCATGGCGACGGGCTCATCCAGGCTGTAGATTTCCAGTGCAGCGGTCTTGAACCGGGTGATGTAGTCCCGTAGCAGCTCCTGGTCCTGCTGGCGGATGGAGAAGAGGCTATCCACCTCTCTCGTTACCTTCCGACAAGCATCGAAATGCACCACAACTTTCCTTCCAGCTGGTGGAAGGAGTAAATAGATCCGGGCTCGAGGTGGGTGAACCAGACTCGAGCGGCCTTCCGGAGAGTAGCAGGGAAGGCGATGCACAAAAGGGCGTTAGTGGTCCCCTGGACCCTCATGAGAGCCTTGTAGCTCTCCAGATGGTCCAGAGGATCGGTGGTCCCGTCGTAGGGATCCACCTGCGGCAGGCGGAACCGGCTCGGGATCGGCTCCGCCTGGATTTCTTCAGAAAAGGAGGGATGGGAGTCGTAGCCCGCCGGGTCCGCTGATGAGTTCTGCAGGTCGGCAAATCGGCGGGCGAACTCCGCCAACTTGCGCTCATGCTCCTCCAGGCACCTCTCGGCCTAACGCCTGATGGCCTCGTCGGTGGAATCTTCCACCGAGGCCACTGGCGAAGGGGGCGCCGATCTGTCTCGGCGCGAAGTCACGCCTCGGCGCCGCTTGCTGCGATGCACCGTCTCGGCTTCATCGGTCGGGGATCGACTCTCGTGATCCGCCGAACCGGAGTAGTTTCTTTTTGCGGGAGCCTGGTGGCTCCCGCGGGGGTTGAGACCACCCTCGGGTGGGATGGCCTGCCCTGAATGGAGCGTAGGCTCCCACGCGGCCCGCAGCTCGGGCCGCGGGCTCCCTGGCTGCGGCTGCGTGGCCAGGGATCGCTGCTGATGTTGAAGCTGCCGACCACCGAGGTCAAGTCTGCAGCTGTTGGATGACGGCGCGAGGGGCCCGTCCGCCAAGGTCGGCGGTAGTGGAAGAGGAGGAGGAGCTGGGAGCTCCCTCTCCGGCTGTGGGCCCCTTGAGGGGAGGGAACCTCCCCCACACGGCTGGTGGACGCCTCGCGCCCACGAGTGACCACCATTGTCGGAGAGCGCGGTGCCTGCAGAAAGCTAGCTCCCACTAGGGGTGTCGTTCTGCCCCCCTTCCTGGCGTACCAATCTGTTACCGATCTCGCCGCCGCGCCCGTGCCTTGGATCCGCCGATCCTACCCCGCCTTGCTCCTGTGGCCTCCTGGCTGGAGCGAACCTGCAAGGGGGTCAGAAGACCCTGGCCGGGGATCCCGGCGAGGGAGCTCCGATGATCAAATTAGTAGACGACGAGAGGGAATAGATTCTCTAAGATGGGCCCCCTAAGGAGTCCCAGACTTAGAGAATTCACTAACAAGAAAGGTGCTGGAGGGACCAGATGTTGGAAATGTGTCCCAAAGCCAATTTCTACTGTAAATAGTTATACATTTGATGTAATTATATATGAATTATATTATTGAATAAAATGTTTATTCTGGCAGTTCATCACTATTTCATCTTTCTGTAATGAGTTCTTCAGTGATGAAATCCTTAGGACTATTTGTATGTGATATAGAGAGGATATATCATATAGTCCTAAAATTGTTCGCGACCAAATGATATACTTATTTCAGGATGATAGTATATCAAGTATAGGTCGTTGTGTGCCATAGTCGTTGGTTGTCCTCTTAACCAAAGAGTGTAGAGACACTGGTATGGCATGCAGATGTTGTGTTTGACATTTCATCGAACGTGACCTGTCTGTACTTTTTCTGCCTAGAGTTTTGATATGGACGTAGTTATCCCTCAGACATGAGATCGTCATGGTAGCTTGCGAGCAACTCACTGTACTTTGGTACTGGACTATCTGGATTTCTAATCCAGGGATGGAAGGTTTCTGGGTACAGTTAAGTACTCGTGTAGCGGTGATCGGATCAAGATGGGATTGACCCCTCCAAAGTGTTTGGAGCAGATATCTTACTGTGTTTCAATTTAGCAAAACCTTGGCCAGGGTAGTCACTGTAAAGTGTTACAGGACTTGTGAGATTGAGACACATTGTTGATGGACTTTATGGGTTGGGCAGTTAAACCCTAAGTCTTCCTGAGCATTGAGGTCAAAGGATTAATTACAAGGTTTCCATATCTCCTGGTTCTTGATTGTTGCTCTGCAACTTCGACCTATCCGGACGTCGGGTGTCATTGCTAGATGGCGACTTTGACTGGTATTGGAAATGTTCCAGTGCTACCGGCTTAGTGTTCGAACCTATGGGGTCACACACCATAGGGGTTTCTACTTGATCTAGTGATCGGAGAACGATTGGGAATCGTTCGTGGACTCACAGAGAAAAGGGTTTTTTCTTTATCCAAGTGTCAACACTTGATATTCTTGAAAGTGTCGACACTTGTATAAGTGTCGACACTTGTTGATTTCGCAAGTGTAGACACTTGATGTCACAAAAGGTTGTGACATGAAATTTTCACTAATAGTTGGTGATGCATGGAGGTGAATTAAGTAATGTGATTACTTGATAGCCCAATTTGATTGAGCTATAAAAATCTGGAACGAATCAAATAGGATTTGGTTCAAAATGGGTTTGGGTCCAATCGGGTTGAACCCAATGTATGCACACTTGACCCAATTGATTTTAGTTATGAATTAAAATTAATTAATACATTTAATCTGAATTTAAATAAGTTTAAATTCATTTTTGGGGAGTTATGTAACTTCCCATGACCATAACTCCCCATAACTACCCATTACCACACCTATAACTCCCCACTCTCCCTCTCCCTCTCCATCTACTTAAGGGCTGAAATGGGAGGACGAAAATAAGGAAAAATTCAGCAAAGAAATGCTGGAAAAATCAAGGGAAGAAGGGAAGAAACTAAAAAAAGTTCTAGTTTTATAGGTGTGAGATTTTTGGAGAAAAGTGTGCATCTTTGTACCTAGAGATCTAGGTCTTAGGATTGAGTGTTTGGGAAGGGTTCCAACCACTCATTCTCCACTCTTGAGCTTCTTCATTCATTCGGAGAGTCCGGCATCGAAAGAAGAAAAGGAGTCCCGATCAAATCGTTCCACAACAAGCTAGCACTTGGAGTGGAAGTAGATTTTGAAAGAGCCCTGGTGTGAACCACCTGTAGAGGCCAGACACGTGTGCGGCTAAGCAGAGTTCTTCCTCCTGCTCCTGGATCTTTCACAGCGGAGAGCGTCTCCATTTCATACAAGGTATGGTTTTACATATATAGATATGTTGCTTTGAAATGTTCATAGCATGAATTCATGATTTCACTGTTTATATTAATCATTCATGCAAGATCTTGGGACAAGTAGCATAGAAAAGTTTTAAAGCATGCTTAGATTAAATGTTAATCATTTTATCATGCTTCCGCTGCATGTTATTTTGAAAAAGTTTTAAAATACAAAGCATGCTCGCTACTAGTTTCCCTTTCAATTGGTATCAGAGCAACAAGGTTGCTTTAGCATGAATGTTTAGTATAAACATTATAAAATCAGTTTAATTTCTTGCAAGTACTCGGATTGAGTGCCTCACCAGGCCGTCCGGTCATAGGAGAGAAGTAGGGCTGCAAGACCCTCACTTCCCATTCAAAGGGATCTCCTATGGCGTGTAGGGGTGCCATTGTGAAGGACTCATGAAGAAGAAAAAGAAAAGAAAAAAAGTAAAGATTAAAATGTTTTGATCTTTATTATGTTCTAAATTTGAAGTCATAAAATGTTTTAGAAATGTTCTAAAGTTAGTTTTGATTGCTATGTTAAATAGTTTAACATAAAATTCAAGTTTAGAAAAGACAAAGTTTGGATTTCAGCATTTCTGTGCTCGGATTTGATCAAGTGTCGACACTTGGTTTACCTAGTGTCGACACTTGGGTGTCTATGTGTCGACACTTGGCCTTCTAGGTGTCGACTCATGAACAAAAATACAGAAATCGGTTCTCTGTGTGTCGACCTGTCTCAGAGTAGTGTCGACACCTAGTGTCGACACTTGCTACTGAAGTGTCGACACTTCATAGTGAACAGAAATTTAAAAATTGGATTTTCTTGTAAAATATTTTATAAAGTTTTTTGAAAATGTTTCAATCTGTTGTATGATTAACTTAATTATGAATTAAGTAAATCTAAGTGACTAAATGATCTAAGGATATGATTTTAAGATCTAAGTCATATTCATAACTTTGGTTTAAATGGGTTAGCTTGAATTAGGTCCTAATTGGGTTAGACCTAAGTTTAGATGAATAGGACTTAATAGAGAATTAACTTAATCAAATGTTGAGTTAAGGTTCTTCTCTAGTATCTATCTAATAGTTAGATTGATTGGTCCATACATCTAAATGGACTTAATCTTGGCTTCGTGGTAGGACCCGATTCCTTAGGCTAGTCTAATCGAAATTGGTGAACCAATTGGTGTCTAAGGTAAGTATGGCTTTTGATCTATGGTTTTTGGGGCTACCTCTTTCCTGGCCAATGATATTGGTGTCTAAGGAAAGATGGTTAATGGCTTAACCCATAACCTTGATCTCACTTACCTGGCCAATATGGTCAACCAGTTTTGATTAGTTAGCTCATTGATTCGAGTTAGCCCATGCCAATAAGGTTAATCAGCTTGACTGATTTAGGTGCCCATGGATTTTGTGGTTCATGTAACCCTTTCATTAACATATGAAGTTAGTGAAAGATAATCCATGACTTATCCTTTCTCTTCTGTCACAACATGTATAAAACCTCTAAATTATTAGGTCCTTAAAAAGATGGAAATTATATGATAATTTTTTTGTCTTAGCCTCCCATTAAGATGTTTGGTAATGAGTCCAGTAGTGGGGTGATTATCGGCAGATCCATAGATCGGGTGGTCATCATACTATTGGAATTGCCATTCATTATATGATGACATAATGCAACTTTCTTGAACAGGTGGTCAGGTTAGCCGGCCAAAGTCGGGCTTGATCATTTGTTAGCTAGAAGCATTAAGATCAGTCATGTTAATGGTTGGACCTAACTGGGACCTTCTTTAGCAGGTAGCCCAAAGGCCGATTGAAGTGTTCCTAGGGCAAAATAAATTACTAGGAGTTGTTTGGAGAAACAACTGGTTATGAACCTACCTTTAGATGAACATGGGTTGGCCGACCATAGTCGGGCTCATGTATTGTCTATTGGATTCTGGTACCCACTAAGGGATAAGTGTTATTCTTCGGATTGGAGGTAGAGGCTACCAGTCTGAATAAAATAGTGGGAGGAGCTTTTAGACAAAAGTCCATGTCTTTAAGTTTTAAATAATTCATATACTAAATAGTCTTGGTTTTCTTTTTCAGATAATGTCTACTAATCTGTCACTCCGGTCATTATTAGATAATGACAAGCTCATGGGACCCAACTTCGATAGCTGGTATCGAAGACTGAGAATTGTTCTCGAGCACGAACGGATCCTTTATGTATTAACGGATCCGGCACCTGAGGGGCCAGCCCCCACCGCACATACTGCAGTCAGAGATGCTTATCAAAAGTGGGTCTCTGACCGTACTACGGTGCGGTGCATTATGTTGGCGGCTATGAACGACGAGTTCAGTCGCAGATTCGAGGAGGCCCAACCGGAGGAAATCCTTCAAAAGTTGAAGGAATCTTTTGGTGCTCCAGACGACGTTGAAAGGTACAGGGTTTCCTCTACCATCTTCAACGCTCGAATGACTGAAGGGTCCTCGGTCACTGATCATGTATTGTACATGATCGAGATGATCGAGCGCTTGGCCAAACTCGGATATCCTTTCCACGAGCAGCTTGGGAAAGATGCGATTTTGAATTCTTTGCCTCCCTCCTACTTACCTTTTCTAGATCACTATAGATTAACAAGGCCTGTAGTCAACTACCATGGGTTGATGGGGTTACTACAGACTTATGAAAAGGATCACCAGCTCCAAAAGAGCTTGGTGAATTTAGTGGGAGGCAGTGCGGCAAGGCGTCTCCCTTTAAGAAAGGGAAAAAGAAAAAGAATAAAAATAAAATGGTGCAAAGTGCTGGGCCCAGTCAGATTAAGAAGAAGGCTGACCAGAGTCAGGCAGAATGCTTCTACTGCAAGAAGCCGGGTCATTGGAAGAGGAATTGTTCCGCTTACCTAGCTACACTTGACCCGAACAGGCCGAAGAAGAAGAAGCAGCAAAAGGTTGCTGGACAAGGTATTTATATGATAAATCCTTGTTGTTTTTCTATTTGTGATACTACTAACTGGATATTAGATACTGGTAGTCCTTATCATATTTGCAATACGTTGCAGGGACTACAAGTTAGTAGAAGATTCGAGAATGGCGAGAGATTTCTGAATGGGGAACGGAAGTCAAGCTCCAGTCCTGGCATTGGGAATTGTCAATCTATTTTTCGAGTCTTGTAAAGTTGTTCTTAGTGATTGTCACTATTGTCCATCATTCCTTGTAAATATTATCTCTGTAGGCCAGTTGGCCAGTAATGGTTATGAACTATTAATCAAGAGTGATTTTTGCAAAGTCATTATGAATGATATTGTGGTTATGACTGGACATATTAAGAATGGCATTTATGTTTTATCACAGCCTATTGGTGTAATGTACATTTCTTGCAAACGCCCTAGATTAGATAATGTCAATGATGCTTATCTCTGGCATTGTAGGCTAGGTCATATAAACAAGAATAGAATCAACAGGTTAGTGGGAGAAGGTCTCCTAAACGTTAGTGATTGTGAATCACTGCCAACTTGTGAATCTTGTTTACTTGGTAAGATGACCAAGTCACCTTTTACTGGAAAAGGTGTACGAGCCGATGACATTTTGTGTCTAGTACATACTGATGTATGTGGACCAATGAATGTCGATGCCAAGGGTGGGTATAAATATTTCATTACATTTACGGACGACCTCTCAAGGTACGGTTATGTCTTTTTGATGAGACATAAATCTGAATCGTTTGAGATGTTCAAACGGTATCGTAATGAAGTTGAAAAACAAACCGGGAAGCTTATTAAAATCCTTCGATCAGATCGAGGTGGAGAATATCTTTCTGGGGAGTTTCTGACTTATCTTGAAGAGAATGGGATTCTCTCTCAATGGACACCTCCTGGGACGCCTCAGTTAAATGGTGTGTCTGAAAGGAGGAATCGGACTCTGTTAGACATGGTCAGATCCATGATGGGATTTGCAACTCTGTCAACTTCCTTTTGGGGGTATGCTTTGGAGTCAGCATGCTATCTTCTAAATAGAGTTCCGAGTAAGTCTGTTAACAAAACTCCATATGAAATATGGAATGGGCGTAAGCCGAGTCTATCACACCTTCGGGTTTGGGGATGTCCGGCTTATGTCAAGCGTTTGGAAACAGATAAACTTGGACCTAGGTCTGACAGGTGCCTCTTTGTTGGGTATCCTAAAGAGTCTAAGGGTTATTTCTTTATATGCCTGGGAACAAAAATTGTTCGTCAGTCTTAGAGCTACCTTTTTGGAAAGGGAGTACCTTACTGAAGGTGCTCAAGCTGCCAATGTTGAGCTTACTGAAGTTCAACAGATAGAAGAACCAAATCACTCAAGGACTGCTACAGAACCCGTTATGATAAGATCAAACCTTGAGCCTATTGACCAGTCATTAAGGAGATCTGGTAGAGTACCGCGTCAACCGGACAGATACTATGGTTTTCTGGTCCGAGACGGTGATCCCGTTGAGCTCGATGAGAACAACGAGGATCCAATCACCTATATGGATGCGATGCAGAGGTCTGATTCTGAGTTGTGGCTGGGAGCCATGAAATCTGAAATGGAGTCCATGGAAATCAACAAAGTATGGACTTTGGTTGATCCACCTGAAGGGGTAAAACCCATTGGGTGCAAATGGGTCTTCAAAAGGAAACGGGGCGCAGATGGGCAGGTAGAGACCTATAAAGCCCGTCTGGTTGCCAAGGGTTATCGTCAACGTTATGGTATTGACTATGACGAGACGTTTTCCCCTGTGGCAATGCTCAAGTCTATTCGGATTATGCTTGCCTTAGCTGCATATCTGGATTATGAAATCTGGCAAATGATGTCCGAACAGCTTTCCTAAATGGTGAGCTAGATGAGGAGGTGTATATGATGCAACCTGAAGGGTTCACATCCACAGATGAATCTAAGGTATGTAAGCTTAGTAGGTCCATCTATGGACTAAAGCAGGCATCTCGGAGTTGGAACATGCATTTTGATAAGTGTATCAAGACGTATGGTTTTGTTAGGAACAAAGAAGAACCCTGCATATATAAGTGGGCAAATGGTTCTGTAGTTGTATTTCTTGTACTGTATGTGGATGACATTCTCTTAATCGGGAATGACATCCCTGCATTACAGGGAATAAAGGTCTGGTTGTCGTCCCAGTTTTCTATGAAAGACTTGGGTGAAGCTTCTTTCATACTAGGTATGAAGATCTATAGGGATAGATCAAGGAAGCTTCTGGGTTTGTCCCAGTCTACGTACATTGATACCGTGCTGAAAAGGTTTAGCATGGAGAATCCAAGAAAGGCTATCTTCCGATAGGCCATGGAATTTCTCTTTCCAAGAAGGATTGTCCGACAACTCCTGAGGAAAGAGAGCATATGAGTAGGATTCCTTATGCTTCGGTAGTAGGGTCCATCATGTACGCCATGACATGTACTAGACCAGACGTGGCATACTCATTAGGAATAGTGAGTCGATACCAGTCTGACCCAGGTGAAGCACACTGGAAGGTTGCAAAGACCATCCTGAAGTATTTGCGAAATACCAAGGACCAGTGGCTTCTTTTTGGAGGACCTGACTTGAAACTTGTGGGGTATACTGACTCCAGTTTCCAGTCAGATAGGGATGATAGCAAGAGTGTATCTGGTTTTGTTTTTATCCTGAATGGTGGAGCTATCTGCTGGAAGAGTTCCAAGCAGCACACTGTAGCAGACTCTGTATGCGAAGCGGAATATATTGCAGCATTGATGCAGCAAAGGAAGCTGTTTGGTTGCGAAAATTTCTTGGCGAGCTGGGAGTGGCACCTTCCCTGGATGGTCCTGTTCCAGTGTACTGTGACAGCACTGGAGCCATTGCTCAAGCCAAAGAGCCGAAGTCCCATCAGCGTACCAAGCATATTCTGCGCCGATTTCATCTTGTGCGAGAAATCGTGGAACGAGGTGATATCGACCTTCTGAAGATTGACGGAAAGGAGAACCTGGCTGACCCCTTTACTAAAGCCGTTGGAATTCAAGAACTCAATAATTGTAAATGGAAGATGGGTATACGATACTGTTCTGATTGGCTTTAGTCCAAGTGGGAGTTGTTGGGAAATGTGTCCCAAAGCCAATTTCTACTGTAAACAGTTGTACATTTGATGTAATTATATATGAATTATATTATTGAATAAAATGTTTATTCTGGCAGTTCATCACTATTTCATCTTTCTGTAATGAGTTCTTCAGTGATGAAGTCCTTAGGACTATTTGTATGTGATATAGAGAGGATATATCATATAGTCCTAAAATTGTTCGCGACCAAATGATACACTTATTTCAGGATGATAGTATATCAAGTATAGGTCGTTGTGTGCCATAGTCGTTGGTTGTCCTCTTAACCAAAGAGTGTAGAGACACTGGTATGGCATGCAGATGTTGTGTTTGACATTTCATCGAACGTGACCCGTCTGTACTTTTTCTGCCTAGAGTTTTGATATGGACGTAGTTATCCCTCAGACATGAGATCGTCATGGTAGCTTGCGAGCAACTCACTGTACTTTGGTACTGGACTATCTGGATTTCTAATCCAGGGATGGAAGGTTTCTGGGTACAGTTAAGTACTCGTGTAGCGGTGATCGGATCAAGATGGGATTGACCCCTCCAAAGTGTTTGGAGCAGATATCTTACTGTGTTTCAATTTAGCAAAACCTTGGCCAGGGTAGTCACTGTAAAGTGTTACAGGACTTGTGAGATTGAGACACATTGTTGATGGACTTTATGGGTTGGGCAGTTAAACCCTAAGTCTTCCTGAGCATTGAGGTCAAAGGGATTAATTACAAGGTTTCCATATCTCCTGGTTCTTGATTGTTGCTCTGCAACTTCGACCTATCCGGACGTCGGGTGTCATTGCTAGATGGCGACTTTGACTGGTATTGGAAATGTTCCAGTGCTACCGGCTTAGTGTTCGAACCTATGGGGTCACACACCATAGGGTTTCTACTTGATCTAGTGATCGGAGAACGATTGGGAATCGTTCGTGGACTCACAGAGAAAAGGGTTTTTTCTTTATCCAAGTGTCAACACTTGATATTCTTGAAAGTGTCGACACTTGTGTAAGTGTCGACACTTGTTGATTTCGCAAGTGTAGACACTTGATGTCACAAAAGGTTGTGACATGAAATTTTCACTAATAGTTGGTGATGCATGGAGGTGAATTAAGTAATGTGATTACTTGATAGCCCAATTTGATTGAGCTATAAAAATCTGGAACGAATCAAATAGGATTTGGTTCAAAATGGGTTTGGGTCCAATCGGGTTGAACCCAATGTATGCACACTTGACCCAATTGATTTTAGTTATGAATTAAAATCAATTAATACATTTAATCTGAATTTAAATAAGTTTAAATTCATTTTTGGGAATTATGTAACTTCCCATGACCATAACTCCCCATAACTACCCATTACCACACCTATAACTCCCCACTCTCCCTCTCCCTCTCCATCTACTTAAGGGCTGAAATGGGAGGACGAAAATAAGGAAAATTCAGCAAAGAAATGCTGGAAAAATCAAAGGGAAGAAAGGGAAGAAACTAGGAAAAAGTTCTAGTTTTATAGGTGTGAGATTTTGGAGAAAAGTGTGCATCTTTGTACCTAGAGATCTAGGTCTTAGGATTGAGTGTTTGGGAAGGGTTCCAACCACTCATTCTCCACCTCTTGAGCTTCTTCATTCATTCGGAGAGTCCGGCATCGAAAGAAGAAAAGGAGTCCCGATCAAATCGTTCCACAACAAGCTAGCACTTGGAGTGGAAGTAGATTTTGAAAGAGCCCTGGTGTGAACCACCTGTAGAGGCCGGACACGTGTGCGGCTAAGCAGAGTTCTTCCTCCTGCTCCTGGATCTTTCACAGCGGAGAGCGTCTCCATTTCATACAAGGTATGGTTTTACATATAGATATGTTGCTTTGAAATGTTCATAGCATGAATTCATGATTTCACTGTTTATATTAATCATTCATGCAAGATCTTGGAACAAGTAGCATAGAAAAGTTTTAAAGCATGCTTAGATTAAATGTTAATCATTTTATCATGCTTCCGCTGCATGTTATTTTGAAAAAATTTAAAATACAAAGCATGCTCGCTACTAGTTTCCCTTTCACCAAAACCGGCTGGGTCCCTTGCCGAGCTCACACCGAGCGATCCCCTCTCAGACCCTGGATCTCACTCTCGAGCGGGGCTTCAGCCTCTGTTTCTTGCTTATCCCACCTTACCTGTCGCCTCCTATTTCCTTCCTTTTATCTCCTTCCGTTGCCTGCCTGTTTTCCGCTCTTGGAGGTCCCCTTTCGCTCTCGTTGTCCCCTCTCCATCCTTTTCTCTTTCCCCTTTTGGTTTCGAGGGCCAGGCGGCTTTCTGGCCTCGTTTGCCGAGCCCAGCGGAAGGGTAAAGGAAGGGGGATGGCGCCGGCAGGGCGGCTGGTCAACCTCGGGCCCGGTGTGGGCGCTCCCCTTCCCAGGTGCCGGCGTTGTCCTTGACGGACCCTGTTTTGCCAGAACCGCGCCTCTCGACTGCAGAACCTGTCGGGCCGACGTAAGTGATGTTTCGCGTGCCGCCGCCATCTGTACGGGGCGCCGTCTGTGGTGCGTATGGCTCGAGGGCCAACCTCGGAACCTGCGCCTCCGCTCTTTGGGTCCTTCTCCGTATGGGCGGCCTGACCTCGGCCGAGGTGGACCCCTCCCGGGTGGACACCTGGCGGAGCGGTAGAAGGGCGCTCGGCTTCGGTCGAGGTGGTCCCGTCTCCGGGGGCCACCTGGCGAAGGAGCGAAGGGGCCCGGCTCGACCTCGGCCTCGGTGGACCGTCTCTGGGCGCTACCTGGCGAGGAGCGGGGGAGCAGCCAACCTCGGCCGAGGTGGATCCCTCCTGGGTGGACACCTGGCGAGGCGGCAGAAGGGCGCTTGGCTTCGGTCGAGGTGGTCCCGTCTCCGGGGGCCACCTGGCGAAGGAGCGAAGGGGCCCGGCTCGACCTCGGCCTTGGTGGGACCGTCTCTGGGCGCCACCTGGCGAGGGAGCGGGGGTAGCCGACCTCGGCCGAGGTGGACCCCTCCTGGGTGGACACCTAGCGAGGCGGCAGAAGGGCGCTCGGCTTCGACCGAGGTGGTCCCGTCTCCGGGGGCCACCTGGCGAAGGAGCGAGGGGCCCGGCTCGACCTCGGCTTGGTGGGGCCGTCTCTGGGCGCCACCTGGCGAGGGAGCGGGGGAGCAGCCAACCTCGGCCGAGGTGGACCCCTCTCGGGTGGACACCTGGCGAGGCGGCAGAAGGGGCCCTTGACCGAACTCGACTTCAGCCTGGGCGGTAACGCCTCGGGATATCACTTGGCGAGGTAGCCGGGGGGGCAAGGGCCGAGCTCGACCTCGGCGGCATGGGACCCGCAGCTGACTCGGCCGAAAAAACCTCCACGCGGCTCAAGCATGCCCGACGGAAATTGAGACCAGCCACGTCATCATTATGGCCGTAACACATATATATGTATGTATATATGTATGTATGTATATATAGTATGTATATACATATATACATATACATACATGCATATGTATGTATCATACATATATATGTATATATGTATATATACATATTTACATATATACATACATATGCATGTATGTATATGTATATATGTATATATACATATATACATATATATGTATATGGATACATACATATATAACATATATATACATACATATACATATATAGATACATAGATACATACATATGCATACATACATTCATACATATACACATATATATACATATACATACATACATACATACATACATATATACATACATACATACATACATATATACATACATACATACATACAACATATATACATACATACATGCATATATATATATATACATACATACATATATATATACATACATACATATATATACATACATACATACATATATAATATACATACATATATATTATATATGGCCGCCAAATTCTAAAACAACAAAACATATTATAATGTTCATATATATATATATATATATATATATGGCCGCCAAATCCTAAAACAACAAAAACATATTATAATGTCCAAACATGCTAACTACAGCAATGGACCGTGTCTATACTATGGGTAATACCAAATGCAAGCTGTTACAGTAGTAAACAAGATCCATTCGGCCCTGACACGCGCCCTCCTTGGAGGCTGGCGCGGCCACGTACTTCTCCACTTCGGCCATGTGGCGGTTCAGCCCAGCTCGGCTCGGCCCCACTTCGGCCATGTGGCGATTCAGCCCAGCTCGACTCAGCCCCACTTTGCCCAGCTCGGCTCGGCCCCACCTTGGCGGTGAACCTCAGTACCTCGGCCTCACTTCGGCCGTCGAGTCCAGCTCGGCTCGACCACAGCACCCCGGCAGCGCCCGCGTGGCTCCGCCCGACCTCGCCCACGGTGCGAAGGCCGGCCCCCAGCTCAACTCCGCACGCCCCTGCCTCTCCTTGGCTCCGGCACTGCACCATCCAAGAACCTCCGTGCCCAGCACGGCGCGGTCCGGGAGCCTCCAAGCCCGGCGCAGCCCTCGTCCGTCCGGTTCGTCCCAACGGCACCCCGGCAGTGACCCGCGTGGCTCCGCCCGACCTCGCCCACAGCGCGAAGGCCGGCCCCCAGCCCGGCTCTGCACTGCCCCAAGCTTCGGCTCCGGCTCTGTACCGCCCGAGCACCGCCCGACGCCTCCATGCCCGGCGCGGCGCGGTCCCCCTGGCGCCTCCGAGCCAGGCAGTGGCATGCCCGACGCCTCCGAGCTCGACGGTGGCAAGCTCAGCACCTCCGAGCCCGGCGCAGCGCCGTGGCATCCCCAAGCTCGCCACTCCGGCGCCCCTGTGCCGGCATGGCGTGCACCCGGCGCCTTCAGCTTCTCCGCGCGGCATGCCCCAGTGCACCCGGCGCCTCCGGCTTCTCCAACACGACAGGCTCGACGCCTCCGAGCCCAGTGACGGTCCCCGAGCTCGTCCGAGCCCGGCACGGCACGCCCCAGTGCACCTGGCACCTTCTGCTTCTCCGGCGCGGCACACCCCAGTGCACTCAGCGCCTCCAGCTTCTCCGGTGCGACAGGCTCGGTGCTCCGAGCCCTGTAACAGGTCCCCCAGCTCGTCCGAGCCCAGCGCGGCACGCCCCAGTGCACCCAGCGCCTTCAGCTTCTCCAGTGCAGCACGCCCCAGTGCACCAGGTGCCTTCTGCTACTCCGGTGCGTTACGCCCGAGTGCACCTGGCGCCTCCGGCTTCTCCGGCGCGACAGGCTCGGCGCCTCCAGGCCCGGCGCGGGTACCCCGGCGCCTTCGAGCCCGGTGACGGGTCCCCCGGCTCCTCCGGCTTCCAGCCGACCTCTGCACCACCCAAGCTCCATCTCCAACTCCGCGTGCTCCCGTCCAGCAAGGGTTTGGTTCCCCTGACTTTGCCCGGTCCGGCTCCGGCCCTATACCGGCACCCCAACAGTGCCCCGCGAGGCTCCACCAACCTCCCCAGCGTGCCCCGGCTCGGCACCTCCGAGCTCGGCATCGCAGCATGTCCAGGGTAGAGGGCCCCCGAGCCCTGACTCCTTCAGTTCTGGCCAAGCCCGGCATGCTTGCAGTGCGCTTGCGGCACGCCTGCAGCAGTCCGGCTCCTGCGGCCCGGTTCCCCCGGCTCCGGTCCGACGTGACCTCACCCGCACGCATGGGTCCGCGCCTACGTGCATGGGGCCTCGTACATCGCCTCGATCAGCATGCATGAAGGCCCTCGCGGGCCTTCTCTCGGTCTGCGTGCCTGCATGGCAACTTGAAGCGGCGTCCCGGCTAGCCCGGCACTTTGGCATCACAGCCCAGCTCGGTCACTAGGAGCACCACGCAGTTCGATCTCACTCACGTGGGCCCAGCACGTTTCCCGAGATGCCCATCCACATGGACCCGACGCTCTTTCCATGGATCCCCCTCCACGTGGGTCCTATGATACGCCGTCTGACACACCGCCTGCAAAGAAAGGTTTGCATTTAAGTTTCCTAAGCTACCGTTTACACTAACTAGTGAATAGCGCCACATCCGAGGTGTTGTGCTCCTCCACCAACCTCTTGAAACATCAAGAAAGGGGAAGTTTGATGCAGAACAATAAAGGGATGCGATGCGGAAGTAAATTAAGATTAACTAATTTTTTTTGTTGTTTTTATATGTTTGTAGAAGTTGGCTTCAAATCAAAGAAAAGTTAACCTAACATTGAAAGATACTAATATGATAATTGAAAGCACAATTTTAAGGAAACTAAATTATCAGAGTAGTTCAGAAGCAACGGATCGCTGGGGTTGAGAAACCCCAGACCTAGGGTTCGCTCCGAACTTTCAACAGAACAGAAATAAAGAGAGAGAGGTTTTATCTAACCAGACAATGATCTTCACAGATTTTGTGGAAGAACTCTCCCGAGCAGATTGTTGGATCCTCGGATTCAGATATCTTCGTAATGGATCCTCCAATACTGGTCCTTTGGCGGGTTGGCTTCTCCTGAACTCAAGATCTGGAAGAGAAAAAAACAATTGATGGAATCAGAGAGTCAAGGGAAAGATTTACCAGGTTGATGAACTTGAAGATTGAAATTGCTGAAAACTGGATTCTCCTGGATGTTGATGTGATTTTCCTTGGAACTTGCTCTGGATCTGAAGTAGCCGGACTGGATCTGGATGAAGGTGGACGGCCTGGACTGTAGAGAGAGAGAGGCGTGGGAGATGGATGGAGCTAGGGTTTGATGGATTGAAAATAATGAAGGGCGGCTAGGGTTTTGGAATTTCAAGTGGCTAACCTAGGGTTTTGGATAAAGATGGAGATCTCTCACCTCCTCAGGCTCCAATGGAACCCGGATTACCCCCTCACGGAGCTCAACACTTAGAATAGTGCGGAAGAAGAGAAACCTAGGTCACTCAACACAAGAGAATAGCAAAAATAATTTTTCTTCATTGATTTCTTAAAGTTACAAAGAGGGTCTATTATATAGACCTAAAATTTTCTCCAAGCTTGTACAAATTTCCATGTGGGACTAAACTCCTCCAACCTCTAGATTAGGTAGAAAATCTCCTCTCTTGGCCGACCAAGAGTTCAAAAAATTTGGGACGGCCATAAAGGAATTTTTTTTTGGAATTTTTATGGCGCCTCCTTTGGAGTTGGATTTGGATTTGGAGTCCTCTTCTTCTTATGGCATTTCTTCTTTTCTTCCACTCCAAGTTAAGCTCTTTGATTTTGATTTGAACTTCAATTGGATGTCCTTCTTTGATTTTTTCTCCAAGAGAAGTCTTTTCCTTCTTTGCTTAGACAAAATTGGTAGGTATGGGCGCCTCCTTTAAATTAGCTTCCAATTTGATTTTTTTCTTCTTTGGATGTGGGGACCATGACACTGGGATGCCTCTGTGGCGCCTCCTGGACTCTGGCGTGTGCTCGGAGTGTGCTGGGCGTGTGGCTTGGAGTGTGGCCTCCACTTGCTTGAACCGTGATTTGATTGGAAGACAAATGTGGCACCATTTTGGACCAAATTGAAACCACATCGGACTTGCATCGAGTCAACATGACTCAACAAAATTTAAATGGTGACTCAAGAAATAAATACACTGGTTGACCAGGTCAACCTTTATTACAAACCCTAATTTCTTGGGCAATGTCAATCAGAGATCCAAATGGAGCTCTGAAGTCTTCTTCTGAGTCTGGTGCCCGCACCAATTCTCCCAGGGTGGGAGGAACTCGACCCTGTCGAGTAAGCCAAGTTGGTTCTGTATCTCTCCAAGAGGTCTGGGTCCAATTCTTGTAATTCTTCTCGGGAGATCTAAGAGTTATCAGAATCTGGCCTTCCTTGCCAGCGACTCAGGTACCTTTGGTATCCTCGATTACGAGTAGAGATAACCTGATCATCCAGGATCTTTTCAATCTGCTCTTTCCTCACAGGCCAGTTTGTTGGTGGAACCCACAGGGTCAGGATCACTCTCAATGATAGGTTAGGCTCAAAAGGCTCACTAGGAATCACAGCTGGCTCCCTGTACTCTACTAATCTGTAATGTTGAAAGTAGAGCTAATGCCTAGTTCTGGAGGCAACTCGAGCACATAGGCATTGGATCCTACTCTCTTTACCGCTCTAAATGGTCCAGCTCCCCTAGCATGTTAACTTTCTAACGGTTCCAGAGAAAACCGTTCAGGCCTTAACCTAATCATCACATAGACTCCCTCAACAAAAGATTTGACTCGCCTTTGAGTATCAGCCAACTTCTTATAAGTTTCATTACTTAATTTTTTTGGCATGAATTTCTTTATGCAAGTCTTTACATGCTGTGCAAAATTCTCAGCAGACTCGGAGACTCGAGTGTGGACAGGTAAAGGGACTAGGTCAAGAGGTGTGTGAGGTTTGTACCCATGTACAATTTTAAATGGACTCTTACCCGTAGACCTATTGACCGAGTCATTGTACGCAAATTCTGCCCTTGGTAGGTATAAATCCCAATTTCTGGTGTTTTCACCAACAAGACATCTCAGCAGATTTCCTAGGCTACGGTTCACTACTTCAGTTTGGCCATCATTTGGGGATGATAGGCAGTTGAAACTTAAGTTTTGTCCCTAACTTATGCCAAAGGGTCTTCCAAAAGTAACTGGTGAACCGACATCCCTATCTGAAACGATTGGTCTAGGTAGGCCATGGAGTCTAACTATCTCATTGAAGAAAAGTGTGGCTACCTTAGACGCATCAAAGGTTGGGAACAAGGCAAGAAGTGGGCCATTTTAGAGAATCGGTCGACTATGACACAGATAGATCATGTCTCCTCTGGGTCTTAGGTAAACCTAACACAAAATCCATACTCACATCTTGCCAAGGACGATCTAGGACAGGGAGGGGGGTATAAAGCCAGTGTTTTGTTTTCGCTGTTTGGCAACAGCGCAGGTTCGACATCTAGCTACAATATTAGCTACATCCTTTTCAAGCTAGGCCAGAAAAAGTGGTCTTCAATAGCTAGAATGGTCTTGTCTTTTCCAAAATGGCCGGCTAAACCTCCAGCATGGATTTTCCAAATCAAAAATTCCCTAAGAGAAGTTCTAGGGATGCAAAGCCTATTTTTGAAGAACAAAAACCATCTACAAGGGTATAATCCTGGTGATTACTAATGGTCCTTGAACTAGATCCTGATACACAGTTTGTGAAATCCGGACAAGACTCATATTCCTCTTTGATTTGCTCAAACCTATGACCTCAGTTCTAACAAAGTTAATACAGAGATCGGCGACTAAGGGCTCAGCTACCTTATTCTCACTCCAGCCTTATGTTTCAGGACAAAAGTATAGGACTGGATATATTCTACCCACTAGCATGCTAGGGTTAGCTTCTTTGGGAGTTCAGAAATCTAAGAGCCCATGGTCCGAAATGTACAAATTTCTGCGGTAGCAATAATGTTTTCCAGTAACGCAAAGCTTGCACCACGCAATAAAATTCTTATCATAGGTAGAATACCTAAGCTTAGCATCATTAAGTTTTTCACTAAGAATGCTATGGGATGATTCTCTGGCTTAGACTCCACTATTCCTACACCTGAAGCATCACAGCAACCTCAAATACTTTAGAAAATCGGGTAATCTCAGAATGGGTGCCTGGGTCATTTTATCCTTAGATCTAGGAAGGCTTTATGGGCTGACTTAGTCCATGAAATTCTCCCTCCTAATACAATCAGTGATAGGAGCAGCTAAAGTACTAAACCCCTTGATGAATCGCCTATAGAAGGTAGCCAAGCCGTGGAAACTTCTAACTTCATGCACATTGGTTGGCTCTGGCCAATCTACTATTGACCTAATTTTTCTCAGGATCGGCCGCCACGCCGTCAGGGGTTACTACAAAACCAAGAAAGATAACTCTACTAGTCATGAATTCACACTTCTTAGATTACCGTAGAGTCTCTCATTCCTCAAAACTTGGCAGCCTGCTCTAAGGTGGCCTAGGTGATCTGCTGGGGTTCTTACTATAGATCAGGATGTCATCAAAATAGACCACCACAAATTTTCCTATGAAAGCTCTAAGTACCTGGGTCATAATTCTCATGAAGGTACTAGGGGCATTGGACAACCCCAAAGGCATAACAACCCATTCATAAAGACCATCCTTAGTTTTGAAAGCAGTTTTCATTCATCCCCGGTTTCTATCCTAACCTGATGATAGCCGCTTTTGAGATCAATCTTAGAAAAACCATTGCACCAGCATCATATCAAGCATGTCATCTTCTAGGGATGGGAAACCTATATTTGATTGTATTTTTATTGATGGCCCGACTGTCAACACACATCCTCCACGTGCCATCTTTCTTTGGGGTTAGTAAGGCTTGGGACTGCACAAGGGCTAAGACTTTCTCTAATAAACCCCTTCCTCAATAATTCTCCAACCTGCTTTTGCAGTTCTTCATGCTCAGATGGATTCATCCGTAATGGGGCGTTGGGCAAAGTCGCTCCTGGGATTAGATCTATTCATGCTGGATATCCTAAGAGGTGAAGGTGTCTGGCAAATCCTCGGAAAGACATCCTCAAATTCTTTTAACACAGGTTTAACTTCTTGAGGAGGCTCGAGGGTTCCGAAGTTCTAAGTTCCTTAGCAGTCAACATCCAGATGGGTTGACCACTATGAATTTCTTGTTCTAGATCCTTAGCACTGATTAGGTTCACTCCATTTTCATCTCCTTAACCTTACCGCTCTTTAGTTACCTTTCCTTAGGGGGAACGGAATGGATCGTAATCTTCTTCCCATTGAAACTAAAGACACAGGTATTGGATTTTCCTAAGAGGGTGGCATCATGATCATACAACCAAGGTCTTCCGAGAATTATACTGCTCACCCCCATGGGTAAAACATCGCACCAAATCTTTTCGTGATAAGATTGCATTTGGATTTGGACTTGACATCTAGACTGATTGGGTATGGAGGTAGAATCTACCCAAGAACCTTATAGGGGTTGGGATGGGGAACTGGGATAAGCCTAACATCTTGACAGTGCTAGTAGAGATGGCATTTACACAGCTCCCACTATCTATGATGACTTACATACCTTATCCCCTAATTTAAGAAAAGTCTGTAGGATGTTAGTCCTACGCCAATCCTCTTGAACTAGATTCTGGGATAGGATGCATCTTACAACTCCTAATTGGTCAGATTCATTGGGTTCCTCCTCTCCCCCATACTCCCAAACCAAATTCATACCGGCCCACCAAATCTCTCTCAAATTTCATTGGGCTCATAATTCTCTCATTCTCATCTCATCTCTCTCTCTTCTATGTAAAGGGATCTCCGTGGGCACTGCTAGCACATGACCTCCTTATGACACTTGAAACAGGCTATGGCAGTACACTAACTGGAAATGTGACCTGGTTTCTGACACTTAAACAGGTGGTATTTGAACTAGGGGTTCTCTGGGTGTCAGGTGCCTTACCTTGTCCATGGGCCTAGGGGTAGAAGTACCCTGAAAAGGTTTACTAGGGATAACTTGGCTAGGTCCATTCCTTGGGATTGGGGCACTAACCTAGAAGGTATAGGTCCTCTCTGAAATTTATCAGTGTTCAGTGCAATCTGGTAGGCTTGGTCTAGATCAGTAACCTCTCTCAGAAATAGTTCTTTCTTGATATCTTCCCTCAGGTCCAGCCCTAATCTAGACAAAGTGACTTCGTGGGCTTCACTCACATCACATCTCGTTAGGTATTCATCAAGTAGCTATGTAGTCGAGACAGATCGGTTTCCTTGTTTCAGGTTTTTGCCATGTGGTCTAATAGGTTTTGCTGGTATGAATGGGTAGGTATTTATCTCTCAGTTTTTCTTTCATACCCTGCCAAGTGGTTATGGATCAACATTCGTCTCTAGTGGTTAGCTCAATGTTCCTCCAGTATAACCTAGCTTGACGCACTAATTTCATCTTGGCAATCTTGTATTTCCTCTCCTCAGACATAGCATACCACTCAAAGTATTGGTCCATCTCACCCTCCAATCAGATACACCTTAGGTTCAGACTACCATCAAAAGTGGGTGCATCTAATTTGATGTTCCTGATGAACCTATCATCTCTATCTTCAGGCTCTGGGTCAGGCCTCCTATGATTAGGTTCAGGATCTCTATAAATGCCTTCTAGGCTCCTGATTGTGGTGAGGTTGAGGCACATTAAAATCGGGGTCAGGAGTCCAATTCCGATGTCTAGTTTCTTCAAGTACTTGGACCCGGTCCCTAAGTTAGTAAGATCCTCATGAATTGTGTGCTAAACTGGGCCCAGTGTTTGTCATATCCTGATTCATTTTAGCCATACTTTCAGTAAGGTTCTGATCATGGCCTCTAAATCAGGTTGGGTTTGACCAGGTTGATATGGCACTCCGTTTCTGGTAGACCTGATGATTCAAGCAAGCACACAAATGAGACTAGACTAAATCGACTACTGGATCACTAGACCTAGAGTCCAAACTAGATGCCCAATCAGAGTGGCAAGCTAGCCTGTAGTAACTCAGGACTCAGCAGGCAGGTGTAAGGGGAGTGTTTAGGTCCCTGATTGCCAATCCTAGACACCAATCAGTGATTGGCCAGGTAGGCGGACCAGCACACAAGCCCTTCGGAAATGGATCCTTGAACCACCGTTCTAGACACTGAGTGCTAAGCACACACAGATAACTCAGCAAACTGACTCAACACTAGCCTAGACCCGACAATTGGTGTCCCTAGCCCACTAGGGCAAATTAGTCTAACTGATTTAATTAGGTCTAGGTTCGAATGATTAGATGGTGGTTTTGGGCTAAGGAGAGGTAATCAACCCTCCCCTTATCTTAGATGCTCAATTGCCCTATTAAATTATGAGATGATCACTCCAAAAAGAATGAATTAAGAACACAAAATAGAGTTTGCTGTATTTTATGCTCAGAATTTTACCAAAACCAATAATCACAGAAAAATTATGGAAATAGGTTCAATTATACTGGTTTCAACGAAGTGAAATCATGCATTCGGAGTTTTATGTAGGGAGAAATAATTAGACAACAGGATAATTACGGGCTGCACTAGATTGTCTTCCCCGTTTATAATCCCTGCTACGAAGTTATAACCCATGGATCCCCTACACGCCCTAGGAACCCCCTGTGGAATTGGAGGAGGAGGCTTGTGCCTTGCTTAGTTCCTAGGGCCGCCGGACTTCCTGGGGAGTCTACTTCGAGCAGACAAAATAAAAGAGAAAATAATCAACAAGCAGCAAGCAAATCAAAACCCTAGACTGGGCTCTGATACCAAAAATGATGCAGAACAATAAAAGGGATGCGATGCGGAAGTAAATTAAGATTAACTAATTTTTTTTTTGTTGTTTATATGTTTGTAGAAGTTGGCTTCAAATCAAAGAAAAGTTAACCTAACATTGAAAGATACTAATATGATAATTGAAAGCACAATTTTAAGGAAACTAAATTATTAGAGTAGTTCAGAAGCAACGGATCGCTGGGGGTTGAGAAACTCCCAGACCTAGGGTTTCGCTCCGAACTTTCAACCAAAGAAATAAAAGAAAGATGGTTTATCTAACCAGACAATGATCTTCACAGATTTGGTGGAGAACTCTCCCGAGCAGATTGTTGGATCCTCGGATTCAATATCTTCGTAATGGATCCTCCAATACTGGTCCTTTGGCGGGTTGGCTTCTCCTGAACTCAAGATCGGAAAGAAAAACAATTGATGGAATCAGAGAGTCAAGGAAGATTTACCAGGTTGATGAACTTGAAGATTGAATTGCTGAAAACTGGATTCTCCTGGATGTTGATGTGATTTTCCTTGGAACTTGCTCTGGATCTGAAGTAGCCGGACTGGATCTGGATGAAGGTGGATGGCCTGGACTTGTAGAGAGAGAGAGGTCGTGGGAGATGGATGGAGCTAGGGTTTGATGGATGAAAATATGAAGGGCGGCTAGGGTTTTGGATTTCAAGTGGGCTACCTAGGGTTTTGGATAAAGATGGAGATCTCTCACCTCCTCAAGGCTCCAATGGAACCCGGATTACCCCCTCACGGAGCTCAACACTTAGATAGTACGGAAGACGAGAAACCTAGTCACTCCACATAAGAGAATAGCAAATAATTTTTCTTCATTGATTTCTTAAAGTTACAAGAGGGGTCTATTATTATAGACCTAAATTTTCTCCAAGCTTGTACAAATTCCATGTGGGACTAAACTCCTCCAACCTCTAGATTAGGTAGAAAATCTCCTCTCTTGGCTGACCAAGATTCAAAAAAATTTGGACGGCCATAAAGGAATTTTTTTTTGGGATTTTTATGGCGCCTCCTTTGGAGTTGGATTTGGATTTGGAGTCCTCTTCTTCTTATGGCATTTTCCTTCTTTTCTTCCACTCCAGTTAGCTCTTTGATTTTGATTTTGAACTTCATTGGATGTCCTTCTTTGATTTTTTCTCCAGAGAAGTCTTTTCCTTCTTTGCTTAGACAAAATGGTAGGTATGGGCGCCTCCTTTAAATTAGCTTCCAATTTGATTTTTTTCTTCTTTGGATGTGGGGACCATGACACTGGGATGCCTCTGTGGTGCCTCCTGGACTCTGGCGTGTGCTCGGAGTGTGGCTGGGCGTGTGGCTTGGAGTGTGGCCTCCACTTGCTTGAACCTTGATTTGATTGGAAGACAAATGTGACCATTTTGGACCAAATTGAAACCACATCGGGACTTGCATCGAGTCAACATGACTCAACAAAATTTAAATGGTGACTCAAGAAATAATAACTGGTTGACCAGTCAACCTTTATTACAAACCCTAATTTCTCGGCAATGTCAATCAGAGATCCAAATGGAGCTCTGAAGTCTTCTTCTGAGTCTGGTGCCCGCACCAAGTTGACCAACCTACCTAAGCCTCCAGGCCTGCAGAAGCTTCACAGGCCTATACCAGAAGAACGTGCCCCTCTGAACACCAAGAGCCGCTCGTCTACATAAGAGCAGCGGGAAGAGGTAAGAGGTAAGATACATGCACTCTCTTCATTCTTGCATGTCTATCACCCTCTGGTAGCGGAGATTCCCAGCTCTCCATCTCAGAGGTCCCTTATTTCCTTCGATCGTCCCCTGACTTGATCGTCGGAGTGCCTTTGCCGGAATCCCCGGCACAGTCTCCCCTGTTTTGCAGGTATCGCCCCGCAGAGGGACAATAAGGAGGAAGATACTCCTCACCAGAGAGGCCCACAGGAGGGCCACTACAGTACCAAGCCCCTTTCATCCCAACTACAACTATGTTCTCCTTGATCGTCTCCGACCAACGAGCCTGGTGTGCTGGCATGGAGCCCACTCACCTAGGCCACGTAAGAGATACTGGCCACGGTGATCTAGGCGGCAACAGATTGGCGCGCCAGGTAGGGGGTGGATCCACGCTCCTCAACAAGGTGGGATGACGGTTTTCACCTTGGTCCTTAGTCCCCGGGGGCAGACCGGGGGCACGAGAACTTCTCCTCTCTCGAGGCCCCAAGGAACGGCCTCGATCAAAAAACCTTAAGCTGTGAAGGTGCATCGCCATCCTTGATGGGGTAACGGCAGCAGGCCAAGTATGGAGCCACCTCCCAGCGGTACCACCATCCAGGAGCCCCACCAAAAAAAAAAAAAAAAGGGAGAGAGAAAAGAAAAGAGAGAAGAAGGGAAAAAGAAGAGAGGGTATGGCCATCGTGAAGAAGAAAGAAATCCATGCAACGGAGTTTGCTCCCATGCAATGGAGTTTGCTCCCATGCAACAGGAGCCTCTCCCCTCCCAAGCAACGGGAGCCTTACACTTCCATGCAACGGAGCCTCCTCCCATGCAGCGGAGTCTCCCCCCATGCCATGAAGTTCCTTCCCATGCAACGGAGCTTTGGTCCCATGCAACGGAGCTTACTCCCTCATGCAACGGGAGTCTCTTCCTCTCCCATGCAACATGCAACGGAGTTTCCTCCCATGCAACGAAGCTTACTCCCTCACGCAGCAGGAGTCTCTTCCTCCTCCATGCAACAAGGCCTTCTCCTTCCACGCGACGGAGTTATTTCCCTCATGCAACAGAGGTCTCACTTCCTCCCAGGCAGTGGAGGTCCACCTTCCTATGCAACAGGAGCCTCTCCCCTCCCAAGCAACGGGAGCCTTACACTTCCATGCAACGGAGGCTCCTCCCATGCAGCGGAGTCTCCCCCCCATGCCATGAAGTTCCTTCCCATGCAACAGAGTTTTGCTCCCATGCAACGGAGCTTACTCCCTCATGCAACGGGAGTCTCTTCCTCTCCCATGCAACATGCAACGGAGTTTCCTCCCATGCAACGAAGCTTACTCCCTCACACAGCAGGAGTCTCTTCCTCCTCCATGCAACGAGGCCTTCTCCTTCCATGCGACGGAGTTATTTCCCTCATGCAACAGAGGTCTCACTTCCTCCCAGGCAGTGGAGGTCCACCTTCCTATGCAACAGGGGCCTTATGCTCCCATGCAATGAAACTCCCTCCCATATAACAGGAGCCTCTTTCCTCCCAAGCGACGGAGTCTTATACTCCCGTGCAATGGAGCTTCTCTCCAAGCTCGAAGCTCCCCATGCAACGGAGCCTTGCTCCCTCATGCAACCGAGTTGTATTCTTATATGCAAAGGAGTCTCGCTCTCTCCCAAGATGGCGGTCAGCGAACCTAATTTTGGCCAGCACAAGGAAGAAATATGTCTTTGCTTATTCATATAACCGGAGTTCAACAGGTAACTCCTTCCACGCTACCTTTATAAAAAAAAAACTGTGTTTCAGTTTTACAAGAAGGGCTCCTGTACCACTATCAAGGGCAAGCACTACGACTTGCCAGAGCCGGTCATAGCCTGATGCAAGAATTCTTGATCAAAGCCCAGATTCCACGCTCTCCGGCACCAAAGAGCTGAATCCCACATCTATCGCATGACTCTCAGTTCAGCTCTTGCCTTACTCACAGTCCGGAGATGTCCATGGAGACTCAAGAAGTCCCGCCATCTACCGAGAAAACTGACAGTTTGGCATTTGCTGTGCTCAAAGTTCGGAGATGTCCATGGAAAGCTCTGGAGCTCCAACAGTCCATGGGAAGGAGGAACACAGGAACTCATCCGCCCGACTCCAAGTCCGGCGAACTCAAATGAAGTTAAAAGCTAAAATCAATCTCCTCAGTTCAGCCGAGCTGAACTCAATAAAGCCAAGCAGCAGCTCCTCACCGAGCCCCACATCTACTGCATGACTCTCAATTCAGCTCTTGCCTTACTCATAGTCCGGAGATGTCCGCGGAGACTCAAAGAAGTCCCGCCATCTACCGAGAGAAAACTGACAGTTTGGCATTTGTTGTGCTCAAAGTCCGGAGATGTCCATGGGAAGCTCTAGAGCTCCAACCGTTCACGGCTAGCCTCCTAACATAGCAAACCAGCGGCTCTGCCATCCCAAGAAGGAGGTAAGGATCCCTCCTCAATCATTAAAGTTCCTTTCTGGTGCAACTTTGTCCTTCACCAGCACAGGGACTCGTCCATCCGACTCCAAGTCCGGTGAAGTTCAGAGCTGAAGTCAAGCTCCTCAGCTCAGCGAAGCTGAAATCAAATAGAGCCGAGCTGGAGTCATGCCCCTTGATTCAGTCGAGCTGAAGCCAAGCTCTTCATTAAACCCGCATCTACCTCCTGACCATATAGTCCAGAGAAGTCCATAGGTAGCTCTGAAGGTCCAACCATTTGTGGCTCGCCTCCTAGCATGCCAAACAGCTCTACCACCTCACGGAGGATGTAAGAATCTCTCCTCAAAAATTAAAGTTTATCTTTGGTGCAACTTTGCTCTTCATCGTTACAGGAGCTCATCTGTCCGACTCCGAGTCTGACGAAGGAAGCCCGGATCCCAGTTTCGGCATAACGGAACCCAGTTCCGGTACAAAATCCTGGAGAACAGCTCGGTAGGTTGCGCAAGGCTCAACTCCAGCCTGCGACCCCAGGGTTCAGTCTGGAAGGTGGCGCGGAACCCAGTTCCCCCACGTGATCCTGGACTTCGATCTGGAAGCCTCGGAACCCCGTTCCGGCATGAAGGCTCGGACTTCAATCCGCGTTTTCTCCCTTGAGTTCCTCCGCCAGGATGACTCCCCCGAGGTCGAGCGTTGCTCCCTCGAGGTCGAGCGTTGCTCCCTCGAGGTCGAGCATCTGGCCTGAGTCAAACTCCTGCTCCCTTGAGTTCCTCCACCAGGATGGCTCCTCCGAGGTCGAGCATTGCTCCCTCGAGGTCGAGCATCTGGCTTGAGTCGAACTCCTGCTCCCTTGAGTTCCTCCGCCAGGATGGCTCCCCCGTGGTCGAGCGTTGCTCCCTCGAGGCCGAGCATCTGGCCTAAGTCGAACTCCTGCTCCCTTGAGTTTCTCCGCCAGGACATCTCCCCCGTGGTCGAGCGTTGCTCCCCCGAGGTCGAGCATCTGACCGGAGTCAATTTCTCTCTCCAACTCCTTGGGCTTCCTCATCCGAGATGGCTCCTATCTTCTGGCAACTTCAATACCTTCATCAAAGGTTCCGACAGATATTCTAAGCTCGGCCACCTGAACTATATGCCCGGTCATATATGTGAGCACCCAAGTTATACACCTCACCAATCTATGCCTCCATGGTACCACCTTCTACCTGGTCAAAGAAGAACTGAAACACCTAACTCAAGGTAAAAACACCTACAGGCAAGTAAGTTTCGAAGACAACACCTTTTAAGTTGTGTTGTAGGACGTTCCCTATTCGTGAAAAGGACAGCCAGACTTGATGCCTTCACCTAGGCCTTCAAAGACCAACAGATAACCTCTGGTAAGTTCAGTTTCATTTAGCAACTAACTTCTTGCAGTCGATACAGAGCCCGCTAAGGTGCAGAGCTGAATGGGTGATAATACTCCCTTTATCCAAAACGAAGACGTTTTGGACTCAGGGAGTGGGGCATCTGTTATAGTAGTAAACAAGATCCATTCGGCCCTGACACGCGCCCTCCTTGGAGGCTGGCGTGGCCACGTACTTCTCCACTTTGGCCATGTGGCGGTTCAGCCCAGCTCGGCTCGGCCCCACTTCGGCCATGTGGCGGTTCAGCCTAGCTCGGCTCGGCCCCACTTCGGCCACGTGGCGATTTGGCCCAGCTCGGCTCGGCCCCACCTCGATGGGAAACCTCAGTACCTCGACCTCACTTCGGCCGTCGAGTCCAGCTCGGCTCGACCACGGCACCCCGGCAACGACCCGCGTGGCTCCGCCCGACCTCGCCCATGGCGCGAAGGCCGGCCCCCAGCTCGACTTCGCACGCCCCGGCCTCTCCTTGGCTCCGGCACTGCACCATCCAAGAACCTCCGTGCCCAGCAAGGCACAGTCCGGGAGCCTCCGAGCCCGGCGCGGCCCTCGTCCGGTCCAGTTCGGCCCGACGGCACCCCGGCAGCGACCCGCGTGGCTCCGCCCGACCTCTCCCACGGCACGAAGGCTGGCCCCCAGCCCGGCTCTGCACCGCCCCAAGCTTCGGCTCCGGCCCTGCCGCACGAGCACTGCCCGACGCCTCCATGCCCGGCACGACGCGGCCCCCCCGGTGCCTCCGAGCCAGGCAGCAGCACGCCCGACGCCTCCGAGCTCGGTGGCGGCACACTCAGCACCTCCGAGCCTGGCGTAGCACCCTGGCATCCCCGAGTTCGCCGCTCCGGTGCCCCTATGCCGGCATGGCGTGCACCGGCGCCTTCAGCTTCTCCGGCGTGGCACGCCCCAGTGCACCCGGTGCCTCTGGCTTCTCCGGCGCGACAGGCTCGGCACCTCTGGCTTCTCCGGCGCGACAGGCTCGGCACCTCCAAGCCCGGTGGCAGGTCCCCCAGCTCATCCGAGCCCGGCGCGGCACGCCCCAGTGCACCCGGCGCCTTCTGCTCTCTGGCACGGCATGCCCCAGTGCACCCGGCGCCTCCGGCTTCTCCGGTGCGACAGGCTCGGTGCCTCTGAGCCCAGTGACAGGTCCCCCAGCTCGTCCGAGCCCGGCGCGGCACGCCCCAGTGCACTCGGTGCCTTCTGCTTCTCTGGCGCGGCACGCCCCAGTGCACGCGGCACCTCCGGCTTCTCCGGCGTGCAGGCTCGGCGCCTCTAGGCCCGGCGCGGGTACCCCGGCGCCTCCGAGCCCGGTGACGGGTCCCCCGGCTCCTCCAGCTTCCAGCCAACCTCTGCACCGCCCAAGCTCCATATCTGGCTCCACGTGCTCCCGTCCAACAAGGGTTTGGTTCCACTGACTTCGCCCGGTCCGGCTTCGGCCCTGCACCGGCACCCCGGCAGTGCCCCGCGAGGCTCCACCAACCTCCCAGGAGCGCCCCGGCTCGACACCTTCGAGCTCCGCATCGCAGCACGTCCAGGGCAGAGGGCCCCCGAGCCCCGGCTCCTTCAGTTCTGGCCAAGCTCGGCACGCTCGCAGTGCGCTCGCGGCACGCCCGCAGTGATCCGGCTCCTGTGGCCCAGTTCCCCCGGCTCCGGTCCGATGCAACCTCAACCGCACGCATGGGTCCGCGCCTACGTGCATGGGGCCTTGCACGTCGCCTCGATCAGCGTGCATGAAGGCCCCCACGGGCCTTCTCTCGGTCCGCATGCCCGCATGGCAACTTGAAGCGGTGTCCCGGCTAGCCCGGCACTTGGCATCACAGCCCAGCTCGGTCACTGGGAGCACCACGCAGTTCGGTCTCACTCACGTGGGCCCAGCATGTTTCCTGAGAGGCCCATCCACATGGGCCCGGTGCTCTTTCCATGGATCCCCCTCCACGTGGGTCCTATGATACGCCGCCTGACACGCGCCGCCTACAAAGAAAGGTTTGCATTTAAGTTTCCTAAGCTACCGTTTACACTAACTAGTGAATAGCGCCACATCCGAGGCGCTGTGCTCCTCCCAACCTCCTGAACCATCAAGAAAGGGGAAGTTGACCAACCTACCTAAGCCTCCCAGGTCTGCAGAAGCTTCACAGGCCTATACCAAGAAGAACGTGCTCCTCTGAACACCAAGAGCCGCTCGTCTACATAAGAGCAGCGGGAAGAGGTAAGAGGGGTAAGAGACAACGCACTCTCTTCATTCTTGCATTGTTTATCACCCTCTGGTAGAGGAGAGTCCCCCAAGCTCTCCATCTCAGAGGTCCCTTATTTCCTTCGATCGTCCCGCTGACTTGATCGTCGGAGTGCCTTTGCCGGAATCCCCGATGTAGGTCTCCCCTATTTTGCAGGTATCGCCCGGTGGAGGGACAATAAAGAGGAAGATTACTCCTCACGGAGAGACCACAGGAGGGCCACTATAGTACCAAGCCCTTTCATCCCAACTACGATTATGTTTCCCTTGATCGTCTCCGACCAATGAGCCCGGTGACGCTGGCACGGAGCCCACTCACCTAGGCCACGCAAGAGCTACCGGCCACGACGATCTAGGCGGCAACACAAGCTATACTCAACATTGCCTACGAAATTATAAGCAAGCATGATAGATTAAAGTTTGTTAATCAACTAACAGTTACATTCCAATAGACCAATTAGCACCCGAGCAATCTAAATATAAAAGGTATTCACCCAAAAAAGTATAAATGAATAAAGGTGTTGCTGCAGAATCACCGGGATCGGACCTCTTCCTTACTCTTCCTCTCCGAGATCCTACAAAACAAGGAATGCCTTGTGCCGGGGATTCCGGCAAAGACACTCCGACGATCAAGTCAGTGGGATGATCGTGGGGAACGAAAGACCTTTGAGATGGAGAGCTTGGGGGACTCTCCATCTGCCAGAGGGTGGGGGAGACTAGAAGAGAAGACCCATAATTAAAAGAGATGGGTTTTGAGAGTTACCTGGGGTCTACCTTGCTGTGCCTTATATAGGCGTGGAATAGCGCCAAAATCTATTAGGAAGGAGATCGAGAAAGACCGATTTGCCCCCAAGAGGATCTGGAGAGTGGCCACGTGGTGCCCGGACAGGGCGGCATCGTGGGAGAGTAGTGGAGCAGTGCTGCTACCGTGACAGGATATGCTGTAACAAAAGGGGTTTCTGAAATTCTCCGGGGTGGAGTGAGTCGGTCGGACGCCGATTGGGAGGGCGAGTCGATCGTCCGAAGAGGAGTGTCCGTCGAGACATCCTTGAAGTGGGTCAGCCGTACCTCAGCAGAAGTGGGTCAGTCGTACCTCAGCAAAAGTGGGTCAATCGTACCTCAGTAGAAGTGGGTCGTTCGGACCTCTCCTTTAGTGGGTCGGTTCGGACCTCAGCTTCAGTGGATCGGTTCGGACCTCAGCTTCAGGTTGGTAGGCCTTCTAGGTGGTCGGCCATTTGTGTAACAGTGGCCCCCCTTGCTCTTGGCCTTTGGAAGGGTTCACACCCTCAAAGGGCGAGAGCGACATTAAATGCACCCATTATTGAAGGGAGATATGGAAGAAGATAGTGGATCTGCTCGGTCATGCTGCTTGTGACTATTTCCTGATTTAGGATACTGACCGGGGTACTGCTCCTTTGCAACACATGGGCTGAGAAGAGCATGCCTGAGATGGGCAGAAGCAAGCCAGGGCAGAGCCTTCTTGGGGCACTGTCGATGCACTACTTTATGCATCGGATTGTTATCCGGATCTTCTTTGTACCTGCATTTCGAGAAACGTACCTGGGATGGAACCAGACGGACCGTGGGAGCACGCGGGGGCATGGAGACGACCGCGGTTTGGACCTGGCATGGAGCAGGTCGACCGCGGGTTGGACCTGGCATGGAGCAGGTCGACCGTGGGGCACGGAGATGGCGTGGGGAGCGCGCAGTGGTGCGGAGACGTCCGACGGTCGTGGGAAGAGCGCAAGGGCGCGCAGAGATGTCTGACGGCCGCGGGAAGAGTGCAGGGGCACGGGCCTGGCACGGAGATGGTCGACGGTCGCGGGAAGATGCCGCGGGGGCGCGGGCCTGGTGTGGAGTAGGCCGCAGGAGCGCAGAGACGGTCGGGGAGCGCGTAGGGGTGCGGGCCTGCGCGGAGACGGCTGGGAGCGTACGGGGTGCGGGCCTGCAACGAGACGGCCTCGGAGCGCGTGGGGGGCGCGAGCCTGGTGCGGAGACAGCCGCTGGAAGATACCATGGGGGTGCGGGCCTGGCGCGGAGACGGCCTGGGAGCGCACGAGGGTGCGAGCCTGGAGCGCGCGGGGCATCCAGACTGAGCGGAGGTGACCGTGGGGGCTTGCGGACGTGCGGAGCTGACGCAGGGGCATCCAAACGCGTGCAGGTGACCTCGGGCTGGAGCAGGATCTGTGCTGGCAGTGGTCGAAGCGGAGGTTCAGCCCTTCCTCTAGTGCCAATCTGTTGATGCTGAATCACTGGGGTCGGACCTCTTCCTTGTTCTTCCTCTCCGGGATCCTACAAAATAGAGAATGCCTTGTGCCGGGTATTCGGTGAAAACACTCGATGATCAAGTCAGTGGGACGATCGTGGGGAACGAAAGACCTCTGAGATGGAGAGCTTGGGGGACTCTCCATCTACCAAAGGGTGGGGAGACGAGATGAGAAGACCCATAATTAAAAGAAATGGGTTCTGAGAGTTACCTGGGGTCTGCCTTGCTATACCTTATATAGGCATGGAATAGCACCAAAATCTGTTAGGGAGGAGGTCGAGAAATACCGATTTGCCCCAAGGAGTATCTGGAGAGTGGCCACATGGCACCCGGACAGGGCGGCGTCGTGTGAGTAGTGGAGCAGTGCTGCTGCCGTGGCAGGATTCTGTTGTAACATAAGGGGTATCTGGAATTCTTCGGGTCCGGGGTGAGTCGGTCGGACGCCGACTGGGAGGGCCAGTCGGTCGTCCGAAGAGGGTGTTCGTCGAGACATCCTTGAAGTGGGTCAGTCGTACCTTAGCAGAAGTGCGTCGTTCGGACCTCAGCTTCAATGAATCGGTTCGGACCTCAGCTTCAATGGATCGGTTCGGACCTTAGCTTCAGTGGATCGGTTCGGACCTTAGCTTCAGGTTGGTCGGCCTTCAGGTTGGTCTGCCTTCTTGGTGTTGTAAATAGAATACTGTGAAATAAAAGTAGAAACAATAAATGTAAATCTACCTATATTATCCTAAAACACTAAACAGTACTATATAGAACAGTAATACAATGAATCTGTCCTATGTAAAACAATAATATAAACATATACTATGAATCATAAATTGAGTTTTAGGATTTCTGACGGAGGCGTGCAGAGGCACTGTCCTAAGGATTCTCGGCCCTCGTGCAGGATTCAATCCGAGAACTCTGCCCCAAGATACAACGGGTATCCCTCCTGCAGGCACGACTGTGAAGGGACTGACAACGGCTTCGCCCAGCAGTGAAAACCAGATTAAAGAAAAAAAATAGAAACATGAAAACCTAGAAAGCAAGAGAGTTCTAGATCGGAAAAAAAAAAAGAAAGATTGAGAGGGAGAGAGAGTCCGGTCAAGATGCATATCTGATCTGACTCCATCCTTTTATAGATGGAGAAACACCGTGAGGAAGAGACACTGCTCGGTGAAGACGCGATGCGGTACGGTGGAGGACGCGACGCTCGGAGAAGACCGCTCTTCAGAAGTCGCGACGTTTGGAGAAGACGCGACGCGATGCAGTCCGAACGGAAAGAAAAAAATAAAAGAAAATCGGGCAAAAAAAAACACACCACACCACGCCGCGCGTGCAACCGGACCAGACCGCGCATGCGAACCGAACCGAACCGGGCCGGGCCGGGCGCCGCGCGCGCGCGTGTGAGTGGCCCAAGACGGTACAAGGCCAAACGGAAGAGGGATCACATTTAAGGGTCTTTGGGATGTTCTCCTTTTCCCATGTGGGACTAAAGGAATGGCTTGGAGGGAATTTTGGGTTTTTCCTCCAAACCTCTAACAATCTCCCTCAAAACTCAAAATTCACTTATTATAAATAATCAAGTAGAACATAATAGAAAGATATTGACTGCTGGGTACATATATTGTGTAATTGATGAAGTGTCTTTAAAGTTCACTTCACTTAGCATTGATAGTATTGATTTGAAAGGAGCGGAGTGAGTGAACAGGTCTTGAACTACGTTCCGTTAGATCAAATTTCTACTATAATACTCACAGTATAGAAGCTCATGTCGTGGGTTTGCACATTAATGGCCGTGTGCAAGCATCTTGATTTGTTTCATGAGAATTTCTAGAGATTGCCTATGTCTCTAGCCGCGACCGTATACGGATATTCTCACATAGGTGAGTCCCTCCAAGGATGTGTGTAGTGTCACATCTCGAGGAATACCTCTCGGGACTCATTCAGAGATAACTCTTCCTAAACACTACATAGGAGCACTAATCATCATAGGGATGGGCTAGAGTCAGAGACTCCTGCTAAATAAACTACATGTGCTCCCTGATCAACTAATCAGTTTGTTTTTACCACATTGAACCTCCTTCAAGGGCTCCTATCACAGAGGTTGGGTTCCCGCTGATGGAAGATCCTTTATTGGCTAAGCCCCATCCCCCTCGATGACATCAGGACCTTAGTCCTGTTAAGCCTTTTGTAAGACAGTCAGCAAGGTTATTATCTGTAGCTACATGACTTATGGAAACAATTTGAAGTTTTGCTTTTCTTTTAACAGACTTTTGTCTTAATTTGATGTGTCTGCTTACTTTAGTATTTATAACTTCTTTTTGCAAAATTCTATAGCAGCTCTAGAGTCACAATGTATTGAAATTGGAGGTATAGGAGAAGATATAGAGATCTCAGTAAGAAGCTCTTTTAACCATTCTGCTTCAGTACAGGCAGAGTCAAGAGCAATAAGCTCGGCTTCCATGGTGCTCCTAGCTAAAATAGTTTGTTTAGTTGATTGCCACGATATGGCACTACCTCCTAGCAGAAAAACATAGCCAGATGTAGATTTGACATCTAAGGTGTCAGAAATCCAATTTGCATCACAAAACCTTCAAGAACATTTGGATAACTGTAAAGCATAGAGAATACTCAATAGTACCTTTAAGGTATCTGAACACTCTTTCTAATGCATTCCAATGAATTGAACTAGGGTTAGATGTATATCTACTAAGTCTAGAAATAGTGAAAGCAATATCAGGCCTAGTCCAGTTGGATAAATACATTAGAGATCCAATAATTTGTGCATATTTTTCTTGATTTATAGGTATTCCAGTGTTCTTTGTAAGATGAGTAGATGGATCAAAAGGTGTAGAAACTGTTGAATAATTAGAATATCCAATTTGTCTATAAGTTTGTTAGTATAATGAGATTGAGATAAACTAATCGATTCGACAGTTCGAATGATTTTCATTCCAAGGATTAAGTCAGCATTACCTAAATCTTTCATATTGAAATGATGAGACAGAAAATTCTTGATACCATTAACCAGATTCAAATCTGGTGCAAGAATTAAAATGTCATCAACATAGAGACATAGAAAGATGAATTGATCATTAACTTGTTTTTGATAAAGACAATTATCGGATTCATTAATATGAAATCCGTAGGATAAGATCACTGGTCAAATTTTTCATGCCATTGCTTAGGTGCTTGCTTATCCATAAAGAGATTTACAAGCCTGCAGACTTTATTTTCTTGTCCTGGCACAGAGAAAATCCTTCAGGTTGATGCATGTAGATCTCTTCATCTAGATCACCATGCAAAATGCAGTTTTAACATCCATTTGATGAACGTAAAGTTTATAGATGGAAGCTAATGCTAGAATGACTCTAATAGTGGAGATATGAGCAACAGGAGAATATGTGTCAAAGAAATCTATACCACCCTTTTGACCAAATCCCTGAACAACAAGTCTAGCTTTATATTTTTCTATTGTTCCATCAGTTCTCATTTCTTCTTGAAAATCCATTTACATCCTAAAGGTTTGTTTCCAGGAGGTAAATTAGTAAGAATCCACGTATTATTTTCGATAATAGATTCAAACTCACTATTGATTGCCTCTTTCCAAAAAGGTGCATCAGGAGAAGACAAAGCTTCTAAATAAGTAGAAGGAGTATCTTCAATTAAATATATGAAAAAACCTTCACCAAAATTCTTTTCTGTTCTAATTCTTTTACTCCGTCTAGGTTCAGGTTCAGATTCGGGTTCATGAGGTAAATCTGCAACTGAGGATGCAGAGGATGGAATATTATTCGTTGGATAAGACACTCTTTTTTCATAGGAAAATATTTTCAAAGAAAGTTGCATCTCTGGATTCAATTATTATATTATTTGATATTGAAGATATTTCTGAGTTAATAACAAGGAATCTATAGGTATTACTATCCAACGAATAACCAATAAATATGGCATCTACGGTCTTAGGACCTATTTTTAATCTTTTGATTCAGGAATACTAACTTTAGCTAAGCACCCCAAACTCTAAAGTAACTAAGTCTAGGTTTGTGACCCTTCCAATTTCATAAGGGGTTTTATCTTTATCTTTCGCAGGTATTCTATTGAGGATGTAATTAGCAGAGAGAAGAGCTTCTCCCATAAATTTTCTGGAACACCTGAACTAATGATCATTGCATTTATCATATCTAGTAATGTTCGGTTCTTCTTTCTGCTACACCATTAGATGAGGTGAATAGGGAGCAGTGACTTCATGAATTATTCCATTTTTTCACAGAAAAGGTTTATTTCATTTGAAGTGTACTCGCCTCCTCGATCTGATCTAAGGATTTTAATCCTTTTTTCTAACTGATTCTCAGCTTCTGCTTATAAATTTAAATTTATTAAGAACTTCATACTTAGTTTTTAGAAGATAAGTGTAACAGTACTTAGAAAAGTCATCTATGAAAGTGACAAAGTAACGACTACCTCCACTGTTAGAGCTCTATTAGAATCACAAACATCACTATGTATTAGTTCTAAGATTGGGAATATCTAATTCTATTGGCTTGAATGGTTTTCTAGGTTGTTTTGATTGTACACAGATTTCACATTTTGATTTATGATCTAATTTAATTTAGGAATTAATAGAAGATCAGACATTTCTTGATTGATCGACGATTGACATGACCCAATCTGCCATGCCAAATTTCACAAGCTTCAAAATTTAACACAGTAGATTTAGAAGAAGAAACAGAGATTTTATTGATATTAACAGGTGCTATTACACTTAATTTGAACAATCCTTCAGATACAAAGCCCTTGCCAATAAACATATCTCCTCTGGAGATTACAACTTTATTGATTCTAATACAACTTTAAGTCCTGTCTGGACAAGCAAAGAACCACTAATGAGGTTTCTTCTAATTGCTGGAACATGCTGTACATCACGAAGAATCAAAGATTTCCTGAGATAAATTTAGATTGATGTGACCTGATCCTAGTACTTGACAGCTGTTCCATCACCCATTGTTACACTTCTTTCACTTGATCCCTGATAGGATGAAAAACCAAATTTTATCAGTGCAAACATGGATATTGGCACCAGTATCTAACCACCATTCGTAATCAAAATATGTTAGATTTATTGAAGGGGTGAAGGAGACTGACCTAAAAGAAGATGATTCTCCTTCAATCATATTGACCTGAGATTTGAATTGATTCTGGTTCTTAGTATCATTCTTCTTCTTATGGACAACCTTTTGCTTCTTCCGGTAGAAACATTGAGGAGCAAAATGATTGTCCCTTCCACAGACAAAGCAGAATCTTCCATCACCTTGATCCTTGGATTTATGTTATTCTGCCTATGGATATTGTTTTGATGGAAATGTTTCCTTTCCTTTAAAATTTTTCCCTTAGGTTATAATTAGAATTGTAATCTCTAGAGTTCTGGCCTTTAGTATTTGATTTTGACCTTCGGTAAGATTGACTTTGGCCTTGAGTTGATTTTCTTGAATCTCTCTAAGTCTATATTGATCTTCGATCCTGATGGATTGAAGAAGAGACCTAAAGGTCAGGGAGGTTTGAGTCTTTTAAGATTTTGGCAAATTGATTCCACGATGGAGGAAGTTTATCTATTAAACTTGAAACTTGATAAGTTTCATCAAGGATAGACCCTCCTCTAAGAATTTCTTGAACAAGATTTTGGAAATGATGGATCTGGTCATTGATTGGTTGGTTATCTACCATTCTAAAGTTATGAAAGTCAGAAATGGTAAATCTCATAGCCCCCTCATGATCTCTGATATAGGTATCTTCTAAAGCACCCCAGAGTTCTTAGAAATTTGGCATTTCCTATAGGTTGTATATAGGTTGTCTGAAAGACAACTCAATATTCTAAACCTACAGTGATAATCTACTTCTTCAGGAGACTTAGAAGTTGCATCGGAACCTTGGGAATTGGTTTCAAATGGAAGGATTTTACCTAGGGCAGAAATTAGACCTAATGAATTAACCAGGCCTCCATTTGTTCTTGCCATCTAAGAAAACCCTTCCCATCAAATCTATCAGGTTTAAGGCTAGAAGAATCCATAGAAACCATACCAAGGTGATTTAAGAACTAGAGCTGCACAATAATAAATATTCGTTTTAGAATTTTATAATCAATATCAGAACATATGTATTTAATTAAACAATATTTTTTATTTTATTTTATTTTTTTTTTTGTTTCTATTTTATGTCATGTAGAATCGCCTTAGATTGTTGTAAACGAATACTGTGATGAAATAAAAGTAGAAACAATAAATGTAAATCTACCTAATTATCCTAAACACTAAACAGTGCTATATAGAACAGTAATACAATGAATATTCCTATGTAAAACAATAAATAAACATATACTATGAATCATAAATTGAGTTTTAGGATTCTGACGGAGGCGTGCAGAGGCACATCCTAAGGCGATTCTCGGCCCTCGTGCAGGATTCAATCCGAGAACTCTGCCCCAAGATACAACCGGGTATCCCTCCTGCAGGCACGACTGTGAAGGGACTGACAACGGCTTCGCCCAGCAGTGAAAACCAGATTAAAGAAAAAAATGGAAACAGGAAAACCTAGAACGCAAGAGAGTTCTAGATCGGAAAAAAAAAAGAAAGATTGAGAGGAGAGAGAGTCCGGTCAAGATGCATATCTGATCTGACTCCATCCTTTTATAGATGGAGAAACACCGTGAGGAAGAGACACCGCTCGGTGAAGACGCGACGCGGTACAGCGGAGGACGCGACGCTCGGAGAAGACCGCTCTTCAGAAGTCGCGATTTTGGAGAAGACGGACGCGATGCAGTCCGAACGGAAAGAAAAAAATAAAAGAAAATCGGGCAAAAAAAAAAAAACACACCACACCGCGCGTGCGAACCGGGACCGGGCCGCGGCGCGCGTGTGAGTGGCCCAAGACGGTACAAGGCCAAACGAAGAGGGATCATATTTAAGGGTCTTGGGATGTTCCTTTTCCCATGTGGGACTAAAGGAATGGCTTGGAGGGAATTTTGGGTTTTCCCTCCAAACCTCTAACACTTGGTGGCCAGCCATTTGGTAATAACAAAGGAAACAAGGTACGTTGGCTACATTAGACACGGTCAGCCCAACATCGTGCATAGTTCTGTAAACTATATGTGGTTATAAGAAGCTACTCATGTATAACCCATGAATTCCAATTCTGATGAGCAGTTGCATTGATCAGTAACATTGTTACCACTCATTTAATTGGATGTTCTGCAATATGATTATATACGGGCCAGTTGTGGCATCATCATTGGAGGAGCTAATCTATGTTTGACCTTGTGGGGTGTTTCCTCGAGTGTTATTATGGATAACTCTCCATCATGTCATTCGAGGATGAAATCCTGGACCAGTGGTATGTTGCTTTATCATAACATGAATGCCATAAATTCTCTCTTGTGCAGACTAAGTCTCTGATCTCTCCCCATATCCATATGAGCACTGGGACAAATAATAATTATTTTCCATATTTGTGCAATGGTGGCTGCAACATGAGTTCTCATTGTTGTGCTCTAATGCACGTAGTACGGGACAGTGCAATAATTAAGTTTCATCACGGACATCAGACAGGTTAAACTATGTACTAACCAACTTAATTAGCTTACAATATTCATGATATATATATATATATATAGTTGGATGCGTTACTTCTTTATATTGTTTAATAAAAATTAAAAAAAAACAAAAAAAAAAAACATCATAATTAACGGTTCAATGCGAAACATCATGGGCAATCCATTCTACAATGACAGGTAGAGAAATTAAAAAAATATTTTGAATGGATTTTAGAAAGCAATTAGTAATGCAGCTAGCGATACAAATTTTTCATATACGAAGGAAAACGAGTCCGTAAAACTTCGTAGCTAGGGGTTGTATAAAGCTTTTGGCATTCGGTATTCTCGATCGGAATGTTTGGATTCACGAGGCCATGCACGTCGGATGGGAAAGTGCTCGCCACCAATTTGTTAACCCTTGGACGTGGAGCTACCACACCTGTGCTTGCCCCACTTTACCCTTTGAACTTTTAGCCTTCATTTCAAGAGGCAGGAGTCAGATCCAACGAGGCCGAGTACAGAGATCAAACTGATTAATTTATTGCATGATTGGCTGTGGCTGTCATGAAATCAATGCCCTATGTTTTGTTTCTATGTGCCATTTTATGGGATCATCACTGCCCGCATTGACACGTCCATTATTGAATGGGCCTCGTTATCAATGCCCGACAAGCATATATCATGTTCTTTCCGACTTACATAAAAATGCATGCGTCCATCTTCTCAAGGAAAAAGGAGAATGCTCTTGTAACGGCTCTTATCTTTCTTATGACAAAGGGGTTTCATCCTTTCAGACAAAATGAATAACGCCATATCCTTGATTTTTTCGGTCCTTCCGTCAGCTGACCATGTATTGACATTTTGGTCATGTCAAGCACGGCTACAAAGATGAGTGATCTCTTTAATTTATATATATGGTCATTGAGATAAGAAAAATTCTGGTTTATGTTGAAGGATCCTTCTTTTCGGCAAAAACTTTTTTTGGATGGAATATCGGAGTCATGACATTAATTCCACTTGATCCATCTCCACCGGCTAGAACGGATAATTCCTTGCATTTTTGTGGTAACCATCGTATGACCATGAGCTAGCCTTAACCATGATAGATCATAAATAGATGTTGCGATTCGTTTCATCCAAAAGGTACTTCAAATGTCCAAGTCATCTTTAAAAAATAAAAACCTAAGAATTCGATCTGGAAGATTAGCCTAAATTTCTTTATTCTTTCTTTCTTTATCGGTTCTTTTTATTCAAGAGGATCATCGGACTCAATGTAGACTACTTTGATATTATAGATAGAATTAGATAGGATCCAGGAGCAAGATTTGCTATATTCTTTTTTTTAATCAATCAAATTTTTGATATTTGCACTATGATGCCTCGTTCTTTAGGGTATGGTGCTCTTGCGATCGGATCTAAATTCCTTCATTTGAAATGTGAAACGGACAGGTCAAACAAAAAAATTTTCTTTTGAATAATATTTTGATCGGATATAAATTCCAATCGATCGAAAGGAATTTCGTAAAGTAACATAAAATAAAGTTAATATAGAAATCAAAATCTAGCTTTTGAAGAATTTTTGTTTTATTTAGATTATTTCAACTAGTTATGTCTAATTTAAACAAAAGAGTCTTCGCGGAACTAGAAAGAGAAATATGATCCAAATTATATAAGGATAGATGTTCTTCTAGAAATTAAGAAGATGATATCTAAATCATTTCAACTAGCTAGACAGTCTAAATTAAATAAAAGAGTCCTACTAGAATTTGAAAGAGGAATCTAATTTGAATTCTATAGGGATGGATGTCTTTCTAGAAGTTAGAAAGAGAAAGGCCTAAATTATACAAGGATGGAACTCATTATTATAAATAGAGGTTGTATATTTCATTGTTAAATCAATCAATAAAAAAAAAGGAACTTAAGCCATACTTTCAAAAATCTTCTTTTTTATTTAGTTTTCTTTTGCAAAATTCAAATTGAGTCGGTTGAGAAATTTTTTTTCTCCTATTTAGATCAATGTAACAATCCAAACTTCATCCAAAAAGACTAGCTAAAAGATGTTATTTAGATCATTTAGTCCTATATAAGTACGTAACATCTTTATAACAAATAATCATTATGGAACTAAAATACAAATCCATACATAGATCCTTATATACTCTCATTATATTTAGATTTTAGCATCTTTGCTAGCCTAAAGATCCAAATCCATTCACAAATCTAATATAGACCTATACAATAATATTTATAGTCCATATAAGTTATGGACCGGATCCACTTTAATATCATTTGTAACAACCTAAGGCCTCATCCAAAAAATTAATTAAAAAATATTATTTAGGTTCCTTAGTCTATATAACCATTTCAAATCTCTCTAGTACACATAGCTGATGTGGGGTAAACAAACTCCCACATGAGTCCTTACATAGAAACATATGCATGCACGCTCAACAATCCATGCGCATATCTACAAATTAATAGCCATGTCTTTGGTTGATAAATAGCTAATCACATGCATGCATACGTGCGTTGTAGACATGAAGATGCTAACTTATGTATACTGACTTAAAAAAAATGTATGTAAATGGCTTTTGGGTCACAATTTTATGATGGAAAAAAGTTAAAAGATGAGAATTGATCTTTTATCCATACATAACACATTACGGGCTTATGACAGGTGTGCAATTAAATTTTATAGACTAATAATATTAAGCTAGTACATACTAATGTAATAAGTTAATTGCTTTTAGTAGAGAGCTTTTTTGGACTGAGCAAAGTAAATGACATCTGCATGCTTTGATGTGGTGCTTCTCACACATTAATTTAAATCTATGTACAACACAATTGAAAATTTATGTAGATTATTGCTTGGGTGCGCGAACTCAGCTTATGAATATGGAAAAAAAATGAAGAATACCTTCGTTCTTTCTTGGATATGCATGCATATACATTCATGCATGATATTATCCTACATGTGTATATGTATGCAGTCACAGATATAACATAATTAATATATATGAAGCATAATTAATGCTGTACGTAGATGGGAAACCGATGCTCAAGTATCAATAAAAGTTGCTAGCTGCAGGAAGGTACGTAAATCTTTGATTATGAGTTCCTGACCCAGCTTTTGGTATAATCCTTCCATAAGCGTGACATCAGACTATATATGCATGCATGCATAGGAGATTCATAACATGCAATGCATGCAACCATAAAATAATTTTGTACGTACATAACATTGTGTATGCATACATGCATACACAATGTATATAAGATCTTTATTTTTGAGAAATAAAATAAAATTCGTACATAAAATAATAAGGCCTGATAAATTGATGGACTGTGAAATTTTCATGGTGGAACGCGGAGGCCCTCACTCATCATTTCAGTGGTTGGCTATATCGACTGTTTTCTTTCCCAGGAAGAATTCTCCTCAAACAAACTTCCAACATAGACTTCATTACTTGTAAAATAATAATAATAATAATAATAATAATATAATAATAATAATAATAATAATAACAATATAATTCACGCCATATTTTATACGCTCATAAGAATCAATCAATCATACATAAACATGATCCACGGTAACTTTTATCATGATTCGAAGGCCACCTAGTCAACCAAATTGTGACCGGCTGGCGTCGCATGTCCACAAAAAATAAACACAACCCTGAATAGAAAGAGGAAAGAAAAAAAAATTTGAAGATTAAACAGCATTTTATACACACTTTCTATCAGCTACCACATCCCACACATTATTTGTCATATAATCTCTACTTTTAGGATAGTTACACCCCATAAACAAGAGATAAAATAGAATTTTCCACTAGACTTTTCTTTTTCTTTTTTTTAGTTTAACCAGACTTTGCTTGAAGTTACCATAATTAGTCCATGAATGCTAATAATTACCTCCACAATCTCGGTTCATCCGGCGGTCGCTAGCTGCTGGGACCATCGAAACCAAACCCTAATCAAGAGGAGCTCCCATGATGGAGGAGGAAGATGAGGCATGGGGATCCAGCCTCGCAGACCAGTCATGGACTGGGTGGATGCCCTACGATAACTTGTGCCATATGCGGTGGTGGTGGGCTGGATTGGAGCTCTTGCCCTGCCTCTTGAGGAACTTGACGTACCGTATGGCCTCGTCGAGCATCGATGCAGTGTCCATCTTCGCGCCCCGGGGACCGCCGCTGGAGGATCCTGATCCTCTCGCTGATCCTCTCCCTCGGCGGCGGGCGGCGATGCTCTGCGGATCGTCGCTGATCCGCACATTTCGTCTCTTGGGCTTCTTGATCGTCGAGGGGTCGATGTCCACCGGCTGCATGGCTGCGATCTTGTACATCATCTCCTTCGTTGCTCCCAGCTTTTCCTCTTCATCCTCATGCTCTCCTCCTTCCACCTGCCTTTGGGTTTCCATTTGGGCAGCAGGTAAGCTTGGAGAAGGGACATGATGAGCCTGAAATTGGTTGATGGGTGGAGAGCCAATTCAAAAGGATCGGCATGATCAAAAAGGAGATGGTTCCGCATAGTCCACTCAAGATCCCAAGAGCTGCTGGTGCTGGTGTGTTGGTGATATTATCCATGACCAAGTAGGGGGTGTGGCTTTGTACAAGGAAAAAAAAAAAAAAAAAAAAGAAGAAGATAGGAGAGGGAGGGGAGTAGAGGGAGATGTAGTTGGTTAAAGGACACTTGTTCCACGAAACCTTACAAAGGGGACTTTAAATAAACCAAAAGAGAACAAAGTTATTGTCGAGGCCTTCACTGGTGTAAGAAAAGTTTGGAAGATTGGGAGGGGTGGTAAAAGAGAGGCTTTAATATTATTACACTGAGACATTGGTAGCGGGCGTGGGACACATGATTATTATTTTCGGTTTACTGAATTGGGTATGGTGATGGCATTAAAAAGAACGATGTGGTAGGGAAAAGACTGGGAAGGCACCAAATGATCAACGATACGGCTGTTTCCTCGTGAAGGATTGCAGGCTTTACACATCCCTAGAGTTTCTCCCCCCCCCCCCCCTCTCTCTCTCTCTCTCTCTTTCTTTTATGGGTGACGAACAATACCATTAAATCCTAGGGTTTCCTCTTTGCCCATTGAACTCCGCCCCCAAAGACCACGAGGAATGCCTCTAGCTAGGTGGAGTCGCTTTAGATGAAATGTAATGACTATAGGCAATGAGTTATTCTTTGTAAAGTTATTTGGAGGGTGGAATGGAGGATTTAGTTTTCAATGTTTGGATTGCTCAAGTCACGTCTCATTATACCATCAAGTTGCTTGCGTGCATCAAACCTAAATATCTTTTAAATGAAAAGTTTGGGCAAAACCTAAATGCGATGTGAGACACCGGGGGAAAATTGCATCAAAACGTAATTGTGCACCGTGTGAATCGAGTATAATATATCTATCCTCAACTACATTACCAGACTTAAACTGCATTTAAATCTAATCGTGAGACATGTTGCGAATGGAGGATAAAATATCTATCCTCAACTACATTCCTATAGCCTTATACTCTTTTCTGACTGTAACAGGGAAGAAACGAAGAGCTTCCCCACCAGACTTATATTTATTGCAAGTGAAGAACAATAAAGATATTACACCGGGATGAAGTGACATACAATCATTCATCACCGTTACAATAAGAACTTCCAATCCCACTCATAAATTTAACACACCCCTTACATTTCTATTTGATAAGGAATCCATTTTGTGACAATCTTCGTGATTGTCCAAATACTTTGGTAAATAGACTCCAGCTCATAAAAGTCTGAATGATGAATTGCAAGACTCAGTTATTGATCTTGATTTATGCAGGAATATTCTTGCATTTCGTTCATTCCATATTCCCCCAGCAAACCGTCGCATATAATTGGTCCCCACTTATTCCCTTCCATCTTTTCTTGTTCTTTTCCTCCAAGATCTCCACAAATGAGAAATGAACCCGGTTGAGATGAATATTTCAGTTTCATTCTCAGTGTCGTATACTCTTTGTATATGAACATCTAAAAAATAGATGGCTATTACTTTCTGAGTTTGACCAGCACAAAGCATAACTTGACTAACATTCCATCCTTTATTTTGATGTATTTCTCCCGTATGAAGCTTATTTTTGTAGCCAGACATAAAAATACCTTGACCTTCTCGGGTGCTGGGATCCTCCATAGAATATTATAGAAAGGACATTTGATACCACCAAAATTAAGAAATCCATAAAAGAAGCTTATTGAAAAAGTACGTATAGCAAAAAGCTTTCAAATCGGGATATCTGTAGCTGCGATAGATAGATATTCTCCAGAAGCTTTACGATAACCTCATTTTGATCAGCCTAAGTTCCAATTAAATGCCCCAAGTAGGAATTATTTATCTTAGATATCTGGTATTCCAATAGAAGGAGATTAGTAAGTCAGATTTCACAATTTGCTTTTATAGCTCATCAAAACATAATATAGTGGCACCTCTTCCAACCATTTGTCCTCCCAGAAGCGGATAGTATTTTCATGTCCTAGTTTGAATGAAATATAGTTCTAAAAAGCCTGTGAATTTGCACATACCTTTCCATAACCAAGAGAAATCTTAGTTCTCCTTCTAGTTCTCATACTCAATCTATTTTCTGAAATAGTAGTAGGCTCTTTTTATTTGGACCCGTCGTAAATTTGACATTCCTTGTAGATATTTCCAAAACCACTTAGCCAACAATACATGATTCATATCTACGAAATCTTCCACACCTAAATCACCTTGCTCTTTAGATTTGCATACTGACTTCTAGTTTACCAAGCAATGAAAATAACTTTCACTGTTAGTGCCTTTCTAGAGAAATACTTTTCTCATGGATCCAACTATTATAAACCCTTTTGGTAATCTGAACACATATATGAAGTGAGAGGGCAACACAGATAGAACTAAATGTATCAGAGTAATCTTCCTCCCCATGAAAGAAGGTGACCCTTCCAAGCTGCAAGTCTTTCATTTTTTTTTCAATCAATGGCATCTAGCAGTGTTTAGGGATTTCTTTTGAAATGAAGTGGCAATCCCAAGTAAACAATGGACAGGGAGTTCAATTTGCAATTCATCCATAAAGTAAATTCTTACCTCCTATTGATCAATATCCATACATATCATGGATTTTTTGAAAATTGATCTTGAGCCCGAAGCACCTTCAAATGCAAGTAGAATTGCCTTTGTAGCTAAGATAGACTACTAGCTCCTTTGTTGTGCAAAATAGTTGTATATCATCTACAAATTGTAAGCTTAGTACATCCGTAAATTCCTTTTGGGCTCCTATCTCTTCGATTAGTCCTAGACTTGTGGCTCTTTCAAGATCCTTGAAAGAATATCCATGATATAATAAATAGCGATGGTGATAATGGGTCACCCTACCGAAGGCCTTGTTTGTACTTTTATCCATTTGCCGGGCTTGCCATTCGGTAACACTGATACATAAGCAGATGAGATAAGATAACGAATCTATCCAATCTATTTTGAAGGAAACCCTCCAATCCATACTGAATATAAATTTTCAATTCAAACTATCAAATGCCTTCTCAAAATCCAGCTTGCATAGTATACCTTTTCCCTAGATCTTCTACAAATGCCAATATCTCATATGCATTAAGAAAGCATTCTACCAAATTGCGACCAAGGATGAAAGCTATTGGAAAATTCCAATGCATTGATCCCACTTGTTGGGAGATTCGAACCAGCGCCTATACGTAGCGGATGCAACATGAAAGAATACGGTCCAACAACCTGTTCTTGGATTCAATATCATGCAACAATGAAGATATAAATGTAGGAGAAAAAGAGAGATTTTTTTATTCCTTTAGAGAAGAACCTTGTTACAACAAACAAGACAATACTCGATAGCTCTTCTGAAAATCCAGAAGCTTCTTGCCGTCCCGCATGTTTTCTCTTTTGCAGGCCTCACACCCTAATAACCCACGTACGCCACTCATGGAGAATACTTCAACATACGTCCCTTCTCCAAAGCCCGTGGAACATCCCATGGCACCACGCCCTCCATGTGATATCTCCCTCACGTGTGCCTCTCTGTAGCCCAACGTCGTGGCCTTCTCTAAAACCAAGAGAATTCCCCACGGTCCACGCCCCAAAGGGCATCCTCAAGCCCTCACGGTCCAAGACCAGGACCGTGAGAGTCCTCATGGACTCCACACTAGACCGTACCCAAAGGGTCGGCCTTTCTTGGACCCCCAAACCGCATGCCCCATCCCTATTATTTATAGCACATTGGGTGGTGAACTTCTTATTTCCTTGGGCATCTTGGACTCCTTGATCTTGTTGGACTACAATCATATGGGCTCACAACTTCTTGGTGGTTACAATCACATGGACGGTTACGACTTGTCTTGGGCCAATAACAAACTAATTAGGATGCCTCACATGGTTGGAATTCCTAATTTATTACAACCAACCAACTAACAAACCAACTGGCTAACCTCCTAACCAATTAAACAAACCTGACCCAATCCCATAACTTAATTGGGTTATGTTACAATCTCTTAAAAAACTTTCCCTAAGTCACATGAAAAAAAACTCAAACTTAGAGCATCCCTGGAATAACTCCAGGAATCTGCTTGGGACACGCTCCAAGCTCCAGGGATTGCCTCCAGCATCCTTACCATGGCTTTTCAAGTCTCTCCAAGGCTTGGGAGCACCACACAAAACCCTACAATCTCCACCTTGGTGCCCCAAGCCTTGGCAAACCTGGCAATGTCTTCCTGCACAATCTTGCTATAATTGCATGTTCTGACAGCCTTTTGTGTGGACCTCCTTGCCTCTGCCAACACCCTCAGCTGTTGCGTGTCCTTAGAGGTCTTTGGATGACCGCCTCCATAACTGAAGATCCTTGCTTATATTCTTGCACCACGATTGTAGCCTTTCTTCTGTCTGGCAGCTGCATCAGACTTTTTCTTGGACTTTCCTGGAGAGACCACAGCGAACCTGAATCGGCACTCACTGTAACTGGAGCTCTACCTGACACCATCTCCATAGAGCCATGCCAATCTCTGTACACTCTGCTTCACCTGGCTAAGTGTACCCCTGGCGCTCGTACTAGGACCTGGCCAATATCCTTGCACCTCCCACTTTGAACTCGTGTCGAATCCTACTCCACCCATGAAGCCACCTATCATCGGTGCTCCACCTGAGATTAAAGTCCCACTGATGCCATAAAAAGAAATTTTGAGGCCAGCTACTCAATGCTGCCTTACTGAGCCTGCACTTGAACCTCATACTCAATCGCTGCCTTCTCGGACCTTCGCATCCCGCGAACCTCTCCGAGACCATTTCGGATATACTGCAATCCCGTAGGCTTCTCCGAAACCAAGAGCTCATCCAACTCTTCTGCTAACCCAACGACTGAACCTAGCAATCATCTCCACTTGGCTGCTGCATCATGTCCCAGCTTGTCTCCCCGCTGCATCATGTCCTTGGCGCTCCCTGAGACCTGTCCCCGGTCTTCCTGAGCTGCCATCTCCATCAGCTCCAGTCTCTGTCCCTAGGCCAATGCCACCATACCGGGACATTCTAGACTGCCCGATACCTGGCACTTCCTAAGACTGTTCCTGTCTCTCTAAGCTACCCCTAGCATCATCTTTGCTGATATACTCTAGTAAACTTAAGAAATCTGGGCTTTTCCTTTCTCTATCCATGTGGGATACCATATCCACATACAACTCCATCTACCTCGATGCACTCCTTGAATCCTCCTTTTATACCTTCAAACCAACGGCTCTGAAACCGCTCCTCTTTGGCTCGAACAATAGCTCAAACCAAACTCGCCCAAAAACCCACGTACGCCATGCACAGAGAATATCTCAATGTGCATCCCTTCTCCAAAGCTTCGTGGAACATCCCATGGCACTAAGCCTCCACGTGATATTTTTCACATGTGCCTCTCTGAATCCCAATACCGTGGCTCTCTCTAAAACCAAGAGAGTCTCCCCACGGTCCACGCCCTAAGGGACATCCTCAAGCCCTCACGGTCCAAGACCAGGACCGTGAGAAGTCCACATGGACTCCACACTAGACCGGACCCCAAAGGGTCGGCCTCTCTTAGACCCTCCAAAATGCACGCCACATCCCTCTTATTTATAGCACAAGGGGTGGTGAACTTCTTATTTTCTTGGGCATCTTGGACTCCTTGATCTTGTTGGACTACAATCACATGGGCTCACAACTTCTTAGTGGTTACAATCACATGGGTGGTTAGAACTTGGGCTAATAACAAATGATTAGGACACTTCACATAGTTGAAATTCCTAATTTGTTATAACCAACCAACTAACCAACCAACTGGGTAACCTCCTAACCAATTAAGCAAACCTGGACCCAATCCCATAATCCAATTGGGTTATGTTACAATTTCTTAAAAAAACTCCTCCCTAAGTCACATGAAAAAAAACTCAAACTTAGAGCATCCTTGGAACACCTTCAGAAATCTATTTGGGACATGCTCCCAAGCTCTAGGGATTGCCTCCAGCATCCCTGCCATGCCCTTCCAAGTCTCTCCAAGGCTTAGGAGCACCATGCAAAATCCTACAAAAGCTATCTGAGCCGAGTCCACTAACTCTGGTAAGAACTTTGAGAGTCTTAAAGTCAATATCTTAGAAATTATTTTATATAAGCTGTCGAGCAAACTAATAGGTCTAAAATCCCTAATAAACAACTCTCTATCTCCTTTGGAATTTGTACAACAAAAGCATAATTTAGTCAATCAAAATCCAACCTTTCATGATGAAAGTCCTCTAACAGCACTAGTAGATCTTTCCCAACAATTGACTAATGTCTCTGAAAAAAAGAAAATGGGAATCCATACGGGCTGGGGCTTTATTTCCTTCAAAGCAGAACACCATATGCTTTATTTCATCCAAAATGAAGTCTAGGTCTGATAGCTCCATGGATTCCTTTTCCAAGATTAAGTTCTAATTCATGCAGATAACCAGCTTTGATGCTTTACTAAATAAGTTCAAAAGGAACTCATGGAATTTCAATGCAATATCTTTTGATGAGGTCAATTCCTTGTCATTATATCTTAATGATACAATTTGGTTCCATCCTTTCCTTCGAGAGGCAACTTGTAAAAATACTCAATATTTTTGTCACCCTCTTTTAACCATGTAACTTTTGCCCTTTGCATCCAAAACATCTCCTCCTTATATAATTCATCCAGTGGTGTCTTACGGTACTTTTAGTTTCATATTTTGTCTCTATCAAGTTCATTTTCTCTTCCTTGTGATCAATTATATTAATGTCATGCAATAGTTTTTCCTTTTGTTCACTGTTTGCAGCTTTCCTACCTCTAGCCTAGCCCTTTTAGCTTGTCTCAAGTTTTTCAAGTTCTTTACCCATCCTTCGACCATATTGTTTCCTCTCATAGTGCACTAGTTGGCCTGCACTACATCATCTAGATCTGGTTCATCCAACCACTAAGACTCAAAATGAAAAATCCTTGCATGATGAAATCTTTCAGCATATCCTAGCAAAATTGGTAAGTGATCGAAGCTCGACTGCTTAGTGCTTGTTGACAAGAGGCTGGAAATAAATCTTCCTAATTATTTGAGAGAAGGAAATGATCGAGTCTTGCAAGACCAGTCTGAACCTCCTATTGCTCCATGTGAAGCCTTCCCTTCAACACTAAATCCATCAATTTTAAAACAATAATTAAATCTATAAATGATGTACTATCTCTGGTCCTTTGAATGCTTCCCCTCTTATCTGACCCATCCTTGGTGATGTTGAAGTCACCTCCCACAAGCCATGGACCCTATTTTTTTCTTTTTAGATCTTCAGCTCCTTAAAAAAAACTCCACATGTATTGCTATCACACAACCCATATATTAAGGAGAACCATAAACATCAATGTATATGCGGGGTACCACAACTTCCTAACATAGAAATGCACTCTTAATTGTCTGCTTGTATATGAAAATTCTGGAGTTCCAACTTACAATAATTCCACCTGCTGCCCCATCTACATCTAAATTCGCCTACTCATCAAGCTTCGCTCCTCCTATTGATCTAAGAAAATCTACACTAGGTTTTGTAATTTTGGTTTCCTGAATATGTACTACATCACACAGTTTGATTCAATGATTACATCCCTAATGGCTCTCCTTTCTCTAGTTTACCAATACCTCTTATATTTCATGAAACTATTTGTATTAGTGATACATACCCTCGATCCGCTGAACCTTGTCCTCCACTGACACAAGCAATATAATAGATCTTCGTGGACACAAGCCCATTCCCTACACACAAAATTTATCTGTATAATGTAACTTCCAAATTGACAACAAAGAAACATCCTTCATAATCATATTTATATTATAATAGAAGTAACCAATGAGCATCCTCCCTTAATCCATACTATCAGACCCCATAGTAGGCCATGTTGAAACACTATATAGACACCAATAACACCATTCCTCACAAGCCTTAAACACTAGTACTCCACTCCAATATGACCAACCATACTCTAGTACTATGAAGCTATTATCAACTATTAGAAACATATAACAAAAAGTTAACATCGTTCCAGATGCCCCATCACCATGCAATCCATCAACATAAGTTCTAGATTACACCATCTACATGCCCGCTTTAGACTTTTCTAAATGTTGTAAGGTTTGAATCACTTCTTTTGCTACATCCTTAGAGAATGAGAATCTACGAGCTCTCCCCCAATCAAGCAATTTTTGGTGAGGTAGAGAGCTAAGAGGTCTAAGAGGATCAAGTTGCTAATCCATGCTTTTTTCTTGACTTTCTTCGATATCTTCTTCTTCCCCTCTTGATCACCAAACACAAGGTTGCTTCTTTCACTGAGCCAATGGCTTTTAGTCTAAATGTTTTTAGCTTCAATCAATTGGGGCTCAATCCTCCTTTCTTCTTGAACACAAACAAGCCTCATACCTTGAGTTAACCCAGCCTTTCAATACCCTCTTGCCCATGCCATCCTCTTCTACAGCTTCCATTTGTTGTTCAATAGGAACCATTTCCAAGGAGCTTTTCTCCGCTTCTTTCTCTCCTTCCAATTTAGAAAGATCCAGAATACCCTTCCCTATTTTGCTACGAGAGTACTTAGTTGCTACACTAAAAGTTCTATGATTATAGGATCCTCTTGTTGGTTAACATGGTCAACATTATTCACTTGTTCAGCCTCCACACCCCCTTTAGCTGGGCATGTTCTATTTTCCTCTCTCTGGTCTATAGCGAAACAACTCCCTCTGAGAAGCAACAAATGTCAAAACCACTTCTTTTTGTTATTTGTTTCCAACCCTCCAATGGGTTTCATCCATGGTGAATCCCAACTGATGAGGTCTCTGCCAATTCCCTTGTCCATGGCATAATAATTCCTCTTCATGCATATTTTCAAGTGAATTGAAAATTGTAACGGACCACTAGATAAAAATGAACTGTTCTGACATGAAGATTCGTGACCTAGATCTTCACCTCCCTTGCACCAATCATCTTCTTGGTGCCGACGATCCTACATGTCCCTTCGAAGTCACCCCATGTTCAAACATCTCTCAGGTTCTAAGAACATTACCTTCTTTCCTTTGTCGATATTTGTTTGGCTTCTCCTTCTTTTATATCCACCTCCTCCAAATGCCTTGAAAATAACTCATGACTAGATAATGGTACATACCTTTTCTACTCTCTTGCAAAGCTTTGCATGTTTTTGAAACCACCTGGGTATCCATAATTAATAGCCCCAGTAGATGAGGAAGGTGTGTCCATATGTTTACCTTCTCTTTCATGCCATTTTTCATTCCAATCATTATGTGGAGTAATGTTTGAAGGAGGTGGGTGGGCCAAGGCATTGATGATGTGCACCATGACACTATAATGAGCATCTCCCAATGTAATGTCAATGGAGTTAGGAATGTCTTCCAACCTATCACACAAGGCCATTAATTCAAACACTGATAAATCATGCCTACACAGAGTCTTTGTTGAGATTTTCTCCAGCAAATAGAATCATGCCACTACCTTCCTAACGGATTCTATATCCCACACCACCAGAGGAAGACCAGTGAGATTCAGCCAGACTCTAATCTACAAGTTATTCAGATAAGCTCCATCATTGAAAGACCAGGGCCTCATCCAAAAGAAGAAGTTGTAATGTCTTCTTCTTCCTTCTTGAGTAGCTGAAGCAATATATGGAGAGAGAAAAATATGATAAAAAATGGCAATTTTCAAGAGGAATTAGGTTCCATTCAATGGCAAGCTTGAACCTTAGCATTGATTCAGCAACCAGAGCTATTGTTGGAATCCCTACGTTGCTTTCCATAGGCGAGAATCTCATGTAGGGTTTTGTGTGGTGCTCCCAAGTCATGGAGAGACTTAGAAGATCATGACAGGGATGCTGGAGGCAATCCCTGGAGCTTGAAGACGAGTCCTGAGCTGTTCTGGGGATATTCCAGAGATCCTGGAGGTGTTCCAGGAGGGTCCCAGAATCATGTTGGGTCAGGGGGCTTGACCCAGGATTGAGAATTTTTTTACATGATTTATTGGGGAGAGTTTTTTGAGAGATTGTAATATAACCTATTTTGATTATGGGATTGGGTCCACGTTTGTTAAGTTGGTTATGAGGTTAGTTAGTTGGTTAGTTGTAACCAATTAGGATATCCAAACATGTGAGGTGTCCTAATTAGTTTGTTATTGGCCCAAGATAAGTCTTAATCGCCCATGTGATTGAGTCTTAACGGATTCAAGAAGTTGTTAGCCCAAGATGAGTCCAAGAAATTCAAGATGGTTGATGCCCAACTTGAGAAGGATTTCACCACCCACTCTTTTATAAGAAGATGGGGCATGCATGAACTTGGAGGAGCATCCAAAAGGGGCCGACTTCTTTGGGGTTTCTCGGTTTGTAGAGAGGCTGACCAAGGCTTGGAGCATGAAGACACCTCACGGTCATGAGAAGATCGTGAGGGGTTGATCTTGGAGTGCCCCCCTTTGGGGTGAGACCACGTGGAGGGACTTTTCGCGTGGAGGACTTGGCCGTGAGAGGATCCTATGTGAGGTAGTCCACAGGTGGAGCTCTTCTGGGTGAGGAGGCACGATCATGGCTTGGGCTTGTAGAGAGGCGCATGTGAGGGAGATATCACGTGGAGGGCTTGATGCCGTGGGGTGTTCCACGAGTCTTTGGAGAGGAGAACCTGCGTTAAGATATTGTCTGTAGGTGGGGCTTCTTCTCAGGTTTGTGAGAGGAGGCCCATGTCCCAGTTCTTGTTTTGTAATAAGTTCTTCTTTAAAGAAATACAATCTCTCTTTTTTTCGTACATCTCTTTTCTATATCTCCTTTATTGCATGATACTGAATCTAAGAACATGTTGTTGCTGGTTCTTGAATCAAGAAGGTTGGTTCTTGATTTCTTCCTCACTATTTTTGCTGTGTAGGTGCTAATCTGGATCTCCTACCAAGTGGGATTGTGCCTGGAATTCACAAGAATTGGTATCAGAGTGGGGTTCGAGGATTCAATGAAGAAGAGGTCTGACATTGGCATTAGGTTTGCACAACTGTCTGGGTGTACTACAAAACACAGGTTGGTATTGTAGTCACGGGGACAAAGCAAGAAGACATCAGTTTAAGGTCAGGAGTGCAGTGGAGCATGAGTCTCAGATGCTGTGGAGCACGGGTTGATGTTCCAGCTAGGAAGGCGAGGTGGCTTCGATGAAAAGATGTCAACTTTGGAGACAGTAGGATGGGTGTAGATGGTCATGCAAAGCTTGTCAGAGATGAAGAAAGAAAAGTCCAGATTTCTCAGGTTCATCGAAGTATATAGCAGAGGTGATACTAGAGGCAGGTCAGGAAGACAGGGGACAGTCTCAGGGAGTGTTGGGGTATCGGGCAGTCAGGACTATCCTGGTATGGTGGGATTGGCCTAGGGACAGAGACTGGAGCTGATGGAGATGGCAGCTCAGGGAGACTGTTAGGACAGGTCTCAGGGAGCACCAAGGACATCATGCAGCCAGGAGTGTCTTGGTATGCCGGGATTGGCCTAGGGACAGGCTGGGACATGATGCAGTAGCCTATGGAGATGGTTGCTATGTTCAGTCACTAGGTTAGAGAAGTGGGATGAGCTCCTAGGTTTCAGAGGAGCCTGCGAGAGGCAATGTATCCGAAATGATCTCAGAAAGGTTCATGAGTTGTGAAGGATCTGAGGAGGCAACGACTGGGTACGAGATGCAGTGGCAAGCTTAGTAGGGCAGCGTTGAGCAACTAGCCTCGAGATTTCTTTCTTTGGCATCAGTAGGACTTCATTTCAGGTGGAGCACCGGGGAGATGTGGTTCACGGGTAGAGCAGAATTCGATACGAGTTCAGAGCGGGAGGTGCAGGGATACTGGCCATATCCTAGCACGAGTACCAGGGGTACACTTAGCTAAGTAGAGCAGAGTATGCAGAGATTGGCATGGCTCTGAGGAGACGGTGTTAGGTATAGCTCCAGTTATAGCGAGTACCGGCTCAAGTTCGCTATGGTCTCTCCAGGGAAATCCAAGAAAAAGTCTGATATAGCTGCCAGGCAGAAGGAAGGCTACAATCGTGGTGCCAAGGATACAAGCAAGGATCTTCAGCTGTGGAGGCGATCATCCCAAAGGCCTCCAGGTGAGCTCAGCAGCTAAAGGGTGTTGGCAAAGGCAAGGAGGTCCGCACAAGGAGCTGTCAGAATACGTAGTTATAGTGGTGTGTGTGCAGGAGGACATTGCCAGGTTTGCCAAGGCTTGGGGGTACTAAGGTGGAGATTGTAGGATTTGTGTGGTGCTCCCAAACCTTGGAGAGACTTGGAAGACCATGGCAGGGATGCTGGAAGTAATCCCTAGAGCTTGGGGGCGAGTCCCAAGCTGTTCTAGATGTGTTCCAGAGGACCTGGAGGTATTCCAGGAGGGCCCCAGAGTCATGTGGGTCAGGGAGTTTGACCCAGGATTGAGAGTTTTCTCATATTGATTTGTTGGGGGAGTTTTTTGAGAGATTGTAACATAATCCGTTTGCGTTATGGGGTTGGGTCCAAGTTTGTTAAGTTGGTTAGGAGGTTAGCCAGTTGGTTGGTTATAACCAATTAGGAATTCTAACCATGGGAGGTGTCTTAATCAGTTTGTTATTGGCCCGAGACAAGTCCTAAAGTCATTGAGTCTTAACAGATTCAAGAAGTTGTTATTCCAAGATAAGTCCAAGAAGTCCAAGATGGTTGACGCCCAACTTAAGGAGGATTTCACCGTCCATTAATCTATAAGAAGAGGGGCATGCGTGAACTTGGAGGAGCGTCCAAGAGGGGCCGACCCCTTTGGGGTCTCTTGATTTGTACAGAGGTCGACCAAGGCTTGGAGCGTGAAGACACCTCACGGTCATGAGAAGCCCGTAAGGGGCTGATCTTGGAGCGCCCCCTTTTGGGGCGAGACACGTGGAGGGACTTTCCACGTGAGGGACTTGGCCGTGAGAGGATCCTGCATGAGGTAGTCCGCAGGTGGAGCTCTTTCCGATAAGAGGAGGTGCGGTCATGGCTTGGGCTTGCAGAGTGGCACACGTGAGAAAGATATCACGTGGAGGGCTTGGTGTCGTAGGGTGCTCTACGGGTCATTGGAGAGGAGAACTTGCATTGAGGTACTGTTCGCAGGTAGGGCTTCTTCTCAGGTTTGTGAGAGGAGGCTCTGTCCCGGTTCTTGTTTTGTAACAAGGTTCTTCTCCAAAGGAATATAATATCTCTTTTTCTTGTACACCTCTTTTCTATATCTCCTTTGTTGCATGATATTGAATCCAAGAACAGGTTATTGCTAGTTCTTGAATCAAGAAGATTGATTCTTGATTTCTCCCTCGCTATTTTCACTGCATAAGCATTGATCCAGATTTCCCACCCAGTGGGATCAGTGCCTGGAATTCACAGCATTCATAATGGCTTCATTTGCCAATTCCTGATATCTCTACCAGTGACTGTCTTCCGCAAACAGAAAAACTTTTGATGGCACTAGCTTTTCTAAGACAAACAGGATTTTCCTCTCTTCCATTCTCCTTTGGTCGACCCTACATGTCTTTCTTCAATGACCAATACGTCCACATTGATAGCAAATCACCAAGTCTCTGCAATCCTTTTGAAAGTGCCCGGTACCACCGCACCAGAAGCAAGCATTTGGGTTCAACTGTAATTTCTTCCAATTCTTAGACTTTCTGTTACCAGTGATCTTAGACAGCACCTTCCAAATAGGGAATTAAATGTAGATTTAACTTCCACTCGCTAGTTGTTGGTGCTCTCTTTAAAGAGACTCGACCAACACCTCTCAGGAGTTATCACCTTAGATGGTATTTCGTTGCTTTGTTTTGCCATCCAATGCATTCCACGAACCCTTTCTTCTGCATTCACTGAGGTCGATCCTGCTTTATCCAAAGGTATAGCATTCGGCCTTGTAAGGACTAAGGTCTCCCTCCCAGCCCTTGATAACCCCCTCTATTTCTTTGGCCTTATCCCATCCAAAACACTGGCCAGAGATTGCTCCATCTTCTCTCATGCAAACCACTCCTACTCTAACGTTCTCTGACTATTATCCAGCCTTCCTCATCAGGCCCTTGAAAGTTTCGATTCCATTGCATTTCTCTCTCTAAACCTAGAGTTTCTCGTTCTATCCATATCTCACCTATCAGCTAAAAACTTCAAAAGCATTTTTTTTTGGCATAAGAAAACAGAAGTTGAAGGCAGCTCATGATCAAGAGTGAAAGCAGTTGCATACAAAACGGAAAGACAATTGCACACAAACATCAGCAAACATGCTTCCAATAAACATAGTTTTAATCAGGAAACCAAAGCAAAGCAGTTGCCTTACTCGTACTCTCTCTCATACACAGACGTTTATAATTCAATCTTTTAATTTATTGCCAATATAATTGAAAAATAAAAATTGCTTAAATCACAACTGACGGGGCCTTGAGCAATATAAAATTATCAAGTAAGTTTGTAGGAAACAATTCCAGATTTTATGCATCACATGCCATCATCTCACAGTGGAGATCGTACTGGCAAAACCATACCAGATAGCAATGAATCAGATTATAATGGAGAGCAAGAAGACAAAAATTCCCAAGGGGCCGAAGATGATTTTTTCCCCTCTCGTTTTAGTATTACATCATCGACATGAAAGAATCTTTGAAAATAAGAAGCTGTCACAAGATTGGTTCACATGGCGATATATTAGATCATCGAAATTTCAGAACTTAAAGCTGTCAAAGTAGCGTCCATGGGAGAAGAAGAAAATCCTAGAAAAGACATGTGACATCAGTTTTTGAGTATTACCATGAGATCATTGCGCATGAAAGATCATTATCATTATATTGTAAGTTATGATGCGAGGAGAGACTTGTCAAATTAGAACAATATAACTTTTCAGACACAAGCTTGTCTTTGTGTTTGTGAAAGCTAGTTTTCAATTTATTGTTAGAATATGAGGTTAAAGGACCACTTGAATGTATATTCTTAACTTCAATCATGTAATCACAGCCTAAAGCACAAAAATACTGTCATGCTATTGGATAAGAACATCTTCTCTGAATCAGTAATTATTGGTGTAATTAGAGGGGTTTATTCATCCAATAACACTGCCAATTAACCAAACTGGTTCATAATTATAAGATGTCTATCAAATTACATTTTCTAGATCATTATTTTAGTAGACTTGCAGAATTCGGCCTTTTCTGAAGTGTGGTGTTTTTTTTGAGTCAAAAAAGCAATAAGATTATTATTTTTTTTTTTTACTTTGTTCTGTTTTCATTTAGAAGAACTATACGTGTTATTTATAGTTTACTACGACGCATTGACCTCAGATAGTGGGTTTTAGAGGTAGGTCATGCAAATATCTAAGTTTAATTCTAATTTAAAAGGTCTAAATTTAAGCACCTGATGCTACTTAGCTGAACGCATCGATCTCTGGATATGATCAATTTAATAGAGTCAATCTTTGAAATTAATTTTATTACATTTTCATTTATGTATATAAATGCATGTAGACATGTTGAAAAAGTGAATAGGAATTTTTTATTCCTAAACTATCCTTTGGATGGAAAACTATCCTGTGGGATCGGAACTTTTAGTCCCACATGGAAAGATTGGAAAAAGGAAGGCTCTTTATAAGAAAACCTTTTCCATGCTCTTGCTTTGAGGCTCACCATGAGTGGAGAGCTTGAGGGTGATGCAAAGCATCATGCGCAACGCCGTGTGCGACGGGCACAAGGGTGCAATGGGTGCTTTGCACTTTGTAATTTGTACTTTGCACTTACGCATCCTCGCGAGGAGAGGAGCTTGAGGAGCCTTTAAATTTTTCTTGATCAAATAGATCAGACGGTCGAAATTGATTGGCACCATATTAGGGTTGCAGGGATACGAGTCGGCTCGGTTCTCGATTCTGCAGTTGCAGGGTGCGAGTCGACTTGGATGACTAGGAGTCTGCTCGGATCCACAGATTAGTAAATACGGTATGGCGAGTCGACTCGTATGGTTCGAGCTGGGCTCGGATCCACAGAATTGTCTGGCCGAGTCGACTCGAGTGGTTCGAGCTAACTTGGATCCACAGAACAGTAACGTGCGGTCTGGACGAGCCGACTTGACTAGGGTGCTCTTTGCAGCAAGGAGTCGACTCGAGTGGTTCGAGCTGACTCAGATGATGGGATTTCAAAATCGCGAAAACGGATCATGCGTCTGGAGGCGTAATCACGCGTCCGTTCATGGATCAACATTTTTTCTGAGATCATGAGTGCCATTGGATCGTGAAACAATATATTGAGAAGCGCTCTAATTGCGTGATCTTAAGATCATGGCACGAATCAGCGTATCATGGTGTCCTATCACGATCGAGAATTGTATTGATCTTGTAAAGGCATATCTCACTACGAAAAGACATCAAAATTTTTTTTCGATAAAATCAGAAGGTGCTTCCAAGGGGCACCTTAAGGCTATAAATAAGTCCCCATTCTTCATTCATTTCATTCATTCAATCAATCCAATCCTTTCTTCCTTTTCTTAGGCATTTGCATACTCTAAATAACAGAGTATAGCTATAGTGCATCCTAAGTCTCTTAGACATTTGCATACTCTGAAAACAGAGTATAGCTATAGTGCATACAAAGAGAGAAAAATATTTCTGGTTCGAATTTCTGGTGAATTATAGTGCTGCTTTCACCAGAAGAAGACCGTTGTATCTTGGGAGACAATCGTCATAAACCGTAAGCACCATTGCGGGACGAATATTTTAAGGACATAGAGTATAACTCTAGACTCGATCTTTCTAATTAGGTAGCCATTCATATACAACCACCAACAATGTTAAGACAGCTTCTTCTGTCCTGAAGTGTTGCTCAAGTAATGGCAACAATGGTTGCACCAGTTCAGACCGAGAAGCTAGAGAAGTTTGCTAGCACCGACTTCAAGAGATGGCAACAGAAGATGATGTTCTATCTGACAACTCTGAATTGGTCAGAGTTCTCAACGAAGATCCACCAGTCCTGAAGGAAGGAGAGAACACAAGTAAATTGTCGCTGCTATGGATGCATGGAAGCATTCAGACTTCCTATGCAAAAACTACATCCTTAATGGATTAGAGAATACTCTGTACAATGTGTACAGTAGTATAAGTACAGCAAAAGAGCTATGGGCATCATTGGACAAGAAGTACAATATCGAGGATGCAGGTCATAAGAAATTTGTGGTCGGCAGGTTTCTTGACTATAAGATGGTAGATTACAAGATCGTCATGGAGCAAGTTCAAGAACTGCAGATCATACTGCATGAAGATACATGCAGAAAGGATGTCTCTGAGTGACTCATTCTAGGTAGCCGCTATAATTAAGAAGCTACCTCCATCATGGAAAGACTTCAGAACTACCTGAAGCATAAGCAGAAGGAGATGTGACTTGAAGATCTGGTTGTCCATCTAAGGATCGAGAAATACAACAAAAGACATGATAAGAAGATAGGAGGACATCATATTGAGCCTAAGGCGAACTCATGGAAGGAAAGGTCAACAAGAAGAAAACAAGTTTCTTGGTGAAGGCTATAAACAAAAGAAGGACAATCCTAAAAAGTTCAAAGGCAAATACTTTCATTTGTGGTAATATAGGCCACAAATCTAAGGATTATCGTTTCAAGGAAAAAGAAAAGAAGGAAGTCAATACTACTGAAGATACCCTTTCCCATGAAGTGTCAGGGATGATATTGTCAGCAGTTGCGTTCGAAGCAAATAAGGTTGATAAACAAATGAGTGGTATGTTGACATGGAGCTACTCGACATGTCTGCTCTGATAAGAGTATGTTCTCATATATTTCCTATCAGAGGTAAAAATCTGCTAATGGGAAACTCCGCTACATCGAAGATAGAAGGAATTGGCCGCATGATTCTAAAGATGATATCTGGCAAAGAGCTTCTACTGAACGATGTATTGCATGTTCCTAACATCCATAAGAATTGGTATCAGGCTCCCTCCTAAGCAAACATGGATTTAGGATGGTGTTTGAGTCTGATAAATTTGTAATTACTAAAGAGGGATCTTTCTAGGTAGAGGTTACTTGAATAATAGATATTCAAGATGAATGTAATGACTGTACATCGCAACCTTGAAAAGAATAAAGATGCTTCTTTTGTTTATATGGTGACTCCTCTTATTTATGGAATGATAGATTAGGTCATGTGAATTTGAATTCATTACGGAAAATTAATGAATTTAGAATTGTTACCTAATCATGAAATTGATCCACATTACAAATGTGAGATATGTGTTGAAGCTAAACTAGCCAAAATACCATTTCATTCGGTAGAAAGGAATACTGATCTCTAGATTTGATCCATAGTGATCTAAGTGACTTAAAGTCGGTACACATCTAGAGGAGGTAAAAAAGTATTATAACATTTATTGATGATTCAAACAAGATACTGTTATGTGTATCTACTAAAGTCTAAAAATGAGACTTTAGATATGTTTAAATGTTATAAGAAAGAGGTTGAAAATCAGCTTGGTAAAAATATCAAGGCTATAAGGATGATAGGTGGTGAATACGATACATCGTTTAATGATTTTTGTCAAGAACATGGCATTATTCCACAAGCTACAACTCCTTATTCACCTCAATATAATGGAATTGCCGAATGCAAAAATCGAACAGTGAAAGAAATGATAAATGCCATGTTGATAAATTTTGGTATACCACATAATTATTGGGAGAAGTAATTTTCTTGGCTAATCAATTCTTAACAAAATACTCTTAAAAAGGACATCACTCCATATGAGTTATGGAAAGGAAAAAAAACCTTCTTAAAACTAGCTAAAGTAGCTATTCCAGATTCAAAAAGGTCAAAATATGACCTAAACTGTTGATTGTATTTTCATGGTTATGCACAAAATAGTAGTGCATATCGCTTTCTTGTACATAAATCAGATATATCTGATATACAGGAAAATATATTATGGAATCAAGAAATGCATCATTTTTTGAAGAGATATTCCCTTATAAAGGGATAATTGGTACAAGTTCAAATAAAAAAACTTATGATATATGGCAAGTAGTAGTCATCAGGAAAAATATCTTGAAGATGAACCTAGACGTAGTAAGAGACCTAAAGTTTTAAAATTTTTTGGTCCTGATTATGTTACGTACATAATAGAAAATGTATCTCAGATATTCAAAAATGTAATGTCTATACCAGAAGCACCCTTCTGGAAAGAAGCTATTAATAGCGAAATTGATTCCATCATGCATAATCATACTTGGGAATTGATAGATTTACCATCAGGTATGAAGCCTTGGGATGTAAATGGATTTTCAAGAAGAAGTTAAAGGCTGATGGATCAATTGATAAGTATAAAGCCAGATTATTAGCTAAAGGCTTTAAATAAAAGGTCTAGACTTCTTTGATACTTATTCACCTGTAACAAGGATAACATCCATAAGAATGTTAATCGCTATTGTAGCCATTAACAATCTTGAAATACATCAAATGGATTTAAAAATAGCTTTCCTTAATGGTGAATTAGAGGAGAAATTTATCTGAACACAACCTGAAGGATTTGTGGTTCTAGGCAAAGAAAAGGTGTGCAGACTTGTGAAATCCTTATATGGATTAAAACAAGCACCCAAGCAATGGTATATAAATTTGATAATGTGATGTTGTCTAATGAATTCAAAATAATAAATGTGATAAATGTGTGTATGCCAAAACCATACCTACAGGGTATGTGTTAGTCTGCTTATACGTGGATGATTTGTTAATCATAGATAGTGATACTGATATGATTAAACAAATAAAGAAAATGTTGATCAAACATTTTGATATGAAAGATATGGGTATAGCAGATGTATACTAGGGATTAAAATCACTAGAACGTCTGATGGAATAATATTATCGCAATTTCATTATATTGTTTAGAAAATATTAAATAAGTTCAATGAATATGATATCAGTCTGCTTAAAATACCTATAGATATTAATCTACATCTTGCTAAGCATACTGGGCAACCCATATCACAATTAGAATATTACATATAATTGGCAGTTTAATGTACGTTATGAATTGTACCCGTCCTGACATAGTATATGTTGTCAATAAGTTAAGTAGATTTACTAGTAATCCAGGTCCAAATCATTGGATAGAACTAGTACGGGTATTGCAATATCTATGATATACCATAAATTCTAGATTACATTATACCACATATCTAGCTACTAGAAGAATATAGTGATGCTAACTGGATATCTTCTTCAGAAGACACTAAATCTATTAGTGGATATGTGTCACCTTAGGAAGAGGTGCAGTGTCATGAAAATCTTCAAAATAAATTTGTATAACTCGGTCCACTATGAAATCGAAGTTTATAGCTTTAGATAAAGCTGGAGAAGAAGCAGAATGACTTCAAATTTTTGGAGGATATTCAATGTTAATCCAAACCTGTGTCTGTAATATATATCCATTATGATAATCAATCAGCTATTTGCAGAGCACAAAATAAAATATATAATGGTAAGTCTAGACATATACGTCGCAGACATAATACCATTAAGTAATTACTTGAAAATAAAATAATCTCTATTGACTATATTTAGTCAAAGAAAAATCTTGCGGATCCACTGACAAAAGGTTTACTGAGAGATCAAGTAAATTGTTTAAGGGGAATGGACTTAAAGCCTATAATAAAGTAATCTTCATAGTGGATACCCAACTTAGTTGACTGAAGATCCCAAGATCTAGTTTTAAAAGGGACAACTAAATTATGAAGAGGTCAACGAAGCACTAAGGATGTAAATTCCTACTCATTCCTATGATAATCAGTGCTGCCTGCTAAAGATACCAGGATAAGCATAGCTTTTAATGATTCTTATGACATGAATATCATGTGGGGTATAGTAAGATACTCTTAATAGGAATCACCTATGTGAGTGTAAACTGGAACAATTCTTTGAGAATTTTAAAGGCTTTAATTCTCTAAAGCACTCATGAAACCAAGAGTTGTTCAGGGCCAAAAATAAACACAACCATGAAAACCAAAAGAATACTCGAAAAGAAGTTGTGTGATTGTTATTGTCTTAGTTTACATTAAATGCTAAAAGTTCAAGACATCATATTCACTTTTAGCAAGTAAACTCGATAACAAGACACAAAGGAAGGTTCAAAGCCACAAGCTACCTATCCTGATACAACTATATTCCATTTACTCTCTTTAAGTGTTTGTATATTTATTTGCATTTAAAATCTATGTTTGTGGAGGATCGCCTTTACTGATCTTTGATCTTAGTCCAAAATTCTATTCATATAGGGGATTGTTGGAAAAAGTGAATAGGAATTTTTTATTCTTAAACTACCCTTTGGGATGGGAAACTATCTCGTGGGATGAAAACTATCCTGTAAGATGGAAACTTTTAGTCCCACATGGAAAGATTGGAAAAAGAGAAGGCTCTTTATAAGAAAACCTTTTTCCATACTCTTGCTTTGAGGCTCACCATAAGTGGAGAGCTTGAGGGTGATGCGAAACATCACCCACACGCGTACGCGCACGCGTGTGTGCCACGGGCGACAAGGACGAAATGGGCGCTTTGTAGGCGTACTTTGCACTTCGCATGTATGCATCATCGTGAGGAGCTTGAGGAGCCTTTAAATTTTCTCTGATTAAATAGATCAGGCAGTCAAGATTGATTGGCACCACATCAGGGTTGCAAGGATGCGAGTTGGCTTGGTTTTGTAGTTACAAGGTGGCCAAGTCGACTCGTGTAGTTCGAGCTGGCTCGGATCCACAAAACTGTCTAGCCAAGTCGACTCGAGTGGTTGAGCTGACTCGGATCCACAAAATAGTAACGTGCGATCTGGACGAGTCGACTCGAGTGGTTCGAGCCGATTCAGATGAAGGGATTTCAAAATCGCGAAAAAATGGATCACGCGTCCATTTATGAATCAATGATTCTTCTGAGATCAGGGGTGCCATCAGATCATGAAACAACATATTGAAAAGTGCTTTGATCGCGTGATCTTAAGATCACGGCACGAATCAGCATATCATGGCATCCTATCATGATTGAGGAATCGTATTAATCGCATAAAGGTATATCTCATTATGAAAAGACATCGGAAACTTCTTCCAATGAAATCAGAAAGTTGCTTCCAAGGGGCACCTTAAGGCTATAAATATGTCCCAATTCTTCATTCATTTCATTCATTCAATCAATCCAGTCCTTTCCTTCCTTCTCTTAGGCATTTGCATACTTTGAATAACAAAGTATAGCTATAGTGCATCCTAAGTCTATTAGGCATTTGCATACTCAGATAACAGAGTATAGCTATAGTGCATACAAAGAGAGAAAAGCATTCATAGTTTGAATTTTTGATGAATCGTAGTGCTGCTTTCACCAGAAGAAGACCGTTGTATCCTGGAAGACAATCGTCATAAACCGTAAGCACCATTGTGGGATGAAATTGTTTTAAGGACATAGAGTGTAACTCTAGACTCGATCTTTCCAATTAGGTATCCATTCATATACAGCCACCAAATACCACATATGTCAGATCAAATATACATATTCATTACTATTCACATAGGAGACATAGGAATGTGGTTTTCACTTCAAGATTATCTTCTTGGTGTTGTTGAAGTATATTGCTATACCTTTTTTTTTATAAACAAAAGGGATAGGGGGGATAAATCCCGGTGTAGCTACCCCGCAGGCCCCCACCCCGTAAGATAATGTTCGATACGAGGCGCTCAGATTCGTGCTACCTCTCCCCACCTAATGGTGACTATGTCAACCTGACACTACTAAGATGTCGTCCAGTAGATCGGGGACAAAGGGGGAGACCCTGACCTCTCACTCATGCCAACTGTCAAGGGTCCCAGAAAAATCCTGGATTTAATCGAGTCACCCATGGGATCATGTCTAGTATCTTGCTGTACTTAGAAGCCATGTTATCCTTGTTAGATTGATGGAGGAAGGAAAGAGATGAAATAATAAAAGATATGCAAAAGATATCAATATTTTTCTCTAAAAAGGCATACATCATGCTGCTGCATCCTCCTTTATTTATATATATATTTTTAAAACAACCAAGGAAAGCACATGGCTTTTTTAAAAACAAATGATAGAATAATTCTCAGCAACAATTTCCTCCATAGTTGTAACCGAATAACTAATTATCCATTCAAGATAAACACCAAGTTTAAATTAAAATTTCATCTTATCTCTTATCACACCTCCTTAATTTAAATTTAGTGAAACTCCAAGTTGTCTTTGAAAATTGCAAAATTTTTCTTTTCCAAAGCTTTAGTGAAGATGTCTACCAATTGATCATTGGTGCTGGAGTACTCCATTTGAATTTCTCCTTCGTTCACCATCTCTTGGATGAAATGATGCCAAACTTCGATAAGCTTGGTGCGACCATAGAACATAGGATTTTTTGTCCTAGCAATGGTTGATTTGTTGTCATGATAAATGTTGGTTTCTCCATCTTGCCTTTCTTAGAGATCTACTAGAATTTGTTGAAGTCAAATTGTTGACATGCTGCATTTGTAGCTGCTATATATTCTACTTTTAAGCTTGAAAGAGCAATGGACTCCTGTTTCTTTGTCATCTAAGATATTACTCTAGAGCCAAGATTGTGCACAAACCCAAAAGTACATTTTTTGTTATCAGTACAATCAGCCCAATCACTGTTGGTGTAAGAATATAATTTAAAAGCATCTACTTGTCCATACCGAATACCATAACTAAGAGTCCCTTTGACATATTTGAGTACTCTTTTGCTGCTCCAAAGTGGTGCTTGCTAGGGTTGTGCATAAATCGTTTAACAAACTAAATGAGAACATAATATCTGACCTAGAATAAGTGAAATAAATTAGTCCTCCAATTAGATTTCTATATTATTTTCACCTGTTTTTCAATAGCATCATCTAAAACAAGCTTATCATTTGAGTTTATCAGAGTGCTCACCAGCTTACAAGCAAACATATGAAATCTTTTTCAATAAATATTGGTCTATTTTCTTGGCACATAAAAATTCCATTAGAATCTTGAATAATTTCCATGCCCAAAAAATAATATAAAAGTCCTAGATCTATCATTTCAAATTCTGATATCATTCATTTTTTAAACTCTTTAAGCAAACTCATCAAATTCCTAGTGTAAATCATGTCATCCATATATAAACTAACAATAAAAATATCCATACCTTGGTTCTTTATATAGTTGATATGGCAACATCGCTGACGTGGACCGTGTGTCAGACCCAGCTGGAAGCAGCAAGTGCCACGTGGATTTTTTCTTTCAAACCTCCTGCTCCTTACCAGGTGGCACCCCATGATGGGTCCACCTCGACCGAAGTCGAGCACCTCTCTGCCGCTCGGCCAGGTGTCCACCCAGGAGGGGTCCACCTCAGTCGATGCTAGCGGCCGTCCTGCTCCCTCTCCAGGTGGCACCCAATGATGGGTCCATCTTTGCCGAGGTCGAGCCAGGCCTTCCTACTCCTTCTCCAGGTGGCCCCCCATAACGGTTCCACCTCGGCTGAAGTCGAGCACCTCTCTGCCGCTCCGCCAAGTGTCCACCCAAGAGGGGTCCACCTCGGCCTATGCTAGCGGCCCTCCTGATCCCTCTCCAGGTGGCACCCCATGACGGGTCCACCTCTGCCGAGGTCGAGCCAGGCCCTCCTGCTCCTTCGCCAGGTGGCCCCCCATGACGGCTCCACCTCGGCCGAAGTAGAGCACCTCTTGGCCGCTCCACCAAGTGTCCACCTAGGAGGGGTCCACCTCGGCTTATGCTGGCGGCCTCCGGCTCCCTCGCCAGGTGGTGCCCCATGACGGGTCCACCTCTACCGAGGTCGAGCCAGGCCCTCCTGCTCCTTTGCCAGGTGACCTCCCACGACGGTTCCACCTCGGTCGAAGTCGAGTTCTTCTCTGCCTCTCCGTCAGGTATCCACCCAGGAGGGGTCCACCTCGGCCTATGCTGGCAGCCCTCCTGATCCCTCGCCAGGTGGCGCCCCATGATGGGTCCACCTCTGCCGAGGTCGAGCCAGGCCCTCCTGCTCCTTCGCTAGGTGGCCCCCGATGATGGTTCCACCTCGGCCAAAGTCGAGCACCACTTTGCCGCTCCGTCAGGTGTCCACCCAGGAGGGGTCCACCTCGGCCTATGCTGGTGGCCTCCTGCTCCCTCGCCAGGTGGCGCCCCATGACGGGTCCACCTCGGCCTATGCTGGTGGCCTCCTGCTCCCTCGCTTGGTGGCACCCCATGACGGGTCCACCTCGACCGAGGTTGAGCCAGGCCATCCTGCTTCTTCGCCAGGTGGCACCCCATGACGGGTCCACCTCGATCGAAGTCAAGCACCTCTCTGCCACTCCGCCAGGTATCCACCCAGGAGGGGTGCACCCGGCCAAAGCTGGCGACCTCCTGCTCCCTTGCCAGGTGGCGCCCCATGACGAGTCTACCTCTACCGAGGTCGAGCCAGGCCCTCCTGCTCTTTCGCCATGTGTCACCCCATTACGGATCCACCTTGGCCAAAGTCGAGCACCTCTCTACCGCTCCGCCATGTGTCCACCCAGGAGGGGTCCACCTTGGCCGATGCTGGCGGCCTCCTGCTACCTCGCCAGGTGGCGCCCCAAGATGGGTCCACCTCTACCGAGGTCGAGCTAGGCCCTCCTGCTCCTTTGCCAGGTGGCACTCCATGATGGATCCACCTCGGTCGAAGTCGAGCACCTCTCTGCCGCTCCACTAGGTGTCCACCCAGGAGAGGTCCACCTCGGCCGATAATGGTGGCCTCCTGCTCCCTCACTAGGTGGTGCCCCATGACGGGTCCACCTCTGCCAAGGTCGAGCCAGGCCCTTTTGCTCCTTCGATAGGTGGCCCCCCATGACGGGTCCATCTCGGTCGAAGTCGAGCACCTCTCTGCCGCTCTGCCAGGTGTCCACCTAGGAGGGGTCCACCTTGGCCGATGCCGGCGGCCTCCTGCTCCCTCGCCAGGTGGCGCCCCATGATGGGTCCACCTCTGCCGAGGTCGAGCCAGGCCCTCCTGCTCCTTCGCTAGGTGGCACCCCTTAATGGGTCCCCCTCGGTCGAAGTCGAGCACCTCTATGCCGCTCCGCCAGGTGTCCACCCAGGAGGGGTCCACCTCGGTCGATGCTGGCGGCCTCCTGCTCCTTCGCCAGGTGGCACCCCATGACGGGTCCACCTCTACCGAGGTCAAGCCAGGACCTCCTGCTCCTTCGCCAGGTGGCACCCCATGACGGGTCTACCTCGGTCGAAGTCGAGCACCTCTCTTCGCTCCGCCAGGTGTCCACCTAGGAGGGGTCGACCTCAGCCGAAGTCAGCCTTACTCTGCAAAGCCTCGGGAAGGTAGAGACACGGGTTGCAAGGTCGCCACTAGAGCTGGCGCGCGCTGCGCTCCGTACAAGGCACCGGTACCGCCTGTAATGATACGCGAAACCTTGTTTACACCAGTTAATCAAGGCCCTGCAACTGAGGAATGAAATCCTAGCGGGCGAGGTGTGCCGGCCACTTAACTCCCAGACTTGAAGGAGAAGGAGGAGGGGAAGGACCAGAGATCTCGGGGAGCCCCCCACCAGGAGGGAGCATGGGCTGAAGGCAATCCGAAGGTATAAAAAGACAGAGAAAGAGGACAGAAAGGTAGGTCGAAAAGGGGAGAAAAACACCTAGAGAACGATCCTGGGAGGCCTCAAGAAGTCCTCAAGCGTGAGCTCGGTGAACCCAGCATGGGAAGTCGGGATTCGACCCCTCTCTTCCACACCCTTCTTTCGTCTATATCTCCTCTAAGCACGGGAATCCTTCGGGAACACACGTTAGGGGATCTGTTCCATCTTGCCGCTCTCTAACTTGACCGTCTGAGTGCCCCCACTGGAATTCCCGGCCCGGGTCTCTGACTTTGTTTTACAGGCCCGGAAGCTTGGAGATCTCGAGGTGAGAGAGTCCGGGACCGGTGCCAGCTCACGAGCTACAGGCCACCGCGGTAAGGTCGGCAACAGATTGGCGCGCCAGGAAGGGGGGGCGGGCAGAACAGCAACCCCTGTGCGAGCAAGCTCTCTGTGGGCGAAAGCGTGCTCCGACCATGGTGGTGACGCGCGGACGCGAAGCGTCCACCAACCGGGCAAGAGAGGTTCCTTCTCCCCAAGGGCCACGTAGCTCGGAGAGGGAACTTCCCGGTCCTCCTCCTCCTCAACTATCCTCGGTGGACGTTTCTTTCACAGCTGTCATCCAGCAGTTGCAAACTTTGACTACTATTGTGGGGCAACTGCAGCACTAGCAGCGCTCCCTGGCCACTCAGGCCCAGCCAGGGACCCCCGTGACCCAAGCCACAAGTCCCGCGGAAGCCTGCGCTCCATCCAAGGCAGGCGCTCCCATCCGCGGGCAGTTTCCAACCCCTGCGGGAGCCACCAGACTCCCGCAAAGAGGAACCACTCCAGTTCGGTGGATCACGAGAGTCGATCCTCGACCAACGATGTCGAAGTAGTGCAGCGCAGCAAGCGCCATCGGGGCAAGGCCCCCCGCCAAGACCGATCGGTACCCCATTCTCTGGTGGCCTCAGTGGAAGATTCCACCAATGAGATCATCAGGCGCCAGGCTGAGAGGCGCCTGGAGGAGCACGAGCGAAAGCTGGCAGAGTTCTTCCACCGCTTTGCTGACATGCAGAGCTCCCACACCGATCCAGCGGGCTACAAGCCCAGCCACCCTTCTCCCGGGAAATCCAAGATGAACCGATCCCAAATCGGTTCCGTATGCCTCAGGTGGATCCCTACGATGGGACCACCGACCCCTTGGACCACCTAGAGAGCTATAAGGCTCTCATGAGGGTCCACGAGGCGACGGATGCCCTTCTATGCATTGCCTTCCCAGCCACTCTTCGAAAGGCTGCTCGAGTTTGGTTCACCCATCTCGAGCCTGAATCCATCAGCTCCTTCCACCAGCTAGAAGGAAAGTTTGTGGCACACTTCGACGCTTGCCGAAAGGTGTCAAGAGAAGTGGATAGCCTCTTCTTTATCTGCCAGCAGGACCAGGAGCTGCTGCAGGACTACATCACCCACTTCAAGACCGCCACCCTGGAAATCTATAGTCTGGACGAGCCCGTTGCCATGCTGGCGTTGAAGCGCTGGCTCAAGACTTCCTGTCTGACGTATTCCCTGGACAAAAAGCCTCCCAAGACGTACTCTGAGCTCCTCCTCCGTGTCCACAAGTACATCCGAGTGGAGGAGGCTGATCGCACCAGGTGAGAGCTGGACGGGAAGCCTTCAAAGAAGCCTGCCCCAAGGGATGTCTCCGGACCCGGAGGCCTGGACCACCTGCAGATTTTTGTCCAGGCCTGAAGCCGAAGAACGGTGCTGCCTCGGAGAGAACGTTCACCCCTCTCCTCGCTCCCAGAATGAAGATCCTCATAGAGATTGAGGGTGAGCACTACCTCCGCTGACTTCCTCCTTAGAACCCAAGGAACATCCGTGACATGACAAAATATTGTCAATTTCACCACGAGCATGGCCACGACATGGAGGAGTGCCACAATCTGAAGTGGGAGATTGAGGAGCTGATCAAGAGGGGCTACCTCTGGAAGTTCATGAGGAACGAAGCCCCGATGGAGGGTCAGCTGCTCGCAGCCCTACCCCTGTCCCTGCAATTGACAACCATCCAACGGAGAAGCCGGTGGGCATGATCTTTTGGGGGATAGGGCATGCGATGAAGAGAGCTTGGGAGGCAGGAGACCTGGAAAGTGTACTCCCCTCTGAAAAGGGGAATAAAAATGAAAATGTAAACAATGATGCAGTGGTGGTCGAGATGACCATCGCAAAGCATCCTGTACATCGCATTATGGTGGATAGTGGGAGCTCTACTGACGTGCTTTTTTACGATGCTTTCTCCCGAATGAATTTATCTCATGATCAATTAAAGCCGGTGCACACCCCTCTCGTAGGCTTCACCGAAGATTCGGTGGGGGTCGAGGGAGAGATCACTCTCCCTGTCACTGCCGGATCCCCACCTCGATTGAGTACAGTCATGATGATGTTTACCGTCGTCAAGCTCCCATCACCTTATAATGCCATCCTCGGCCGTCCAGGGCTCAACCAGCTGGACGCTGTCATTTTCACTAAGAGGTTGTTGGTGCAGTTCCCTATCGCCTTTGGGACGGGAGTAATGAGAGGGATGGCCCAGCCCATCCAGCATTATCTGCAGACGGTCCCGGGGGCCGGAGCACTGAGCTCGGCTCCGATGTCGACGACCTTGACCTAAGAGAGCAAGACCCCAGGGGAGGGCCCATGGAGCACTTGCTGACGTACCCCCTCAGCTCGGACCCTCAAAAGACGGTGCAGATAGGAGCCCAGCTCCCGGAAGAATAGCGGGCTCGTTTGCTAGACTTCCTCCGGGCGAACGCTGATGTGTTCGCTTGGTCCGCTGCTGACATGCCAGGTATCCCCTCATAAGTCATCACCCACCAGTTGAACATTGATCTAAGGTGCCACCCTGTCCGCTAGAAGAAGAGGAGTTTTGCTATGGAGAGGCAGAAGGCCATCAATGAAGAAGCAGAGAAGCTCCTCACCGCCGGCTTTATACAGGAGGTACAGTATCCCAGTTGGCTAGCGAACGTGGTCATGGTGAAGAAGAGCAACGGCTAGTGGAGGATCTGCGTGGACTACACCGACCTCAATCGAGCTTGCCCAAAGGATAGTTTCCCTCTTCCAAAGATCGACCAGCTCGTGGACACTACTTCAGGGCATCGCCTCCTCTCTTTCATGGACGCCTTCTCCGGGTACAACCAGATCCGAATGCACCCGGAGGACGAGGAGCACACTACTTTCATCACCGACTGCGGAACCTACTGTTATAAGATGATGCCATTTCGCCTCAAGAATGCCGGGACCACGTACCAACGACTGGTCAACAAGGTCTTCAAAGACCAGATTAGCCGCAACATGCAGGTGTATGTGGATGACATGCTGGTGATGAGCAAGCCCACTTCGAACCATGTCGGCGACCTGGAGAAGACCTTCGGTAACCTACGGCTTCACCAGATGAAGTTGAACCCGGCAAAGTGTGCATTCGACGTATCCGCAGGGAAGTTCCTGGGGTTCATGGTGACCCAGAGAGGGGTAGAGGCCAACCCAGAGAAGGTCCAGGCGATCTTGGACATGGAGCAGCCCACCTCCAAGAAGCAAGTGCAGTGACTCACCGGTCAGATAGCCACTCTGGGTTGATTTATCTCAAGGTCTGCTGATCACTGCCAGCCCTTCTTCAAGGCGTTGAGGAAGATGAACGACTTTGCCTGGACGGAGGAATGCCAGGAGGCTTTTGAGGAGCTAAAGAAGGCATTGGCATCCCCGCCACTGCTTTCCAGGCCAGAGGAAGGAGAGAAGCTCCTCCTGTACCTAGCGGTCACCCCGGAGGCTGTCAGTTCAGTCTGGTCCGGATCGACGACAAGGGAGTGCAAAGGTCGGTGTATTACACAAGCAAACTCCTCCGCGATGTGGAGCTCAGGTATTCCCAGTTTGAGAAACTGATTTTTGCGCTAATCGTGTCCGCTCAGCGTCTCAAGCCTTATTTCCAAGCACACCCCATTATGGTCCTGACGGATCAGCCACTGAAGGTGGTGCTCAGCCGACCTGACACGTCTGGGTGCTTGGCAAAGTGGGCGCTCAAGCTCAGTGAGTTCGACATCACCTACAGGCCGAGGTCGGCCATGAAGGCACAAGTACTCGTTGATTTCTTGGTCGAGTGTGCAGGCCTGGGCGAGGGGGCGGAAGAAAGCCCCCAAGACTAGCAGCTGGACCCAGGACCAGAGGAAGACATCTGGATCCTTCATGCAGATGGAGCTCGAACTTCGGTGGTAGTGGAGCTGGACTCATCCTCGCCAATGGCGAAGGAGTTGTCGCCGAATGTGTGCTCTGTTTCCAGTTCGCCGCCACTAATAATCAAGCGGAGTATGAAGCGCTCCTCGCAGGGCTAAGAGTGTCCAGCGAGCTGGGCATGGCTAACCTCGGGGTCTTCACCGACTCGTAGCTGGTAGCCGGGCAGATCTCGAGGGAGTACGAGGCGCGGGATCCCTAAATGGTGAAGTACCTGGAGCTCGTACGAATGAGCGCAGCAGGATTTGGTGTTTCAGCGTCTCCCATATACCTCGCGGGGAAAATGCTCGCATGGACACACTCTCCCGCCTTGCAACCCTGCCAGACTCATCATTGGGCCGTGGGACCCGAGCTGGAGAATCGATGCGGCATCTTTTCTTCATGTGGCACCTGCCGATTCCTCCACATCAACGATCCCTTCACGTCATTTGCCCCCCACTCTCGAAGCCCATTAGTGCGCGGCACTCGTGGGGGCCTTCCCACGGTGGCCCACAACCGTCGTCCCGACGTCCATGGCATCTTTATTTGCATTTCTCCTTCGCTCTCTTCTCCCTCATGGTGGGGCGATTACCCTCGGGGTCTCTTGCCCCCCGAGTCTTCTTAGATGCACGCGCGATTCTCTAGGCAATCACGCCCACCGGTTTCGTGGTGGGGTGATTGTTGGTGGTCGAAGCTGGCGGGAGAGTGGCGAGTGCTTGGGGCCCCGCTTGGGGTCTGCCCCCCCCCCCCCCCCCATGCACAAACCTTTGGAGGAGAGCCTCCTTGACGAGCTTCTCGATCCCCTGCTCACGGTTGTGACATTTTTTGATGCCATGGCCGTGATCACAGTGGAAGCGATGATACTCCACCTCGCCGTGACGGTGAAGGGCTTCACTGGTGGTGGGCATTGTAGTCCGGTGGCTCGCCGGCTGAGCCTTGCATGCTGATGAACTGGCGAAAGAATCCCGCCATCTTGCGCTCATACTTCTCCAGGCGCACTTTCGCTACGTGCCTGATGGTTTTGTCAGTGGATTCTTCGTCGAAGGGGATGGAGGGGGTGACGTCCCGGAGAGGCCTAGAGAAGATCGCCAATCTCTTGACCTTTCTAGCTTGTGTCATCACCGTTCTTCCGCGGTATGTTGACCTGTGAGGAGGTGGAGGACTTAGTCACGCCCGTCCTATGCCAACCCCTTCCTGGCGTGCCAATCTGTTGCCGCCAAGACCGTCGTGGCCCATAGCTACTGTCGGTGCCGGAGTGCGCTCCTCCTGTCACCCGCCGTCCTCGGGTCCCGGACCTCCGTGCTGGGTGTGGTCGTCTCGCCGCTCGGCGGTCCTCTACTCCCTGACCTGCGAGACAGGGGTTAGAGACCCAAGTCGGGGTTTCCGGTGGGGGCACTCTGTCGATCAAGTCAGTGACAATCCAGGGGAACATATCCTCCTGATCGGGCCCCCTTTGATGGACTCCGCACTAGGAGGAGTGGAAAATGTGTGCGAAGGTGAAAATGTTGCAGGGGGAGAGTGATAGCGGGACAGAGGGGTGCCCTGTTCCTTCGCCTCTCCTTGTGTCCCTCATTTTCCTTCAGCTATGGTGGTAGTGGCGCTTCACCCTCTTGGTCGGGCTTGCGCTCCTATTTTTTTTCTGGCTTGTCTCTTTTTTTTTCACTTGTGTGTTGGAGTTGTTGTATTACATCTGAGCTTGTTGCAAACTAGGTTACCGTTGGACGCTTGTCTCGGGATCCCCGCCGGGCTGTCAGGCGCATGCAGCGGTGTCCCGAGGAGTCTTTCCTGACTCATGATAAGGAGAGTTGTCAGGCGCTCTGGCACTCCTCTTTGTTATCTCATTCCGGGAAACTTGGTAGTGTCTCGAACGGCGGGCCACCGCCCGCAAGATTCGAATCTTTTGGTTGGCTTATTCTCTTGGGTGATTTGAGTGGTTGGTGAGGAGTGTGAAGTCTCGATCAACGTGCTGCTTGCCTTTCTGGTGTAACTGGCGGTCGTAGGTGGTCAGTACGGCCTGGAAGGTGCTTCAGTGCAGTCCTTGGGCAGCTCACCGTTGTTCTGGGTTGGTGAGGACCTCGTCCGGGCTGGGGCCGAGCTAGGACGGCAGGACTCGCTCCGACCTAGACACTCCGAGCTTGCGGGGGCACCTTGGTGGAGGAGGGCAGAGTGCAGGCCCGGTCCGGAGGGCACACGCTCGGAGAGGCTCCACATCGATGGGTGAGCACTGGGCTCGACCTCGTCCGCTGGGCACTAACCTCCGAGGGTCTCACTCCGGAGGGCGAAAGGTGGACTCGGTCCAGAGGGCGCGTGCTCGGAGAGGCTCCATATCGACGGGTGAGCTCTTGGCTTGACCTCGATCGCAGGGCACTAGCCTCCGAGGGTCTCGCTCTGGAGGGGGACGGTAGACCCGGTCCAGAGGGCGCGCACTCGGAGAGGCTCCACATCGGTGGGTGAGCTCTTGGCTCAACCTCGACCGCAGGGCACTAGCCTCCGAGGGTCTCGCTTTGGAGGGCGGAAGGCGGACCTGGTCCAGAGGGCGCACGCTCGGAGAGGCTCCACATCGACGGGTGAGCTCTTGTTTCGACGTCGACCGCAGGGCACTAGCCTCCAAGGGTCTCTCTCTGGAAGGCGGAAGACGGCTCCGACCTAGGTGTCCCAAGCTTGCGGGCACGACCTAGCGGAGGACTGAGCTCGACTTGTTGTTCTGAGGGAGCTCAGCTCAGCTCGGTAGTGGGACTCGGGCTGGAGAATCGATGCGGCGTCTTTTCTTGACGTGGCGCCTACCGATTCCTCCACGTCAGCGATCCCTTCACATCAAAATGTATAGTCATTTTCTAAGTGGCATAAGGAAGTCGAAGAGTCACTCCTGGATTGATTTTTTTAATTCTTAGGACTCATTTGATTTAAGAAAAGAACTTTTTTTTTTTAGGAAATAACTTTCTAGAAAGTTATTTCTTGAAAATAGAATTTAATATATTTAGTTGATCATGAAAAAGTGATTTATATTTGATCGAATATCTATTTTTTTAAAAAATTATATCCTTAATAGATATAAGACCATATCTTTTTGCTCCCAAACTTTATATTAATAATAATATTATATTTACATTAATATAATTAATATTAGTATATTATAATATAATATTCATATATAGTAATTTATTATATTTATATAAATACTATATTGATATAAATGATAATATTATATTGATATAAATATTAAAATAATATTAATATATTATAAATATTTTAATGTTTATATTAACATAAATATTTAAATAATATCACTATTCAATATTTCATTTTAATCATTTATCGATATTTTGCAGAATTTCTACAATAATCTTGGAAAGATATGTTTGAAAAGAAAAAAGGGCTATCAATTTCCAGTGGGAAGTCTCAAACCCCACATCTTCCATGAATCTTTTACTTTCCATGAATATGGAAATGTCTTTTCACCGAAAATTTTTTTTCTATTCTCTCTCCTCCTAAAATTTTAACTAAATAAAAAAACTCCACTCCACTTTCCAGGAATTTTTTTTTTTCTCTCTCTCCTTCACTACCCATGAACCAATGAGTCCTTCGTAAAAGATTTCATAACTTCATATTTTATAAATGGAATAGTCTAGAAAAAAATTTAAGTGAAAATTTAAAGATATGACATATAAATTCTATATGTATACGGGGACGATGAATTGGGTGAAGTACATACATATCTCTTGGAGTTCGAAGTAGTTTTCTACATGGTGTCTTTTGGAGTCTTGTACCGTATCTCTTTGATTTTAGGATTGAACTTATGCAAGGATATTTGGAGGTTCATAATTAATGCATCCATAGAAAACTTAACCTTTTTGGATGTGGCCAGGAATTGAATGCAAATTAAAATATTAGTTAGTTTCTCTATTATCCTACCTTACTCTCGACCTTAATATTAAGGTAGAGTGACTAGTGTGCCATTTCGCTTCACTTGCCCCCAACCGAGATTTTTGGATTGTGACCGGCTATTCCCTAGCAGACAGTAATAGAAGACACTTTGTTCTCTGCGAACCAAACTAGACCTTGCCAAGCCTATCTATCTATTGATCTCTCTTGTGCACGCTCGCTTATTGCACATCCGCTTGTTCTTACGCTGATACAAAATTAAGCACCCTTACACCAAAACTATAAAGTTACAAACGTATCAAGGATCCCACTAAATTCAATGGAATCCACGTGAAGCAGAAGCATGGTTGATTTCCACATATCAATTAATTATTAATTACTAGCACTCACGAGCACACTTTATAGAAGGCTAGGATTCAATGAAAGAAATATGTAGACTTACGTAGCTTTCTCTGAGACCTCGACTTTAACCATGACCTTTCCCTGTAAAGGAAAGGCGAGTTCCAAGATGGAGTAAATCAAACCTCACCACATTCACTCTCAGGACGAGAGGAAAAAAAAGATGCAAAGGTGGTCTTTGATCGTGACCCGGGAGAGAAAAATACACCAAGGGCACTGAATTGAATGCTCTTCTTGAGTGCCCAAAATAAATGGTATGAGATGTGGATAGCTTTCAAGTTCACGAAATGGAAGAAGGAAAAACGGAGCTGGGAGGCCAAGTTTTCCCCCGATAGGTTTGCGAGTAGCTTTTAGATGACTCCCACATGACGAGAGCAATGCACCCAAAGAGGGAAGGGATGGATTTAATGCAAAGACAAAGGGTGCACCGATTACTGAAAACTTTTAAAAAAAGAAAAGAAAAAAAATCCAAAAAAGGTGTCCGGTAGGAGTTCGGGTAGGGACTCAATCGACGTACGTACGTCTTCCTGGATTAGCTAAGTAATTAATGAGCTTGCATACAACTTTTTCGGCCCTAAATGTATCATTATAATGGAGATAGAGGCTGAGTCTTGAGCATGAGAGCCTCTAGTTAGTACTTGAAGCACCTGCATGTTAGGGGAAGATCAACTGCATTATTTGTTCTAAAACCCATACACGGATGCTACTTCCATCATGTTAAAACTACATGTAAATAAAAAATGTTTCCTGCATGAATATATATATATATATATATATATATATGGCTCTTGTATGTATGTTCGTGCATGTGTGTATGTCTATATATATGAGAGTTTGTGTGTTGTGGCAGATCTCAATAAAACCAAAGAACAAAATGATCGCAAAGATAAAGAAAAAGAAAAAAAATTTGTTGCCCAGCGAAGTAATCCAAAAAGGGGGGTGAATTGGATTTTAAAAACTTTTTGCAATGATATAGACAGGTATATGCCAATTTTAATATAATGAAGGTACTAATGATTCAAATATATGTGTGCTTGAAGATATGCAGCAGAATTAATAAAATGAATGCAGAATGAATAAGAACAAATAATGAGAGAGAGCAAGCAACCGTAAACACAAAGATATATAGTAGTTCGGTGCATACCAAAATACCTACATCCACTCTCTAAGATCCACTTGGAAATTTCACTATAATCTCATTTGAATACAGTCGATTAGTTTTCTGGGCTCACTAATCAAAACCATTTGGTTTTCACAATGCTCACAAAAATCTCTTTGATTTTCTTAAAGTTAATGAAAAACCTCTTTGGTTTTCTCAAGACTAACCAAAAATCTAGTAGGTTTTCTGGGTTGACCAACAATCTACGTTGGTTTTCAAGGCTCACCAACAACTAAATCACTAGCTTCAATTCTCTTGAAGCTAGGAACAACAAAATTTTCAAGTACGAGGAAAAAATACAATAAGCTTTCAACAATAAAAGCAAATATCTCTTTGAAACTCTTTGGTTGCTATTGAAGATGCTTGTCTTCAAGTTGTTGAAGCCTTAAATGATACTTGTGTCGGGTTTCTCCCGGGATCGATATATTGCATAAAAAATCAGGCCTCTCAATCAGAGTAGTGCAACAGAAGTAGATATAAAAATAATTTTATATCCGGTATGCAATATAAATAAATCTAATTTATTCATGATAATATTCTTAAACATGCATTAGATGATGAGAACAAAATCAAATATAATAATATAATAATTTTAAGTAACAGTTACATACCTGGATCGCTATCCTATGCTGCTCTGAAATCCGTACAGATCCTCTTTTGGACCGGGGTTCAATTGTAGCCGTGCAAGCGCCCGGCCTTTGCTGGTATCCATACAGGACTTATCATAGCAGAGTCGTAGAGGGCACTGGACTGCTAAATCCTTGCAACCCTCTCCTCTTTCAGCAAATCGCCTTGCTTCAAAAGCGGTGCCGATTGATAATTGAATCGGCTTCTGGCTTCTATCTTGCGAACTAGCCTTTGCAAGATTTAGGACATTCTTTCCTCTCCTTGCTCTTATCTAAGTATCCTCTCAACACTTGGAAGAAAGATTAAGAGAGGAAGTAAGAATGGAAGGAAGAAGGAACCTTTTGTAGCAAAATGCCTCACACACCCAAGTCGATGATTTTCCCTTCTCCTTTCATTCACTCACCCAAGCTTTCCCTCTTTCCTTCATGCTTGGTTCAAGCTTGGCTGGCCAACCCCTCCCCCTCTCCTTATATAGCCATCATCTCATTAATGGCATAAGACCATTATATATGAAAACATTAAAAGAGGAGAAAAAGATTTTCTCCCTTTTAATGCTTTCACACTTCCATGAAAACTTTCTTAAGCCTTTTTACATGGAAGAGTTTCTTCCTTCTTCTCCACTCCCATTAATGAGGTCAATTTTTTATTCCAAATCACCACCCTTTCTTATTATGACAAATTAATGAAGGGTTTACCAAGTCAAAAATGGGAGGAGACTAGTGTGAACACAAGACTTAAGAAAGTTCCAAGTCATAAATGAGAGGAGACTAAGTTTGCTTATGTCATTCCTCTTCATTCATGCAAACTCTCATGCCATGTAGCATGTGGAAACAAGGAGAGAGGGAGAGTGCCATATGACATGAGGAGAGAGAGTCCCATTCCAACTGGGCTCTGACTCATGGTCTAATTTCAAATTGATTTGACACTCAAATCAAAAGCCAGATTTAAACCTAATTGAATCTATTTCGAAAAGGCTGTTGACCCAACACTATTTGGATTAATTAAAATTAAATTAAATATAATTTAATTTAATTAATAATTAATTCATAATTAATTAGGTCAAATCTTAATTGTAACACTTACAATTAGGTCCAAATTGATTTGCTGATTAGTTACTTAAGTCTCTAATGTGTATGACCCCTCAGGTCCTATTATGTCTGGTAATAAGACATGCTATAATCTTCATTATGCATCATCAAAACACCTTTCGATGGACAGAAATAATTTTTGCTCAATCCTAATTAGGATAATCGAATCGAGAACGATCCTAAAGAGCTCTCACAATCCAACAGTGACACCTAGTAGTATGTAGTGGCAACCTAGTAGAATAAGATTGAAACCCCTAGGTGTAGTTACCATGTGATTCGGTTCCTCTATCAAAAACCCTGACTTGATGTTGGTTATGGAATCTCGCCAAACCCATCAGTCATATGCTTAAACTTAATTGACTCAAGTCCAACTGTGATACCAATAAAATACCTTTTCATCATCACTCTGCTATGGCCATAGACTCTTTGGACTTAGTCTCAATAAGTTGAATAGGATTATTCCTTACTACTAAGGCTGATAAATCCCTACGAGTGATTATTCTACTCCTACAATAAACTTACTACAGCCAACGAACACCGCAAGGTTCCGTATGGATAGGAACCATGAGATTGTGCTGTCAAACTACAGCAACCTTACTGTGAGTAGCCGAGACATTCTAGGTCAAAGAACTATTCATATAACTACAGCATCAGGAAGTTATCGACGAGTGAGTAGTCATCCGTATAACTTTCCATAGTTGGTAACGCTCAGTACCGTTGATCTCCATCAACTACCTGCACTCTCACTCCAGTGTCATCACACTGTAGGTCAGAGACTCACCCACCCAGAATGAAAGTGATCCGTGCATCGATTTTAATGGATCAATCACCATCCTTGTGATGTTCCAACAATCGGAAGCTTTTAGGAGTTAATCTATAAAGACACATGCTTCAGATTCTCAACTCTTGAGAATGTGCCATTATCCATTAACTCCATGGACGATTCATAGACACATCAATATGAATAATATTGTCCTTTATTATGAAAAATAATTATGGATAAAATCCATGCCCTATAATTATAATGTATCATGCTAACTTGGCTTTTAGGGCACACATCTAACAGCTTGAGGAATGGACTTGAATGCTCCTTGAATGCTCTTGAATGCTTGAAGGCTCAACTTCACTCAAAAGTAATGAACTCTTAATGGATAATCAATAAAATCTTATTAATTGCTTCCCTCTTGAGTTGATCCACTTTAAATACCTATCCAAACCTTAAAATGACCGTTTTGACCATTAGAGAGGTGAAAATAACCATTGGGGGTGAAAACAATCAATTTTGTGCTTCAAAAAACTAGCCGTTACTGTTTATCAGAACTGCAAGTGTCGACACTTTAGGTCATGAGTCGATACCTTGAGTCGACACTTCACTTTCATGAGTCGACATTAGTTCAAAAAAATTTCTGAAGCTCTCTGGAATGCACTGGTTAGTTGACACTTCTTCTGGTGAGTCACACTTTGTCTTCATGAGTCGATACTTGAAGAAAGTCTTGAATTAAGCATGTTCTGTATCATTTTGTCTCAGGCCTTAAGTCGGCCCTTGAGCCGACACTTGAGTCGACACTTGATCTTTATGAGTCGACACTTCATGTACGCCATCTGAAACTTCTTCTATGTATCAGCTCAAGCTTTTATGAGTCGATACTGTGAGTCGATACTTTACTTCCATGAGTCGATACTTGGCTAAAACTTTCCTGAAACTCTTCTGAAACTCTGCTAAAACTTTTTGAAACTTAAGATTTGAACCCTTCAAGATTATTCTTATGTACCAAGGTCCATTTAACTTGAATTTTCATCCATAAAACTGACTTCTTCAACAAGATGACAAGCTATTTAAACATTCAATATGTGAGTACCCTATTTTGATAAACACACTTTTAACATACAGTTAGTACTCAAATATACTTAAGTATTTTGTTATTCATCAAAATCAAGACATGAATCAACAATCTTCCCTTTTTGATGATAACCAAACCTTTAAGTATATACTCAGTAATCTCAAAAAGATTTGCAATAAGTATCAGAGCATCAATAACAGATTTGCAATATAGAGCATTTGGCTTTAAGTAACAGAGTTAGTAATTGTAAATATCAGAATTGTAGTTATATTGTATCAGAGCTATGATTGTAATTTATCAGAGTTGGAGATTGAAATAAATCGGAGTCGTATACTTATACTAGATGTTCTCATTTTGTATCAGAACTTAAAATGAATTTGAAAGATAAGCAATAAAACAAAACAAATTAAATCATAAAGAGTATCAAGGCATGAAACATGTCGGAGTACATCAAAGTAAATAATATACCAAAAATATGGAAAGTATCAGAGCAAAATTGTTAGAGCATGAGGAGTATCAAATTATAAAAACATAGAGTATCAGAGCATATTAAAAAAAATAAGCATAAGGAGTATCAAAGCATAAAAACTAGAATAAATAAGAATAATAAGAGTGATAAAGCATAGAATTGAAGAGTGTAGATCAAAAGTGATGGATCAAAATACTCCCCCTCAATATATAATCTAAAAATTGATTTTAAAAAGAGATTTTTGAAAAATTTTCAAAATTTCTCACTCTAGTACTTTTTTTCTCTCTCTCCCCCTTACTCATTGCTTCTATCTTTGCTTCATTTTTTGCTAATTCATTAAGGATGTCAAAAATTCTCCCCAATACTATTTCTCATTAATTCTTTATTTTATTGCATTCTCCATTGCTCTCATTAATTCGTCTCATTAATTCTCTCCATTTTTGTCATCATTAAAAAGGTAAGAAGAAGAACAAAGTAGTCATAAAATATTGCATTAAAGTAAGAGTGCACACAAATAAAATGTAAAATTGTCAATATATATATAATTTAGGGATTTGATACATTAGATGCATAATTTGATATATATAATAGAGAACTAGTATAGACACAAGTACACAAAACATAAAGAGCATTAAAATACAGACTGACTAACATACAGACCAACCTTAAGGGGTACTTTCCTTATCAGAGAAAGACTCGATCTCAAAAATAATTAGCCGGTAACCCTAGAAGGTTGGTGTCGTGGCCACATCTACTAAAGATCTGAAAGTCAGGTCCGGATAGGTCTGGGTGCATCGCCACGACCTCGACTTCTGTATCTGGTATATGCTCTTCCTCTAGCTAGTGCTGAAGAGGAGGAGGCAACATCAGGAGCAGGAGCATCAACTGTGATGGGATCAGTAGCTGCATCAGTGATCGAAGGTGTATCATCAAAAATGAGACCTGAACCAAGAACATGGAAACCAGGTGTATAAAATCCTAGTTCCCGGATCAAAGAGGATGTGGAAGGAATTGGTGGAGTCCTAGTGGGGATAGTAAAAATAGGAGTTGGTAAATCAATAGAAATGTTAAATGGGTCAGTTTGAAGAATAGGTATGGAAACAAAAGTATCAGGTGGGTCAAGAATGGTGGGTAAGTTGGATAGGACTGGTGTTTGGATAGATAATCTAGGAGGATCTGGTATAGGAGTCCTCGATACGTCCTCAACAACATCCGACTCGGGCTTCGCCATGTAATCTGCAACATCAAACTCTATAGAAGAGTCGCCCTAGCCATCTCCTGTGTCTGGTGCTAGGGCTAGAGGTGTTGGCAGTGCTGGCAAGGAATCTGATGATGAAGGAGGTGAATGTGCTCTGGCAGAAGACAACCTCTGAAGAGTGGCCAGAATAGCTAAAATGCCATCTCTCAACTCCTGATGACTCGCTCTCATCTCTGAATGCATCTAGTCGACTCGCTGCTTGATGATCATCGTCTCTGTCTCCATTCAAGTCAACTTGTCCTCAATGCTATCTATAGGAGGTGGCACCTCTGGCTGTGCCAAAACTATTGGCTCTAGTTTTGATTTTGATGATTGACAAAATACTTAAGTATATACGAGTACTAATTATGTATTTTAGTATGTTTATCTGATTAAGTACTCATATCAGTTGAAAGAATAAAATGCTTATATTTCAGTTGAAAAGTCCTTCAAATTCATGAAATTTTAAGTTATAAGGACTTTGAAATATAAGAAAGACTTGGAAGGACTTAAAGTTTGATTTTGGAGAAGTTTCAGCAAGTTTCAGCACTAGCACACTCAAGTATCAATTCACGAAGAAGTTCAAGTATCGATTCAAGGCCTGATAATAAGAAAAATACAGAACTATAAAAATCCATAAGTTTTGCCTTGAGCTGACTCAAGTGTTGACTCATCAGATTCAAGTATCAACTCATGAACAAACTTCAGTGTCGACTCACCAGATTCAAGTGTCGATACTTGGAGTAACGACTAATTTTTCAGAAGTGTATAATTGATTCCAACTTGCTTCAAATGGCTAGTGTTTCATCTCCAACAGTCATAAATAGTCATCTATAGTTTAAGAGCTATATAAACATCAAAAATCAAATAGGGAAGCAATCATTTGAGAAAAAGATTTCATACACTTCAAGGATTCATATTTTGAGTGATTTAAGCCCTTAAGCTTCCAAGTTTCAAAGAGAGCATCCAAAGTTCACATCCTCAAGCATCATTCAAGGCTTCAATAAATTGAAGACAAGCTTTTTCAGCTTCATCTAAAGGCTTCAAAGAGATATTTGATTTATTTTAGAAAGCTTTTATTTTGTATTCTTACATTTATACTTGTGCTTAAATTATTTTATTGAGGTTGTTGGTGAGCCTTTGTAAAAACCAATAAAGGTTGTTGGTTAGCCTTTGTATAAAAATCAACAAGGTTGTTGGTGAGCCCGTAAAATCATCATAGGTTGTTGGTGAGCCTGCAAAACCAACAAGATTTTTGGTTAGCCATGAAAACCAAGAGGTTGTTGGTTAGTCTAAGTTAGAAAACCAACAAGGGATTTGATTAGTAAGCCCGGTAAACTAATCGACTGTAATCTTGATGATTATAGTAGAATTTCCAAGAAAAACTTGGGAAGTGGATGTAGGTGCCTTGGAGTGCACCGAACCACTATAAACTTGTTGTATTTATGTGATTGCTTTTACTCTTACATTTACTTTATAATTTCTACTGCATATTATTTTGAAGCACACAAACACTTTGGCAAAACACAAGTACTTAATTATAATTATCACATACTTGTTTTATATCTATTGAAATAGTTTAAATAATTTTATAAAACCTAATTCACCCCCCTCTTAGGTTGCTTCATCACTGGGCAACAATTGGTATCAGAGCCTGGAACTCAAAATCATTGGTATCTAAACTTAGTGCTTTACAAAGAATCTAACGATTTTGAGTTAAAAGAACATGGTAGCCCTAGAAGGTACTTATTTTGTTATAGGATATGCAGCTAATAGACTGCCATTTTTCAATGGCACTAGTTATACTTTTTGAAAAACTCGTATGCAAATCTATATTCAATCTATTAGTTATTTTCTTTGAAAAGTTATAATTAATGATCCTTATATTCCTTCCATTTTTGTTAATGGCATTTCTATTCCAAAGCTCGAAGAGGATTGGAATGAATATGACATTAAGCAATTTGAAATTAATGCTAAAGCAATGAACTTGCTTTACTATGCATTGGGCTCTAATGAATTTAATAGGATCTCCACGGGCACATCGATGAAGAAGATATGGGACACACTTGAAATTACTCATGAGGGTACTCTTTCAGTAAAAAATACTAAAATTAATATGCTTGTTCATTCTTTTGAAATGTTTAAAATGTTTGAAATGCTATATTTTGAATCTATATCTGATATGTATACTAGATTTATGACTATTGTTAATGAATTAAAAAGTCTTGGCAAAGTCTATACTAATGCTGATTTAGTTAATACAATTTTTAGATCTTTACCAATATCATGGGATTCAAAGGTAACAACATCCAAGAAACTAAAGATATTGATACCCTACCTTTGGAGGAGCTTATTGGTTCACTCATAACCCATGAGTTGAATTTATGGCACAAAGAAGTGGTTGTTGATGAAGAGAAGAAAAAGATAATAGCTCTCAAGGTCAAAAAGAAATTCAAAGCAATGATGACAACTTGGAGCGATAGCGAAGATTCAAGTTTGGATGATGAACAAGAAGTTGGTTATCTTTGCTTCATGGCAAATGAGGAAGAAGTATGTGCTAAAAATGAATATAATTTTTGTTGGAAAATGTGTCCCAAAGCCAATCGCCTGGGTTGTAGGCAGTTGTGCTCAGCACTGTATTTATTTTATGAATTAATAAAATTATTATTTGGCAGCTCATCACATATTGAATTTCCCTAAAAATGAACTCTTTCCATGTGATGAAGTCCTTAAGGCTACACTGACTTCGATACAGAGAGGATGTATCGACTGGTCCTTAAACCTTGTTCACAACCAAAGGATATATTATACTGGACGGTAATATATCAAGTATAGGTTATTGCGGTTCACATCATTTGGTTGTCCTCTTGACCAAATGAGTGTGGTGACACTGATGTGACCTGCAAGTGGGATATATGATATTTCATTGAACGTGACTTCGTGAAACCCCTTTCTGCCAAAGGGATATTTACGATTGGATATGGGTATATGTGTCCCTCTGACCTGAGGTCATCACGGTAGCTTGCAAGCAACTCCCTGTGCTTTGGTACCGGACTACCCGAATTTTTAATCTAGTGACGGAAGGTTTCTGGGTACAGGCAAGTACTTGTGGAGCAGTGATGGACCAAGATAGAATTGACCTATCCGAATAGTTTGGATTGAATGTCTCGCTGTATCTCAATTTAGCAAATCCTCGGCCGGGGTAGCCCTAGTAAAGAGTCACTGGGCTTGCAAAATTGAGACACGTTGTCGACTGACCCAGTCTGGGTTGGCAGCCCAATATCAGTCGTCCTGAGCATTAGAGGTCAAAGGGATGAAATATACAGTAACCATATGCCAGAGGTTCGATTGTATGCTCCCGCATCTTCGACCTATCCGGACGCCGGGACCCATTGCTAGATGGTTTCCTGTGCTGGTACTGGAATTATTCTAGTACTACCGTTTAGGTTCAAACCTATGAGGTCACACGCCATAGAGGATAACTCTCTGATCCGGATACCGATTACGATTGGGAATCATCTCGGTTTTATGATCATGGTATTTTTTTTTAGCACTCTTTTCCCAGTCATGCCCTTGTATGTGTCAACCGAAAATTGTTCCGGGTTGACCAGCGCTGTGCCAGGATTTTTCTGAATCAGTTTTGAACTGATTCGGAGTTCGTTACGGTCTTCTATTGGTTGTGAACCAATTTTTTCTTGAACCGGTTTTGAACCGTTCTTGATTGGATTTAAACCCCTGAGCCATTTTTGAACCGATGGTTTTTTATTGGACCGGATTCTTTGGACCACCGTGTTCTTTTGTTTACCGCTTGACCGTTTACACGGTCATTCTCCATGACCGAACGAAGACTTCGCTGGGCGTTTACTAGGCCGTGGAAACCATTCAGCGCCTCTTCATCTCCCCTCTACCCATTAACCAATTAACCCCCTTTTAATTAACTCCTAATGGCTGGTTTAAGGGTGATATATTCCACCGACGTCCTTTGGACTCCCTCCCTCTCCGTTGTTTTATTTCTCCCTTGCTGCAGCTCCTCTTTATAACCTGTAGTCCCCTGTTTTTACCTTGGACGTCACCGTGCAAAAAAAAAAAGAGGAGTGCTCTGTTCCAATTTTTTGTCACCGTGAGAGGAGTTTTCTTGGCAGTACATCCCTCCCCTTTCCACCGGTGAAGTTGGGGGCTGAGTTTTGGAGAGATCTGGGGAGAGAAACCAGCCTTGATCCTTGTTGATTGAAGTGCTCAAATCCTTCCATTGTAGCAAACCAAAATTGCTGCCTTCCACCGTGACTGAGTTCCATTCTGCGGCTAGCACCGCGCTAGGGAGAGGATCAGTGAACCCCCGGCGTTTCTCCCCTCTAGAGGGAGTATCTGTTTACTCCTGGAAGCAAGAGAATCGATCCAAATTTGCTGCTGCTGCTGCGAATTCCAGGAACCAAGTTGCTGTTTTTCCTGCAGCAGAATATTTTCAGCAAGTCTTTGGTTGTTTTGGTAGATCCTTTTTGGTGCTTTTCTTTTGTAGATTTTGGTTGAAGATCAAAGCACATCTTCCCCCTTTGCTGCTGTTCCGATTTGGGAAGATAAGGAGGTCCTTTTGCCACTTTTTGGTTGATGTTTTGAAAGTGAAAAACAAGAACTTCAACGAGCTGGAGGTTGAAGACAACGGGAATAAAGTTATCCCCGCTATCCCTGCTATTCCAGGCTTATACCAGTTTTATTCCCAGCTGGAATAAGGTATGGGTTTTGTTTTTAATTTCATGCATGCGTAGATCTATGGATTTAAAATGTTTTATAAACATTACATGCCCATGTTACAACATGTTTTAATCTGTACATGCTTCCTGATTGTATTAGATCCTGGGTGGAGCATGTTTTCGCTGTGCATTTTAAAATTATTTTAAAATACTTACCTGCTCCCTATTGTTGCATGCTTAGGGTAGGCACCTGCAAATCCACCATTTATCTTTCAATGGTATCAGAGCCAGGTTTCGATATTGTAACATAATCTTGATGCATGTTAGATTAAAAATAGTTTAATCTATTTTGTATCTGATAGTACTTTTAGGAACCTAGTTGAGACATTCACCATGACCGTGTGTCTTTGACACGAAATGGATCGTCTGTGTTGGCCTTTTCAGAAGGATCCTTTAAGGAAATCTTGGAATTAAAATTGTTTTAGTTCAGATACAATTTTGACATATATGTTAAATAATTGGGCCATGAAATGTTTATAAAATAAAATCTAGATTTGATGCATAATTTTGTAATGTAAAAGGAAAAATGTTTTACATTAACACTTAATTAAAAATGTTTTGATTAAATGTATGGCTTATTAAAATAAATTATTAGGTTTATGAAATCTAATTTGACATGAATAAGCCATTTTGGGTTAATTATCTAATTGGGTCCTTAACTGGGTTAGACCTAGGTTTAGTTGAACCGGATAAAAGAAGATTAATCAAAAGTTGATTAAGGTCCTTCTTTAGAACTATCTAATAGTTAGAATAGTTGATCTGTTCATCTAAAATGGATCCAATTAGTGGCTCTGTGGACGCCCGAGTCTTTAGGCAAATCTGATCGGGTCTGGTAAACCGACTGGTGTCGAGGTAGGTTTGGCATTTGTGATCATGGTTGTATGAGGCTACCTCTTTCCTGGCCAACTTGGTTGGTGTCTAGGAAAGATGGTTAATGGCGGATACTCATCCATGATCTCACCTACCTGGCTAGTCGAGTCAACCAGAACTGATTGGAAAAGCTCAATGACTCGAGTTAACCCATGTCACCCAGGTTGATCGGTCTGACTGATCTTTAGGTGCCCATGGATCATTTGTTGATTCACTTCAACCCTCCTGAAATCTGATTGATTCAGCAGGAGGATGATCCATGTCCTTGTCTCTTCTCTTCTGTCATAACTAAAAATCCTCTAAAATTATTAGGTCCTTAAAAGACTAAGTCAAAGAGTTGACAGTGTCTTAGCCTCCCATTAAGTTGGATAGAAATATGTCCACTAGCTTGGTGTGCATCGGCAGTTCCATAGAACGGGTATACATCCGGTGACTGGAATTTCTATCTGATCGATGATGGTTCAGTGCAACCTCCTTAACGGGACCAGGTGGACCGGCCATAGTCGGGCTTGGTCTTTAGTTAGCTAGAAGCATTAGGTTTATCATTTTAATGATTGGACCTAACTAGAGACCCGCAATAGGAGGCCCCTAGGCCGATTGGGGTGTTCTCTGGGGCAAAATTTTTACTGAAAATTGTTTAGGGAAACAATTGGTTTACGAACCTACCTTTAGGCTCGTATGGGTGAGCTGGCCATAGTCGGGCTCATGCGAGGCCTATTGGATTTCAGTACCCACTTGAAAAATATTGTTTTCACGGGTTGGAGTCAGAGGCTACCAATCTAAAAAATTAGTGGGAGAAACCTTTAGACTAAAGTCCAAGTCTTTTGGTTAAGTCATTAATTCATAAACAATTTGGTCTTGTTTTCTTTTCAGATGTCTTTCAACTTGTCGCTCTAGTCACTTCTCGATAACGAGAAGTTGAAGGGTCATAACTTCGATACTTGGTATCGAAGGTTAAGAATTGTTCTGGAGCATGAACGGATCCTCTATGTGATAACGGATCCGGCGCCTGAAATCCCTCCTGCAAATGCACGGAGTACGGTCAGAGATGCTTACTTGAAGTGGGTTTCTGATTGGACTACTGTCCGTTGCATTATGCTTGCTGCGATGAACGACGAGTTCAGTCGCAAATTCGAGAAGGCCCAACCTGATGAAATCCTCCAAAAATTGAAGGAATCCTTCGGCACCCCGGATGATGTAGAACGGTACAAAGTGTCTTGTGCCATCTACAACTCCAAGATGCCGAATGGTGGTTCAGTCACTGATCATGTATTGTACATGATCGAGCTGATTGAAAAACTGGGCAAACTCGGATGCCCCTTGCACGAGCAGCTCGGCAAGGATGCGATCCTGAATTCTCTTCCCTCCTCCTATCTTGACTTTCTTGATCATTACAGAATGAACAAGCCTGCAGTCAACTACCATGGTCTTTTGGGGTTGCTGCAGACTTTCAAGAAAGACCACCAACTTAATAAAGGGGTGGTGAATTTAGTGGGAGAAAGTAGAGGTCGTCGTCCCTTTAAGAAAGGGAAGAAGAAAATAAATAAAAAGGGAAAGAAGGTGTAGAATGCTCCTGGCCCGAGTCAGACCAGGAAGTTTAAGGCTGATCAGTCTTCTGCAGAGTGCTTCTACTGCAAGAAGAAGGGACACTGGAAGAGGAACTGTCCTCTTTACATTGCGTCCCTTGATCCGAACAGGCCGAGAAAGCAGAAGTCTGCTGAACAAGGTATTTATATGATAAAACCTTGTAATTACTCAATTGTTGATACTGCTAACTGGGTATTGGATACTGGTAGTCCAATTCATGTTTGTAATTCGTTACAGGGACTTCAAGTTAGCAGAAGATTTGAAGATGGAGAACAGTTTCTGAGCGTCGGGAATGGAAATCGTGTTCCAGTACTGGCGGTTGGAGTCCTGCGTCTTGTCTTTGAGTCTTGTACTGTCGAACTAGTCGACTGTCACTATTGTCCTAGTTTCATTATGTGCATAATCTCTGTAGGCCTTTTGGCCAATTGTGGTTTTGAACTATCAATAAAAGGAGATTTTTGCAATGTTTTTTTGAATAATGCTGTTATAATGAAAGCTAGATTAAATAATGGCATATTTGTACTATCAAAGCCTGTTAGTGTAATGTACACTTCTAGCAAACGCCCAAGGGTAGATAATGTCAATAATTTGTATCTTTGGCACTGTAGACTAGGTCATATTAACCAAAATAGGATCAACAAGATGCGAGGAGATGGACTTCTCGAGGTCAGTGATTCTGAATCACTGCCCACTTGTGAATCCTGTTTACTTGGTAAAATGACCAAGTCACCTTTTTCTGGAAAAGGTGAACGATCTACAGAACTCCTAAGTCTAATACATACTGATGTATGTGGACCAATGACAATAAGTGCCAAAAGAGGATATAAATATTTCATTACATTTACAGACGACTTTTCGAGATTCGGTTATGTCTTTCTAATGAGACATAAGTCTGAGTCGTTTGAAATGTTCAAACGATACCGTAATGAAGTAGAAAAGCAAACTGGAAAAAGTATTAAAACCCTTCGATCTGATCGAGGTGGTGAATACTTATCTAGTGCATTTTTGACATATCTTGAGGAGAATGGAATTCTCTCTCAGTGGACTCCTTCAGGAATGCCACAGTTGAATGGTGTGTCCGAAAGGAGGAATCGAACCTTGCTGGACATGGTTCGATCAATGATGGGCTTTGCAACTCTGCCGCTATCCTTTTGGAGATATGCACTTCAGACAGCCTGTTACTTGTTGAATAATGTTCCGAGTAAGTCTGTTGTCTCCACTCCGTATGAGATATGGAATGGACGTAAACCTTCAATATCACACCTTCGGGTATGGGGTTGCCCGGCTTACGTAAAACGTTTAGACGCAGACAAACTTGGTCCTAAGTCTGACAAGTGCTTATTCATTTGTTATCCTAAGGAAACCAAAGGGTATTTCTTCTACTTGGAGAATGAACAAAAGGTGTTCGTTGCTCTTAGAGCTATCTTTTTGGAAAAGGAGTTCCTTGGAGAAGGAACTATAGCTTCTAAGATAGAACTTGATGAAGTTCAGCCAATAGAAGAACCTGCACACTCTAAGGACATCGTAGAATCGGCTGTGATTGATTCACACCCTGAACCCATTAGGAGATCTGGTAGAATACCGCGTCAACCGGACAGATACTTCAGTTTCTTGGTCCGGGACGGCGATCCCATTGAGCTCGATGAGAACAATGAGGATCCGATCACCTATATGGATGCACTTCAGAGATCTGACTCTGAGGCATGGCTCGGAGCCATGCGATCCGAAATGGAGTCCATGGAAATCAACAATGTTTGGACATTGGTTGATCTGCTTGAAGGAATAAAACCCATCGGGTGTAAATGGATCTTCAAGAGGAAAAGGGGCGCAGATGGGAAGGTAGAAACCTATAAAGCCCGTCTGGTTGCCAAGGGGTATCGTCAGCGATATGGTATCGATTATGACGAGACATTCTCCCCTGTGGCAATGCTTAAGTCTGTTCGGATCATGCTTTCTTTGGCAGCATATTTTGATTACGAGATCTGGCAGATGGATGTCCGAACCGCTTTTCTAAATGGGGAGCTGGAAGAAGAGGTGTATATGATACAGCCTGAAGGGTTCACATCCACAGATAAATCAAAAGTATGCAAGTTGCAGAAGTCCATCTATGGACTCAAGCAAGCATCTCGAAGTTGGAACTTACGGTTTGATAGGTGTATCAAATCGTACGGCTTCGTTAAGAACGAAGAAGAACCGTGCATCTATAAATGGATTAATGGTTTTGTGATTGTATTCCTGGTACTGTATGTTGACGACATTCTCTTAATCGGGAATGACGTCGCAGCATTACAAGGAATAAAGGTCTGGTTGTCATCTCAGTTCTCCATGAAGGACTTGGGTGAAGCTTCTTACATACTAGGTATGAAGATCTATAGAGATAGATCTAAGAAGCTTTTGGGACTATCCCAGTCTACGTACATAGACACCGCGCTGAAACGGTTTAGCATGGAAAATTTCAAGAAAGGCTATCTTCTGATAGGTTCTGGAATTACTCTTTCCAAAAAGGATTGTGCGACAACTCCTGAGGAAAGAGAGCGCATGAGTAGAGTACCTTATGCTTCTGCAGTAGGCTCTATAATGTATGCTATGACTAGTACTAGACCAGACGTGGCATACTCACTAGGAGTAGTGAGTAGATACCAGTCTGACCCAGGTGAGGCGCATTGGAAGGTGGTTAAGACCATCCTTATGTATTTAAGAAATACTAAAGATCAATGGCTGATTTATGGAGAACCTGACTTGAAACTTGTGGGGTACACTGACTCCAGTTTCTAGTCAGATAGAGATGATAGTAAGAGTGTGTCAGGATTTGTATTTACCTTGAACGGAGGAGCGATCTGCTGGAAAAGTTCCAAGCAGGCAACTGTTGCAGACTCGGTATGCGAAGCAGAATATATTGCAGCATCAGATGTAGCAAAGGAAGCTGGGTGGTTGCGGAAGTTCCTTGGAGAGCTAGGGGTGGCACCTTCCCTAGTTGGTCCTGTTCCGGTGTACTGTGACAGTACTGGAGCCATTGCTCAAGCTAAGGAGCCAAAAGCTCATCACCGCACCAAGCATATTTTGCGGCGCTACCACCTCGTACGAGAAATCGTGGAGCGAGGCGACATCAATCTTCTGAAGATCGATGGAAAAGAAAATCTGGCCGACCCCTTCACTAAAGCCCTTGGAGTCAAAGAGTTCGACTATTGTAAATGGGAAATGGGTATAAGATACTCCTCTAATTGGCTTTAGTACAAGTGGGAGTTGTTGGGAAATGTGTCCCAAAGCCAATCTTCTGGGTTGTAGGTGGTTGTGCTCAGCACTGTATTTATTTTATGAATTAATAAAATTATTATTTGGCAGCTCATCACATATTGAATTTCCCTAAAAATGAACTCTTTCCATGTGATGAAGTCCTTAGGGCTACACTGACTTCGATACAGAGAGGATGTATCGACTAGTCCTTAAACCTTGTTCACAGCCAAAGGATATATTGTACTGGATGGCAATATATCAAGTATAGGTTGTTGCGGTTCACATCATTTGGTTGTCCTCTTGACCAAATGAGTGTGGTGACACTGATGTGACCTGCAAGTGGGATATATGATATTTCATTAAACGTGACTCCGTGAAACCCCTTTCTGCCAAAGGGATATTCACGATTGGATATGGGTATATGTGTCCCTCTGACCTGAGGTCATCACGGTAGCTTGCAAGCAACTCCCTGTGCTTTGGTACCGGACTACCCGGATTTTTAATCCAGTGACGGAAGGTTTCTGGGTACAGGCAAGTACTTGTGGAGCAGTGATGGACCAAGATGGAATTGACCTATCTGAACAGTTTGGATTGAATGTCTCGCTGTATCTCAATTTAGCAAATCCTCGGCCGGGGTAGCCCTAGTAAAGAGTCACTGGGCTTGCAAAATTGAGACACGTTGTCGACTGACTCAGTCTGGGTTGGCAGCCCAATATCAGTCGTCCTGAGCATTAGAGGTCAAAGGGATGAAATATACAGTAACCATATGCCAGAGGTTCGATTGTATGCTCCCGCATCTTCGACCTATCCGGACGCCGGGACCCATTGCTAGATGGTTTCCTGTGCTGGTACTGGAATTGTTCCAGTACTACCGTTTAGGTTCGAACCTATGAGGTCACACGCCACAGAGGATAACTCTCTGATCCGGATACCGATTACGATTGGGAATCATCTCGATTTTATGATCACGGTATTTTTTTTTAGCACTCTTTTCCCGGTCGTGCCCTTGTATGTGTCAACCAAAAATTATTCCGGGTTGACCAGCGATGCGCTAGGATTTTTCTGAATCAGGTTTGAACTGATTCGGAGTTCGTTACGGTCTTCTATTGGTTGTGAACCAATTGTTTCTTGAACTGGTTTTGAACCGTTCTTGATTGGATTTAAACCCTGAGCCATTTTTTGAACCGATGGTTTTTATTGGACTGGATTCTTTGGACCACCGTGTTCTTTTGTTTACCGCTTGACCGTTTACACGGTCATTCTCCATGACCGAACGAAGACTTCGCTGGGCGTTTACAAGGCCGTGGAAACCATTTGGCACCTCTTCATCTCCCCTCTACCCATTAACCAATTAACCCCTTTTAATTAACTCCTAATGGCTGGTTTAAGGGTGATATATTCCACCGACGTCCTTTGGACTCCCTCCCTCTCCGTTGTTTTATTTCTCCCTTGCTGCAGCTCCTCTTTATAACCTGCAGTCCCCTATTTTTACCTTGGACATCACCGTGCAAAAAAAAAAAAGGGGAGTGCTCTGTTCCAATTTTTTGTCACCGTGAGAGGAGTTTTCTTGGCAGTACATCCCTCCCCTTTCTACCGGTGAAGTTGGGGGCTGAGTTTTGGAGAGATCTGGGGAGAGAAACCAGCCTTGATCCTTGTTGATTGAAGTGCTCAAATCCTTCCATTGCAGCAAACCAGAATTGCTGCCTTCCACCGTGACTGAGTTCCATTCTGCGGCTAGCACCGCGCTAGGGAGAGGATCAGTGAACCCCCGACGTTTCTCCCCTCTAGAGGGAGTATCTGTTTACTCCTGGAAGCAAGAGAATCGATCCAAATTTGCTGCTGCTGCTGCGAATTCCAGGAACCAAGTTGCTGTTTTTCCTGCAGCAGAATATTTTCAGCAAGTCTTTGGTTGTTTTGGTAGATCCTTTTTGGTGCTTTTCTTTTGCAGATTTTGGTTGAAGATCAAAGCACATCTTCCCCCTTTGCTGCTGTTCCGATTTGGGAAGATAAGGAGGTCCTTTTGCCACTTTTTGGTTGATGTTTTGAAAGTGAAAAACAAGAACTTCAACGAGCTGGAGGTTGAAGACAACGGGAATAAAGTTATCCCCTCTATCCCTGCTATTCCAGGCTTATACCAGTTTTATTCCCAGCTGGAATAAGGTATGGGTTTTGTTTTTAATTTCATGTATGCGTAGATCTATGGATTTAAAATGTTTTATAAACATTACATGCCCATGTTACAACATGTTTTAATCTGTACATGCTTCCTGATTGTGTTAGATCCTGGGTGGAGCATGTTTTCGCTGTGCATTTTAAAATTGTTTTAAAATACTTACCTGCTCCCTGTTGTTGCATGCTTAGGGTAGGCACCTGCAAACCCATCATTTATCTTTCAATTTTATCTTTGATGAATTACATGATACATTTAATGATCTTGTGCATGAATATAAATTGCTAAAATTAAGCACAAGAAATTAAAAATGCATGTTGACTTTTTTTCTCTTGAGAACATCAATCTTGCCAATAAAAATCATGATATTTTAGAAATTGATAAGAATAATTTTTCTAAAGAAAAAAATTTAAAAAAAAAATTAATTTGAAAGAATTATGCAATAAGTTTTCAAACGAGAAAAATATTTTATTAAATAAAATAAAAATTCTAAAAAGACCCAAGATTTTTGTATCAAATGATGAGCTTTTAAAGAATAACAAAAATCTTGAGTTAAAAACAAGAGTTTCTTTGTTGATGCATCTTCCAATCTGACTTGTTTTAGATGTTGTAAAATTGGGCATAATGCATATCCTTATAAATTAATAAAAAATTAGATTCCAAAAGGAACCATATTTACTAACCCTAAAGGATCCAAGAAAGTTTGGGTACCAAAATTGTCTACCTAGTTTATTTTGCAGGAATGTCTTGCAGCCCAACATGAAGAAAGAAAGTTTTTGAAAAGTGGCTATACAAGATAATACAAAGAGTGGACAAGCTACATTTTTGGATTAAATGTTTAAGGAAGGATTATACATATCGGTAAATTATAAACATTTCCTTCTATAATAAACAATGTTGTTTAATATTTGTTATAAATATTACATCAATTACTTTGAGAAATTATTTTAAATATTTAATTAGAATCAAGTTTAGACTTATAGTCATTAGTTTTGATCATGAACTTTTTGATGTTGATGAATTTCATGCTATCATAATTAAACTTGTGATTATAAGACCTTCACTCGATTTTGATTAATGTATCTTAAATTACTTCACGAAAAATACTTTTAAAATTACATATTGCTTTGAAAATTATTTTAATTGATTATTAGAATCAAGTTCAGACTAATAGTTATTTGTTGTGATCATGAACTTTTTGTTATTGATGGATTTCATACTCTCCTGATTAAACTTGTGATTATTAGACTTTCACTTGATTTTGATTAATATAGTTTTAAATTATTTCAAGTAAAATGTTGTGATGAAATGTTTACATTTTTTAGCATCTATGCTTAAGTTAGAAATGATTTGGATCAAGACTAGAACTGGTAGTTAAGGATTACATTTAAGAAGAAGGTATGCATATTGATAAATCCTTGCTCCAGTAGCTAGACTTGGTATCATATTACTTCTAGCATTTATATGGATATCAAATTATTTCAAATAAATTTGAAATCATGCTAAAAGTTTTTAAATGATCAATCCTTTGCATTTTGAAAATCTTGTATATCTTGAAAATTTAAATCTTTAATTTCAGATTTAGTATTTATATTCATATCTCAAATTGTTTGAAATTAGGATGCTTGTTCTTTCATATTTTATTCCTCAATGAATGCATATTCTTTAAGAGGGAATAATATCTAGGGGGAGCATCCAAAGATTTGTTGTTATGTATGATGCTTTCAATGTTTTCTTGATATCATACTTATATTGCTCTGATACTCCTTCTCCTTGTTTTTAAATATAATTCTTTGAGAGGAGTTACATTCAATTGGTATCAAGATTTATTAAGAATCCTAAAAAAAAGAAAGAGAAGAGTTCCTAGTAACTGCTTCGGATTGGGTTAGTCACCATGGCCGTTCGGTCATAGGAGCTAAGTAGGGTTTAAAGACCCTCTCTTCTTATTCAATGGGATCTCTTATGACGTGTTGGGGTGCCATTGTGGCCTTATCCCATGAACAAGTGAGGTGAATGAATTGTTGTCTTGCTATCAGTTATGCATATTAGAGCTAATATATATGAATTATTTTTTACATGTGCATGTCATTTTTGAGGTATCATGTTCAATTAGTATCATATTTAATCAGTACCATGATTAATTGATTTCATGTATTGATTTTGATGATCTACTTGCTGTTCTTTCCACCTTCATTCCCATTTTGTATTGCCTTTTATCCTTTTTCATGATGACAGAAAAGGGGAGAAAAATGTTAAGTATGAAAAGAGAAAAGATTTGATAAACATGAAAAATTATATGAGAAATGAAAGAAAATGCAAAAGGGAGAGAAGAAAGCAAAATATTTTAATCTTAAGGGAAGAATTTGCAAGGGGGAGAATGTTTAAAAATCTTGAATGATTTTTGAAAATGTTTTTGAAATCATATTTTGAGGGGGAGCTTGACACTCATTGATTTTGAGCTTACATATTTATCTTATTGTTAATCTTTTAAGCTTACCCTATTCATATACTTAAAGATTTTGTCATCATCAAAAAGAAGAAGATTGTTGACTCTGGTCTTGATTTTGATGATTGACAAAATATTTAAGTATATATGAGTACTAATTATGTGTTTTAGTGTTTTTGTCAGATTAAGTACTCATATCAGTTGAAAGAACAAAATGGTTGTATTTTAGTTGAAGAAGTCCTTCAAATTCATGGAATTTCAAGTTATATAAGGACTTTGAAACATAAGAAAGACTTGGAAGGACTTAAAGTTTGATTTTGGAGAAGTTTCAACAAGTTTCAGCACTGGCATACTCAAGTGTCGACTCACGAAGAAGTTCAAGTATCGACTCAGGGCCTGAGAATAAGAAAAATATAGAACTATGAAAATCCCAAATTTTTGTCTTGAGATGACTCAAGTGTCAACTTACCATATTTAAGTGTCAACTCATGAACAAACTCAAGTGTCAACTCATCATATTCAAGTGTCGACACTTGGAGTAACGGCTAGTTTTTCAGAAATGCAGAATTGATTCCAACTTACTTCAAACAGCTAGTTTTTCATCTCCAACGATCATAAACGGTCATCTATGGTTTGGAGAGCTATATAAACATTAAAAATCAAATGGGGAAGCAATCCTTTGAGGGAAAAATTTTATACACTTCAAGGATTCATATTTTGAATGATTTAAGCCTTCAAGCTTCCAAGTTTCAAAGAGAGGATCCAAAGTTCACATCCTCAAGCATCATTCAAGACTTCAACAAATTGAAGACAAGCTTCTTCAGCTTCATCCAAGGGCTTCAAAGAGATATTTACTTTATTTTAAAAAATCTTTTATTTTGTATTCTTACATTTATACTTGTGCTTAAATTATTTTATTGAGGTTGTTGGTGAGCCTTTATGAAAACTAATGAAGGTTATTGGTTAGCTTTTGTATAAAAATCAACAAGGTTGTTGGTGAGCCCGTAAAACCAACATAGGTTGTTAGTGAGCCCGCAAAACCAACAAGATTTTTGGTTAGCCATAAAAATCAAGAGGTTGTTGGTTAGCCTAAGTTAGAAAACCAACAAGGGATTTGATTAGTGAGCTTGAAAAACTAATCGACTGTAATCTTGGTGATTATAGTGAAATTTCCATGAAAAGCTTGAGAAGTGGATGTAGGTGCCTTGGAGTACACCAAACCACTGTAAACTTGTTGTTTTTGTGTGATTGCTTTTACTCTTAAATTTACTTTATAATTTTTGCTGCATATTATTTTGAAGCACATAAACATTTTGACAAAATACAAGCACTTAATTGTAATTATCACATACTTGTTTTATATTTATTGAAATAGTTCAAATAATTTTATAAAACCCAATTTACCCCCCTCTTGGGTTGCTTCATCATTGGGCAACAGGAACTGATGGCATGGGCTGAGTAACAGGAATGTCCCTCTATGGCTTAGATGGCCCAACCTCATCTCTGTAAATCCTCTCCTCCTCAGCATCATCCTCATAAAAAACATCAGTGGTCTGTCCGGAGATCCTACGTTTCTACTGTGCTCTATGCAGATGATATCCCATCCTATATAAAGATCGCTCATCATAGATGTCTGCGTTAAATAACTACCTGAATGGCTCTCCACCTATGAAACACCATATGCTTTGAAAAGGAAGGTCAAACCCATGCCATACGGCAAGCACAACCTCCTGCTGGTAGCGGCCTCAGTCATCTGATGTACCATAAGAACTGGGAGGCTGGATGGAGTCCGTTGAATCAATGATACCATAACCAGCAGCTCTCACTTCGTGATGAAATTAAAATATCCGGTCTTCGGCAGAAGGATTCAAGTGACGATGTGATGTAACAATCTCATCTTCGGTGAAAGTCAGGAGGCTACCACTATGGCTCCCTCTAAAAGATCATCAATCTCAAAAATACATCTCAATCCACTCATCCTTTCCACCAAGGAATCTGCTACAATGCCCTAATGGGGATCTTCCAAGCTCTGCTCAGAATCTCAGCAGTAAGTGGAATCTCTATCCCTCGGACCGTTGCAACCCAGCAGTCTGCTCCTCTGGCCAAAGTGCTGTAGAACTCTTTAATCAGGCTAGGATAAAATCTTTCTGACAATGATTAGAAGTGGGCCAGCCCAGCATCTCTCAACCAATCTCCAATGTGAAAGTGGTGTTGGTCCATGAAATCAAAATCAACTCGCCATCCTCCAGCTATGGCCTTGGAGGCGATCCTATCTGCTGCATGGGTAGTCGATCTGACAGGAATCTTTGGCTAAACTGGGGGCTCCTCTGGTGCTGGATCCTCGTGGCATGCCTTTGTGCACCGCTAAATGTCTTGAGAGACTAACGAGGTCTCTTGACAACTTGCTTCCTAGGACCCATCTCCTAGAAAAAAAGAATAGAAATAATCTAGGGCAAGATGGAGGAAGAATTCACAGTAAAACCATGAGGAAACAGGGAAGAACAATGAAAGATGGGGAAGAAACAACTTCAAACAGTGAATCGGATAGTTAGAACAGTAATTGGAGTGAACTAGAGGTCGGGAAACTATTTTTGGGGTGAGTCGGCTCAAAGCTTGGAAGAAAATTGAGAAGAAAATGATTGGTTTTCCCCATTTATTCTCGGGTTCTCACCGTTCAAGTGTTGACTCACGACTACAGGCCAAAAATACAAAAAAATCATAGAAAATCACAGAAATTAATTTTAAAGGTCTATGAAAGATTAATCATGATTTTCAAGGATATTTGATCAGGAAATTTTCAATTAGAATTTGAAAAGTCATAAAGATATTAAGATTCAATCAAAAGAATTAATAACTCCTAATTCCCTTCTAATCATACAAAACTGATCTGCATTAAGTGGCTTAGTCAGTATATCAACTAATTGTATTTCAGTGCAAACAAATTCAAGCATAACATCATTATTTTGAACATGATCTCTAATAAAATGATATCTAATTTCAATGTGCTTACTTCTAGAGTATTGAATAGGAATTTTAGTTAAATTTATAGCACTAGTATTGTCATATCTTATTGGTGTCGTAGTTAATTTAATGCCAAAATCTTCAAGTTGTTGCTTAATCCGTGAGATTTGAGCACAACAACTTCCAACTGCAATATATTCAGCCTCAGCTGTAGATAGTGTAACTGAATTTTGTTTCTTGCTAAACCATGAGATTAAGTTAACTCCAAAAAATTGATAAGTTTTAGAAGTACTTTTTCTATCTAACTTACAACTAGCAAAATCAGTATCAGAATATGCAATTAAATTAATAGCTAAATCTTAGAGTACCATAGATCAATATCAATAATGCTAGATAAATATCTAAGTATGCGTTTAACAGCCAATAAATGTGATTCTTTAGGCTCAGACTGATATCTAGCACACATGCATACACTAAACATAATATCTGGTCTAGTGGCAGTTAAGTACCATAATGATTCAATAATACCTTTGTAAAATTTTTGATCAACTTTCTTACCAGATTCATCCTTGTCAAGCCTACATGAAGGGCACATAGGTGTGCCGATAGGCTTAGTCTTCTCCATCCCAAACTTTTTAAGTATCTCCTTTGCATATTTTGATTGGTTGATGAAGATTCCTTCACTTGTTTTTTTAATTTGGAGTCCAAGGAAGTAGCTTAATTCTCCCATCATGCTCATCTTGAACTCTCCCTACATTAGCGTTGCAAATTCTTGATAAAGAGATTTATCAGTGGCACCAAAGATAATATCATCAACATAGATCTGTTTTAGAAGAAGATCATCAGCCTTTTTCTTTAAAAACAATATATTATCAACATGACCTCTACTAAAATCATTTTTAATCAAAAATTTGCTAAGTCTTTTGTACCATGCACGAGGGGCTTGCTTTAAACCTTAAAGTGCTTTATGTAATTTGAAAACATGATCAGGATGTGCATGATTTTTAAAACTAGGTGGTTGTTCAACAAAAACTTCTTCAGCAATATATCTATTTAAAAACATACTTTTAACATCTATTTGAAATAGTTTGAAATCCATAAAACATGCAAATGCTAAAAGTAATCTAATAACTTCAAGTCTAGCTACTGGAGCAAAGGTTTCATCAAAATCAATTTCTTCCTCTTGATTATAACCCTTAGCTACTAGTCTAGCCTTGTTTCTGTAACTATTCAATTTTCATCTAATTTATTTCTATATATCTATTTTGTACCAATTATGGAAGCATTAGATGGTCTTTCTATTAGTGTCCAAACATTATTTCTTTCAAATTGATTTAGTTATTTTTGCATAGCAATTATCTATTTAGGATCTTTTTCAGCTTCTTCAATATATTTAAGTTCAATTTGTGAGACAAAAGCAATGTAATCATATTCATTTCTAATAGATGATCTAATTCTTACCCCTCTCAATGGATCACCTAAGATTAATTTCTTAGGATGTCCATGAGCATACATCCATTCTTTTGGTAGATCCTTTGGTGAAGATCTGGTGGCTTCTTCTTCATTTTTTTTGTTTTGATCTTCTTCATCCTCTTTGGTAGGGGGATCATCCAAGGTCAGCTTCTTTAGTCCTTCAACACCTGCACATTCATTAGAAGCATCCTCTTTTCTAGAGAATTTGTTAATAGATTCTTCAAATACTACATACATAGACTCTTCAACAACAAGTGTTCTTTTGTTAAAAACTCTATATGCCTTGCTAGATGTAGAGTATCCTAAAAAGATACCTTCATCTGATTTGGTATCAAATTTGCCTATATTATCTTTTTTATTATTCAAAATAAAACAACGGCAACCAAAAACTAGAAAATATTTCAAAGTAGGTTTTCTTTGTTTCCAAAGCTCATAAGGAGTTTTCTTCAAAATTGACCGAATTAAAACATAGTTTAAAATCTAGCATGCAATATTAATAGCTTCTATCCAAAAATATCTAGGTAAATCATTTTCATAAAGATTGTGTGTGCCATTTCTTCTAAAGTACAATTTTTTTCTTTCAACTACCCCATTCTATTGAGGTATCCTGGGTGCAGAAAAATTATGCTCAATTCCTTTTTTATTATAAAAATTTTCAAAATCTTGATTTTCAAATTCAGTACCATGGTCACTTCGAACATAAATAACTGAAGTACCTTTTTTATTTGAAACTTTTTGATAAAATTTCGTGAAAGCCAAAAATGATTTATCTTTATGTGCTAGAAATAAAATCCATGTAAGTCTTGAGAAATCATCCAATATGACTAATCCATATCTCTTGCCTCCTAGGCTTATGGTCCTAGTTGGTCTAAAGAGATCCATATGGAGTAGTTCTAGTGGCCTAGAAGTTGAAACAATTTTTTTAGTTTTAAAAGATGTTCTTGTTTATTTTTCAAATTGACAAGCTTCACAAATTTTATCTTTTTCAAAACTAAGTTTTGGTAAATTTCTTACTAAATCTTTTTTGCATAGTTTATAAAGTAGATGCATGCTTGCATGACCTAATCTATGATGCCAAAGCTAGCTAGTCTCATTAATTATGAAATTCATTGCAACTAGGCATTCACCATCATATAATGAAAAATTGTCAAGGTTAACAAGATTGATGTTACCATGCCTATTTCCAATGAATTTCATTCCATTACTATCAGGACTAGAAACCATGCAAAGAAATGATTCAAAAACTACTTTAAATCCTTTATCACAAAACTGACTAATACTAAAAAGATTATGCTTTAATCCTTCAACTAATAGAACATTATTAATAAAAGTAGAAGGGAAGATGTAAACTTTACCAATACCAATGATTTTTTCTTTATCATTATCTCTGAAAGTTACACTCCCTCTATTCAGTGTCTGAAGAGATGTGAACTGCTTTATATCTCCTATCATGTATCTTGAGCAACCACTGTCGGGATACCATAGTCTTTTCTTTTCTTTGGTTGCAAGACACACCTACAAAACAGATCAAGTTTTTATTTTAGGTACCCAAGCCATCTTAGGTCCTTTAGAGTTAGTGCTAAGGGTGGTTCCTTTTGGAACCCAAACTTTTCTAGAATTATTTAACTTTCTAAGATCATACTGATAAGCTTTATACCTAAATTTCTTGCAACTATAACATATAACATTAGATGATGTAGGAACAAAGAGATTTTTGAAAAGTTTTTATTTTTTTTGCTGCTTATAACTGAGTCCTGCTTTATCAAATACTGCTCTTTGATTATTCAATAATAGATTTAACTTTTCAAAACTATAAGTAATTTTTTTAATAAAAGGTTTAACTTTGTTAAGTTCATCTTTGAATTTCTTATTTTCTTTCTCAAGATCTTTATTTTTCTTTAAAAGTTTATTGTTTGAAATAACAGCCTTGGATCTTTTCAAAACCTGTATTTTCATTGATAAAGCATTATTTTGTTTTTCTAAAATATCCATCTTAGTTTTCAAATTATCTTTTTCTTTTGTAAGATTGGTATTTTCATGAGAAAATGAATTAGCATGCTTTTCAACTTTTTATTCCTAATTCTCAATAATTGGTGTTCATGCATGAGTTCATCAAAAGCATCTCTAAGTTCATCAAATATAAAATCAATTTCAAATTCAGATTGTACCTCATCTTCTTGAGCCATGAGGCAAAGATTAACTATTTCTGATTATTCTTCTTCTAAGCTAGTCTTTACTATCATTCCATGTAGCTATCATTGCCTTCTTTCTAAACTTCTTTTTAGATTTCTTTAGAAGAGGACAATCAGCCTTGAAGTATCTCGGCTTCTTGCATTCGAAGAAAATTGGTTGATCAATCTCCTTATCTTTTTCTTTTTTTTCCTTTTCCTTGCTAGGCTGAGACTTCTTTTTGTAGGAAAATTTCTTCATTCTCATAAATCTTCTAAATCTTCTTACAATAAGTGCCTCTTCATCCTCATTTTCTTCTTCTTCTTCAGATTCTTCACTAGAATGCTCATCTGGTATGGTAGATTTGAATGCTATTTGCTTTTTCTTTTTATCCGCATCCATTGTCTTTTGCTTCATGTTCAACTCATGAGTCATGAGTGAACCAACAAGTTGCTCCAAAGAAAGTGTCTCAATATCTTTGGCTTCTTGAATTGCCGTCACTTTTGGATCTCAAGATGTTGGCAATGACTTGAGAATTTTATTTACAAGGTCAACATTAGACATAATCTTTCCTAGATTTCTCATACCATTTACAATATTAGTAAATCTAATATACATTTTAGTAATAGATTCATTAGGCTCCGTTCTACACATCTCATATGTATGTACAAGCAAATTAACTTTAGTTTTTTTACTTGATTGGTACCCTCATGAGTAATCTCAAGTATATCCCATATTTTCTTCGTAGATGTACATGTAAAAATCCTATTAAATTCACTATGATCCAATGCATAATAAAACAAGTTTATTGCCTTAGCATTAAGCTCGGATTGCTTAATGTCATTTTCATCCCAATCATTTTAAAGTTTTGAAATGGAAATGCCATTAATAATAATTGAAGGAATATGTGGACCTTTATCAACAACTTTTCATGATATATAATCTATAGAATGTATATAAATTTGCATGCATGTTTTCCAATACATATAATTTATGTCATTAAAGTATGGTGGTCTATTTGAGGCTTGTCCCTCAACAACACTAGAACCTAAAGGGGCTACCATATATCTTTAACTCAAGGTGGTTAGACCTATAAGCTGAGTACATGGCTCTGATACTACTTGTTGCCCAACAAAGCAATCTAAGAGAGGGGTGAATTGGGTTTTAAAAACTTTTTGCAATGATATAGACAAGTATGTGCCAATTTTAATACAATGAAGGTGTTAGTGATTCAAGTGTATGTGTGCTTGAATATATGCACATAATTAATAAAATGAATACAGAATAAATAAGAACAAATAATGAGATAGAGCAAGCAACCACAAACACAAAGATATATAGTGGTTCGATGCATACCAAAGCACCTACATCCACTCTCCAAGATCCACTTGAAAATTTCATTATATTCTCACTTGATTATAGTCGATTAGTTTTCCGGGCTCACTAATCACAACCCTTTGGTTTTCACAAGGCTCACCAAAAATCTCTTTGATTTTCTCAAGGCTAATTAAAAATCTTCTTAGTTTTCTCAAGACTAACAAAAAATCTAGTTAGTTTTCCAGGCTCACCAACAACCTAAGTTGGTTTTCGAGGCTCACCAACAACCAAATCACTAGCTTCAATCCCCTTGAAGCTAGGAACAACAAAATTTTCAAGTACAAGGAGAAAATACAATAAGCTTTCAATAATAAAATCAAATATCTCTTTGAAGCTCTTTGGTTGCTGTTGAAGATGCTTGTCTTCAAGTTGTTGAAGCCTTAAATGATGCTTGAGGAATGGACTTGAATGCTCTTAAATGCTTAAAGGCTCAACTTCACTTAAAAGTAATGAACTTTTAATGGATAATCATTAAAATGTCATTAGTTGCTTCCCTCTTATGTTTGGTCTACTTTAAATACCTTTCCAAACCTTAAATGATTATTTTTGACTGTTGGAGAGGTGAAAATAGCTGTTGGGGGCAAAAAGGATCAATTCTGCACTTCAAAAAACTAGCCATTACTGTTTATCAGAACTGCAAGTGTCAACACTTCAAGACATGAGTCGATATCTTGAGTCGACACTTCACTTCCATGAGTCAATACTAGTTCAAAAATATCTTCTGAAGCTCTCTAGAATGCACTAGTACGTCGACACTTCTTCTGGTGAGTCGATACTTTGAGTCGATACTTTGTCTTTGTAAGTCAACACTTGAGGAAAGTCTTGAATTCAGCATGTTCTATATCATTTTTATCTCAGGCCTTGAGTCGATCCTTGAGTCGACACATGAGTCGACACTTCATGCATGCCATCTAAAACTTCTTCTGCATATCAGCTTAAGTTTTTGTGAGTTGACACTGTGAGTTGACACTTTTATGACTCGATACTTGGCTGAAACTTTCCTGAAACTCTTCTGAAACTTTGCTGAAACTTTTCTAAACTTAAGATTTGAACACTTCAAGATTATTCTTATGTATCAAGATCCATTTAACTTGAGTTTTCATCCATAAAACTGACTTTTTCAACAAGATGACAATCAGTTTAAACTTTCAACATGTGAGTACCTTATTCTGATAAACATACTTTTAACACACAGTTAGTACTCAAATATACTTAAGTATTTTGTTATTCATCAAAATCAAGACAGGAGTCAATAAAAATTATAGTGTGCACAAATTTATGTGGACTAGCTATTATGTCCATAAATGAATGAAAAAAAGATTCTACCATCATAAAAAAAACATAGAGTATAAGCATAAATTTGCCTTTTAATAAAATTTGAATTTAATACATCCCAATCTCCATTGAAAAAAAACCTACAACCTCAAGCAATAATGCCACAATTTTTTTTCCCTCTTTGAGCTACTAAATAGAATATCATTATAAATTACCAAATAACAATAATCACTACGATCTACTGAGATAATTAATAAGTAAAATAACTAAGCAAATAATAAATAAAAGATACCATAATTTTGATGTTAATGTTTCACTATTTAAAATAATAGGATTACTGCATAACTTCTTTAGATCAACTAGCTAGTGGCTATACAAATATATATATCATCAAGATCAAATCTTGGTTTCCATATTAAAAATAATCATCATCAATAAGATAGATTTTAATAATAAGCAAAAATAGAAGATAAATCTCACCCAACGTGGATGCTTCAAACAATTAATAGAGAAGGCTTTTCAAAGATTGAAATTATTCAACTTGTAGCTTTCAATGTTAGGAATAACATACACAAGTTTTACTAAAATGATAATATAATTAGTTATATGATCGTTTGATAAAATAATATATTTTTTCTATTTTCCTCTTCCCCTTTTTTCTATACTGCGACCTCTATTTTTACTACACCATATAAAAAGTTACTGCACAAACCCTTTCAGGTCATAATTTTTTCTCTCCTTTTTTTATTTAAAAAAGCATGTATGTCCCACATGAGAAAAAACCATACCAACAAATCTTCCTCTATTGACTCATATAGAAGGTTATACTAATTAAGCATGCTTTTTCTTTATAAGTAATCAACTTTTTCATAAATAATATTTTAGTCATTATATCCTATATATTATAATTAGTATGGATTTTTTTCAAGGCACAACAATTTCATCTCCAAAGCATCTCAAATCCAATGATATCTCCGATCAATATGCTTCGATCTCAAATGAAATATAGGATTTTTGAAAAGATGGATGGCACTTTGACTATTACAATACAATATGTACTTCTCTTATTCTATGCCCAACTCTTATAGAAAACTTTTCATCTATAAAAATTCTTTGCAAGCTTTTATAACCATAATCTACTCAGCCTTTGGAGTGGACAAACCAACATATATTTGAAACTTGGATTACCATGACACTATTCCCCTTGAAAAAGTCATTAGTATCTGAATGTAGACTTTATAAAATATGTATCACTATCCATGTCTACTCATCCAATATAAGTTTGCCATTGCCAAAATACAAATAATCTATAGAAGTGCCTTTGAAATACCTGAAGATTAATTTAATAGTTGTCCATTGTTCTTTACCAAGATTAGAGAGAAACCAATCAAATTGATGAGACATTGAAATGCTTTTTCCTAGGTTAGGAATAGGAAACGATTAAGGCAAAATAGGAAGGATGGAAAGAATTTGTGATTTGAAACCTATAATGCCCTATTTAAAAAGCGTCGGCCTGACTCTCAAGTTGGCTCGACAGAACAGTAGGGTGCTCAAGTCGGCTCGAGCACAAATCTAGGTTAAAACTCAGAAAACAGCAAAATAAAATTTTATGGGTTTCTTAGTACTAGAGAAGGTGGTCATAAGCTCTAAAAAGAATTTTGAAATATCTAGATAATTTTTCCTCATTTTTGAAAAATTAGGTCAAAACTTTCAATATGGGTCACATAGACCTAACTCGCCTCTAATCTTTTCAAATCTATCTTGGCTAAGTGATTTGGTAAAAATATCAGCAAGTTGATCTTCTGTAGGTACAAATTCTAATTCTACAATATTATTCAAAACATGATCTCGAATGAAATGATGTCTAATTTCTATATGCTTAGTTCTAGAATGCTAAATTGGATTTCTAGATAAACTAATAACACTAGTGTTATCATATCTAATAGAAATTTTTAACTGGATACCACTATAATCTTCTAGCTATTTCTTGATCCATAACACTTGTGCACAACAGCTCCCCACAGCCACATACTCTGCTTTAGCAGTAGACAGTGCTACAGAGTTCTGTTTATGATAGTGCCATGAAATCAAGTTGACACATAGAAATTGACAAGTACTACTTGTACTCTTTCTATCAATCTTACAGCTTCCATAATCAGCATCAGAATAACTAATTAACTTTAAAGATGAATGCTTAGAATACCATAATCCTAAATTGCATGTGCCTTTAAGATACTTAATGATTATTTTAACATCAATAATGTGTGACTTTTTTGGATTTGTTTGAAAACATGCATACATATAAACACTAAATAAAATATCAAGTCTACTGGCAGTTAAATAAAGTAAAGAACCAATCATACCTCTATACAATTTTTGATCAACATTTATGCCATTTTCATCTTTATCAAGTCTGCATATAGGATTCATTGGTGTTCCAATTTCTTTGCTTGATTCCATGCCAAACTTTTTGATAATCTCTTTAATATATTTGGCCTAGTTGATCATAATACCTTCCTTTGATTATTTGATTTGAAGTCCGAGGAAGTAGCTTAGCTCATCCATTAAACTCATTTCGAATTCACCCTGCATTAACTTAACAACATCTTGACACAAAGATTCATCAATAGATCCAAATATTATATCATCAACATAAATTTGAACAACTAAAATATTATTGTCTTTCTTTTGAATAAACAAGGTAGTATCCACACTACCTCTCATAAAATCATTTTCGATTAAAAACTTACTTAATCTATCATACCAGACTCTAGGTGCCTGTTTAAGACCATATAAAGCTTTATTCAATTTAAAAACATGATTTAAAAATGTGTGATCGATAAAACCAGGTGGTTGTTCTACAAAAACCTCTTCAGATAGAAAACCATTTAAAAATGCACTTTTTAAATTCATTTGAAATAATTTAAAATTCATAAAACATGCATATGCCAAGAGTAATCTAATAGCCTCTAGCCTAGCTACTGGTGCATAGGTCTCATCAAAATCTATTCCCTCTTCTTGATTGTAACTTTGAGATACTAGTCTAGCTTTATTCCTAATTACATTACCTTGCTCATCTAGTTTGTTTCTATAAACCCATATAGTGCCTATAACAGAGTAGTCATTAGATCTTTCTACAAGTATCCAAACATTATTTATCCTAAATTGGTTTAACTCATTATGCATAGCTAACATCCAATTATGATCAGTTTCAGCTTCTTCTATAGTGTGTGGTTCTACATGAGATACAAAAGCAATCAAATCATGTGCATCCCTATGTGAGGCTCGAGTTCTAACACCTTGAGATGGATCTCCTATAATAAGTTTTTTAGGATGTGAGTGTACATACCTCCATCCTTTAGGTATATCATCATGATTTTTGCTTACCATTTCTTCATGTGTTCACTTGTTTGTTTGTCTTTGAGAGTCAAATGCTTCAGTCCATGTTCAAGTGCACCTGCATCATCATCAGCACATTCTTCTTTTCTAGAAGATGTAATGTCAGTTTCATTGAAAACCACATAAAATGATTCTTCCACAGTCAAAGTTCTTTTATTAAAAACTTGATAGGCTTTATTATTTGAAGAATAACAAAAAAAGATAGCCTCATCGAATTTTGCATCAAACTTACCAAGATTGTCTTTATCATTATTTAGAACAAAACATTTGCAACCGAAAACATGAAAGTAATTGATATTAGGCTTTCTATTGTTCCATAATTCATAGGGAGTTTTTCTAATAATAGGTCTAATTAAAACTCTGTTCAAAATATAGCAAGCGATATTTATAGCTTCTGTCCAAAAGTATTTTGGAAGATTTCCTTCACAAAGCATTGTTCTGGACATTTCTTCTAAAGTTCTACTCTTTCTTTCTACAATACCATTTTGTTGTGATATTCTAGGAGCTGAGAAGTTGTGATCAATACCGTGCTTTGTGCAAAAATTATCAAAATGTTGATTTTCAAATTCCATACCATGATCACTATGAATAGAAATAACAGAAAGATTTTTCAAGTTTGAAACTTTTTTGTAAAACTTTTTGAATACTTCAAAAGTCTCATCTTTATGTGCAATAAATAAAATCCAAGTGTATCTTGAAAAATCATCTACAATCACAAGGCCATACTTCATACCACCTAGGCTTGTTATCCTAGTAGGTCCGAATAGGTCCATGTGAAGTAGCTCTAAGGGTCTAGTGATAGAAATAATATTTTGGATTTAAAACTCCCCCTCACTTGCTTTTCAATTGACATGCATCACAGACATAATCAAAATTTACTTTGAACTTTGGTAAACCTTTAACCAAATCTTTTGAAATAAGTTTTGCAATGGTATCCATACTGGCATGTCCAAGTCGCCTATGTCATAGTAAACTTGATTCCTTGCTCTTGTCATTCATTGCTATAAGACTTGTATTGCTTGATATAGCTAGATCATTAAGATCTACTACATAAATATTACCAAGTTTGTGTCCAATGAACTTTATGCTAGAGTCAAGAGGATCAACTACTATACACATTGAAGACTTGAAGAAAATATTAAAACCAATATCACAAAGTTGACTGATACTCAAAAGATTATACTTTAATTTTTCTATAAGTAACACATTCTCAATAAATATAGAAGGAGTAATTTTTATTTTACCAATATCGATTATCCTTCCTTTGCGATTATCACCAAAGGTTACCATGCCACCATCCTTTTGTTCTAGGATAAAGAATTGATCAGTATCACCCGTCATATATCTTGAACAACCGCTATCAAGGTACCATCTTTTCTTTACATTTATGGCGGTAAGACATCCCTGCAAAACAATCAGGTCATAGATTTAGGTACCTAAGCTTTCTTGGGTCCTTGCAAGTTAGTAGAATTGGTTCCTTTTGGAACCCAAATTTTCTTGATTTTCTTCTTGCCATTATATTTCAAATGACACTCAAATGCTTTGTGACCAACATTATTACAAGCATAGCTCATAATTTTTGGCTTTGAATAAAAAGTATATGATGATGCAAATTTAGGTCTATATTGCTTTGATATAATGAACTTAGGAGCATATGATGTGGATGCAGAAAATTTATTTGAATTTGAACCTTTATAACCAATTCCAAACTTGTTATTCATATCTCTTTGATCTTTCAAAATTAGTTTAAGTTTGTTAGAGCTTAAGGTTAATTTTTCAACCAATGGTTTAAGCTTTTGAACCTCCTTTTGCAAATCAGTATTTTCATTTTGCAAACTTTTGTTCTTTTCAATTTTCTTCCTTTTCAAATTGAGTAGATTTAAGTCTTTCACAACTTAAACTTAACTCTCTTTGTAAAATCTTATTTCTTTCACGAGTTTCATTTTTATCCTTTTCGACCATATCATAATTATTTTTCAAATTCTTCATTTTCAAATCGACCTTTTTGTATTCTACTAATAATTTACAAAAAGAATTATATAGCTCATCATAAGTAAATTCTAGATTAGCTTCATATGTAGTTACCTCATCCTCCAAACCCATAAGAAAGATCTGAGCAGTTTTTGTTGTATCTTCATCTTCTTCAATTGATGTAGATTCATCACTATCGCTCCATGCTGCAAGCATTGCCTTCTTTTTCTTTCTTTTAATCATCTTTTTCTTGGCTTCTGGATAGTCAAGATGTATGTGTTTTGGTTTCTTGCACTCATAGCAGATTGGAATTTGATCTTTGTCCTTGTCTTTCTCCTTTTCTTTGTCTTTTTCTCTTTCTTTTCCAAAATCTTCTCTTCTAAATTGCTTTCTCCATCTGTTTGTTCTTTTTATGCCCATAAACTTTTTGAATTTTCTCATTGCTAAGGCGAATTCATCATTTTCCAGATCATCATCATCCGATGTGTCTGAATCTTCATCTTTATCCTCTTCAATAGCCTTAAATGCTGTAGCCTTCTTCCTTTTTGAATCTTCATCAATTCTTTGTTGCATGGCTAGCTCAATAATGATTAATGATCCCAGCAACTCATCCAATGGTAGGGTGTTCAAGTCCTTTGCCTCTTGAATTGCTGTTACTTTAGCTTCCCATTTATCTGGCAAAGATCTCAAAACCTTTTAGATTAGATCAGCATTAGTATAAGTCCTACCAAGACTTTTAAGACTATTGATAATATCAGTAAAACGTGTATACATAGTAGATATAGTTTTACTAGGATCCATTTTGAACAATTCATAATTATGCACAAGAAGATTAATTTTTGAAGTTTTAACTTGTGATGTGCCTTCGTGTGTGATCTCAAGCTTATCCCAAATTTTTTTAGTAGAATTGCAAGTGGAAATTCTATTAAACTCATTTGGATCCAAAGCACAATAAAGTAAATTCATAGCTTTGGCATTCAGCTCAGCTAATTTCATATCATTTTCATCCCATTTCTCTTTCGATTTGGGAACCTCAATATCATTGATTCTAACAGTGGGTGTGTGAGTTCCTTTTAGAATTATTTTCCATAAATGAAAGTCTATGGCTTGAATGTATATTTTCATCCTAGCCTTCCAATATGTATAATTGGTTCCAGTGAAAAGTGGAGGTCGATTTGTGGATTGGCCTTCGGTCAAAGAAGTGCTCATGAAATGTGCCATCAATCTTTACTCTAAGTAATTTTCAGAGACTCTGCTCTGATACCACTTGTTGCCCAGGTGGCTTCCTAAGAAGGGGATGAATTGAGATTATAAAAACTTAAGCAAGTATGTACAATTTAAAAATCATTTTAGTGTTGTGATGAGATATGCAAAGCGGAAGCTAACAATTTAAACACAATCAAGGCAATCACAAACACAGGAGATTTATAGTAGTTCGGAGCAACCCGCTCCTATGTCCACTACCCAAGCACCACTTGGGATTTCCACTATATCCCCCAACCGGAATACAGTCGAATTGTTTTAACAGGCTCATAATCCAAATCTATATACTTTGGTTTTACCGGGATCACTAAAGAAAACCCTCACACTTGGTTTTAACATAGGCTAACCAAGAACCTAAATCCCTTTGGTTTTTAGAACCGAGCTTACCAAAGAAAATCCAACTTTGGTTTTATACCGGGATCACCAAGAACCCAACTTAGATTTTCAAGAGGCTCACCTAAAAATCTTTAACCCTCTCTTAAGACACAACCCCTTGATGTTCTTAGAGAGAAAAACAAGATATATCAAAATGTAAAGCAACTATACAACAAACCAAGTATTTTTGAGTGTTGCCGATGAAGATCAAAGTGAAGCCTAGCCTTGAATACTCTTTAATGCTCTTCAAGCTGCTTCTTTACTTCTTCAAAGGTTGGATTCAATGATGAAGAATAGTTGGTGGAGCATTGAATCCTTTCTTGAATGCTCTTGAAGTATGTTGGTAAAATACTTGAAAACTCTTTAACTTCCAAAAGAATAATCAATGAATAATCCCTCAAAAAATTGTTCAAATCTTCATAAATACTCCCCTTTATAGTCTTCCATTATAAATAGCCATTGTAGGGCCTAGGAAATTGAAATAGAGCCGTTGGAAGATTTTTGGAGTTCAAAAATGATATTCTGCAACTAGCCGTTAGACTGCAAAAACCTGTCACTCGAGTCGGCTCGAAGTCTCAGACAACCCGAATAAAAGTTCTGTGCAAGTCGACTCTTCTGGGTTGAGTCGGCTCGAACTCTCAATCAGTACAAATACAACTTTTCCTTGAGTCGGCTCTTCAAGGCTGAGTCGACTCGAAGTCACGGTCACCAACAAACCTAACTCTAGAGAGTCGGCTCTTCTGGGTTTGAGTTGGCTCGAGGTCTTAGTCATCAACAACATTGATTTTTCATTGAGTCGGCTCTTGGGCTTGAGTCGGCTCGAGGTACTGAAACTCTGAAATTTTTTTTGTGCCATGCCAGAATGGGAGTTGGCTCTTGATCCATGAGTCGGCTTTTACAAAAACTCTATTCATGCTTCAAAACTTCTCCAAAGTTCTTCAAAACAAGATTCCAATAAGAACTAATCTACTCACTCTTATTTTTACAATTTTATCGTCATTTTACAATATCATATAGATGAAAAATTAGGGCTTTACAATTTGAAGTATACAAGAGTCTATACAATGTTGGAATACCTTTCAACTAATTAGAAAACCAACTAATGTAAGGATAAATATTTTCTTGCAAAACTTCTAGAGTAATTGAAAGAATTAGTAAAGCATACATGCTCCAATATTTTGTGATCATAAAAATTATTCCAGGGGTCAATACAAGATTTGTGCAGGAATTGGATAAGCACTCTAAGAGATCCGCTGAAGATATTAAACTTAGCGCTTATTGGGAGACAACCCAGCTTTTGCATTTGAATTCCTTTTTTCATTTTTAGTTTGCTTATCCTTTTTTCAAGTTTAGGACTAAGTTAGGAGGACAATCTATTTTGCAAGAACTTTAGGTGGACTCATAAAGGTCGTGCTAAATGAAGCATACATTTGCCTAAAGAAATAATGGACTGCATTGCATACAAGTACTTGACAATAAACGATGCATATCTAGTCTAGGTGGTACATCTTTTTATTTTATTTTTCCTTACTCCACTGAGGATAATGGAAATTAAGTTAGGAGATAGGGAAAATCTTCTTGAAAATGTTTTCAAAAAATCTATTGCAAATAGTTTGAGAATTTTTGATATTTTTTCAAAAATCATTTATCCTTTGAAATTTTTGAAAAGAAAATTTTTTTTTTGAATAAATCATGTATAATGAAAAAAAATCTTAAGCAAAATAGACAAGAAAAAAAGTAATAGATTTAGAAAGTATTTTCTAATGACTATAGCAAGTCAAGGAGTAGACTAGTTGGTCAAATTTTTAACAACCTATGTAGGGTACCTAAAGGCTATTAGTACTTTCAGTTGCACATACACACTAATAAAATAACATAGGTATTGGTTGTAAGGTCAACTAAGGATTCAATTATTATTGAAAACTGGTAATTGATTACACCCTAATTAAAGAAACTTAAATTTAAAGAAAGAGCTACCTATTTGAAAAAATCAGATAGTGTGAAAGCTATCTTGAATTTAAGAAAAGAGCTACCTGCCTAAAATAAAAGTACAAAATACAAAGTATATGTAGATTACCCAAAGCTTAGTAACCTGGTCTCTGCACTTAAGTCAAGTATGGAGATTCGTGTAAATGGTGAAGGAAAGGCTAGGATGCTTAGCACTTCATAAAAAAAATCATGTAGTCTAAAAGCTACCTTAATTAATGAGCTTAATTTGCGGGTGTATAAAAAATTGATCAAAGTAAATGATAAACGAAGATATATTTATTCTTTACAAGCTAGCACTGAAATGCTAAGTTAGCCATCACAAATACAAGTACTGTAGATTTTTGGATGAGTTTTAAAAAAAAATTAATAGTTCTGACTGCGAAATTTACTTTGAAAACTCAAAACTTAGTTGTACTTGCTAAACTCTTTTTAACTTTCAATCCTGGATCTATTTTTATAAAAGAAGCTCTTAATGACACATGGTTATATTTTTATTGCATTACTAAGGGACTAGCAATAAGTAAGTTAGGAGTGTCTAAGTCACCTAGATTTATAATTATTTTGAATATTTTAGTTAATTAATAATGCTAATATTTTATAAGAAACCTAATTTCATAACTAATCTAGATTTTTTACAAAATTAATTATTTTAAAAATAATTTTAAAAAATATAAAATTAGTGTACATTTATGATAAATAGATATCGAGTCGAGTGTCAATCAAAGCACTAAAACAATTTTGCACCCATTAAATAGTTAATAAAAATTTTAATTCATATTTCTTTCTCTTTGATAGGTACATTAAAGTTATTAAAAACATTCAAAATCCTAGAAATTTGGTAAAATTAAATATTTAAACACTCGTCAATACGACGCAAACGTAACTAAAATCAGAGTTCAAATAGGCCTAGAATCAACAAAAATCTAAGTCAAGCATAAATTTCAAAGCAACCAGCCCATCATTAGCTGACCGCTCGGTCTACTGTCCCCTCCCATGGACCGTCTTCCTCGTTCCAAGCCATTTGCGGCTTGATGCCTCCTCTGCAAACCACCACCGGCTATCCTTCTTCCTCACCGCCGCTCACCACCGCTTGCAGACAACATCGTCGGCATGATCTGCCGCCCACAAGCCTCTATTACTCACTATTCTTAGAAGCCCGACACTGCCTATCACCGTCAGCATCCTCTTCTCATCAACGTCGACTGTCTTCCTCAGCCCAATGCCCGCCACCATCATCGCTGCAATCCACTCCACCATTACTACCGACCAACACCACCTTGTCCTCTCTGTTCAGAACATTCACCACCTATCATCACTGCCACGGTCCAAAGCCTTCATGCCCATCATCGTCTCCTTCTCGCTGTGCTGTCGCGCATAACCACCGTCTCCTCACTAGCCCATCACCATGTCATAGCCCACCAGGGGTGGGAAGGCCCCCCTAATTTTTTTTTAGTTTTTTTATAAGTTAAAATTTTATGTAAAATTTTAAATATATATGTATTTATATATTTAGTTTCTTCTAAAATTGGGAATATTAAATATAACTTGAAAAATCTTAGAAAAAAGTTTTAAAATGAAATACATAGCATAAATCAGCTATTTCTACTTGGAAGTTAGATCACTTTTAACTTTATTTTTCATTTTCATTAATTTTTTTTCTTTTCCATAATTTTTTAGAAAAAGATAAAGAATTTTTTTTGTCACTCGACCGGTACTGATCTTCGGAACCCATCATGGCCAAAGCTATTGCACACAGCTAGCACCATCCAGTTTGCCACACTGATAGATGAGATAGTGGTTGGACCTATCATGCGGTGCGACCGGCAGGAATGCTCCAGGAACGCTCCCATGGCAAGACCGGATGGTTGTGCATGCACAAGGCTAGATATCACCGATGCACTGGTCTATGGCTACCATCTTAGTGGCCTTCATCAACCTCGCCTCACCGACGGATGCCGCATGCAGTAAAGTCGTTACCATCATAGTGACAAGACTCACCGCGTAGCATAATCGGGTCTTAGGGAGCACGGGTGGGCGGGCACCCATCATGCCTTGGGCTTCCACCGATACCACTACACTTGCATCCCATGCCTTTGGCCCCGCAACTTGATGGACACCCCGTCACATTGTGCAACACCAACGATATTCGACACGATGCCACCACCACCGTGGTTGGTACGCGCACATCCTCTATGAATCCATGGCACTTATGACTCTTACAGTTTCAAGTACTACTATATAAAGAGCATTTTCAATAATGAAGATTGTCAGGACCAGATTGCACAATAATAAAAGACAACTTTTTTATTGATTTTTTAGTCATTTTTATCAATAAAGAGATAGCTAAAAATTTTATGGTAGATTTCATTATAAATGAATTTAATCTTATAAACAACAAGTACAATTCAAATAATATTTATAAAAAAAATATTTAAATTAATTTTAATTATTTGTTAATATTTTTATTTTAATTTTTTTGATTCCTCCTAAAAAATTGGTATGGTTTGCCCCTGCCACCAACTACCATTGATGTCGCCTCTTGAGGTGCCCCTCATGATTCATGCGCGCTCTATCCTCTCTTTTAACTGACTTTATGAAGTTCCTATGTCTGCCTGGCCCACCCTACCCTTTTGAAAGTTCGATCCCGTGCCACTACCATGATTTGCCACCATTGATGGTTATCTCCCCATCCATATCTGTCACCACTGGCCATCAACGCTCGCTGGCCATCCCCTATTTTGAGCCACAACCCATGCTGATTTCTCCCTGGCCTAAGACGCTGCCATGACCCAATGCCATCTTCATCGATCCTCTTGAGGTGCTACCAAGACCCAGTCATCGATCGTCTCCTTCCCCCTTTGATGAAAATGGAGTTCGAAATAGAGTCATCATCCCAAGGAGTCCTTAGGTGCAATTGGGGCAGATCTAGCCACCCAGTGCATGATCAAACGGCGGTGCACAACCCCTCACCTGAGATGGCCAACTGAGCCAAGATTTTAGCATGATTTATGATCAATTCTGGGCATGAAATTAGGCCAACTGGTGGATCATATTGACTCTAATTTGACAAGCATGGTTGGAGCAAGATTTCAATAAAATTTGATGTGATCCAATGACCACATGCCAAGCAACAATCCTACTACAAGTCTTATACCAGTTTGATAACAAATAAGCCTATTCTCCTTCTATATTTAATAGGATCCTAGGAGCGAACCGAGGAAGCGATCGCAAAGATTAATTTATATTTTATTTTATTTTATTGGGGGTTTGGAAAGGAGAGAAAGAAGATAATGTCAACTCAATCCATGCATGGCTAAAGCTCCTCCATCTCGGAATGGAGATGAAGTTCTTCTTGTCACAAATTTATTTTCTTTTCCCACTTTATATATTTTTTCATACAATATTAATAAAATTTCGTTTTTCCTTTGTTTATGCTTGTACCATGTTTTATTGAATGAATTAATATTTTACAATTCTTTTTTCTAGGAGACACAGCATGATCCTGACAAGATATAGTTCATGCTCGAATAAGAATTAAATTATCTTAAAATTAATTCTTTTTATTTTATATGGATATGGAATAATCTATGTTCATAAAGGAATAGGTCGTGATCCTGGAGATACGATTCGCAAGATAGATTATACTCAAAATCAATTAATATAAGACTTTGCATAAATGAATATCAAGATCTATTAAAAAAAGGAATGAATTCCTAATCCTTGAGATGTGATATAATTATTTTTAAATTAATTTATTTTACATGATTAATTTTTAGAAATTTATAATTAAATTATTCTAACTTTCTTTCTTTATTTTTTTCGTAAAATAATTATCCTTTATCCTTGAGGATACGATTCGTACTCACTCTATTTATACCAGTGAGTTAGATTTTTATTTTTGATTATCCTGTGACAAGCAAATAGAAATCAAAAACTAAAAATAAATAAATAAATAAATAAATAAATAAATAAATGGAGGAGGAGGAAGAAAGAAAGATCGACCCAATTAAAAATCAAAAACTTAAAAAAAAATTAAAAAATAATAATAATAATAATCCTACCGGAAACTTGGAAGGAAGTTTGCAACAAGTCACGCACCAAAAATCTCCTCCAGCAGGTAGTGAGATGGGAACAACATGCGAGCAAGGGAGGCAACCGAATAAAAATATAAGAAAAGAAAAACTACTAGCCCTAATTATACTATCATTGACAGCTCCGATTGGCACAACAGGTTGATGCACTAGCCTAGGATTGCGCCACATGTCAACCATTAGACAGGCATGGCAATCCATATTAATTATGAAGGACATGCACCCACCACCTGCATCTTGCCGATAAACTGCATCGATATTTGAAGGGTCCCTGTATTTAAATGATTTTAACGTGCCACCTAGATTCCCGCACCCTATAATTCTGGCATCTCGACTTAAGGGTCCTCATGAATCTAGAAGCTTTCGTACAGTAACAAAAATATAGAATTACCGCATTAACCTAGAAAGATCTCATCCTGAAAATTACCGACCGTGAAAATATGGCCCCTCTAACTAACTACTCCTCGACAAGCCACTTCGGGCTAACAAGTGTTGGGGTATGAACCATTTTCTTGATTAATGAGGTTTAACTCGGAATGAGCAATTTTCCTCGCCAGTAAGATGCGGTTCCCAACAAAGAAGGTAACTCACTACTTCTATATATGCTTAACCTTTTCTTCGAAGGAAAAGCATGTAGACACTAGCATGGTTACTACTTGAGGGGGATGGTCAAGTTTACGACCTCAAAAGATAATCAATTCAGAGTTTGGATACCAACCAACTATGGGATTAATCAACTAAAAGGAGTGAATGACTTCGGATTCTACTAAAGTCCTACCTTCGCAAGGAGACCCAAGTCTACCCAAGCAGATCATCATGGCTTGCGGAAGAGAAAGCTTGATCAATATTATGCAATTGACCATTCTTAGCAAGCGACGATGACTAGCATGCTCGACAAACCATCGAAACCAATGACATGTCCAAAGACTTCGGGGTCATTTTTTTCAATGGCACGTGCATGGACTCATCTGCAATACTAGATTTTTTGCCAATAATGTACCAAAGCTTCACGCATATCTGATGCGAGTAGCTGACACCTCCACTGTCTATAACATTGCAAATTCTCCTCTCTCTTTCATAAATTCGATAGTGTTATCGTTTGCTCCCGTAAAAACCCAGCCATGAAGACCGCTCCCACGAAGCCCCTGACCCACGCGCGACCCGCAGCGCGGGCGGGCGCTCGGTCTAGCCCAGCGCGCAAGCGTGCGCGCGCGCGGGGGCTCGGTCCAGCGGCTTGCGGCGCCCCCCCTTGGGGCATTTCCTCGGTTTCCCCGTGCGGTTCCCCTTGGTTTCTCGCGGTGTACGCGCGGTCCACGCGATTTCTCGCGTTATGGACTGTCCGATCGGTTGATCGGATGGCTGAGATTAATCCGAGCTTGATTAGGCTTGATCTGAGGGTATTTTGCACGGATTTTGGCGCGATCTGAGCTATTGTTCTTTGATCTGATGGCTTGGGAGTTTTTTGGATTTTCTGGACTCGTTTTAGGTCTGTTTTGGATGCCGTTTCAGATGGTTATTTAACCATAGAGAGCCTGCGGTCTTTGATCGACAGAGAGACAGAGAGAGAAAAAATCTAGAGAAATTTCAGAGAGATTTCTTCTTCGATCCAGGCACCAGGAAAAGCTAGAGACCTGGTATTTGAGATTTTTCTCGTGCTTCTTTCATCATCTTTTGTTTATTGATTATGTCTCTTTGTTTTTAATCTGGCATTTGTTATCTGGATATTTGTATTCCTTTTGTACCTAGATTTGTGTCAGATTATAGTGGCTTGCTCCTTTCCTCTTGGTGGACATAGGCAATATTTTGCCGAACCAAGTAAATCTCGTCTTTTTTTGATTTGATATCTGCCTGTGTTGTGATTGGTTAATTGCCTAAGTGAGTAAACAAGAATTATTTGGAGGTTTAAACTGGTTTAATCCACTGCGCACATCCCAACAGATAGTAACAAGTAGCTAATTAATCACCCTCTATATGAAGGGAGCATAAAAGATTCTCAGATAAGTAACTTTTTCTATAGAAACATAGCCCAAACTTCTCCATTCTATTGTTACTAAAGCTCCAGCTTATTTAAGTATCGGAGGGTTCTTCGTTAAAGAATCTCCGATGAATAAATTTTCTTGTAAGCTTCCCCAAAGAAAGAGTTCTCGAGTAAAAAATAAAAAAAACACAGTCACTCCATGTTGGTAGGAGACCAAGTCCCATCATAGCAAGATTGAAGACTTGCAGCAACGGGACTTGTTTTGGTTTACGTGATACAGGTAATCTTGATATACATGTCTATGTTCACCAAATATAGCTGCTTGTTAACGTTAAAAAATGAGAAAATATTTATCCCAACTTGTGCGAGGGACTTGCCACCCTGAGTTCGGTGTTAGCGCATTCTCTAGCAATGGTGGACGAGGTGAGTCAACTCCCAGTGGGTCGGATTCAAGCTTTCACTCGCTACCTAGAGTTGGATCAGTGGAAGGGGCTCGGAGATATCAGCTCATTAGCAAGCCAGAGATTCTTCGATGTCCAAACATAGGCCTAGCTTACTAGGGGCGCAAGCGCACAGCCCGTAAAGTCTAAGCAAGCCAGGCCCCTGCATTCCTCGGTGGGCTGGCCCACCTCTTGGAAGGCCCAGTTAAATGCTGCAACTCAGCCCACCTCATCTAAGCTCACCTTTGCCAAGCCTGGTATCCGAAGCCCATAATGCCTGGTATCCAGGCCAGCTCACTTCCTCATACGAGTTGTCCACCTCTTCTTGGTGGGTAGCCAATGAGGGCACCGTCCCTAAAGCTGGGCATAGACTAGGGTTGTGATTGGGACGATGAGCCATTATTTTAAAAAATATTATCCTGTAGGAAGTATGGAATACACTAAAATGTTTAAAAAATTATATTATTTATTATTTTCAACTCATACAATTATATAAGTGCGAATACAAGATTCTCCAAGTACTCACTTCACTCGTGACCTAAACTAATGACTCAAGGCGATTCTTCAGCGTCATTAAAATCCGCTAGATCTCCAGAGCGATATGATAATCTATCCTCTGTACTTCATTGTCAATTGCAGTAAAAGTAGGAGCTTAGAGCTTTTGTATGGACATCATTGATAAGAGAGAAAATAAAGAAAGGTCCACCGGAACCAGCTCAAAAATGGAAGGATGGGAAAAGATGTTGACTTGCTGGTTCGGGAGCCCTGAACCAAACAGTAAATTGGTTGTGATTGTATTTTTTTTTTGACTTGATGGTGCAACCCCAATCGTCTTGATATTATAATTAGATAAATTAGTCAAAAGTCGGTTAATCAAAATAGTTGGATTGCTGCTGGGGCTGGAAATGGGCCGGCCCAAAAGTCCATTGTCTGGAACTGGACCGGACCAGCTCAATAAATTTTAGGCCGGTCTAAAATCGGTTCAAGCTTCGGACCAAATTTTAAGCATATTGGACTAGTCTTAGGGCTGTAAAATAGCGTCCGTTTAATTTTTGGATCAAAGGAATGCCCGGATTCGAACCAAAATTTTTTAAAATATAATCTTTGGGCCGGCCCATTTCTAGTTCTAATTATTTGCTGATGGTCAGTCTCACTTGGAAGGAGTTTTAAGAGAGACATGAGTTTAGTCAAGAAAAAAGAATGATGATTGCCGAAGAGAAGAATGCAAAATTTATTTATTTTCTTTTAACAAGCATGCTATTTGCACTCTTTATCTCATTTGGGTGTATTATTGGAATAATAAAACACCTTAATTGCATGCCAATAAGGATGAATCAATAATGGAACTATATATATTAGTTCTAGATTGGGTTTCAATACTTAGCAATACATGCTCCAAAAGGAATTTCCATATATCTGACCTACATTACTGTTAATGGCAAATCACGTTCCACTAGGCTCTAGTGGTGCCTGAGGATCTTCCGGCCTTCTCCGGGGGACTGAGATGCTACTCCTGGATGCTCCACAAGCGGGAACCTATAATAATAGCCCCTTGACTGGTGGTGACCGATGATGGACCCTTCAATACTCAAGCCAGTGAAGAGAAAGATAGGCTACAGTAACTGGAGTTGAGAGCGACAATGGAGAGACTGAATGAGCATGAGAGTAGGGTAGGAGTGTGTTACCTTCACTGGTGGTCCCCTCTAACCAATTTATAGGGTTACATTGAGTAACTAAATGCCATTTGGACGGTGGCCTTCTCTAACATGCACAATGAAATCTGTTGGAATGTTGAGATTTTGTCCATTGGAATCTTTTCTATTAGTATCTTTCTATTAAGGTCGCTGGCTCTTTTTCTTAAAGTCTTGCTCTCCACTACCTTATCTGCCATGATATTTGTTGGGATAGTTGTAGTCTCTGCTGGGACTACCGTGGTCAGTCAGTCTTTGTCACTTACTTGGATGTCATAAACTTCAAGTACTTGGATGGCTTGCCTATCATCGAGAGAGAGAGCCTTGTTGAGAGAGAGGAGTTTATTTTGGAAGTTAGTCGGGTCCAAGTAAATACCCGGTGGATATGCATGAAGGGATGTCAGTCAGGCATGGCTGTTTGTAGTCTCTCAGTATAAGATATTGAAAATAGTCAGCGTAGTAGCCGAGTTATTCATCTTCTACTCAATCGGTTATTAGGTGGAATGATAGTCAATAGCTATCTCCTTACTAAGAGGTACAGTCAATGACCTAATTGTTGGTGCAATCACTCCTTAGCCAGTTGTCCAATAGCTACCTCTTCCTCCATTGGTGATCCGGTGGGCATCTTGAGGTCGAGCAAATAGTTACCATAATAGATACCCCCCACTTCTGAATTCAGAGTATTGTTGAGTAACTTTGTTGGACCTTGCCATCTCTGGGTGAAGGGAGTAATTTGCTCTATCGACCTTGAGAGTTGGGTAGACTGTTTCATTCTCTGGGCACTGATTGGCTTCTTAGAAATCATTGGTAGCCATTTTATAGCCTTAATTATGGGGAAGAGGATATTTTTAGCATAATACTAAAAGGATTGTGCAATAACTCTTAAAATTAGCAGGCAATTTATCTAATTTTCTTTAGCCAATAGCATGACATCACGTGATCTGATAATAATGACAGTTAAATGATTTGCATGAAATCCAACACCAAGGGTTGATTGGTCAGTTGCGTTTTCACAGTAATGCAAGGTTATCATGCTAGGAGTAGGCCATGTGGCGAGATCGGGAGGTCCTAGCTGGGGTTGAAGCTTCAAACCTAACCATTGAAATGGCTATAAATGGAGTCTCTTTGCCATCACTTTCTTGCTATTGTGCTTTTGAATTTGCATGGAGAAATTGAAGAGGAGAAGGGAAAGTTTGATTCTAGTTCCTCGGAGATCTAGTTCCCGGGTTGGTTTTCCTTGCCCTTCTTCCAAGTTTCCTACATTGCTCTTTCTCCAAGCTTTTTCTCTTAGAGATCTGGTAGAGCTTTTGTAACGATCCTCTTCTCCTTGTTGTTTGGTCATTTGTCTTCAGCCTTCGTTTGGCCCTTGGGGTGAAGGATTTTCTCTTGAATTTTTCTTGACCTTTGTACTTTCTTTGATTTTCTCATCCTTGAAATTTTAGGAGATATCATCTAAGGTCAGAACTCAGGACTCATCTTCGGTAGGGGATTCGGATAGTTGAGAGATCATATCATCTGGCCCATCAGCTAAGGTTTTCCACCATAATTGAAGCTGAGATCCTTTGGACATGTGAGAAGTACCACTTCTTGAGTACTTTTAATGCCCATGCTCCTGGGTAAGATGGTCGAGTAACCTCTTGTTCAGTTGATTGAAAAGCCATGTACAAAGAATTCCTTCATGCTGGGCTTTGGTTCCCTCTTCACCTGTTCCTCATAAATATCCTTGACTTTTACCAAGTCATTCTAGCCTAATCACCACCGAACTCCTCCTAAATTCTTTCTTGCTTTTTCATCCTTTGCTATTTCTTTGATATCTGGCGCTGAGTATCCTTATTCAAGGCTCTCTTTAAATTGAAGAGGCATCCTAAGGCATGGGGCTAGTGGTTCCTTGGTGCCCATCATGGGTGTGCCTTCATCCATGGCCTCCCATCTTTTCCACTCATCACTAAAAGAGGAGGTTCTTCTTTATGTCCTTTGACTAACCCTGCTGGAGGAACTAGATCTGGGGTAAGCTGAATACTTTCCCAAATAAGAATGATCAAGTCCTCGAGTCTAATGAAAAGAACTATGAAAAATTATCTGACGAGAAGAAATTCGATCTTAGAGAGCTTATGACCAAGGAGAACCTTTGATTTGCCATGTTGAGCCCGACTAAATCTCTCAGTAAGTCTTTCACAGATAACCTCCTTCCTCGCATTTTTAAGAATTGTGGCCAAGTAACTTACTCATCTTGCAGGCATGAAGAAGCTTTCAGTGAAACAATTTCGGGAAGCTGCGAAGAAGAGAATGGTTCCTCAGGGAGAATGATAGAAGATGGCCATCACACAATAGCCATGCTCGAGGCCCTCTATCGGGCCCACTATATCACTTTGAGGGTTCTACCACCACTATCGAGGAGCTCAGCATTGAGAGAAGAGCCTACCATAGTGGGAACAAGTTGGCGGCTGCTACCGCCCCCTGCATAGTCCTTCAAAAGCTTACTATGGAGCATTCATCTCTGGCTCCAGCTCCAACTCCCTTGGCATTGGTGGCATCCATGCCTCTGAGGGCAATAACTTGTCTGGCTTCTCTAACTTCAGCGACAACCAGAACCTACAAGGGGAAAGCCCCTCTATAGCACCCTTGGGGGTCCAATGCCAATGTCATCCATAGTAGGGAGGGTGATGAGCACGCCCATTGAACCAACATTGATGCAGGCAATTATGCCCTGCACAACCCCTTCATAGCTTAGGAGTTGTCTAAAGCAATGACCCTCCTACAAGATGTGTGGAGGAGTGAAAAGATCATCCTATGGATGATGTCATCACTGAGCTTCGCCTAGTGCTAGTTGGGGTAAGTTTGCCTTGCTTCCTCTTTTGTTTCTTAGTTGGTCATCTCATTCTTAACTAATTAATTTGGTATTTTTCTGATGTGCAGCTTATTCACGATGCGATCGCTATTTGGGAAAGGTTTAATACCTTCACCAAATTCAGTTGCTCTTTGACTGCATAGCTAAGGTAGAAGCCAAAGTGGAGGGCTACAACAAGGTCATCCAGGTTGCCCTAAAGCATGAGCAGAAGTTGAAGGAGGAAATAGCTAGTCTCCAGACTTCTTCAGAGATTGCCACCTAGGAGCTAGAGACTTGAGTAGCAAAGAAAGAGAAGTCACTTGTGGAGAAGTAAGCATAGCTAGCCAAGGTGGAAGCCTAGCTTGCATAGATTGAAAGCCTCCTTTGCTCAACAAAAGAGAGGTTTAGGTGGCCAAAGAACAAGCATCCACTACTATAGCCTAGGCGATACTTGAATACAAGGAGTTGAAAGACTTTGAGGATGATGTTGACGTGGCTTGATCGGACACCTATGTCTTTGGCTTCACCAACTATTGGCATGCGGTTGCACAGGACTACCCCGAGTTGAACCTTAGCAACATTTTGGCACATGGGGAAGAAGAAGGTAGAGTAGAAGGGCAAGAAGAAGAAGCAGCCAATGAAGCAACTCCCAAAGAATCAGCTGTCGCTCTCGAAGCTTAGACTTAGAAATTTTTTTTCTTCCTATTGTACTTTTACTTTCTTCCTCGGACTTCGATCTAGTTTTGTAAAAACTTTGTTATAATCAATGATAGTAACTTTACCTTCAATGATACTTTGGTGTTGAATGAATGTTTCCACTTTTGAGTAAATTCTTGCCAAGTATCTAAGTTAGAAATGTAGCTTCAACCAAGTAAATAAACCAGTCATTTAAGTTTCTTAGCCAGTCAAGGAGTTTGTCACAGTAAGTTATACATTGACTACCGAGTATAAGGATGGAATCCCTGATTGCAAGACTTGGTGAATTTTTCCTCAAATATTGAGAGTTAGTCACTGCTTGGAATCTGACTATAGGAAGTCGGTCACCTTTCATGCTAATTGGTCAAACTAACCATTTCTCTCAAATTCGATGCTTTATTAGGAAATGCACTATGCTCAAATGCTTAACCCATTTATTGCTTTGATGATCATCTTTTGTAGCCATTTAGGGCTTGCCACATAGTAGATATAGGTCGACCTTCAACCACTGGCACTGGTTTTGGAGGCTAGAGTTACGAGGTTGATAAGTACATTAAATATATCTACATAAGCATTAATTTATAAATTAATTTATTTTTATTCTTTAAAAATTGATCTTTTTATTGATCTTTTGTAGAAAATGTTTGCTAACACTAAGAGCCCAATCTACAGGCCTAAAGGTTGCAAATTAGAATTAAAATGGAGATCAAACGAACCTAAAATTTATCTCGAAAGGCCACCTAACCCATTTGGTTTATAGTGGACAGGCCAGCTAGTTCACCGGGCTTGGCACGATCCACCGTAGCCAGCTCAATCCAGGGAAAATGAGGTGCTCAAAGATTTTCATGTGGTCCAGGAAACATTAAGTTGTGGTCTTTGGCACTTAGGCGCGGTCCATGGCCAACGGAAGTTTTTGAGGCGATGAAAATGAAGGGAGACAGTAGCAATGAAGATGGCAGTGAAGGCAATGAAGGCAGGGCAACAAAAAGCATAAGGGAGCACCAGAGCAGGAGGTCCTCAATAGTGCCGGTGGCAGCAGTAGCGAGGGCTTTAGTAGTGTCGGTGCCAGCGACGACACATGAAGGGAGAGGCTCTAGCAGGTGCATTAGCATGTGATCAAATGTTGGGCTGCTCTCCATGGCACAATCTGATGATAGTGGAGAAGCTACCGATCTGAGGAATTCATCCAAGAACCTTCCGAGGCATGATCCAATGGCTAGAAACCAAGCTATGGCCTGATCCAATGGCCCAAACAGATCCTAGCTAAGAGAAGAAGTCTACTAGTAGTTTGGCTACATGATTGAATAATTGGCAAACATCCCGATCCTTGATCCAATGGTGTGAGTAGCTACCGACCTGATGAGTTGAACCACAGTCCCTTTTAATGCAATCAAAGGGCTAGGAAACAAGTTGAGAGCTGATCTAATAGTCAAGGAAAAATCTGATTGATTATGGATGGTAATGTGGTAGATTTCTCAGCCTTTTGATTAGGAATTGGTGACCAAGAGAGCTTCATATGGTCCAACGTAGTTGGAAAAGGATTTTTAAGCTGAATTTGACTAGGATTCAATCCAAGGCTTCCTTCTATTTCCCTTTTTCCTATTTTAACTAGCTACCCATCCAACCATCTATCATTTAGCAAATAAATCCTGGCCATTCATGTTTTTTTTCCTTTAATCCCCATCTAAAAATCATAAAATCTTCTTCTATGTTAACACCTATAAAAAGGTTCTTATACCTCTACCTTGGGCATCAACACCTAGAATCCTTCTAGAGCCTTGCTAGATGAAGAGGAAGGGAAGATCATGCCTGGCTAAGGAGTTTCATCTTCGGGGAGTAGATTAAGTTTTTACTATTTTTTGTTTTGTAATTTTTCTTTATGCAACTAGTACTTGATTATAATGATTTTTATTTCATGGATAATTTTTTTTTTTTATCATTCCTTCAAGTTTTATTCTTCATGTCTAGATTATAATTAGATTTTTGAATAGCCTATGACTAGGTAAAGATGAGTCATCATCCAAGAATAAAATTCATGCTTAGTGAGATAGGCTATGCTCAAAATTTAATTATAAAAAAAATTATTTTTATGATTTGAGCCTTTGAATAGTTTATGGCTATGTAGGGATGGAACTAGAGTCCGTACCCAGCGACATAGGTTATACTCGAGGATCAATCATAGTTTAAATAATTATTTATTAAAGAATTACTTAATATTATACCAAAAATTGAATTGAAACCCAAGACATCTTCTCCATTCTACTTAATCTCGTACTCGTTAGTTAATTTAATTAGGATTTTTAATTTCAATCATAATTCCACTCTCTCTTAATTTTTAGTTTTTGTAATTTAATTAAAACTCTAAATAAAAATTATAATTAAAAAGTGAATATAATTTCAACTGATCATTGAAGATATGATCCCAACTTATCCTAATTATAGAGTTTGAGTTGGTGAGTTATTGTTGATCGCCTATGATTGCGATCAAATTTTAATGCCATTATCGGGGATCATTGGTGATGTGGTGGGATCCCTGACATGGAACCCATGTCAGATGCCACGTTGGAGCAAGTTGCCATGTCAGATGTCTTTCTCTCTTTGGACTCCTTCGCCAGGTTGGCTCCCGCGAGGTCGAGATGCCTTGGTCGAAGTCGAGCTTCACCTCTCTTCGGACTTCTTCACCAGGTTGGCTCCCACGAGGTTGAGACACCTCGGCCGAAGTCGAGCTTTGCCCCTCTTCGGACTCGTTCGCCAGGTTGGCTCCCACAAGGTCGAGATGCCTCGATTGAAGTCGAGCTCCACCTCTCTTCGGACTCCTTCGCCAGGTTGGCTCCCACGAGATTCAGATGCCCTGGCCGAAGTCGAGCTTCGCCTCTCTTCGAACTCCTTCACCAGGTTGGCTCCCACAAGGTCGAGATACCTCGGCCGAAGTCGAATTCTGCCTCTCCGGCTCAGTCCCACCTCGGACGAAGGTATCGGTAGCTGGAGGACATCACCGCCTTCCCTGGGTGGTGGTAAGTCGCCCGAGGACTATAGAGGAGCGCCGGCCAAACCACAATAACTACTCCAACTACTACTTTCACCAAAGGGGAAGGGGTCCTCTGATCGAGGCGTTGCGCTCCCCACCAATTGTCTGCACCACCCAAAAGAGGAAGCCTGCCCAGAGGATTCAAATCTAGGGGGCGGCGGCCTCCCAATTGAGGTCCTGCCAGGTTTTCCAAAGTGGAGCGACCAGATGGAAGGACAGAGCGCACGGTAGGTTCTTTATCATGAATGAGGAAAGGCACCTCGCGCACGGCACCGGACGTTGCCGCACGTGCCTGCAACAGATCAACGAGGATCCCAAGGCTGGCAGCATGCAGCCTCCTTGGCTTAAAAGGGATTCTCCAAGGTTCCTAGGGAGGTAAGAGAACAAACGGGCAAGGAGGGGGCAACACACTAGAAATCAACCGAGTGGCTACTGGAGGTTCGTTGAAAGAGCCTCGACAGGCACAGCTGACCAACTCGAACTCTCCTCGGTTGCCACCTTGCTCGCCCTACTCTCGACCCACTCACACTCTTCAAGTTCATTAATCTTTTCCTCTTAGCATGGAGTCCATCTGCGGGGCTCGACCGGGAGGATTTGTTCCTCTGGATTGCCACTAACTTGAGCATCGGAGTGCCCCCACCGGGATCACCAGCCCAGGTCTTTTCCCTATTTTGTAGGTCCGCCTGCACATCCAGGATCTTGAGTGACAAGGGTGACATCCGAGGTCATCTACAGCTACAGGCCATGGCGATCTAGATGACAACAGATTAGCGCACCAGGTAGGGGGGCAGGACATATCTTGTTCCAAGCTAATCCCCTTACAAGCAAAACCATCAGAAGTATGGTGATGACCCGTGCGAGGGAGGTCTCCACCAGCCGTGCGGGAGATCCCCCTTCCTCCCTTCCCATGGAGATCCACATAGTCCAGAGAGGGAGCTCCCCGCTCCACCATCACAACTGCCTCTGGCGAACACTCAGTTGGTTGCGCTCGCCTAGCAGATGTAGCTCTCGACTGCTACAGTGCACTAGTTGTAGCACCAGCACCGGTCCTTGGCCACTCATCAACAGCCAGGGACCCATCAACAGCCAGGGACTCCCGTGGCCTAAGTCGCCGCACGCTGCGACAGCCTGCATTCCTTCCAAAGAAGGCCTTCGTAGCCATGAGCCATAATAGACCATCGGGGAAGCCATAGGACCCCAGCAAAGAGACACTGGACCGGGTCCGCCGACCGAGAAAGCCAATCCCCAGCCCTCGAACAGGCTACTGCCAAGCAGCATCGAGGTCGTAGAGGCAAGGCACCCCGTCGTGACCCCCCTCAAACACCACCTTCACCTCCTCTATCGGCCTCGACAGAGGGTTTAACCAACGAGGCCATCAAGCACATGGCAGAAAGGCACCTGGAGGAACAGGAGTGCAAGCTCACGGAGCTATCCCGCCAGTTTGCGAACTTGCAAGGCCCCCATAGTGAACCTATGGGCTATGACTCCCGTCCCCTTTTCTCAAGAGATCCAAGAGGAACCAATTCCAAGTCGGTTCTGTATGCCGCAGGTGGATCTCTATGATGGGACCACCGACCCCCTGGACCACCTTGAAAGCTACAAAGCCCTCATGAGAGTCCAAGGAGCAACCGATGCTCTCCTCTGCATCATTTTTTCAGCCATCCTTCAGAAGGCGGCTCAAGTCTGGTTCACCCACCTCGAGTTTGAAAGCATGAGCTCTTTCGCTCAGCTGGAGTGAAAGTTCGTTGCCTATTTTGATGCCTATCGAAAGGTGCCACGAGAGGTGGATAGCCTCTTCTCCATTAGGCAGCAGGACCATAAGTTCCTACGGGACTACGTGGCCCACTTCAAAGTCGCCGCACTAGAGATCTACAACTTGGATGTACCAGTCGCTATGCTGGCACTGAAGAGAGGGCTCAGGACTTCCCACCTAACCTACTCTCTAAACAAGAAGCCCTCCAAGACATACTCTGAACTCCTCCTCCATGTGCAAAAGTACATCCGTATCGAGGAGGCGGACCGTACGAAGATGGAGCTGGACGGGAAGCTGTTGAAGAAGCTGACCCCCTGGGAGACGTTCAGGGTGCAAAAGCTAGGACCGGCCGCACCAAACTTCTGCCAGGGGCCGAGGCCGAAGAGCAACCCAATCCTAGAGGAAAGATACACCCCTCTCCTTGCTCCGAGGATGAAAATTCTCATGGAGATTGAGGGTGAGCGCTACCTGCATCGCCCACCCCCATTGAGGCCATCCAATGGTCGTGACAAGATGAAGTACTGCCAGTTCCACTACGACCATGGCCACGACACCTAGGAGTGCCACCACCTTAATAGAGCGATTGAAGATCTCATCAGGAGGGGCTACCTCAGAAGGTTCGTGGGGGGCAAGACACCGGTTGAACCTCAGGCGCTTGCTGCTCTCCCTCCAATCCCTACAGTCGACAACCGGCCCAGCAAAAAACCTATATGGATGATCTGTTGGGGAATCGAGCATGCCCCCAAGAGGGCCCGGGGAGGAGGAAGCTCTGAAAATATACTCCCCTTTGTGGGGGAAGGAGAACTTGGGGTTGAAAATATAAATAATGATACTATGGTCGTTGAGATGATGATTGCAAAGCATCCTGTAAAACAGATTATGGTCGATAATGAAGTTTGACTGATGTCCTTTTCTACGATGCTTTCTCCAGGATGAATCTGTCCTCTGCTAAGCTTAGGCATGTGTACACTCCCCTCGTCGATTTTACAGGGGACTCTGTAAGGGTCAAAGGAGAAATTACTCTCCCGGTTACTACCGAAACTCTACCTGGCAGAGCACCATCATGATGACCTTCATGATCATTAGGCTTCCTTCGACCTACAACGTGATTCTCGACCACCCCGGGCTCAATCTACTTGATGCGGTCATCTCCACTAAATGTCTCTTGGTGCGGTTTCCTACTCCTTATGGTGTTGGAGAAATGAGGGGGGCACTTCAGCCAATCCAACACTACTTCCAAGCTATTCCTGGGGTCGCGACCTTCGAGGAGGACCCCAGCACCGACGAACTCGACCAAAGGGAACAGGACCCCAAGGGTGGCCCAGTCGAGTGCTTGCTATCCTATTCGCTCGAAGTTGACCCGGCGAAGACGGTGCAAATTGGGGCCCAACTGCAAGAGGAGGAGCGGGACCACCTATTGGAATTCCTTCGAGTGAACGCAGATGTGTTTGCCTGGATAGCGAAAAATATATTGGGGATTCCCCCGACATTATCACCCATAAACTGAGCATTGACCCGAAGTGCCACCCGGTTCGGTAGAAGATGAGAAGCTTCACCCCAAAATAGCAATAGGTGAACAATGAGGAGGTGGATAAACTTCTCGTAGTCGACTTTGTTCGAGAAGTGCAGTACCCTAGCTGGCTGGTGAATGTGGTCATGGTCAAGAAGAATAATGGTAAGTGAAAGATCTGTGTGGACTACACCGACCTCAATCGAGCCTGCCCAAAGGATAGCTTTCCTTTACCAAAGATCGACCAACTAGTGGACGCCACCTCGGGGCACTGCTTGCTCTCCTTTATGAATGCATTCTCTGGGTATAATCAGATCTGGATGCATCTGGAGGATGAGGAGCACACTACCTTCATCACCGATCGAGGGATGTACTACTATAAGATGATGCCTTTCGGCTTGAACACTGGTGCCACCTACCAGCGGCTGGTCAACCGGATCTTCAAGGACTAGATTGGCAAAAACATGCAGGTGTATGTGAATGACATGCTCGTCATAAACAAGCCAAAGTTGGACCACGTTGTCGACCTGGTGGAAGCCTTTCGCAACCTTCGAATGCACCAGACGAAGCTGAACTTGGCAAAGTGTGCCTTCGACGTGGCAGCGGGGAAGTTCCTGGGCTTCATGGTCACCCAAAGGGGCATCGAAGCGAACCCGAAGAAGGTTAAGGCCATCATCGACATGGAGCATCCCACCTTAAAGAAACAGGTCTAGCACCCGACGGGTTGGATTGCCGCCCTCAATCGGTTCATCTCGAGGTCAGCCGATTGCTGCTTACCCTTCTTCAAGGTGCTTGCCAAAATGCATGACTTCACCTGGACCAAAGAATGCAGAGCGGCCTTCGATGAGTTGAAGAAGTTCTTGGCATCACCGCCACTGCTCTCCAGGCCGGAGGAGGGGGAGGAACTCCTACTGTACCTGGTAGTCACCCCAATGGCCATCAGCTCGGTCCTTGTACGCATGGACGGGGACGGATCACAAAAGCCGGTATACTATGCCAGCAAAATCTTTCGAGATGCGGAGATCAGGTACACTTGATCTGAGAAATTAATTTTTGCTCTAATAATGTCTGCCCAGCATCTCAGGCCGTACTTTCAAGTGCATTCGATTGAGATCATGACAGACCAACTACTGAGGGCCATACTGAGCCATCTCGAAATGTCCAAGTGACTAGCTAAGTGGTCTCTGGCGCTGAGCGAGTTCGACATCTCATACCAGCCAAGGCCATCCCAGAAAGCCCAAGTGCTGGCAGATTTTTTGGTCAAGTGCATTAGCATGAGCGAGGAGCCCAAGGAGGTCACCTCAGTTGCCCAGTTGGAACTCATGTTCGAGGAAGAGGTCTGGGTACTCCACATCGACGGTGCATCCAACTTAGGGGGAAGCGGAGCTGGACTCATCCTCACCAATGGGGATGGGGTCGTGGTTGAATGTGCACTCCATTTCTGGTTCGCAGCAACCAACAACCAGGAGGAGTATGAAGCACTCCTCACGGGACTCAGAGTCTCCCACGAGCTGGATGTACCCAACTTGAAGGTCTTCATCAACTCCCAACTGGAGGCCGGGCAAGTCTTAGGAGAGTATAAGGGCCGAGACCCCAAGAAGATGAAGTACCTAGAGCGGGTATGTTTGAGCACGACAGGCTTCTGGTGATTCAGCATCTTCCACATCCCCCACGGAGAAAATGCTCAGCCGATGCTCTGTCAAGACTTGCGACCCTGCCGGACTCATCGATGGGGCACACCTACATCGAGTACCTGGAAAATCCAAGCTATGAAGCTCCCGGAGATCTCCAGCAGGTCACCCTGGAGCCAAACTGGATGGACCGGTATGTCAGATACATCACCGACGGCATCTTACTAGAAGATCGCACGGATGCCGATCGCATCAAGAAGAAGGCCGCGTAATTCGCCCTAATGGACGGGTAGCTCTATCACAGGTTCTACTCCTTTCCGCTCCTAAAGTGCTTGAGGCCCGCGGAGGCAGCCTTTGTGCTCCAAGAGATATGCGAGGGCCTCTACGGGAATCATGTCGGAGGAAGGATGCTAGCATACAAAGCCCTCCATCAGGGATACTATTAGAAAACTATGAGGGAGGACACCACCAACTTTGTGAGAAAGTATGACTGCTGTCAATGCCACGCTTACATACAACATCAACCAGCCACTTTCCTAACTCTCTGCACCCTAGCCATACGCATAGTGGGGGATGGACATCCTTGGTCCTTTCCCTCTAGCATTCGGACAATGCAAGTTTCTGATAGTGGCTATCGATTACTTCACTAAATGCGTGGAGACGAAGCTGCTAGCATGGATTACCGAAGCCAAGGTCTGTCAGTTCTTTTAAAAATCAATCATCTACCATTTTGGACTCCCCCACAGCATCATCATCGATAACAAATGGCAGTTCGATAATTGAGAGTTTGAAGACTTCTGCAACAACTTCGGCATCCACCATCGCTTCACCTCGGTAGCTCACCCCCAGACCAATGGGGAATCTAAGGTGACTAACCAAATGATCTTCCAGGGACTCTGAACCAGGTTGGACCAGGCCAAGGGCAGGTGGGCAGAAGAACTCCCTAGCATTCTTTGGGCCTACCACACGATACCCAGGACGGCCATGGATGAGACACCCTTCAGCCTCGTCTTCGGCTAGGAGGTCATTGTCCCTGTTGAACTCGGCGTGCCAATGCTGCGGGTGGAGCAATATGATGAAGCAGAGAATCTGGCCTGCCTTCTTTTCAACTTGGACCTCCTCGAGGAAACCAGAGATAAGGCTCGACTCCAGATGGTGGCCTACTGGTAGCGCGTAGCTTGGTACTACAACACACGAGTGAGGTTAAAGATCTTCTGCCTAGGCGACCTGGTGTTGCACTGAGCTGAAGCATCGCAACCTCGAGAGTGCAGTAAGCTCTCCCCAAACTGTGAAGGTCCCTACAAGGTGGTCGAAGCTCTTCTCAGTGGAGCATACTATCTCATCAAACTCGATGGCACAAGGTTCCCTCGAACCTGGAATGCTGACAACTTAAGAATGTATTACCAATAGTGTAAGAACTTCACTCATCAATAATAAGATTCCTTTCAGTGAAAACCTCCTTTGCTTTGCAGGAATGTCGCTGCCCGACCTAGATCTAGCAAGCCAATTCAAGCCCGAAAAATCTTGAAGCCCGGCACTTCAAGCCCAGAAACTCCGAAGCCCGGCACTTCAAGCTCGGAAACTCCCAAAGCCCGGCACTTCAAGTCTGAAAACTCCTGAAGCCCGACACTTCAAGCCCGAAAACTTCCGAAGCCCGATGCTCCACCTCGTCCCTGACTTGGCGGGGATGAGTGAAAGCCTGAGATCCCTCTCTTTAACTCCCTACAAACTTGGAGCTCTATTGAGAAGAACCGACTGCTTAACGGCCTGTCGCATGGTGCCATAGCTAAGGCGTGTGCCAAGGTAGCCCAAAAGAAAGAAGAGAAGAAGGGAGGAAAAAAGAGAAGAAGACTCGGTGTCGAAAGGACTTTTCATTAATTCCAAAGTAATTACACCAAAGTCGGGCCCCTGACAGGCTGGGCAGTCCGAACGAAAAAGGGAAAGAAGAAAAACAAGAAGCTAAAGGCCCCTACTCTGCCGGTTCCTTCCCGGGGTGGCGGCTGGGCATGACAACATCTACCTCAGTCTCCACCAAGGGGATAGCTACAGTGGTGGTCAAGGGCCCTTCCTCTACTTCAGCAGCCACAGTCTTGCTGAGACCTCCGGCCGGCACCACCGGAAAGACCAGGCCATCTAAGTTCAATTCAGGGAACATTTGGGTGACCTTAGACTTACGGTGCTCAAAGCCTTTGGCGAATGGGTAGATGATGGCCTCCTCGACCTTGTCAACATAGGCATCGGAGGCCTTGAACTTGGGGACCGCCTCAGCATCCTCTTTTCTGGCAGCCTCCACCTGAGCCTCCGCACTCGCAGCCTTCTCCTCAGCAGCAATAGCTTGAGACCGCGCGGCCTCGAGCTGGACCAGGAGACTTTTGGCCCATTCTGTTGCCCTGACAGCCTCAGTCTTCGGCTCCTTGGCACGAGCCATCTCTGCCTTGAGCTCTTCAAAGTGGCATTTGACCCAGTCCCTCTCCTGGACCAAAGAAGCATCGAGGTCCTTGATTGTCCTTCCAGCGACAGCTATCTCCTCCCTCAACTCTCGATTCTTTTCTTCGATGCCTTGGGCTCTAAAGGTTTTTTCTCTGGCCTTGGCCATGACCAACTTCAGCTCTAGTTCCTTCTATTTCTCCCTCTTGATCCAGTGATTACAGTAATCGTGGATCAGGAGAAGGTCCGTGCTGAGCTTCAAGGATGACAGGGTCAGCAGGAAGAAGAAGACAAATATAAAATTAAAGAAGAGCTGAGAGCCTTACCATGAAGAGGTGAGGGATGGTGCCGAGGATGGCATCTGGAAGAGGCCTCCCTCCCCTCTCTCGCCAGTCACGTGACTGAACAGCGAATTCCATCATCCGCTCAGCCAGGGACTGGTCACCGGTCATGAGGAGTTCAATGGCAGCTCAAAGGGCAACCTCCTGGAGCTAGACTTCTTATGGGCTTGAGCCATTGACAGGTCCTCGAGAGTGGTCGATGACATTTTAGAACCCCTTGTCGAGCTTGCGGCTACAGTGGATGGCATCGCCGGCGGAAGCGTCACCCTCTCTTCACCCAGCAGCTCTACCTTGATTATCCTGGGAGGTGGAGGCACTGCGGCAATGGCGACGGCTACAGGGTGGGCCCGTGCAGCCACGACGGAGTCCTGGGCCAAAGGCGAAGCCTATCACCTCAGCAGATCCTACGCTAGAAAAGTCGCACCCCGACCCGGGCTAGGAGCTGTGGTGGGCTCGGGTCTTGGACCGACATCCTATCGAGCCCTCTTCAGAGGGGACTCCCGGGGTCCCCCAGGTGCGCTTTTCATCTGTGCATGCTGGACAATCTGATTTATGGAGAGTTTCATGCCTGCAAGGGAAAAAGAAGCTGAGGTCAGCCTCGAGACCAGACAGACCTGGAAGAAGGAAGAGTCAAGTTCGAGCCGAACTTACCCAACTCCTGGATTGGGCTTACTCCAGCTTCGAAGAGGTTTTGCTATGTTAGCAAAACCTCTAGAGAAGGGACCTGGTTGGTGTGGAGCTGGTCGTATATCTCCCGATCAGTCGCTTCGACGATGGAATTCCTATTTGGGACCTGATCCGGGTCGCTCCAGACCTAGTCAACCCCCTCGATAGAAGCAAAAAATACATGCTCTTCCATTTTTTGATGGAAGAAGGGAGCTCAAATATAATTCCCTTCAGACAGGGAGAAATGAACCACCACCCATCCTCGATCGGGTGGCGCTTCAGGATGAAAAAGGTCCTGAAGAGGGAGAAACGGGCAACAATCCAGTGAAAGTGACACAGTATAATGAAGCAAAAGATGGTCCTTACCACGTTCGGAACCAGCTGAGCCAGAACCAAGTGGTAGTGGCTGAGGACGGAGAGAAAGAAAGGGTGGAAAGGGAGCTGAAGACCCCCTACGAGGGATTCCTCGTATAGGGCTATTCAGCCAGGGCCACTGGAAGTGACCCGCTCTCCCAGCTGAGGAACCGAAAGATGAATGGAACTTGGGATGCCATAGACCTCCCGGATGGTGGCGAGGTCCTCTCGGGTTATCACCGAGGCGACCCCACCTGGACTCAATGAACGAGATAGCTCAGGAGGAACTATGGGAGAAGCTTTAAGGACAGAAGGAATGGAAGGAAGATGGGGACGAGCCCTAGGATCCCCGATCACAATCCTATCGAGACGGATGTTCCTACAAACTTCGATCGGGATCTCCTCCTCCTCATTAGAAGAGGAAGGTGTTCTTGGTCGGGAGGGCCCCGCCTTGTTAGGATTGGTCAAAAAATGGAAGCGATGGCCGGAAGGGGCCATCATAAGAAAAGAAGCAGGAAGGAAAAGAAGCAAGGAGGAAGAACCAAAGAAGAAAGCCGGACATCGAGAAGACCTTAAGGATAGAGGAAGGCTGCAGAGGACTAACCTGGTGATTTTTCATGCTCAGTGGGGAGAAAGGAAGGTCTCTGGTTCACCGGTAGATGTGGAAAGTTTGAAAAACTGGTGCCCACGGGGTACTCTTCTTCCTTTCAAAGTGACCAGACTGAAACCGTCCTATCACCGCTGTCAAATCCTCGCCACGTATTAGCAATTGATCGGGGACAGTGCTTTGGTTAGCCCATGACTGCTTTGAATTCTACACTGGCCATAAAGCCTCCTCAGACGAGCTCGCATGTCATCACCGCGTTGGCTCGAGGGTCCGCCCTGCGAGGAGCCTATGATCATGGCAATAATGGCCCAGGATTTTCGCCTTTCCATGTCAGCACCGCATTTACTCCCTTCGCCCGAGCACCGAGAACCAACGGGACTTGGAAGTGGGGGGCAAATGATGTGGCGGGATCACTGACGTGGAACCAACTCTTTCTCACGGGAGCCAACTCTATCTCCCTTGGTTTTAGGACTCTTTAAGTTTGCATTTATAGAATTCTTCTCTTTCTTTCTTCTTTCTTCTTCTCCCTTCTCTTCTTTAAAACATAAAAGAAAATTCAAATACATAAACTAGGGTTACCCCTAAATTCTGAGATTGAGAGAACCTTTAGAATAACCTACACTAAGACCATGGATGCCATAGTGAGACCGACCTACCATACTAATTGAGAAAGTACTTTATTCCTTCATCACATATATATTCTCCATGTATCCAGATGCCGCCAATAGAAGCAACTTAATATGAGATTAAGTCTAATATCTGTTGCCGCCAAGATCGTCATGGCCTGCAGCTGCTGTCGAGGTCGGATCGCCCCTCTTGAGCTCTTAGGATGTCCTGCTCCTTTGAACCTACAAAAATAGAGTTAGTGACCCGGGCCGGGGATTCCGACAGGGGCACTTCGATGGTCAAGTCAGTAATGATCCAGGAGAACAGATCCTCCTGGTCGAGCCCCTCTTGATGGACTCCATGCTAGGAGGAGTGAGTAGTGTAGAATGGGGTGCAAGTGTGTTGGGAGGATGGTGGCAGAGCTAGAGGGACTCTCTGCATAGCCTTCTTCTCCCTTTACTTGCTTGAGTTTTTGTGGTGAGATAGTCATTAGTTTCCATTGTGATTATTATTTTTTTCGTTACCTTCTTCCCGAGCGTGTCTAAGGTTTTTTTAGTCTGGGCGATCACTGGACGCCTACCTCGGGATCTCCCCTGTGCTGTTAGGCGCATGCAGTGGCGTTCCATGCTGTGGATGGAATGTCTCTCCCAATACATACTATCAAGAGCATGTGGTAGTGTTCTGTGCCATGGGCGAAACATCTTTCCTGGTTGGTGGTGAGGAAACTGCTGTGCTTTCTAACATTCCTTCCGGTCGTTCCATTCTGGGAAGCCTGGTAGTCACTTAATTGGGGGGAACTCCTCCCTGTCCTGGTGTAAGCGACACCCACAGGCAGTTATTATGATTTGATGGGTGCTTCTTCATGGCCCTCGGGTGGCTCGCCGGTGCCCCGGGGAGGTGGCTCCACTCTCTTGGAGGCCGGTGGTGCTATCTGAGGCGGTTGCCGAGCTGGAAAGCTGAGACTCAGGTCCAGCCTGGAGGGGGCCTGACCTCGACTTCGGAGAAGCTTGGACCGATGGAGGAGGGCTCGACTCCTACTCAGATAGCGCGACCTTGGAGGGGCTTAGCCCAGTGGAGGAGGGCTGAAACCGACTTCGGCTCAGGAAGCCCGACCTCGGATGGGCTCGTTCCGGCGGAGGAGGTTAGCATGCGACCCCTGCCTAGAGGGCTCGACCAAGAAGGGGCTTGCTCTGGTGAAGGGAGTCGCTTGGCTCCGGCCTAGGTGACCCGAGCTCGCAGGCGTCGTTCTGGCAGAGGACGGAGCTTGGCTTCGATAGATTAGGAGAGCCCAGCTTGGCAAAGGAACCCTTAGATGGGGTGTCCACCATGGTAGTTTTTCTGACATGGCACCTGATGGGGGTCACACATCAGCCTTCTGCCGTATCATTTGCCCCCCACTCCCAAGTCTCATTGGCATGAAGTGCTCGGGCGAAGGGAGTAAATGTTGTGCTGACATGGAAAGGCGAGAATCCAGCACAATGATGGCCATGATCATTGGCGCTTTGAGAAGCAGTTTCTTCAGCCTATCTGATGGAGCCACGTGGACACGTCCGAGAAGTGGTTATTACGGGCGCAGAATCCCGAGTGACCACAGTCAAAATTAGATGCCAGCCCTGCCGATGGTCGACATGTGGCATGGATGCAATGGTGGGGAGCCGTAACGGTGCGGTCGGATGCTCGTCACTTCAAAAAGAAAAGTGACCTTTCCCGAACCGTACCTTCTTTCAAACTCTGTGTGCCCGCCTTGGTGCCAGGTCTTTCCTTCATTCTCCCGGCCACTTCTGCCTCCCCAAGTCCTGAGCAGGTCAATCTTCTTCCTCGCACTGGTCGGGTAGGGACTCTCTTAGGGTTAGGTCCCCTTTTGGATCTTCGTTCAGCTCCTCCCTCTTTCTGTTCTTCCCATTTCTCGACCTTCATGTCCCGTTTCGGACCGAATTTCCATCCCACCACTGACCAAGGTGAGGCCGGGCCTTCGAGGCCAAGGCTACCTTCTTCTTCTTCTGATGAGGGGGAGGATGCGACGCGCTTCGAGATTAGCCACAGGCCCATGCCTGGAGAAATAGTGATTAGGGAGCCCGCATCTTCTCCCCCACCTCGTCCTCTTCTTTTGCCTTCTACGCCTGCTCCTGAACCTTCTTGGTCAACAGGTCCCAAGGGGATCACTTTGGTGATCCGAGCTAGCGGTTCCGCTTTGACCCACTTGGTGAAGTAGTCAATTATCACTAGCAAGAGCCTTCGTTGTCCCGGTGTAGGGGAAAATGGTCCAAGGATGTCCATTCCCCACTGAGCAAAGGGCCAAGGAGATGAGAGTTGGGAGATCGGCACCGCCGACTAGCGCTGTATTTGGGCATGGTGCTGGCACTTGTCACAACTCTTGACGAAGTTGGTAGCATCCTCCCTCATGGTCTCCTAGAAGTATCCCTGGCGGAGAGCTTTGTATGCCAGTATTCTCCCTTCCACAGGGTTCTCATAGAGGCCTTCGTGTATTTCCCGGAGTATGAAGGCTGCCTCTGTGGGCCGAGGCACTTCAGGAGCAGGAGGAGTGAGATCGGTGGTAGAGCTAGCCTTCCATCAAAATGAACCGAGAGGCCTTCTTCTTGATGAGGCCGGCTTCCATGCGGTCCTCTGGCAAAGTGCCATCAGTGATGTACCTGACATACCTGTCCATCCAGCTTGGCTCCAGGGTAACTTGTTGTACCACCTCTGGTCTTCGTAGCTTGAATTCTCGAGGTACTCGATGTAGGCGCATCCCAGTGATGAGTTCGGCAAGGTTGCGAGCCTTGACAGTACATTCTCTCCCCGGAGGATGTGGAAAATGCTGAAGCGCTGGAAGCTTGTCGCACCTAAGTGGACTCATTCCAGGTACTTCATCATCTGGGGATCTCTGGCCTCATATTCTCTGGAGACTTGCCCGATAACCAGTTGGAAATCGGTGAAGACTTTCAAGCTCTGCACGCCCAGCTCGCGGGAGACTTTCAGACTTGCGAGGATTGCCTCGTACTCCGCTTGGTTGTTTGTTGCGGCGAACTTGAAGTAGAGAGCACACTCTGTCACCACCCCATCGCTGTTAGTGAGGATGAGGCCTGCTCCGCTTCTGCCAGAATTGGACATGCCATCCATGTGGAGGATCCAAGGCTCCTCCTTTGGTTTGAGCTCCGTTTGGGGCTCCATCATTGTTTGCTCTGGCTTCTCAGCGAGCCCTATGCATTCGACCACGAAGTCGGCTAGGACTTGGGCCTTCTGCGAAGACCTCGATCGATACGCTATGTTGAACTTGCTCAGGAGCAGGGACCACTTGGCCAGTCTCCTAGAGGTCTTGGGGTGGCTAAGTATAGTCCTTAGTGGCTGGTCCGTCATGATCACGATGGGGTATGCTTGAAAATAGGGCCCGAGGTGTTTAGCATACATTATTAGTACAAAAATAAGTTTTTCAGAGCGAGTATACCTGACCTTCGCATCATGGAGGATTTTGTTGGTATAATACACTGGCTTCTGGGACCCATCCTCGTCTGCACGGACGAGGACCGAGCTGATTGCTCCAGGTGTGATCGTCAGATAAAGTAGGGGCTCCTCCCCTTCCTTTGGCCTATAGAGCAGCGGAGGAGAGGCCATGAACTCCTTTAATTCTTCGAAGGCCATTTGCACTCCTCCGTCTAGGTGAAGCCATGCATCTTGTGCAGCGCCTTGAAGAAAGGGAGGCAGCGATCGGCCGACCTCAAGATGAACCAGCTCAGCACTGCAATCTGCCCTGTCAAGCACTGGACCTACTTCTTGGATGTCGGGTGCTCCATGTCTATGATCGCTTGGACTTTCTCCGGGTTGGCTTCAATGCCCCTCTAAGTAACCATGAAGCCAAGGAACTTTCCTGCTGCTACTCCAAAGATGCACTTCACCGAGTTCAGCTTTATCTGGTGCTTTCGAAGGTTGTGAAAGACTTCGGTGAGGTCGGCGATGTGGTCCGAGCTCGGCTTGCTCATGACAAGCATGTTGTCCACGTACACCTGCATGTTCTGGTCAATCTGGTCTTTGAAGACTCTATTGACCAAATGCTGGTATGTGGCCCCGGCATTCTTCAAACCAAAGGGCATCAACCTGTAGTAGTATGTTCCTTGGTCAGTGACGAAGGTGGTGTGCTCCTCGTCTTCTGAGTGCATCCGGATCTGATTATATCCGTAGAATGCATCCATGAAGGAGAGGAGCCTGTGCCCTGAGGTGGCGTCTACCAACTGGGTGATCTTTGATAGGGGGAAGCTATCCTTCGGGCATGCCTTGTTGAGGTCAGTGTAGTCCACATAGATCCTCCATCTGCCGTTGCTCTTCTTCACCATCACCATATTTGCCAGCCAGCTCGGATATTGCACCTCCCGAATGAAGCCGACGGCGAGGAGTTTGTCCACTTTCTCATTGATGGCCTCCTGCCTCTCTAGGGCGAAGCTTCTCTTCTTTTGCCTAACTGGCAGGTGCTTTGGGTCAATGCTCAGCTTGTGGGTGATGTGTCAGGGGGGATACCTAGCATGTCCGTCGCTATCCAAGCAAACACATCTGCATTCATCTGTAGGAACTCTAAAAGGTGGGCCCTCTTCTCATCCTACAGCTGGGCCCCGATTTGCACCATCTTTGTGCGATTGTCTCCGAGTGGATAGAAGAGCAGGCATTCGACCGGGCCTCCCGTGGGATCCTGAGCCCTTTGGTCGAGATCATCCACCCTGGGATCATCCTCGGGGGCCTTGGCCCCAGGGAGGGTTTGGAAACAATGCTGCATCGGCTGGGGTGCTCCCCTCATCTCTCCAATGCTGTAGGGAGTTGGAAACTGTACAAGCAGTCTCTTGGTAGAGACAACAGCGTCGAGCAGGTTGAGCTCAGGTCGACCAAGAATCATGTTGTAGGCTGAAGGAAGCATGACAACCGTGAAGGTCATCATGATGGTGCTCTACTGAGGTGGGATCTCTGCAGTTACTGGGAGAGTAATCTCTCCCTCAACCCTCATAGAATCACCTGTGAAATCGATAAGGGGGGTGTGCACAGGTCTGAGCTGAGTAGGGGAAAGGTTCATCTGGAGAAAGCATCGTAGAGAAGCACATATGTGGAGCTTCCACTATCAACCATGATGCATTTTACAGGATGCTTCGCGATCATCATTTCGACGATCACTGCATCATTATTTACATTTTTTCCCCAGTCTCTCCCTTCCCTCATAAAGGGGAGTACATTTTCAGAATGCCCTGCCCCCGGGCCTTCTTGGATGCATGCTCGGCTTCCTAGCATATCATCCCAGCCGGCTTCTTGGTAGGGGTGTTGTCGACTGCTGGAGCTGGCGGGAGAGCAACAAGCGCCTGAGGTTCTGCTTGGAGGTCTGCCCCCCACAAACCTTTTGAGGTAGCCCCTCCTAATGAGTTCTTCGATCTCCCACTTGAGGTTATGGCATTTCTTGGTGTCATGGTCGTGGTCACGGTGGAAACAACAATACTTCATTTTGTCATGGCCAGCAAACAGCTTCATCGGAGGTGGGAGCTTCAGGTATGTCTCACCTTCGATCTCTATGAGGATATTCATCCTCGGGGTGAGGAGGGGGGTGTAACTTTTCTCGGTAATGGGAGCACTTCTCATCCTTAGTTCCTACCGGAAGCTCAGAGCTGGAGGTCCCAGCTTCCGCATCCCAGATGCCTTGGCGGGGATTGGTTTCTTCAGTGGCTTCCCGTCGAGCTCCCGCCTCGTACAATCTGCTTCCTCGGTGCGAATGTACTTCTGAGCTCGGAGGAGGAGCTCAGAGTAGCTGTTGGGGGGCTTCTTGTCGAGCGAGTAAGTCAAGCGGGAGGTCCTAAGTCCTCGCTTTAGAGCCAACATAGCAACGGGCTCCTCGAGATTGTAGATCTCCAATGCAGTAGTCTTGAAATGGGCCACGTAGTCCCACAGGGGTTCGCGGTCCTGCTGCCTGATAGAGAAGAGGCTATCTACCTTTCATGGCATCTTTCGATAGGCGTCGAAGTGGGCCACGAACTTCTACCCCAACTGGACGAAGGAGTTTATGCTCTCTGATTCTAGATGGGTGAACCACACCCGGGCTACCTTTTGGAGAGTGGCAGGAAAGGTGATGCAGAAGAGAGCATCGGTGGCCCCCTGGACCCTCATGAGAGCTCTGTAGCTTTCCAGGTGGTCTAGGGGGTCCATGGTTCCATCATAAGGTTCCACCTGCGGCATGCAGAACCGAAATGGGATCGGCTCTTCTTGGACTTCTCGGGAGAAAGGGGGACGAGCGTCGTACCCCACTGGCTAGCTAGTGGAGCCCGGTAGATTAGCAAATCGGTGGGATAGCTTTGCCAACCTGCGGTCATGCTCCTCCAGGCGCTTCTCCACCGTGCGCCTGATGGCTTCGTCAGTGGACCTCTCCGCCGAAGGAGATGGAGAAGGTGACATTGATACATGGCACCCATGGTGGGGGGCCTTGCTCTTCCTGCCTCGATGGGGTTTGGACACTACTCGCTCAAGGTTTGGTGAGCAGCTCTCCCCATTGGCAGACCCAGCTCATTGTCTTTTCGTAGGAGTTTGGTGGCTACCCTTGTTGTCAGTGATGGCCCGTGGTTGCAAAGGCCTTCCTTGGAAGGAATGCAGGTAGTCACGGGGTGTGGCGGCATGGGCTGCGGGAGTCCCTAGATACTGATGTGTAGCCAGGGATCGGTGCTGGTGCTGAAGCTGGCACATTGCTGTGGCGAGGATCTGCACCTGCTGGATGAGTGCAGCCAGCTGAGATTCCACTAGAGGTGGTTGAGCTGGAGCGGGTGGTTCCACCTCTGGGTTGTGTGGATTTCTCTAGGAAGGGGAGTCTCCCACATGACTGGTGGAGACCTCTCTTGCCCGCATCGTCAACATCCTTCCTTCGAGCTGCTTGTAATGGGGCTCAAGCTGGATCAAAGATCGCTCTGTGCCCCTACCTGGTGTGCCAATCTGTTGCCGCCAAGATCATCATGGCCTACAGCTGCTGTCAAGGTTGGATCTTCCCTTTTGAACTCTTAGGATGTTCTGCTCCTTTAAACCTACAAAAATGGGATTAGTGACCCAAGCCGGGGATTCCGGTTGGGGCACTCCGACGGTCAAGTCAGTAACGATTTAGGGGAACAGATCCTCATAGTCAAGCCCCTCTTGATGGACTCCATGCTAGGAGGAGTGAGTAGTGTAGAAATGGGATACAAGTGTGTCGGGAGGATGGTGGCCAATCTAGAGGGCTCTCTGTATAGCCTTCTTCTCTCTTTACTTGCTTGAGTTTTTGTGGTGAGATAGTCATTAGTTGCCATTATGATTGTTATTTTTTTGTTACCTTCTTCCCGAGCGTGTCGAAGGTTCCTTTTAGTTTGGGCGATCATTGGATGCCAATCTCGGGATCTCCCCTGTGCTGTCGGGCACGTGCGGCGGTGTTCCATGCTGCGAATGGGACGTCTCTCCCGATACGTACTGTCAGGAGCATGTGGTCGAGTTCCATGCCATGGATGGAACATCTTTCCTGGTTGGTGGTGAGGAAACTACTGTGCGTTCTGACATTCCTTCCGGTTGTTCTATTCTGAGAAGCCTGGCAGTGACTTAATTGGGGGGAACTCCTCCCTGTCCTAGTGTAAGCGGCACCCACAGGCAGTTATTATGATTTGATGGGTGCTTCTTCATGGCCCTTGGTGGTGCGGGCACCAGACTCAGAAGAAGACTTCAGGGCTCCATCTGGATCTCTGATTGACCTTGCCTGAAGAATTAGGGTTTTCTGGTTTTGTAATAAGGGTTGACTTGGTCAACTCAATTTTAGTCTTGAGTCTGTATTTCCCTGCAATTTAAATTTTGTTGAGTCATGTTGACTCAGTACAAGTCCTAGTAGTGGTCTAGGTCTTCTCCAGGTTGGTGCCACTTTTTTTTTCAGTCAAGTCAAGGTCCAGGGTGCCACATTTTTTCTCCCAGGCCCAAGCAAGTGGGCACCACACTCCCAGCCACATGCCAGAGTCCAGGAGGCGCCACATCTCCATCTAGTGTCTTTGGTCCCTACACCACAAGAAGTAAGTTCCTTTTTTTTCTTGCACCACTTGGAAGAAAAATCCATCAAGATACCTCAATCCAAGGAGGAGCCAATTTCTTTCTAGATAAACCCAAGCCAGGATGGCAAGAATTTTTCTTGAAGAGAGGATCAAGGAGGTGCCCCACAATGTTCCATAAAAATTCAAGTTATAAAAGGGAAGAGAGCATGTCTTGGGGAGGAATTCAAGGAGGTTCCCAAAAGTTTCCAAAAATACCAAAGCCATGAAAGAAAGAAGCCTAAACTTGTGGAGCAAGACTAGGAGGTGTCCAAATGAGCCAAACCATGAAGGAAAAATCCTTGATTCATGGAGAGATACTAGGAGACACCCCCATAACCTGTCATTTGGAGCTTATTTTCAAGTTTTCTTGGAGTTTTTGGGCTGCCCACTCATGGAAGGAGTCTTGGGAAGAGAATTTGATGCCTAAAGTGTGGGTTAGTCTTATTAGTCCCACATGGAAAATGTATAAAATTTTATTTCTTTGTTATGTCTATATATTCAACTCTATGTAACTCTTGAATTTAAATGATGAATGAAATCAATTTCTTTGTGAGCAACTTTATGTTTCTCTCTTCTGCACTTGTGTTCAGGTGTTGAGCTCCGTGAGGGAGTAAATCCGGGTTCCCTAGGAACCTTGAGGAGGTGTGAGATCTCCAACCCCAAAACCCTAGGTTAGCCACTTCCATTCCAAACCCTAGCCACCCATCATCCTCTTCATTCCACCAAACCCTAGCCTACTCCATCTCTCACGGCCCCTCTCTCCAAGTAGAGGCCGACCACCAGCATCCGGGTCCAGTTCGACCACTTCAAATACAGAACAAACCCCAGAGGAAGTCAGATCAGCATCCAAGAGAATCAGGCTTTCAGCAACATCAACTTTCAAGTTCTTCTATCTGGTAAATCCTTCCTTGAGTATCTGGTTCCATAACTTGTTCTTCTTCTTTCCCAGATCTTGAGTTCAGAAGAAGCCAACTCTACCAAAGGACCAGTATTGGAGGATCCATTGCGAAGATATCCAAATCCGGGGATCCAACAATCTGCTCAAGAGAGTCCTTCCACTAAACTCTGTGAAGATCACTGCCTGGTCTGTAACCTTTCTCTTCTCTTTACTTCTGTCCTGTTGAAAGTTCAGAGTGAAACCCTAGGTCTGGGAGTTTCTCAACCCCCAGCGATCCTTTACTTCTGAACTATTCTGATAATCTAGTTCCTTTAAATTGTGCTTTCAATTATTATATAGTTTTTTCAATTTAGTTTAACTTCCTTTGAGTCAAAGCCGACTTCTGAAAATAATAAAAATAAAAATATACATTAATTTTAATTTGCTTCCGCATCCCACAAATCCATTCTGCATCATTTTTGGTATCAGAGCTTTCGTTCTGCATCAATTTTGGTATCAGAGCCCTGTCTAGGGTTCTCGCTTGTTTGATTATTTTTTCATTCCTTTTTACTTTTGCTGCCTGGAGTAGACTCCCCTGGCCGTCCGGTCCTAGGAACAAGTGAGATGCAAGCCTCCTCCTCCCATTCCATGGGGGTTCCTAGGGTGTGTAGGGGTGCCACTGGGTTATAACTTCTAGGCAGGGATTGTAAACGGGACACACGTTCTGTTTTCTGCCAGTAACTGCCCTGTTATTTGAATTGTTTCTCCCTGCAAAAAATTTTAAATTAAGTAATTATTATTTTGCTGGAACCAGTATAATTTAAAGTAATTTACATAAAATTTTCATGATTTATTAATTTATATAGATTTTCTGAGATCAATTTTACTGCTGTTCTGCTTTTTATTTTCTGCAAGTTGTGTTTTTATTTGAGTGTGCATAAATTGAATCTATCTTAAGGGCACCGAAGTTGCAACATAAGGGGAGGATTGAGACCCTCTCCTTAGCCCAAAACCACTTCCCGTGCATTCGAACCTAAGCCTTTAATCTTAAAATTAATTAGACCTAATTTGCCCTAGTGGGCTATGGACACCAACTGGTCGAGTCTAGGCTAGTGTTGAGTCAGTTTGTCTAGTTACTCTGTGTGTGCTTTGTACTCAGTGTCTAGAACGGTGGTTCAGGGATTCTATCCCGAAGGGCTTGTGTGCTGGTCCGCCTACCTGGCCAATCACTGATTGGTGTCTAGGATTGGCAATTAGGGACCTAACACTCTCCTTACACCTGCCTGGCTGAGTCCCGAGTTACTACAGGCTAGCTTGCCACTCTGATTGGGCATCTAGTTTGGGCTCTAGGTCTAGTTAGCCCGTAGTCATTTCAGTCGAGTCTCATTTGGTGAGCTTGCTTGCATCATCATTCCACCCGGAATGGAGTACCTAACCAACCTGGTCAAACCCAACCTGATTTAGAGGCCATGATTAGAACTCTTACCGAAAGTATGACCAAATTGAGTCAGGATATGACTGATACTTTTGCCCAGTTTAGAGACCGAGCCCAGGGACTTGAGGAACCTAGGCATAGAAATTGGACCCTTGACTCAGAATTTGGTAGACCCCAACCTCACCCACACCCAGAGCCTAGGAGACCTTTATACAAGGATCCTGAACCTAATCATTGGAGGTTTGATCTAAGAGCCTATGACCATGATCTTGTCCCTGCGTTTAGCCCTAGGAGCCTATACCCATACTTGGTTGACTCAGAGAAGGTGGTGCGGGCACCAGACTCAGAAGAAGACTTCAGAGCTCCATCTGGATCTCTGATTAACCTTGCCCGAAGAATTAGGGTTTTTGGTTTGTAATAAGAGTTGACTAGATCAACTCAATTTAGCTTGAGTCTACATTACCTGCATTTTATTTTATTGAGTCATGTTGATTCAGTAGTGGACTAGGGTTTCAATCAGGGATGTTACATTTTCTTCCAAGACCAGGCAAGTGGACACCACACTCCCAGCCACACTCCCAGTCCAGGGGGCGCCATATCCACATCCAGCAGCCTTTGGTCCCCACTCCACAGATGGCAACTCCCTTCTTTCATGCACCAGATAAAGAGAAGAGCACAAATCAAGGGGGCGGCCAAGACTTTCCCAAGTGATTCCAAGCAAACAAGGGAAGAAGTTTTTCTTGGAAGAGAATATCAAGGGGCGCCCATTACCTGCCAAAAACACCTAAAACAAAGATGGGAAGAGCCTTGACTTAGGGAGGAAGAAAAGGAGGAGTCCAAAAGAGTTCATCCAGGAAAGGAAGAAAATTTTCTTGAAAAATTCCAAGCAAGGTGGCGCCATCTACCTGCCATTTATAACCCCAAATCCTAATTTTTGGTATTTTGGCCAACCATATGTAAGGGATTTGCCCTAATTTGGAGATCCCCTCCTTTAGTCCCACATGGGAAAATATGAAACCCTTCTCCCTTGTAAAGCATTATAAATTACATCCCTCTTGTAAGTTGAAAACAATCAATGAATGAAGAAAAATTATTTTTGCTATTCTCTTGTGTTGAGTAACCTAAGTTTCTCTTCTTCCGCACTATTCTAAGTGTTGAGCTCCGTGAGGGAGTAATCCGGGTTCCATTGGAGCCTTGAGGAGGTGAGAGATCTCCATCTTTATCCAAAACCCTAGGTTAGCCACTTAAAAATCCAAAACCCTAGCCACCCTTCATTATTTTCAATCCATCAAACCCTAGCTCCTTCCATCTCCCACGGCCTCTCTCTCTACAAGTCCAGGCCGTCCACCTTCATCCAGATCCAGTCCGACTACTTCAGATCCAGAGCAAGTTCCAAGGAAAATCACATCAGCTTCCAGGAGAATCCAGTTTCAGCAATTTCAATCCTCAAGTTCATCAACCTGGTAAATTTTTCCCTTGACTCTCTGATTCCATCAATTGTTTTTCTTCTCTTCCAGATCTTGAGTTCAGGAGAAGCCAACCCGCCAAAGGACCAGTATTGGAGGATCCATTGCGAAGATATCTGAATCCGAGGATCCAACAATCTGCTCGGGAGAGTTCTTCCACCAAAATCTATGAAGATCATTGTCTGGTTAGGTAAACCATCTCTTCTCTTTATTCTGTTCTGTTGAAAGTTCGGAGCGAAACCCTAGGTCTGGGAGTTTCTCAACCCCCAGCGATCCGTTGCTTCTGAACTACTCTGATAATTTAGTTTCCTTAAAATTGTGCTTTCAATTATCATATTAGTATCTTTCAATGTTAGGTTAACTTTTCTTTGATTTGAAGCCAACTTCTACAAACATATAAAAACAACAAAAAAATTAGTTAATCTTAATTTACTTCCGCATCGCATCCCTTTATTTGTTCTGCATCATTTTTGGTATCAGAGCTTCCGTTCTGCATCATTTTTGGTATCAGAGCTTTTGTTCTACATCATTTTTGGTATCAGAGCCCAGTCTAGGGTTTCTGATTTGCTTGCTTGCTTGTTTTGATTGTTTTCTCTTTTTATTTTGTCTGCTCGAAGTAGACTCCCCAGGACGTCCGGTCCTAGGAACTAAGCGAGGCGCAAGCCTCCTCCTCCCATTCCACGGGGTGTTCCTAGGGCGTGTAGGGGATCCATTGGGTTATAACTTCGTAGCAGGGATTATAAACGGGGAAGACAATCTAGTTGCAGCCCGTAATTTCCCTGTTTTCTGAATTATTTCTCCCTGCATAAAACTCCGAATTGCATGATTTTTGCTTCGTTGAAACCAGTATAATTGAGCCTATTTTTCTTAATTTTTCTGTGATTTATTGGTTTCGGTAAAAATTCTGAGCATTAAAATACAACAACTCTGTTTTTTTGTGTTCTGCAATTCAATTCTTTTTGGATGACCATCTCATAATTTACTTAAGGGCAATTGAGCATCTAAGATAAGGGGAGGAGTTGATTACCTCTCCTTAGCCCAAAACCACCATCCAATCATTCGAACCTAGACCTAATTTAAAATCAGTTAGACCTAATTTGCCCTAGTGGGCTAGGGACACCAATTGGTCGGGTCTAGGCTAGTGTTGAGTCAGTTTGCCGAGTTATTCTGTGTGTGCTTAGCACTCAGTGTCTAGAACAGTGGTTCAAGGATCCATTCCGAAGGGCTTGTGTGCCGGTCCGCCTACCTGGCCAATCACTGATTGGTGTCTAGGATTGGCAATCAGGGACCTAACACTCCCCTTACACCTGCCTGGCTGAGTCCTGAGTTACTATAGGCTAGCTTGCCACTCTGATTGGGCATCTAGTTTGGACTCTAGGTCTAGTGATCCAGTAGTCGATTTAGTCTAGTCTCATTTTGTGTGCTTGCTTGAATCATCATGTCTACCAGAAACGGAGTGCCATATCAACCTGGTCAAACCCAACCTGATTTAGAGGCCATGATCAGAACTCTTACTGAAAGTATGGCTAAAATGAATCAGGATATGACAAACACTGTGGCCCAGTTTAGCGCACAAATTCATGAGGATCTTACCCAACTTAGGGACCGAGTCCAAGTACTTGAAGAACCTAGACATCGGAATTGGACTCCTGACCCCGATTTTAATGTGCCTCAACCTCACCCACATCAGGAGCCTAGAAGGCCTTTATATAGAGATCCTGAACCTAATCATAGGAGGCCTGACCCAGAGCCTGAAGATAGAGATGATAGGTTCATCAGGAACATCAAATTAGATGCACCCACTTTTGATGGTAGTCTGAACCCTAAGGTGTATTCTGATTGGGAGGGTGAGATGGACCAATACTTTGAGTGGTATGCTATGTCTGAGGAGAGGAAATACAAGTTTGCCAAGATAAATTAGTGCGTCAAGCTAGGTTATACTGGGGGAACATTGAGCTAACCACTAGGAGACGGAATGTTGAGCCCATAACCACTTGGCAGGGTATGAAAGAAAAACTGAGAGATAAATACCTACCCATTTCATACCAGCAAAACCTATTAGACCAATGGCAAAACCTGAAACAAGGAAACCGATCTGTCTCAGACTACATAGCTACTTTTGATGAATACCTAATGAGATGTGATGTGAGTGAAGCCCACGAAGTCACTTTGTCTAGATTTAGGGCTGGACTGAGGGAAGATATCAAGAGAGAACTATTTCTGAGAGAGGTTACTGATCTAGACCAAGCCTACCAGATTGCACTGAACACTGAGAAATTTCAGAGAGGACCTATACCTTCTAGGGTTAGTGCCCCAATCCCAAGGAATGGACCTAGCCAAGTTATCCCTAGTAAACCTTTTCAGGGTACTTCTACCCCTAGGCCCATGGACAAAGGTAAGGCACCTGACACCCAGAGAACCCCTAGTTCAAATATCACCTGTTTTAAGTGTCAGAAACCAGGTCACATTTCCAGTCAGTGTACTGCCATAGCCTGTTTCAAGTGTCATAAGGTAGGTCATGTTGCTAGCCAGTGCCCACGTAGATCCCTTTACATAGAAGAGGGAGAGAATGATAATTCCGAGCCCAGTGAGGAATTTGAAGAAGAAGTTTATGAGGCCGGAATGAATTTGGTTGAGGAGTATGAAGGAGAGGAGGAACCCAATGAATCTGACCAATTAGGAGTTGTAAGATGCATCCTATCCCAGAATCTAGTTCAAGAGGATTGGCGTAGGACTAACATCCTACAGACTTTTCTTAAATTAGGGGATAAGGTATGTAAGATCATCATAGATAGTGGGAGCTGTGTAAATGCCATCTCTACTAGCACTGTCAAGATGTTAGGCTTAATCCCAGTTCCCCATCCCAACCCCTATAAGGTTTCTTGGGTAGATTCTACCTCCATACCCATCCAGTCTAGATGTCAAGTCCAAATCCAAATGCAATCTTATCACGAAAAGATTTGGTGTGATGTCTTACCCATGGGGGTGAGCAGTATAATTCTCGAAAGACCTTGGTTGTATGATCATGATGCCACCCTCTTAGGAAAATCCAATACCTGTGTCTTTAGTTTCAATGGGAAGAAGATTACGATCCATTCAGTTCCCCCTAAGGACAAGGTAACTAAAGGAGCCGGTAAGGTTAAGGAGATGAAAACTGGAGTGAACCTAATCAGTGCTAAGGATCTAGAACAAGAAATTCATAGTGGTTCACCCATCTGGATGTTGACTGCTAAGGAACTTAGAACTTCGGAACCCTCAGAGCCTCCTCAAGAAGTTAAACCTGTGTTAAAAGAATTTGAGGATGTCTTTCCCGAGGATTTGCCAGACCACCTTCCACCTCTTAGGGATATCCAGCATGCCATAGATCTAATCCCAGGAGCGACTTTGCCCAACTTGCCCCATTACAGGATGAATCCATCTGAGCATGAAGAACTGCAAAAGCAGGTTGGAGAATTATTGAGGAAGGGGTTTATTAAAGAAAGTCTTAGCCCTTGTGCAGTCCCAGCCTTACTGATCCCAAAGAAAGATGGCACGTGGAGGATGTGTGTTGACAGTCATGCCATCAATAAAATTACAATCAAATATAGGTTTCCCATCCCTAGACTAGATGACATGCTTGATATGATGGCTGGTGCAATGGTTTTTTTCTAAGATTGATCTCAAAAGCGGCTTTCATTAAGTTAGGATTAGACCCGGGGATGAATGGAAAACTGCTTTCAAAACTAAGGATGGTCTTTATGAATGGGTTGTTATGCCTTTTGGGTTGTCCAATGCCCCTAGTACTTTCATGAGAATTATGACCCAGGTACTTAGAGCTTTCATAGGAAAATTTGTGGTGGTCTATTTTGATGACATCCTGATCTATAGTAAGACCCCAGCAGATCACCTAGGCCACCTTAGAGCAGTCTGCCAAGTTTTGAGGAATGATAGACTCTACGGTAATCTTAAGAAGTGTGAATTCATGACTAGTAGAGTTATCTTTCTTGGTTTTGTAGTAACCCCTGACGGCGTGGCGGCCGATCCTGAGAAGATTAGGTCCATAGTAGACTGGCCAGAGCCAACCAATGTGCATGAAGTTAGAAGTTTCCATGGCTTGGCTACCTTCTATAGGCGATTCATCAAGGGGTTTAGTACTTTAGCTGCTCCTATAACTGATTGTATTAGGAAGGGAGAATTTCATTGGACTAAGTCCGCCCATAAAGCCTTCCTAGATCTTAAGGATAAAATGACCCAGGCACCCATTCTGAGATTACCCGATTTTTCTAAAGTATTTGAGGTTGCCTGTGATGCTTCAGGTGTAGGAATAGGTGGAGTCCTAAGCCAAGAGAATCATCCCATAGCATTCTTTAGTGAAAAACTTAATGATGCTAAGCTTAGGTATTCTACCTATGATAAGGAATTTTATGCGGTGGTGCAAGCTTTGCATTACTAGAGACATTATTTGCTACCGCAGGAATTTGTACTATTTTCGGACCATGAGGCTCTTAGATTTCTGAACTCCCAAAAGAAGCTTAACCCTAGGCATGCTAAGTGGGTAGAATATATCCAGTCCTATACTTTTGTCCTGAAACATAAGGCTGGAGTTGAGAATAAGGTAGCTGATGCCCTTAGTCGCCGATCTCTGTTATTAACTTCTGTTAGAACTGAGGTCATAGGGTTTGAGCAAATCAAAGAGGAATATGAGTCTTGTCCGGATTTCACAACTGTGTATCAGGATCTAGTTCAAGGACCATCTAGTAATCACCAGGATTATACCCTTGTAGATGGTTTTTTGTTCTTCAAAAATAGGCTTTGCATCCCTAGAACTTCTCTTAGGGAATTTTTGATTTGGGAAATCCATGCTGGAGGTTTAGCCGGCCATTTTAGAAAAGACAAGACCATTCTAGCTATTGAAGACCACTTTTTCTGGCCTAGCTTGAAAAGGGATGTAGCTAATATTGTAGCTAAATGTCGAACCTGCGCTGTTGCCAAACAGCGAAAACAAAACACTGGCCTTTATACCCCACTCCCTGTCCCAGATCGTCCTTGGCAAGATGTGAGTATGGATTTTGTGTTAGGTTTACCTAAGACGCAGAGGAGACATGATTCTATCTGTGTCGTAGTCGACCGATTCTCTAAAATGGCCCACTTCTTGCCTTGTTCCCAAACCTTTGATGCGTCTAAGGTAGCCACACTTTTCTTCAATGAGATAGTTAGACTCCATGGCCTACCTAAGACAATCGTTTCAGATAGGGATGTCCGGTTCACCAGTTACTTTTGGAAGACCCTTTGGCATAAGTTAGGGACAAAACTTAAGTTTTCAACTGCCTATCATCCCCAAACTGATGGCCAAACTGAAGTAGTGAACCGTAGCCTAGGAAATCTGCTGAGATGTCTTGTTGGTGAAAACACCAGAAATTGGGATTTATACCTACCAAGGGCAGAATTTGCGTACAATGACTCGGTCAATAGGTCTACGGGTAAGAGTCCATTTGAAATTGTACATGGGTACAAACCTCACACACCTCTTGACCTAGTCCCTTTACCTGTCCACACTCGAGTCTCCGAGTCTGCTGAGAATTTTGCACAGCATGTAAAAGACTTGCATAAAGAAATTCATGCCAAAATAAATTTAAGTAATGAAACTTATAAGAAGTTGGCTGATACTCAAAGGCGAGTCAAATCTTTTGTTGAGGGAGACTATGTGATGATTAGGTTAAGGCCTGAACGGTTTCCTCCTGGAACCGTTAGAAAGTTACATGCTAGGGGAGCTGGACCATTTAGAGTGGTAAAGAGAGTAGGATCCAATGCCTATGTGCTCGAGTTGCCTCCAGAACTAGGCATTAGCTCTACTTTCAACATTACAGACTTAGTAGAGTACAGGGAGCCAGCTGTGATTCATAGTGAGCCTTTTGAGCCTAACCCTATCATTGAGAGTGATCCCGACCCTGTGTGTCCACCAACAAACTGGCCTGTGAGGAAAGAGCAGATTGAAAAGATCCTGGATGATCAGGTTATCTCTACTCGTAATCGAGGATACCAAAGGTACCTGGTCCGCTGGCAAGGAAGGCCAGATTCTGATGACTCTTGGATCTCCCGAGAAGAATTACAAGAATTGGACCCAGACCTCTTGGAGAGATACCAGAGCCAACTTGAGCCTTACTCGACAGGGTCGAGTTCCTCCCACCCTAGGAGAATTGGTGCGGGCACCAGACTCAGAAGAAGACTTCAGAGCTCCATCTGGATCTCTGATTAACCTTGCCCGAAGAATTAGGGTTTTTGGTTTGTAATAAGAGTTGACTAGATCAACTCAATTTAGCTTGAGTCTACATTACCTGCATTTTATTTTGTTGAGTCATGTTGACTCAGTAGTGGACTAGGGTTTCAACCAGGGATGTTACATTTTCTCCCAAGACCAGGCAAGTGGACACCACACTCCCAGCCACACTCCCAGTCCAGGGGGTGCCATATCCACATCCAGCAGCCTTTGGTCCCCACTCCACAGATGGCAACTCCCTTCTTTCATGCACCAGATAAAGAGAAGAGCACAAATCAAGGGGGCGGCCAAGACTTTCCCAAGTGATTCCAAGCAAACAAGGGAAGAAGTTTTTCTTGGAAGAGAATATCAAGGGGCGCCCATTACCTGCCAAAAACACCTAAAACAAAGATGGGAAGAGCCTTGACTTAGGGAGGAAGAAAAGGAGGAGTCCAAAAGAGTTCATCCAGGAAAGGAAGAAAATTTTCTTGAAAAATTCCAAGCAAGGTGGCGCCATCTACCTGCCATTTATAACCCCAAATCCTAATTTTTGGTATTTTGGCCAACCATATGTAAGGGATTTGCCCTAATTTGGAGATCCCCTCCTTTAGTCCCACATGGAAAATATGAAACCCTTCTCCCTTGTAAAGCATTATAACTTACATCCCTCTTGTAAGTTGAAAACAATCAATGAATGAAGAAAAATTATTTTTGCTATTCTGTTGTGTTGAGTAACCTAGGTTTCTCTTCTTCCGCACTATTCTAAGTGTTGAGCTCCGTGAGGGGGTAATCCGGGTTCCATTGGAGCCTTGAGGAGGTGAGAGATCTCCATCTTTATCCAAAACCCTAGGTTAGCCACTTAAAATCCAAAACCCTAGCCGCCCTTCATTATTTTCAATCCATCAAACCCTAGCTCCTTCCATCTCCCACGGCCTCTCTCTCTCTACAAGTCCAGGCCGTCCACCTTCATCCAGATCCAGTCCGGCTACTTCAGATCCAGAGCAAGTTCCAAGGAAAATCACATCAGCTTCCAGGAGAATCCAGTTTCAGCAATTTCAATCCTCAAGTTCATCAACCTGGTAAATTTTTCCCTTGACTCTCTGATTCCATCAATTGTTTTTCTTCTCTTCCAGATCTTAAGTTCAGGAGAAGCCAACCCGCCAAAGGACCAGTATTGGAGGATCCATTGCGAAGATATCTGAATCCGAGGATCCAACAATCTGCTCGGGAGAGTTCTTCCACCAAAATCTGTGAAGATCATTGTCTGGTTAGGTAAACCATCTCTTCTCTTTATTTCTGTTCTGTTGAAAGTTCGGAGCGAAACCCTAGGTCTGGAAGTTTCTCAACCCCCAGCGATCCGTTGCTTCTGAACTACTCTGATAATTTAGTTTCCTTAAAATTGTGCTTTCAATTATCATATTAGTATCTTTCAATGTTAGGTTAACTTTTCTTTGATTTGAAGCCAACTTCTACAAACATATAAAACAACAAAAAAATTAGTTAATCTTAATTTACTTCCGCATCGCATCCCTTTATTTGTTCTGCATCAGAAGGGACCCGTTAGGAACACCGAACCTTATGCACCCACTTTTGATGAAAGACAAGAGACATATATTAAGTGGGAAGAACAAATGGATCAGTATTTTGAGTGCACTAACATATCAGAATTATGACAAGTTAGGTTGGCCAAAACCAAGTTCACCAAACATGCTAGGTCGCATTGGTATGCTATTGAGCATGAGTGTTATCAAAGAAAAGAGGAAATATATACTTGGAGAGATATGAGAAGTAAGTTGAGAGATAGGTACCTAGGTAGATCCGATGAGAAAAGATTTTTAGACCAATGGTACCAATTACGACAAGGTAATAGGCCTGTGTCTAAATATATCGAGGACTTCCAGTGGTATGACATGAAATGCAATACCATTGAGACCGAAGCTCAGATCACATCGAGGTTTAGGGTTGGGTTACACCCAGACATTTATAGGAAGCTATGCCTTGAAAAGACCAATAAGTTAGACCGAGCCTACCAAGAAGCCCAAGACTATGAGTGGTCTTTAAGATATAACCAATCAAGTACTTTGGACTTAAAGCCAACCTCTACCAACTTGAGTCAAGTTCCGATTGATTTGACACCCGTAGTGAACCAGACTTTTGTTTGTCAATTCCCACTTGTGTCACCTCTTGACCAAAAGGATAATACTGAGAAGGAGTTAGGCATGGCCATCCCAAAATTAGTTGACCTGACCAGAGCCGTACTTAAAGAGAAATCAAAGGAGAATAGATTAGAACCTTTCAGTGAGATTGAGGAAGAAATATATGAGCCTGACATAAGTTTGATAGATGAATATGAAGAAGAAGAATTTGAGGATATCTCTCCCGATAATTCAATTAACCAACTCCCACCTGATGGGGTTATTGAGGGGACCCCTGCCACTCAAGGAATTCAGGAGCTAACCCTAAGAGCAGACCCTTTCGAGGAAGTTCAGGAAGAGGAAATTGCACCCAATGAGAGTTTAAGTGAGAATACCCCTGAACTCATTGAGGAATCCAAAGAAGACACCCCTAAGTCAAATCTGGTACAGAAGTGTGAAGAAGGAAGGGGTTCACAAGAATTGCCCATTGAGAAGGTCCAAGAACAAGAAAAAGACAGTAGCTTAGAAGACTTTCTAGATAAACATTCCAAAGACCTTCCTGATAACCTTCCACCTTCTAGGAGCACCCAGCCTACCCTAGAACTTGCACTTGTAGACCCTCCTAGAGCAAATCATGAGGTTTGGATGAGTGCACCTATAGAACAATGTCCTCATTTTAAGGTCATCCTGAATAACCAAGGTTTGTTTCTTGTTTCCGATAAGCCACCTCAAAACTCTGATTCTTATTTCCTACCCTTCCCTGAATCTTCTCTTGTTTCTAGAGCTATGAGATTACACTTTACTGAGATCTCTAGGTTGCAAGACTCCTTAGAACCTATTAGGTTTGACACCTACTTCTGGAAGACCTTATGGCACTTACTAGGCATCCATAATAAGTTTTCATGCTCTGCATGCCTTCCTCCGATCCAAGGTCAAACCTAGAGAGCCTTAGTTTGTTAGGTTTAGACCTAGGGTTCCTTTGGAATAAAGTCCATTCTTTAAGAATGCATCGTCAGTCTAGTTTAGTTTTTCTTGACCCTTTACTAGGCTTTGGATCAGATTTTGGTTTGATTGAGAGCACCAGGAATTAGGATTTGTATTTTGTCCAGGGCTGAAATTGCATTCAATGTTTCGATCAATAGGTCTATAGGCTAGAGTCCCTTTGAAATTGTTCATGGATACAAGCCTCATACACCACTTGATCTGATTTCACTATTAGCCCACACACACAAGTCTCTTGATGCACTTGCATAGCATGTAAAGGACTTGCATAAAGAAATTCATGCCAAAATAACTTTAAGTAATGAAACTTATAAGAAGTTGGCTGATTCTCAAAGACGAGTCAAAACTTTTGTTGAGAGAGACTATGTAATGATTAGGTTAAGGCCTGAACGATTTTTTCCTGGAACTGTTAGAAAGTTACATGCTAAAGGAGCTGGACCATTTAGAGTAGTGAAGAGAGTAGGATCCAATGCCTATGTGCTCGAGTTGCCTCCAGAACTAGGCAATAGCTCTACTTTCAACATTGCAGACTTAGTAGAGTTTAGGAAGCCAGTTGTGATTCCTAGTAAGCCTTTGAAACCAAATCCTGTTATTGAGAGTGATCCCGACCCTGTGTGTCCACCAACAAACTGGCCTGTGAGGAAAGAGCAGATTGAAAAGATCCTGGATGATCAGGTTATCTCTACTCGTAATCGAGGATACCAAAGATACCTGGTCCGCTGGCAAGGAAGGCCAGATTCTGATGACTCTTGGATCTCCCGAGAAGAATTACAAGAATTGGACCCAGACCTCTTGGAGAGATACCTGAGCCAGCTTGATCCATACTCGACAGGGTCGAGTTCCTCCCACCCCGGGAGAATTGGTGCGGGCACCAGACTCAGAAGAAGACTTCAGGGCTCCATCTGGATCTCTGATTGACCTTGCCCGAAGAATTAGGATTTTCTGGTTTTGTAATAAGGGTTGACTTGGTTAACTCAATTTTAGTCTTGAGTCTGTATTTCCCTGCATTTAAATTTTGTTGAGTCATGTTGATTCAGTACAAGTCCTAGTAGTGGTCTAGGTCTTCTCCAGGTTGGTGCCACTTTTTTTTTCAGTCAAGTCAAGGTCCAGGGTGCCACATTTTTTCTCCCAGGCCCAAGCAAGTGGGTGCCACACTCCCAGCCACACGCCAGAGTCCAGGAGGTGCTACATCTCCATCCAGTGTCTTTAGTCCCTACACCACAAGAAGTAAGTTCCTTTTTTTTCTTGCACCACTTGGAGAGAAATCCATCAAGATACCTCAATCCAAGGAGGAGCCAATTTCTTTCTAGATAAACCCAAGCCAGGATGGCAAGAATCTTTCTTGAAGAGAGGATCAAGGAGGTGCCCCACAATGTTCCATAAAAATTCAAGTTATAAAAGGGAAGAGAGCATGTCTTGGGGAGGAATTCAAGGAGGTTCCCAAAAGTTTCCAAAAGTGCCAAAGCCATGAAAGGAAGAAGCCTAAACTTGTGGAGCAAGACTAGGAGGTGTCCAAATGAGCCAAACCATGAAGGAAAAATCCTTGATTCATGGAGAGATACTAGGAGACACCCCCATAACCTGCCATTTGGAGCTGATTTTCAAGTTTTCTTGGAGTTTTTGGGCTGCCCACTCATGGAAGGAGTCTTGGGAAGAGAATTTGATGCCTAAAGTGTGGGTTAGTCCTATTAGTCCCACATGGGAAATGTATAAAATTTTATTTCTTTGTTATGTCTATATATTCAACTCTATGTAACTCTTGAATTTAAATGATAAATGAAATCAATTTCTTTGTGAACAACTTTGTGTTTCTCTCTTCCGCACTTGTGTTCAGGTGTTGAGCTCCGTGAGGGAGTAAATCCGGGTTCCCTAGGAACCTTGAGGAGGTGTGAGATCTCCAACCCCAAAACCCTAGGTTAGCCACTTCCATTCCAAACCCCACCCGCCCATCATCCTCTTCATTCCACCAAACCCTAGCCTACTCCATCTCTCACGGCCCCTCTCTCCAAGTAGAGGCCGACCACCAGCATTCGGGTCCAGTTCGACCACTTCAAATACAGAACAAATCCCAAAGGAAGTCAGATCAGCATCCAGGAGAATCAGGCTTTCAGCAACATCAACTTTCAAGTTCTTCTATTTGGTAAATCCTTCCTTGAGTATCTGGTTCCATAACTTGTTCTTCTTCTTTCCCATATCTTGAGTTCAGAAGAAGCCAACTCTGCCAAAGGACCAGTATTGGAGGATCCATTGTGAAGATATCCGAATCCGGGGATCCAACAATCTGCTCAAGAGAGTCCTTCCACTAAACTCTGTGAAGATCACTGCCTGGTCTGTAACCTTTCTCTTCTCTTTACTTCTGTCCTGTTGAAAGTTCAGAGCGAAACCCTAGGTCTGGGAGTTTCTCAACCCCCAGCGATCCTTTACTTCTGAACTACTCTGATAATCTAGTTCCTTTAAATTGTGCTTTCAATTATTATATAGTTTCTTTCAATTTAGTTTAACTTTCTTTGAGTCAAAGCCGACTTCTGAAAATAATAAAAATAAAAATATACATTAATTTTAATTTTCTTCCGCATCCCACAAATCCGTTCTGCATCATTTTTAGTATCAGAGCTCTCGGTCTGCATCACTTGGGTGGCCCATCGTGCCTCGGGGAGGTGGCTCCGCTCTTTTGGAGGCCGGCGGTGCTGTCCGAGGCGGTTGCCGAGCTGGAGAGCTGGGACTCAGGTCCAGCCTGGAGGGGGCCTGACCTCGACTTTGGAGAAGCTTGGGTCAGTGGAGGAGGGCTCGACTCCTGCTCAGAGAGAGCGACCTCAAAGGGGCTTAGCCCGGTGGAGGAGGGCCGAGCCCGACTCCGGCTTAGGAAGCCCGATCTCGGAGGGGCTCGTTCTGACGGAGGAGGTCAGCACGCGACCCCTGCCCAGAGGGCTCGACCTCAAAGGAGCTTGCTCTGGTGTAGGGGGTTGCTTGGCTCTGGCTTAGGTGACCCGAGCTCGTGGGCGCCGACTTGACAGAGGACAGAGCTCGACTTCGACGGATCAAGAGAGCCCGGCTCGACAAAGGAACCCGAGATGGGGTGTCCACCACGGTAGTTTTTCTGACATGGCACCTGATGGGGGTCACACGTCAGCCTTCCACCGTATTAGTATCATCCAAATGCTACCATCTTTCTATGGATTTGGTCATGAGGATCCATATAAGCTTTAGATAAATTTTTTAAGATATGTTCTATTGTTAGATTATAATTATTCTCCTTTTTACTTTAAAACAAGGCCAAACATTATCTATATTCATTAGATTTAATGACCATTTCAACTTGTGACCAATTACACATAGAATTTTTCAAGAAATATTTTTAATTAAAAAAATAAAGCAGATCCCAAATGTAATAACCATTTTTTTCTAATGGAAGGAAAAATATTCCATAAAACTTGGGAGAGGCTTAAAGATCTCATCCACAAGTGTCTACACCATGCCATACCCAATGACAATTGGTTGAGTGTTTTTATAATGGATTATTAGAAAAGCATAAAAAAATGGTTGACTCTTCTTATGGTAGGACATTCTAGCTCAGAAGCGAACATGAGGCTTGGCTGCTATTTAAGACCCTAAGTGAAAACTTTTAACATTACATGTCTGCCATGTCTAGAGAAGCTCCCAGGTTAAATCCCCAAAAAGGTGGAATGTATGAAGTAAGCCACTCCAAAGACATCCATAGTAAGGTAGATGCACTATCCCGGACTATGAATGCACTATCCCAAAAGTTTGACCAACTAGTGCAAGTCAGTAACACCTCTTTTCCATGTGCACAGTCACAAGATGTTTGTATAATTTGTTAGAGTCCACTCATGCTATCAGTGATTGCCTAGCAGCCCATCAGTTTTCCACCAAGCCCAAACCCATACTTTTCTTAGACCAAGAAATGACCCATACTCCAACATGTATAATTTAGGATGGAGGAATCACCCAAATTTTTCTTGAAAATAACAACCAATAGTCCACTCAGCTTCCCACGGACCCAATCACTAGGGGATGCAGTTCAAAAATATATTATACCCTCAGTATCAGGATGCCCAACAACCTTCTCCTAACAACTATAGTTCTGATTTTGAGGCAAAGGTTCTACAAGTGTTTACAAGGATAGCAACCAACTCTCAAACCCTTAAGTTCCACATGCAATCCATAGCAACGCTAGAAACCCAACTCAACGAATTAGGTACAGCCATCAATAGAAGGGCAAAAAGGAAACTACCTAGCCAACCTATTAGCAACCCAAAGGGGTAATGCATGGTTGAGAGCTCCAACGTTCATGAAACATTTCCTGAGCATGCTAAATCTGTGATAATCCTTAGAAGTAGAAAGATCTTAAAACAACCATAAAAGGCCAATATGTTAGGAACCCAAACTCAGACCAAACTCGATCACCTGACAATAAGGAAGACCCTAAGGAGAGGAATAAACCAGTTTTCCCAATACCTCCATACCCAACTACTCTAGAAACACCTCTAGCTTTAGACAAAATGGAGGTTAAGATGAAAAAAATGTTTGAATTGCTTAAACAAATCCAAATCAATCTTTCTGTCTTAGATTCCATCAAGCATGTCCTAACCTATGCCAAGTTTTTGAAGGATTGTGCACCCAAAAATATAAATCTTAGGCATACATCCCAAAGAAAGTCCACCTCACTGAGCAAGCTAGCTTAGTTTTTTAACATGTAACCCCATCTAAGCTCAAGGTTCCTGGTACCCCTATCATTTTTTATGCTATAGGGGACCCAATAATTAAGAAAGCCTTATTGGACTTGGGAGCAAGTGTCAATCTCCTTCCATGTTTGGTATAAAAAAATTTTAGATTCAAAAAATTGAAGCCCACATTAGTAACCTTACAACTAGCTGGTAGATCTATCAAGGTACCACTTGGAATAATTGAGGACATGTTAGTTAAGGTGGATGAGTTCTACTTCCCTGTAGACTTTATTATTTTGGATATGGAATCGAGAAGTGATCCTAGTCAAATCTCAATTATTTTAGGTTGACCCTTTCTTGCAATAGCCAATGCTTGCATCAATTATAGGATGGGAGCCATAAATATATCATTTGGGAATAAAAAGCTAAGGTTGAATGTATTCAATGCTATCACAGGACCACAAAGTGATTAGTTTAGTGAGGTAAATATGCTAGAGGAACTTGTAAAAGATGCCACCCTTGCCATACCCTCACAAGACCTTTTGCAAGCTAGTCTAGTTCATTTTAATATGGACAACTTCAATATATATGAGTACATGGAATAAGTGAATGTATTATTGGAACCACCTGTTTCCGCTTCTCCATGGATCACAAAATATGAGCAAATATCCCCTCCCTCTAACATGCCACTAGATCTTTTATTGGAAACATCAACAACATTAGAATGAAAGCCACTCCTAGTTATGTTATAAGATCCATTCCCCGAACCTGATGTAACCTCCTACTAGGAAATCCAAAGTGTAGGTATATAAAGAGAATATGAAAAAGTTATTAGAGGGATAATCAACAGTCAACCAATAAACTATCCAACCCGAATGCTACCTCTATAAGCAAGTACTACAATCTTGAAGCAAGATAGCCTGCAAACCTTACTTGAGGATCTTTCATGCAAATATCTTAACTGCATTTGAATCGATATGTAGAGTAGCCGAGTGACTTATTAGACTCACCAAGGGTATCAAAGCATGAGCCATTTATAGAGTCTTCTGGTGTCAACCTAGCCCTCACACTAGAAACAATACCTATCCTGCAACCTAAGCCACGTCCTATTACCAATTATCAGGTTATACATCATATAGGTACATTAGAAGAATATCAAGGAAATCTAGTATGGAACATCACTGATTAGACTTCTTCAAACCATTTGCCATGGCTAGGTCACCCAATAATTTAATGAATATACCAACTTAAATTATTTAAAAGATCCACTTAGTATGGCTGAAGACTTTAAACATAGTGCTCCTAGGAGGAAATCCAATTTTTATACTTAATTTACCTTTTTAGTTTATTTACTTTCTTTCTAAGATAGGTAGATAGGTTAGAGGGAGAACCAAATCTTCATGAACATTTGAAGCCACCCTTGCTAGACTGAGCACTCATTGAGTCAGGTATATTCTTTCTTGTCCCTCATTTCATCCTTTATTTTTCTTTCTCCATTGAGAACAATGTCAATTAAGTTGAGAGAAAGAAAAATTAATTTAACTAAATCCTCGAGTATGGTCAGAAATAATTAGTTTTGTGCACCAAATTTTATCTTGATTTAAAGTTAAATAAGCACCCTAGTCAATAAGTGATTAATAGTCTAGATAATTTTAGAGTTACCAAGAGGCAAATTATTAAGGAAACTTAATAAATGGTAAGGTTTAGATAAAAAAAAATTAGAGTGATTCCAAAACCTTCTCCTCATTAATCTCGATGAAAAATATACTTCCTGGGAATATGGGTAGAAAGGTCGACGTATGCAAAAGTCCTGTTTAGAATTTAAAAATAAAAAATAAATAAAGGTTTTGACATTATCTCATTGAGTAACCGGGCTTCTTTATCTAAGTATTATGGTTCATGTCAAAAGGTGAAGATGTCAAGAGACTTGCTAGAGAGTCGGTCTCATCTCATAGTTTTTCTTGGAATCTCAATAAGTAGCATGCCCCTTCACCTTAGTAAGCATTATGGTTCACATTAAAAGACGTGGGGATTCCAAGAGATTTGTTAAAGAATAGTGCTTCATTAAGTAACCAGGCCCCTTTCTTAAGCAAGTGTTATGGTTCATGTCAAAAGCTAGGGATGCCAAGGCTTAAGAGAATAGAACATTGCATTAGACTCTTAGTTAAAAAAAGAAAAAAAGAAATAATAAGAACACTAAAATGCAAGAAGACACTACACCAAATTCGTAATAGGTTAGAGGACTTAAAAAGTAAGGTAGAAAAATCATGTATGGCTAATGAGTTTCATCTTCAGGAAGTAGATGAGATTTTTAGTATTGTTATTTTATTTTTTTATGTAATTAATGCTTGATTTTAATAATTTTTATTTTATGAATAAATTTTTTTTATCATTCCTTCAGGTTTTGCCCTTCATGTCTAGATTATAATTAGATTTTTGAATAGCCTATGACTACGTAGAGATGAGTCATGATCCAAAAGTATAATTCATGCTCAGTGAGATGGACAATGCTCAGAATCTAATTATAATTTTTTTTTTTTTTTTTATGATTCGAGCCTTTGAATAGCCTATGGCTACGTAGGGATGAATCTAGAGCCATACCAGCAAGATAGGTTATGCTCAGGTTAGTATTTTAATTTTATAATTTTTTATGTAATTAATGCTTGATTGTAATGATTTTTATTTCATGAATAAAATTATTCTTATCATTATTTCAAGTTTTGTTCTTCATGTCTAGACTATTATTAGATTTTTGAATAGCCTATAAGTATATAAAAACAAGTCATGATCCAAGGATACAATCCATGCTTGATGAGATAGGCTATGCTCATAATCTGATTATAGAAAATTTTATTTTTATGATTCAAATCTTTAAATAGCCTATGGTTATGTAGGAGTGGATGTAGAGACTGTACCCACAAGATAGGTTATACTCAGGGATCAATCATAGTTTAAATAATTATATATTGAAGAATTACTTAATATTATACTAAAAACTAAATCAAAATCCAAGACATCTTTCCTATTCTACTTAATCTCCTTCTTAGTTTCAATCATATTCCCACTATCTCTTAATTTTTAGTTTTTGTAATTTAATTAAAACTCTAAATAAAAATTTTAATTAAAAAGTGAACATAACCCCAATTGATTCTTGAGGATACGATCTCGACTCACCCTAGCTAGAGAGTTTGAGTTGATAAATTATTTTTGATTAGTTATGACAGCGATCAAAGGTCAACATTCTCAAGTGGCCATTGAGTTCTACCACCCAGGTTGTGCCACATGTCAAAGCCTAGTAACCTAGGCCAGGGCAAAATAAGGACCCTCCTAAATCATTTTTGTTGAAGTTCTAGCCTTGGTGAAGTGCTTCAAGCTATGTGTCAGTTGCCTTCGATCAGATATGGTCCCAATGCTAGTCGCCAGAGCATTTGGAGAAGGCATCAAGTCCCACAGGGAAGAGGCAAATAGTGCAGAGAAGGCAGAGAGTGAGAACTAAAGGTATTTTTGGAAATAGGAGGAAATGGCACCAAAGGTATACTTAGAGATAGTTCCACCTAGAACAGCTGCCAAGTAGATGGTTTTGCATGGTGCAGATGTACCAGCTAGAATATTCTCTTCAAATTTCCTTAGTAAATAATTGGTCTTCCTCCCTTGACAGAGTCTTCACCTTAAAGAACTAGCCCTGAGCTTGTTGGTCATGAGAATCTTTCGATTATGTGGAACATGCCTTAAACTTGGGAAGTTGTAAGCAACAGAGAAGCTTGTATTTTGTTTCTTGTAGTTTTTGCTTTTTCAGACTTAGTCTAACTCTTGTATAAAATTTCTTGGACTCGGTCCATCTTTTATAAAAAATCTTTGCAAATTAATGAAAACATTCTTTTTTCAATACTTGTCTCCAAATATCTATAATGATACTTGCTGATTCTTAGTCAGAAACATAGCTTTACCTAAATGTTCTTCTCAAATTTAGCCAAGTGATCGATCCAGCTACTCAAGCTCCTTAGTCAGTTAGGAAATCAGTTACCAATTAACACAGTGATTGGTCAGAAAGTCTCCTAGGTCCAAGTAACCTTACAGTTAGTTTTCTTTTGATGGCCAAGTTCAATCAATTACCAAGTTTCTTTCAATCATCACTGTAGATTAGTAGGGTGTAAATCAACAAACTTGGCAGTTATCTTTGTCAACTGGCTATCAAGCAGTCAGATGGGATTGAAACCAAAATAACGATGTGGGTAAAATCTAGATAATAATGAAGGTAAAACCTAAATAAGAATGAGAGTGAAACTCAGATTATGATGGTGGTAAAACCCGAATAATAATGGGAGTGAAACCCAAACAATGATGGGGGTAAAACCGAAATAAAAATGGAAGTGAAACCTGAACAATCATGGGGTATAACTCAAATAATAATAGAAGTAAAACCCAAATAATGACGGGGATAAAATCCAAATAATAATGGGAGTGAAACCCAGACAATGATGGGGGTATAACCTGAATAAGAATGGAAATGAGATCCAAGATGTAGGTTGAGATGTAGCCATCATCTTTGACCTAGTGTCAATCAACTAGATGAGTGTGAGACCCAAGATGGATTTTAAGAACAATGCCATCTTCTTTGGTTGGGTTTCAATCGACCAACTAGAAGTGAGACCTAAGATGAAGGTTGAAAATATAACCATCTTCTTCTCCCTAGTATTAATCAACCAAATATGAGTGAAATCCAAGATGGAGGTTAAGAACACAGCCATCTTCTTTGACTGGATATCAATTGACTAAATAGGAGTGACACTGCAAGAAGAACCACTATTAACAAGGCTACTTACCATCACTAATAGCTCGATCACCATCGATAATGCTATTAAGGATGGCAAATCATCACTAATAACCTGTCAAACTAACCTCATAACTAAAAGGGATTATTACTGACAAAAAAAACTCCATCGATAATAATTATTATTATCAATAGAATAGGTGATGGCAAAAGACATCATTATTTTTTTTCAATTATTATAAAAATTGAAAACAAATTAGCAATGGCTCTTGCCATTACTAAGTCATCGATAATTTTTTAAAATTTTAAATTTTAAATTAAGAATTAAAAAGCAAGTAGCGATGGTGTTGCTGTTGGTATTTGCCATTACTAATACTATTAGCGATGGCTAATTCTATCATGAATGCCATCAATACTAAGTTTTTTATTTTTTAAAAAATGAAAATAAACTTGCTAAAACCTATTTAAGTTATAATAAAATAGTAAATACAATTCTTGAACCCCATTATAAGTCAATTAACAATCAAGTACCATAATTACAAATAAAAAACTAATTATATCATATTAAAATATAAATTATATAATTTTATAAATTAATATTGCTTTACAAGTATCAAAATTAAATACATAGTATTAAATCAAAAAAAATCATATAAGATCCTCCTTATCATCATCGTCCTCCTCCTTCTGCTCCTATGCATCCTCTCCAGTAATTGATAGATGAGATCCGGAAGTCCCAACATCTTGAAATAAAGAAAAATAAAACATTACTAATAAGTTTCAATATAGAAGCATATATGTCAATACAAAGGCATATATTTTGATATACTTCAATTCTTGAATAGATTATTTGTACACATTTTATTCGATGATACGAAGCTACAGACACCCCTAACCCATCGATTGGATTGTTAAATTAAATTTTTACCTCCTAGGTTCCCTTCCTCGAGTCAAGTCTAAATATATAATTGTTGGCTCCACCCAGTGATTTTGATGAATAATAAAACATTGAGTGGATATTATATTCTAATGAGGATTTCATGTTGTGAGTTTTCAAGAAGAGAGCACCTCAAAATCTCAAAAATTTATGGTTTATGGCACGTAATGGCACGGAGCAATTCTCACAAATTCGGGCATCCTCTTCATTGAAAAAGGGCATCTAAATGTTTAAATATTATGTGTTTATGTTTTGTAGAATTATATTTATGATTTCGAGGCATTTACACTTGAATCTGAGATTTTTCAGTCTCAAGTGTCGACACCTGGACAGTCAAGTGTCAACACTTCAGCATTTGGCACAGACAAAAATCCTTGGCACGCCAAGTGTCGACACCTATATCCAAGTGTCGACACCAAGTGTCGACACTTAGGTTCCAAGTGTCGACTCAAGGCCTGAGAATTTTGAAAATACAGAACTTTATAATATTAAGAATTTTTGTGTCAAGTGTCGACACCTGTGCATCAAGTGTCGACACTTGAATGTTCAAGTGTCGACACTGAATGTTCAAGTGTCGACACTTGAATGTTCAAGTGTCGACACCTAGAGATCAAGTGTCGACACCTGACAGCCAAGTGTCGACACCTGACAGCCAAGTGTCGGCACTTGCAGCCTGACAGCTCTAACGAATCTATTTTTCTGGCTTGCAGAACTTGCTTTTCAAGCTCCAAACGGCTATTTCCAAGGTACCAACGGTCACAAACCATTTTTTGGAAGGTTCTTGGTGTATTTAACCTCTACCAACCTCATTTTAAAGTTATGAAAGAAGAGAGAAGTGTATTGAAGTGCATTCAAGTCTACTCAAAAGCCAAAAAACCAATATTCTCCCAAATACTTCACATCAAAAGCCTCTTATAGTTTGATTCCTTGAAAAGCCTACAAGCTCATCCTTATTTCATTCCAAAAGAGGGACTTTGAAAGAGATTACAAGGAAGAGTGAAGACAAAGCATCCACTTAAGCTTCAAAGATTCCAATCTACTCTTGAAGAGAGTTTGTTGTAGTTTTAAATTGTATATCTGTTTTTATTATGATTTGACCTTGCTTTCAAGGATGTCTTGAAAGAAGGTTATTGTGGTTTGTTGGTGAGCCAAAGGGATAAAACCAACTAGGGTTAACTTGTGAGGTCGAAGACAAAACAAGTGTTAAGGTTTGTTGGTAAGCCTAAGTGACAAAACCAACTTAGGTTTTGACTTGTGAGCCTTGTAAAAACAAGTCGACTGTAATCTAGTTTGGATTATAGTGAAATTCCCAAGGGTGGCTTGGGAAGTGGATGTAGGTGCTAGGTTTGCACCGAACCACTATAAATCTTGTATTTGTGTGTGATTACTCTTCTCCTCTCTTGCTCTTTAATTATTGCTAACATCTTGCATTAAATTTATCATTGTTCACAAGCACCATATTATTGTCTTAAATTTTTAAAAGACCCAATTCACCCCCCCCTCTTGGGCTCCATTTCTGGGCAACAAGTGGTATCAGAGCACCGGTACTCTCTTGTAGGTCCAAGGATCTTGAGTAAAAGATCATGGCAGCCCCAATAGGAATGGGTATTGTTGAAGGTCAAGCTTCAAATCGTCCCTCACTTTTTAATGGCACAAATTACACATACTGGAAGACACGCATGCGCATATTTATTCAATCTCTTGATTATAATTTGTGGAGGACAATTGTAAAAGGTCCTTATCAGCCTACAATGTTGATTAATGGCATTCTCACTCCAAAAATGGAAGATGATAGGGATGAGAATGACATTAAGCAAATCGAGCTTAATGCTAAGGCAATGAACCTTTTATTTTGTTCTCTTGATCCAAGTGAATTTAATAGAATATCAAATTGTCTCTCCGCCAAGGAGATTTGGGATACACTTGAGGTTACCCATGAGGGTACACACCAAGTGAAAACCACCAAGGTCAATATGCTAATTCACACATATGAAATGTTTAAAATGGAACCTACTGAATCTATCAGTGAGATGTGTACTAGGTTCACAAACATTGTGAATGGCATGAGAAGCCTAGGAAAAATTATTTCTAACGGTGAACTTGTGAATAAACTTCTCAGGTCTCTACCAGCTTCATGGGATGCACAGGTCACTGCTATTGAAGAAGCTAAGGATGTCAACACTCTCCCGCTAGAACAACTGTTGGGTTCTTTAATGACTTATGAGCTCTCGCTCAAACAAAAGAATAGAGATGTCGACAAAAAGAAGAAGGCGATCACGTTCAAATCTACTACTAGAGAGGACTCAAGCGAAGACTCCGAAGAAGATGATGAAGAAGATGAGACGGCTCTGTTAGCAAGAAAATTCAGGAGGTTCATGAGGAAGAAAAAGTTTAACTACAAAAAGAAACCTCTGAATGGTGAGCCGAGCAAAGAGAAGGACAAAGAAAAGGAGAAGGAGCAGCCTATGTGTTTTGAGTGAAAAAACCCGGGCATTTCAAGGTAGACTGCCCCTTGTTAAAGAAAAGCAGAAGAAAGCTGAGAAAGAAAGCCATGATGGCAACCTGGAGTGAAAGTGAAGACTCCAGTTCTGAGGAAGAATAGCAGGAGGTAGCAAACTTCTGTCTGATGGACGATCATGAAGAGGTATGTTCTAAAACCGAAAATGAATTTACTTTTGATGAGCTTCATGAAGTTTTTGACGAACTAGTCATAGAATTTCAAAAGTTAAAATCAAAACATAAAGATTTAAAGAAGCAAAATTTAGATCTAGCCAAAACAAATAACAACCTTTCAAATGAAAATGAATGCCTTCTTATACAAAATAAAAAATTAAATGATAAGATTATGGCACTTGAAAAAGAAAAGGATATCTTTAAAAGAAAAGTGACTTGCTTTCAAATGAAGATTTGTCAAAACAAAGCAAAGAAATTTTAAATGAAAACAAAAGATATAAAGAAGAAATTGAAAAACTAAAACCTTTTGTAGAAAAATTTACTTACAGTTCTGAAAAATTAAATTTACTCTTAAATAACCAAAGAGCAGTATTTGACAAAGTAGGTTTAGGATTCAGAACTCACAAGAAACAAAAACTCTTTAAAAAATTTTTTGTGCCTGCATCTTCATCCATTACTTGCTTTACTTGTGGTATCAAAGGACATAAATCTTATATGTGCAACAAAAAAAAGTTAAAAAATACTAAGAAAGTTTGGGTTCCAAAAGGAACCAATGCCACTAACCAAAAAGGATCCAAGATGGCTTGGGTACCTAAAGTCTCTACTTGATCTTTATTACAGGTATGCCTTGCAACCAATAAGAAAAGGATGTGGTACCTTGATAGCGGTTGCTCAAGACATATGACAGGAGATGTGGAGCAGTTCTCATCACTCTCATATCAAAATGGTGGCAATATAACTTTTGGTGATAATGGAAAGGAAAAAATTATCGGTATTGGTAAAATCCATATCACCCCTACCTCTTATATTGATAATGTATTATATGTTGATGGTTTAAAACATAACTTGCTTAGCATTAGTCGGTTTTGTGACAAAAATTTTAAAGTTGTTTTTGAATCTTCTTTGTGCATTGTTTCTAGTCTAGATGACAATGGAATCAAGTTCATTGGTCATAGGCATGGCAATATTTATATGGTTGATCTTGATGATCTCCCTATTCAGAAAGGTTAATGTCTAGTGGCAATGGAAGCCAAGATCGATGAAACTAGTTGGCTTTGGCATCGTAGACTAGGACATGCAAGCATGCATTTAATTTCAAAACTTAGCAAAAAGAACTTGGTAAAGGATTTGCCTAAACTCAATTTTGAAAAAGATAAGATTTGCAGTGCATGTCAACTTGGAAAACAAACAAAATATTCTTTCAAACCAAAGGGAGTAATCTCTGCATCTAGACCTTTGGAATTGCTTCACATGGACCTCTTTGGGCTAACTAGAACATCTAGTTTGGGAGGTAAGAAGTATGGTCTAGTCATTGTAGATGATTTCTCACGATTTACATGGGTCATATTTTTAGCACATAAAGATGAAACTTTTTCTGAATTTATTAGATTTCATAAAAGAGTTTTGAATGAAAAAGGTGTTTCAGTAGTATCTTTGAGAAGTGATCATGGAACCGAATTTGAAAATGCCGATTTTGATAAATTTTGTATTGAAAATGGAATTCATCATAATTTTTCTGCACCTAGGACACCTCAACAAAATGGGGTAGTAGAAAGAAAAAATAGAACTCTTGAAGAAATGGCACGCACCATGCTTTGTGAAAATGATTTACCTAGATATTTTTGGGCGGAAGCCATAAATACTGTATGCTATATTTTAAATCGAGTTTTAATTTGACCGATTTTAAAGTAAACACCTTATGAGCTTTGGAAGGGTAGAAAACCTTCAATTCATTATTTTCATGTTTTTGGATGCCGTTGTTTCATCTTAAACAATGGTAAAGATAATTTGAGTAAATTTGATGCCAAATCAGATGAGGGAGCCTTTTTAGGCTACTCCACATCTAGTAAGGCATACAGGGTCTTCAACAAAAGAACACTTGTTGTTGAAGAATCCATACATGTGGTATTTGATGAAACTAACCAAAAATTTTCAAGAAAAGAAGATGTACTTTCTGATGAAACAGGTAGCAAGAAAACTGAAGAAATAAACAACAATGAAGGGCTTACCAAGGAACAGAACGATGATCAAAACACTGAAGGAGATCAAGCACAAGGTGATGAAAATACATCAACTGTTGATCCATTACTAAAAGAATGGAGGTATGCTCTTGGACACCCAAAATAACTAATTATAGGTGATCCATCTAAAGGTGTAAGTACTCGATCATCCCTTAGAAATATCTGTGATTACTTAGCTTTTGTGTCTCAAATTGAACCTAAAACTATTGAGGAAGCTGAATGTGATAATAATTGGATAAATGCTATGCAATATGAACTTAATCAATTTAAAAGAAACAATGTTTGGACATTAGTAGATAGGCTTTCAAACACTTCAATTATTGGTACAAAATGGATTTTTCGAAATAAACTTGATGAAAATGGAGTAGTAACTAGAAATAAGGCTAGACTAGTTGTCAAAGGATACAATCAGGAGGAAGGGATAGATTTTGATGAAACCTGTGCTCCTGTGGCTAGACTTGAGGCAATTAGGCTATTGTTGGCTTTTGCTTACTTCATGAATTTTAAACTATATCAAATGGATGTTAAAAGTGCCTTTTTAAATGGTTTAATTGAAGAAGAAGTTTATGTTGAGCAACCCCCTGGTTTTGAAAATTCTGAATTTCCAAATCATGTTTATAAACTTCATAAAGCTTTATATGGATTGAAACAAGCTCCAAGAGGTTGGTATGATCGTTTAAGCTCCTTTTTGCTGAAAAATGATTTTACTAGAGATAATGTAGATAAAACCTTGTTTTTAAAGAAAAAGAATGATGATCTCTTAGTTGTACAAATCTATGTAGATGATATAATATTTGGTGCTACTAATGAATCTCTTTGTCAAGATTTTGCAAAGTTAATGCAGGGTGAGTTCGAGATGAGCATGATGGTAGAACTGAATTTCTTTCTCGGACTCCAAATAAGGCAAACCAAAGAGGGGATCTTCATCAACCAAATAAAATACACAAAAGAAATACTCAAGAAGTTTAGGATGGAGAACACTAAGCCTTTAGGTACCCCTATGAGCTCTACATGTAGACTTGACAAGGATGAATCAGGTAAGTCTATAGACCAAAAATGATATGGTGGCATGATCGGTTCATTATTATATCTTACTGCCAGTAGGCCAGATATCATGTTTAGTGTCTGTATGTGTGCTAGATATCAGTCTAATCCTAAAGAGTCTCATCTTTTGGCTGTTAAACGCATACTTAGATATCTATCTGGATCAATTGAAATTGGTTTATGGTACTCTAGAGATTCTTCATTTGAATTGATTGCTTATTCTGATGCTGACTTTGCTGGGTGTAAACTTGATCATAAAAGTAATAGTGGAACCTGTAAGTTTCTTGGAGTAAATTTGATCTCTTGGAATAGCAAGAAACAGAACTCAGTTGCTCTATCTACGGCGAAAGCCGAATATATAGCTGCTGGAAGCTGTTGTGCTCAAATCCTCTGGATCAAACAGCAACTCGAAGATTTTGGCATTAAACTAACTAAGACACCCATAAGATGTGACAATACTAGTGCAATCAACCTATCTAAAAATTCTATGCAACATTCAAGAAGTAAACACATTGAAATAAGACATCATTTCATAAGAGATCATGTACAAAACTCTAATGTAATTCTTGATTTTGTTTGTACTGATGATCGTTAGCAGATGTGTTTACCAAGCCTTTAAGTGAGGATAGGTTCTGTCTGATTAGAAGAGAGTTAGGTGTCATTGATCCATTCTCCTAGAACTCTTTTAGTATCAATTATACCTAAGTCCTAGAGCTCAAAACCTATTGTTTAAAGCCCCAAAATCCTTATCAAAATATTTCCTATTTTTTAAAAAAAATTTCTGGATTTTCTCGACTTTTTTGGCTAAGTGTCAATACTCAAAAATTGTCAAGTGTCGACACCTGACCAAGTGTCGACACTTGACACATTCGAAGTGTCGACACTTGCGAAACCGAAGCTATTTTTAAAAAGGCCGAACAAGGATTTTGTAATTTTCTTTCCCCCGTCGATTTCTTGCAACAGTGGTCCCCTCTATCCAAATCCATTCTTTTACTCTTTAATCCATCACAAATCAGGTATTTTCCCCTTCCATTTTTATTTTATTTTTCCTCGTTTTTGGTTTTGTCGTTTTCGAACCAAACAACCGTGATTGGGTTTTTTCGAATTTTTTTCATGCATCTAACCGAATTTTTGCATGTTTTAGTGGATTTCTAAAACTCCATTTGAGGGAATAGTGATTTAAACGTATTTTTCTCGGATTTCCCTCATCTTTTGTCGTTTTCATGTCCTTTTCACCCACTTTTCGCAAAAACACTGTTCTATTGATTTTTGACCGAAATAATTTGGGTTTTCATCTCAATTAAGTATGCTAAATCCATTTATTGATAATTTAGAAAGGTTTCTCATGATATATTTGCGACATTTTCACCTATTGGCTAAAACCCTAAGTGTTTAGACCCAAATCCCATGGTTTTTGATTTTTAGACCTTACAAAAATTATTTTTCCAAAGATTCAAATATGTTCTAACGAACAAAAATATTTTCTATTAATATTGTTCAGAATTTTGTCATTTAATCAAAGTATAAATTATAAAAATTCCACTTTAAACTGATTTACAATTTTTTCAGATGTTGTTGGTTTAAATTCTGGTTTTCAAAACCTATCTGAACATTTTTTTTAAGAAATGAAACTCTCAGCCTGTAGCCAGTCCCTTAGTTCTAAACCTATGTTCTTTCTTCCTTGGTCAGCTTGTTGTAATGGGTCCCAGGAAGAGACTTGCAGTTAGGGAGAGGCCCAGTCATGGTGTTGAGAGGAGGTCGAAGGCCAGATTCGATACAGCACAGCCTAGTATTATAGCCACACCGAGCTCCCCCTGTAGAGAGGATGGTAGGAAAGTTAGTAGCCTCAGGGAGGAGAGTCGACTTGCAGTGTTTCGGCAGGCACCACTTTGGCATTCGACCGGTACTCACTGATGCTGGATTAGTACCATTTTGCACCATGCAGGAGAGGTACTATCCTCACCTAGTGAGAGAGTTTTATGGTGCACTGGACTGTCAACGTCTACTGTGGACTACTTCAGTCAGGGGCATTTAGATTTCATTGATAGATGAGCTGCTGAGCAGAGTATGGGAGATCCCCCGGAGGGGAGTCTGTGTCTTTTCAGTGGATGATAGAGAGGCTGCATTCAGGTACATACTTGAGAGAGAGGACGTTCGTGGTATATCCGTAGTTATCGTGAACCAGTTATCATTGGAGATGCGCCTGCTGCACCACATCACTGCACGGATTCTGCTACCGAAGACTGGGAGATTTGACTTCATCACCGAGAGGGAGTTGATGGTGATGACGAGCCTGATTGAGAGGAGGCAGATTGATCTTCTATCCCTGATGCTCACTCAGATGCATGATGCTGTGACACAGTGCCGACATTGTCTACCATACGGCATGGCACTGACCCGACTTTTCAGAGCATGTGGAGTATCATTGGAGGGGGAGATCCCCAAGGAGATACTACACACCGATGTGTACGACGAGAGGTCATTGCATCGCATGGGATACAGGTTAGTTGGAGGTCGATGAGTTCGCAGAGAGTCTGGCCAGGAGCCAGATGAGGAGGACGAGATTCGAGAGGCAAAGGCTGGACCATCTGAGCCAGCAGTTTTTCCTCCAGTAGATGTACCATCGACACAGGCATAGCACTTGTCTCCTGACACTTCAGCTCTTCCGCCACCGTCTACAGGACTATCTTTTGAGGAGCATGCCAGAGAGCAGTTCACAGAGATCAGAGGTGAGATAACTCAGCTACGTAGCGAGGTCGAGCTTCTACGAGCACATACTACCTCGGAGTATGCTGAGATTCGTAGATCCATGGAGGAGGGATTCTCTCGCATTGAGGGTCTGTTAAGATCCCTTATACCTCCTGCAGCCCCTGCAGTTGCACGTTCAGATGATGATGATGACGATGATGATGATGATGGCGGTGATCACCAGAGCGACCATGCTGATTTTGTTGAAGGTGGTGATCAGGATGTTGACCGAGCTACAGATGTGGTGGGCAGTGATAGCGACAGTGTTGGTGGTGCCGATGCTTATGAGATGGTCAGTCGAGATCCTCCCACTACACCAGCTCCTACTACTGTCTTGGTTGATTCCACACCGGACCTTGTTACGCCAACTGATCGTCTTTCACCCCCTTCCACTAGATCATCTAGGGTTGTACCCACCTTTGGTCCTTACGGCCGCACTAGGAGTCGTCATGCTTTAGCACCTCCTAGGGCATTAGCCACTAGATATAGGATCAGTGCTCCTTTCAGTCTTGATGTTCCATCTGATGAGGATTAGCCTCACAGATGCCTGTTATAGCTCTTGTGTTGTATGTTTGATGCTTATTTGACTTATATGATATCTATATGTTTCAGCTCTTGCTAATGACTCAGCAAATTTTGTACTGAAAACTTATCTTATATATATATTTCTGTTTAGTACTCTTTATTTGTGCTTCAATGAATCAATTTACTATTTTTTGGCTCTGATACTCTTTTATCTTGGTATATTTTAGCTCTGATACTCTTTGATATTAGAATAATTTTGGCTCTGATATCTATGTTATTTGTTTCTCTACTATCTTTTTGTCTCCATGCTCATTGTGAGGGGGAGGAAAAATTTTCCTTTCTAATGATTGACAAAAAGGGGGAGAAAGTGTATTGATTTTATTGATGTATAAATTTGTTGAGAAAAAGGTGTTAAGTCATAAAGTGTTAATTCATAACTTTGTTGAGAAATTGTATTGATTGTGTTGATTTTTCACCTTGTAAGAATCTTTGAAGTTTACCTTAATAAGAAGTATCTAATTAAGGGAGAGATTGATTCTTCCTAACTATGAAGTTTTTTGCCTCTCTTATGAACTTAAATTCATATTCATAAATTATAATGGTTAAAGTTTGAGATATATTGCCTTTTTACTCAAGCTTTTGTCATCATCAAAAAGGGAGAGATTATTGGCTCCACCCAGTGATTTTGATGAATAACAAAACATTGAGTGCATATTGTATTCTAATGAGGATTTCAAGTTGTGAATTTTCAGGAATAAAGTACCTCAAAATCTCAAAAACTTATGGTTTATGGCACGTAATGGCATGGAGCAATTCTCACAAATTCGGGCATCCTCTTCATTGAAAAAGGGCATCTAAATGTTTAAATATTATGTGTTTATATTTTGTAGAATTATATTTATGATTTCGAGGCATTTACACTTGAATCTGAGATTTTTCAGTCTCAAGTGTCGACACCTGGACAGTCAAGTGTCGACACTTTAGCATTTGGCATAGACAAAAATCCTTGGCATGCCAAGTGTCGACACCTATATCCAAGTGTCGACACCAAGTGTCGACACTTAGGTTCTAAGTGTCGACTCAAGGCCTGAGAATTTTGAAAATACAGAACTTTGTAATATTGAGGATTTTTGTGTCAAGTGTTGACACCTGTGCATCAAGTGTCGATACTTGAATGTTCAAGTGTCGACACCCATAGATCAAGTGTCGACACCTGACAGCCAAGTGTCGACACTTGCAGCTTGACAGCTCTAATGGATCTATTTTTCTGGCTTGCAGAACTTGCTTTTCAAGCTCCAAACGGCTATTTCTGAGGTACCAACGGTCACAAACCATGTTTTGGAAGGTTCTTGGTGTATTTAACCTCTACCAACCTCATTTTAAAGTTATGAAAGAAGAGAGAAGTGTATTGAAGTGCATTCAAGTCTACTCAAAAGCCAAAAAGCCAAAATTCTCCCAAATACTTCACATCAAAAGCTTCTTATAGTTTGATTCCTTGAAAAGCCTACAAGCTCATCCTTATTTCATTCCAAAAGAGGGACTTTGAAGGAGATTACAAGGAAGAGTGAAGACAAAGCATCCACTTGAGCTTCAAAGATTCCAATCTACTCTTGAAGAGAGTTTGTTGTAGTTTTAAATTGTATATCTGTTTTTATTGTGATTTGACCTTGCTTTCAAGGATGTCTTGAAAGAAGGTTATTGTGGTTTGTTGGTGAGCCAAAGGGATAAAACCAACTAGGGTTAACTTGTGAGCCCGAAGACAAAACAAGTGTTAAGGTTTGTTGGTAAGCCTAAGTGACAAAACCAACTTAGGTTTTGACTTGTGAGCCTTGTGAAAAACAAGTCGACTGTAATCTAGTTTGGATTATAGTGAAATTCCCAAGGGTGGCTTGGGGAGTGGATGTAGGTGCTAGGATTGCACCGAACCACTATAAACCTTGTGTTTGTGTGTGATTACTCTTCTCCTCTCTTGCTCTTTAATTATTGCTAACATCTTGCATTAAATTTATCATTGTTCACAAGCACCATATTATTGTCTTAAATTTTTAAAAGACCCAATTCACCCCCCTTCTTGGACTCCATTTCTCGGCAACAATAATGCTTCTATATATAAAAATTTAAACCAAGTAAATAAATTTATTAATAGACTTACATACTATGATGGCTATTATAATGAAGTTAGCTAATAGCACATATATGGGTCTCGAAGAATCTTGATGACTGTATCACGGAAGGTGTCTTGGAAGATCTGAGGATGCTTTGTAAAAAGGTGGGTCATGATATTCTCGATGTGTACATCACCCCACGTCTGAGTCATCGAGGCATGAGATAAGGACGCTAAAGACCAGCAGCTACCAGAGGGTCGAAGTTGTGCCTAAATCCTATGACCTAGCTTTTACTCATCTCTTCGGTGGCCTTGAGCCATATCTCGAAAGGAGAGGTTGAGATGAAAGGTTCTCACCATGCCGTGATATGACATACTCCACATAATCCACCAACATAGTTTACAAATTGATTAGTCTAATTATACATGTCAATATATTTAAAAATTAACACTTAAAGTTTTAAATTGTTACCATGATATGTCGAGATCTTAGATCTAAGTAATCACCAGTCCTCTTGGATTGGTGTATGGCCTCCCATAACTATAGCTATCCTAGTATATAATCCAACTACCATGTCTATAATAAATAAATAATAAAATAAATTAATTAAAATATATATCATCAATTTAATATGAAATTAATATAAGTATAGAATTCTTATAAATCTATCGGCTATCACATGCATGCCAACAGAGTTACTAGTGTACTTGATTAGATCTTGCTAGGCAGTACGATTATGTCATGCCCTCTTTCACTTACCAGAGTACTTGATAGTACTCCACTAGTCACAGAGGGCCTCCCATACATCCACTTGCATCCGGTAATTCCTAAAAGACTTCTAATCCAATGGTGACTTGAAATTGGAGTGCTCTATAGCAGCCTCCTTGAGATTGTATAACCCATCCTAAAGTCTATGTGTGGCCAACTCCTCAAAGGTTGAATGGCCAGCCTCCTCATCTTAAGGAATCTCGAATCAATAGTACTCCTATAAGTAGAAGCAAGCATGTATTAAATAAATATAAAATAAATATTTTATGAATTTAAAAACTAAATACATTTGACTTACCAAGAATATCTTCTAGGTTACATCATGAACTCTCAATGGCCAACTAGAGAACTCATTCACCGATCTTGGCATCAATTGACGAATAATCCTAGTAACCACCCAGACACTTCAAGCTCCCTAAATGTGATGTAAATTAAAAATTGATAATAAGTGTTAACTCTAAAATGACAAAATTTTAAATATATTAATTTAAAATATAGTATTTATAAGCAACTTTGAATATGGATGAGCTATATATCTCCGATCAAGTTGGAGGCACCACGAGCTGGGTAGCTCCTTGACTACGGTGCTGGGTCTGAGAGCCAATCACTGTAACGTGTGACTGTGGGGTCACTAGTGACCCCACATCCATGAAACCTATTCGCAAAACATCTAATATAAAGAATATTATATTAGATAATAAAGTATAAAATAATATAAAAAATAATATCTAAAGTTTTAAAGTTTATAGCAGGGTGTGAATGATGTAGAACCATGTGAGCTAGCAACATAATCGCTCTATCCTCAAGAGCTCTGTCCTTTAGAGCTCTCTCTTTGGCTAGCACAACTCTGGCCTCTAGAAGATATGATATATAGTCTCTAAAAATAAAAATAAATAGATTTACCAAATTAATTATACAATTATGGGTGGCAATGTATGATTTAAAATGATTACAAAGATAATAGATGGAGATAAAGAAAGTAAAATAACAAGAGAAGATAAAACCAAGCTCCCTCTCTCTACAAGCACTAAAGAAAAAAAGTGGAGGAGATGGAGAACAAGGAGACAACGGTGATTGGAGAACATGCTACTAGTTTGTCCTAATGGTTCCCTCTCTCTCACTAGGAATTGAAGTTCTTATAGAGTTTTTAGTTTTAATTTTTTATTTTTTTGGAAGATAGGAGGAGCACTTGCTAGCACATGCAAAACAAGTATTTAAAATAATTCTTATATACTTAGCAACAAAATTATACATGGAATAAAAAGGTAAGTATTTAATATGATTCAAGATAAGTATTTTTGTTATTACACATAATAGGTAAATAGTAAAAAAAGGTAAGAAAAAAACTAACAGCAATGCATAATAATAAGATGTTATCTTGTTTGCTAATTTTTAGTTAAAATTTATCTTAAAATTTCATTTTATTTGCTAACTTTTGAATAATGACTAGTTGTCTAGTTTATATTATTTATGTTGGTAATAGGTTCTGTAATCGAAAAGAAAAGAGATTGGGGGAAAGGTAAAGGAGTTAAACCAATATATGATACAAAGTTAGAAGTTTTTGATAAAAGATAATTATTTTAAATTTATTTTATATAATTAGTAAAATCTTACAAATTTAATATTTAGTTTTATTATTTGATATGAATGTACTACTATTTTTACTTGAAACCATAAGATCAGCAGTCTTTTTCACTAGAATATCCTCTTCAACTCCATCATTTGGTAGGTGACAATAACAGTGATACAGTTATCATACCAATCATTCCTGATACCTCTAATTTCAAAGCGAGCATCCATCATGCCTTGGCACCAAAATAACTTCAGATCCTAGCTTGTGCTCTACATGCCGAGATCGAAATCTTATGCAAATAGAATATACATCCATGCAAACCAAATTAATTACTTAATTAATTAAATAAAAAATTAATTAATTAATTAATTAATTATATATCTAAATAAATAAATATTTGATCATCATATTAGTGTACTTGCAAATCCCTTCTTTGTGCCATTCATCTATCCAACTATTAACTTCATTTATCATGGAGATTCTAAGTGTTTCTTCATCTTTAATTAGTACCATAATCTAATATTAATTGTACTAGATAAATATTTAAGTATTCTTTTAATATATCATAAATGTGGTTCCTTAGGATTTGATTGATATCTGGCATATATATAAATACTGAACATAATATCTGATCTACTTGGAGTAACATAAAATAAAGAACCAATGATATCTCTATATAATTTTTCATTGATACTTTTATTGTTCTCATCCTTATCAAGCGTACAAGAAAGACTCATAGGTTGTCAAGTGATTTTGTTGTCTCCATCCTAAGTTTTTTTAGAATTTCTCTAGTATATTTTGTTTGGTTAATGAAGATTATTTTTTTAGTTTGCTTGATCTGGAATCCAAGAAAAAAATTTAGCTCTCCCATCATGCTCATTTTGAACTTCACTTATTTAACTTGATAAATTCTTGATAAAAAAAATTATTAATGGTACCAAAAATAATATCATCAATATATATTTGTACAACTAATAAGTTATCATTCATTCTTTTCAAAAATAAGGTAGTGTTTATATTTTTTCTTATAAAATTATTTTTCAAGTAAAAATCTGTTTAATCTATCATACTATGCATGTAAAGCTTATTTTAAACCATATAAAACTTTACATAGTTTATAAACATGATTTAGATAAGAATGATTTTTAAAACCAGGAGGTTATTCTACATAAACCTCTTCTACCAAATACCTATTTAAAATATATTTTTAATATCCATTTGATATAATTTGAAATTCATGAAATATGCAAATATAAGTAATAACCTAATTGCTTCTAATATAGCAACATCTACAAAAGTTTTATCAAAATCAGTGCTGTTTTCTTAATTATATCCTTAGTAACTAATCTAGCTTTATTTCTAGTGATATATCTATTTCATCTAATTTATTTCTAAAAATCTATTTTGTACTAATTATTAAAAAATTAGATGGTCTTATTACTAAAGTTCAAACCTTATTTCTTTTTAATTGATTTAATTTTTCTTGTATTGTATTAATCCAATTAGGGTATTTTTCAATTTTTTCAATACTTTAAATTCTATTTGAGATATAAAAGCTAAGTAATCATATACATTACTATAATTAATTCCTTTGGATGTCTATGGGCAAACCTTCACTCTTTATGTAGATCATTTTGTCTAGATGAAGTTCTCTCTTTTTCTTTCTCCTTCTTTTAATCTTCTTCAAGGCCCTTGAAGGATGCATTTTTTAGTATCAAATTTTTCATTCTTCGAAGACCTGCATTATCATTCAAAACATCTTTTTTTCTAGAAGATTTATTGTTAGATTCATCAAAAACTATAAGCATAGATTCTTCAACAAGGATTCTCTTGTTAAAGACTCTGTATGTCTTGTTAGATGTGGAGTATTTTAAAAAGATACCCTCATTTGACTTGGTATTAAATTTTTCTAGGCTATCTTTTCCATTATTTTGTATAAATCATCAACATCCATAAACATGAAAGTATTTTATACATAGGTTTCTACCTTTTCAAAGTTTAAAGATATTCTTTTTTTAAATAAGATGAATCAAAACATGGCTTAAAATATAACATACTATATTGATGGCTTCCATCCAAAAATATCTTAGGAGGTTGCTTTTACATAGCATGGTGCATACCATTTCTTCTAAAATCCTATTTTTTATTTCTATAATCTTATTTTATTGAGGTATCCTAGATACAAAAATTATGTTGATTACCTTTTTTATTATAAAAGTTTTAAAATCTTGGTTTTTAAATTCAATTCCATGATCACTATGAATACAAACAGTTGAACAACCTTTTTTATAAAATTTGATAAAAGCTGAAAAGTTTCATCTTTATGTGCCAAAAATATAATCCAAGTAAAACGAGAAAAATCATCTACAATAACAAAACCATTTTTCTTCCCTTCTAAACTAGTAGTTCTTATGGGATCAAATAAACCCATATGTATTAATTTCAAGGGTCTAGATGTAGAAATAATACCTTTTGATTTGAAAGAACTTTTAGTTTATTTTCTAAATTGATATGCATTACAAATTTTATTTTTTCAAAAATTAAGTTTTAGTAAGTCTTTTATAAGACCTTTTGATCAATTTAGAGAGCAACTGCATGCTAGCATATCTTAATCTATGATACCATAACCAATTAGCCTTATTGACTTTGGCTTCTATTGCAACTAGACATTAACCATCTTGTTTAGGAAGATCATCAAGATCTACCATGTAGATGCTTCCATGTCTATGCCCAATGAACATAATTCTATTATCCTTGAACTTGAAAACTGGTGAAGGCACCTCAATTCCAATCCCTGAGCCTCAACCACTACAAGGTTCACCAGTTCAGACAGCTTTTGATGATTCCATACCAGACTGTACTCCCATTGCTCCTCCTACTCCTTCTGATACTCCAATACCTGAACCTGCTCCTGCTATTGCTCTAGAACCATCTACTATCCATCATGTTGATATCACAGAGCAGCTTAATAAATTTGTAGAAGGTTTGTTAAATTCGTTTGGATCCATGATTAATGATCTAAAAGCAAAAGTGGATCAAAGTATTAATGAGTTTAAGGAAGAATTGAATTATGTGAAAATGGGTATGGGAGATATAGAGAGAAGACTAAAAAGTGAGGACAACTACATAGAAGATTTTGGGATTCTCAGAGGTGAACTAGGAAGGCTAAGAGGATCAGTCAAAGCATTTGTAAATGTACAAGCTTCTGAAATTCTTTCAATGTAGAAGGAAGTTGCAGAAATAAAAGTATTAATCGAAAATTTGATTGCTTCCAAGAGTACGAAGAAAATTAAAGCTAAATTGAAAACTATTAACAGTTTTTTTGTGGAAGCTGATGACTAAGGTTGAAGACCTTCAAGCTGCTTAGAGTGCACCACTTTCAGCACCACTGGATCCTACTCCTAGACCTAGGCCTCAATCTTTTGCTGGTCAATATGTTCATCCCAGACAACCAGCTCCTCATTTTAGGCCACATGGATTCTATGCTACTCCACCATCTGAAGTGTTAGATCCTGACCTAATTGCATCTATGCCTCCGAGCATCCAAATTCCGGGTCGATCTACAAATCCTAGGGTAGACATAGAAAGTGACTAGATGTATTCTCTTTGAAATGAAATGAAAGTTTGTACTTTGTATTGAACATCTTTGAAATGAAATGAATGTTTGAATTCTGTCTATCAATTACTCTTGTGCTTATGTCTTTGATATAACCATGATACATTTTAATCAGAATATCAAGATGAATGTGAGAAAGTGAAATTATCTCAAACAAATTTTAAATATTTTCTCATTCTATTTTAAAATCTGAGCTTCATTCTAACTTCACCTTTTTGATTGATTGACAAAAAGGTGGAGAAATTTATGGAGATATTGCATGAAAAGGATAAGATGTGTTTATGTTTGTATTTTTGCTCTCATACATAAAGCTTGAAAAGGATAAAACCTATTTGCTAATGCTCTGATACATTACATGAATCACAATAAGCTTTGATTCCTTTAAGCTCTGATACATAATATTGTAAGCTCTGACCTATAAATAACCTCTGATATATAATATTTCAAGCTCTGATACACAATGCTTTAAGTGTTTCAAGCCCTGATATAACATTTTAAGCTCTGATATTTGAAGTTCTCTTAGAAACTTTTAGTCTTTGAACTTGCATGAAAAATGTGTTAAAACATGGAGTATCTTATTGAGGGGGAGATTACCTCTCTCTGCCCTAATTCTCCTTCCATGGTTTGACACTATTTAAAGTCAATTCTTTTTACTTGTTCATACATTCTTGCAAATACAATTATACAAGTAATTGTAGAGTTTTATCTTATGTTTTCATGCCCAGTGTTTTGTCATCATCAAAAAGGGAGAGATCGTTGATCCCATAAGTGATTTTGATGATAACTAAACATTTGAACATGCACATTTATTTCTAACAACTCTTCAAGTAGTTTACAAGTTTTTGTAGGATGACTTACTTGTTTCAACTTCAACTTCTGTATCTTTACTTCTTGTTTTGAGTTGTGTTGTAATCTTATTTTATAAAGAAGAACCTAATGAAAAAGTTAAGAAAAATCTATAAAAAGGGTTACTTCTATGCGTGTGTGTGCCTTAAATTTGTTTTGAGTTGGTGTGCATGAAATGTTTAAAAGTATTGGTGAGAGTTTTTTTCTGAGTTGAATTGTAAAAATCCTGAAGAAGTCACTCGAGCTGACCCGGCATAATGAAGAGCTGACTCCACCTCTTGGCACGCATCAAGGATTCTGGTACGCAGCAATCCGAGCCGACTTGAAGGTAACCGAGCCGACTCCAGTAAATTCGAGTCGACTGGAATAAGTCTGAGCCGACTCTTCCAAAGTCCAGTTTTTGAAATTTTCTGAGAACATCCACGCGAGCCAATCAAACCTCAAAGAGCCGACTCCGCCCGAACAAATTTTGAAGACCTGAGAAAGCGAGCTAACTCGAACAGCAATGAGCCAACTCTTTGAAAGTAAAGATTTCAAAACCTGAGAAGAAGAGCCGACCAAAGTTCAAGAGAGCCGACTCCTCAAGTTCAAGATTTTCAAAGATGAAAGTTTGAGCCAACCTGAGCTATGAAGAGCCAACCCGTCTAGAGTGAAGTTTTGCACCCTGAGACAAAGAGTCGACTGCACTGAAGAACTGGCAACTCGACCTATCGACTTGACGGATCCGAGCCGACTCGAAGGAATCCGAACCGACTCGAATATCATCTTCATGTACATAATGGCTAGTTCTAGAATTTCTTTTGAATACCAAAAAGTGCTTCAACGGTCATATGTCACATCCCAACAGTCTACAACATCTCAAACTATCATGGAGTGATGGAAGACCATATATTTGAGGAGTTTTGAACTTCCTTGAAGCAAGTATTAGTGAGTTCCTTAAAGTTTTGAAAGCTTTATTGAATATCCTACCTAACAACAAGGAAAAGAGTACAAGAGCATTCAAGTCAGTCTTCAAGTCTTTACCAACTCTGATCTAAAGCTTGAAGTAATTTGGAAAGAAGCCACTGAAGCAATTAAAGCATTTTGAAGCACATTCAAGTGGACTTCTATCAAGCTGCACAAGCAACTATCTAACAAATTGAGTTTATCATTTATTGTTGTATTTATTTCAATTCATTCTTGAATTGTTTGGGTTATTGGTGAGCCCGTTTGAAAAACCAAATAGGTTCTTAGTGAGCCTTTGATAAAAACCAAGTGTTGGGTTCTTGGTGATCCTAGTAAAATCAAGTTAGGTTCTTGGTGATCCTGTGAAAACCAAGTTGGGTTTCTTTGGTGATCTTGTTTAAAACCAAAGAGTGTTGGGTTTTTTTTGGAGATCCCGTTAAAACCAAAGTGTAGAGATTTTGGATTGTGATCCTGTTAAACAATCCTGCTATATTTGGATATGAATATAGTGGAAAATCCAAGTGGTATCTTGGATAGTGGACATAGGAGCTGGGTTGCTTTGAACCACTATAAATTCTGTGTGTTTGTGTTGATTATCTGATCTTATTTAGCTTTTGCAAGTTATTATTTTGCCACAGCACCTAACACTTTATAAGGGATTTTTATTTGCACATTGTCTACTTAAATTTTTAAATTTCCAATTCACCCCCCTCTTGGATAGCCACTTGGGCAATAACTGGTATCAAAGCAGTGTCTCTGAATACATAAGAGTAAAGATTGATGGCTCATCCAATGAGTACGTCCTTGGCTGAAGGCCAATCAACTAATAGACATCCACTTTTCACTGGCACAAATTATGCATACTAGAAAGCTAGAATGAAGATTTATGTTCGAGCAGTTGATTTTTAGTTGTGGAAGGTCATTCTAAAGGGTCCTTATATCCCCATGGTTAAAATTGATGGAGTGGACATTCCAAAACCTGAAGAGGATTGGGACGAACATGACATGAAAATGGATGAGTTAAATGCCAAAGCAATGAACTTGTTATATTATGCTTTGGATAGTAATGAGTTTAATTGAATTTTCATTTGCTTCTCTACAAAAAAATTTGGGATAAACTTGAGGTGACCCATAAAGAAACTTCTCAAGTGAAATCTTCAAAAAATAATCTTCTTGTGCATAGTTACGAATTATTCAAAATGGAACCTAATGAAACAATCTCTGCTATGTTTTCACATTTCACTGATATTATTAACGGGTTAAAAAGTCTTGGCAAGGTATATTCTAATGCAGATCTTGTATAGAAGATTCTAAAATCTCTTCCGGACAAATGAGATCCAAAAGTGACTACTATCCAGGAAGCAAAAGATTTGAATACCTTACTATTGGATGAACTGCTAGGATCTCTCAGCACTCATGAACTGACCATGTAGCACAGAACTGAAGATGATCAAAAGAAGAAGAAATCTATTGCATTCAAAGCTACTATGGATTCAAGAAAGGATGAAGAATCGAAAGAAGAATGCTCCTCTATTGAAAGTGACATGGAAGATGAAGATGTTGTCATGGTCGTTAAGAGATTTAAGAAGTTCTTGGGAAAATGAAAAGGAAGAAACTATAGGAAATTCCATAAGAACAAAGAATTCAGTAAAGAAAGGGACAAGGAAAAAGAAAAAGAAAAAGAACTGCCCACCTGCTATGAATGTAAAAAACCAGGGCACATTCGACCAGATTGTCCATTACTAAAAAAGAGGTTCAAGAAAAAGAAAAAGAGAGCTATGGTAGCGATGTGGAGCGACAGCAAAGCATCCTCATCTACTGAAGAAGAAAAGACCACGAAATCTACGAATTTATGTCTATTGGGTCTTGAAAATGAGGTATCATCCCCTGATCTTCAAATCGAATTTATATATGATGAATTGAATTATGCATTTCATGATTTGCTTATTGAATTCAAGAAAGCTCGGGTTAAAATCAAATCCTTGAAGAAACAAAATGATTTTTTACTAAAAGACAAGGATGAAATTTTTGAAAAGAATAACATTTTGCAAAAGGAACTGAATATCTTTTCTGATAATGTTATTGCTTTGAAAAATGAAAAAAATGCTTTAAATGAGACAAACAAAGTTTTAGTTGCCAAAAATGATGATTTGAAAAAGGAGGTAGAAAAGCTTAAGCCTTTCAAAGAAAAACTTACCTTGAGTTCCAATAAGCTTGAGTTAATTCTGAATGAGCAAAGAGATTCAAAAAGCAAAGCTGGAATTGGATTTAATGCTTTAAATGCTAAAGGAATTTCAGCAACAAAATTTGTTTCTTCAAAAGCTTCAACTTCAAATACAAAATTTCAAAAAGCTTTTCCATCGAATTCTATTTCAAATTGCTTGAAATATGTTCCTAAGAATTCTGTTCAAACATCTTTCAAACCAAACATATCCATTACTGCATCTTTTAAAGCTTCAAAGCATGCATCGTTCAAAAATGATAAAATTGTTTATTATGCATGTCATAGATTTGGGCATAAATCTTATCAATGCAATTCGTAGAAAAGTTTCAAAATTGATACATTAAAATATAGAACTATTTGGGTTCCAAAAGGAACCAATTTTGCTAACCCAAAAGGACCTAAGTTAGCTTGGATACCTAAAATCACTCCTTGATTATTTTGCAGGACTATCTTGCAGCCCACAAATTGAAGAAAAGATGGTATCTTGACAGTGGCTGTTCAAGGCATATGACGGGTGACAAATATCAGTTCATCACCCTACAAATGAAAGAATGAGGATTGGTTACTTTCGGTGATAATGGCATGAGAAAAATAATCAAAATCGATAAGATTAAAATAACCCCCTGTACTTTTATTGAAGATGTGCTGCTAGTAGATAAATTGAAGCATAATTTACTAAGTATTAGTCAACTTTGTGATAAAGGCTTCAATGTTATCTTTGAATCATCTATGTGTATAATAACTAACTCTCTTGACTCTAGCAACAAATTCATTGGTCATAGACTTGGAAACATCTACGTGGTAGATCTAAATGATCCAGCCATGACTAGTAGTTCCAGCCTAGTTGCAATGAATGCTAAAAACAAGGAGTCTTGTTTATTATGGCATAGATGATTAGGTCATGCTAGCATACATACCATTGCCAAATTAATCTCAAAGAATCTAGTTAGAGGTTTGCCACATTATAAAGTTAATCTTAATTATGTATGTGATGCTTGTCAATTAGGCAAACAAACTAGGGGAAGTTTTAAATTGAAAAATGTTATTCCAACTACTAGATCCCTTGAGCTACTTCACATGGACTTATTTGGACCAACTAGGACTACAAGCCTAAGAGGTATGAAATATGGCCTTGTGATTGTAGATGACTTTTCTAGATTCACATGGATATTATTTATTGCACATAAAGATGAGACCTTTGATATATTTCAAAAATTTCATGAGAAAGTTTTAAATAAGAAAAATCTTTCTATTATTTCTATAAGAAGTGATCACGGAACTGAATTTCAAAATCAATTTTTTGATGAATATTGCACTGAACACGGCATTGATCACAACTTCTCCACTCCTAGAACACCATAATAAAATGGTGTTGTAGAGAGAAAGAATAGGACTTTGGAAGAAATGGCCCGAACCATGTTGTGTAAAGGTAATCTTCCAAGGTACTTTTGGGCAGAAGCGGTGAACACTACCTGTTACATATTAAACCAAGTTTTAATATGCCCAATTTCAAAGAAAACCCTTTATGAGCTTTGGAATGGAAGAAAACTAAATATTAATTACTTTCATGTTTTTGGGTGTAAATGCTTTGTGTTGAATAATGATAAAGATAACCTAGAAAAACTTGATGCAAAATCTGATGAATATATATTCCTTGGTTATTCACTACATAGCAAAGCATATAAAGTATTTAATAAGAGGACTCTTACTATTGAAGAGTCAATTCATGTTGTTTTTGATGAAGCTAACCTCTCACCATCTAGAAAAGATGAGTGCGTAGATAATGATGCAGGTACACTACAAAAGGAGATGGAACATCTAAGCATTCAAGACAAGCAAATACAAGATGGAAATGAAGTGGTAAGCAAGGATCATACTGATTTACCAAAGAAATGGAGGTATGTAACTTCACATCCTAAAGATTTAATTATTGGTGATCATTCTCATGGTGTTAGGACTAGGTCTGCACATAGAGATGCACATGACTACCTAGCCTTTGTCTTACAAATTGAACCACATAGTTTAGAAGAGGCTGAAGGTGATCCAAACTGGATGATGGCCATGCATGATGAAGTAAACCAGTTTGAAAAGAATAATGCTTAGACTCTAGTTAGTAGACCTACAGACCATCCCATCATAGGAACCAAATGGGTCTATAAAAGCAAACTAGATGAGAATGGTAAGGTTATGAGAAATAAAGCAAGGTTGGTAACAAAAGAGTACAATCAAGAAGAGGACATTGATTTTGATGAAACATATGCTCCTGTAGCAAGACTTGAGGCCATTAGATTACTTCTTGCATTTACTTGCTACATGAATTTTAAACTCTTTCAAATGGATGTCAAAAGTGCTTTTCTAAATGGATTTATTTCTGAACAATTTTTTGTAGAACAGCCACCAGGTTTTGAAAATCATGCTTTTCCAAATCATGTGTTTAAACTAAATAAAGCTTTATATGGTTTGAAACAAGCACCTAGGGCCTGGTATGATAGACTAAGCAATTTTTACTTGAAAATGATTTCAAAAGAGGAAATGTTGATAAAACTCTTTTCATTAAGAACAAAGGGAATGACATGTTAGTTGTACAAATTTACATTGATGATATTATTTTTGGTGCAACTAATGAAAATCTTTGTAAAGAATTTGCTGAGTTGATGCAGGGTGAGTTTGAAATGAGCCTTATGGGTGAACTCAACTACTTCCTTGGATTACAAGTCAAACAAATGAAGGAAGGCATCTTTATAATCCAAGCCAAGTATATCAAAGAAATAATCAATAAATTTGGCATGGAAACAAGCAAAGAAGCTAGCACACCCATGAGCCCTACCTGCAAGCTAGACAAAAATGAAAATGGATCCAATGTTGATCAAAAGCTATATAGAGGTATGATCGGATCCTTATTATATTTGACTGTTAGTAGACCGGATATCTTGTACAATGTATGTATTTGTGCTAGATTTCAATGTAATCCTAAAGAAACATATATGCTTGCTGTTAAAAGAATTATCAAGTATCTAAAAGGTACAAGTAATTTAGGTATTTGGTATTCTAAAGAATCATCTTTAAATTTAATTGATTTTTTGGATGCTAACTATGCTGGTTGCAAAATTGATGAAAGAGCATTAGTGGAACATGTCAATTTCTAGGGCTGAATTTAATTTCATGACACTGTAAGAAGCAAAACTCTGTAGCATTGTCCACTGCTGAGGCAAAGTACATTGCTGTTGGTAGTTGTTGTGCTCAAGTGCTTTGGATTAAACAACAGCTAGAAGACTTTGGTGTTACACAATCTAAAATTCTAATCAAATGTGATAACACAAGTGTCATTAATTTGACTACAAATCCTATTCAGCATTCAAGAACTAAGCACATTGAAATTAAGCACCATTTTATAAGAGATCATGTTTTGAATGATGATATTGAACTAGATTTCGTGCCAACTGAAAATCAACTTGCTGATATTTTTACTAAACCTTTAAATTTTGATAGATTTGCAATGATTAGATATGAACTAGGATTATATGACCCACTCTAGAAACATCCCCACAAACTTAAGGAAAAATTATCTAGATGACCTCCTTATCTCACTTTTTGTGTTAAAAAGACTTTGATTGAAGCCTAAAAATCACTTTTGTGCTCCCTCTGCTCGAGCCGACTCGAGCAGATGACTTATCAGTCGAGCCGGCTTGGATGTCAGGCCGTCTCTTTTTAGTTCGAGCCGTAGGGTTTCTCATTCTTGTTTCTATCTTTGACTCTACATTCTTTCTCTCCGAGGAACCTTTCCAAAAACTCCATCCTTCCAAAACTACTTCGGATCTAAGTGTGTTTTGGGATGGCTCCAAAAAGGGCGGTGGGGAAGAAATCTTGACGGGAAACTGAGGAAGCTCCATAGGAAAGAAAAACCAAATACTGTGAAGACACCTTTTCTCAAGTTCCTCCTCAACCGGCTAAAGAATCTAGCCCCATCTCTCTAAGTCAACAAATTTTCTTGGGTATGTGGCCTGTAACAACAGGTAGAAGAATTTTATTTGAATTCCTTAAGGAAATAGGGTTTATAGTTGGGGATTTAATCAAAAATCAGGGCTGGCAGAATATGTGTTCTTTGGACATTAAAACTTATCCAAATCTGGTCAGAACATTTTATGAGAACATGAGATTTGGCGAGAACCACATTGAGTCTCTGGTTAAAGGGAAAAGGATTATTATCTCAGAAGAACTACTTGGGAATACACTGGAAATGCCATTTGAAGGTACAGAATATTTAGTCCTAAAGGATAGGACAAAGGCTTTACAGACTGTACTAGAGTAGACTGATGTTGATGAGGTTGGAATCCTTAAAGCTAGCTTATTATCCATTGAAATGATATTACTCCATAGCTTCATTAGTTAGATTTTTCTTCCCAGGATAGGTTGATTTGATTGGATGAGTGAGCAAGACTTATGCTTTATGAAACTATTGATAATTGGAGATAAAATCAATCTATCTTCCTGCTATAATGGTAAGTCAGATGAAAGAGGCGATAAGAAAGGTGAAGGCACGTTTGCCTTATGGGATGATTCTTATTCTTTTCTTCCAGGCTGCAAATATTGATCTATCAGGAGAAGATAGTAAATCCCTCCTACACATTGACACTTATACAGCTAAAACCTTATAGAGGATGGGTTACTTGCTATATGAGGGGACTTGGAAGAAGAAATCTGAAGCACCAGTCACTGAAGAACCAGAAGAAGAACAGGTTGAGATGGAAACTGGTGAAGGCACCTCAATTCCAATCCCTGAGCATCAACCACTACAAGGTTCACTGGTTCAAATAGCTTTTGATGATTCCATACCAGACTATACTCCCATTGCTTCTCATACTCCTTCTGATACTCCAATACCTGAACCTGCTCCTGCTACTGCTCCAAAACCCTCTACTGTTCATCATGTTGATATCATAGAGCAGCTTAATAAATTTGTAGAAGGTATGTTAAATTTCTTTGGATCCATAATAAATGATCTGAAAGCAAAAGTGGATCAAAGTATTAATGAGTTTAGGGAGGAATTATATTCTGTGAAAATGGGTATGGGAGATATAGAGAGAAGACTGAAAAGTGAGGACAACTACATAAAAGATTTTGGGATTCTCATAGGTGAACTAGGAAGGCTAAGAGGATCAGCCGAAGCATTTGCAAATGGACAAGCTTCTGAAATTCTTTCAGTGCAGAAGGAAATTGCAGAAATAAAATTATCAATGAAAAAACTGACTGCTTCCAAGAGTACAAACAAAATTGAAGCTAAATTGAAAACTATTAACAGTTTTTTTGTGGAAGCTGATGACTAAGGTTGAAGACCTTCAAGCTGCTCTAGGTGCACCACCTTCAGCATCACTGGATCCTACTCCTAGACCTAGGCCTCCATCTTTTGCTGGTCAATCTGTTCATCCCAGACAACCAGCTCCTCATTTTAGGCCACAGGGATTCTATACTACTCCACCATCTGATGTATTAGATCCTGACCCAATTGCATCTATGCCTTCGAGCATCCAAATTTTGGGTCGATCTACAAACCCTAGGGTAGACATAGAAAGTGACTAGATGTATTCTCTTTGAAATGAAATGAAAGTTTGTACTTTGTATTGAACATCTTTGAAATGAAATGAATGTTTGAATTCTGTATATCAATTACTCTTGTGCTTATGTCTTTGATACAACTATGATACATTTTAATTAGAATATCAAGATGAATTAGAGAAAGTGAAATTATCTCAAATAAATTTTAAATACTTTCTCATTTTATTTTAAAATTCGAGCTTCATTCTAACTTTACTTGATTGATTGACAAAAAGGGGGAGAAATTTATGAAGATATTGCATGAAAAGGATAAGATGTGTTTATGTTTGTAATTTTGCTCTAATACATAAAGCTTGAAAAGGATAAAACCTATTTGCTAATGCTCTGATACATTACATGAATCACAATATGCTTTGATTCCTTTAAGCTCTGATACATAATATTATAAGCTCTGACCTATAAATAAGCTCTAATATATAATATTTCAAGCTCTGATACACAATGCTTTAAGTGTTTCAAGCCCTGATATAATGTTTTAAGCTCTGATATTTGAAGTTCTCTTAGAAACTTTTGGGCTTTGAACTTGCATGAAAAATGTGTTAAAACATGGAGTATCTTATTAAGGGGGAGATTACCTCTCTCTGTCCTAATTCTCCTTCCATGGTTTGACACTATTTAAAGTCAATTCTTTTTACTTGTTCATACATTCTTGTAAATATAATTATACAAGTAATTGTAGAGTTTTATCTTATGTTTTCATGCCCAGTGTTTTGTCATCATCAAAAAGGGAAAGATTGTTGATCCCATAAGTGATTTTGATGATAACCAAATATTGGAGCATGCACATTTATTTTTAACAACTCTTCAAGTGGTTTACAAGTTTTTGTAGAATGACTTACTTGTTCAAACTTCAACTCCTACATTTTCACTTTTGTTTTGAGTTGTATTGTAATCTTACTTTGTAAAGAAGATCCAATGAAAAAGTTAAGAAAAATCTATAAAAAGGGTTACTTCTATGAGTGTGTGTGCTTTAAATTTATTTTGAGTTGGTGAGCATGAAAAGTTTAAAAGTGTTGGTGAGAGTTTTCTTCTGAGTTGAATTGTAAAAATCCTGAAGAAGTCACTCAAGCCGACCCAGCACAATGAAGATTCGACTCCACCTCTTGGCACGCATCAAGGATTCTGGTACGCAGCAATCCGAGCCGACTCGAAGGTAACCGAGCTACTCCAGTAAATCCGAGTCGACTGGAATAAGTCCGAGCCGACTCTTCCAGAGTCCAGTTTTTGAAATTTTTTGAGAATAGCCACGCGAGCCGACCCGAACCTCAAAGAGCCGACTCTACCCGAACAAATTTTAAAGACCTGAGAAAGTGAGCCGACCCGAATTGCAATGAGCCGACTCTATCAGAGTAAAGATTTCAGAACCTGAGAAGAAGAGCCAACCAAAGTTCAAGAGAGCCGACTCCTTGAGTTCAAGATTTTCAAAGATGAAAGTTCGAGCCGACCCGAGCTATAAAAAACCGACCCTTCTAGAGTGAAGTTTTGCGTCCTGAGATAAAGAGCCAATTGTACTGAAGAACTAGCAACTTGACCTATCGACTTGAAGGATCCGAGCTGACTCGAAGAAATCCGAGCCGACTCGAATATCATCTTTAGGTACATAACGGCTAGTTCCAGAATTTCTTTTGAATGCCAAAAAGTGCTCCAACGGTCATATATCACATCCCAACGGTCTACAACATCTCAAACTATCCTGGAGTGTGGAAGACCATATATTTGAGGAGTTTTGAACTTCCTTGAAGCAAATATTAGTGAGTTCCTCAAAGTTTTGAAAGCTTTATTGAATATCCTACCTACCAACAAGGAAAAGAGCACGAGCATTCAAGTCAGTTTTCAAGTCTTCACCAACTCTGATATGAAGCTTGAAGCAATTTGGAAAGAAGCCACTGAAGTAATTAAAGTGCTTTGAAGCACATTCAAGTGGACTTATATTAAGCTGCACCAGCAACTATCCAATAAATTGAGTTTATCATTTATTGTTGCATTTATTTTAATTCATTCTTGAATTGTTTGGGTTATTGGTGAGCCCGTTTGAAAAACCAAATAGGTTCTTGGTGAGCCTTTGATAAAAACCAAGTATTGGATTCTTGGTGATCCTGGTAAAACCAAGTTAGGTTCTTAGTGATCCTGTGAAAACCAAGTTGGGTTTCTTTGGTGATTCTGTTTAAAATCAAAGGGTGTTGGATTTTCTTTGATGATCCCGTTAAAACCAAAGTGTAGAGGTTTTAGATTATGATCCTGTAAAACAATCATATTGTATTCATGTATAAATATAGTGAAAATCCCAAGTGGTATCTTGGGTAGTGGACGTAGGAGCTGGGTTGCTCCAAATCACTATAAATTATGTGTTTGTGTTATGATTATATGATCTTATTTAGCTTTTGCAAGTTATTATTTTGCCACAGCACCAACACTTTATACGGGATTTTTATTTGCACATTATCTGCTTAAATTTTAAATTTTCAATTCACTCCCCCTCTTGGGTAGCCACCTGGGCAACACTTATGAAGGTGTAAAGAACTTATTAGTTTGGAGTCAATATCTTGCTAAGTTATAGGGTACCCAACAACTAGGAGCCAATCTCCTACAAGGGTATATAACCCATCAGCTAGGAGTTGATCTCTTATTGAAGAACAAGATGCTTAAATACTTATTAGATAAGAGCCAATCGCTTACCTGAACTAGGTACAGAATCTTAAAATCTCATTTAGCATGAAGCATATTTTTAAAGTCATTAAAGCTGTTACGACAAGGTTGGCAAAGTGGTTATCAAAAAGAATAATAAACTACTCGGTAAATCACTTTACAAACTAACCTTTTAATGGTCTAACTAATTTAATAACTTACTTAATGGTGTAACTACCTTATAAATGACTACAACTGCCTAACCAACTTAGCCCTAAACCTTTATAAATAGGGGATCAAGGAAAACTCTAGGGAGATTAGACTCTGCTCATTCTCTCTATTTTTTTTCTCACTATCCTCCCTCTCTAAGTTGACTTAAGCATCGAATGGTTCTTATTAGAAAAACCCTACCAATTTCTCTAATGACGAAAACTTCTTTTGTAGGTTTAGGAGCTGATCAAGTCAAATTTGAAGGTCATCGATCAGTATCCTAAAGACTCTCAAAAGCTCAAAACAACTTCAATGAGTCTAATTGATCAAGCTTGGAGAGGAGCAGTAACAATTTTTATAAGAGGGTGGATGAAAGTAGTAAGCACCCATGTAGGTTTTTGCTTATTTTTAACTTGTTTTTTCATTATTTTAGAAAGATTTACATTTATTTTACTCTAGTTTATATTTTTTGTATCTAAACTTAATGTTTATTTTTCAATTTTCTTTTTTGATTGTGAGTGAGCCCAACTTTAATAAGCACTATAAGAAATTTAATTATTAGTGATTGCTATTTGTTGTTGCTAATAATAAAAATATCATTGCTAATACTACTAGCGACAAAACCCCATCACTAATGGTATGTTGGAAATAATCCTATCGCTAATATCTATTATTAGTGATGGAAAAAATGTCATCACTAATAATAGATATTAGCGATGGCTAGGGCAATGATAATGCCATCGCTAATAAGGTTTTCCATTTTTTTTAAAAAAATAAAAAATATTTAGCAACAAAATATTGCCATCACTAATAACCGGTGTCACTAATACCTTATTATTGATGCTATTATCCATCTCTAATACCATTGATAATAATTTTTTTATATTTTTTTAAATAAATTTTAAAAAATTGTGACAAAATATTGTCGTTGCTAATAAATCCCATTACTACTAAACTATTACCGATGCATTAGCCATCTCTAATGGAAAAGGTAATAACTTTTCTATTTTTTTAAAAAAATAGTAATTATATTTTTAAACATATTTTTTAAATTATAATAACAAGCAATTATAGTAAATTAAAATTGAAATGCTACAAATACCATAGTCATAAACAAATAATCATAAATAAAAAAATTATATTATATTAAAAATATAATATATATAATTTTATAAATTAATATTACTTTATAAATATCAAAATTAAATACATAATATCAAAATAGGAAAAAAAATCATGAAATATAATATATATAATTTGATACCCTAGCCTTCGGATTCTTCTTCCAAATCACCCTCTTCTTTATTTCTTCATTTTGCTCCTCTTCCATTTCTTCATCTTCTTCCTCTTCTTCCTCTTCTTTCCTTTCTTGGATAGGATTCTCCTAAAACAAACTCAGTATAATCTATCTCCTCATACTGGCCATCACGTAGGAGAATTCCTAGAGCATCCAACTCTACATCTATATAGGACTAATAAACTTCTAGTGTTTCATCTTCCTAAAAGCATTTTGGTAAATGGGGCACTTCTTCTTTTTCGAGCATATAATAAATGGCTCAAGATTTAATTTTGCATACAACCCACAATCTATTTTACCACTCTCCCTTGATGGAAAAGAAGTATAATACACTTGAATAGCTTAGTGAGCTAGCATAAATGGCTTGTTGAGATATGCTTTTGATCTATATTTGATTTCAATAAGCCCATACCATGGATCAACCTTCATACTGTTGTTATTATCGAACTATTGGCATTTAAATAGAATGACATCATTACCTCTAATGTAGGTCAACTTGATCACTTTTTCAAGGATTCCATAGTAGTCACCTCCGCCTCTTCCCACCAGCGACCCTTTATACACATACTACTATTCTTAAGATATTTATATTAGTGGGTATGAAATTTAAAACCATTAACATTCAGCCATTATAACATATCACATATTTTATTGGCCCGTAACCTAATAGTCTTAGCTTTTTAGGAATAGAGTCCTCCTTGCATGACATGCATATTATTAAAAATAAATTGGAAAAAAATTAAAATAGATAAAATGATAATGGATGCTTACTAGTTGAAGAAACCAATATGTAAAGTTTTATAAGGCCATGCAGAAATTTCTTACTCACTTATTCTCGGGTTTTCTATCTCAACATCCTATTATATTGCCTAAACATGCATAAAATTAGTATACTATAATAAGTGAATGAAGAGTTGAGATTATAATGAACACTTATTCAATATATGGATCTATTCCCTTATAGTTTAGCAAAACATATGTCTCTACTTATCAAAATTCATCATCAGTTAAAACCCGGCGAACCTTATGCCCAAATTCATAAGCGGGATATGCAAATATTGTAATCTCTCACTCTGATCCCTAACCACCACCATCATCATTTCCTCCAACTTGAGTTGACTTTGTCTGCATACTGGGATTAAAGTAATATCATTTGAAATTAAAAAAAAATTTATTATGTAAGTCTCTATAATAGAACCTTCGACTCTGGCCTTGTTTTTTACTTTTTTTCTTCATATGCCAAATGAATCATGAGATGCTCCATGAAGTTGAAAAAGCTAGGAGAGAATATCTTATCCAACTTGCATATGTTCCTACACTACTAGCCTCAAGACTAGAGATGTGATCGACGGATAATTCGATAGCACAAATGTCTTTGAAGAAAAATCTTAGCTTAGTCAAAAATCTTTATATAGAGTTGGAAAGGAGATTATGCTAAGCTAATGATAATAATCATTGCATGAAGACATGGCAGTTATAACTCTTTAGCTCAAAGAATCTATAATTTTTGACATTGATGCATCGAAATAGATTACTTGCATAACCATCTAGGAATTTAAGATTTTTTATACCATTGACATACATCCTTTAATTTCTCTCTTATTAAGTGTAAGGTTGTTTTGGCTTCAAAGATTTTTCAGGTGATACCTCAACTAGCTCTAATAAAGAATGCTTGTATATGTTCTTTATATCTGCTCAAACCTTGAGGTTATCCTTCATCTTACCCTTAACATCTATAATAGTATAGAAAATATTATTGAATACATTTTTCTTAATGTGCATGACATCAAGGTTATGACGAATCAAATTGATGGACCAATATGGCAACTCTTAGAAGATGCCGTACTTCACCTAATTATGAGTTCTACTAAACTCTCAAGATTTTTTCTTGTCAAATAGTATGCCAAACTAGACTTTGTCAACTTGGGATACCCCTCTGAAATCCTTCCATACCACTGAGGTGCGGGCATACATGGTCCTTCTTTATCTTCTTCCTCTTGAAACTATCCCATTACTTTCGAAATGGATAATCCTCAAGAAAAAATTGATGATGACAATCAAACCAACAAGGCTTACGACCATGCTCGAGTTGAAATGATTTTATATTATGTATATAATATGAATATACTGGCTTTCTATGAGTACTCCATCTTGATAACATCAAATAAGTGCATAAATCTAGCTATATAAGCATTAATTTATAGATCAAATTATCTTTATTTTTTAGAATTGATGCTTTTTCATGTATTTTGCATGAAAGAGATGTATCATAACAAAGAGCTAAATCCACATACCTAAAAGATACAAATTAAAATCTAAACAGTGAACAATTAGAGCCTAAAACCTATTTTAAAGGTGGCCTAAACAAGCCTACATACTGTCGGTTGACCATGGACCAGTAGCTTGGTCTATAAGGAACCTTCATCCAGTCCACCAATAAATTTAAAGAAGAATTGGGACCAAATTTATCAATGAATTTGAAGGGGATTTGCATCCAAATTCATCAATAAATTGAAAAGAAATTTATGGCTAGATTCATCTAGAATTTAATTTTTTTTATTTTTTTAGTCCTATATCAGAAGAATGTAAATATTCTTTCTCTCTAGGTACGTATAAAAAGGCCTGTATAGCTTCTAGAAAAATCACTTCCCACTTTCTTCTGCCCTTCCAACATACGAGAAGAAGTGTGAGCTGAGGAAAACAGAATGTCTGTCGGGTTTTGAAAAAAATATTTTTTAACTCCAAGCCTTATTAATAGCTTAGAAGTTTTTTTTAATCAAAATATATTTTAGCAATATAAATTTATTATTCTTGTTTCAAATAATTTCTTGTAATTTTTAATTTTAGCACAGGGTAGTTTAAATTTTTTGTAATTTATTTTTTATAATTAATTTCTATAATTAGGCTAGTTTAATTTCTGTATATCTTTAAATTTTATAATTTTAATTCCAGCAAGTAGCATAGAATTTATTTTAATTTTTTTAAAAAATAATTTTAGAGTTTCAATTTACATCATGTCTAGCTAAGCAAACATTCAAGGGTTGGCGATAAATCTAGATCATGATTAGAAGCTTTTTCTTAGGATTTCTTCTTGGACTTTTAATTTTTTAAAGTCCGTTATTTTTAACTTCTTTCCAAGAGACTTGATGGACTATCATTGGATTTCAATCCCTTCATAGTTCATACTTGATTCGATACAAGAAGAATAACAGATAGAAGGCTTACAATTTTTTTTAAATCTTTTTCTCTTCTTTCTTATGAAAACCTTGGTGAATTATTATTGGATCAGAATTCCTTTATAATCGATACTTGGATAACACAAGGGAAGGAGTTAAAAGGATATCATAAGAGAAACTAAAGAAAGGCTCTCCGAGTCATTGGTCTAGTGGATCAAAAGTTCTAGATCTTTTGATTATTATTTTTTTACTCTAGTAGTATTAAACAAATAACATCTCCCTCTCTTTGTTAAAGCTCGCCTGAGAAAGAGTTTGAACATAATTCAAATATCTAATTTCTCATGGGATCAACATGTACTTACCAGACATACTACCTTGCACACCGTGTGCTTGCAGTTAAATTAAAGGGTGGAAAGCATCAAAGTTCTTCCATGCCTCACCGTCTGATGGATGACACATCATATCGATGTGCTTGCATTTGCGAATCCCTTCTTTGTGCCATCTTATCTACCCGATAGTACTCTTGGACAAGTAGAGCCTTTGAAGTCTAGTAGTGCAGGGAAAGTACCAAAGAACCTTATATAGTATGTCCTTCTAATTTCTACCCTCTTGCATAAACTTAAATTAGCTTTTACCACATATGTTACATGAGATCTTCAGTTGGTCCTCCTTGTAGAAATGTATGCAATCATTGTAGTATGCATCAATATTCTTGTATCTCATTCCTAATCCTTTCACCATTTTTTCTAAGGCATAGAAACTCCCAACAAGCTTATCATCCTTCGATAGCATCTTCTTTATTATTCCGATCATCCTATCATAACAATTGACCGTCATATTAAACCGGCCTTCAAGTTCAATAACTCTAATATAGTTGATAGTATAGTGTGTGTTTCACATCCCAGACATGGTGGTTCATTAGTATCTTTTAGTAAATGATAGAAATCTCTGTTGTCAGCTCATGGATCATCCTCCATATCCCAATCAAGTTTTGGACCAACCGCATCCATAGCCATATCTACCATTCTATCTGTATCCCTGTCCTATTAACTTCTAACCATTGTAATTGTCCCCCATATCTCTCCATGCAAATAGCAATGCTTATAGTTTAGCATAAATCAACTTTTTAAATAAATGAATAATTATTGTATCCCTATCAAGTATTTCTCTATTAACACATCTGTTACAAGAATAACGAGCCCGTCCTTTAACTAAGAGTACCATATTTTCAAAAGCATAATCATAGAAGTACTTGACACCCTCTTTATATTTAGCAGAAATTATACTGTCAACTACTTGATGGTCCATCCAACTACGGTCCATGGCACACTATCTTAGGATTCTACATATATAAATACAAGGCAAGGCACTTACCAGTTATTTTATCATTTAACATAAAAAGACAAGTATTTAAAGTGATTTAAAACAATGCAAGAGATAAAATGATACTAGAATGTCATGAGGATTCTGAGTTTGTATCCCATCACTAAAGACAAAACTCGAGAGAATGAGAGTGACTGGAGGTAACATTCCAGATATGAGATATAAAAGCTTGGATACCTAAGTGAAGGCCATCGCTAAGAGGTGCTCAGACTTAAAAGTGAAGTCTAAAAAAAGAGAGGTAGGGCTTCAAAGAAAAGTACTCAAGTAAAAGCAAAATCTTTACAAAGAAGAGGTACAGGAGTGTTCTACTGGATATGAAGCATAGGGAGTTAGAGATCCAGAAGTTCATGATAAATGAGAAGCATAACTCATCAACCTATTTTGATGTTTGATACCCTTTGAATTCTTTGTATGACTATTCATCCTCTTCTTCATCTTCTTCCTCATCAGATGTTTGACTTATCTAAGGCTTGTTATGGAATTTTATAGGAATTTGAGGAGAGTTTCAAGTAGCATCACATCTTCTATGAAGGGCATAGAGATTTTCTTGAGTGACTCCACCCTAGGATAGATACTGGGTATTCCTTCTGAGGGGATTATATCTGAGAGGCTTTGAGATGTATTCTAGATAGGGAGGATATAGGAGGGATAGGGGATCTTATAGCCAATACCCTATCCATGGACCTAAGACTCCTACACCATATTATTAGAAGGATCTTTCTCCCTAAGATAGGGAGATTTGACTTTGTTTCTGAGCTGGAGTTGGCAATGATGTATCATCTAATGTAGATCATCCATATGAACCTGCTTGGCATGATATTAGTATAGATAAGAGAGGTTGCGAAGAGGGTAAAGGCTTATTTGCCTTATGAGATGCTGCTTACTAGAGTGTTTAAGGCTTTTAAGGTACTCTTGAAGGTAAGCCCTTCAAGAAACTTCAAAGTTATGATGAGTACTATGACCAAACCCTTCACAGGATAGGGTACAAGAAGATTAGAGGGCACTGGGTCAAGAGAGTATCTGGTCAGGAGCCATAAAAGAAACAAAAGACACCATAGAGAGCAAATCTTTCATCTCCACCCAAAGAACCCAAGGCTGCCCCTAGATCTTCAGACATTCCAGCCCCATCTCCTAGGACTCCCGGTACTCCTCACCCCCAAAGTAGATTGGATGACTGTTAGTGTAGAGGATCGCCAAGTTGGTGAGCAATTTTGTTAGATCCAAGATATAGATGATATCTAATAGAGTCTATGGGCTTCAAATGGAGATGACATAGATATGTCAAATTATTATGCAGTAGCCTAGAGGCTCTTCAATACTAGCTAATTCTAACAAAGTTATGAGGAGACTAGATGATAGTTTTGCTGAGGTCTGATCTATTGTTGACAGGCTCAGGATGTCTCAAATAGTAACTTTGGTATTGCCACTAATATATTACCTTGCCTTTCTGAGACAATATTTAAGCAGGAAACCCATGCAATAGCAGTAGCTCCAACATCACCACCAGCATCTTCTTCAACCATTGCAAGACTTATTGCCATGACCATCGACCCCTATTAGGACTTATCACCAATCTTCTAGGTAGCCACCCCTAGCTACATGACCTACCACTAGGACTATGAACCATACTGCTCATCCTTTGAGATGGTTTTGCAGCCACCTTAGAGATCCTTTCTAATGCCTAAGGTTAGACCTTTAGGTTTTCTTAGTTATGTCCTAGGCTAATATCTATGTATTAGTTTTTCTATTTTAGAACTATATTGTATGCTGACTTTGTTGTATCGAGGTATACTTTTTGGCATGTATCATTTTTTTTTACGAAGTATACCTATTTATAATGCAAAACTTATATCTATATTATGAATGACATCTATGTTCTGCTATTTTCCTTATATCTATATTATGATGTCTGATTGCTTTAATTGCATTATATAGGGGGAGCTTTCTCCCTAATGATTTTTAATGATAATGATAATGGGAGAGAAAAATGGGAAATGGTATGAAAATATAGATAAAATGACAAAAATAAGTAATATGTAAATAAGGGGGAGTAAAACTATGAATAAATGAGAAATGTATAAATAAAGAGATAAGAAAACATTTGCCTTAATTATATAATAAAATGCAAATGTAAGGGCAATTAGTACAATATTGTAGATTTCTAAAATTTCTTGCTTTGATACTTGAAATTTATTGCAAATTCTTGTTCCGATATAAAAAAAATTCTGCTATGATACTTACATCCAAATAGCTCTGATACTTATACCTAAATACCTCAATACTTTTGAAATTATTTTGATACTTTTCCTTTTTAATATTTTGCTTTGATACTGTCACATATTTCGATACCTATTATTTGGTCCTATACTATCATATTATTTTTGTTTGATACATCATACATTGATATTCTTTGAGTGTATTAGTGATGATCTGATAAACATCAACATATGCTCTGATATACAAGTTGTGTACTTTGAGACTCTTTGTATGCTTTGATACGCAATTCACACAATATGCTCTGATACTCAATCCATGATTCATATACTCTGATACATAATCTATAAAATCTTAATTCCTTAAAAAAGTTTACTTTAATAACTTCAAAACACTCTAACACTTAAGAATTAAAAATATATATGGTGAATAATATTATGAATCCTTGTATAATTGGCACTCCTTGAATTATTTTGACATATACTGAATTTTCTAGAATGTTATTAAGAAATGAAAATCCATATGGTGAATAATATCATTAATCCTTGTATAATTTACACTCCTTGAGTTATTTTGACCTATATTGAATTTTCTAGAATGTTATGCTTATTTTGGTATCATTTGATTACATACTAAAAATTTTGTCATCACCTTCAAAAAGGGAGAGATTGTTGGTTTCAAAGATTGATTTTAATGAATAACAAAACATTTAAGTATATAAAGTTACTAATGTGTTGAATGAGTTAATATTTCAAAAAATATTTGAGGTAACAACTGTTAATTTGAAAAATAAGTTTTTGAAGCTCCAAAAGATATGAAAAGTTAATGAAAATCATGTAAAAATAGTGTGTTAGGATATGGAGTTAAGAAAGTTTTGAAAAATTAAAGTTTCAACCTGATATGGAAGAGTTTTAGCTTGGCACATGAATATCAGCCAACATGCTATCAAGCTGACTCGGATGAACTATGGGTCAACTTGACAGGGGGAGCTGAGTATAAAAGCTAATTTTTTGGATGCTAACTTATGAGCTGATTCAAATGTCAACTGAGTCGACTTAGATAAAAATGAGTCGATCACATGGATCTAAGTCAACTCAATACTGAAAAATAGAAAAGTAATTTTCAAAAAAATAAAACTGAGTCTACTTAATAGAAGACTGAGCTAACTTGAAAGTGATCCAAGCCAACTCGATAGTGATCCAAGTCAACTCGAGGACTGTTGATAAGTATAATAGATAGTTCTGTAAAAAGTTTAGATTGACATGATTTTGATCGTAATGGCTATATTTTATTTTTCAATGGCTAGAAATAACTATTTGAATCTTGGAAGCATATTTAAAGACTACCAAACTTATTAAAGATAAGAACTAAACTCATAATATTCTAAGTAGCATCAAGAATATTAAAAAAAGTCAAAGCATTGACTTGAGAGCTCCAACTTCCAACCACCTGAAAATATTTCTTCAATTATTGGCTTCCTAGCAATGAGACAAGCATTGAAGCTTTCAAAGATTCCTATGATTTTTCTTATTTTGTACATAAGTATTTTATTCTTGCTCTTTTCAAGGAGCTTTGTAATCTCATTGTTTTCTTTTTGTTTCTTGTTACCTACTAAAAAATAATTAGGTATTGAAGTTAGGTGTGTTTAGGCCAGGGTTGGTTGAAAGGGTTTTGGATTATGAGTCCGAGAAAATAATCTATAAAGAGTTTTGGATTGTGATCGCAGTAAAACATTCTGACTGTAATCTTTGAAAAGATTATACTAGAAATTTTCAAAAAGAGACTTGGGGAGTAGACGCAGGTGTTAGGGACACCGAACCACTATAAAATCTCTTGTGTTTATTATTTCTCTCTTATTTACTTGCCATAAATTAAGTATTTTATTTTAAATTTATTTTAGCACATACTTCTACTCACCTTTATTCTACAAGCAGCACATACTTAATTTAAATTTTTAAAAGCTTAATTCACCCCCCTTTTGAGTTATCTAGTTGGGCAACAAGTAGTATCAGAGCTTGGTACCTAGATGCATTTGATCCAATGATCAAGAGTAAGATCAAATGATAACCCAGCTAAGCATATCTCTTATCAAAGGGCAATTTTCAAACAAACCTCCCTTGTTCATCGGTATAAATTATACTTATTAAAAAGAACACATATATATCTATGTTCAAGCACTTGACTATCAACTTTAGAGAGTGATAATCAATGGGCCACACCCACCCACTACTAGAATAAATGGAGTTGAAATTCCTAAACCTGAAAAGGATTGGGATGAGCAAGATATGAATTTGAAAAAGTTAAATGCTTAGGCCATTAATGTTCTTTATTATGCTTTAGATACTAATGAGTTTAATAGAACCTTTGCTTGTAGCTCCACTAAGAAGATTTAAGATAGGTTGGAGGCTATCCATGAGGGTACCAATCAAGTGAAACAAACTAAAGTTAACATGCTTGTACATAAATATGAATTATTTAAAATTAAATCTAATGATACTATTACTAGCAAGTATATTAGATTTATAGATATTACTAATCACTTAAAAAGTTTGAAAAGAACCTATTCTAATAGTGATCTTATTTAAAAATTCTTAGAACTTTTCCAAAATCATAAAAATCAAAAATCACCGCCATCTAAGAAGCAAAGGATCTTGATACTCTTCTTTTTGAAGAGCTTATTGGATCACTCAAGACTCATAAGCTTACAATGAGGCAAAAGGATAAAGAAGAGTTTAAGCAGAAGAAGACCATTGCTTTGAAGTTTATAATGAATGAATAAAAAGAAAGCAATGAGTCGAAACAAGAAGATGATGATGAGATGGCCCTCGTAGTGCAAACATTCAAGAGACTCATGAGGAAGAAGAAATGGCCCTTATAGCGTGAAGGTTTAAAAGGATCATGAGGAAGAAGAAACCAAGATATAAGAAGAAGCCTTACAAGGGTAAGGCAAGCAATGATAAGGAAAAAGATAAAAGAGAGGGAGCAACTCATTTGTTTTGAATGCAAGAAGTCTGGTCATTTCAAATAAATTGTCCTTCACTAAGGAAAGCCATAAACTACAAGAAAAAAGCACTAATAACCACATGGAGTGATAGTGAAGACTCAAGCTTCAAAGAAGAAGGAACTCAGGAAGTAATCAATCTTTGTCTCATGACACAAGAAAGTGAGGCAACTTCTAAAAATTTCTTAGATGATAATGAGCTTCAATCAGCATTTGTTGAATCATTAACTGAATTTGGAAAATTATAAAAAATTAATAAGGATTTAAAGAAACAAAATACCAAACTTTCAAAAAAAAAAAAGAAAGTATTTTGAAAGATAAAGAGATCATTTACAAAAAAATCAAAATCTAAAAAAATAATATGCAAAAATTAAAATCCTTTGAGACAAATTCACTCTAAGCTTAGAAAAACTATAAATAATTTTAAATAATCAAAGAACTATTTACAATAAAATTGATTTAGGTTTTAACACTCAAAATAAGTAAAAGTATTTTTTTTTTTTTTTTTTGATAAAGTCCCTCTTAGTTCTACTTCAAATTTACATGTTATTATTATGATAAACTAGGACATAAAGCATATCTATATAATTTTAGAAAAAATAATTTAAAAATAATTTAAAAAGAATGGATTCCAAAAGAAACCAATAAGACTAATCCTAAAGAATCCAAAATAACTTGGATACCTAAAATAAAAACTTATTTTTTCATATAGATGTGTCTTACGGCTCATGAAAAAAAGATGGTATCTTGAGAGCGGGTGCTCAAGGTATATGATGGGTGATAAGATTCAATTTATCATTTTTTATGCTAAAGAGAAAACAATGATAACATTTGGAGGTAATAGGAAAGACCATATTTGTGGTATTGGTAAAATCTACACTGCCCCTTCCATATTTATTGAATATATATTACTTGTAGATGGTTTAAAGCATAATCTTCTTAGTATAAGTCAATTGCATGATAGCTATTGTAAAGTAGTCTTTGAATCTTCTAAATACATTATATTTAGTCCAATGAAAGATAGTGTAGTGTTCATTAGATATAGACATGCCAATATCTATATAGTAGATTTAGATGATCTATCTCTAAAAAATGATCAATGTCTAGTTACAATGAATGCTAGAAATAATGAATCTAGTTAGTTATGGCATAGAAAATTAGGTTATGTAAGCATGGATTTACTTTCAAAACTTGTTAAAAGAGATCTTATAAAAGATTTGCTAAGACTTAAGTTTGAAAAGAATTATATTTGTGGTGCATGTTAATTTAGAAAATAATCTAGGAGTTCTTTCAAACCAAAAGGCATAATTTTAACTCGTAGACCTTTACAACTTCTACATAAAAATTTATTTGGATCTACTAGAACTACAAGTCTAGAAGGTAAGCAATTAGACTTGTCATTATTGATAATTTTTAATGATTTACTTGGATTTTTCTTTTTAGCTCAAAAAGATAAAGAATTTTCTACATTTGTAAAGTTTTATCATAAAATCTCAATTGAAAAGAACTCTTTAGTTATTTCAATTCAAAGTAATCATGGAACAAAATTCAAAATTTAAAATTTTGAAAGTTTTTATAATGAAAAAGAAATTAAACATAATTTTTCTGCATCTAAAATACTACAATAAAATGGAGTAGTAGAAAGAAAAAATCAAACCTTAGAACAAATGGCACACACTATATTGTATGAAGGTGACCTCCCTAGATATTTTTAAATGGAAACAATAAACATAGCATGTTATATTTTGAATTATGTTTTGATTAGACCTATTATTAAAAAAATGTCATATAAGCTTCGAAAAAATAAGAAACCCAATATTAGTTATTTTCATGTCTTTAGATGTCAATATTTTATATTAAATAATGATAGAGATAACTTAGAAATATTTGATACTAAGCTAGATGAAAAATCTTTCTAGGTTCCTTCTCATCTAGCAAGGCAAATAGAGTATTCAACAAAAGGATACTTATTGTTGAAAAATCAATACATGTGGTATTTGATGAAACTAATGCAAATCCTTTGAGAAGGAAAATATTTTAGATGATGATGCAAGTACTCTAAGCAAAAAGGTGGAGGATCTCACATTGAAGGAGTCATCCCCTAGAGATAAAGATGAAGATCCAAAGGAGGACGATGAAGGAGTGGCAACTTAACAAAAACAAGATGATCTATTCAAAGAATGGAGGTATACTCATGGACATCCAAAAAATTTAATTATTGAAGATCAATATCAAAGGATAAGAACTCAATTATCTTTAAGAGACTCTTGCAATTATTTAGTTTTTATGTCTCAAATAAAACCTAAGTCTATAGAAGAAGCTGAAAATGATAGTAAATAGATTAATGCTATGCAAGAAGAACTTAATCAATTTAAAAAAATAAAGTATAGATACTTGTTGAAAAATCTATAGATTATTCTATCATTGAAACTTAATAGATTTTTAAAAATAAACTAGATAAATATGGTAAAGTCATAACAAATAAAGCTAGTTAGTTGCACAAAGTTATAATTAAGAAGAAAGAATTGATTTTGATGAAAGCTTTGCACTTATAGCTAGATTAGAAGGCATCAAGCTATTACATGCTTTTGCATGCTATATATATTTCAAACTTTATCAAATAGATGTTAAAAGTATACTTTTAAATGATTTTATTTCTAAAAAAGTATATGTAGAACAATCACCTGGTTTTGAAAATCATGAATTTTCAAATCATGTTTATAAGCTACATAAAGTACTTTATAGTTTAAAACAAGCTCCTCGTGGATGTTACGAATGTTTAAGTAAATTTTTACTTCAAAATGATTTATAAAAGAAAATGCAGATACTATATTATTTTTGAAAAATAAAAATAATAATATACTAGTTGTTCAAATATATGTAGATGACATTATATTTTGTGCTACTAATGAGATTCTTTGTTAAGAATTTGCCAAGCTAATATAGGAAGAGTCGAGATGAGTATGATGGAAAAATTTAATTTCTTCCTCAAACTCTAAATCAAGTAAATAAGTGAAGGAATCTTCATCAACCAAATAAAGTACATAAGCAAAATACTTAAGAAATTTGGGATGAAGAGTTCCAAGAAAATTGGCACACTTATGAGCTCCACGTATAAGATTGATAAAGATGAGAAAAGTAAGAGCTAGTGATAGACCAAAAAAATTAATAAGGTTGATTGAATCATTACTTTACCTTACTGCTAGTAGACATGATATAATGTTTAGTATATGTATGTGTACAAGATAGAAAAAATACTAGCAAAACTTATAATTTTTTTGGAGTTAATTTAATCTCTTGGTTTAGTAAGAAATAAAGTTCAGCAGCATTGTCTGTGGCCAAAGCTGAATACATTACAGCCAAAGTTATTATGCTCAAATCTTATAGATTAAGTAACAACTTGAAGATTTTGGTATCAAACTTAATAACATTTTCATAAGATGCGATAAACACAGTATAATAAATCTAACTAAAAACCTAATTCAATGCTCAAGAAGTAAACATATTAAAATAAGACATCACTTCATAAGAGATCATGTTCAAAATAATAATAATGCTTGATTTTGTTAGCACTGATAGATAATTAGCAAATATTTTTACCAAGCCCTTAAGTAAGGATATGTTTAATATGATTAGAAGAAAATTAGGTATTTGTGACCCCTTTAATTAAATCTCTTCTTCTCTTCTTAAGGATCAAATTTATCTAGAAGAGTTTTATGATTTTGACCCCCTTAGAAACCTCAAAAACATCTTTGAAACCCTTTTAGAATCATTTTTAACTGATTTCTAAAATTTTACCCTGACCCGGATCCAAGTTGACTCGAAGCTTAAATCCAAGTCAACTGGACAGTCACCACGGGTTGACTTGGAGATGGGTTTGGCACTTTTTAAAAAGAGACTCGTAGGTGCTATTTTAGATTAGTTAGGTCATCTTCTATCCTAGGAATAGTACTCTCTCCTATCCAAACTATCCATTTTGTCTAAATCTCTTAGATCTAGCACTTCTTTCTCCATTTCCTCTCAATTTCATCTTATTTCCTTGACATTATGGGTTTGAAGAAGTAGTTTGCTCGTCAATTGAAGAGACCATGGTTCGAAATTGAGCAAATGCATGCCACTAGAGTATTTGAGAAGCAAAAGAGAGCAATGGAGGCTATTGAGGAAGTCTATCCACCATCACAACCTAAGCCATTCGAGCCCACTATGCCAGCACCCTCATCATCACCTTCCCTTACTCCAGTTGAGAGGATGGTGAGCCAATCCATCACCACAGGGAGGTGCATTAAATTTAAATTCTTGGATGACAATGGTTTGGTATGTAGACAGTTGATTAGAAGCCAAGGATGGGAAGACTTTGCAAGATCAATATTTTGATTTATTCGAGGCTTGTTAGGGAGTTTTACAAGAATTTAAAGAGAGTTTCGGGTGGCATCACATCTTCTCTGAAGGGCATAGAGATTTCCTTGAGTAACTCCACCCTAGGACAGATATTGGGTATTCTTTATGAGGGGATTATATCAAAGAGTTTGGCTGATAGGAAGGGTGCTTTGAGATACATTCTGGATAGAGAGGATGTAGGAGGGATAGGGGATCTTATAGCTAATACCCTATCCATGAACCTAAGACTCCTACACTATATTATTGGAAGGATCTTTCTTTCAAAGACAGAGAGATTTGACTTCATTTCTGGGTGGGAGTTGGTAGTGACATATCATTTGATTCAATCCATCCATACGAACCCACCTGGTATGATGTTAATACAGATGAGAGAGGCTGCGAAGAGGGTGAAGGCTTATTTGCCTTATGGGATGCTGCTTACTAGAGCATTTGAGGCCTTTGGGGTATCTCTTGAAAGTGAGTCCTTCAAGAAACTCTAAAGTCATGATAAAAACTATAACCAGGCTCTTCACAGGATGGGGTACCAGAAGATTAGAGGGCACTGGATCAGGAGAGTATCTAGTCAGGAGCCACAGGAGAGACTAGAGATACTACAGAGAGTAGATCTTTCATCTCTACCCAAAGCACCTAAGGTAGCTCCTGGACCTTCAAACATTCCAACTCCATCTCCTCAAACTCCTGGTACTCCTCGCCCCTAGAGTAGATTGGATGATAAATTAGTGCAAAGGATCATCAAGTTGGTGAGCAGTTCTATTAGATTCGAGATACAGATGATATCTGACAGAGTCAATGGGCTTCAAATGGAGAATGACAGAGATACGTCAACTTGTTGAGCAGTAGCCAAGAGGCTCTTTGATACTAACTAATTTTGATAGAATAATGAGGAGACTAGATAATGGTTTTGCTGAGATCTGATCAACTATTGATAGGCTCAAGATATCTCAAATAGTGAAACTTGGTATTGTCACTAATATGTTATCTCGCCTCTCTAAGATAATATTTGAGCAAACAACCATGCAACAACAGTAGCCCCAACATCGTCGCTGGCATCTTTAGCCATTGTAGTATCGAGCCGACCCCTTCTTCGGACTTTTCCTCGTGCTTCTCAGCTAGTTCATATCTAGCCGGGACCATCAGCCCCAGTAGGACTTGTTGCCAATCTACTAGGCAACCATCTCCAGCTATAAGACCTGCCACTAAGATTAGGAGCCAGACTGCTCATCCTTTCCCTTCTAGAGGTGGTTCTGCAGCCACCCTAAAGATCCCCCCTAATGCCCAGGGTTAGATCTTTAGGATCTCTTAGTTATGTCCTAGGCTAATATCAATGTATTAGTTTTTATATTTTAGAACTATATTGCATGCTGACTTTGTGGTATTGAGGTGTGCTTTTTGGCATGTATTATTTTTTATACGAAATACACCTATTTGTAATACAAAACTTATATCTATATTATGAATGATATTTACATTCTGCTATCTTCCTTATATCTATATTATGATGTTTGATTGCTTTAATTGCTTTATATAGGGGGAGCTATCTCCTTAATGATTTTTTATGATGATAACTGATGTGCTGGGATTGCTGACATGGAGGGACCGGCAGGCGCCACGTCAAGAAAGGACGTCGCGTCAACTCTCCAGCCCGGGATGCCTAGGTCGGAGCCGCATCCTGCCCTCTAGAGCGAGACCCTTGGAGGTTAGTGCCCTGTGGTCGAGGTCGAGCTCAGCGCTCACCCGCCAATGTGGAGCCTCTCCGAGCGCGCGCCCTCTGGACCGGGTCCGCCTTCTACCCTCCAGAACGAGACCCTCGAAGGTTAGTGCCCTGTGGTCGAGGTTGAGCTCAGCGCTCACCCACCAATGTGGAGCCTCTCGAGCGCGCGCCCTCTGGACCGGGTCTGCCTCCTGCCCTCCAGAGCGAGACCCTCGGAGGTTAGTACCCTGTGGTCGAGGTTGAGCTCAGTGCTCACCCGCCAATATGGAGCCTCTCCGAGCATGCGCCCTTTGGACCGGGTCCATCTTCTGCCCTCCAAAACGAGACCCTTGAAGGTTAGTGCCCTGTGGTCGAGGACGAGCTCAATGCTCACCCGCTAATGTGGAGCTTCTCCGAGTGCACGCCCTCTGGACCGGGTCCATCTTCTGCCCTCCAGAGCGAGACCCTCGGAGGTTAGTGCCTTATGGTCAAGGTCGAGCTCAGCGCTCACCCGCTAATATGGAGCCTCTTCGAGCGCGTGCCCTCTGGACCAGGTCCATCTTCTGCCCTCCGGAGCGAGACCATCGGAGGTTAGTGCCCTATGATCGAGGTCGAGCTCAGTGCTCACCCGCCAATGTGGAGCCTCTCCGAGCGCGTGCCATCTAGACCGGGTCTGTCTTCTGCCCTCCGGAGTGAGACCCTCGGAGGTTAGTGCACTGTGGTCGAGGTCGAGCTCAGCGCTCACCCGCCAATGTGGAGCCTTTCCGAGCGTGCACCCTCCAGACCGGGCCCGCACACTACCCTCCTCCACCAAGACGCCCCCGTAAGCTCGGAGCGCCTAGGTCGGAGTGAGACCTACCATTCTAGCTCAGCCCCAGCTCGAATGAGGTCCTCACCAACCCAAAACACCGGTGGGCCGCCCGAGGACTGCACTGGAGTGCCCCCCAGGCCACACTAACCGCCTGCAACCAACAGTTATACTAGAAGGGAAAGAAGCACGCTGATCAAGGCACCACATTCCTCACCAACCACCCGGATCATCCAGGAGAGGAAGCCAACCGGGAGATTCGAATCCCGTGGGTGGTGGCCCACCATTCAAGGCACTGCCAGGTTTCCTGGAATGAGGCGACCAAGAGGAGTGTCAGAGCACCTGACAACTCTTCTTATCATGAATCAGGAAAGACTCCTCGAGACACCTCCACATCCGCCTGACAACCTAGCGAGGATCCTGAGACAAGCTCTCAACGGTAACCTAGCTGCAATGAACTCGGAGGTAACACGACAACAACTCCAACACACACAAAAAAAAGAACAAGCCAAGATAAAAAAAAAGGAGGAAGAACACAGGTGCGATCCCCGCGAGGAAGAGGGGCATGGCACCACCAACATAGGGGCAAGCCCAACCAAGAGGGCAAAGCACCACCACCACTACCATAGTCAAGGGGAAGCCAGGGAAACAAGGAGAAGCGGAGGAACAGGGAACCCCTCTGTCCCCGCTATCATTCTCCCCCTGCAATGTTTCCATCCTCACACATACTCTTTACTCCTCCTAGTGCGGAGTCCATCAAGAGGGGCCCGACCAGGAGGATCTGTTCCCCTGGATGGTCACTGACTTGACCGTCGGAGTGCCCCCGCTGGAAACCTCAGCCCGGGTCACTAACCCTTGTTTCGTAGGTCCAAGAGTAGAGGGCCGTCGGGCAGCGAAGGGAGCGCATTCCAGCACCGGCAGGAGCTACGAGCCACGATGATCTCGGCAGCAACAGATTGGCATGCCAGGTAGGGGGGACAGGACAGGTGAGATCAAGCCTTCCACCTCTTTATAGAGCAACACCCCATGGAAGGACGGTGACGAGATGAACTTGAAAGGCCTCTATCAGCCATGCAAGGGGTTCCCCCTTCTCAAGGGCACCCATGTCACCTTCTCCATCCCCTTCGGTGAAAGGATCCGCTTACGGAACCGTCAGGCACGCAGCGAAAATGCTCCAGGAGAAGCATGAGTGCAAGCTGGCGGAGCTTTTCCGCCGATCCACCACTATGCAAGGCTCAACCAGCGAGCCACCGGGCTACGATGCCTGCCACCCTTGAAATCCTTCACCGACCGTGATGAGATGAAGTAGTGTCGCCCTTACTGCGATCACAGCCGTGCCACCAAGGAATGCCGCAATCTCAAGTAGAGATCAAGAATCTCATCAAAAAAGGCTACCTCAAAAGGTTCGTGGGGGGCAGACCTCAAGCGGGGTCCCGGGCGCTTGCCACCCTCCCGCCGGCTCCAACCATCAACAGCTTCCCCACCGTGAAGCCGGTGGACATGGTCACCGGGGGAGCTGCGTGCGTGTCCAAGGAAACCTGGGGGGCATGGGACCCAGAGAATGTACTCTCCATTATGCTGGGAGAAGAAAGGTAAAAAAGGATGTCGCGATTGGCAAGATGACGATCGCAAACCACCACAGGCAGGCCCCTTCATGGTGGTCGAAACTCCATCACGAGGGGCCTGTTACCTCGAAGATCCCGACGGCGTCAGGCTCCCTCGAAAGAGGAGGGTTTGCAGCCTACGAAGACGCCACCCACAAGGTAAGGGTTTTTATCGATAATAACGATAATGATTTTTTCTTGCATGAGTATCCATGTGTCTGGCAGGGAAGAATCAACGATGTTCCCGAGCCCAGCTCCATGCCATCAAAGGATTTTCGAGCCATGCAGCTCTCAGCCTCGAGCATCCCCGAGCCCAACTCTAGGACGTCAAAGGATCTTCGAGCCATGCAGCTCTCAAGCTTAAGCATCCCCGAGCCCAGCTCCAGGATGTCAAGGAATCTCCGAGCCATGCAGCTCTCAACCTCGAGCATCCTCGAGCCCAGCTCCAGGATGTCAAAGGATCTTCGAGCCATGCAGCTCTCAACCTCGAGCATCCCTCAGCCCAGCTCCAAGATGTCAAAGGATCTTCGAGCTATGCAGCTCTCAGCCTCGAGCATCCCCGAGCCCAGCTCCAGGATGTCAAAGGATCTTCGAGCCATGCAGCTCTTAACCTCGAGCATCCTCGAGCCCAGCTCCAGGATGTCAAAGGATCTTCGAGCCATGCAGCTCTTAACCTCGAGCATCCCCGAGCCCAGCTCCAGGACGTCGAAAGTTCTTCGAGCCATGTAGCTCTCAATCTCAAACATCTCCAAGCCTAGCTCCGAGATGCCAAGGGATCATGGGGCCAAGTAGCTCCCATTAACACCTCGAGCCTAGCTCCAAGGTTCCAAAGACCTGAGCCAAGCACTCGGGCAACCCCTAGGCCCGAGCCTAGCTCCACATCCAGGAAGGCCTCGAGCCTTGCTCCAAGGCAATCAAGTCTGGTAACCTTCTTCTCTGATCTCCCCACTCGAAAAGAAGATGAGAGGGGAAGGAAAGAAAGAGAATGAGAGGGGAGCCCGACAAAAACCCTCTTCTCTGATCTTCCCACTCGAAAAGAAGATGAGAGGGAAAGGAAAGAAAGAGAATGAGAGGGGCACACGGCACGAACCCTCTTCTCTGATCTCCCCACTCCAAAAAAAAAAAAAAGAAGAAGAAAAAAAAAGGAGGGGGGAAGGAAAGAAAGAGAATGAGAGGGGGACAAGCCACCATTTCTCAGCCAACAACATCCTCAAGCCCAGCTCCAGGACACCTTCTTAAGACCGGGGCTCAGATCTCCGGCCAAGAGAACTTCGAGCCAAGCAGCTCTCATCCAACAACGTCTTTGAGCCCAACTCCAGGACACCTTCTCAAGACCGGGGCTTAGATCTCCAGCCAAGAGAACTTTGAGCCAAGTAGCTCTCAGCCAACAACGTCCTCGAGCCCAGCTCTAGGACACCTTCTCAAGACCGGGGCTCAGATCTCTAGCCCAAAGAGCTTCGAACCAAGCAGCTCTCAGTCAACAACGTCCTCGAGCCCAGCTCCAGGATACCTTCTCAAGATCGGAGCTCAGATCTCCAGCCAAGAGAACTTCGAGCCAAAAAGCTCTCAGTTAACAACGTCCCCGAGCTCAGCTCTAGGACGCCTACCCAAGACCGGAGCCCAGACCTCTGGCCAAGGGACTTGCGAGCACAACAGCATTCAAGTGTCATGAACCCGCGCCCAGCTTGCTGATGTTGAAGTCTAATGACTCAACCTCAGGCAAGGTGAGGCCCCTCTCTCTGATCTCCCCGCTCATGCACAAAAGAAAGAAGAGGAAGAGAAAGAAGAGAGGAGAGAGAAAGAAAGAGAAGAAGAAGGAAAGAACCAGACAAAGAAAATAGATGTTAGAGAAACTCAAGTTTCATTGATTGAGCACAAGTTACAAGTGTCCTGCGGGTCCCCGACATGCCAGGTGACCCTAACTAAGTACAAGAAACAAAAATACAAAATGGGGGGAAAAAGAAAAGGGGGCTACTCCATGCCAGCCGGCCTCCCTACTGAGCTCTGGGGCTGACAGTCTCCGCCTTTAGGAACCTCCGATTGAGCAGCTCTACCCTCGGATGGTTCAGCCTCGGCTGGCATCGAAGACTCTGAGGCCATGGCTTCCTCCACGGCCTCCTCCTCTGGCCTAGCATCTGAAGCCGAAGGATATCTGAGGCGATCGTGGCACTTCTCGGGGACAAGCACCTCGACTCGGCCGTGCAAAAACATGAAGCCCTTGTAGAAGGAGTCCGATGCCATCTGCTGAATCTCGACGATGAACTCCTCCGAGGCCTTGAATTTTGTGATGGCATCCTCGGTGCCCTTCTTGGCCTCAGCACCACCCTCCTCGACTTGGTAGCCTCCAGCCTAGCTGCCTCCACCGACCTGGCCGCCTCCTCTGCTGCCTTCTCAGTTACAGCAAGTTTCTCCCTCCCAGCTGCCAGCTCCACCTGGGCAGCTCGGGAGGCCTCCTTGTGCTGATCTGCTTCAGCATTATACCAGTTCAGTTTTTTCTCGATGATGGAGAGATCATGACAGCCTTCTTCGAGCGGCTCTACTCAAAGTCGCAGGCCTCAAGGAGCTTCTTCGCTCGCCCCTAGGCATCGGCGAGCTGCTGCTCAAGGTCCTTGACCTTTAGTTCAAGGGCCCCATTCGCCCCGACCTTCCCCTTCAGGTCGGCTTTCAAGGACTCAATCTCGACAACCTGTTGCCACTCGAGACGCTCCCAGCTCTGGTAGCAGCCCTTGATGTAGAGGGCCTCGGTACCGATCTACACCAAGAAAAGAGGTCGGACAAAAAAGAAAGAAAGAAGAGAAAGAAAAGGAGAAAAGAGAGGAAGGAACAGCTCACCAAATAAAGCTGGGGGAAGATGGAGCTGATGACATCGGTCAGCCGCATCCCGGCCATATCCTGCCATTGCATGTCTGGATGGAGAAGTCCATCATGCGCTCGGCCAGCTTAGGGCTCCAGAGGAATGAGCTGTCTGGCCCCATCTTGAAGGGGAGATGGTGTCGCCCCTCCTCCCTTCGACCCTCTACCGAAGTGGGTGGCCTCATCCGGGTAACTGCAGGGCCATTAGGGGCAGGCTGAGAAGTGGATGCCGGTGTAGGCGGCACCTCGGTCATGGTCCTGGTGATGGCCCGAACCTCTTCATCCCTGACCTCGACAACCAGTGGACTCGGAGGGCGGTGGGGTGCAGCAGCCGCAGCTGCGGCCCTCGCCCGGACCATAACTTCGGGCTCCGCAGCAGGGGCCTGCTGGGCTGGCCTCGGTGCCACAGAAGCCACCCTCTCCACTAGCATAGGAGAGGCGCGCGCCGCCTTCGAACTCGGGCCGGCTGGAGTAGTCGAGCTCAGGCCAGGCACCACGGTGGGGGCAGCCACAGGAATGCTCTCGCCCTAGGCTCACCTCAATGAAGGCTCCCCGGCCAGCCCGGTCGGTGGCTTCTTCTGGGTGATCGCCAGTAGATCATTCTCGGAAGAAAATCATCCCTGCATGCAAGTCATACAACAGTTAGAGTTCGAGGGAAACAATGCAAGAAATGCAAATATAAAGAAAGAAGGAAGTTCAAGTCGAACTCACCCAACCCATTCGTTGGGTCGACCCTGGAGTCGCTGAGGTTCTGCTCAGATAACAGGACCTCGAGAGAAGGAATCTGGGTGGTGTGGAGCTGCTCATAATCATCCCGGTCAGCTGCATCGACCATGGAAATTTGGTTGGGGGACTTGTCCAGATCACTCCAGACCCAGTCGACCCCCTCAACCTCAACAAAGAAAAACTTACTCTTCCATCCCCTGATGGAAGAGGGGAGCTCAAACTTGATGCCCTTCGGACGGGAGGACAAGGACCACCACCCATCCTCGGTTGGGTGGCACTTCAGGGTGAAGAAGGCCCTGAATAAGAAAACCGGGCAACGAACCCATGGAGGTGGCAGAGCACAATGAAAGAAAAAATGACTCTAATAGCATTTGGCACTAACTAAGCAGGGACCAAACGATAATTGTCCAAGACGAACAGGAAGAAAGGGTGGAAAGGAAACCGGAGACCCCCAGAGAAGGTCCCCTCATAAAAAGCAAGACGGCCCGGGCCACCGGAAGTGACCCGTTCCTCTGGACGAGGGATCATGAGCCGGACAGAAGACGGGATGCCATAGGCATCCCGAACAGTTCTTAGTTCCTCGGCGGTGATCGTCGAGGCGACCCCACCAAGACCTGTGGACCTAACAGACTCAGAAGTAGGAACAGAAGGAGGAGGGAGAGAAGAACCGGATCTCGATTCCCTGATGAGTACCGGACCGGAAGGATGCCTCCTACTGAGCTCGAAGTGAGCTGCATCTTCCTCCCCGTTAAAGGAAGAGGAAGAAGACACTAGCCTCCACTCAGAAAGATCGGCCTCGCTCTAATCAGTGGAGGGGCGGAAGCCCAGGCCAAAATGGGACAACCTCAAGGATAAGGGGAATGAAGGACTCGAAGTGGGGGAAGGAAGAGGAGACTCGACCTGAAGAAGATCCCAGACCCGGAAGAAAAACCCTATTCTAGCAGGGGGAGAAGGAAGAAGAAACTGACCTGGTTCCTTAGAAAACTCGAGGCAACTGGGAGGAAGAAGGAAGCTTAGGCAGCAGCAGCAGCAGGCACAAAGAATTCAAAAAGAATAGATGTTTCGGGTAAGGCCTTCTTTTCATTTCGAAATGACCCGATGAATTCGTACCGATTCAACCCCTCCGCCAATGGATCAATGCCATATGCTGCCCATCGACGTAAACGGCACCCCGATCACTCTGAATTATGTGCCAATATTAACTGCTCCTTGGATGTGGCCACATGACACCCCCGGATTGGTCCGCAGGGCCGCTCCCCGAAGCACCAGCAATCATGGCCATCACCATGCCAGATTTCTGCCTTTCCATGTCAGCACCGCAATTACTCCCTTCGACCCGATCTCCATGTACTAACGAGTCTCAGGAGTGGTGGGCAAATGATGTGGTGGGATTGCTGACATGGAGGGACTGGCAGGCTCCATGTCAAGAAAGGATGCCGCGTCGAACGTCGTGTCAACTCTCCAGCCCGGATTCCACTATCGAGCTGAGCTGAGGTTCCTCAATACGATGAGCCGAACTCTGTCCTCCACCAGGACGGGTCCACTAGCTCAGGATGCCTAGGTCAGAGCCGCATCCTGCCCTCCAGAGCGAGACCCTCGGAGGTTAGTGCCCTGTGGTCGAGGTCGAGCTCAGCGCTCACCCGCCAATATGGAGCCTCTCCGAGCGCGCGCCCTTTGGACTGGGTCCACCTTTTGCACTCCAGAGCGAGACCCTCGGAGGTTAGCGCCCTGTGGTCGAGGTCGAGCTCAGCGCTCACCCGCCAATATGGAGCCTCTCTGAGCGCGCGCCCTCTGGACTGGGTCCGCCTCCTGCCCTCTAGAGCGAGACCCTCGGAGGTTAGTGCCTTGTGATCGAGGTCAAGCTCAGCGCTCACCCACCAATGTGGAGCCTCTTCGAGCACGCGCCCTCTAGACCGGGTCTATCTTTTGCCCTCCAGCGCGAGACCCTCGGAGGTTAGTGTCCTATGGTCGAGGTCGAGCTCAGCGCTCACCCGCCAATATGGAGCCTCTCCGAGCACGTGCCCTCTGGACCGGGTCCATCTTCTACCATCCAGAGCAAGACCCTCGAAGGTTAGTGCCCTGTGGTCGAGGTCGAGCTCAGCGCTCACCCGCCAATGTGGAGCCTCTCCGAGCGTGCGCCCTCTGAACCAGGTCCATCTTCTACCCTCCAGAGTGAGACCCTCAGAGGTTAGTGGCCTGTGGTCAAAGTCGAGCTCAGTGCTCACCCGTAAATGTGGAGCCTCTCCGAGCATGCGCCCTATAGACCGGTTCTGTCTTCTGCCCTCCGGAGTGAGACCCTCAAAGGTTAGTGCCCCGTGGTCGAGGTCAAACTCAGTGCTCACCCACCAATGTGGAGCCTCTCCGAGCGCGCGCCCGCCGGACCGGGCCCGCACACTGCCCTCCTCCACCAAGACGTCCCCGCAAGCTCGGAGCGCCTAGGTCTGAGTGAGCCCTGCCATTCCAGCTCAGCCCCAGCTCGGACGAGGTCCTCACCAACCCAGAACACCAGCGGGCCACCCGAGGACTGCAAAGGAGCGCCCCCCAGACTGCACTAACTGCCTACAACCGCCAGTTACACTATAAGGAAAAGAAGCATGCTGATCGAGGTGCCACATTCTTCACCAACTACCCGGATCACCCAGGAGAGGAAGCCAACCGGGAGATTCGAATCCCGTGGGCGGCGGCCCACCTATTGCCCAGGTGGCTTAGTCCCAAGATGGGGGTGAATTGGGAATTACAAAATTTTTGCAAGTATGTGTACAAGTAATTCCAATTAGTGGTTAGGTGCTGTGTTAATCAGAGAATGAATGCAGAAGCTAAAAGATAAAACAAACACAACACAAACAAAGCAGATTTATAGTGGTTCGGAGCAACCCATCTCCTATGTTCACTACCCAAGTTCACCACTTGGGATTTCCACTATATCCCCAAAACCGGAATATAGTCGGATTGTTTTACAGGCTCACAATCCCAACGTCTACACTTTGGTTTTTGAAATTGGGCTTACCAAAGAAACCCAAGCTAGGTTTTTACAGGTTCACCTAAAACCTCTACACTTTGGATTTTAGATAGGCTCACCAAAGAAACCTCTACACTCTGGTTTTAAAGGCTCACCAAAGAAACCTATTTGGTTTTTACAATAAGGCTCACCAATAACCCAGATATTCTAAATGATAGAATAAAAAGCAACAATAAAGACAAACTCTGTTGTCTAGGTGGTTGCCAATGCAGCTCGAGTGAAGATCCACTGAATGCTCTTCAATGCACTTCAATGGCTTCCTTGCTTTCTTCAAAAGGTGCTTCAAGCTTCTGGTAAGAGTGGTTGCAGGCTTGAAGGCAAACTTTAAAGCTCTAGTACTCTCTCACTTCACTTCAATAAGTGTTCAATAAATGCTCATTAAATCATTATTCGCTCATTAGTCTCTCCAAAGATGTTCTCATACCTTATTTATAGAGACTTCAACTGCCTTCCCTTGATTTTGAACGTTGTAGACCGTTGGGAGGTGACAGGTTACCGTTGGAGCACTTTTGGAATTCAAAAACTGAAAACTGGAACTAGCCGTTGGAGATGACCCCATCATTCCAGTCGGCTCGGACAAACTTCGAGTCGGCTCGGATGAAGTTCGGGTCAACTGGGCTGAGTTCCAGTCGGCTAGCTTCCACAGTTGAGAAAATACCTCACTCTGGATGAGTCGGCTGGGCTGAATTCTAGTCGACTGGAGTCTCAGAGGCTTCTCAGACCATTTTCAACCAAGTTCTGGATGAGTCGGCTGGATCTGATTCCAGTTGGCTCGGATTCCTGAGAATCTCAGAACATTCTCAACCTTGTTCTGGACGATTCGGCTGGACCTTGGTGCTAATTGGCTGGATCTATGTGCCAGAGAACTTCTCTTTAGTGCCAGTGCCAGAGTTGGCTGGGTTGTTCTTCCAGTCGGCTCGAAGGTGGTTCTTCAGCCAGATCAACTTCAAGTTTCCAGAACACTTGTCCCATGCTTTAAAGTCTTCTTCAAGGACTTTTTACAATAAATTCAAGAAAACTTGAAGCAAGAAAGACTACTAGAAGTAACCCTTGAACTGATTTTAATAGGAAGCATTTTGTAGGGTTCTTCTTTACAAGATTCTAAATACATTACAACTCAATGCAAAATATTAAAGATTGAAGGAATTAAAAAATGTGTCAATGTAGCTATCCTACAAAAACTTGTCAATCATTTGAAGAGTTGTTAGATAACTAAATGTATGCTCCAATGTTTTGTTATCATCAAAATCACTTTAGGGGTCAACAATCTCCCCCTTTTTGATGATGACAAAATACTGGGCATGAAAAGAATCTAATCTATTCACAAATATATAAGCATTTATATTTAAAAATTAACTGTAATCTCAAATGTATATCAGTATGTGCTATACAGTTATGCACAAAATCAAGTTCATAAATTGTAAATATCAGACATTGATTGCTTGTATGTATCAAGCAGCATTAAGTATCGACTGATAGATATAATAAATTGAGAGCATCATAGTAATCATTAAAGCATGTAAATTAAACATGTATATCTCCCCCTGTTTAAAGATTTCTAGACAATATGAGTTTTTTTTTAAGTTTCTTCCCCTTTGACATTCATTCGAACATTTTATCAAAATAATATGCAAGAGATCATTCAAAAATGCCTTAAAAACTCCCCCTATCTACTTTATTTTAGTATTACTATTGCAATTCATTAAGCTTTTTCTTTCATGTATTCTTTCATGCACTCTATGATTCTTTCCCTTTTTGTCAACAATTCAAAAAGGTTAAACAGGTAAGCTCAGAATTTTAAATAGATTGAGAAAATTTCAAGATTTGTTTGAGATAATTTCACTTTCTCAACTTAGAGAGAGAATTCTATTTAAACAAATAGAGGTGTAAACAATACAAATACACACATTACACAGTAATCAAATAGATGTTCATTTCATTTCTATCAAAAAGAGTTCAATACATCAACTATTACAAAAGTTTAAAAAAAAAAATTAAAAAGGTACTGAAACTATAAAGTGTCTAATCAGAATCATCTCTAGGAACATTGATACCTTGCCAAGAAGTGGGTCTAGGTGCTCGACTAGATGAAGCATGTGGAGGAGGAGCCCTAGGGTGAAACAGAGGTACTAGGTGCCCTAGTGGAAATGGGTGGCGGATCATACAATGGTCTTGTCCTAGCTATGACTTCCAATGAACTGACAGTACTATTGAGAGACACCATTTCCATCCAAATTGCTCCCATCTACTGATCCAAGTCCTTGAGGCTAACTGGCACTTTATTTACTGTCACTTTCATTTCACCTATTTCTTTCTGCATAGATACAAGCTCAGTTGCTTGGACATTGGCGAAGGCTTCAGCTGATCCTCGAAGTCTGCCAAGCTCCGATCTTATGATCCCAATGCCTCTAGTATAATCCTCTGCCATACCTCTTGTATCTACAATAGTTCCCACTTTGTCTCTAAGCTCTTTCAATTCAGTCTGATATTCATTCAAAGTGGCATCCACAGACTTCAAAATTGTTTCAGAACTTGAAGAGATACAATTCAGAATAAGCTGAAGGTCTATCTGAGGTGCTGACCTTGAAGCTTCTATAGCTTCAACCTTTCTTTGTAGACTTGATACATGCTCTTCTAATTTGTCCAATCTGTTGTCCACTAACTATTTTAAATCAGTAAATAATGAAGTTATTGTACCTGTTAGTGACTCTGTCAAGTTTTTCAATTGTTCTTCAATCTAAACTTGGACAATTGGAGGCTGTGTAGCTGCAGTAGGGTAGTCATGTAAAGGAACAGCAGTTGAAGGCAGGTCAAACTCCGGTGCTGGCAAATCAAACTCTGCTGCAGGCAAGTCAAACATAGGTGAAGGTGCTCTAGTCTCCTAAGTAACAGCAGCAGGCTTAGGTACAAATGACTCAGGCTCCGGTATAGGTGTAGAAGAAGTTCCAACTGTTTCTACATGTTCTTCCTCTTCCTCTTCTTCACTACTACTGGAGCTACCAATGGCCTTACATTTGTGCCTTTCTTTCTCCACACTCCTACTTGAAAATATCCCATTCTCTCAAGAGTTTTAGATGTGTAGATATCAGTGTGATGCAATTCTAATCCGTCTTCGCCATCCAAATTGACTCTATGGGATTTAAACAACAATGTAAGCATCATTCCATATGGCAGACAGGCTTTAGCTTTTCTTACTGTTTCTTTCATCTGCATGATTATAATGTATGACAAATTGACAGGAGTTCTTTCCAGAATGTGCTCCATGAGACATAGATCCTTTTCGCTCACCCAATCAAACCTACCAGTTCTTTGTAAGAAAATTCTACAAATGAAGTTGTGAAGTAGTCTCATTTCCAGTAATAGGGTGTTAGCCAAAACAGTGCCAATTCCTCCCACATCCTCTTTGTTCAAAATTGTTTTCAGAGTCTTCTCTCTATTATCAATTACTAAAAACTTCAGTCCCTCAGAAGGCATATCCAATAATTCAAGTAAGGACTCCTCATTGATAATAACCCTCTTCCCTTTGACAGTGGATTCCACATGGTTAGTTTCCAACCTTAAGTTCTCATAAAAACTTTTAACCAAAGAGGGATAGGTCTTCTCATTCAATGAACAAAATTTTCTCCACCCTTGGTCTTCGATTAAATCTCCTATCTTTAACCCAATGCCCTTAATAAACTCAAAATTAATTCGGTGGCCGGTGGTTACCGGATGCGTAGACATTGAGGGCACTTGGCTAGGAGCGGTTGGAGCTTCTCTTGTGGCTTCCTCTGCAATTTCTTCACTACTTGGCTCTTCTTGCCTTCTCTTGGACCTTCTATCTTTTTCAGCTGAAGGAGCAACCCTAACGGACCATTTTCCTGTCGCACGTTTGTGTGCCATAGCTAGGAAAGATGGAAGAACAAGAAAATGGAGTGCTTGGAAGGGAGAAGGAAGACTTTGGAAAAGGTCTTGGAGAGGTACGAACCATTGAAGAAAACAAAATAGGGTTTAAATGGTTCAGAAAAAGGTTTATAGCCCAAGGCAAAACACATTGACATGAAGTTCTAGTCGACTCGAGATTGCTCAAGCCGGCTCGGCCAGAGCTCTCCTAAAACTATCAGAAAATCCAGTTGACTCGAAACTGTTCGAGTCAGCTAGGCCAGAACAGGTTCAAAACTCTCAAAAAAATCAGTCAACTAGGATTAGGATCCAGTCGACTCGAACAGAAAGAGTAGAGTTTTGAAAAGTTTGAACAAAATTCAGAAGGATTTTGAATAGAATTTTGAAGGAAATTAAAGCTCAGTAAAATAGAATAAATTGAGGAGGTTTTCTAGATGAAATTTTCTTAGAAATGAAGGAATTAGGTTAAAGAATCTAGAAGGGATCACAAAGTCCTAATTCACTTCTAATTAGCTCAAATCTATCTTGGTTGAGTGGCTTGGTAAATATGTCAGCTAATTGATCTTCAGTAGGCACAAAGTCAAGCACAATATTACCATTTGATATATGATCTCTAATAAAATGATGTCTAATTTCAATATGCTTGGTTCTAGAGTGTTGAATTATATTCTTTGTCAAATTGATATCACTTGTGTTATCATATTTAATTAGAATTTTAGATTGTGATACACCAAAGTCTTCTAGTTGTTGTTTAATCCATAACACTTGAGTACAACAACTACCGACAGCCACGTACTCATTCTCAGCTATGGACAAGGCTACAGAGTTTTGCTTCTTATAATGCCATGAAATTAAATTCAACCCTAGAAATTGACATGTACCATTAGTGCTTTTTCTATCTATTTTATAACTAGCATAATCAGCATCAGAGAATCCAATCAAATTCAAAGTAGAATGTTTAGAATACCAAATTTCTAAATTACTTGTTCCTTTCAAATATTTTATTATATTTTTTATAGCAAGCATATGTGTTTCTTTTGGTGATGTCTGAAATCTAGCACATACATATACACTGTATAACATGTCAGGTCTACTTGCAGTCAAATATAATAAGGATCCAATCATACCTCTATATAGCTTTTGGTCAACATTGGTTCCATTCTCATCTTTGTCTAGTCTGCAAGCTGGGCTCATGGGTGTGCTTATTGTTTTGCTACTCTCCATACCAAACTTTTTGATTATTTCTTGATGTATTTGGCTTGGTTGATGAAGTTGCCTTCCTTTGTTTGTTTTACTTGAAGTCCAAGGAACTAGTTCAGCTCGCCCGTTAAGCTCATTTCAAATTCTCCCTGCATAAGCTTAGCAAATTCTTTATATAGAGATTCGTTAGTTACACTAAAAATGATGTCATCTACATAAATTTGTACAACTAAGATATCATTATTTTTCTTTTTGATAAACAAAGTTTTATCTATATTTCCTCTTGAAAAATTATTTTTAATTAAGAAAGTACTAAGTCTATCATACCAGGCTCTAGGTGCTTGTTTCAAACCATACAATGCTTTGTTTAATTTGAATACATGGTTTGGAAAATCATGATTTTCAAAACCTGGTGGTTGTTCTACAAAAACTTGTTTAGAGATAAAATCATTAAGAAATGCACTTTTTACATCCATTTGAAAGATTTTAAAGTTCATGTAGCAAGCAAATGCAAGTAATAATCTAATAGCTTCTAGTCTTGCTACAGGTGCATAAGTTTCATCAAAATTAATACCTTCTTCTTGGTTATATCCCTTAGCCACTAATCTAGTTTTGTTCCTTATAATATTCCCTTGTTCATCTAATTTATTCCTATAGACCCATTTAGTTCCTATAATTGGATGGTCTGTAGGTCTATCTACAAGTGTCCATACCTTATTTCTTTCAAACTGGTTTAATTCTTCATGCATTGCCATCATCCAGTTTGGGTCAGTCTCAGCCTCTTCTAAGCTATGGGGTTCTATTTATGATACAAAGGCTAGGTAATCATGTGCATCCTTATGTGCAGCCCTAGTCCTAACACCATGTGAAGGATCTCCTATTATTAATTCTTTAGGGTGAAATGTAACATACCTCCAGTCCCTCAGTAGATCAGTGTGATCCTTACTTACCGTTTATTCTCCAACTTGAGTGTCTTTGTCTTGAATGCTCAAGTCATCCATTCCTTTTTGTAATGTACCTGCATTATTATCTATGCACTCTTCTTGTCTAGAAGGTATAGGGTTAGTTTCAATAAATACAACATGAATTGACTCTTCAACAGTAAGAGTCCTTTTATTAAAAACCCTATATGCTTTGCTATGTAATGAATAACCTAGGAAAATTGCATCATCAGCTTTAGAACCAAATTTTCCTAAATTATCTTTTCCATTGTTATGCACAAAGCATTTACAACCAAATACATGAAAATAACTAATATTGGATTTTTTGTCATTCCAAAGCTCATAGAGGTTTTTCTTTAAGATAGGATGGATCAAAACGCAGTTCAAAATATAACATGCAGTGTTCACCACTTCTGTCCAAAAGTACTTTGGAAGATTGCCTTCACACAACATTGTGCGAGCCATTTCTTCCAATGTCCTATTTTTTCTCTCTACAACACCATTTTGTTGTGGTGTTCTAGAAGCAGAGAAGTTGTGATCAATGCCAAATTCAGTACAATAATCTTCAAAAAATTGATTTTCAAACTCAGTTCCATGATCACTTCTAATTGAAATCAAAGATAAGTTCTTTTGGTTTGAAACCTTTTTATGAAATTTTCTAAAAACATGAAAAGTTTCATCTTTCGATGCAATAAACAAAACCCATGTAAATCTCAAAAAATCATCTACTATCACATGAGCATATTTCATCCCTTCTAGGCTTGTGGTCCTAGTAGGTCCGAAAAGATCCATGTGAAGTAGTTCAAGAGGTCTTGTTATAGAAACTATATTCTTTGATTTAAAACTCCTAGTTTGTTTACCCATTTGGCATGCATCACAAACATGATTTAAATCAACTTTAAACTTAGGCATGCCTCTAACAAGATCTTTAGAAATTAATTTGGCAATTGTATGCATGCTAGCATGACCTAATCGTCTATGCCATAGTAAGCCTAACTCTTTGGTCTTAACATTCATTGCAACTAGACTAGGGCTATTAGACATGGCAAGATCATTAAGATCTACCACATAGATATTCCCGAGTCTATGTCCAATAAATTTATTGCTAGAATCTAAAGAGTTAGTTACTATGCACATAGAAGACTCAAAGACAACCTTGAAGCCTTTATCACACAATTGACTTATACTTAAAAGATTATGCTTCAATTTGTCTACTAGCAAAATATTTTCAATAAAAGTAAAGGGAGTTATTTTGATCTTACCAATACCGATTATTCTCCCTTTGCCATTGTATCCAAAGGTTACCATACCTCCTTCCATTTCAAGGATGATGAATTGGTCCTTGTCACCCGTCATATGTCTTGAGCAGCCGTTGTCCAAGTACCATCTTTTCTTCAATTTTTGGGCTGCAAGATATTCTTGCAAAACAATCAATGAATTCTTTTAGGTACCCAAGCTACCTTGGATCCTTGCAGGTCAGCAGAGGTGATTCCTTTGGGAATCCAAATCTTTTTTACCTTTTTATGGACATTTCTAAAATTATTGCATTCAAAAGCTTTATGTCCTATTCTTTTACAAGCATAGCAAACAACTTTAGAATTTTTGTTGGAAACAGAATTTGAAGTTCTAAAAGTTGATGCACTTGATGTAGATTTTGAACCTTTTGGAATGTATGCATTTTTGCTCAAATTCTTAGGAACATATGATAAAGATTTTGAGGTAGAAACAGTTTTGGTGTGGCTGAAACCTTTTGAGATAAAATATTTTGAGCAGGTGTTTTCGATTTCACAAAAGTTGTTGTTGAAATTTCATTTATAAAAGAAGTGTTGAAACCAATTCCAGCTTTATTTCCAGAAATTCGTTGTTCTTTTAAAATTAGCTCAAGCTTATTTGAAGATAAAGTGAGTTTTTCAACCAAAGGCTTGAGTTTTGTAACCTCCTTTTTTAATTCATTATTTTCAGCAAGTAAATCATTATTTTTCTTTTCATATGAAAGATTTTCATTTTTCAGTTTTCCAAATTTTTTAGAAAAGTCATGCAATTCCTTTTGTAATAAAGTGTTCTTTTCTGAAATTTCATCCTTTTGTTTGAGTAAAGAATCATTCATATTTTTCAATGATTTTATCTTTACTCCAGCTTTCTTAAATTCAGAAAGTAAATCATGAAAAACAAAATTTAATTCTTCGAAAGTAAATTCAGTGCAATTGTTAGGGGATGTTACCTCATCTTCGAGATCCATTAAGCAAAGATTGGCAGTCTTGGTGGTCTCTTCTTCTTCAGATGATGTTGAGTCTTCACTGTCGGACCATGTGGCAACCATGGCTTTCTTTTTTTTCTTTTGTCTGAAGGATTTCTTCAACATTGGACAGCCCGGAAGTATGTGCCCCGGCTTCTTGCATTCGTAGCACGTGGGGACTACCTCCTTGTCTTTCTCTCTGTCTTTTTTCTTTTCTTTTCCATAATCCTTACTGTGAAACTTTCGATTGTACCTTCCTTTCTTTCTTTCCATAAATTTTCTAAATCTCCTCACAACCATAGCGATGTCTTTGTCTTCTAGGTCATCATTGGAGGAGGTGCTTTCATCTTCAGATTCTTCGTCATCCCTCTTTGAATCGGAAGCAGCTTTGAAGGCTATTGTCTTCCTTTTCTTCTGCTCATCTTCCATTCTGTGTTGCATTGTTAGCTCATGGGTGATGAGTGATCCCAGCAGTTCATCCAGCATTAAAGTGTTGAGATCTTTGGCTTCCTGGATCGTAGTTACCTTGGGATCCCATTTATCAGGCAAAGAGCGAAGGATTTTCTGAACCAGATATGCATTAGAGTATACCCTGCCAAGACTCTTTAAACCATTAATAATATCTGTAAATCTAGAGAACATGGCAGATATTGTTTCAGAAGGTTTCATTTTGAATAATTCATAATTATGAACTAAAAGATTTATCTTGGAGGTTTTCACTTGGGAAGTTCCCTCATGGGTCACTTCGAGTTTATCCCAGATTTTCTTTGCTGATGAGCAAGTGGAAATTTTGTTGAACTCATTAACATCCAAAGCACAATATAGTAGATTCATTGCTTTGGCGTTCAGTTCCCCCATCTTCATGTAATGATCATCCCAGTCCTCTTCAGGCTTAAGGATGTCCATGCCATCAACTTTAATTGTGGGAATGTGTGGCCCTTTCAAGATGACCTTCCATAATTGAAAATCTACAGCTTGTATGTAAATTTTCATTCGTTCTTTCCAATATGAATAATTAGTGCCTGTGAATAGTGGAGGTCTATTTGTAGATTGGCCCTCAGCCAAGGATGTACTCATGAGATGAGCCATCGATCTTAACTAAAGTAATCAGAGACACTGCTCTGATACCAGCTGTTGCCCAGGTGGCTTAGTCCCAAGAGGGGGGTGAATTGGGAATTACAAAATTTTCGCAAGTATGTGCATAAGTAATTCCAAATAGTGGTTAGGTGCTGTGTTAATCAGAGAATGAATGCAGAAGCTAAAAGATAAAACAAACACAACACAAACAAAGTAGATTTATAGTGGTTCGGAGCAACCCAGCTCCTACGTCCACTACCCAAGTTCACCACTTTGGATTTCCACTATATCCCCCAAACCAGAATACAGTCGGATTGTTTTACAGACTCACAATCCCAACCTCTACACTTTGATTTTTGAAATTGGGCTCACCAAAGAAACCCAAGCTAGGTTTTTACAGGTTCACCTAAAATCTCTACACTTTGGTTTTTAGATAGGCTCACCAAAGAAACCTCTACACTCTGGTTTTAAAGGCTCACCAAAGAAACCTATTTAGTTTTTACAACAGGGCTCACCAATAACCCAGATATTCTAAATGATAGAATAAAAAGCAACAATAAAGACAAACTATGTTGTCTGGGTGGTTGCCAATGCAGCTCGAGTGAAGATCCACTGAATGCTCTTCAATGCACTTGAATGGCTTCCTTGCTTTCCTCAAAAGGTGCTTCAAGCTTCTGGTAAGAGTGGTTGCAGGCTTGAAGGCAAACTTTAAAGCTCTAGTGCTCTCTCACTTCACATCGATCGGCTGGATCTGATTCCAGTCAGCTCAGATTCCTAAGAATCTCAGAACATTCTCAACCTTGTTCTAGATGAGTCGGCTGGACCTTGGTGCCGGTCGACTGGATCTGTGTGCCAGAGAACTTCTCTTCAGTGCCAGTGCCAGAGTCGGCTGGGTTGTTCTTCCAGTCGGCTCGAAGGTGGTTCTTCAGCCAGATCAACTTCAAATTTCCAGAACACTTGTCCCATGCTTTAAAGTCTTCTTCAAGGACTTTTTACAATAAATTCAAGAAAACTTGAAGCAAGAAAGACTACTAGAAGTAACCCTTGAACTAATTTTAATAGGAAGCTTTTTGTAGGGTTTTTCTTTATAAGATTCTAAATACATTACAACTCAACGCAAAACATTAAAGATTGTAGGAATTAAAAAATATGTCAATGTAGCTGTCCTACAAAAACTTGCCAATCATTTGAAGAGTTGTTAGATGACTAAATGTATGCTCCAATATTTTGTTATCATCAAAATCATTTTAGGGGTCAACACCACCATTCAAGGAACTACCAGGTTTCCCGGAATGAGGCGACCAAGAGTAGTGTCGGAGCGCCTGACAACTCTCCTTATCATGAATCAGGAAAGACTCTTCAGGACATCGTCGCATGCGCCTGACAGCCCGGCGGGGATCCCGAGACAAGCTCTCAACAGTAACCTAGCTACAATGAACTCGGAGGTAACACGACAACAACTCCAACACACAAAAAAAAAGAACAAGCCAAAACAAAAAAATAGGAGGAAGAACACAGGTGCGATCCCCATGAGGAAGAGGGGCATGGCACCACCAACACAGGGGCAAGCCCAACCAAGAGGGCAAAATACCACCATCACTACCACAGTCAAGGGGAAGCCAGGGAAACAAGGAGAAGCGGAGGAACAGGGAACCCCTCTGTCCCTGCTATCATTCTACCCCTGCAATGTTTCCGTCCTCACACACACTCTTTACTCCTCCTAGTGCGGAGTCCATCAAGAGGGGCCCGACCAGGAGGTTCTGTTCCCCAGGATCGTCACTGACTTGACCGTCGGAGTGCCCCCGCCGGAAATCCCGGCCCGGGTTACTAACCCTTGTTTCGCAGGTCCAAGAGCAGAGGACCGCCGGGCAGTAAAGAGAGCGCACTCCGGCACCGACAGGAGCTACGGGCCATGACGATCTCAGCAGTAACAATAACAAAAAGGGAAAGAAAATTGAAAAATAGTATGAAAATATAGATAAAATAAGAAAATTAGGGAATATATAATAAGGAAGAGTAAAAATATGAATAAATGAGAAATGAGAAATGAGAAACATATAAATGAAGGGATAAGAAAATATTTTCCTTAATTATATAAGAAAATGTAAATATAAGGGTAATTAGTACAATATCAGAGATTTCTAAAATTTTTTGCTTTGATACTTGAAATTTCTTGCAAAGTCTTGCTTTGATATAAGAAAACTTCTACTCTGATACTTATACTTCTTACTCTAATACTTACATTCAAATAGCTCTGATACTTATACCTAAATACCTCAATACTTTTGAAATTACTCTGATACTTTCCCTTTTGATATTTTGCTCTAATACTATTATATATTTCGATACCTATTATTTGGTTCTGATACTATCAAATTATTTTACTTTGATACATCATACGTTGATACTCTTTGAGTGTATGAGTGACGATCTGATAAACATCAAAATATGCTCTGATATTCAAGTTGTATACATTGATACTTTTTGCATGCTTTGATAATTAATTCACACAATATGCTCTGAAACTCAATTTGTGATTCATATGCTCTAATACATAATCTATAAAATCTTAATTCTTTAAAAAGTTTGCTTTGATAACTTTAAAACATTCTAATACTTAAGAAATAAAAATCTATATAGTGAATAATATTATGAATCCTTGTATAATTAATACTCGAGTTATTTTGACCTATGCTAAATTTTCTAGAATGTTATGTTTATTTTAGTATCATTTGATTATATGCTAAAATTTTTGTCATCACCATTAAAAAGAGAGATTGTTAGACCCAAAGATTGATTTTGATGAATAACAAAATCCTTGAATATATATGTTACTAATAAGTTGAATGAGTTAATGTTTCAGGAAATGTTAAGGGTAACAACTATTAATTTGAAAAATATATTTTTGAAGCTCCAAAAGATATGATCACGTAAAAATAATGTGTTGGAACATGGAGTCAAGAAAGCTTTGAAAAGTTAAAGTTTCAGCCTGATACAAAAGAGTTTCAGCCTGGCACAGAAGAGTTTCAAATGATACCCTACCAAGCCAACTCGGATGAACCATGAGTCGACTCGATAGGGGGAGCTACTAATTTTTGGAGGCTAACTTGTGATCCAACTCAAATATCAACTAAGTCAACTCAGATGGAAACCAAGTTGATCCCATAGATCTGAGTCAACTCAACAGTGAAAAATAGAAAGGCAATTTTTGCAAAAACAAGACTAAGTCTACTTAACAAAGGACTAAGCCAACTCAGATATAATCCGAGTTGACTCGACAGTGATCCAAGTTAACTCGAGGACTACTGACAGGCATATGGATAGTTTTACAGAAAGTTCAGATTGATCCAATTTTGATCCTAACAGTTACATTTTATTCTCCAATAGGTAAAAATAGCTATTTGGATCTTTGAAGCATATTCAAAAACTACCAAACTAATTGAAGATAAGAATCAAATTCAAAATATTTCAAGTACCATCAAGAACAAAGAGAAAAAGCTAAAGCATTGATTTGAGAGCTCTAACTCTCAACCACCTGAAAATATTTCTTTAATCATTAACTTTCTAGCAATGAGGTAAGCATTGAAGCTTCCAAATATTTCTAGGAGTCTCCTTTTATGCATAAGTCTATTATTCTTTCTCTTTTCAAGGAGCTTTGTACTCTCATTATTTCTTTCTTTTTATTGTAGCCTACTTCAATTGGATATTAAAGTTAGGTGTGTTTAAGCTAGGGTTAGCTCAAAAGGTTTTGGATTGTGGGCCCTCAAAAATAATCTATAAAAGATTTTGAATTGTAAGCGTAATAGAATATTCCAGCCATAATCTTCAAAAAGATTATATTAAAAATTTCCAAGAGAAGACTTGAAAAGTAGATGTAGATGCTAGAATATCGAACCACTATAAAATCTCTTGTATTTGTGATTGCTCTCTTGTTTACTAACATTACATTTAGCATTTCATTTTAAATTTATTTCAGCACATACTTTTGCTCACATTCACTCCACAAGCAGTACATACTTAGTTTAAATTTTTAAAAACCCAATTTATAACCCCCCTCTTGCATTATCTAGCTAAGCAACACCATGACTTGACCTAACCGGACTCACTTAAACCCGATCCAATCCATTTTAAAGAATCCATGGGATTGTGTTGGGTTTTAAACTTGGACATGCCCTAATTTGCAAGTCAAGTCTAGGTTTACTGAATGCAGACTTGACCTGATCCGATCCAACCCGTTTGACTTTAGGATCAATTTTAAATATTTTACTCTGTAACCCAACCCAGTCCAACCCCAACCCAGTATATGATTAGGACCTAAACTTGTTTGAGCATCTAGATTATGATTTAGTCTTATATAAGTAATGCCTTCAACATAAAGATAAGTTTAAAATTATTTTTATATCCTAATTTATTTTAAGAGTAATATTATTTATTATCTATTTTGTATGGTTAATATTTGTTGGCTATGCAGTAATTAAAATGTAGTTGGCTATGTTTAATCCGGACTTAACCTAGACTATATCTAGACCCAATCTAGATCCAATTTTTTAGATTTGGACCAAGTTATACATGAACTTGATCCAATCCGAATGACCAATTAGGTCAAAAATCTTAGCCATGAATCCAATCTAACCCTACCTAATCTTCTATTGGATTATATCTAGATCCAATATCAAGACTAGATCAAGAAATCAAGTCAAGTTGGGATCACTCATGACTCGGTCTGATACGATACATTTACACCAGTAATTTCAATGAGAATAATAAACTACCATTAAAGAATAGAAGTGACCATTTGCAATTGGTTAAATACTTTGTCACTCAACTAGAAAATCCCTAGCTCAATCTTGAAAATATGGATTGTCACTCATTCAGTCGGATATCAAAATATATATCTATCCTTATCCAATCTCGATCAGATGCAAAAGCGGGCATAGTTGGACAACATCCAACCCATTCCGGAGAACATAACATCTGCAGGGATATATAGAATTATTTGCTCTGGTAGAATTATAAGTATAGCTAATTGTTGGCATTGAACCTCTGTGGACCGGATGGAGCTACTAGATTGCTAGCTCGCCTCTCAAGAATCCTACAAAATAGATCCCCTGATCACATTTTCTTTGGTGGGGGACACTCCGATGCCTAAGTCAGTGAAGGCTCGAGCAACAGAATGGAGAGTTCTCAAAGAGAGAGTGTGAAAGAGACTCAAAGAATTTGCTTTTGCTTGGCTTACTTACCTTTGCTTGCCTATTGAGTGCCCCCTCTTACCAGTATTTATAATGGTAGATGTGTCAAAAGTGCAGTTAAGCCCACTTGTCTCTAGTTAAGTGGGGTTGGTTAGCTTAACCTCTCCATGATCATAAGTGGCTGCTACCTAATTCTGGCCACCTCGATATTGTTGGTGCTGGAGTTAGTGGCCACGTGGCTAATTCTGGCCACTTTGATATTATTGGAGTTAGTGGCTACGTGGTTGGTTACAACAACCATATCCATGTCTGAAGATTTGAGATCAATTGAAGATTTGCTTCAAGGCTGCTCCTTCGAAAGGGACCGAGGCTGAATCGGTTGATTGCCTTGCGCCTATCCTCTTCAGAGTAGGCTGAAGATGCCCCAGCCGTTCACATTGCAATGGCCTTCTTCGAAGTGGACTGGAGTATTTACTTCATATTCATTCTTTTTAGAGCAAGTTGGGGAATGAAGCAGCCATCTTCTTTGGACCAGTCTTCTTTGGAGTGGTTCAAAGAAGACTGGCATGCCACCTAGTGCATGGCACAGCCTGGTTGAGTACAGGAAACCGGCAGCGATACCTAGTGAGGCCTTTGAACCTATTCCTTTTCATTGTGAGTGACCCTAACCCAGAGTGTCCACTAATAAATTTGGCCTGAGAGGGGAGAATGGATCGAGCATATCCTGGATGATCAAGCCATTATGACCCGGGGTCGCGGTTATCAACGTTTCCTGGTTCGATGGCAAGGCTGGCCAGAGTCGAACGATTCATGGATTTCTCGAGAGGACTTGCAGCATCTCAACCTAGACCTCCTCGAGAGATATGTGAGCCAGCTTGATCTTCACTCGATAGGGTCGAGTTCCTCCCACCCCGGGAGAATTGGTGGGGACACCAAAGGCACCAGAATAAGATAGAGGCTTTTCAACTCTCTATGAATTGATCAATAATTTATAAGTCTATCTGTAATAAGGGCCTAGCCTATCTAAGTCCATTTTAGTTATTATTTGAGTATTTTGAGTTTCAGTTCTGTACTAGTCAGCTCATGTTGAGCTAGTTCAGTCCAATGTTAGTCAGTCATATCGAGCTAATTTTATTTTTTTGAATCCTATTCAACCATATTGAAGACTCAAGATCACATCATACAAGTGAAGACCAAGCCCAACCAGATTGAAGACATGAAGTATAGCCCAAGTCCAACCCAGCTTGAAGATTTGAAGACCCCAGGAGGAAAATTCAGAAAACCCTGATTCCTTGCAGATGCCCTCCAGATGCCCAGATTCCCTTCAAGATGCCAAAATATATTCATATACCAAGGAATCCATGATTTTAGAGGTCCATCTGCATCCTAGCCCAAAGAAATCAAGCCCAGGCGCCAAGCCCAAGCCCCTAAGAAGCAAGATACCAGGGAATATTCCTGCTACCTGGCTACCAGGCCATCCCGACTTCCAGAGGCCCAAACCCATGCGCCCGAGCCCCTTTGGGCTGGCCTCTTGCTGCTCCTAGAAGCCCAACATGCCCCCCTAGGCATCCTTGGAGTGTTGGCCAAGTCAAGAGATTTTTTAGGGATTTTTTCTACCTAATGTTTCCTTATTTTCTAGCTAGGGTTTGAGAGGGAAAAGGATTCTTATGTAAAGACTTATGTGCCCTTACTTGGAGCCCAAGGTTAAGGGTCTATTTAAAGGACCCTAGCCTCTTATATGAAGGGAGATTTTTGATATGAAATAAACCTTGAGTTCTTGTATTGTTTTGTGTGATTACCTGTTGTGTGCATAAAGGGGTTTGAGAGTTTTTCTTCCCAATGTTTGCAACCATCTTCCTGCCGCCAACCATCCTTCCAGCCCCCTCCAAAACTTTCTTCTCTTTGCTATTTTTCTTTGTTTTCTTGATTTTCTTTGAGTTTTCTAACCCCTGATAGGTCGTTTGCAGGTCCCCGAGTTCCTATGAATCCAACGACTCCAGCCAAGCTTCAATCGGACCACCGAGCAGAAAGCCGGGTATTCGCGGATCTTTGGCTCGATTTTCAGGCCGCATCTGTCGAGGAATGAGAGATCCCTTCGCTGCGATCTTCACCGGGAACTTCAAACATTGTCAGGTACACCCCTCTACCTCCAATAATTATATTGTAGGAGAACTTGCCCTAACCGAGGCTTCTCAGCCCCGGCGATCCTTCTTTAGTACTTTTCTAGGTTCTAATCTGCATGCTTGGCTTCAAAAATTCATACAAAATTCCCTACAATGAATTTTCATATGAAATTCAGGAATTAATCACCTAACCTCATATATAAAACATACAAAAAGAATTGCATGCATATTAGTCCCGCATCAGATATGCTTTGGGACCGTCCTCTTTGGTATGGGACGAAGAGTGACCCAACGATGTGTCGAGTCAAGCCATCGCTTCATCAGCCTGTGGAGTCACCTTCAAACCTTCTGGTATGGGTGACCAGTTTAGTAGGGGTTCAATTATACCCCGAAACCAGCAATTAGCCCCCCACTCCCAATTTTTGAAGCAATAATCTACTTTGAGAAGTGGGTGTACTTATGAATTATCATTTACCAGCAAAAAAGGCATGACCAATGATGGCAAATCTTCGATTCAGTTGTTTGCAATAACTGCCACCTGATTTGAGAGTCATGCGGGGGACAGATGTCGCTCACCCATTGGCTTACGAAAAGGAGACGGCGAGTCGATGAATCATGTCTCTTCCTTCCATTATGGTGACTTGGCGGGCTCTTCGATTTCAGTTTGGATGGAGAACATGGCATCATCTTCTTCTTTGGATATAAAGTACGAATTCCATCCCAACCATCAGATGTAGTCACATGGATCACGGCTGACAGTTTTGGTTTTTTCCTCATCATATCGACTGGCATCGTTTGGGGCTTCATATCTGTGATTGGCGCCTTCATCATGGCATGATCAGAAAGACGTCTCCTCTTTTGAGGAGGCTACCTGAAATACCTTTTGCCCCCTATATAAAAGGGAGCAGGTTGGTAGAGGAAGCTTCTTTGCCATGTGCATTTTGGTTTCCGCTGTCTTAGCTTTTATCTTCTTCTTGGTTCATATTCCCTCTTACAAGTAGGGCCTCTCCTCTCCTTTTCCTTTTTCTACCATGGTTAGGACTTTAGAGGTTCCGACAGCCGGTAGGATCCCCTTCGACGGGGGAGAGGTCGAATCTTCCAGTGCCCCAAGACCTGTTAGGGGGACCATCGCTGAGTCCTGACTAAAGTAAATCCCAAGCTCTCTGTCCTTCGATAGGATCAATCGCCTACGGAAGTATTATCATATTCCCGATAACCTCCCTTTCATACTTCCACAATCTGAAGAGAGAGTAAATAGGCCTCCGCCCAGTACTATCACCATATATGAAGACTACTTGAAAGCTGGTCTTCACTTTCTATTGCACCCTTTTTTGGCTAAAGTCTTCCATATGTATCATGTCATCCTTGCACAGTTGACTCCAAACAGCATTCAGAATATCTACGGGTTTTTGGTTCCTTGCCATATAGCAAAAGTGAGGCCCATGACCAGTCTGTTCACTTCTCTCTTCACTTTGAAGCGAGACTTCCATGGCTATGGGTGGTGGGTCATCGGTCCCCATCCTGGCCATAAAATAATTAAGGATATACCTAGTGCCATCCACAGGTGGAAACCCAACTTTTTGTTTATCTCTTCTTCTTAATCATGGGGGTTTGATACAGAATAGAGAGAACCCTATCTGAGTGCAAATGCTAGTAAGAAGGTTCTAAAGGCCGACCAACTAGACTTCATATTGTTGTTTGGGTCTGAGGTTGCTTCTATCTGGGACTGTTAGAAGAGAGGAATCTTCGTCTCGCTCAGATTAGCGAGTTCTCTTCGTTAGGTATAACCAATAGATGGCTTTGGCTTTCATCCAGTTTCATAGTTATTCCAGTTATCTGACCTTGAGATTTGCTTCATGGACAGGTGGCAGGATGAGGCCTGATGTTAGCTTGCTTCACCAATTTGCCAAAAGAAAAGCATCCCAAGTTCCTTCAATAGGATCGGAAGTCCGAAAGAAGATCCAGGAGGAGAGAGCCAGCAGGAGCATCGCTCCTACAAGGGAGTCATTAGGGAGGTGAGAGGTCCCATTGGTAGAGTTTCCATCCGAGGGGAGTTCTTTGATTCAAATCTTAGAAAGTCCGATTGTAGCCCCAACTGTCGACCTACCAGTGCCTTGCTCATCAGTGAGGGATAAGGGTAAGGTGCCTCAAGTCAAGGGGAGTCTGGTGAGGAACACTCCCCTAGACAAGGATTGCAAAATAGACCTCTCCCTCTTTTTTGATGTAAGGGATCTTGCACTTCCCGATGTGGCCAGAAGAGCACTGAAGGCCACACTGTTTCCCCACGACTGGGCAACCACCCAGAATCGATACCTTACAGAGGTGTCCGATTCAGCATTCTCTTCCATACTGAAGGTACAATATCTTATCTTCCTTCATCTTCTTATGGTAGTCTTCAGCATAACTAATTTCATATTTTGGTGATTTAATGCAGCTAGTCCATGATATCACTTTCATGGAAGAAAGCATGAAAGGGTTCGACAACTTCCTCAAGAGCTTGAAAGAAGAGCTTCAAATGGTGAAAGTTGAAAAAGAAGTAGCCGAAGAGCTGAAACTGGCCATGGAAGAGAAGCTCAACAATAAAGATGCCGAGGTTCAGGGTCTAAAGAATGAGCTGAAGAAAGCTCAATTGAAGATCTCTGAACAGGAGGCCAAGCTCCAAAAAAGGAAGAAACAGGTGCACTCCTAGGAGCACTCTACCAAGGAGATTCAGCAGAAGGCCGATGAGGTAGCCAAGAGGGCCAAAGCGACAGTCAGGGAGTCCGAGACTTCTAAGGAGCAGGCACCTAGGGCAGTCAAAGATTTCAAGAAGTCTTCGACGTTTAAGGAGGAGGTAACTAAGTCAAGTGTGGTGAGTTACCAATATGGCTTCAATGATGGGCTTAAAGAGGTCCAGGGGCTTTATCCTGATCTTGATCTTTTGAGCATCCCAGCATGTGAGATCATCGAGGAAGAAGAAGGACCCAGGGCCCCCATTGAAATCGAGCCCACAGCCCTTACTGAAGCTGAAAAGGTGCCTGGATAGGCTGAAGAAGTCCCAGCTATAGCTGAAGGCCAAGAACAGGTCGGAGAGCTGACCATGGCTGATCCACCCACTTCAGCTCAAGCAGATGAGGCCTCTCCTTTGGTTCATGCCGAAGAGCCTCTCCCTGCAACTAATCCAGAAGCTCCTGTAGTAGATGAATAGGCCTTGTAGCTTCTATCTTTTATTTTTTGTAAGAAAAATATGTGTAATCAGACCTACTTGAATATTAATGAAAGCATACTTTTTCTTTCAATTGGATGAATTTTTTCCAAGTATGAAGTCATTGGAAGCGTTGCAATCTTCGGGTAGATAACCATTTTTTGAAAAATATAATAACTTATAACTTGAATGGAAGTTTTCTCAAGTGTAGAGTCTTCTAGTGAGTCGTCGTCCCCTGATAGATGGCATTCTTTGCATAAGAACCTCTAATAAAATTTTCAAAGTATGGACTCTTCAGGCAGGTGACCACTTCTAAACATGCAATAACCTTCGACTTGAATGTAAATTTTCCAAGTGTGAGGTCTTCGGATGGACTATGACCTTTTAGATAGAGATCTATCTTTGGGTGTAGGAAAGCCTTCGGCTTGGATATGAGTTTCTTCATTGCCTGAGATTTTTAAACTGGACTTCAGCAAGATCGCTGACCTCAGAGATAAGCCATTCATTCCAGCTGCTCATCAGGTTAGCTTTTTCCTGCTCATGAGCCAGCTTTTCATAATTAAGGAATCTTGATGTTTGATGGGGATCCTGGCTCACTAACCAATGCGATGCTCCATTCCTGCCAAATGTCCGATCATCATTGGTGAGGCAGTTATTGTCCAGGTCATGGGACTACAATGATCAGAGCCATTAAAGCTACATATGCTAGGAATCGGATCAATCGTAGCTTCTAGACTTCTGGTAACTGCCTTCACATGGATCAAGGCTCCTATTGACTAGGGCTGGCACACGTGGCATAATCAGAGGGTAGCCTGAAATATGGGCAATCAATTTGAACCATTAATGGGCTTTATATAAGAGACAAATGCTCCCATAGATCAAACCTTTTTGAGCCTTTGGCAACATCACCCCTTGAGCGATCTTTTACCCTCTTTCTACTATAACCAGCTTCAAGGGTCCTTGTTAACCATGAAGCCAGACGTAGTGCGACTCCAATAGGTGATTGGGAAATGGTCGGTGGGGGCCCATCTAGTGAGAAGGTTAGACTGGAAACGAGTCTACGTCCTGGCGCTCCCTCGGGTCTAAACTGATGGTGGAGTTCCTATCGACATAGATTCTTCCTCGGAAGAGGAACAAGTTCCTTCACCTGGACATCTGGCTGGATGTCTGACAGAAATCACTCTTGCAGGGCCATCAAGGGAGCGAGGCCCACTGGACATGAGCGGAGCTCCCGTCACTACTGGGAATATCAAGTCCAAACTTCCAAGTGTAAAGGGGGAGAGTTCGGGGGGACTTGGTGTGTTTGCTATCGATGCTAGTCTTAGCGATCGAGGGCAGGCAAAGACTTTGGCCATTTCCCTGGAGGATGGGAAGGAGACTGAAGAGCAAAAGCCAGGAGACCCTTTTTCCTTTATTTACCCCAGAATATGATAAGTGAGTGTTGATGTAAGTGGTGTAGGTGCATCAGCATTGGTCAAACTGACTTTATATATATTTATCTTTGACAGGTCACCCATGATGTTTCTCTATTAGAAGAGAGTGTTCGTGAGTCCGTCGACTTTGGCAAAAGCCTTCGTAGCCAGTTGGCTCTGGCCTTAGCCAAAAGAGAAGCGACTGAGGGGCTTCAGGCCGCCACTAAAGAAAAACTAGGCAGGGTTGTTGCCGTAAATAATTCCTTGGAAAAGGAATTGAGGATGCTTGAGACATACGCAGCCGAGGTGGTGGCTGAGTTGCAAAGGAGAAGGAAGAAGGCAATTTCAGCCGAACTACTGATGAGGGGTTTCCTTCGTAATGCCGAGGTAGTAGCAGCCCATAAGGCCAAACTGGAGAACAGGATCGTCTAGCTGGAGATGGATATTTCATTAGCCAATCAAAGGATAGAGCAGGCTGAAAAAAGCGCTTCCCAGGCAATCAAGGCTTATAAGAAGTCAAAGGCTTTGGCGATGAAATGCATAAAGTTGGGACAGAGAGCTACCTCGTCGGCTATACAGACTGCCTGAATAAGGTCACGAAGGCTTACCCATATCTGGATGTTTCTTCTCTTGCTATATCGAGTGAGGAGATGGAGGAAACAAAACTTGCCGCCAGGGCAGCATCGGCCCCTCCATCAAAAGAGATCGGCGAGGGGGTCTTCGTTCTTGGTGCTGAAGAAAAATAGCTTCTTGCTATAGCTCTCTTTCTTTCTCTTTTTCTTCTTCTCCCGCCCCCTTTTTTTTTGATGATGATGTAAGTCAGTCGATTGTACTACTTTTCCATCAATGAACAAAGATTCTCCTTTTTAAAATAGAATTTTTGGCTTGGTGGGCAAACACATCCCAGAACAGTGCTAAGTGTAAACTCTTCGACATCATGAATATTGGGGTAGTGTATTCAAGAAGAACCTTAAGATTTCATGTTGGCCCTGTCTACTTCTTGGACTTAAGAGTCTGAGCTCGCAGAAGTCATAGAGAGATTTTATCCGTTCATCTTGATCGGATTCGCCATTAAAGTAGGCCGATGAGACCATCCTAAGGCATTTCATTGATAATAAGGTAGGTTATCTAGACCCACCTCGACACGTCTGTGGGTTTACCATAGGATAGGTTACTTAAACCATCCTATGCCTTTGATTAGGAATAAGATAGGCTGATTAAGCCCATCTCGATACGTCAGCGAATTTACCGTAGGGTAGGTTGCTTGAACCATCCATGTGCCTTTGATCAAGAATAAGTGGTGGGGACACCAGAGGCACCAGAATAAGACAGAGGCTTCTCAACCCTATATGGGTTACTTAGTAGTGTTTGAGTCCAATTGTAATAAGGGCTTAGCCTAATTGAGTTGTCATTTTCATTATTTGAGTCCTGTACCAGTCAGCTTATGTTGAGCTAGTTTTCTTTCTAAGTCCTATATATGTTAGTCCAAGTCCAGTGAAGACTCAGTACAAGTGAAGACCAAGCCAATACAAGTAAAGATCAACCCAGCTTGAAGTTATGAAGACCATGGAAGGCCTAGTAGAAGAAATTAGAAGCCTGGGAGCCAAATCAAAAGCCTTGGAGCCCTGGACCGTAGCCTGAAGCAAACTGGGCCAACCAAGGTCCAAGAGAGGAATTAATTGGTGCCATCCACACTATGGTCACCACCCTTGGTTGGCCACTTAGGGTCACCTCCCTTGGCCGACCGAGGCAAGAGAGAGAGGGAGTAATTTGAGGGAAATCAAATCCTAGACCTACCATGTATTCTAGTTAGGGTTTGGGTGGGATTCAAATTCCTAGGAAAAGTCTATTGTATCCTTACTTAGGGGACAAGTTTGTGAGTCTATTTAAGAGACTCTTTTCTCTTATATGAAGACACTTTTGATGAATATATTGAGTTTTTCCAATTGCTGTGTGCTATTTGTTGTGTGCTAAGGGGATTCTATGTGAGCCCCTCCTCTTCTTCCTGGTGTCCTGTGCCTAGTCTCCAGCCACCATCCACTTCTCCAAGCCCTAGCCACCCAACCTCAAACTCTTCTTCCCCTTGCTATTTTTACTTTATTTCTTCATCCTTGCTTTGTTTTCTCACCCTTGATAGGATATTTGCAGGTCCCTCGACTTTTACGAATCCAACGATTCCAACCGGGCAGCAATCGGGTCACTGGGTTGAAAGCCAAGAATCCGTGGGTCTCTGGCTTGATCATCCAGGCCGCATCCGGGAGTGAGAGCAATCCCTTCATCTACGATCTTCATCGGGTGCATCAACCATTGTCAGGTACACCCCCTTTGCTTGCCGGTAGCTTTATTAAAGGGGAACTAGCCCAGCCGAGACTTCTCAGCCTCGGTGGTCCTCTTTCTTATTGCTTTTTGGATTCTACTTTGCATGCTGTAGTTTCTTACTTGCATAGAATTCTCTACTTAGGTTCTTGGTCTATTCTTTAGGAATTAAATACAACACTTAATCTATAAAAATTATAAAAATAATTATGCATTCATTTTAGTTCCGCATTATTTGGTATCAGAGCCTGTTTGGGCTCAATTCTCTTTGCATATTCAGATCGGGTGCTTCACCATGGTCGTCCGTCATAAAAGAAAAGTAGGGCTGCAAAACCCTCTCTTTCCAATCTACGGGATCTCCTATGGCATGTAGGGGTACCGCCCCCTGAAGAAGAAACAAAGAGTTCATTAGGATTTTTTTTGAATTTCGGCCTCCTCAGTATATAGCCTACTGTTTTAATTGTTTCTACCAGTATAGAATATATAAAAATATGAGATTTATTTTGATGAATCCTTATAATTTAAGTTAATTGTTAGAATTTTTTCAAGAATTATTTCAGTATGTGAAATTTCTTCTAGCCGGAATACTGCCTGAGAACAGTTCTACCTTGTTTTTGGTAGCAAAGTTAATTTCAGCAAGTTTAGGATTCTTTTAGTATAATTTTTGCATATCTTATAATTTTGGCATGTTTCCTACATATTAGGTCATTATCTGCAAATTATATTTCCATTTAAAAAATACCAAAATAAAAAAAATTACATATACTCATAAAATACCAAAAACACTTAAAACCCTAATTTGCAAATTCATCTGCCTGCCATCATTGCATAATTAATTTAAGGCATCAATATCCAAGATAAGGGATGGAGGTCATTACCTTTTCTTAGCCCAAAACCACATCCCTTGCATTTGGTCCCAAGCCTAGTTTAAATTTAACTAGACTTAATTTGCCCTAGTGGGCTAGGGATACCAATCGGTCGGGTTCGATCATTGTGGGACGACTAGTGCATCCAATTCATCTCCTATTACTAGATGCTGGTGTCTAGGCTAGAGGTATAGTGTCAAACGATCTAAGTGGATCGGTGGTTCCTTAATTGGATCCTTGCGAGAGCAGGGGGCCTCCCACCATCCCACCTCTTACCTGGCTAGTTGAAGGACTAGGAATTGAGTTGTGTGTAAGTTGAGTCAACCCATTCTGATTGAGCTCTAGGTCTAGGCACCCATAGTCGACTAGTTTCAGTCTTGCATGCGCACTTGATCAGGAGCTTCATATCATCCACCACCCCCATAACTGGCTGAATCCATGGATAATCTTGAAGCCCAGATTAAAGCCCTTACTGAACAACTAGCCCAATCCTTTGCCCTGGTGAATACCTAGATGACTCAATTGACCCAGTCCAATACCCGAACCCACAATAGACTTGACCACTTAGCCAATAGGTTGGATCAGGTAGAGAAAACATGTAGGACTCAGACTAGATCCAAACCTGAGCCACCTTTATCCACACTATCCAAATTATATGAACCTAAAACCTATGTACCCAAAACCTATGAACATAGATCCTATGCACTAGTAGTACTCATGACCTATAGATCCGAACCCATAGGCCATCGACCGGAACCCCATAAGGCTAGTATCCCTAGATATGAACCCAGTAGTAATCCACTACCCCTTAGTCAACCTGAACCCATTAGGACTATTGCCCATAATCAGAAACCAGGATCTAACCAATTTTTTCTTAGCCGACCCTCCCCTACCACCCCTTTGATTCACAAGGCTGACATTAAAGTGGAAGTGTATAAGGCTAATCCAAGTTTAGTAAACGAATACGAAGGAGAATACCTTGAAGAGGATGAACCCCTTGAAAATTTCGAAAAAGAAACTCCTGAGCCCACTAAGAAATGTAAAGAGGCCACCTATGAGTTAAGTCTAGTAAAGGAACTGTAGTGGAAGAATGATTAGAAGAGGAGAACTTAGATACTGCTACTAGAACCTTACCTGAGAAAATCGTGGAGGAGAGCCAAATTATAGAGTCTAGTCCTAAAATATAAGAACCAGAAGAATTTATTAAGGACTTGATCTCTTTGAATAAGTACCCCTAGGATGAGCCCCCTCCCATAGTTTTCATTGAAGACCTCTTCCTAGAAATTATTGACCCATCCTTCTATAGCATGGACCTTTTCTTGCATAGAGACATAACCCAATGCTCATACATTAAGGTCAGTCTCTTTAGCCTAGAACCAGTCCCTGAATCCCCTTCCTATTTCCTACCCTTCTCTGAGTTGACTCATATTTCTAAAACCATTGGGTCACATTTTATTGAGGTTACCAGGTTGCAAGAATCCATAGAAACCATCCCATTTGCTACCTACTTTTGAAAGACCCTCTAGCATCTATTAGGAGTTCCTGCAAATTTTTTTCTGCATGTCATCCATCAACCATGACTCATGCCCCATGCCCAAGTTGTAGTTAAGACCTAATAAACCTCTTTCGATAGGAATGCATAGTCGAGTCTAGTAGATGTTAGTATGAGTCCTTTATGTCACCTGTTAGGAGTCTGCATGTGCCCAGCATGTTCACCACCTGCACTAATTTTGAAACAAAATGGCTAATTCTCATAAAAAGGGCCAAGATATTTAATGTAGTGAATTTTATCTTGGTTAGGCTTAGGCCTAAAAAGAAGCTTCATGCTCGCAGAGCCGGACCTTTTAAAGTGATAGAGAAGATTGGACCAAATGCCTATGTGTTAGGTTTGCCTCCGGATTTGGGCATTAGTTCTACCTTCAATATCGCAGATCTGGTTGAGTATAGGGAACCGGCAGCGATACCCAGTGAGGCCTTTGGACCTACTCCTTCCATTGTGAGTAACCCTAACCAGAGTGTCCACCAATTATTTGGCCTGAGAGAGGAGAATAGATCGAGCATATCCTGGATGATCAAGCCATTCGACCCGAGGCCGCGGCTATCAACACTACCTGGTTCGATGGCAAGGCTGGCCAGAGTCGGACGATTCATGAATTTCTCGAGAGGATTTGTAGTGCCTCGACCCAGACCTTCTCGAGAGATATGTGAGCTAGTGTGATCCTTACTCGACAGGGTCGAGTTCCTCCCATCCCGAGAAAATTGGTGGGGACACCAGAGGCACCAGAATAAGACAGAGGCTTCTCAACCCTCTATGGATTACTTAGTAGTATTTGAGTCCAATTGTAATAAGGGCTTAGCCTAATTGAGTTGTCATTTTTATTATTTGAGTCCTGTTCCAGTCAGCTCATGTTGAGCTAGTTTTCTTTCTAAGTCCTGTATATGTTAGTCTAAGTCTAGTAAAGACTCGATACAAATGAAGACCAAGCTAGTACAAGTAAAGATCAACTCAGCTTAAAGTTATGAAGACCATGGAAGGCCTAGTAGAAGAAATCAGAAGCTCGGGAGCCAAATCGGAAGCCTTGGAGCCCTGGACCGTAGCTTGAAGCAAACTATGCTAGCCAAGGCCCAGGAGAAGAATTAATTGGTACCATCCACCCTATGGTCACAACCCTTGGTCAGCCACTTAGGGTCACCTCCCTTGGCCGACCAAGGCAAGAGAGAGAGGGAGCAATTTGAGGGAAGTCAAATCATAGACCTACCATGTATTCTAGCTAGGGTTTGGGTGGGATTCAAATTCCTAGGAAAAGTCTATTATATCCTTACTTGCAGGGCAAGTTTGTGATTCTATTTAAGAGACTATATTCTCTTGTATGAAGACACTTTTGATGAATATACTGAGTTTTTCTAATTGCTGTGTGCTATTTGTTGTGTGCTAAAGGGAATCTGTGTGAGCCCCTCCTTTTCTTCCTGGTGTCCTACGCCCAGTCTCCAACCGCCATCCACTTCTCTAAGCCCTGGCTGCCCAACCTCAAACTCTTCTTCCCATTATTGTTTTCACTTTATTTATTCATTCTTGCTTTGTTTTCTTATCCTTGATAGGCTGTTTGTAGGTCCCTTGACTTCTACCAATCCAACGATTCCAACCAGGTAGCAATTGGGTCACCGGGTTGAAAGTCGAGAATCTGCGGGTCTCCAACTTGATCATCCATGCCACATCCGGAAGCAAGAACGATTCCTTCATCTACGATCTTCATCGGGCGCATCAACCGCTGTCAGGTACACCCCCTATGCTTGTCGGTAGCTTTATTAAAGGGAAACTAACCCAACCGAGACTTCTCAGCCTCGGCGGTCCTCTTTCTTATTACATGCTATAGTTTCTTAGTTGCATAGAATTCTCAACTTAGGTATTTGGTCTGTTCTTCGGGAATTAAATACAACACTTAATCTATAAAAATTATAAAAATAATTATGCATGCATTTTAGTTCCGCATCAATAAGATAGGCTAATTAGACCCACCTCGGTATGTCAACGGATTTACCGTAGGGTAGGTTGCTTCAACCATCCCTGTGCTTTTGATTGAGAATAATATAGGCTAATCAGGCCCACCTCAGCACGTCAGCAGATTTGCCATAGGGTAGGTTGTTTGAACCATCCCTGTGCCTTTGATTAAGAATAAGATAGGCTGATTAGGCCCATCTCGGCATGTCAACAGATTTACCGTAGGATAGGTTGCTTGAACCATCCCTGTACCTTTGATTGAGAATAAGATAGGCTGATTAGGCCCACCTTGAATGGACTTTTATTGAAGTTTTCCCAAAAAAAAAACTTTATTGATAGTACTTGCAAAGATTCTCTACATTCCAAGGCTGAGGTAGTGCAGAACCAGCTAAGGTTTCGAGTCGATAAGTCCTTGGATGTATGACTTCCTTGATTCGATATGGGCCTTCTTAATTAGAAAAAAGCTTGCCTTGCTCCATCGGCTTGAATACTTCGAACATTCGTAGTACTAAATCTTCGGGTCAGAAGGTTTGTTCCTTCATCCTAGAGTTGTAATATTTGGTGACTCTCTGTTGGTACACCATTATCTTCATCTAAGCACAAAGTCTGGTGCCCTGTAGTAGATCCAAGTCCACTCTTCGATGTTCCAAATTCTCTAGCTCCTTGTACTGGTTAATCCTTAAGGATCGCAAAGTAACCTTCATAAGAAGAATCGCTTCGGTGCTGTAAACCAAATGAAACAGAGACTCACCAGAGGCCGTTCTGGGAGCTGTCTGATATGCCTAAAGAATGGAATTTAATTCTTCGGCCCATAGCCCTTTGGCATCGTTCAGCCTAGTCTTCAGATCATGGAGAATGGTTCGGTTCATCACTTCTGCTTCCCGTTATCCTGGGGATGATCGACAGAAGTCAATTTGTGAAGTATATGGTATTAAGCACAGAAGTCCTTGAACTTCGGGTTATCGAATTATCTACCATTATCAGTGACTAAGGCATGGAAAATTTCAAATTGGAATATAATGAAGTTCCTCACGAAGCTTTCGACCTTTCCTTCAGTAATATATGCCAAGGGTTAGGCTTTGACCCACTTAGTGAAGTAATCAATAGCCACAATTAGAAACTTTCATTGTCCGGATGTCGGTAGAAATGGGCCAAGAATATCCATGCCCCATTGAGAAAAGGGCTATGGTGCTATTAGCTGGGTTAGCTGGCTTGCCGGTCATCTTTGAATGTTAGCATATTTCTAGCACTGGTCGCATCTTTGGACAAAGTCGGTGAAATCCTTCTGAATGGTTGGCCAATAGTAGCCTTGGCATATTATTTTGTATGCCAGGGATCTGCCCCCCAAGTGATCTCCGCATATACCCTCATGTACTTCTCTTAGGGCATAATCAGTGTCTGTCAGCCCCAAGCACTTCAACAGGGGTTGTGTGAAAGATCTCTTATACAAAGTCCCGTCCAGAGTAACATACTGGAATGCTATCCAATAGACTTGTTTGGCTTTAGCCTTACCTTCGGGTAGTATGCCTTCATTCAAAAATTTGATAATAGGATCCATCCAGTTGGGCTCGTGCTCAACTGAATATACCTCTAGTATTTCTTCTGCTGTACTAGGAACTTCTAGATACTCTATGAAGGTATGATCGAGGGAATCCAGGACGGTGGTGGCAAGTTTGGACAGTGCATCGGCTCGGGAGTTCTTCGTTCGTAGGACATGGGCGATCTCGAAGAATTCTAGCAGAGAAACCAGAGCTCGTGCTTTGCTTAAATACTGAGCCATGGTAGGATCCCGAGCTTCAAACTCACCCTTCACCTAGTTTACCACCAACTAAGAATCCAAAAGGATTTGGATCTTCCGAATCCCCAGCTCTTTCACGATTCAGAATCCTATAAGAAAGGCTTCGTATTCAGCTTGATTGTTCGAAGCATGGAAGGAGAAGCGTAGAGCATATTTTACAGTGTGCCCATTTGGGCTAGCTAGTATGAGGCCCACTCCATATCCCACCGAGTTTGAAGCCCCATCTACATGGAACATCCATGTAGACTCTAAATCTTTTCAGATGGCCTCATCTTCTTCGGCTTGTTGCGAGTCATCTTCTGGACCCCATGTGCATTCGGCTATGAAGTCAGCCAACACCTGTGCTTCCATTATCTACTAAAATTTATCTTACATCATAATTGGCCACGACAGTCGAGACTACAATGGGGTCATTGTGCGGGAGCTGAACTCCATGGAGGTCATCTCAAAGAAGTATACGGAGTTATTGCCCTTAGCCTCTTGGGATCATCCTCTTCGGCTATCCTCCAATCAATTTGCCGATGCAGCATGCCCACCCTTCTATCAGGGGCCTCTGGTTGATGGGGATATCAAAACCCATCCAGGTTTTTTTTTTATTTTTTTAGATTTTTTTTATTTTAGTTAAAAAATATTTATCCCAACTATCCCACCTATTCCTATTATTCTAGATTTATTCTAGACTTATCCCCATTTTATTTCTCTGCTATTCCAATCATCTTCAACTTCCAAGACAACTCCCAGAATGCCATTTTTTTGATTTTTTTTCTTCCCGTTCGTCCTGGATCTGCCACGCCCAACCTCCAGCGCCACCCCCGACGGCCATCCACCCCCTCGACGTTGATCTCCTTGTGGGAACGCCAGCGAACCCCATGGAATCGCCCATGGTCGTTTTCCCCGTGGCTTCGCCCATGCTGCGCCCCTCTCCGCCCACCGCCGATCGCCGCCCCTACTGCCACTGTGCCGTGCACTCTCCGCCGCGTCGCCAACCGCCGCCTTGCTCCACCATCGCTCCCGCCCGTTCGGAAGACCCACGGCTAAGCCACACTCATGGCTAGTCTCCACCATCTTCGCCGTCGCCACCGGCCGTGCCGCCACCATGCCACCGCCTTCCACAGCCGCCGGCCGTGCCGCCTCCTTCCCCAGCGCCAGCATCGGCGAAGTCTCTCGCAAGCCTTCTTCTCCACACGTCGCCCTATTCCACGGTCACAGCGAGGGAGAAGTTTTTTTCTGCACGGATCTCAGAGTAGAAGAATTTTGCACAGATCTCAGAGCGCATGCTTTTCGGAGCAAAAACTTTTTGCACAGTCATCAAGCCTGCACCAATTTCAGAGCAACTCATCATGGATCTTGATGAGTTTGGATTTTATTTTATTTATTTTAAAACTGGATGTATGGACAAGTTGGGAAGTTTTTAAATTAGTTTTAGATTAGGATTAGTTTTATTTCCCACCATATGAGGAGGATTGTTTTTAATTTTATATCATATTTTCAGGCTGCAAACAAAGCAGATTTGGGTTGTTACTTTTTTTTGGGCTGCATGCCTTGTATTTATTTCTTGGGCCCCAAGTTTTGTAGCCTATATAAAGGCACCTCCTCTCTTGAATAAAATAATGATGATGAATATGAATTTTTTAAAAGAGTTCTTGGTTCTGCCTGGGCATGAGGCCTATCTTTCCTTCACCTGTGGGTGTCGAGGGGTGTGAGGCCCCAGTTATCTTTTTCCTAGCTGAGTTCCCTATATGATCTTAGAGCTTCTCCTTCACGGCCCCAGGTAGCGATTTAGATGGGATGCCCTAGACTCCGCATGTAGTGAGATGGATGGGATGCCCTAGATTGCATGTAGTGGGGTGGGTGGGATGCCCTAGAGGTACGACATCTCTCCGTGAAGGTAAGTTCCAAGTCCATAGAGTATCCATGTTTCTTGCCCCTACATTTTTTTTTTGCCTTTTTGACCCTAATTATAAGAGACTTCTCAGCTCTCCAATGATCCTCCTAGCTAGCCCCTCCCTTTGTCCCGCATCAATTTTGATATCAGAGCAGGAGAGTATTAAGGTTGAAAAAAAAATTGAAAAAAAAGTTGAAAAAAAAAGAAGAAAAAAAAATGAAAAAAAAATTGCAGCGAGCCTGACTCGATGAAGTCAAGTTTTCCCCACCCCAAGAGAATGATGGGGACATCAAAACCCATCCGAGTTTTCTTTTTATTTTTTTAGATTTTTTTTATTTTAGTTAAAAAATATTTATCCTAGCTATCCCACCTATTCCTATTATTCCAGATTTATTCTAGACTTATCCCCATTTTATCCCTCTGCTATTCCAATCATCTTCAACCTCCCAGAATGCCATTTTTTTGATCTTTTTCTTATGAATAAACCTTGCTGAAATTTTATGAAATTATCTCGAGTTTGAGTTTTGGTTCTCTCTTTGAGTGCTCTCCTTGTGTTCCTAGATTGATACCCTACTGCCCTAGCATCCCTTGGCATCCCTGGAGATCAGCCACGTCCGAGGAACAGGAGTCCTTGCTGCTGTCCAAGCCCAAGAGCTCCTTCTTCCCCGACTGCCAGCTTTTAGCCCTAATCCTGAATCCCTTCAAACCTAGTTCCTTTTCTAATTTTTATTTGCTATTTTGATTAACCTTTGATGCTTGCAGGATCCCCAAGGTACTTCCCCTCCCTTGAGGAGGCCTTCTTTGCTACCCGGACCATCCAGATCAGCTTTCAGATTCAAGGGAAATGAGGCTTTTTCATGCAGGCTCCGATCAGAGTTGTGAGTGATCCCTGCTGCTTCTAAATTTCAATCTTTGACTGGTATGAAACATTCCCTTCTCTTATTATCTGATTTGCTTAAAGTTAACTATCCTAAGCTGGGAATTCCTTAGTTTTTGGGTCCTATCTTTTTTTTATCTTGCATGATTCAGCCTGCGATATTATGATTTCTTAGAATTGCTGAATACCTGCTAGTTCTTTACTTTGCTTTTAGACATTAGTCATCAAACCTAAATCTAAAAATCCCAAAAAAATTAGTTTACTACTTTTATTGCATATTTAGCATTCTTAGAGTCATCCCGCATCACTGGTTGGGTAGTTCAACTTCTTCAATGGCCCTCTGAGGGGCAGCAGCTTCAGGTCAAGGTTCTGGGTGGCCGATGTACTTTTCCAAGTATCCTCTCTTGATTAGGTCTTCTTTTACATCCTTAAGTTGGATGCAGTCTTCAGTATTGTGATCATGATCCCTGTGGAATCGGCAGTACTTGCTTCTGTTCCTTACAGAGGAGGACGTCCTCATGGGGCGCAACTGTTGGTGGTAGCTCTCTTTCTCTATCTCCATCAAGATCCTCTCCCTTGGGAGATTGAGGGGAGTATATGAATCAAGTTTTCTGCCCAATGCTTTGAGCCTGGGACTACGTCGCCGAGTGGAGTCATCGTTGTTGGAGGGTGTGGGGGGATTCGGCCCCCTGTTGCTCTGTTGCTCTTCTTCTTGGGAACAGATTTTTTTTCAATTAGGTATCGATTTACCGCTTGCTCTTCGGCATTCGCGTACTTCTGAGCCCTTACTAGGAGCTCAGCATAGCTTGTCGAAAACTTTTTATCCAGAAAAATATGAGCCTGGATGATCGGAACCCCTTCTTTAGAGCAGACATGGCCACATACTCGTTGAGATCAAGGATCTCAAGAGTGGCATAATTGAATCTCGCGATGTCATCCTTGAGGCTCTCTCCTTCATTTTGATGGAGGAACAAGCTATCGATATTCCAGGACGTCTTTCGGCAGGTCCTGAAATGTGAGACAAATAGTTTTTCTAATTCAGAGGAGTCGATAGTGCCTAGGCATATGCTCAAATACCATATTCGAGCCGCCTTCTTTAGGATAGCAAGAAAAGCCAAACAGTGCAATGCATCGGAGGCTCCTTGGATCATCATGTGGGCCTTGAAACTGCCCAGATAATAAAGAAGGTCAGTGGTCCCATCGTAGGATTCCATCTAAGGGACTTTAAAATACCGAGGCATGACTTCCTCCATTATTCTGGAGGTGAACGAAGGCTGCGAGTCATACGCCATGAACTCGCCATCTCTTTTCTGATCATGGAGCCTTGCGATCTACACTTCAAGCATCTTAAGCTTTTCTTCGTAGTCGTAATGGCTCCTTTCTACCTAGCACTTTTGGGAGTAGAGTCTTCGGAGGAGACAGAGGGAGATCGTCTGGATCTCTTCCTCACAAATCAGTCATCAGTGTGCTTCGAATGTCGGGAGCTTTGGCCCTCATGAGAGGGCCGATCCCGAAGGGAGCGTCAGGTAGATCCGTAGTGGTGGTCTTCCTTCTCTCAAAACCGATGACTGTGCCTAGAGATGGCTGGCGAATGCCCCACCTGGAGGGCAGTCTCCTGAAAATTCTAAACCATGGTTATGAGAGCGTCAACCCGGTTCAGGAGGGCTTCTAACTGGTATTGTCCCACGACCAGTGTGGGAGGTGGGACATTATTCTCCATTAGGGGATCATTCCTCTGAGAGGGTAGACGTCCCCTGCTTGTCGAAGCATTTTGAGTCTTACCTTTCACCATTACAGCTTCTTCAAACTCTTCTTTTCAAGAGGGGATGGTACTTTGCTCGCTCTCAAGCATGCCCTTGCCCCCTACCTGGCTTGCCAATCTGTTGGCATCGAACCTCCGCGGACCAGATAGAGCTGCTAGGTCGCTGGCTTGCCTCACTAGAATCCTGTAAAATAGATCCCCTGACCAGATTTTTTCCAGTTGGGGACACTCCGATGCCTAAGTTAGTGAAGACTAAGCAACAGAATGGAGAGTTCTCAAAAAGAGAGAGTAAAAGAGACTCAGAGAATTTGCTTTTGCTTGGCTTACTTGCCTTTGCTTGCCTGTTGAGTGCCCCCTCTTACCAGTATTTATAATTGTAGATGTACTAAAAATACAGTTAAGCCCAATTGCCTCTGGTTAAGTAGGGTTAGTTAGCTTAACCCCTCCATGACCATAAGTGGCTACTGCCTAATTCTGGCCATCTCAATATTGTTTGTGCTGGAGTTAGTGGCCACGTGGCTGATTCTGGCTACTTTGATATTGTTGGAGTTAATGGCTACGTGGTTGGTTACAACAACCATATCCACGTCTGGAGATTTGAGATCAATTGAAGATTTGCTTTAGGACCGCTCCTTCGGAAGGGACCGAGGCCGAATCGGCAGATTGCCTTATGCCTATCCTCTTCGGAGTAGGCTGAAGACGTCCCAGTCGTTCACATCAGAATGGCCTTCTTCGAAGTGGACTAAAAAGTATTTACTTCGTATTCGTTCTTTTCGCAGCAAGTTGGGGAATGAATCGGCCGTCTTCTTCGGACCAGTCTTCTTCGGAGTGGTCCGAAGAAGACTGGCCCGCCACCTAGCGCATGGCACAATCTAGATCAAGGATATGCTTCGGGACCATCCTCTTCGATACAGACCGAAGACTGATCCAGCGATGTGACCAGAACGGTGATGTCGGGTCAAGCCATCGCTTCATCAGCCCGTGGAGTCACCTTCGAACCTTCTGGTATAGGCGATCGGTACAGTAAGGGTTCAATTGTATCCCTGAACCAGCAATTAACTTTTGTTGAGCCGGTTTATCCCAACACTAATGAACAATGAATCTTGCCATGACAACTTGAAAACAATGGAGAAAGGTTGCTGGAAGAATCAGTAAAGCATATGTATTATCAACGGAAAAAAAACCAAGCCTTTGCTACAATGGAAGTGTATGAATCCTACGAAGCCCAGAAACAAGGCATGTACTTAAGACAACATATGGCCATCTTTACACTCAGCAAGTAGAAAGATATGTATGAAGGGTGTCGTAAGGTGAAGCTTTAAAGACATTTTGGAATCAGATAAATACCAATTTATCTATCTATAAAACAAAAAATAAAAAAAATGTAAAAAGGGAGAAAGTAACATGAGTGAAGAGAGTGTAGAAATTATGAACTAGATAGACCTGTAGTGTGATTTTCTGGGAAAGGGTCATCATTCCACAGTATTTTCTCCCAAAAACAGAACTCCTCAAAGCAGATATGCAGTCTTGGATCACCTATGTTCCACTTCCAGTGTCCATCAGGATATCTTGCCTTCTCGGCCTGCCTCCGATCCCGTTCCAAGCCTGCTTTCCGCATAGACGTAAGAAGACAGAAGTGTTGCAGGTTCTCCGGCATCGTATCATGCACTTTCCACCACCTTGCATGCGCTACGTCACTTGCAAACGTCTGGAATCCGCCATCATTCCAGTTGCAATCATAGTCGCGGAAGCATAGCCATGGCTTCATCCCCAGGTAGTGAAGAACATAGAGAACCGGTGGGTCAGCCCCCAACAACCGAGTCTTCCCATCTCTCACGCTCTCACCATTCCAAAAGAACTTCAAGTAGTTCATGTGCTTTGGCATGCGGTGCCACCATGTAAAGATCTCATTCAAGTAACCCTGGTCCCCTCCATTGTAAGATTCTATCTCATTGATGTGTTCCATTAACAAGCGGAAGGTGCAATTAGAAGGCTCAATGACCATCACACCAGAGTTGAAGAGAGTTGCATTGTTTTCCGTGGCTGTTATTTCTGGCATTGTGAATAGGAAATCAATGTTTCTTAGGATGAGCATGTCAGCATCGATGAATATAATCTTGTCGTAGTCTGTAAGCTGCCAGAGCCGGAACTTGCTGTAGTTCCATTCATTGTAGGCATCAGGCTTGGCCTTTGGGTTGCGGATCCTTTGGATAGTTCTGACCTTCCACCCTGCAGCTTCAAGGCCACTTCGGTGATGGTTGCTTATTGTTTCATCAACCAGTATTACAAGGTCCTTTCTCGATCCTGTCAAACGTATGCTTTGAGCTACAGTTATTGCACCACAGACATACACATCAGCAGAGTGAAGTATTGTAACGTATGCTTCTCGGAGTCCAGTCTTCGAGTATGGCCTCACTGTTGGCATGACAAACAGGTAGCCAGCGGTTATAAAAGGTACAAATCTAGAAGGATAGAAATTACAAAAAACAAGCATGCGACAATGAGCATTATAAGGCAAGCCATTTTCAAGTATTCAGAAAATTTGGAACTTTGATCGCTGAAATCCATGTCCAGCGCGATGGTTAAAGATCAACGCATATAACTTGCATGCATCTTCGATCACTAGGAAGGGAAAGGCATCCAATGATCAGGTCCTAATAATTTCCAAAGTTCAATGTGCGTGTTTGCGTGCGTGTATGTATAAAGGGATCCAAATCCAGGTCTCATCTTTCAAGATGGAAAACCAACATTTTGCTTCCATTTTCATATAGACTCTGCAGAGTAGGAGGGCAGAAGAAGATCGATGATCATACCGACCTTTTGCTTTGAGTGGGACAGCAAGTTCGCACGAACCAACCGGAAGTCGAAGCTTTTCCTTCAGTGTACTTAAGCTAGGCCTATACAGCCAAACATTTTCTTCCCGTTTGGCAAGGTCTTTGCAGGTGTAGAGACTTGGAATTGGGAAGCAGTCGGTCACAAAAAGAACATGAACCCGATACCGGCGTTCCACAGAAGCCGAGGCAATTAGTTTCGCTGCAGCGAGCTGCAAGTGCAACCTTGCAACATCTCTCGACCACCTCCCTGACCTATTACAAGGAAGCTTGACTGCAACGAGGTCGAAATGCGATCCTCGAGGAACTTCGGGTGCCGGAAGAGATGGACAAACAGGCACTGCAAATTCTTCTTCCTCATCAATCCATTCAGGATATAAAACCTCCCAGGTGAGATTGCTGTTGGCATAATCTAGATGTACAACAGAAGTGTTCGACCATGTAAAATTATGCTTCCAGTAGCTGACCTCGGTGGTGTCAAAATTCAGTAAGCCAACATTGAGATGATTTCCTTTAATGCCTGCCGCTTGTTTCATAATTTTTGATATTTGTGACCAGTTGACATCCAAATGTGATATGTATCTGGAATCTGAAGTCGTTCTGTCCCATATCCACCCGATATCTAGAAGACCAGGCCTGCATTCCCATCATCATATACATCACTCAAGAATTAGACGCTTCTTCGTAAGTTCCACGTACGAGAATATATTATTAAAACAAATTAGCATTTTACAGCGCATGAGCATAGGTTTTTTACCCTCCTCTTAATATGAGGGTGCACAATTCCATAATTTATTCAAGTTTGTTTATGATGTTTTTTTTATCAAAAATTAAACTTTGTTCCTGTATATGAACGAATTCTAATATTCCAGCTTTTAAGAGCAGCCAAAAGAGGCGCCGGTACATGCATGGTGGTCATCGAGGGATGCGGTGCCATGCCGGATTTTTAAAAAATTGGTACAACCTCCGATACCTGTTTTCGAAACCTTGATTGCCACATCCTGAACAGATCCAAACCATGTAGAGAGGATTCCAGGAAAAGAAGACATACCGAGAAACGGACTGCAGGGAATGCTCATCATGCACCGTTGAAGTGCACAGATGTGTGAAAATGGCGCCGCATACAATGATGACAAACATTAGTTTCAAAAAATGGAACTTGCTGCTTGAACTCCTTTCTGAAACAAGGATATTGAGCTTGTCCGCTACTTTAAAAGATCTGCTTCGTCTGGTTCTTTTGATTGCATCATCACTGGCTCGAGAAGGCATCCATAAATCAATTCAGTCATTCCAACAAGCATGTACAAAGAATCAGATGTATTAAAGGGAGGAAGTGAAGGCAGGTGAAAACTGAGAAGTAATTAATAAAAACTGCAGAACATACAAATTTAGCATTACCATGGATAGGATAAATATTTGAACCATCTTCCACATCAGGCCAAACTGGTCAGAAACCAGATATATAATCATGCATGCACAAGCTTGTAAGTAGGTAGAGGAGAGGTAAGGAGATTTCATGTCCAGTCTCCGTCATTTCCTGTTCGTAAGAAACTTTTGGGCTTATTTCTGGTTTTCTTCGGTTTGGGTCCAAAAGTTGACCTCGTCAACTGTGAAATCCGGCCCATTTGGACCGTTTCGGGCTAAAATCGGCAGCTCAACCGACTTCAACCCATATTGGGGACCGCAACAGGGGAGGCATGATCTTCCGTTTGATAGAAATGGCAACGAGTCGGATTTGGACCGGATCACTCGAAATCCATATCCATCCTGCTAAAAGAATTTCTGTCATACCTGTTCCATACTTGTATCGGATCGGATATAAAAAAATCATGTTTGAATTAGGTCAGGTCGGATATACCCGATCATATAAAATCTAGTTTATTTAAAACCAAAATAGATTGCATCGAGTTAGATTCGGATCGGAATGTACTATTACCTGTACCTGATTCAAATCTAAATTAAATTTTTTTTTATAACTCATTTATAAATTAGACATGTAAATTTTATTCATCCCATTAGGATCGAACCGTCGGATATCCATGATCGATAAAAATTACCATCCCTGCTGCCCGATCCATCTTAGTGGAGGATAAGGCCACTCACGGTGGCTAGTGCGAACGTCCCGGGACGGTTGAACGGCTGGTGGCCGTTGGAAGCGAACGACCGGCGGTAGGCCGGCCTTGTCCCCATCTGAAGACTCCCGTTTTAAAACCCCATCTTCGATTGATCGATCTGCATCTTGACTTCCCCACCACCTCTCCCTTCTTCCTCCTCTACGGCAACCGGCCAGCCACCGTGACGAAGAACAGCCACCCAAAACCCTCCCTCCTCTCCCTAAAACCCACCATTCCCCTGTTTATCCGATCCGATTTTGCTGCCTTTGAGCCACCGTAATCCGCTGTCGCCGGCCAAGAATCACCTTCTCCATTGCTCTCAGGCGAGACTTCTTCCATCACCTTCTTCCTTTCCCCTTGAATGGGACCCAATCCCACCAATTTTCAGCCGAGCAAATGCCCTGTTTGATGGGATTTTCTTTGGGTTTTGTCCATTTCCGCTGGCCGCCACCATCCCCGGCCGATTTGGCTGTCCGGTGACCTATCCCGCCGCCACAGCATGACCGCCACCAGCCCTTCCTCCTACTCCTTTCGTCTTCTCTCTCTTTCTTTCCACCCTTCCTCTCCGTTTTCATTCTTTTCTTCTATTTCCTTTCCTTCTTCCCATTCCTCCATTAATCATTTAATTTCTATAATTTCGTTGTCGTTAATTCCTGTTCTTGGTTTTATGCACAAGATATCATGATTATTGATGAATCAAACCCAACTTTGATGAAATCCAAATCAAGTCTCCCTTTCCCTTCTAATTCTATTGATTGGCCAGATCAGCCCTAGTTTTCTATTATTGCTTTAATTTGTGAATTAAATCTAATCAAGAGATTTTAATTTGATCGAATACGCATCCAGATCGGGATAGCAAGTGACTGTGATTGATTTTTTTTTTTTTGATAAATAGGATCTTTCAAGAATTGGATCCTTTACTTTCGGATAATCTTGAACTATATCTAAAAACTTGAATTAGATAATTATTAATTTATTAGATTCAAGGGATGGCCGAAACCTTGGATGTTAGGTTGGATTTGGTGATCTTAGATAAAATCGATCATGAGATAAATCAAGTCATTTAATACCTTACAAAAGTCTAATAAGTTATTTAATTATTTTAATTTTTGGTCCATTTTTTTTATTGATGAATTTCCTTTAAGAGTTCTAAAAGGATTTTTTAATTTTCTTTCTTAGTTTGGTTTTTTTGGTGAAGGGAGATAATAAGAGAAAGTTTTAAAAGAAAAAAAAATCTGCATTTCTTTTGGTTATGGTTGTTTCAAGAGAAAAAAATTCTTATTCTTTTGGTTGTGGTTGCGGCTCTTTTGGCTTCCCTGATATTTTTTTTTTAATTTAATTTTTTATTTAATATATATTTAGAGAGATTATTTAGTGTACGGATCTTTGAAGATATGTTCTTTTATTATAATTTTGATTATGAAATTATTCATGATGTAGGCACATTACTGAACCGTATGTGTTCTTTTATTATTATTATTTTTTGTTGATCCATTCTTTCATACTGGTATCAGAACAATTTTATTTCCTTAACAAATTAAGATAACGATAAAGTTAGAAATCCAGAAATTTAATAGGATCAACAGCTTTGTATTATGGCAAGTCAAGATGCATGCTGTATTGATGCAACAAGGACCGTAGAAGGTACTGTTTGGAAAGAAAAAGATAATGAATTTATTAATGTCAGAGCAAAAAGAGGAGATTGATGAGAAAGCTCTTATGGCAATATAATTATGTTTATCCAATAAGGTATTGAACAAGATTCTAGATGAAAAGATTGCTAGTTGGAGTCTCTATATAACAAAATCTCTCATAAATAAGTTATATTTAAAGCAACGTCTCTTCACGTTATGCATGATAGAAGGTACTTTTATTAAGTAATATTTAGATGAATTTAGTTTTATTATTATGGATCTCCTCTTGATAGATGTTAAAATGAAGAGAAGGATAAGGCCCTCTTACTATTGTGTTCTTTATTGTCCTCATATAAGAATTTTCGTGAGACCTTATTTGGACGAGACATTTTATCTTTATAATGTCAAGTCCTCTCTATTTCAAAAGAAATGATTGATATGCAAATTAGCAATGAGATAGGTAGAGCTTCAACAAGGTTTGGTTGTTAGAGGGAGGTCCTAAAAAAAGAGTTTTGGAAATAGAGGTACATCCAAGTCAAAGTCAAAGCATAAGAATTTGACTTGTGGTATTGTAAGAAGAAAGGTTGTATAGAAGCTAATTGTTTCAAGTTAAAAAATAAAAATTGTGAAAGAAGAATAATAATAAGTATCAAGGTCAAAAAAGCACTAATATTGAAGAAAAAATAAGTACTGCAATAGGAGAATCAGATGGCTATGATATTGTCTTCACAGCTATAGATAAGACACATAGACAAGATGAGTGGCTTATGGATTGCGTGTTCCTATTATATCTATACTCACACGGAGTGGTTCTCAACATACAAGCCTATTCAAGATGTAGTTGTATTGATGAGAATCATGCCAGATGTATAGTTATTGGTATTGGCACTATTTAGATGAGGATGTTCAATCAAGTAGTGAGGATTTTATCAGAGGTTCGGCATGTTTCAGATATGAAAAAAATATGATCTCATTAGGTACTCTTGATGCTAAGGGCTTCAGGTATTCTTCGATTGATGATTGATAAAGATCACTAAAGGAAATCCATAGTGATAAAGGCTATGTTGTCCGATTCATGTATGTTCTACAAAGTTTTACTATGACAGATTCAATGGTGGCGACTTCTTCTTCCATGTCAAATTCAGATAGCACCAGATTATGGCATATGCGACTAGGTCATATGAATGAGCGTGGTATGACAGAGTTAACTAAGAGAGGTCTTCTAGGTGGTCAAAGTTTTGAAAAGTTAAACTTCTGTGAGCATTGTGTTCTTGGCAAATAAAAAAGAGTCAATTTTAAGATTACAGTCCATTGAACAAAAGATACTCTAGACTACATTCATTCAGATCTTTGGGGACCCTCTCGTATTCCTACTCATGATGATGTTAGATATATGTTAACTTTTATTAATGACTTTTCTTGTAAAGTATGGATGTTCTTTCTGAAAAGTAAGGTGTTTAATTATTTTAAGCAATGGAAGGTTATGATTGAGAAGCAAACTAAAAAAAGATTAAGAGATTGATGATCGATAATAATTTGGAATTCTGTTCGTTAGAATTTGAGAGATTTTGTAAAAAGGAAGGGATCGTCAGACATAAGACATTAGGCACACTCCACAACATAACGGGATGGCCAAATAGATGGAGTGACACCTTAAAGATATGTAGCCATCCTGTCCTCTACTAAGGTCGGGGCATGATATTAAAATTATAATTAGCATGCTAAGAGGCTAGGCACATATAAGAGTAGAAGAGGAGCAGGTGATTGTAGAGGGGTTAGGAGGGTAAGCTGTGTGATTTGGCTAGTTGAGCCCTATAAATGAGATTCTTACAAGCAAAACCTGAAGATTAGCACATAACCTTATTCATGATAATTTGTGCCAACCTTCTCTTCTGTCTTCTTTCTTTCTCGTAACAATTCCTACCCTACATTCTTCTGAATATTCTTCCATCCAGCACTCTTTAATTTTTTTTGTTACAACTCAATTCTTTAAAAGAGCTTTTGATGAACTGATCTCTTCAAGCAGAAAGAATTTGGTTGCATTGTTTTTAGGTTTCTAGGATCATAGTGTGTGATCTAGTAATATTGCAATGACACCTTAAGCCACCATACTCAAGGTGGTTTCTCAAGAGTAACAAGTGGAGTAATTTGAACAACAAATGCACCAAATTCAATTTTCTGAACTTTGAACAAATGAAGCATCAAAAGCAATATAACAAGGTGTACTTGAGCTCAACATACAAATTATTATAAAAAACTATTAGTCTCTGCTTGGATAAATCTCAAAATGATGATCTTATCCAATTTCTTGTTCCAAAAGTTAAAAATTATGATTTTTAATGGGCCTTTGGTTGTTCAAAAGAAGAGCTTCAAACTTACAAGATGATAGAGGGAAATATAATGAACTTGGAATTCATAGTCAAAGTAGAAATTTGCAAAGGAATTTGGTGAAATTTCATTGCATAACCAAACACCAAGTTGGCTAAAATCATTTTTTAGTTTCCAAAAAATGCTAGGGTATCATGGTTCTTATACTAGCAACTAACCTACCATCTAAATGTAGATTAAGAATTTTAACATGGCCTTTACATGAATTGAAACAATTGAGCAAAAGGAAGAGAAAAGGATGGAAGTAATATCAGTGCAGACCAATAAGAAGAAAAACAAATAATACAGAGAAGAGGCAGCAAAAGTAATGAAATAAGAAACTCACTTAGTTTCAACTAGCATGTGACAGGCTTCCATATTACCAAGTGACTTGTCCATAAACCTTCTCTTGCTGAACAGGCCTCAGCAAAGGAAAGTCCTCGTCTGATCTCCAATCCACATGAGCATCCATGTTCATGTTAGAATATAGACAACCATAAATAAATAATTCACAAATCAAACAAAGATTAGATAGACAATCATTGTCACACTTTGAATTGAGAGTATAGCAGATGTTGCATACCTGCAAGGTGAACTACATAGACATGTAAGGTTGTTTGAACAATAAATATAATCATTTCATAATAACTTTAAATCAATAACATAAATATCCTTGATCCTTGAGAATTTACCTCTACTAAATGCTCCAAACCATCTAGCATACTCTCCCTAAATCCAACAGCCAATCATAGTATAGAATTTAAAAATAGAGAAAAAATAATAAGCTATATTAGCCTAATAAGCAATATAATACTTTAAAGTGGATCAAAGCATACTATCAAATTTTAAAGACTACTAATTTTCCTTTCAAAAGTATACTTTTTACAAATTAATATTAAATCTAGTATTTGGTATTGGTCATATAACCCAATGATATGGATCAGATAAAAGATAATAGATAAAAAATAATAATACCCAAATACTACTAATCTAATCGATAGTGGTGTAGTATCGAAACTAATTTCTTATATTACAAGTCGATAATATCATACAATCTTTAATGGTGGGACTAGATAAGATCATAATCATCATAAATATATAAAAATATAAATATTTTCATAAATTAACCAATCAAAGTTTTCAAATCTATTTCTCGTAATAGATCATATGTCCAAAATAACTTATTTACAAAAATATCAAAATATATATTTTATTTTATATTATTTTGAAAGATAAAAAATAACATGCTTGACCATTTAATCAAATAAAAGAAGAAATCATAAAATCTATTTTATCAAATGATGCAAACTATAATTTTCCAAGATCTCTTAAAAATCACCATATGAAGCACTTGGTCACTTAACTCATGCAAAAAATCTAAATAATCTAGTCATCCTAATGGAGTTCTTCAAGTTCTAATAATCCAAAATTATGCACATATATGGAATTAGTAGCACACTAATATTTTAAAATAATTTTTAAAAATTTTTAAATTTTGATTTTTAAGCCAACTATAATTATAATAGAGGAAATAGCAACTAACCTTGCTCTATATCCTATTATAGGATAAAAGAGAAGAGGCAATATAGTAAAACCTTTCTAAGTCCTAGCTTAAAGATAGGAATGAAGTTAATAGAGAGAGTTAGTAAAACCCTTCTAACTCTCCGAATTCTTTTTTCTAAAAAGTTGAAGGCATGATTTCTAGGATATAATCCGATGCATGCTGAAAGGAGGGTTGAGGAAGCTATTGTGATAGGGACAACTGCTATCCATGAAGGCCATCCATGCCCTCAAGCTTATCAAAATCTAGGCCCTTCTCCTCACCTCATACCAATACTAAAAATAGAATGGTGAAAGCCTTCTATAATAAGCTCGGGCAGCTCCTAAAAGCATACCAAATCACCATGCTCGTTGAGCTCTATCACCAAAATGAATGGGAGATGGCCCTTCAAGTTTGCCTCTTCTTGTTTCTAAGCATTAAATCAATGGGTTTGTCTTTTAAGTAGAATTTTATAATTGCTAATTTAGTTGGAGAAGAAAAGAATGAATATTACCAATCCAATCATACATGTTTGAAGCTAGCTGCTAGATGATTAATTTAAAACCATTAGTCAAATACAAATATAACCGAGCACACCATTTTCTTTTAAGAAAAAAGAAATCTCCAAGAAAAAGAAGGGAGGCAAGAAGAAGAATCTCTTTGCTTAAGTTGTGTCTTAATTGTTTTGTTCATATTTCAAATTTTGATCCTTTTTATTGATGGTTGTAACAGACTATTATTAATAGGGATTTTTATTAAACAAGTAAGATTAATAGACTAAACAAATTAGCTTTCGAGTTGAGTTAATAGGTCCAACGATATTGGACAAAGAACCCAAGAACCTTAGATAAATAAGTTAAATAGGTCAAGTCAGCTTGGATAAACCGTTACCTATTTATTAAATAAATTAGATGGGTTGGATCAGTAATCTATTTATTCAATGGGACATGTTTAGATTTCAAAATCTAATGGGGTTAATAAATATATCAGGTTTAAATTTGGACTTTTTTTATCTAACCCGCATTTGAACCGACCCGTTCCTAATTGCTATCCTTCGAGAAATAGTAGAAGAGGGCATAGTACCATCTCACTATTACACATGCATGAAGGGAAAGCGTGGCTAGAGGTGAGAGAGAGATAAAGATTAAATGAAGGAAGAGATGGAGGAGGAGGGGAACATGAAGAGCTAAAAAGCATGCTAAGGGCAAAGTGGGGAGGAGCTTGGATGCATGATTGAGGAAGGAATAAGGAAGAGAGAGCATGGAATAGGAACTGGTGGAGAAAATAGATGATAGCACTGGTGTGTAAATAGATGATGCTACTCTTTTTCTAACAAAACATGCTCCATCTCCTTCATTCTTATCCACAAGCTTGTGATTAAGAGAAATAGGGACTTGCATCCCCTATTTCCTGCTTCGAATAGAAACTGGGTACCACCCATTATAGGCGGGACCAAAGTATTACATCCTTACTTAAAAATTTTGTCCTCAAAATTTGCTTATCTAGACTTTCAAAACTTTGAGGATACTTACCCTCATCTCAACATCAAGATCTCAAATGGTCTATCTCTTAAAGAAATTATTCTTCAATATCTTACATAAAGATTGAGGGGTTATCTCAATACTTAATCCTTTCTATTCATAATACATATCTAATTCTCTTAATTTCTTCTAAAAGAAATACTAACATCCTAACTCTAGATTAAAATATTACAATTCTCTATCATCATTGACATGAGTTGTTCTAGATTAATTGATCCTTCATAATTAGCCCTATTAATCCATGAAGAAGCAAAATAATTCATGAACATATAATCACTTTCCAAATCTTAAATCCCTTTTTTCCCAAAATTGCTTACTTTTCCATGACTCCAATCTTCTATAAAACATGTTCCAACCTAAATCAATCGTTCTAATTAGGTTGTAACTTATATACTTTTATTGTTCAACTCTGATTCTACTAAAAATAAAACAAGCTTCGCAATTAATGTTCAAATAAAATAACTTAAAGTTTTCAATAAAATAGCTAATAGAGATGTCTCATGGCCTAACTTTTATCCAACTCTCAACCTTTCAAATAAGTTCTAAGGATCCTTAGCCTAAATATAGCCTTAACTAAATCTATCACGGTCTATCACAATCCCAAGTAATTTTAAACCTAAGCTCTAATATCACCATATCTATCACAATCCCTATTGGCAAGGCCTAATTAGATCATAGCCATACTAAATATAATATAAAATTATTTTCATAAATTATCCAATCAAGTTTTCAAAATTTGTTACTCAATATGGATCATGTCCAAAATAACTTTTTATGAGAATATCCAAATACACATTTTATTATCATTTTTAAAGATAAAATATAACATGATTAACAATTTATTCAAACAAAAGCAAAAATCATAAAAACTATTTTATCAAATGATATAAATTATAATATTTCAAGGCCTCTTAGAAAATGCATCGTAAAGTAATAGGTTACTTACCTTGTGGATATCAAAAATACAAATAATCTAACCACCTAACTGAAACTTAATTTTGAGGACCAAATAAATCATATACATGTATTGAATTAGTCGCATGCTAATATTTTAAAATAATTTCTAAGAATTGTCCAAAAATTTTAAAATTCTATGATCTAAACAAACTGCTATTATAATACAAAAAACAATCGCTAACCTTACTCTACTTCTTATCATAGAATGGAAATATAAGAGAGGAGGCAATATGGTAAAATCATTCTAGAGATTAGCTCAAAGATAGGAAAGAATTTAATAGACGGGATGAGAGATGGACAAAAGAGGGCCGATGCCTTTTACCTACTAACACACTCATGCACATGCACGAAGGGGGTTGGAGAGAAATAAGAAGAATGAAAAAGAGATGAGATCTGGAAGAGGGCACGGTACCCTCTCACCATTACCACACACACAGGGAAGGGAGGCTAGATGTGAGAGAGAGAAAGATGAAGAAGAGGAAGGAAAAGATGGTAGAGGAGGAGAATGTGGGGAGGAAAAGAGAAAGCTAGGGTAGAGGATATGCTTGAGTAAGAAATGAGGAACAAAGAGTGTGGCACAAAAAGTAGAGGAGGAGATGGAAAAAACAGGTGTGGTGCATACATAAGAATGAAATGGAGTAGACAATGCTTTCTTTTTAATAGAGCATGCTCCATTCCCTTCATTCTTATCCCCAAGCATGCAATAAAAGAAAATATAGATGTGCATCCCTTATTCTTGCTTTAGATAGAAATGATGCACTTTCCTTTGTAGGCAGGCCGATGTATCACTATCAGAAAATGTTATTATCAAATAATATAATGCTTAATTAGTTTGACTAATTTAAATAGGAGAATTGCTCAGTCAAAACAAAAATCTACAAGAAATTATTATAGTATATTAAAGAAGATTTTTAATTAATACCATATTGAAAAATATCAAAGAGATTTTTAATAGATATACCATATCAGAGAATATTATAAAATATCAAACAAGCTTACCATCAATCTTGGTAAGTTTGAGATTTTACTTCAATATTAGATAATCTTCTCTGATATCAAAGAATATTAGAAAATATTAGACAAATTATCAACTAAAAAACTTCTTTGATATTCTGTAATAAATAATATGGTATTAATTGAAAAATCTTATATGATATTTTCTAATACAACCTCTGGTTTTTGAGCTATACTAAAATACAAGTTAAGCAGTAGATGGAAAGAATGCCTATTAGTCTAGCCCAGTTAAAAGATAAAAGGCTTAATAAGACTCGGAGAGTGTAGCCCACTTATTTTTTTCTTACACCTTTCTTACCTCACTTTGCCCAAACTATCATTTTTTACACTATCCTCTCTCTCGCCATCACCTTTGGCTATTGACTACCCAACTCTAGTGTCTACCCACCTTCTCTATACCTTTATGGATACTGGCAACTTTTTGGAACTCTCTTTATACCTTGCTGCTTTCTTTAATAATATCCTTATCTTTATCGCCTTCACCAATATGGAACAACCCTACCACTACTAGCACTTTTCCTGTCATCATCCCCTAGAGCTCTACCGTCATCCTTGCATATGCCAACACCTCATGAACCACCTCCTTGACTAGTTTTGATTTTACATGATAGGATAATTTTCTCCTTAGAGGGAGTGAAGTTTAGCAGTGTGGATGATGTTAGAAAGCAAACAGAAAGAGATGAGTGATAAGTAGGAATTTTGTGAAACAAATTTTTTGGAGAAGCAAAGGGTGTAGCCATTCATCGAGGTGGATGGAGTTAGAGATAATGAAAGGGGAAGAGATGAGTGGAGAGGAATGGAGGAAGAGTAGTGTTTTTATTCAAAACTATCATTAGGATCCGATACTATTGCCTATCACTTTAGCACACATTTTAGCATAGCTTAGAGGTTTGACGATGATAGTCCATGAAATTTTAGATTGTTTTTTGTGTGAAAGATCTAACTCAAACCTATTATATACTTTCTCAAAATTTAATTTCAAGAAGATCCCTTCATTTCTTCTTATATATACATACATAATTTCTTCTCCACAAATAATATTGTCTTATATAAATTAGCTAAGTATGAAAGCATTCTAAGTTTCTCCAACTAGTTGCCCAATCATAAAGCATAGCATGTTGGCCAAAACTTTGGATATAACTTAACATAGGCTATTTAAGATATTAAAAAGTCGGAATTTATTTAGCTGGTTTGCTCCTTTCTCTTTAGGTATCACAATGCAAAGTACAAAATTAAGCAAAACCAACCACTCGTATAGCTAGATTTTGAACTTGAACTAGCTCTTATAAACTTCATCTCATCCCTCTCTATTTCTCTACCTCCTCCCCCCTCTCCAATTAGTTATAGCTACACCTCTTCCTTTCTATGTATAGCTCCCAATCAATTATGTTATCTCCTCCTCCTCCCTCTCTCTCTCCCTCCTCTCCCCTGCTAATCATTTCCTCCTCCTTCTCCTCTCTCTCTCTCTCACTCATTCAAACCTCCCCCATTAACTGGGCATCACTACCTCCTTTTTTCTATACACCTTTAGCCAATCATGCATCCTTTCCCTTGTCCTCTCACTCTTATCTATCTCTCCCTCTTTGCACATGATATGCCTCTCGTGGTTGGCCACTATCTCATCCTCCTTGCACCTCCCCCCACCCCCCTAGCCAGCCCAAGTTGGTCAAGTGAGATTAGGTTGAGTCAATTAGGCTTAGGCCTAACAAATATTGTTAACATCATATCAATGCCAACTCAAACCCTGCCTAGATTGGCACATGAATAGGTGCTTTGTGTCTTGTAGTATTTTTTTCTCACTCAAGAGAATAAGACCTACTTGTTATCCCTTTTATTGCATCTCACATTATATGGATAGATATGCACACATAAACATACATACATGTATTGTTTAGACAAGTAGTTTTCAATAGAATTCAAAATCCCTTATATTTTGCACCCACTTCCCTTGGAGAGCATTTAGTATGGCATAGTAACCCCAGGATCAAAGTAATATGGGTTGGGATGATGAAATCACTACATTTGATTGGATCATAGTAATCCTACATAGTGGTAATCCTAAATTACCTTTGCCTCTCAAATCAATACCTCACTCGATGATGGAAAGCCTTCTTTGAGAATGGGTATCCAAGATGACTTCATAATAGTGATCTTGGACTAAAATTTAAAGATAAAAATACCTCTCAATCTATTTTTTTCTCTTGTAGGATTTAGGTCGCTCGACTTCAAAGATATTTTGGATATTTATAATACATGTCTAGCTCAACTAATATTGCTTATTATACTAGCCCAACCCATAAATTTTATTAGATTTTAAGTCTAATCATCCAAATACACTCTAAATAATTTTGTTGTTGATACTATGGATTAGAACTATAAGATGATCTTTGACCATCGAATCTCCAAAGAAGAATCACAAGTATCTAAGACCACTCTAGTAATCTTGGTTCACCAAATGCTGATTAATATATTCGTTCTAGGTCTGACATTTCTACTACTCTATTAGAGATCTAGCATTATTATATAGTCTTTAGCCTGACTCTCCCTCTCCCGCTCTGATGGGAAGCCTATATAGGGCCAATCCCTCTTCTTTGCTACCATTGGTAGGCCCTACCACCACCCTATCTCTCTCTTCATGAGGTCCCATCAAATCAGTGCCCTCATCCTTACCATCGTGACCTTCCTCCTCACCTATGCCGTCAACTACCTCTCTCCCCTTCCCTCTCGGCCTTCTCTGGCTCTACCCTCTTCAACTATGCCAACGACCTCTCCTGACTTACCCAGGGCTACAACTCCCTCCTTGACCTCAAGATCTACTTCTACGAGGAGTGCAAAATTGATAGCATTCACAAGCTTATGCATGGCCAAGGTTGCACTCATTTTTTTTTTTAGTTTGATATAAATGTTGCACTCAGGTTTAATGCCAACAACCATCTAAGATTTATATATTTTTTTTCCTACTTGCGTAGCTTCTGTATTTTTATAGGATTTAACTTTTTAAGAGCCAATCTTTTATACATGTGAAAAATAGAAGACCCTGAGTTTTTTTACTATTGTTTTGGTTAAATTTTATGTTTTCTTGTTTCATAAAACGCAGCCATCCTAGCCAAGAGCTCTTTTCTATGCCAAGTGTTGTGTCCAAACAAATTACAACAAGCTTGAATTAAAAGAGAAGTGGATCGAGCTGATTTGATCTAGCTCTCCATCATCTTCTTGGAGGATCTGGGTATTGAGGCAGCTCTCAAGCTTATTAATGAAGTCTGAACGGGAACAAATAAGATCTGAAGAAAGACTAGGTGAAAAAGGTTCTAGAAAAAGAATCCCCATCTCCGTTACATTCGGGGGTATTTGTAGGCAACGAACTTAACCACTTACAACTGGCGTCCAGCTGTTAAACAGTTAATTTAGGACATGAGCACGTACAACAAAATACTATTCATAGTTGATCAGATTATTTCCAAATGTTGAATGGTCCATGCATTGTATGGGCATCAATCAGCCTTACGCCTTTAGGACGTTGATCAGCTTCACCACTGGGGCATCGATCGTATTTGTGCCTATTGGGCATTGATCATATTTATGCCTATTGGGCATTGATCGGCTTCACCTTTAAGCATCGATCGTATTTATACCTATTAGGCATTGATCGGCTTCACCTCTGGAGCGTCGATCGTATTTGTGTCTATTGGACATTGATCGTATTTGTGCCTATTAGGCATTGATCATATTTGTGCCTATTGGATATTGATCGGCTTCACCTCTGGAGCATCGATCGTATTTGTACCTATTGGGCATTGATCATTCATATTCAAATCTCCACCATATCAATATAAACAGACCAAGCTTGTCATATCTCAATACTAGTCCCCTCAGTTTCTGAATTCTCTAATATTCTAGCCATATTGGAAGGAATAAATAAAAGAAGATTAACTTAAAAGAAAAAAGGTATAAGAAGAATAGAGGCCGACCTGAAAGTTTCTTTTGCTCCTAAGGCGAACAGGTTGAAATGATGGAAAACCTATTTTCTTGGAGAAGTTGGTGCTTATATAGTACCTTCCAACGGTCCGAGATTTTCCTTGAATAACGAGATTGATCCAGATCTGGCCACCTGTCCACAAACATCTGGTAAAAAGATAAAGTCTCTCGAAGGATCGAAATGACTCTTTGCAATCCGGTGGTACATTACGTTGATGGGATGGATGCATTTATTCTTAATGATGATCTTTCAACCTTTCGGGTTTCGAAAAATTATAATGATGAAAGCGAGATATAGCTGTTAGTTTTTATAACCACCTTCCCAATCAGAGTTTGACACATCATCAAAGCGTGCTGCCCAGGAATGAAAACTTCTGACAGTTTCTGATTCTCCATTAATGAATTCAGAAACTGGGGGGACTAGTATTGAGATATGACAAGCTTGGTCTGTTTATATTGATCTGGTGGAGATTTGAATCTGAATGATCAATGTCCAATAGGCACAAAATGATCGATGCTCCGGAGGTGAAGCCGATCAATGTCCAATAGGCACAAATACGATCGATGCTCCAGAGGTGAAGCCGATCAATGTCCAATAGGCTCAAATACGATCGATGCTCCAGAGGTGAAGCCGAGCAATGCCCAATAGGCACAAATATGATCAATGCCCAATAGGCACAATACGATCAATGCCCAATAGACACAAATACGATCGACGCTCTAGAGGTAAAGCTGATCAATGCCCAATAGGCATAAATACGATCGATGCTTCAGAGGTGAAGCCGATCAATGTCCACACAAATACGATCGCTCTACAGCAATGCCCACACAAATATGATCAATCCCAATAGGCACAATACGATCAATGCTAGAGATCGACGCTCTAGAGGTAAAGCTGATCAATGCCCAATAGGCATAAATACGATCGATGCTTCAGAGGTGAAGCCGATCAATGATCGATCGATGCTCTAGAGGTGAAGCTGATCAATGCCCAATATATATGATCGATGCCCAATAGGCACCTTGATGCCCTAGTGGTGAAGCTGATCAACGTCCTAAAGGTGTAAGGCTGATTGATGTGCATACAATGCATGGACCATTCAACATTTAGGAATAATCTGATCAACTATGAATAGTATTTTGTTGCACGTGCTCATGTTCTAAATTAACTGTTTAACAGCTGGACGCCAGCTGTAAGCAGTTAAGTTCGTCGCCTATAAATACCCCCGAATGCAACGGAGATGGGGATTCTTTTTCTGGAACCTTTCTCACCTGGTCTTTCTTCGGATCTTATTTGTTCCCGTTCAGACTCCATTAACAAGCTTGAGAGTTGCCTTAACACCCAGATCTTCCAAGAAGATGATGGGGAGCTACATCAAATCAGCTCAATCCACTTTCTTTTAATTCAAGCTTGTTGTAATTTGTTTGGACGCAACACCAAGGAAACAAGGAGCATGAGTCCCCAATTCCTTAACAAACCAAGAAAAAAGTGAGATTTGGTCTCTCTTCTCTTTCATCTCTTCCTCACTTTCTCTTTCTATTTTCTCTCTCCATTTTTTCTTTGATTTTTTTCTTTTCTTGCTACTAGAATTTTTTTGGATCTTGGAAAAAAAAGGACTTATTTCGATGATTTTATCAAGTCCTGATCTATTGTTGCCGAATGGTATACCGATCCCCACTTTGGTCAAGTTGGGCACCACTAAATTTTCCCATCAATTACATCCTTATATCCTAGCATAACTCTTAATTTGTAGCTAATCTAGTGAATATTCTAAATCAAATTAACTATACATATAGAAATTAAGGCCATAACCCCAATGTTAAAACAAATTGAAGTAAGATTTTAGCGGATGAAGTGAAGAAAATAGGGCTAAAAGCAAAGCAAGCGATGCACTATATTTAGTGATTTATTTTAATTTGTTTTATGGTGAGAAAAGTGGAGATAGGATCATTGGGGATGAGCAATATGAATTATTAATGAGCCTTCTCTTATTTCAACATACAAATTACTAAAAAAAATTATTTTATAGGCTCTTCTTGGACGTGTTAAATTTCAAAACGATGATCTCATCCATTTTCCTATTTCAAAAAGTTACAAAATTGTGATTTTTTAATGGGCCTTTGGTTGTTCCAAAATAGGAGCTCCAAACTTATAAGGCGATAGAGAAGGAGAAATATCAAGAACTGGGAATTCATATCCAAGGCAGAAATCTGGCAAGTAATTTGGTGAAATTTCATTGTATAATTAAATACCAAGTTGGCTAATATCATAACTTCTAAATTCCAAAAATAAAAATAAAAAAAATCAAAGAGTATCATGATATTTGCGGTAGCAACTGACCCAGCATCCAAATATGAGAGCAATTCATTCATATCAAGAAGCAGAATTATTACTTGCCCTTCGCATAAATCCATAAAAAAGATTCTTCCTTCTCTGAATTATGCTGAACAATACCAGGTATAATATAAATACTGGAAACAATTAGCAAAAGGAAAAGAAAAAAAAAAAAAAGGATAAAACTAAATATCAGTGCAGTGCAATGGCTTCGACTGAAAAAGAACGGCAGGGCAACTATAAACAGAGAAGAGGCAGTAGCAGGAGTACAGAACCAAGAAACTCACCCAGTTTCAGCCGACGACCGGTGCCCGGCTTCCAAGGTATCAGGTGTTGCACCAATAAGTCTTCTCTTGCTGATCAGGCCGCAGCAGAGGAAGCCATCATCTGATCTCCAATCCACGTACGAATCCCTGCTCTTTGTGAGAACATACACAGCAATAGACAAATAATTCACAGATCAAATATAGGTTGGATGTGCCCAGACCGATGTCTGGAACAATCGCAAAAAGCTATTACCAAATCATGCGAAGCTTGTCTATCAAGACCACTAATTTAAATAAGACAACTGCACGGTTGAAACAAGAATCCGCAATAAATTATAATAAAGAAAAACAGGAGATAAAGATTTGAACAGAACCAAATCATAAGTGCAAGGCAGACAGGAGTTGAGCTCAATGGAGATATGGTCCACATACTGAAAAGATAAAAAAAAAAAAAAAAAAAGAAAAAAAAAAAAAAGTAAAGCAACACCAGGTTAAAGATTAAAAAAGCCAGAAAAATCCCATGCAGCAATAAGAAACCTCGTCAAGTATAACAAATTGGGCTTGTGGGCGTTTTACTCCTCGTCTGCATGATCATGGGTTCGAGGCTTTAAGCTTATGGATTACTCGATTAAATTCAGAAATTTTTTCTGGAGGAGCTTACCCCCCCCCTCCCCTTTTGTTCTATCAAAAAACAAAAAAAAAAAAAAAAAAAAATACAACAAATGGTGGACCCAGAACAGTCAATGCCGATGCCGTCTCAGAATTATAATAGAAACGCAGCAAAAGTTTGGTCGGCAGAGGGAAACCAACTGCCCGAAAATCCACAGGAATCAAAGCACAAGCCGAATTTGAGAAGAAAAACAAAGATACGGGTCCTTGAAACCCCCAAGTCCCAAGACAAATGAAGCAAGCAGCAACGCATCATGGAGAGGAGAAGATTCGATAGCAGGAGAGATGAACACCCGAAGGGACCAAGAAAGAGAGAAATAACGAGCTTTTACCGAACTGGTGGATTTGGTTCTCTGGTGGGATTTTCTCCCCTTTTATTTAAATTTTTGGATCGCTCCGTGTCTTTGTTAGAGTTTTCCTTTTTCTTTTTTTTTCCCCTCTCCTTGGAAGAAATGTGGCGAGGAGGCGGGGAAGATTATTAGGACTTAGAGCCGAGTGACAGTTTGAAGTCAAAAAACAGAGGCGAGGAAAAGAAATAGAAAAAAGTAATTAAGTACTTTTAGGTTATATTATTAGACAATTAAGTACTTTTATGGCATATTATTAGATGATTAAGGATATAGGAGAAAGATTTTTTTTTTTTTTTTTTAAATTTTATGAAACAAACAGGAGATGGGGATAAATCCCAGTTGGAGCTACCTCATTCGGGCATCGTCCCCGCCAGATTATGTTCGATGCAAGCCGTACATTTTGTGTACTCTTCCCATCTTTCGATGAGTATGTCAGCCTGGCACTACTAAGATATCGGAGTAAGTACTCTTCCATCATCCCGATCTTACTAAGGTATCGGAGTAGAGTACTCTCCTGATCAAGTACTTCAGAAAAAAATTTTGAATTTAATCGAGTCATCCATAAGATCATGACTCGAATACGAGATCCATGGACGAGGGGTGTAAAAATCTAGCATCCGTGGCGGCTATAAGAGAAAGGTTGAATATGGAATTTTGAAAACAATGAGGCCGATTTTGTATTAAATGCTACCCGGCTCCACGGTGCATTTTATGAGCGGGAGGAGGGAAAGGATGGTGACTCTGGTACCAGTCCTACCGGCACGCTATACCTTCCAACTATAAGTATTATATTTTAAAAGTTATACAAAATATCTTATGCAAAATATATTCTAATAATTGACATTGTAAAAAAAAAAAAAAAATCAATCATTCTTTCTATTCATCAACATTGTTAGAAGAAATTGGGTGGGGGGGGGGGGGGGCATCTAGGCCTTTGATTGCAGACATTTGGATTGCAGACATTCCTCATTTGAGCCTGTTTAAATACAAAGGATAATGTGGCGAGTGAGTATTAGACTGGTCTATTGGATTAGGTTCGTATATTATCTGAAAGACCGAAACCTTTCCATCCTAGCCGGCATGCCATGTGTCACGAGGAGATTGGCGCACGGTAAATTTGAATCAATCTTTTCAGCTGGATAAGGTGGTTCGTATAAAGTAAAAGAAGAAAATTGATACCAAGGTTGCCCATGGCATTACTCACGTTTTAAGCGTTTTGCTGTATTTGCTAGAATATGAAGTGTCCTAACAACGAGGTTATCTGGCAAATGCCTATCAAATATTGGAAAGCTCCATTTGTTTGGTGTGGGCCTTAAGGGGCCCCTTGTAATGTTAGGCAAAGTTTCTTGCGATGGAATTATAATAGACTATCATGAAGCTGACATGTTTAAAAAATTGGATTTCTAAAATTTTATTATTGTTTTACAATGATTATTGTGACTCATAACATACAATAAAAATAATAATAATTAAAAATTTATAGCTTTATTTGATCGCAATAGTTGTTCAATAAATATGCTATGACTTGCCATGTAAGACACGTAACGAATTTACAAGTGCCTTGGTTTCTATGGCATGCCTCAGGTTAGTTTTTGATTGATGATTATGTATTCATATATTTTATATATCATCATTTCTATTTTTACTTAATGGATGTGATGTAAGATTCCATGGATGACCATTTTTCTTTCACATTAGATGCACATGATAAATGATAATTAAGATCTAATAAATTGTGGACCTGTCTTGCTATTCTATTAGATAGATGTCATTTTCTAGAAGAGGTGAACTAGGGCATGCGTTAATGGTCATGTGCCTCATGCCCCTTTGCTTAGCAATTAGAGGTCCTTAATGTATGTATGTATATGTATAGTATGTATGTACATGTACATACACATTAAAAAATGAAAATGATAGCGAGCGCGAGCGTGGGCGATTGAGTGCGAGCGGGTGCGTGCGAGCACAGGCGGGCGATGAGGACGGGCACACGGCCGGGCGTGCGAGGCGCGGCCCGGCCCGTTGCGCGAGCGCGCGAGGCGTGGCCCAGGTCCATGCGCGCGGCGCGCACGAGCGCGTGGGCTCGGCCCAGCCGGAAGCGGCGACGACCTGGGACATTTCCCAAGCGTTTCCTACTGGTTTCCCAGCCATTTTTCATGGCTCACCGCGGTCTATAGGATTTCTGCACGATCTGGACTGTCCGATCGCCTGATCGAACGACTGAGATTGATCCAAGGAAGTTTAGGCTTGATCAGGAGCTTCTATTTTGGCTCTACCTTGTGATTTTTATGAATAACAAAACGTTGAGTACATATTTTGTACTAATGTTTATTCCTAGTTGTAAGGTTTCAGGAAACAAGCACCTTAAATTCTCTAAATTAAAGTTTCGTGGCATGCTTTGGCATGAAGTATCTTTCACAATTTGAGAAGTCTTTTCCATGCAAAAAGGGCTTAAACAAGTTCAATTATTGCTGATTTATATTGCATTTAAGTTTCATAAATGATACTTATGTTTTTGGCTTGATTGGTACTCAATTCTGAATTTTGCAGAACCAAGTGTCGACACCTGGAAGGCTAAGTGTCGACACTTCAGCATTTAGCATGCAGAAAATCTCCTTGGCATGCCGAGGTCGACACTCAAAATTCAAGTGTCGATGTCTGAAACTCAAGTGTCGACACTTAAGTTCCCAAGTGTCAACTCAAGGCTTGAGACGTTTTGAAAATCCAGAACTTGGCCATGAAGAATTTTTATGTCAAGTATCGATACCTGTGAATCAAGTGTTGACACTTGAAAGTTCAAGTGTCGACACCTGGAAGTAAAGTGTCGACACCTGACAGCCAAGTGTCAATCCCTGACAGCCAAGTATCAACACTCGGATTCTGACAGCCCTAACGGATCTATTTTTTTGAATTGTAGAAACATCTTTTCAAGCTCCCAACGGCTAGTTTTGAAGCTCCAACGGTCTCAAATCATTTTTTGGAAGTTTTTGAAGTATTTAAGCTTCACCAAGCTCTTTCTTGAAGTATTGAAGTCTATTGAAAGCTTAAAAGCCAATATTCCTTCAAGAACTTCACTTCAAAAACCATTAAAAGAGAGATTCCCTAAAAAAGCTTACAAGCCTATCCTTTCATCATTCCAAAAAAAAAGCTTAAAAATATTCCAAGGAGAAGACAAGACAAGCATCAATTAGAGCCTCAAAGCTTCTATTCTACTCTTGAAGAGAGTTTGTTTTGTTTATTTAAATTGTACATCTGAAATTCTCTTGTATTTTGACCTAGCTTTCAAGGATTTCTTGAAAGTAGGTTGTTGTGGTTGTTGGTGAGCCAAAAGAACAAAACCAAATAGGGTTGACTTATGAGCCCGAAGCCAAAACAAGTGTAAAGGTTTGTTTGTGAGCCTAGGTGATAAAACCAACATAGGTTTTGACTTGTGAGCCTTTGGAAAAACAAGTCGGTTGTAATCTTGGAGAGATTATAGTAGAATTCCTAAGGATGGCTTGGGGAGTGGATGTAGGTACTAAGTTTGCACTGAACTACTATAAACCTTGTGTTAGTATGTAATTGTCTCTTTTATTTCTTACACTCTATTACTTGAACTCTAATTATTGATTTTCGCTGCATATAATCTAGTGCATCAATCACATTGTTCACAAACACCACAAGGCTTGCACATTATTGCTTTAAATTTTTAAAAGACCCAATTCATCCCCCTCTTGGGCTCCATTTCTGGGCAACAAGTGGTATCAGAACACCGGTACTCTCTTGTAGGTCCAAGGATCTTGAGTAAAAGATCATGGCAGCCCCAATAGGAATGGGTGTTGTTGAAGGTCAAGCTTTAAACCGTCCCCCATTGTTTAATGACATGAATTACACATATTGGAAAACTCGCATGCGCATATTCATTCAAGCCATTGATTATAATCTTTGGAGGACAATCATCAAAGGTCCTCATCAGCCTACTATGTTGGTTAATGGCATTCTCACTCCAAAAATGGAAGATGATTGGGATGAGAATGACAATAAGCAAATAGAGCTTAATGCGAAGGCTATGAATATATTGTTTTGCTCCCTTGATTCGAGTGAATTCAATAGAATATCTAACTCTCTCCGCTAAGAAAATATGGGACACACTTGAGGTTATCCATGAGGGTACACACCAAGTAAAAACTACTAAGGTTAACATGCTCATTCACACTTATGAAATGTTTAAGATAGAACCTAATGAATATAAGTGAGATGTATACTAGGTTCACAAATATCATGAATGGCATGAGAAACTTAGAAAAGATTGTATCTAACAGTGAACTTGTAAACAAACTTCTCAGGTCTCTTCCAGCTTCATGGGATGCCAAGGTGACGGCCATAAAGGAAGCCAAGGACGTCAACACTCTACTCCTCGAGCAATTGTTAGGCTCATTAATGACTTATGAGCTTTCTTTAAGACAAAAGAACGTGGATGTTGACAAGAAGAAGAAAATGATCGCTTTCAAATCCACCGCAAGAGAAGAGTCAAGCGATGAATCCGAAGAAGAAGATGATGATGATGAGATGGCTCTAATGGCAAGAAAGTTTAGAAGGTTCATGAGGAAGAAGAAATTCAACTTCAAAAAGAAACCTCTAAAAGGAGAGCCTAGCAAAGAAAAGGAAAAGGAGAAAGACAAGGAGCAGCCCACATGTTTTGAATGCAAGAAACTGTGCCACTTCAAGATGGACTACCCCTTACTTAAGAAAGCAGAAGAAGACTAGGAAAGAAGGTTATGATGGCAACCTGGAGTGACAGCGAAGACTCCAGCTCTGTGGAGGAATAACAAGAAGTAGCAAATTTCTGTTTAATGGCCGACAATGGCGAGGTATTATCCGAAACTGAAAATGAGTTTACATTTGATGAGTTGCATGAAGTTTTTGATGAGCTAGTTATAGAATTTTTAAAACTGAAATCAAAACATAAAGAACTAAAAAGGCAAAATTTGGATTTAGTCAAAGCTAATGACAAGTTTTCAACTGAAAATAATTGCCTACTTCTTCAAAATAAAAGGTTAAATAATAAGATTGTTGTTCTTGAAAAAGAAAAGGAAGTTTTGAAAAAGAAAAACTTTTCTGTATCAAATGAAAATCTTTTAAAACAAAACAAAGAAATTTTGGATGAAAACAAGAAATATAAAGAAGAAATTAAAAAGTTAAAACCTTTTGTTGATAAATTTACATATAGTTCTAAAAAATTAAATATGCTTTTAAATAATCAAAGAGCTGTTTTTGATAAAGCCGGTTTAGGTTTCAGAACTCAAAAGAAATAAAAATTTTTCAAGAATTTCTTTATGCCTGCATCATCATCTATTACTTGTTATGCTTGTGGTACTATAGGACATAAATCTTACTTGTGCAATAAGAGAAAATTAAGTAGTATTAAAAAAATTTGGGTTCCAAAAGGAACCATTACCACTAACCTAAAAGGATTCAAGATGACTTGGGTATCTAAAATCTGCACCTGATTTTTATTATAGGTGTGCCTTGCAACCAATAAGAAAATAATGTGGTACCTCGACAGTGGTTGCTCAAGGCACATGACTGGAGATGTGGAGCAGTTCTCAACACTTAAATATCAAAATGGTGGTAATGTGACATTTGGTGATAATGTAAAGGGCAAAATTGTTGGAATTAGTAAAGTCCATATTATCCCTTCTACTTACATTGATAATATGTTGATGGTTTGAAACATAATTTACTTAGCATTAGTCAATTCTGTGACAAGGATTTCAAAGTTGTTTTCGAATCTTCTTTGTGCATTGTTTCTAGCTTAGATGACAATGGCATCAAGTTCATTGATCATAGGCATGGCAATATTTATATGGTTGATCTTGATGATTTTCTTGTTCAAAATGGTCAATGCCTAATGGCAATGGAAGCCAAGATCAATGAAACTAGTTAGCTTTGGCATCGTAGACTAGGACATACTAGTATGCATTTGATTTCGAAACTTAGCAAAAACAGTTTGATAAAAGATTTACCAAAACTTAGTTTTGAGAAAGATAAGATTTGTAGTGCTTGCCAGCTTGGAAAATAAATCAAATCATCTTTTAAATCAAAAGGAGTAATATCTACATCTAGACCCTTAGAGTTGCTTCATATGGACCTCTTTGGGATAACTAAAAAATCTAGTTTGGGAGGTAAGAAGTACGGTCTAGTTATTGTAGACGATTTCTCACGTTTTACATGGATTATATTTTTAGCACATAAAGATGAAATGTTTTCTGAATTCATTAAATTTCATAAAAGAGTTTCAAATAAAAAAGGTATTTCAATTGTATCTTTGAGAAGTGATTATGGAACCGAATTTGAAAACTCTGATTTTGACAAATTTTGTATTGAAAATAGCATTTATCATAATTTTTCAGCACCTAGGACACCTCAACAAAATGGGATGGTAGAAAGGAAAAATAGAACTCTTGAAGAAATGGCATGCACCATGCTTTGTGAAAATGATCTACCAAGATATTTTTGGGCGAAGCCATAAACACTGCATGCTATATTTTAAATCATATTTTAATCTGGTCGATTTTAAAAAAAAACACCGTATGAGCTTTGGAAGGGTTAAAATCCTTCAATTCGATATTTTTGAGTTTTTGGATGCCGTTGTTTTATCTTAAATAATGGCAATGACAATTTGAGCAAATTTGATGCCAAGTCAGATGAGGATGTCTTTTTAGGCTACTTTACATCTAGCAAGGCATAAAAGGTTTTCAACAGAAGAACACTTATTGTTGAAGAATCCATACATGTTGTGTTTGATGAATCTAACCAGAAATCTTCTAGAAAAAAAGATATGCTTTGTGATGAAACATGTACCAAAAGAACTGAAGAAGTGAACAACAATGAAGAGCCTACAAAGGAATAAGAAAATGATCAAAATAATGAAGGAGATCAAGCACAAGGTGATGAAAACGCATCTACAGTTGATCCTCTACCCAAAGAGTGAAGGAATGCTCATGGACACCCCAAAGAACTTATCATTGATGATCCATCTAAAGGTGTAAGTACTCGATCATCTCTTAGGAATGTTTGTGATTACTTAGCATTTGTATCTCAGATTGAACTTAAAACTATTGAAGAAGCTGAAAATGATTGTAATTGGATTAATGCTATGCAAGATGAACTTAACCAATTTAAAAGAAACAATGTTTGGACTTTAGTAGATAGGCCTTCAAATGTTTCAATTATTGGCATAAAATGAGTTTTTAGAAACAAACTTGATAAAAATGGAATTGTTACCAGAAATAAAGCTAGACTAGTTGCCAAATGATACAATCAGGAAGAAGGGATTGATTTTGATGAAACATTTGCTCCTATGGCTAGACTTGAGGCAATTAGGCTATTGTTGGCTTTTGCTTGCTTTATGGATTTTAAATTGTTTCAAATAGATGTTAAAAATGCCTTTTTGAACGATTTTATCGAAGAAGACGTTTATGTTGAACAACCTCCTGGTTTTGAAAATCATAAATTTCCAAACAAACCATGTTTTCAAACTTCATAAAGCTTTGTATAGTTTGAAACAAGCTCTTAAAGCTTGGTATGATCGTTTAAGTTCTTTCTTGCTTAAAAATGATTTTACTAGAAATAATGTTGATAAAACTTTATTTTTGAAGAAAATGAATGATGCTCTCTTAGTAGTTTAAATATATATAGATGATATCATATTCGATGCTACTAACGAATATTGTCAAGAGTTTGCAAAGTTAATGCAGGGTGAGTTTAAGATGAGCATGATGGGAGAACTTAATTTCTTCCTCGGACTCCAGATAAAGCAGACCAAAGAGGGGATCTTCATCAACCAAGCTAAGTACACAAAAGAAATATTAAAAAAATTTAGGATGGAGAACACCAAGCCATTAGGTACGCCTATGAGCTCCTCTTGTAGACTTGACAAAGATGAATCAGATAAATCTGTTGACCAAAAACTATATCGCGGCATGATTGGCTCACTATTATATCTAACTGCCAATAGGCTAGATATCATATTTAGTGTTTATATGTATGCTAGATATTAGTCTAATCCTAAAGAGTCTCATCTTTTGGCTATTAAATGCATCATTAGATATCTATCTAGCTCAATTGAGATTGGTCTTTGGTACTTTAGAGATTCTTTATTTGAATTGATTACTTATTCTGATGCTTTCTTTGCTGGGTGTAAACTTGATCATAAAAGTACTAGTGAAACTTGTCAGTTTCTTGGAGTAAATTTGATCTCATGGAGTAGCAAGAAACAGAATTCAGTTGCTCTATCTATGGCGGAAGCCGAATATATAGTAGCTGAAAGCTGTTGTGCTCGAATCCTATGGATCAAACAATAACTCGAAGATTTTGGCATTAAACTAATTAAGATATCCATAAGATGTGACAATACTAGTGCAATCAATCTAACTAAGAATCCTGTGCAACATTCAAGAAGTAAACACATTGAAATAACACATCATTTCATAAGAGATCATGTACAAAACTCTAATGTGATATTTGAGTTTGTGTGTACTGATGATCAATTAGCTGATGTGTTTACCAAACCCTTGAGTGAAGAGAGATTTTGTATGATTAGAAGAGAGTTAGGTATCATTGATCCATTCTTCTAGAACTCTCTGAAATTCCATCTTATCCAAGTTATTTTTACTTAAAAATCACTTTTGTTAAGTCACAAAAGCTTTCAAAAGCATCCTTGATTTTTTGAAAATTTTTCAGATTTTTTTTGGGAATTTCTTGGCCAAGTGTCGACACTTGAGAAATTCCAAGTGTTGACACTCGCGAAAATTTTTGACTTTTTTTAGGGCAAAACCAAGCTTTTGTATTTCACTTTCCCTCATTTTCTCTCAAGCCGTTGTGGTCCCCAAAAGTCCTCAACCCTCCGAAATCAACTCTTTCCCTCTTTGCCCTGCCAAATCAAGGTAATCTTCTTCCCTCTCTTTCGTTCTTCAAACCGTGAATCCTATTTCTTCCGTGTTTGTCCATTTTAATGAATTTAAATTGGGTTTTTCAATGTTTTGGATCGTTTATAGGTTTCCATTTGGTTGGAATCTTGTGTATCCGCATTATTCTCGGATTTTCCCTCGGATTTTGATCGTTTCCTCACCTAATCCGTCCGATTTTCATGATTTCATTGTTACATTGCTTCATTTGGCTGAAATCCCAAATGTTTTCAAATTAATTTCAAATTTCTTAGCTATGTATTAAGTTTTCTTGGATTTCAATCATATGGAAGGAGTGTTTGTATGGAAGGAGTGTTTGTCTTGATTTCATGATATACATTTCGATTTTACTCCTCTTTCCACTGTTTTATTGTTGGGTTACCTACTTTTAAGCCTAAAACCCTAATATTCCTTGTTTTTCCATGGATTTGTTTTATCTAAACATTCTATAAGGTTAATGTTATGTTAGATGCTTCAGTTTACTAGGTTTATGTGTTGGGATAAATTTTTTTTTGGGAAAAACCAAGCATTTGATAGTTTTCTCTCTTTTTAAATTATTAAAATATTTATTTCACTCAAAATTACTTTTATCCCTCGTTTTCATGTTTTGAAGTAAATCAATTTGATTATTATCCCAGTTTTCAAAACAAACCCTAGCTTTTCTTAATCCAGTATACTTCTTTTAGGAAAACTCAGGCTTGTTTAGTCTCCTTAAGTCTAACCCTTGGCCGATCTTTAGTTCTCAACCTACTTAAAACTTGTCCATCCTTCAGTATGTTCACCCTCTTCCTTTTCCTTCTTGCTCGCTTATTGTAATGGGTCCAAAGAAGAAACTAGCTATTAGGAGTAGGACTGGACAGAGTTCTGAGAGGAGGATGAAGACCCGGCACAATGTTGGATAGGCTAGTAGTTCTACAACTCCAGTTTCCCCCTGTAGAGAGGATGGCAGGGAAGGCCGTGGCTGCGGGCAGACGGATCACTTGGATTTCTTTGATGGCAGCACTTCCTGATTCAGCAAATACTCTCAGATGCCGGATTAGTATCTTTCTGCACTATGCAGGAGAGGTACTATCCTCATATGGTGAGAGAGTTCTATGGTGCATTGGACTGCCGACGATTATCATGGAGCACCATCGTCAAGGGAGTGCAGATTCCATTATCTTCGATGCTGTTGAGTAGAGTTTGGGAGATTCCTCACCGAGGTATCAGTACTTTCTCAGTAGAGGACAGGGAGGCAGCTTTTAGGTGCATACTTGAGTGAGAGGACGTTCGCGAAGTGACAGTGGTCACTGCGAACCAGCTGTTTGTAGAGATGTGCCTACTTCATCACATCACTGCTCGGATCTTGCTTCCAAAGACTGGACGATTTGACTTCATCACAGAGCGAGAGTTGATGTTGATGGTGAGTCTGATCCAGAGGACACTGATTGATCTATCCTCACTTATGCTGGTTCAGATGCACGATGCAGCGACCTAGAGGAGACATTGTCTACCATACGGGATGGCACTGACCCGTCTATTTCGGGCCTGTAGAGTTTCTTTGGAGGGGGAGATCCCCAAGGAGATTCTGCACACCGATGTATATGACGAGCGGTCGCTACACAGGATGGGTTATCGTTTGGTCGTAGGTCGTTGGGTTAGGAGGGAGTCTAGTCAGGAGCTAGATGAGGAGGATGAGATTAGAGAGGCAGGGGCTGGGCCATCAAGGCCAGTCAATATACCTCCTCGTGTTGCTCCAGCATCAGAGGCAGAGCTTGTGACTCCTACCGCTACACCTTCGGCTCCTCCTCCGTCGTCTACAGAGATATCTTTTGAGAAGAACTCTCGGCAGCAGTTTGCTGAGGTGCAGAGCGAGATAGTTGGACTTGGAGTGCGGACGACTCAGTTGAGGATTGAGATAGAGGGCTTTAGAGCCCACACAGCTTCAGAGCATGCTGAGCTACGTCACACTATGGAGGCGGGTTTCGCCCGTATTGAGGATTTACTCAGATCTTTCCTTCCTCCAGTCGCTCCTGCAGCCCCACCTGTTGATGACGATGATGATGACCACCTAGACAGACATGATGATGCTGATGAGGGTGGTGCTGGTGATGGAGATGGTGATGATGGTGATGATCTAATGCCGATGATTCTAGTGATGGGAGTTTAGATGGCAGCGTTGATCGTGCTGGATGATACTAGATGCTCAGTAGAGATGATCCTCTAGCTACTCTTGCGGTTCCTCCTCCAGCTGATGTAGTTGATTTCGTTTTAGATTTCATTACTCCAGCTGAGATGCTTTCCCTTCCATCCACTAGATCTTCCAGGGTTGTACCCGCACTAGGACCTTCTAGCCACACTAGGAGTCGTAGGGCCTTAGTCCAGGGACCTTCTAAAGCCTTAGTTCCTAGATCTAGGATTAGTGCCCCGATTACTCTTGAGCTTCCATCTGATAAGGACTAGCCTCATAGATGTTGTATGTTATTTATAATTTATGCTACATGTTGTATCTTGACTGTTTCAGTGTTGCTGATTAAGTCAGCAAATTTTGTACTGAAAACTTTACTTGATATATATATATGCATTTCACTTGATCTTGAAATTGATACTCTACTTTTTGGCTCTGATACCTGTTTACTCTTGATAATTGATAATCTTGTATCAGCTTTAATACCTTTTGTCTATATGCACATTTTGAGGGGGAGCTTACTCCCTTTTTTATTTAATGATTGACAAAAAGGGGGAGTAGGATATAGGATATTATTTGGTTAATTTAAATTTCAAATTTGATATTTCATACTTCAACTTGCTCTTCAACTTGTTCTGATATGAATTGTTTCACTAAGGAGGAGATTCATCCCTCTTAACTTTATAAGTTGTGATTGTATGAGCTTAAGATCATATTTGTGAAGTATCAAATGATAAAATTTGAATTTAAATGTTTATATACTCAAGGTTTTGTCATCATCAAAAAGGAGAAGATTGTTGGCTCTACCTTGTGATTTTGATGAATAACAAAATGTTGAGTACATATTTTGTACTACTGTTTATTCCTAGTTGTGAGTTTTCAAGAAACAAGCACCTCAAATTCTCTAAATTAAAGTTTCGTGGCATGCTTTGGCATGAAGTATCTTTCACAATTTGAGGAGTCTTTTCCATGCAAAATGGGCTTAAACAAGTTCAATTAGTGCTGATTTATATTGCATTTAAGTTTCATAAATGATACTTATGTTTTTGGCTTGATTGGCACTTAATTCTGAATTTTGTAGAACCAAGTGTCGACACCTAGAAGGCTAAATGTCGACACTTCAGCATTTGGCATGTAGAAAATCTCTTTGGCATGCCAAGTATCGATACCCATAATTCAAGTGTCGATACCTGAAACTCAAGTGTCGACACTTTAGTTTCCAAGTGTCGACCTAAGGCCTGAGACTTTTTGAAAATCCAGAACTTGGCCATGGAGAGTTTTTATGTCAAGTGTCGACACCTGTAAATCAAGTATCGATCGACACTTGAAAGTTCAAGTGTCGACACCTGGAAGTCAAGTGTCGACACTTGATAGCCAAGTGTTGACACCTGACAGCCAAGTATTGACACTCGAGTTCTGACAGCCCTAACGGATCTATTTTTCTGAGTTGTAGAAACATCTTTTTAAGCTCCCAACGGCTAGCACTACAAAAAAAGTTATATACATCCATGCTTTTTAGACACGTAAAATACATACGTGAGTAAAAGTTCAAGTTCTAAAAAAATGTTATATATATCCACGTTTGGCAAACATGAAAATGCTATAATCAATTTGTAACTTACATTTCAACTATTAAACGTGAGTAAATCAAATATAATGGATAAACGTTGGTATGCCAAGAAAAGAGTGTCCAAAAAAATTAATACTGATCCCAGGTCTGGAGCTACTCCAAACTCGGATCTGATTAACTTTAACCTAAATGGATCGGATCTTGATATTTAATATCCAAACCCGAGACCTGACTAAAAATATAATATAATATATATTTAAATAATATAATATAATATAATATAATGTAATGTAATATGATATATTTTATAATTTATTTTAATATATTATTTAAAATTTTATATTTTAAATATTAAAAATGTAATTATACTATATTATAATTATACTATACTTACAAAGTCACTCCCACTAACTAAGTATAATAAAAGAATACAATATATCCATATTTTTAACAACGGGTCATTCAGGTTGGATCGGGTTCATAAATAATCCCGTTCTATTCTAAAAAGTTTGAATATAAATATAATCTAAATAAAATATAGACAACTATATTTTAATTATTAAATAGCTAACTATTATTAACCATAAAATATATAACAAATAATATTATTTTTAAATTAAATTAAGATATAAAAATAATTATAACTCTATCTCTATGTTGAAAATAAGTTCCATACAAGTTTTAACTTATAATTTAAAGGTCCAAATGATATAATTTTAACATTATTAGTATGTTCAAATTGGGTTGGGTCCAAATTCAGTAAACCCAGGCCCAACCCGAAAAATGGAATGAATCTAATTTTAGGACACAACCTGGATCCACGGGTCCATAAAAATGGGTTGGATCGGGTCTAAATGGATCGGATCGGATTGGATCATGGGTCAACCCGATCCATTTATAGCCTTTTAGTTGGATTTAGGGTAGGCTTATCTAAATTTTGGGTTTGAGTCAAGTTAGCATGTTATAGTTCAATTTTTGATTCAATAAAACTAATTTGTTAATTTCTTTAAAATTAAATTTAAATTGAGTTCAGTATAATCGTAAACAAATCAAGCTTGATGCAGGGTTCAAACTGTAGAGTTTTTTTAAATTAAATTTGATTGAATTCGGACCCAAACATGATAAGCCCGATCAAATTTGGATCCAAATTCGATAAGTTGAATTAGTTACCACAACTTCCCCATCTCAACAACTTTACCGATTTCACGCATCTCTCTACAGTAACATAAATTGCTGCCAGGGTATTTGCCATGGAGCGAGGGTATTTTTCACGGAGCGCGGCGATTTATGGTACCCTAGGCTACGAACTTCTCCTTCGTAACAAATCGCGGCGATGCTCGACGAGGTGAGGCGCGGCGATGCTCGGTGAGGCGAGGTGGGCGACCCTCGGCAAGGCACAGCGACGCTCAGAGAAGGGCGGCGAGGTGAGGCGCGGCGATGCTCGGCGAAGGGCGGCAAGGCAAGGCATGGCGATGCTCGGCGAGGCACGGAGATGCTCGGTGAGGGGTGGCGAGGCAAGGCACGATGACGCTCGGCGAGGCGCGGCGACACTCGGCGACGCGCGGTGATGCTCGGCGATGCTCGGCAAGGCGCGGCACAACGAGGCTCGGCGAGGCACGGCGAGGCTCAGCGAGGCTCGTCGGGTCACGGCAAGGTGAGCGAGGAGGTTCCGATCGATGATTGGGAGTCTCGATCGACTATTCTAGGAGGTTTCGAAAGGTGAGAAGAAATTTATTTTAAGCTTTGTGAAATGGCTGCTACATCTAGAACTGCAAAGGAGGCCGTGCCTCGCTGAGCATTGTCACCGTGCCTCGCTGAGCATTGTCAGGATTCATTTTATCTGTGATAAATGATCCCCATATGTGTGCTTGATGGCTTGAGGACCTCCAGACTCCAGCACTTAGGCTCAGGAAAGTCCTGCATGCAGAGGTCTCCCAGGTGCTCAGGAAAGTCCTGCATGCAGAGGTCTCCCAGGTGCTGGAAACACCTTGTATCCGTTGTTGCTTATACGCTACATCCAATCCTACTTGCAGTGTTCCAACTTCGTCCAGATGCTTGTCAAGTCTAGAGATGCCTAATAATTTGTGTTCTAAATTGCATAGACCCAGACTTTGAATTATGTAATTTATTGGGTGTTTTCAAACCATCAATAAGCCTACCAGCTTTCTTGGTGGGCAACACTCTCTTGCCAAAAGTTTTGGGTAAATTAGTCACCAATTCAGAGGGTTGATGTGAGGCTAGCAGCTGGTCATAAACCTTGGCTGATTTAAGTTGAGACAGAAAAAGAATATATATACAGAGAGAGAGAGAGAGAGTTCATTTGTACCCGTTAGTATTAGGTTGATGCAGTATAACTTTTTTTGAAGTACAAGAATATTTATGCACAAAATAATGATGGTTACAATGGTTTGACAAATTTAACAACAACAAATACATGAAAAATATTTTTAAAAAATGTGAAATCTGCATGATTTAGCTTAATATTGAACATTTGATAGCCTAAAAATGCAGCGAAGATATGTTGGGTACTCCAGGAACTTGGTTTGACTTTGATAACATGGCATAGCAGTTCAGTGGTTGTGGTATATTTGTCATTTATATGGAATGAGTGTTAATTCCAATTTATATGTAAGTGATATTGTAATCTTCTAGATGTGCATTTATATTATCCCTTTTATTATTTTCTGCACCATCACATACTTCACTCTTACTGGTTTCTGCGAAGAGCTATAATGAACATGATGCCATATAGCATGTTAGGGCATTTGAACTTCCCTGAAAGATTCTTCAGTAGAAAAATAGAGTTCAGGCAAGTGGAGCATGTCTTGTTTAATAAAGTTACTATTGTTATAGGAATGCTACTGATAAATAATGGTTACAATGAGTTGAGTCTTGGGCAAATAATTCAAAATCTATTGAGAGATGCCTGTTATCTATTGTACATTTGCTTTGCAATTTGATTGATCAATTGGATGAACGGCTATGATGTGGCAATCATTGTGATGGTTCAAATTATCTACTAGGTGAGGTTGTTCGGCTACTCGCCCAAGTCCGATTTCCATCAGGAGGCTTTTAAATATAAATAGGCTTTTAAATACAAATTTGAGACCTTCATTCTCCTTGCTTTGTTACCACCAAGCGGAGGAGCGAAGCTTAAGGTATGCTCGCTTATTGTTAGTGATCATTGTATGTTAGCCTTTCAAAAAAAATTATCTCAGTATCCTTTACTTGTTTTTATTTTTTGATGTTTATTTTAGATACATATATATATGGACATATATTGGAGCTGGTTAAATCTACCAAGGTATCGAAGATTGATTTTTAATGCTAGAATTTGTATATACATAATACTTAGATTCTCATTTTTCTCAATATTTTTCTTTTTAGGGGAACAGTAGAGTACTTGAAGGGAGTTGATGAATTTATCAAGTATGCATGTTGGAGATTAGAAAGAGATACATTTAAGTATCCTTGTCTACAGTGTGTTTGTGGTCTGATCCATGACGAAGATACAATTAAAGTACATTTAGCTTTTAATGGAGTTATTAAAGATCAGAGACTTTGGGAATTGCGTTTTGGTATTTCAGCTCATAGTATTTCTTCTAATATAAATAGCACAAGTGGAGATTGCACTAAGGATGATGGCATACATAAAATGATACTAGATGTACTTAAAGCTGCAGCTGATGATGACAACGAATTTGAATATGGTGATACTAGTCTAGCAGATGGAGATGAGTTTTTAAATGGATTAAAGAAGTTGCTTGAAGATACACAAAAACCATTATTTGAAGGTTGTAAGAGTTTCAAGAAACTTTCTTTTGTTCTCTGTCTATTCAACATTAAGTGCATGACTGGAATGTCCCAAAATGCTTTTGATTTGATGATGCAGTTGTATAAACCCCTTCTTCCAGATGGCAATGCACATCCAAATTCATATAATAAAGTTAAAAAGATTGTTGCCACATTAGGTTATAGTTATGAAAAGATAGATGCATGTCCGAATGATTGCATTTTGTATTGGGGGGAGGAGAATAAAGATTGTACAAGTTGTCCAAAATGTGGAGAGGATAGATGGATTGAAAAAGAAAGTTGTTATGGCCATAAAGGGAAAAGAAAGTCTAAAAAGATTCTTTGTTACTTTCCATTAATTCCAAGACTTCAGAGGATATACCTGTGTTTTGAATTGGCTGCAAAAATGAGGTGGCATAAAGAAAATCGAAAAGTAGATGGTATCTTGAGACATCTAGCTGATTCATCTTGTTGGAAATCTCTTGATGTCATTAATGATTTTGGAATTGACTCTTGAAATGTTCGTCTTGGCTTGGCAAGCGATGGGTTTAATCCTTTTGGTAATATGAGTGTAAGCTATAGCATTTGGCTTGTTATTTTGTTGCCTTATAATTTGCCACCATGGGAGTGTATGAAATGGCCTAATATATTTGTATCCTTACTTATACCAGGTCCACATGGACCTGGTAACAACATTGATGTTTACCTACAACCTCTCATTCATGAATTAAATATTTTATGGAATGGGGTTGACACATATGATGCTTCGAGAGGTGAGAGGTTCAACATGCATGCTGCAATATTATGGACCATAAATGATTTTCCTTCATACGGATACTTGTCAGGTTGGAGCACGAAAGGATGATTGGCATGTCCACAATGTAATAAAGATACATATTCTGATTGGTTACATTCATATAGGAAACATTATTATGCTGGTCATAGACGGTGGTTGGACAAGGACCATAAATTTCGACGAATGAAGTCAAGATTTTTTGATAAGGAAGAAGATATGAGAGATGCACCTACTCTGCCTTCTGGGAGTGATGTGTTCCAGCAACTAGAGGGTCTTATTTTTATCTCAGAAACTTCTAAAAATTTGAAAAAAAGAAAAAAAAAGTCAAGCAAGAATTTGAAGAGAGCACCAAAGCAAAAGAAATCAAAGAAGAGAAATACTATAGAAGAGCCTGATAATGTTGAAAAAGATAAATACCTGGCATGGAAAAAGAAGAGTATCTTTTTTGATTTGCCATATTGTAAGTTATTACCTGTTCGACATAACCTTGATGTAATGCACATCGAGAAGAATGTCTTTGACAGTTTGATTGGAACATTATTAGAAATTGACGGTAAAAGTAAGGATGGCTTGAAAGCTCGACAAGACTTAGTCGAATTAAATATACGACCATCTCTTCATCCCAAATTTGTAGTCCGAAAAAGATCTTGTTGCCACCAGCTCGCTTTACATTAAGTAAAAAGGAGAAGGAAAGCATATGCCAAGTTCTTAAAGATGTGAAGGTTCCTGATGGGTATGCAGCTAACATCTCTAGGCATGTTGACCCAGTTCATGAAAAGATATAGGGATTAAAAAGTCATGACTGTCATGCAATTATGCAACAACTACTTCCAATAGCAATCTGGTCTATAAAAAGCAACGAAGTTAAGTGGATAGTCACTGAATTGAGCAAGTTTTTCTTGCAATTGTGCTCAAAGACTTCTTCAGCAAATGATTTTTATTTACTTGATCAAAGGATTTCAATTCTCTTGTGTCATATGGAGATGTTGTTCCCTCCTAGTTTCTTTGATGTGATGGTTCACTTGCTTGTTCATTTGCCATATGAAGCTCGACTTGCTAGTCCAGTTAATTATCGATGGATGTATCCAATTGAAAGGTATATTTTGTATTTGATGTGTTTTTAGTTTATTGCATTTTTTATTTTTTATGTATTGTAGACTAGTAAAATTTAGTGGTCATGATGATAGGTTCTTGACGAAATTGAAATCATATGTGCGTAATAAAGCACAACCATAAGGTTCTATTGCAAATAGTTATTTGGCTGCAGAAACAGTGGCCTTTGCATCAAGATTCTTAGATGATGATGATGTTGAGACATGGCTAAATAGACGTGGAAGAAATGATGATTGTACCGAAGTTGATACTCTGGGATAGATGTGCATTAACATAGGTCAACCTTTAGGTGCTGGGAGTTCTTGTAAGATGGATAATGTGGAGTTAGATCAAGCTCATCGATATATATTATTCAATCAAGAGGAGGTTCAGTCATATGCATTGTAAGTAAAAAGTATTTTTTTTTATTTCATTATATTGTGAAATTTGTAGTTGTTTCTACAAAACTTACATAATATTGTTTTCTATGTTAAGGATGCACTTCAAGTTGATCCAAAAAGAATGACCTCGTTCATCAAAAATGGATATTGAAACTATTCATATGAGCAAGTTTCCACAATGGTTTTGTAGACATGTATGTAATGTATCATTATTTTCTTAATTTTTGCCTTATGAAAAAAGGTATATGATTACTAATTGAATAATATAATATCTTTTTTATAGGTTCAGGGGCTACAAGATCAAGGAAAAGAAGATCTACCAACTATTATTCATTGTCTAACAAAACATCCAGTTAATATAGTCAAGAAATACAATGGATGTTTAATTAACGGATTTAGATTTCATACAAGGAGCGCTGAGTAGGGAAGGAAACTCAAAATAGTGGCGTTGTGATGTCAGCTAAAACAGCAAGCTTCTCTAGTACAAGAGATAATAATCCAATACATACTAATATTATCTATTATGGAGTCTTGGACGAGATTATAGAGATAAATTATTATGATGAGATGAAATTTTTGCTCTTTAAATGTGAATGGGTGGATATTAATCGAGGTGTTAAACAAGACGGGGACTTGACACTAGTAAATTTTAATTATAAATTGCGTACTTCAGAGCCTTTTGTAATAGCTAATCAAGTGGAGCAAGTATGGTATGTAAAAGATCCAAAAGAAAGTGGATGGCATGTAGTTAGAAGACAAAGCCAAGGGATTACTTTGATATGAACGATAACTTCAATGCTGCTGATGAAAGCTTGGAAATTAAGCAACAAATAGATCTCCATGCTACCAATTATGACAATGAGATCGATGTAGATGATGAGAATGTAACATGGAAAAGAGATGATATTAAAGGAATTGAGATTGTAACATAGTTATCCATGCAATATATCCATATATATGAATAATGTATTTTTTTGAATATTTGTTAACTATGTATGGAAGACTTGTTTGATTATGTTCAGTTGTATTAGTTATTTTTTCTTAACTATATATCGAATGGTGTTCGTACTTTTTTGTTAACTATATTGGAAAGGTTGTTTGGTTATGTTGAATGGTATTTGTTATTTATTTTAATATTTATTATATATTTTGATGTATATATAAATAATGTTTCTATTTATTGCTTGGGTTTACTGTACTAATATCATTCCTTTTAATTATAGGTGTTGTTACAAATATATTTGTTACCTTAACTGAAAGTCTATGTAAGTGATCTAGTTCTTATCTTAATCCGATATTTATTATATAAACAAAAGTAATGACTATTTTAATTTTTTTTGTAGGGCTAGAAAGAAAAATCTGATAATTGTAAGGGCTCGGGATAGACCAAGAACAAGATCTACTTATCGTGAAGTAGATTCTAAATCAACATTGGATAATGATCATAAAGTGGTTGACCTTGAAGAGATACAAGATAGTGGTGCTGAAGATAAACATTCAAATGAGGGAATATTACTTGAACCAGAAAATAATTCAAGACGAAAGAGGTTGACAACTAGTTGTTTTCCTACTTATATGGGGTGAGTACAATTTTAATTCTTGATGTTCTTACATTTAATATATCAAGGATGGATGTATGCTTAGTTTGTAATAGTCTTTAAATATTTATTTTTTTTTGATATGTTTATTTTTATTATTTCTAGGTATATATGGAGCAAGCTAAGTTCAGAGAGACAATCATGGTTTCATTGTTTTGATTGCTTATTGTTTAGCTTATATGTGAGTAAGCCATCAAAAAAGAAAGTTTCAAAGTGGATAAAGAACAAAGAAGTCTTTGAAAAGAAATATCCTATCCTTCCTATTTGCATTTGGTGGGTTATTAGGTTTAGTTATTTCCAATTTATCAAATATTGTATAGGAGGTTGTGTACTTATTTTTTTTCTAACATTAGGGATCATTGGCTTGTCGTGATTTTTTGTAACTTTGGTGAGAGCTTTACTTCAACCAGTCCACCTTGCATGTTGCTATTGGATTCTCTTTCAAATAATAGTGGTGATAGATATGAAGCTGAAGTAAGACGGTAATCAAATAAATATGATTTCTATTTTTAACTTTGGTTTTCATAGTCAATTCATATTAATATATTTAGATTGTTTATATTTCTTGATTTGCAGCCTAGTTTTTGATATATATGATTGTGAAAAGAAGCCAAAAGATGCAAGAGCAATATGGAATATACCGTTGATAGCCCCAAAGGTAGTTATGTTATATTTTTAAAGCAAAATAATTTATTTATATGAAATATAGAGCATAATAGTTATTAATCTTTTTGTTTATATTTCAATAATAACAGGTACCAATGCAACCAAATGGAAATGATTGTGGATATTTTGTTTCATATTATATCCATCATTTTATGCAGGATGCTCCCACAACTATCTCTCCAAACAAGATTCCTTCTTTTGTATATTCTAATCCTCTTAACTTCTTACCAAATTTTTATATGCATTTCAAAATTATTTATTGATTTTTATTTATTCAACTTAATGATCACTGGTTTACAATGACGGAGTTGGATTCCTTTTTGGCTGGTTTAGATTATGTTGGATGTGCAAAAAGGAGTGCAACTAGGCAAGTCATTGATGAGCAGAGCATTGTACATGAAAATAATACTGGTGTAGCCTTAAAAGAGGAAGAGATATCCCAACCTGAAGAGCCACCTCCTAAAAAGTATCCTGGTGAGACACAAATGAAAGATGTGTATACGATGGATTCTGACAAGATGATTCATGTAGAGTGAAATGAGTATGGATAGCCAATTGGAGATGGTGGGCAATCATTTATGAGCTTTTTGACTAGCCTAACAAAATTTCATAAGCAGCTGCCAATTAGTGTGAACGATTGGCGAAATATATCTATGACTATTAAACTTGAACTTTCGGAATACACGAAGGTGATATTGATTTCTATTTCATCTATGATTTGGCACTTATTTTTATAATGCATTAATAATATTTTTTTATTTCAAAAAAAGTATGATGTGGGAGATGAGCATTATAATTTTGCAATGAAGACTTTGGCAGGAAAATGGAGAGGAATGAAGTATCGTTTAAAAAAAAAGTACTTAATAAGAAATTGTAATAAGAATATAAAAAAACAAAGTGAAGTACCTAAGAATGTCCCAAAGGCTTAATGGAAGGAAGCTATAGATAGTTGGTCTACTTTACAATGGCAGGTATATAGAAATTATTATTTTTTATCGGTTGAGATCAATTTTATATAACAGTTAATGTCGGTTTTAAATTTTGGTATATATGGAACAATGACAGAAAAGGGCAGATATCAACATTGACTGCAAGAAAAAGTACAAGTATCCCTGTAGGCTCAGGTAGGCAACCCAAGAGGGGGGTGAATTGGGTTTTATAAAACTTTTGTACAATTTAAAAGATGAACTAAAGCAAGTATGTGCTAATGCAATTCAAGTGCTTGTATATTTCAAATAAATGCAGCAGAAATAAAGAAATAAAGGCACAAGCAGAATAATCACACAAAGACAAAGGTTTATAGTGGTTCGGTGCCAACCAAGCACCTACATCCACTCCCCAAGAACCCCTTGGGAATTCCACAGTTTGGTTTTATAACTTAGGCTCACCAACAACCTTTACAACTTGTTTTGTCTTCGGGCTCACAAGTCAAACCCTAGTTGGTTTCAAGGCTCACCAACAACCACCCTTGGTTTTACGGGATAATCAATAACCTAAATAACTTGTTTTGGCTTCGGGCTCACAAGTAAAACCCTAGTTGGTTTCAAGGCTCACCAACAACCACTTTGGTTTTCCAAGGCTCACCATAAACCTCTTTGGTTTTCCAAGGCTCACCAAAAATCTTAAGTAAAACAATGTAAGAGCAAGTATAAATGAATACAATAAAAACTTTCTAAAATAAAGCAAATATCTCTTTGAAGCCCGTTGAGAGTTGATGAAGATCTTGTCTTCAAGTTGATGGAGCCTTTGATTAATGCTTGAGGATGTGAACTTTGGATGCTTTCTTTGAAACTTGGAAGCTTGAAGGCTTGAACCACTCAACTCTTGAATCCTTGAAGAATATTCAAAAATCTCACCAAAGGATTACTTTCCCAATTGATTTTTGATGTTTATATAGCTCTCCAAACCATAGATGATCGTTGGGGATGAAGATATGACCGTTTGAAGCAAGTTGGAGAAGTTCTGCAGCTTTTAAAAACTAGCCGTTACTCTTCAAGTGTCGACACTTCACCTTCAGGTGTCGACACTTCAGGTTCAAGTGTCGACACTTCAGTTTCCAGGTGTCGACACTTCACTTCCAAGTGTCACACTTCAGCTCCAGGTGTCGACACTTCACTGAAAGAGCTTTCTGAAGTTTTCTATTTGTCTCAGGCCTTGAGTCGACACTTCACTCTTCAAGTGTCGACAATTGTTCCTCAGGTGTCGACACTTCAGTTTCAAGTGTCGACACTTGCCTATGCCATTGCTGAAACATCTTCAAATTGAAATTTTAACCTCTTCAAGTCCTTCCATATTAATTCCAAAGTCCATATACTTGATTTTCCATTAATTTAAGGACTTTTTCAACTAAAATACAAGCATTTCTTCATTCAACATGGATGAGTACTAAGATCTGAGAAATACACTTAAAATATAATTAGTACTCATATATACTTAAACATTTTGTCAATCATCAAAATCAAGACCAGAGTCAACAATCTACCCCTTTTTGATGATGACAAAACCTTTAAGTATATGAATAGGGTAAGCTTAAAAAAGATTAACAATAAGATAAACATGTAAGCTCAAAACAATAAGCACCAAGCTCCCCCTCAATATATGATCCAAAAAATCTAAAAATATTTTTCAAAATATGCAAAAATTTCAAATGTTTACAATTTCTTCTTCTTACTAATTCTTCCCTTTAGATAAAAACATTTTACATTCTTCTCCGCCTTTTGCACTTTCTTGCATTTCTTAAATGATTTTTCATGTTTATCCAATCTTCCCCTTTTCATACTTAACAATTTTCTCCCCCTTTTTGACATCATGAAAAAGGGTGAAAGGCAATACAAAGTGGGAATGAAGTTGGAAAGAATAGCAAGTAGGTCATCAAAATCAATGCATGAAATCAAATAATTATGATATCAATTGAATATGATACCATAGAATATAAGCACATGCAAGAAATGATTTGATGTATATTATCCATTCGCCTTACTTGTTCATGGGATAAGGTCACGACGGTACCCCTACACGTCATAAGAGAGCCCATTGAATGGAAGAGAGGGTCTTTAAACCCTACTTATCTCCTATGACCGGATGGCAATGGTGACTAACCCAATCCGAAACGGTTACTAGGAATTATTTTAAAAATAATTTTGATACCACTAGAATATGATACCATTTGAATATAACTCCCTTCAAAGAATTAGATTTGAAAATAAGGAGTATCAGAGCAATATAAGCAAAGCATGATATCAACAAGATATTCAAAGTATCAAATATGATAATAAATCTTTGGATGCTCCCCCTGAATGTTATTCCTCCTTTAAAAATATGCATTTATTTCAGGAATAAAATATGAAAGCTTATGCATCAAGATTTGAGATTTTTCAAGATATTCATGATTTTCAAAATACAAAGCATTTATATCGCATAAAAATTTTAGCATGATTTCAAATTCATTTTAAGAGGATTTGATATCCATACAAATGCTAGAAGTAATATGATATCAAGTCTAGCTATTAGAGCAAGGGTTTGTCAATAAGCATACCTTCTTCTTAAAAGTTACCATTAACTACTAGTTCTATACTTGATCCAAATCATTTCTAGATTATGCATAGATGCCAAAAATAAAAATATATAAATCTTAGCATTTCACTTGAAATAATTTAGAAACTAAATTAATCAAAATCAAGTGAAGATCTAATAATCACAAGTTTAACCATGAGAGCTTGAAATCCATCAACATCAAAATGGTCATGATCACAATAAATGGTTATTAGTCTAAGCTTGATTCTAATCAATCAATTAAAACATCTTTCAAATCAATATGCATCTTTAAAAGTATTTTTCATGAAATACATTAATCAAAATCAAGTGAAGGTCTTACAATCATAAATTAATCATGATAGCATGAAATTCATCAACACCAAAAAGTTCATGATCATAGCCAAAGATGATAAGTCCAAACTTGATTCTAATTAACTATTTAAAATAATTTTTCAAAGTAATTGATGCAATAAAAATTAATCTACATTTTTAATTATGAAAGGAGATGTTTAGAATTTACCAATATACATAATCCTTCCTTTTACCATTTAGTCCAAAATGTAGCTTGTCCACTTCTTTAAATTGTCTTATACAACCTCTTTTCTAGAACTTCCTTTCTTCATGTTGGGTTGCAAGACATTCCTGCAAAACAAATTAAGTGGACATTTTTTGTACCCAAACTTTCTTGGGTCCTTTATGATTAGTAATTATGGTTCCTTTTGGAACCCAAACTTTTCTTAATCTAGAAGGATAAGCATTGAAACCACATTTATAAGAAAAATCGAAAGAAGCAGGAATATTGAAGTTCTTCAAAAGTTTTTGCTTCTTTTCCTCAATCAAAATATTTTTCTCATTAAAAACTTAATCACATAAATCTTTTAAAATAACATTTTCTTTTTTAAAAATTCTTTTTCTTTAGAAAAATTATTCTTTTCATTTTTCAAAATATCAATCTTGGCATTTAAATCATCATTTTTATTTACAAGATTGGTGTTGTCAAGAGAAAATGAATCTACATGCCTATTTAATTTCTTGTGCTCAATTTTTAGCAATCTATAATCATGCACAAGATCATTAGATGCATCATGTGATTCTTTAAAGGTAAAATCATAATTATTTTTAGCACATACCTTTTCCTCATTTTCCATGAAGCAAAGATGGGAAACTTCATCATCCGTACTTGAATCTTCGCTATCGCTCCAAGTTGCCATCATTGCCTTGAATTTCTTTTTGGCCTTGAGAGCTATTATTTTCTTTTTTGTATCAGCTTCCACTATCCTTTGCCATAAGTTCAACTCATAGGTCATGAGCGAACCGATAAGCTCCTCCAAAGGTAAGGTTTCTACATCTTTAGCTTCTTGAATCGCCGTCACCTTTGGATCCCATGATTTTGGCAAGGATCTAAGAATTTTGTTCACCAAATCAGCATTAGTATAAATTTTGCCAAGACTTTTTAATTCATTAATAATAGTCATAAATCTTGAAAACATATCAGATATAGATTCATAATGCATCATTTCAAAAATTTCAAAAGAATGAATAAGCAAATTAATTTTAGTGTTCTTCACTTGAAGAGTACCCTCATGAGTAACTTCAAGTGTGTCCCATATTTCCTTCGCTGATGTGCATGTAGAAATTCTATTAAATTCATTTAAGTCCAAAGCACAATAAAGCAAGTTCATTGCTTTAGCATTGATTTCAATTTGTTTAATGTCATATTCATTCCAATCCTCTTCGAGCTTTGGAATGGAAATGCCATTAACCAAAATGGAAGGAATATGAGGGCCACTAACAATAATTTTCCAAAGAAGATAACTAATAGATTGAATATAGATGCGCATGCGAGTTCTCCAAAATGTATAATTTATGCCATTGAAAAACGGTGGTCTAACACTAATACCTACAAGGGTTGCCATAATCTTTAACTCAAAATCGTTAGATTTACAATCAGAGCACCGAGCTCTGATACCAATTGTAGGCTCAGGTAGGCAACCCAAGAGGGGGGGTGAATTGGGTTTTATAAAACTTTTGTACAAATTAAAAGATGAACTAAAGCAAGTATGTGCTAATGCAATTCAAGTGCTTGTGTATTTCAAATAAATGCAGCAGAAATAAAGAAATAAAGGCACAAGCAGAACAATCACACAAACACAAAGGTTTATAGTGGTTCGGTGCCAACCAAGCACCAACATCCACTCCCCAAGAACCCCTTGGGAATTCCACTAAGTTTGGTTTTATAACTTAGGCTCACAAACAACCTTTACAACTTGTTTTGTCTTCGGGCTCACAAGTCAAACCCTAGTTGGTTTCAAGGCTCACCAACAACTACCCTTGGTTTTACGGGAATATCAATAACCTAAACAACTTGTTTTGGCTTCGGGCTCACAAGTAAAACCCTAGTTGGTTTCAAGGCTCACCAACAACCACTTTGATTTTCAAGGCTCACCAAAAACCTCTTTGGTTTTCCAAGGCTCACCAAAAACCTTAAGTAAAACAATGTAAGAGCAAGTATAAATGAATACTATAAAAGCTTTCTAAAATAAAGCAAATATCTCTTTGAAGCCCGTTGAGAGTTGATGAAGATCTTGTCTTCAAGTTGATGAAGCCTTTGATTGATGCTTGAGGATGTGAACTTTGGATGCTTTCTTTGAAACTTGGAAGCTTGAAGGCTTGAACCACTCAACTCTTGAATCCTTGAAGAATATTCAAAAATCTCACCAAAGGATTACTTCCCCAATTGATTTTTTATGTTTATATAGCTCTCCAAACCATAGATGATCGTTGGGGATGAAGATATGACCGTTTGAAGCAAGTTGGAGAAGTTCTGCAGCTTTTAAAAACTAGTCGTTACTGTTCAAGTGTCGACACTTCACCTTCAGGTATCGACACTTCAGGTTCAAGTGTCGACACTTCAGTTTCCAGGTGTCGACACTTCACTTCCAAGTATCGACACTTCAGCTCCAGGTGTCGACACTTCACTGAAAGAGCTTTCTGAAGTTTTCTGTTTGTCTCAGGCCTTGAGTCGACACTTCACTCTTCAAGTGTCGACACTTGTTCCTCAGGTGTCGATACTTCAGTTTCAAGTGTCGACACTTGCCTGTGCCATTGCTGAAACATCTTCAAATTGAAATTTTAACCTCTTCAAGTCCTTCCATATTAATTCCAAAGTCCATATACTTGATTTTCCATTAATTTAAGGACTTTTTCAACTGAAATACAAGCATTTCTTCATTCAACATGGATGAGTACTAAGATCTGAGAAATACACTTAAAACATAATTAGTACTCATATATACTTAAACATTTTGTCAATCATCAAAATCAAGACCAGAGTCAATAATCTTCCCCTTTTTGATGATGACAAAACCTTTAAGTATATGAATAGGGTAAGCTTAAAAAAGATTAACAATAAGATAAACATATAAGCTCAAAACAATAAGCACCAAGCTCCCCCTCAATATATGATCCAAAAAATCTAAAAATATTTTTTAAAATATGCAAAAATTTCAAATGTTTACAATTTCTTCTTCTTACTAATTCTTCCCTTTAGATAAAAACATTTTATATTCTTCTCCACCTTTTGCACTTTCTTGTATTTCTTAAATGATTTTTCATGTTTATCCAATCTTCCCCTTTTCATACTTAACAATTTTCTCCCCCTTTTTGACATCATGAAAAAGGGTGAAAGGCAATACAAAGTGGGAATGAAGTTGGAAAGAATAGCAAGTAGGTCATCAAAATCAATGCATGAAATCAAATAATTATGATATCAATTGAATATGATACAAATTGAACATGATACCATAGGATGTAAGCACATGCAAGAAATGATTTGATGTATATTATCCATTCGCCTTACTTGTTCATGGGATAAGGTCACAGCGGCACCCCTACACGTCATAAGAGAGCCCATTGAATGGGAAGAGAGGGTCTTTAAACCCTACTTATCTCCTATGACCGGGCGGCCATGGTGACTAACCCAATCCAAAGTGGTTACTAGGAATTATTTTAAAAATAATTTTGATACCAATAGAATATGATACCATTTGAATGTAACTCCCTTCAAAGAATTAGATTTGAAAACAAGAAGGAGTATCAGAGCAATATAAGCAAAGCATGATATCAACAAGATATTCAAAGTATCAAATATGATAACAAATCTTTGGATGCTCCCCCTGAATGTTATTCCTCCTTTAAAAATATGCATTTATTTCAGGAATAAAACATGAAAGCTTATGCATCAAGATTTGAGATTTTTCAAGATATTCATGATTTTCAAAATACAAAGCATTTATATCGCATAAAAACTTTTAGCATGATTTCAAATTCATTTCAAGATGATTTTATATCCATACAAATGCTAGAAGTAATATGATATCAAGTCTAGCTATTAGAGCAAGGGTTTGTCAATAAGCATACCTTCTTCTTAAAAGTAACCCTTAACTACTAGTTCTATACTTGATCCAAATCATTTCTAGATTATGCATAGATGCCAAAAATAAAAACATATAAATCATAGCATTTCACTTGAAATAATTTAGAAACTATATTAATCAAAATCAAGTGAAGATCTAATAATCACAAGTTTGACCATGAGAGCTTGAAATCCATCAACATCAAAATGGTCATGATCACAACAAATGGTTATTAGTCTAAGCTTGATTCTAATCAATCAATTAAAACATTTTTCAAATCAATATGCATCTTTAAAAGTATTTTTCATGAAATACATTAATCAAAATCAAGTGAAGGTCTTACAATCATAAATTTAATCATGATAGCATGAAATTCATCAACACCAAAAAGTTCATGATCATAGCCAATGATGATAAGTCCAAACTTGATTCTAATTAACTATTTAAAACAATTTTTCAAAGTAATTGATGAAATAAAAATTAATCTACATTTTTAATTATAGAAGGAGATGTTTAGAATTTACCAATATACATAATCCTTCCTTTTACCATTTAGTCCAAAATGTAGCTTGTCCACTTCTTTAAATTGTCTTGTACAACCTCTTTTCAAGAACTTCCTTTCTTCATGTTGGGTTGCAAGACATTCCTGCAAAACAAATTAAGTGGACATTTTTTGTACCCAAACTTTCTTGGGTCCTTTATGATTAGTAATTATGGTTCCTTTTGGAACCCAAACTTTTCTTAATCTAGAAGGATAAGCATTGAAACCATATTTATAAGAAAAATTGAAAGAAGCAGGAATATTGAAGTTCTTCAAAAGTTTTTGCTTCTTTTCTCAATCAAAATATTTTTCTCATTAAAAACTTTATCACATAAATCTTTTAAAATAACATTTTCTTTTTCTAAAAATTCTTTTTCTTTAGAAAAATTATTCTTTTCATTTTCAAAATATCAATCTTGGCATTTAAATCATCATTTTTATTTACAAGATTGGGGTTGTCAAGAGAAAATGAATCTACATGCCTATTTAATTTCTTGTGCTCAATTTTTAGCAATCTATATTCATGCACAAGATCATTAGATGCATCATGTGATTCTTTAAAGGTAAAATCATAATTATTTTTAGCACATACCTTTTTCTCATTTGCTATGAAGCAAAGATGGGCAACTTCATCATCCGTACTTGAATCTTCGCTATCGCTCCAAGTTGCCATTATTGTCTTGAATTTCTTTTTGGTCTTGAGAGCTATTATTTTCTTTTCTATATCAGCTTTCACTATCCTTTGCCATAAGTTCAACTCATAGGTCATGAGCGAACCGATAAGCTCCTCCAAAGGTAAGGTTTCTACATCTTTAGCTTCTTGAATCGCCGTCACCTTTGGATCCCATGATTTTGGCAAGGATCTAAGAATTTTGTTCACCAAATCAGCATTAGTATAAATTTTGCCAAGACTTTTTAATTCATTAATAATAATCATAAATCTTGAAAACATATCAGATATAGATTCATAATGCATCATTTCAAAAATTTCAAAAGAATGTATAAGCAAATTAATTTCAGTGTTCTTCACTTGAAGAGTACCCTCATGAGTAACTTTAAGTGTGTCCCATATTTCCTTCGCTGAGGTGCATGTAGAAATTCTATTAAATTCATTTAAGTCCAATGCACAATAATGCAAGTTCATTGCTTTAGCATTTATTTCAATTTGTTTAATGTCATATTCATTCCAATCCTCTTCGAGCTTTGGAATGGAAATGCCATTAACCAAAATGGAAGGAATATGAGGGCCACTAACAATAATTTTCCAAAGAAGATAACTAATAGATTGAATATAGATGCGCATGCGAGTTCTCCAAAATGTATAATTTATGCCATTGAAAAACGGTGGTCTAACACTAATACCTACAAGGGTTGCCATAATCTTTAACTCAAAATAGTTAGATTTACAATCAGAGCATCGAGCTCTGCAACCAATTGTAGGCTCATGTAGGCAACCCAAGAGGGGGGGTGAATTGGGTTTTATAAAATTTTTGTATAATTTAAAAGATGAACTAAAGCAAGTATGTGCTAATGCAATTCAAGTGCTTGTGTATTTCAAATAAATGCAGCAGAAATAAAGAAATAAAGGCACAAGCAGAACAATCACACAAATACAAAGGTTTATAGTGGTTCGGTGCCAACCAAGCACCTACATCCACTCCCCAAGAACCCCTTGGGAATTCCACTAAGTTTGGTTTTATAACTTAGGCTCACAAACAACCTTTACAACTTGTTTTATCTTCGGGCTCACAAGTCAAACCCTAGTTGGTTTCAAGGCTCACCAACAACCACCCTTGATTTTACGGGATAATCAAGAACCTAAACAACTTGTTTTGGCTTCGGGCTCACAAGTAAAATCCTAGTTGGTTTCAAGGCTCACCAACAACCACTTTGGTTTTCCAAGGCTCACAAAAAACCTCTTTGGTTTTCCAAGGCTCACCAAAAACCTTAAGTAAAACAATGTAAGAGCAGGTATAAATGAATACTATAAAAGCTTTCTAAAATAAAGCAAATATCTCTTTGAAGCCCGTTGAGAGTTGATGAAGATCTTGTCTTCAAGTTGATGAAGCCTTTGATTGATGCTTGAGGATGTGAACTTTGGATGCTTTCTTTAAAACTTGGAAGCTTGAAGGCTTGAACCACTCAACTCTTAAATCCTTGAAGAATATTCAAAAATCTCACCAAAGGATTACTTCCCCAATTGATTTTTTATGTTTATATAGCTCTCCAAACCATAGATGACCGCTGGGGATGAAGATATGACCGTTTGAAGCAAGTTGGAGAAGTTCTGCAGCTTTTAAAAACTAGCCGTTACTATTCAGGTGTCGACACTTCACCTTCAGGTGTCGACACTTCAGGTTCAAGTGTCGACACTTCAGTTTCCAGGTGTCGACACTTCTCTTCCAAGTGTCGACACTTCAGCTCCAGGTGTCGACACTTCACTGAAAGAGGTTTCTGAAGTTTTCTGTTTGTCTCAGGCCTTGAGTCGACACTTCACTCTTCAAGTGTCGACACTTGTTCCTCAGGTGTCGACACTTCAGTTTCAAGTGTCGAAACTTGCCTGTGCCATTGCTGAAACATCTTCAAATTGAAATTTTAACCTCTTCAAGTCCTTCCATATTAATTTCAAAGTCCATATACTTGATTTTCCATTAATTTAAGGACTTTTTCAACTGAAATACAAGCATTTCTTCATTCAACATGGATGAGTACTAAGATCTGAGAAATACACTTAAAACATAATTAGTACTCATATATACTTAAACATTTTGTCAATCATCAAAATCAAGACCAGAGTCAACAATCTTCCCCTTTTTGATGATGACAAAACCTTTAAGTATATGAATAGGGTAAGCTTAAAAAGATTAACAATAAGATAAACATGTATGCTCAAAACAATAAGCACCAAGCTCCCCCTCAATATATGATCCAAAAAATCAAAAAATATTTTTTAAAATATGCAAAAAATTTCAAATGTTTACAATTTCTTCTTCTTACTAATTTTTTCCTTTAGATAAAAATATTTTACATTCTTCTCCCCCTTTTGCACTTTCTTGCATTTCTTAAATGATTTTTCATGTTTATCCAATCTTCCCCTTTTCATACTTAACAATTTTCTCCCCCTTTTTGACATCATGAAAAAGGGTGAAAGGCAATACAAAGTGTGAATGAAGTTGGAAAGAATAGCAATTAGGTCATCAAAATCAATGCATGAAATCAAATAATTATGATATCAATTGAATATGATACAAATTGAACATGATACCATAGGATGTAAGCACATGCAAGAAATGATTTGATGTATATTATCCATTCGCCTTACTTGTTCATGGGATAAGGTCACAACGGCACCCCTACACGTCATAAGAGAGCCCATTGAATGGGAAGAGAGGGTCTTTAAGCCCTACTTATCTCCTATGACCGGACGGCCATGGTGACTAACCCAATCCAAAGCGGTTACTAGAAATTATTTTAAAAATAATTTTGACACCAATAGAATATGATACCATTTGAATGTAACTCCCTTCAAAGAATTAGATTTGAAAACAAGAAGGAGTATCAGAGCAATATAAGCAAAGCATGATATCAACAAGATATTCAAAGTATCAAATATGATAACAAATCTTTGGATGCTCCCCCTGAATGTTATTCCTCATTTAAAAATATGCATTTATTTCAGGAATAAAACATGAAAGCTTATGCATCAAGATTTGAGATTTTTCAAGATATTCATGATTTTCAAAATACAAAGCATTGATATCGCATAAAAACTTTTAGCATGATTTCAAATTCATTTCAAGATGTTTTTATATCCATGCAAATGCTAGAAGTAATATGATATCAAGTCTAGCTATTAGAGCAAGGGTTTGTCAATAAGCATACCTTCTTCTTAAAAGTAACCCTTAACTACTAGTTCTATACTTGATCCAAATCATTTCTAGATTATGCATAGATGCCAAAAATAAAAACATATAAATCATAGCATTTCACTTGAAATAATTTAGAAACTATATTAATCAAAATCAAGTGAAGATCTAATAATCACAAGTTTGACCATGAGAGCTTGAAATCCATCAACATCAAAATGGTCATGATCACAACAAATGGTTATTAGTCTAAGCTTGATTCTAATCAATCAATTAAAACATTTTTCAAATCAATATGCATCTTTAAAAGTATTTTTCATGAAATACATTAATCAAAATCAAGTGAAGGTCTTACAATCATAAATTTAATCATGATAGCATGAAATTCATCAACACCAAAAAGTTCATGATCATAGCCAATGATGATAAGTCCAAACTTGATTCTAATTAACTATTTAAAATAATTTTTCAAAGTAATTGATGCAATAAAAATTAATCTACATTTTTAATTATGGAAGGAGATGTTTAGAATTTACCAATATACATAATCCTTCCTTTTACCATTTAGTCCAAAATGTAGCTTGTCCACTTCTTTAAATTGTCTTGTACAACCTCTTTTCAAGAACTTCCTTTCTTCATGTTGGGTTGCAAGACATTCCTGCAAAACAAATTAAGTGGACATTTTTTGTACCCAAACTTTCTGGGTCCTTTATGATTAGTAATTATGGTTCCTTTTGGAACCCAAACTTTTCTTAATCTAGAAGGATAAGCATTGAAACCACATTTATAAGAAAAATTGAAAGAAGCAGGAATATTGAAGTTCTTCAAAAGTTTTTGCTTCTTTTCCTCAATCAAAATATTTTTCTCATTAAAAACTTTATCACATAAATCTTTTAAAATAACATTTTCTTTTTCTAAAAATTCTTTTCTTTAGAAAAATTATTCTTTTCATTTTTCAAAATATCAATCTTGGCATTTAAATCATCATTTTTATTTACAAGATTGGTGTTGTCAAGAGAAAATGAATCTACATGCCTATTTAATTTCTTGTGCTCAATTTTTAGCAATCTATATTCATGCACAAGATCATTAGATGCATCATGTGATTCTTTAAAGGTAAAATCATAATTATTTTTAGCACATACCTTTTCCTCATTTGCCATGAAGCAAAGATGGGCAACTTCATCATCCGTACTTGAATCTTCGCTATCGCTCCAAGTTGCCATCATTGCCTTGAATTTCTTTTTGGCCTTGAGAGCTATTATTTTCTTTTCTGTATCAGCTTCCACTATCCTTTGCCATAAGTTCAACTCATAGGTCATGAGCGAACCGATAAGCTCCTCCAAAGGTAAGGTTTCTACATCTTTAGCTTCTTGAATCGCCGTCACCTTTGGATCCCATGATTTTGGCAAGGATCTAAGAATTTTGTTCACCAAATCAGCATTAGTATAAATTTTGCCAAGACTTTTTAATTCATTAATAATAGTCATAAATCTTGAAAACATATCAGATATAGATTCATAATGCATCATTTCAAAAATTTCAAAAGAATGTATAAGCAAATTAATTTTAGTGTTCTTCACTTGAAGAGTACCCTCATGAGTAACTTCAAGTGTGTCCCATATTTCCTTCGCTGATGTGCATGTAGAAATTCTATTAAATTCATTTAAGTCCAATGCACAATAAAGCAAGTTCATTGCTTTAGCATTGATTTCAATTTGTTTAATGTCATATTCATTCCAATCCTCTTCGAGCTTTGGAATGGAAATGCCATTAACCAAAATGGAAGGAATATGAGGGCCACTAACAATAATTTTCCAAAGAAGATAACTAATAGATTGAATATAGATGCGCATGCGAGTTCTCCAAAATGTATAATTTATGCCATTGAAAAATGGTAATACCTACAAGGGTTGCCATAATCTTTAACTCAAAATCGTTAGATTTACAATCAGAGCACCGAGCTCTGATACCAATTGTAGGCTCATGTAGGCAACCCAAGAGGGGGGTGAATTGGGTTTTATAAAATTTTTGTACAATTTAAAAGATGAACTAAAGCAAGTATGTGCTAATGCAATTCAAGTGCTTGTGTATTTCAAATAAATGCAGCAGAAATAAAGAAATAAAGGCACAAGCAGAACAATCACACAAACACAAAGGTTTATAGTGGTTCGGTGCCAACCAAGCACCTACATCCACTCCCCAAGAATCCCTTGGGAATTCCACTAAGTTTGGTTTTATAACTTAGGCTCACCAACAACCTTTACAACTTGTTTTGTCTTCGGGCTCACAAGTCAAACCCTAGTTGGTTTCAAGGCTCACCAACAACCACCCTTGGTTTTACGGGATAATCAAGAACCTAAACAACTTGTTTTGGCTTCGGGCTCACAAGTAAAACCCTAGTTGGTTTCAAGGCTCACCAACAACCACTTTGGTTTTCCAAGGCTCACCAAAAACTCTTGGTTTTCCAAGGCTCACCAAAAACCTTAAGTAAAACAATGTAAGAGCAAGTATAAATGAATACTATAAAAGCTTTCTAAAATAAAGCAAATATCTCTTTGAAGCCCGTTGAGAGTTGATGAAGATCTTGTCTTCAAGTTGATGAAGCCTTTGATTGATGCTTGAGGATGTGAACTTTGGATGCTTTCTTTGAAACTTGGAAGCTTGAAGGCTTGAACCACTCAACTCTTGAATCCTTGAAGAATATTCAAAAATCTCACCAAAGGATTACTTCCCCAATTGATTTTTTATGTTTATATAGCTCTCCAAACCATAGATGACCGTTGGGGATGAAGATATGACCGTTTGAAGCAAGTTGGAGAAGTTCTGCAGCTTTTAAAAACTAGCCGTTACTGTTCAAGTGTCGACACTTCACCTTCAGGTGTCGACACTTCAGGTTCAAGTGTCGACACTTCAGTTTCAGGTGTCGACACTTCACTTCCAAGTGTCGACACTTCAGCTCCAGGTGTCGACACTTCACTGAAAGAGCTTTCTGAAGTTTTCTGTTTGTCTCAGGCCTTGAGTCGACACTTCACTCTTCAAGTGTCGACACTTGTTCCTCAGGTGTCGACACTTCAGTTTCAAGTGTCGACACTTGCCTGTGCCATTGCTGAAACATCTTCAAATTGAAATTTTAACCTCTTCAAGTCCTTCCATATTAATTCAAAGTCCATATACTTGATTTTCCATTAATTTAAGGACTTTTTCAACTGAAATACAAGCATTTCTTCATTCAACATGGATGAGTACTAAGATCTGAGAAATACACTTAAAACATAATTAGTACTCATATATACTTAAACATTTTGTCAATCATCAAAATCAAGACCAGAGTCAACAATCTTCCCCTTTTTGATGATGACAAAACCTTTAAGTATATGAATAGGGTAAGCTTAAAAAAGATTAACAATAAGATAAACATGTAAGCTCAAAACAATAAGCACCAAGCTCCCCCTCAATATATGATCCAAAAAATCTAAAAATATTTTTTAAAATATGCAAAAATTTCAAATGTTTACAATTTCTTCTTCTTACTAATTCTTCCCTTTAGATAAAAATATTTTACATTCTTCTCCCCCTTTTGCACTTTCTTGCATTTCTTAAATGATTTTTCATGTTTATCCAATCTTCCCTTTTCATACTTAACAATTTTCTCCCCCTTTTTGACATCATGAAAAAGGGTGAAAGGCAATACAAAGTGGGAATGAAGTTGGAAAGAATAGCAAGTAGGTCATCAAAATCAATGCATGAAATCAAATAATTATGATATCAATTGAATATGATACAAATTGAACATGATACCATAGAATGTAAGCACATGCAAGAAATGATTTGATGTATATTATCCATTCGCCTTACTTGTTCATGGGATAAGGTCACAGCGGCACCCCTACACGTCATAAGAGAGCCCATTGAATGGGAAGAGAGGGTCTTTAAGCCCTACTTATCTCCTATGACCGGACGGCCATGGTGACTAACCCAATCCGAAGCGGTTACTAGAATTATTTTAAAAATAATTTTGATACCAATAGAATATGATACCATTTGAATGTAACTCCCTTCAAAGAATTAGATTTGAAAACAAGAAGGAGTATCAGAGCAATATAAGCAAAGCATGATATCAACAAGATATTCAAAGTATCAAATATGATAACAAATCTTTGGATGCTCCCCCTGAATGTTATTCCTCCTTTAAAAATATGCATTTATTTCAGGAATAAAACATGAAAGCTTATGCATCAAGATTTGAGATTTTTCAAGATATTCATGATTTTCAAAATACAAAGCATTTATATCGCATAAAAACTTTTAGCATGATTTCAAATTCATTTCAAGATGATTTTATATCCATACAAATGCTAGAAGTAATATGATATCAAGTCTAGCTATTAGAGCAAGGGTTTGTCAATAAGCATACCTTCTTCTTAAAAGTAACCCTTAACTACTAGTTCTATACTTGATCCAAATCATTTCTAGATTATGCATAGATGCCAAAAATAAAAATATAAATCATAGCATTTCACTTGAAATAATTTAGAAACTATATTAATCAAAATCAAGTGAAGATCTAATAATCACAAGTTTGACCATGAGAGCTTGAAATCCATCAACATCAAAATGGTCATGATCACAACAAATGGTTATTAGTCTAAGCTTGATTCTAATCAATCAATTAAAACATTTTTCAAATCAATATGCATCTTTAAAAGTATTTTTCATGAAATACATTAATCAAAATCAAGTGAAGGTCTTACAATCATAAATTTAATCATGATAGCATGAAATTCATCAACACCAAAAAGTTCATGATCATAGCCAATGATGATAAGTCCAAACTTGATTCTAATTAACTATTTAAAATAATTTTTCAAAGTAATTGATGCAATAAAAATTAATCTACATTTTTAATTATGGAAGGAGATGTTTAGAATTTACCAATATACATAATCCTTCCTTTTACCATTTAGTCCAAAATGTAGCTTGTCCACTTCTTTAAATTGTCTTGTACAACCTCTTTTCAAGAACTTCCTTTCTTCATGTTGGGTTGCAAGACATTCCTGCAAAACAAATTAAGTGGACATTTTTTGTACCCAAACTTTCTTGGGTCCTTTATGATTAGTAATTATGGTTCCTTTTGGAACCCAAACTTTTCTTAATCTAGAAGGATAAGCATTGAAACCACATTTATAAGAAAAATTGAAAGAAGCAGGAATATTGAAGTTCTTCAAAAGTTTTTGCTTCTTTTCCTCAATCAAAATATTTTTCTCATTAAAAACTTTATCACATAAATCTTTTAAAATAACATTTTCTTTTTCTAAAAATTCTTTTTCTTTAGAAAAATTATTCTTTTCATTTTTCAAAATATCAATCTTGGCATTTAAATCATCATTTTTATTTACAAGATTGGTGTTGTCAAGAGAAAATGAATCTACATGCCTATTTAATTTCTTGTGCTCAATTTTTAGCAATCTATATTCATGCACAAGATCATTAGATGCATCATGTGATTCTTTAAAGGTAAAATCATAATTATTTTTAGCACATACCTTTTCCTCATTTGCCATGAAGCAAAGATGGGCAACTTCATCATCCGTACTTGAATCTTCGCTATCGCTCCAAGTTGCCATCATTGCCTTGAATTTCTTTTTGGCCTTGAGAGCTATTATTTTCTTTTCTGTATCAGCTTCCACTATCCTTTGCCATAAGTTCAACTCATAGGTCATGAGCGAACCGATAAGCTCCTCCAAAGGTAAGGTTTCTACATCTTTAGCTTCTTGAATCGCCGTCACCTTTGGATCCCATGATTTTGGCAAGGATCTAAGAATTTTGTTCACCAAATCAGCATTAGTATAAATTTTGCCAAGACTTTTTAATTCATTAATAATAGTCATAAATCTTGAAAACATATCAGATATAGATTCATAATGCATCATTTCAAAAATTTCAAAAGAATGTATAAGCAAATTAATTTTAGTGTTCTTCACTTGAAGAGTACCCTCATGAGTAACTTCAAGTGTGTCCCATATTTCCTTCGCTGATGTGCATGTAGAAATTCTATTAAATTCATTTAAGTCCAATGCACAATAAAGCAAGTTCATTGCTTTAGCATTGATTTCAATTTGTTTAATGTCATATTCATTCCAATCCTCTTCGAGCTTTGGAATGGAAATGCCATTAACCAAAATGGAAGGAATATGAGGGCCACTAACAATAATTTTCCAAAGAAGATAACTAATAGATTGAATATAGATGCGCATGCGAGTTCTCCAAAATGTATAATTTATGCCATTGAAAAATGGTGGTCTAACACTAATACCTACAAGGGTTGCCATAATCTTTAACTCAAAATCGTTAGATTTACAATCAGAGCACCGAGCTCTGATACCAATTGTAGGCTCATGTAGGCAACCCAAGAGGGGGGGTGAATTGGGTTTTATAAAATTTTGTACAATTTAAAAGATGAACTAAAGCAAGTATGTGCTAATGCAATTCAAGTGCTTGTGTATTTCAAATAAATGCAGCAGAAATAAAGAAATAAAGGCACAAGCAGAACAATCACACAAACACAAAGGTTTATAGTGGTTCGGTGCCAACCAAGCACCTACATCCACTCCCCAAGAATCCCTTGGGAATTCCACTAAGTTTGGTTTTATAACTTAGGCTCACCAACAACCTTTACAACTTGTTTTGTCTTCGGGCTCACAAGTCAAACCCTAGTTGGTTTCAAGGCTCACCAACAACCACCCTTGGTTTTACGGGATAATCAAGAACCTAAACAACTTGTTTTGGCTTCGGGCTCACAAGTAAAACCCTAGTTGGTTTCAAGGCTCACCAACAACCACTTTGGTTTTCCAAGGCTCACCAAAAACCTCTTGGTTTTCCAAGGCTCACCAAAAACCTTAAGTAAAACAATGTAAGAGCAAGTATAAATGAATACTATAAAAGCTTTCTAAAATAAAGCAAATATCTCTTTGAAGCCCGTTGAGAGTTGATGAAGATCTTGTCTTCAAGTTGATGAAGCCTTTGATTGATGCTTGAGGATGTGAACTTTGGATGCTTTCTTTGAAACTTGGAAGCTTGAAGGCTTGAACCACTCAACTCTTGAATCCTTGAAGAATATTCAAAAATCTCACCAAAGGATTACTTCCCCAATTGATTTTTTATGTTTATATAGCTCTCCAAACCATAGATGACCGTTGGGGATGAAGATATGACCGTTTGAAGCAAGTTGGAGAAGTTCTGCAGCTTTTAAAAACTAGCCGTTACTGTTCAAGTGTCGACACTTCACCTTCAGGTGTCGACACTTCAGGTTCAAGTGTCGACACTTCAGTTTCCAGGTGTCGACACTTCACTTCCAAGTGTCGACACTTCAGCTCCAGGTGTCGACACTTCACTGAAAGAGCTTTCTGAAGTTTTCTGTTTGTCTCAGGCCTTGAGTCGACACTTCACTCTTCAAGTGTCGACACTTGTTCCTCAGGTGTCGACACTTCAGTTTCAAGTGTCGACACTTGCCTGTGCCATTGCTGAAACATCTTCAAATTGAAATTTTAACCTCTTCAAGTCCTTCCATATTAATTCCAAAGTCCATATACTTGATTTTCCATTAATTTAAGGACTTTTTCTTGAAATACAAGCATTTCTTCATTCAACATGGATGAGTACTAAGATCTGAGAAATACACTTAAAACATAATTAGTACTCATATATACTTAAACATTTTGTCAATCATCAAAATCAAGACCAGAGTCAACAATCTTCCCCTTTTTGATGATGACAAAACCTTTAAGTATATGAATAGGGTAAGCTTAAAAAGATTAACAATAAGATAAACATGTAAGCTCAAAACAATAAGCACCAAGCTCCCCCTCAATATATGATCCAAAAAATCAAAAATATTTTTTAAAATATGCAAAAATTTCAAATGTTTACAATTTCTTCTTCTTACTAATTCTTCCCTTTAGATAAAAATATTTTACATTCTTCTCCCCCTTTTGCACTTTCTTGCATTTCTTAAATGATTTTTCATGTTTATCCAATCTTCCCCTTTTCATACTTAACAATTTTCTCCCCCTTTTTGACATCATGAAAAAGGGTGAAAGGCAATACAAAGTGTGAATGAAGTTGGAAAGAATAGCAAGTAGGTCATCAAAATCAATGCATGAAATCAAATAATTATGATATCAATTGAATATGATACAAATTGAACATGATACCATAGGATGTAAGCACATGCAAGAAATGATTTGATGTATATTATCCATTCGCCTTACTTGTTCATGGGATAAGGTCACAGCGGCACCCCTACACGTCATAAGAGAGCCCATTGAATGGGAAGAGAGGGTCTTTAAGCCCTACTTATCTCCTATGACCGGACGGCCATGGTGACTAACCCAATCCGAAGCGGTTACTAGGAATTATTTTAAAAATAATTTTGATACCAATAGAAAATGATACCATTTGAATGTAACTCCCTTCAAAGAATTAGATTTGAAAACAAGAAGGAGTATCAGAGCAATATAAGCAAAGCATGATATCAACAAGATATTCAAAGTATCAAATATGATAACAAATCTTTGGATGCTCCCCCTGAATGTTATTCCTCCTTTAAAAATATGCATTTATTTCAGGAATAAAACATGAAAGCTTATGCATCAAGATTTGAGATTTTTCAAGATATTCATGATTTTCAAAATACAAAGCATTTATATCGCATAAAAACTTTTAGCATGGTTTCAAATTCTTTTCAAGATGATTTTATATCCATACAAATGCTAGAAGTAATATGATATCAAGTCTAGCTATTAGAGCAAGGGTTTGTCAATAAGCATACCTTCTTCTTAAAAGTAACCCTTAACTACTAGTTCTATACTTGATCCAAATCATTTCTAGATTATGCATAGATGCCAAAAATAAAAACATATAAATCATAGCATTTCACTTGAAATAATTTAGAAACTATATTAATCAAAATCAAGTGAAGATCTAATAATCACAAGTTTGACCATGAGAGCTTGAAATCCATCAACATCAAAATGGTCATGATCACAACAAATGGTTATTAGTCTAAGCTTGATTCTAATCAATCAATTAAAACATTTTTCAAATCAATATGCATCTTTAAAAGTATTTTTCATGAAATACATTAATCAAAATCAAGTGAAGGTCTTACAATCATAAATTTAATCATGATAGCATGAAATTCATCAACACCAAAAAGTTCATGATCATAGCCAATGATGATAAGTCCAAACTTGATTCTAATTAACTATTTAAAATAATTTTTCAAAGTAATTGATGCAATAAAAATTAATCTACATTTTTAATTATGGAAGGAGATGTTTAGAATTTACCAATATACATAATCCTTCATTTTATCATTTAGTCCAAAATGTAGCTTGTCCACTTCTTTAAATTGTCTTGTACAACCCCTTTTCAAGAACTTCCTTTCTTCATGTTGGGTTGCAAGACATTCCTGCAAAACAAATTAAGTGGACATTTTTTGTACCCAAACTTTCTTGGGTCCTTTATGATTAGTAATTATGGTTCCTTTTGGAACCCAAACTTTTCTTAATCTAGAAGGATAAGCATTAAAACCACATTTATAAGAAAAATTGAAAGAAGCAGGAATATTGAAGTTCTTCAAAAGTTTTTGCTTCTTTTCCTCAATCAAAATATTTTTCGCATTAAAAAATTATCACATAAATCTTTTAAAATAACATTTTCTTTTTCTAAAAATTCTTTTTCTTTAGAAAAATTATTCTTTTCATTTTTCAAAATATCAATCTTGGCATTTAAATCATCATTTTTATTTACAAGATTGGTGTTGTCAAGAGAAAATGAATCTACATGCCTATTTAATTTCTTGTGCTCAATTTTTAGCAATCTATATTCATGCACAAGATCATTAGATGCATCATGTGATTCTTTAAAGGTAAAATCATAATTATTTTTAGCACATACCTTTTTCTCATTTGCCATGAAGCAAAGATGGGCAACTTCATCATCCGTACTTGAATCTTTGCTATCGCTCCAAGTTGCCATCATTGCCTTGAATTTCTTTTTGGCCTTGAGAGCTATTATTTTCTTTTCTGTATCAGCTTCCACTATCCTTTGCCATAAGTTCAACTCATAGGTCATGAGCGAACCGATAAGCTCCTCCAAAGGTAAGGTTTCTACATCTTTAGCTTCTTGAATCGCCGTCACCTTTGGATCCCATGATTTTGGCAAGGATCTAAGAATTTTGTTCACCAAATCAGCATTAGTATAAATTTTGCTAAGACTTTTTAATTCATTAATAATAGTCATAAATCTTGAAAACATATCAGATATAGATTCATAATGCATCATTTCAAAAATTTCAAAAGAATGTATAAGCAAATTAATTTTAGTGTTCTTCACTTGAAGAGTACCCTCATGAGTAACTTCAAGTGTGTCCCATATTTCCTTCGCTGATGTGCATGTAGAAATTCTATTAAATTCATTTAAGTCCAATGCATAATAAAGCAAGTTCATTGCTTTAGCATTGATTTCAATTTGTTTAATGTCATATTCATTCCAATCCTCTTCGAGCTTTGGAATGGAAATGCCATTAACCAAAATGGAAGGAATATGAGGGCCACTAACAATAATTTTCCAAAGAAGATAACTAATAGATTGAATATAGATATGCATGCGAGTTCTCCAAAATGTATAATTTATGCCATTGAAAAATGGTGGTCTAACACTAATACCTACAAGGGTTGCCATAATCTTTAACTCAAAATCGTTAGATTTACAATCAGAGCACCGAGCTCTGATACCAATTGTAGGCTCATGTAGGCAACCCAAGAGAGGGGGTGAATTGGGTTTTATAAAACTTTTGTATAATTTAAAAGATGAACTAAAGCAAGTATGTGCTAATGCAATTCAAGTGCTTGTGTATTTCAAATAAATGCAGCAGAAATAAAGAAATAAAGGCACAAGCAGAACAATCACACAAACACAAAGGTTTATAGTGGTTCGGTGCCAACCAAGCACCTACATCCACTCCCCAAGAATCCCTTGGGAATTCCACTAAGTTTGGTTTTATAACTTAGGCTCACCAACAACCTTTACAACTTCTTTTATCTTCGGGCTCACAAGTCAAACCCTAGTTGGTTTCAAGGCTCACCAACAACCACACTTGGTTTTACGGGATAATTAAGAACCTAAACAACTTGTTTTGGCTTCGGGCTCACAAGTAAAACCCTAGTTGGTTTCAAGGCTCACCAACAACCACTTTGGTTTTCCAAGGCTCACCAAAAACCTCTTTGGTTTTCCAAGGCTCACCAAAAACCTTAAGTAAAACAATGTAAGAGCAGGTATAAATGAATACTATAAAAGCTTTCTAAAATAAAGCAAATATCTCTTTAAAGCCCGTTGAGAGTTGATGAAGATCTTGTCTTCAAGTTGATGAAGCCTTTGATTGATGCTTGAGGATGTGAACTTTGGATGCTTTCTTTGAAACTTGGAAGCTTGAAGGCTTGAACCACTCAACTCTTGAATCCTTGAAGAATATTCAAAAATCTCACCAAAGGATTACTTCCCCAATTGATTTTTTATGTTTATATAGCTCTCCAAACCATAGATGACCGTTGGGGATGAAGATATGACCGTTTGAAGCAAGTTGGAGAAGTTCTGCAGCTTTTAAAAACTAGCCGTTATTGTTCAAGTGTCGACACTTCACCTTCAGGTGTCGATACTTCAGGTTCAAGTGTCGACACTTCAGTTTCCAGGTGTCGACACTTCACTTCCAAGTGTCGACACTTCAGCTCCAGGTGTCGACACTTCACTGAAAGGGCTTTCTGAAGTTTTCTGTTTATCTCAGGCCTTGAGTCGACACTTCACTCTTCAAGTGTCGACACTTGTTCCTCAGGTGTCGACACTTCAGTTTCAAGTGTCGACACTTCCCTGTGCCATTGCTGAAACATCTTCAAATTGAAATTTTAACCTCTTCAAGTCCTTCCATATTAATTCCAAAGTCCATATACTTGATTTTCCATTAATTTAAGGACTTTTTCAACTGAAATACAAGCATTTCTTCATTCAACATGGATGAGTACTATGATCTGAGAAATACACTTAAAACATAATTAGTACTCATATATACTTAAACATTTTGTCAATCATCAAAATCAAGACCAGAGTCAACAATCTCCCCCTTTTTGATGATGACAAAACCTTTAAGTATATGAATAGGGTAAGCTTAAAAAGATTAACAATAAGATAAACATGTAAGCTTAAAACAATAAGCACCAAGCTCCCCCTCAATATATGATCCAAAAAATCTAAAAATATTTTTCAAAATATGCAAAAATTTCAAATGTTTACAATTTCTTCTTCTTACTAATTTTTCCCTTTAGATAAAAATATTTTACATTCTTCTCCCCCTTTTGCACTTTCTTGCATTTCTTAAATGATTTTTCATGTTTATCCAATCTTCCCCTTTTCATACTTAACAATTTTCTCCCCCTTTTTGACATCATGAAAAAGGATGAAAGGCAATACAAAGTGGGAATGAAGTTGGAAAGAATAGCAAGTAGGTCATCAAAATCAATGCATGAAATCAAATAATTATGATATCAATTGAATATGATACAAATTGAACATGATACCATAGAATGTAAGCACATGCAAGAAATGATTTGATGTATATTATCCATTCGCCTTACTTGTTCATGGGATAAGGTCACAGCGACACCCCTACACGTCATAAGAGAGCCCATTGAATGGGAAGAGAGGGTCTTTAAGCCCTACTTATCTCCTATGACCGGACGGCCATGGTGACTAACCCAATCCAAAGCGGTTACTAGGAATTATTTTAAAAATAATTTTGATACCAATAGAATATGATACCATTTGAATGTAACTCCCTTCAAAGAATTAGATTTGAAAACAAGGAGTATCAGAGCAATATAAGCAAAGCATGATATCAACAAGATATTCAAAGTATCAAATATGATAACAAATCTTTGGATGCTCCCCCTGAATGTTATTTCTCCTTTAAAAATATGCATTTATTTCAGGAATAAAACATGAAAGCTTATGCATCAAGATTTGAGATTTTTCAAGATATTCATGATTTTCAAAATACAAAGCATTTATATCGCACAAAAACTTTTAGCATGATTTCAAATTCATTTCAAGATGATTTTATATCCATACAAATGCTAGAAGTAATATGATATCAAGTCTAGCTATTAGAGCAAGGGTTTGTCAATAAGCATACCTTCTTCTTAAAAGTAACCCTTAACTACTAGTTCTATACTTGATCCAAATCATTTCTAGATTATGCATAGATGCCAAAAATAAAAACATATAAATCATAGCATTTCACTTGAAATAATTTAGAAACTATATTAATCAAAATCAAGTGAAGATCTAATAATCACAAGTTTGACCATGAGAGCTTGAAATCCATCAACATCAAAATGGTCATGATCACAACAAATGGTTATTAGTCTAAGCTTGATTCTAATCAATCAATTAAAACATTTTTCAAATCAATATGCATCTTTAAAAGTATTTTTCATGAAATACATTAATCAAAATCAAGTAAAGGTCTTACAATCATAAATTTAATCATGATAGCATGAAATTCATCAACACCAAAAAGTTCATGATCATAGCCAATGATGATAAGTCCAAACTTGATTCTAATTAACTATTTAAAATAATTTTTCAATGTAATTGATGCAATAAAAATTAATCTACATTTTTAATTATGGAAGGAGATGTTTAGAATTTACCAATATACATAATCTTTCCTTTTACCATTTAGTCCAAAATGTAGCTTGTCCACTTCTTTAAATTGTCTTGTACAACCTCTTTTCAAGAACTTCTTTTCTTCATGTTGGGTTGCAAGACATTCCTGCAAAACAAATTAAGTGGACATTTTTTGTACCCAAACTTTCTTGGGTCCTTTATGATTAGTAATTATGGTTCCTTTTGGAACCCAAACTTTTCTTAATCTAGAAGGATAAGCATTGAAACCACATTTATAAGAAAAATTGAAAGAAGCAGGAATATTGAAGTTCTTCAAAAGTTTTTGCTTCTTTTCCTCAATCAAAATATTTTTCTCATTAAAAACTTTATCACATAAATCTTTTAAAATAATATTTTCTTTTTCTAAAAATTCTTTTTTTTTAGAAAAATTATTCTTTTTATTTTTCAAAATATCAATCTTGGCATTTAAATCATCATTTTTATTTGCAAGATTGGTGTTGTCAAGAGAAAATGAATCTACATGCCTATTTAATTTCTTGTGCTCAATTTTTAGCAATCTATGTTCATGCACAAGATCATTAGATGCATCATGTGATTCTTTAAAGGTAAAATCATAATTATTTTTAGTACATACCTTTTCCTCATTTGCCATGAAGCAAAGATGGGCAACTTCATCATCCGTACTTGAATCTTCGCTATCGCTCCAAGTTGCCATCATTGCCTTGAATTTCTTTTTGGCCTTGAGAGCTATTATTTTCTTTTCTGTATCAGCTTCCACTATCCTTTGCCATAAGTTCAACTCATAGGTCATGAGTGAACCGATAAGCTCCTCCAAAGGTAAGGGTTCTACATCTTTAGCTTCTTGGATCGCCGTCACCTTTGGATCCCATGATTTTGGCAAGGATCTAAGAATTTTGTTCACCAAATCAGCATTAGTATAAATTTTGCCAAGACTTTTTAATTCATTAATAATAGTCATAAATCTTAAAAACATATCAGATATAGATTCATAATGCATCATTTCAAAAATTTCAAAAGAATGTATAAGCAAATTAATTTTAGTGTTCTTCACTTGAAGAGTACCCTCATGAGTAACTTCAAGTGTGTCCCATATTTCCTTCGCTGATGTGCATGTAGAAATTCTATTAAATTCATTTAAGTCCAATGCACAATAAAACAAGTTCATTGCTTTAGCATTGATTTCAATTTGTTTAATGTCATATTCATTCCAATCCTCTTCGAGCTTTGGAATGGAAATGCCATTAACCAAAATGGAAGGAATATGAGGGCCACTAACAATAATTTTTCAAAGAAGATAACTAATAGATTGAATATAGATGCGCATGCGAGTTCTCCAAAATGTATAATTTATGCCATTGAAAAACGGTGGTCTAACACTAATACCTTCAAGGGTTGCCATAATCTTTAACTCAAAATCGTAAGATTTACAATCAGAGCACCGAGCTCTGATACCAATTGTAGGCTCAGGTAGGCAACCCAAGAGGGGGGGTGAATTGGATTTTATAAAACTTTTGTACAATTTAAATGATGAACTAAAGCAAGTATGTGCTAATGCAATTCAAGTGCTTGTATATTTCAAATAAATACAGCAGAAATAAAGCAATAAAGGCACAAGCAGAACAATCACACAAACACAAAGGTTTATAGTGGTTCGGTGCCAACCAAGCACCTACATCCACTCCCCAAGAACCCCTTTGGAATTCCACTAAGTTTGATTTTATAACTTAGGCTCACCAACAACCTTTACAACTTGTTTTGTCTTCGAGCTCACAAGTCAAATCCTAGTTGGTTTCGAGGCTCACCAACAACCACCCTTGGTTTTACGGGATAATCAAGAACCTAAACAACTTGTTTTGGCTTCGGGCTCACAAGTAAAATCCTAGTTGGTTTCAAGGCTCACCAACAACCACTTTGGTTTTCCAAGGCTCACCAAAAACCTCTTTGATTTTCCAAGGCTCACCAAAAACTTTAAGTAAAACAATGTAAGAGCAAGTATAAATGAATACAATAAAAGCTTTCTAAAATAAAGCAAATATCTCTTTGAAGCCTGTTGAGAGTTGATGAAGATCTTGTCTTCAAGTTGATGAAGCCTTTGATTGATGCTTGAGGATGTGAACTTTGGATGCTTTCTTTGAAACTTGGAAGCTTGAAGGCTTGAACCACTCAACTCTTGAATCCTTGAAGAATATTCAAAAATCTAACCAAAGGATTACTTCCCCAGTTGATTTTTGATATTTATATAGCTCTCCAAACCATAGATGACCGTTTATGACCGTTGGGGATGAAGATATGACCGTTTGAAGCAAGTTGGAGAAGTTCTGCTGCTTTTAAAAACTAGCCATTACTGTTCAAGTGTCGACACTTCACCTTCAGGTGTCGACACTTCAGGTTCAAGTGTCGACACTTCAGTTTCCAGGTGTCGACACTTCACTTCCAAGTGTCGACACTTCAGCTCCAGGTGTCGACACTTCACTGAAAGAGCTTTCTGAAGTTTTCTATTTATCTCAGGCCTTGAGTCGACACTTCACTCTTCAAGTGTCGACACTTGTTCCTCAGGTGTCGATACTTCAGTTTCAAGTGTCTACACTTGCCTGTGCCATTACTGGAACATCTTCAAATTAAAATTTTAACCTCTTCAAGTCCTTCCATATTAATTCCAAAGTCCATATACTTGATTTTTCATTAATTTAAGGACTTTTTCAACTGAAATACAAGCATTTCTTCATTCAACATGGATGAGTACTAAGATTTGAGAAATACACTTAAAACACAATTAGTACTCATATATACTTAAACATTTTGTCAATCATCAAAATCAAGACCAGAGTTAACAATCCCCATTGTGCAGGAACAAGGAGCTTCGCGCAAATCAATCACCTATATGTGACACCCATCCAGTTTTTTTTAAATGTTTGCTCTGATAAATATATATGTTATGTTCAACTAATTTTTTCTTATTTTGTATACTCAGTTCAAAAGAATAGGAAAAAAATGAGTCGTTGCTTAGGGATAGGACCAACTCTCAGTTCATTGTGGGGCTCTAAAGCAATAAATGAAGTCTTGAAAAAGGAAAATGAGAGTTTGCGTAAAATGGTTAATGACTTGGCAGGTCAAGTTGGAACTCTCCAAGTTCAAGTAGCAAATATTTATGGTTCAACAGTTTCGGTGAGTACTTTAGTTAAATGTCTATTTTTTTTTATTTCTATATGAATGAGATTGGATAACTTAATATTTATTTTCAAAATTATTTTGATTTTTTTGAAAATATAAAAATGTCATGAAAAAACCCGATGATCATTCATTTGACTTGCTATTTGATTGATGAATTTAACCTGTTATTGTATGTTGCTGCGTCAACTCCTGGACTGAGAACTGGGATGGCTGGGTGGGCTGGAGCGCTCCTCTCCTGGACGAACCTGCAGAAAAGTCCCCAAGGGCGTCGGTGGTGTTCCGATGGGGGACCCTTTGATGCCTAAGTTAGCAGGAGGTTGAAGGCAACAGAATGGAGGAATCAAAGGAACAACAACGTATGGAGAGGGAAGAGTTCTCCTACCTTGAACAGGGTCCCCCAGGTACCTTATATAGGCACGGAATAGTCCAAAATTCGTTAGGGGAGAGACTGGGAAAGATCGATCTGCCCCTAGGAAAATCTGGAGAGTGGCCACATGGCACGCAGATACGGGGACACCGTGGAAGTAGTGGAGCAGGGTCGTTGGGATAGCAGAATCCCGTCATAACAGAAATGTGCTTCTGGAATACCTTGGATGCCAAGGCTTACCCGTCGAACGTCGGCCATGAGGCAGTCGGTCGGCCAGATCAAAGGCCGAACCCCCAAGAGAGGGCGACAGGATGGACCCTAGTAGGAGAGGGTCGTTCGGACTTCAGCTCCAGCGGGTCGGACCTCTGGTGAAGGACGGTGGGCCGGACCCTAGCAGGAGAGGGTCGTTCGGACCTTAGCTCCAGTGGGTCGGACCTCTGGCGAAGGACGGCGGGCCGGACCCTAGCAGGAGAGGGTCGTTCGGACCTCAGCTCTAGTAGGTCGGACCTCTGGTGAAGGACGGTGGGCCGGGTCAGACCGCAAGATCGGGCCGGTTCTGATAGAGGGTGAGCCCTCATGGTATAACATTGTACTTATTTATTAATAGGGTATTGCCAACATGAAAGAAGTTGATGATCATTCACCAAAAATAGATAAAATATCATCTGTTAGTGGCAAACATATTCCTGAGGTATCTATGATATCATTATTTTATGCAATATTTGTAATTTAATATTTTTTTAAGAAAGTTGGCTAACTCTCTATTATTTCTAGAATGGTGATAGAGTTGAACTAAACTCATCTCAAGTGAACATATTTTCCATTCTTGAATCATCTAAAATTATAAGTGAAATTTATTTTAATGAATTTGTAGATTTAAATAGAATGGTTCAATTTTATTAAGTGGTGATCATCAGTACTTATTCATTATATTATATGAAATCAATACTTGCAGGGTGAAGAAGTAATTTTATTGGATATCTCACAGAAAGAAGTAGGCAAAGGAATATTTATTTCTGATGATAAACACAAGATGTTGATGGGCAAAAGTTTGGGACATGTCTTTTGTGAGGTTTTTGTTTCTTATGCAATTGAGCCCGATGCTCCATTGCTTGTAAAGGACAAAAGTCGATCTTTAATGAAACATGCTGTGGGCACTCACATTATTTGGTGGAAAGATTATGTATGTATCTGTGTACATTATTGGTTTAATAATGGTTTATACTATCTCTGAAATTATGTATATTTATGATTTCTTTGTTTTTGCAGGTGATATAATTGAAGGTGTCAAGGAAGAAATGAAGATTTTATAAAGTTTACTTTATATATCTTTATTCTCTTTATGGTGTAGCAAAATAGTTGGAACTTGTTTTATGATATGTTTTGAGTTCTAGTATTTACTTTCTTTTGAAATCAATACTATATTTTGTTTGTTGTTCTTTGAATTTTGATGAAATTAATAAAGTTGTTGAGACAATATATTTGTAAGACTAATACTATGTATGTTAAACTTTATTTAATATAATGATGAAAATTATCTTGTTTATAGTTATTTTTTGTTTTCTATTTTTATTTGTTATTACAGGTGATCCATATTTTGAAATTGGATTGAGCATGACTATATTTAATTATACACCTACATTTTATTATTGCTAGTACAAGTTCATTTATACCTACACTTTATTAATTCCAACGAATCCTAATTCGTATGTATTTAATTATCCACATTTCTAATTCGTATGTATTTAATTACCTAATTCATATGTATTTAATTACCCACATTTCTAATTCGTATGTATTTAAATACCGACGTTTTATAAAGGAGGGTATAGACTACATTTATATCCACGTATATAATCTTACCTACGTTAGATATTACGTGGGTAAAGCATGTCTACACACATGGAAAAAAAAAATGTGGATATAAGCTATAGCCACGCCGGACATATCCACGTTTAACCAAACATGTGTACTAATGTGGGTGTAGACATATATCCATATTTTTTAAACTTTTATCTACGTATTTTCTACGTGGGTGTAGCTCAGTTTTTTATAGTGTAGTTTTGAAGCTCTAACAGTCTCAAACCATTTTTTGGAAATTTTTGAAGTATTTAAATTTCACCAAACTCTTTCTTGAAGTATTGAAGTCCATTGAAAGCTCAAAAGCCAATATTCCCTCAAGAACTTCACTTCAAAATCTATTAAAAGAAAGATTCCCTGAAAAAGCCTACAAGCCTATCCTTTCATCATTCCAAAAAGAGAGCTTGAAGAATATTCTAAGGAGAAGACAAGACAAGCATCAATTAGAGCCTCAAAGCTTTCATTCTACTCTTGAAGAGAGTTTGTTTTATTTATTTAAATTGTACATCTAAAATTCTCTTATATTTTGACCTAGCTTTCAAGGGTTTCTTGAAAGTAGGTTGTTGTGGTTGTTGGTGAGCCAAAGGAACAAAACCAACTAGGGTTGACTTGTGAGCCCGAAGCCAAACAAGTGTAAAGGTTTGTTGATGAGCCTAGGTGATAAAACCAACATAAGTTTTGACTTATGAGTCTTTGGAAAAACAAGTCGGCTATAATCTTGGAGAGATTATAGTGAAATTTTCAAGGGTGGCTTGGGAAGTGGATGTAGGTGCTAGGTTTGCACCGAACCACTATAAACCTAGTGTTTGTGTGTGATTGTCTCTTTTATTTCTTGCACTTTATTACTTGAACTCTAATTATTGCTTTCTGCTGCATATAATCTAGTGCATCAATCACATTGTTCACAAATACCACAAGGCCTACACATTATTGCTTTAAATTTTTAAAAGATCCAATTCACCTCCTCTCTTGGGCTCCATTTCTAGGCAACATTCTGGATTCGGATTTGGATGTGGTTTGAGGCATCGATCTCATATCTAATAGCCTGGGAGATTTCTTGATGATTCTAGACTTCTGAGACGAGGTTCAAGATGATTTTAGATTGGTTTTGTTCCTCTCTTTAACCAGGGATGTCGAGGATTATTATTTGAGAGGGCCAATAGTGCAGGGAACGAGAACAAAGAGCCAACAAGAGAGTCATGAAGAGATTTAGTAATCCAGAAGAGAAGAAGAAAAAGGAGAGAGGAAGAGGAGAGAGGAAGAGAAGAAAGAGAACGAGGAGAGAAAAGATGAGGAGGGAGGATTGAAAAGTCTCTTTCATTGGAAAATTAGAAAGAGAGGGTGTTTACAGGAAGATCACTGATGAAATTCTGGGGAACAACCTTCTGAGTAGAAGGGTATTGTGCAGGTTTCGTATTTAGATTGATACTGGATATTTTGGATTAGCACCTGAAGGTAAGGATTCTGGACATGATTACCAGTTCTATACATTATTTTACATGGCATGATTTGATCCGTGCATATGAGCATTGGCATGCATGTTTGTTTGGCATCATATATTTTAATTTAACGAGATGGATAGTATGTTTGAAATTATTAATTATGTACCCATATATCATGTTTTACTAAGAAAGTTATCTTTTGATGATTTAGACCGTGATGCCAGTTATTGAGAAGTTTGAGATTATATGATTTGACAGTACGACCTGATTTGATAAAGTGATAACAAAGAGAATATAGTATTTGGACTAGCCATGCCATGGTGGTGTCGTGGTTACATAGCCTGAGCCACGGGCTTTGTACGTGAGCTAGCTTGACCATGAGAAATGGTCGATTATGAGACTAGCCAGACCACGAGAAATGGTCAATTATGAGACTAGCCTGACCACGAATAAAATGTCGATTAACGGGCTTGTACATGAGCTAGTTTGGCCATGGCGGATAGCAAATGGCCGATTATGAGATTGCCAGTCATGGGTTAGAGCATGACCGTGGTTAGTCCAGAACCCTAAAGAAGAAGAATGACTAAATTGAAATATAAAAAAAAGCATGATTTTCAAAAGGATTTGTCGATATTTGAGTTGTTTGGTTGCATGACATGATAAACTATTGTTTTCCAGTATTTTCAAATAATAATTATTATTAGTGACTGTTTGGAGACCTTACTAGCTATAAAGCTCACAACCCTACTTTCTTCTTCCAGAGTTGTGCAGATATTCGGATTTGGTAATGAATGAAATTTTTTTGAGGTAAGTGACTCTTATGTACCTAGGCCTTGCATGATCTTTAGGATAAAACCTAGAATTTGTGTGGCCGGTCATGTAGCCGATTCCGGTGTTGGATTCGAAGTTTGATAGAGTAGTATCAGAGCTTAGGTTATGATCATTTGGGACGGTGATACAAGTGGTTAAAATAATAATGATATGATTGTTATTAGGATATGTCAAGAATAGTATCGGAGCTTAGGATATGATGACTTGGAATTGTGGCATAAGTGATTATAAGATATGAGTGATATTGAATTCAGGCCATGCTTGTTTGAAATTGTGATATAAGAGATTAAAAAATTAACATGATGATTAGTAAGACATGACAAAAATTTTGGGAAGGATTTATTAGTGAACCCAGATGGTTTAGTAAATTATATCAGAGTGCGCAGTGGAAGCGTAGTGATTTAAGAATATTAACTCTAACTTTAGAAGTATTAGGATGAGAGCACTGATTTAAATCTCAATTAAGCTAATTTCGAGAACAAAATTATTTTTAAAGGGGGGAGAATGTAACAACCCCAAAAAAAATAGAAAGAAGCCCGGCCGGCCCACCTGACTGACCTGGCCCAGAGGCGAGCACGGCCCAATGCGAGCGAGTGCGTTGGCGTGATCAAGACATGGGCGCGCGGCGTGGGCAATCGAGCGCGAGTGGGTGCATGCGAGCGCAGCGAGCGATGCGGATGGGCGCACGGCCTAGCCCGTTGCACGAGCGCTCGAGGCGTAGCCCAGGCCCACATGCATGGCGCGTGGGCTCGGCCCAGCCGAAGCGGCGATGATTTGGGACGTTTCCCAGGCAATTCCCATCAGTTTTCCAGCCGTTTCTCGTGGCTCACCACAGTCCATAGGATTTCTGCACGATCTGGATCATTCGATCACCTGATCGAACGATTGAGATTGATTTGAGGGAGTTTAGGCTTGATCAGGAGCTTATGGATTTGGATTTGGATGTGGTTTGAGGCATCAATCTCAGATCTAACGGCCTAGGAGATTTCTTGATGATTCTGGACTTCTGAGACGAGGTTTGAGGTGGTTTTGGATTGGTTTTGTTCTTTTCTTTAACCAGGGATATCGAGGATTATTATTTGAGAGGGCCAACAGTGCAGGGAACGAGAATGGAGAGCCAAAAAGAGAGTCATGAAGAGATTTAGTAATCTAGAAGAGAAGAAGAAAGAAGAGAGAGGAAGAGGACAGAGAAAGAGAAGGGAGAAAAAGGAGAGAGAAAGAGGAGAGAGAGAAATAGAAGAAAGAGAAAGAGGAGAGAGAAGGTGAGGAGGGAGGATTGAAAAGTCTCTTTCATTGAAAAATTAGAAAGAGAGGGTATTAACAGGAAGATCACTGATGAAAATCTGGGGAATAACCTTCTGAGTAGAAGGGTATTGTGTGGGTTTCGGATTTAGATTGATACTAGGTATTTTGGATTAGCGCTTGAAGGTAAGGATTCTGGACATGATTACCAGTTATATACATTATTTTACATGGCATGATTTGATCCGTGCATATAAGCACTGGCATGCAAGTTTATTAAGCATCGTATATTTTGATTTCTCGAGATGGATAGTATGTTTGAGATTATTAATTATGTACCCATATATCATGTTTTACCAAGAAAGTTATCTTTTGATGGTTTGGACCGTGATACCGGTCATTGAGAAGTTTGAGATTACATGATTTAACAGTACGACCTGATTTGATAAAGTGATAACAAGAGAATATGGTATTTGGACTAGCCATGCCACGATGGTACCGTGGTTACACATCTAAGCCACGGGCTTTGTACGTGAGCTAGCTTGACCACGAGAAATGATCAATTATGAGACTAGCCAAACTACGAGAAATGGTTAATTATGAGACTAGCTTGACCACGAATAAAAGTCAATTAACGGGCTTGTACATGAGCTAGTTTGGCTACGACGGATAGTAAATGGTCGATTATAAGATTGCCAGTCATGGGTTGGAGCATGATCGTGGTTAGTCCATAACCCTAAAGAAGAAGAATGAGTAAATTGAAATATAAAAAGGAAGCATGATTTTCAAAAGAATTTGTCGATATTCAAGTTGTTTGGTTGCATGACATGATAAACTATTATTTTCCAGTATTTTCAAATAATTATTATTATTGGTGACTGTTTGGAGACCTTACTGGGCTATAAAGCTCATAACCCTACTTTTTTCTTCCAGAGTTGTGCAGATATTCGGGCTTGGTGATGAATGAGATTTTTTTGAGATAAGTGACTCTTGTGTACCTAGGCCTTGAATGATGATCTAGGATAAAATCTAGGATTTGTGCGACCGGCCGCGTAGCCAATTTCGATGCTGGATTCGAGGCATGATGGAGAAACAAGATTATGTACATGATTAATAATGATAGATAGAGAAAAAAAACTTCCTAATTAAAGTGATGAGTAAAATATTACAACATCACATAAACTGATGTATACGACGATCACAAAACCTGTAAATTGCTTGGTTTCCAGCAACAGTTAAGAACACCTATGGTAATGATAAACATTTTAAAAAAAAGGTTATAGATAGACCAATTTTAGGTGGCACCCATAAACATTGCTTAAGAACATAAAGTGACACTACAAATGTCACAATACTTCATATTATTTTAGATATAGTCATATTAATAGAATATTTGAGTTATGTTTAAAAACGTCACAATATCGTGGTAAATAACAATTTTTTTGTGTCGCTGGTAAACATCGCAATGAAATATCAAGGTGATATTTAAAATTATCATTAAAACTGGAGATTAAAAAAGTTCTTTCATTTTAAGCAATGTTTATAATTAAGTGCAGTATCAAGTTTCAAGTTGAACGGTGACATTTATAAAGAATCATGCAATAGCATAATCGCAATAAAATATCAAAGTGATATTTAAAATTATCATTAAAACTGTAGATTAAAAAAATTCTTTCATTTTAAGCAATGTTTATAAGTGCCGTATCAAGTTGAACCGCGACATTTATAAAGAATCATGCAATAACTTAATCATAATAAAATATTAAAATGATGTTTAAAATTATCATTAAAATTAGAGATTAAAAATATTCTTTCATTTCGAGCAATGCTTATAAGCGCCGTATCAAGCTTCAAGTTGAACAGCGACGTTTATAAAGAATCATGCAATAGCTTATCAACGGCACCGACGTCTGTTAAAAATATCCTTAGATATCAAAACATTGATCTTTGTTTGTGGCATCGCTGACAAAGTTTGGTAAGACGTCAATGTCAAGTTCAAGATTTTTGTGACATCTTTCAAAATGCCACGGTATACCATCTTTGTCGTAGTGCCGTATGATAGATATACTTGCAAGCAATGATAAAAATCATAACATAAATATTCGACAATTCTATCGTGTGGAAGCTACATGCATGCATCTAATGTTAATAGGTGGGCCAGGTGCATTCTCTGCTGCCCTTCTTCCCATGACCATGCCTAACATTGATTGCATGGTGACGTCCGGAACTCAGGATTACTATTTTCATGGCTTAAATGCACCTCCAAAGAACGGTTTCCTCGTTTTAACTGATAATAATTGTTGCTTTCGCCTCCATCGACTATGGTTATATTTCGTGCTGAATGCGACTGATTTCTTAATGTAAATATATGGAGGGAGGGTAGCTTCTCACCACTTTAGGTAAGGAAAAAGTTGGGGAGAGTTCGGATATGTTTGCTTATGGAAATTAAAGAGAAGCCAAGTGTACTACACGGGTAGGTGGAGAATAAAGATGGCTCATAAAGGAGTCGATGATTCTTTATGTGGTATTTTGTTGGGCAGGGGAACAGATCTCTTTGGGGTTCAACTGCCCTACAACCATCATGTTTTTCTATTCGGGGTTTTGCTAGCTTTTAGCTTATCTACTATGCTTGCAGTGCAAATATGCAAATATTTCATATGAATGCATTTCACTTTGACCTCTTGTTCTCGATCTTTGTATTGCCAACTTGGAAGAACATGAATGCTAGTTTTTCTAGCTTTAGTTCCCATTGTATGTCAGCTGAACTCCTTCCTTTCCGATTTAAGTTGGACAATGTAATGGCATATCTTGCTATCGTGCATCCATATTCGAGGAAAGATTGACTTTTGCATTTGGTTCGAGATCAAAATCAGAATTAAAATGGGAATAGGAATGATCATGCATTTGGTTCATGACCATAATTATAATTAAAATTAGAATAGACTTTGAATATGTGAGAAACATCTTGGACCAAAGTCGGCAGACCCAACCAAAAAAAAAATTGAGGAACAAAATAGGGAAGGCATGATCCCCTATCCTATTCCTCTTTGTGGATGATTAGGCCACTGTTATGTAGCTAATGTGATCATTGCAGGCAGGTAGAATCTCTTATGCATGCTATTAAAAGAATAATTACATATTTGAAATGGACACATAACTTAGGTTTATGTTATTCAAAATATTCTTTTATTGATTTAATTGGTTACTTTGATGCTAATTATGGTGGACGTAAAATTGATAGAAAAAGTATTAGTGAAACCTACCAAATTTCTAGGGTTGAACTTAATTTCATGGCATAGTAAGAAACAAAACTCTATAGTATTGTCCATAGTTGAAGCTGAATATAATATTGCAAAGAGTTATTGTGCTTGAGTACTTTGGATCAAGCAATAACTTGAGAATTTTGGTATCAAACAAAGTAAAATTTCTATTAAATGTGATAATATAAGTACTATAAATTTAACTAAAAATCCAATTCAGTATGTAAGAACCAAATATATAGAAATTAGAAATCATTAATTTTATTAAAGATCATGTTCAAAGCAATTGTGTCATGCATAAATTTGTTTATACCAATAAACAATTAGTGGATATATTCACTAAATCCCTTAGTAAAGATATGTGATCCTTTTTAGTTGACCATCTTCAAAATTCATTATGATTAACCCCAAATTGCTCTTGACTTGATCTTAACTTTCTAATTTTTCCTATCATTTGTGCTCAAATTCTTTCAATATTGATTGATTAGAAGTATCCTAGAATGTCTAGATTTTATTTTGGCTAAATCCCTTCTTTTCTTAAAATTTTTATTCGGGGATGAGTCAACTCGTGTCTGCCCTTTGTCCCCAAGTATCGACTCGTGGCATCAAGATCTAGTTTTTTAAAAGGGGTTCAAAACTTTACCTTTTCACTCTACTATTCAAAACCCTTGAGCCATCTCTCCTATTCACCCGAGTCGAATGTAGATTTGGCCATAAGGACCCATTTCCTTCCCTGTTCTCTTGGTTTTTGGAGAAAGCTATGCAATGGGGTCCTAGAAAGCTTTGGTTTCAAAAAGGAAGAGATCTGCCATTGATTTTTCTTGCCCAATATTTTATCATCATCAAAAAGTGAGAGTGTTGGCCCCAAGAATTGATTTTGATGAATAATAAAATGTTTGAGCATAATTGATGTGAGATAAAACCCTATCCTCAGCATCCCAAGGGCCCTTATGCCAAATGTTGAGGTGAGCAGTGACGAGCACCAAAGAACATGGTGTTCCATCTCTGAGATAAGGCGGAGATTACTTTGACCCCCTTCCTTTTCAACTATAGTAATTGATAGAACCATGCCACTCACTCTTAGATGATTTATGTAGAAGGCACCATCTCTGGTAGAACATCAACCAAATATCTACAATAAGGGAAAGGGATCTACCAACCCTCGGCCCTCGACCCTCTATCCTCGGCCTATCAAAGGAGGGGTTAGCTAAGGTATCACTCGAATGACCAACGAAACAACACCAATTACAGGCTACTTGCATGAAAACTCTTCAAACAACAATACCCAAGGCCTGCCCTCAACCTCTGAGGGTAGAATTGTACCATCAAACCCCTCTTGATTCTGATAAGTGACCTTCACCTCTTCAATATTTTGAGCGGCCCCCTCTGAACAACTTAAGGCAGGAGCCTCGACCCTTGGATTTACTAGGCCTTGGCCCTTGGCCAAGCAAAGATCAATAGCATGATAAATCTTCGATCAATTGACCTTCACCCGAGTTAAGCCTGGGCCTAACTAAGCCTCGACCTAGAAGACCCTTAGCCTAGTTCATACTTAACCCAGTTTACCTTCAAGAAGTGGAAAATATCCTAGTATAGCACTATCAAACAACACAAAGGAATGGTCATCCATCGCTTATTCCCATGAGCACAGAGATGTGATCAGGAGATCACATCCTATAATCTTCACTAAATCCCCCTAATTAAAAGGGACATGACCTCTTTCAGGCTACAATCCAAGTTACTATTTAAAATAGCCGGCTATACAAATAAGACAAAGGCCTTATTAATAGGATACAAACTAATGGTATGACTTTTCGCTCGATCCTCTAACATCCTCTAACGTGAATTGACACCTAGTCAGATCCCACCAATCCATTAAGGGTTTTGATATTTTGAAAGTATCCCTATCATCTTGCTATAAAAGGGGGCTCCTTGAGAGCTTCCAAGGTACGTTCCTAGGATCCACTACTCTTTCTCATTCTATTTCTCCTCGAAATTGTCTGATACTGATTTGCATATCGGAGTACCTTTATTAGAGTTATCTCTAGTAGGATTTTTTTATGAGTATAGCCTGTAAGCACCTCTCCTCTAGCATACTTCAGCAGCAAGCCAGATTTTAGCCACAATAATAATACAACTAATAAGTTGAATGAGTTCATGTTTCAGGAAATGCTAAAGTACTCAAAGAAAGGATTAGGGATAACAATTTTTGATTTGAAAGATAAGTTTTAAAGATCCAAAGAAAAGGAAAAGCTAATAAATTTCATATAAAAATGGTGTATTGGAATGTGGACTTAAGAATCTTTTGAAGGATTAAAATTTCAGTATAATATGGAAAGACTTTTAGCTTGGTACAAAATATTTTAGCCAGCATACTATTGAGCCGACTCAGATAGAAACTGAGCTGACTTAATAGGGGGAGCTGAAAATATAAAAGCTATTTTTTTGAAGGTTGACTACTAAACCGATTCAAATAGAAACTAAGCTAACTCAGATGGAAACTGAGTTGACCCCATAAATATGAACCGACTCAATAGTAAAAAATAGAAAGTTAAATTTTGGTAAACTGAGACTAAGTCTACTTGATTAAAGATCGAGCCAACTTGAATGAAATCAAAGTTGACTTAATAGTGATCCAAGTCGACTAGAGGACTGCTATCAAATATAGTTACTAGTTTTGTAAAAAGTTCAGAATGACCCAGATTTGAATCTAATGACTCTATTTCATTCTTCAATGACTAAAAATAATTACTTTGACTTTGGAAACATATTTAAAGCTCACCAACTCATTGAAGCACATAAACAAACTCAAAATATTCTAAGTACTATTAAGAACAAAGAGATAATCCCAAAAGCATTGATTTGAAAGCTTCAACTTCCAATCACCTGAAATATTCTTCTAATAATTGACTTCTTAGTAAGGAGATAAGCATTGAAGCTTCCATAAATTCTTAGAAGTCTCCTCGTTTGTGCATTATTATTTTATCTTTGCTTATTTTAAGGAGCTTTGTACTTATATTCTTTTTTCTTGGATCTTGTACTTTCTAACTTCAATTAGGAATTGAAATTAGATATTTAGTTAGGGATTGGCTGTAAAGGATTTTGGATTGTAAACCCAGTAAAATAATCCAACTATAATCTTAGAGAGATTATAATAAAAATTTTTAAAAGAAGACTTAGAGAGTGGACATAGGTATAGGGTACTCCGAACCACTATAAAAATCTTTTGTATTTGTATATACTTTTTTGCTTACTTGCTTTTATTTTCAGCTTCTCATTATAAACTTGCTATAGCATATATTTCTACTCACCATCACTCCATAATTTTCAAAGGTAGTATATATTTAAGTTAAAGTTAGTTTTTTAAAAAAATCCAATTTAGCCCCCCTCTTAATTAGGTTGCTAACTAGGTAACAAGTGATATCAGAGCTTCGTACTCAGTTATATTTGATCCGATGATCAAGAGTTAAAATCAAAGAGCAACCCAACTTAGCATGTCTCTTGCTAAAGGGTAATTTTCAAACTAATCCTTCTTATTCACTAGAACAAATTATAACTATTGGAAAGCATGCATGTGCATTTATATTCAAGCACTTGATTATCAACTTTGAAGAGTTATAGATAATAGACTACACATACCTACTACTAGAATAAAAGGAATTGATGTCTCCAAAACTGAAAAGGATTGGAATGTGCAAGACATGAAGCTAATAGAGATGAATGCCAAAGCTATGAATATTTTATATTGTACTTTAAATGTTAATGAGTTTAATAGAATCTTAACTTGTAGCTCCACTAAAAAGATTTGGGATAGATTAGAGGTTATCCATGAGGATACCAACCAAGTAAAAGAAATCAAAATTAATATGCTTATATATAAGTATGAATTCTTTAAAATGGAGTCTAATGAAACTATTACTAGCATGTATAATAGATTTACTGATATTATTAATGACTTGAAAAGTTTGGAAAGAACCTATTCTAATAGTGATCTTGTTCAAAAACTTCTTAGATCTCTTTCAAAGTCTTGAGAAGCAAAGGTGACCGCAATTCAGGAAGACAAGGATCTTGCACTCTTTCACTTGAAAAGCTATTGGATCACTTGTGACTAATGAGATCCAAAATAATGAAGAAGAGTCTAAGATGAAGAAGACCATCACCTTAAAGTTTGCATCTAATGAAGATGAAGAAAATGATGAATCAAAAGAAGAAGATAATGATAAGATGGTCCTTGTCGCAAGAAGGTTCAAGAGGCTAATGAGAAAAAAAAACCAAGCTTGAAGAACAAGCAATACAAGAAAAAAGCAGGCAAGGACAAGAAGAAAAAAAAGGAGAAGGAGCAACCTATCTATTTTGAATATAAAAAACATGAATACTTCAAGATGGATTGCCCTCAACTCAAGAAGTCCAAGAAGTATAAGAAAAAAGCTTTAATAGCCACAGAGTAATAATAAAGATTCAATCTCTGAAGAAAAAGCTCAAGAAGTAGCCAACTTATATCTCACGGCACAAGAAAATGAAGTAACATATAAAAACTTCTAAGATGATTATGACCTTCAATCAGTATTTGTTGATCTTTTAGCAAAACTTTAAAAATTATGTAAGATTAACAAAGATTTAAAGAAACAAAATACTAAATTATCAAAGAAAAAAAGCAGAGATTTTTTAAAAAATGAGAATATTTTTCAAAATAAATCAAAACTTGAAAAAAGAATTAGAAAAACTAAAACCTTTTATTGAAAAGTTTACTCTAAGCTCTAAAAAACTATAAATGACTTAAGTGATTAAAGAATTGTTTTTAACAAGACCAGATTAGGTTTTAATACTCAAAATAAATAAAAATATTTTTAAAAAAATGATAAAGTTTCTCTTGGTTTTACTTCTAATATTGCATATTATTATTGTGAAAAAGTAGGACATAAAGCTTATGTATGTAATTTTTAAGAAATTAACAAAAAATGATTAAGAAGGAATGGGTTCAAACAATAACTAATAAGACTAATCTCAAAGGATCCAAGATGACTCGGTACCTAAACTACCACCTGATTCTTTTATGTAGATGTGCCTTACAGTCCACAAAGGAAAAAAATGATATCTTGATAGCAGGTTCTCAGGACATATAATGGATAACAAGACTTAATTCATTACCTTTGAAGCTTAAGAAGAATAAATTGTAACATTTTGAGACAATGAAAAAGTGCACATTCTTGATATTGATAAAATCTAAATTGTCCCTTTTATATTTAGAGAAAATATTTTATTGATAGATGGTGTAAAGCATAATCTTCCTAGTACAAGTCAATTTTATAATAATAGATATAAAGTAATTTTTGAATCATCTAAATATAATATATTTTGTCTAATTAAGGATAGTAAAGTATTTATTGGATATATATAGGGCAATATCTATATAGTAGCCCTACATAATCTATCTTTAAAAAATGGTCAATATCTAGTTACAATAAATGCAAAAATAATGAAACTAGTTGATTGTGGCATCATAAATGAGGATATGCAAGTATGGATTTACTTTTAAAACTTATCAAAAGGGATCTTGTAAAAGATTTACCAAAACTTAAGTTTGAAAGAAGTATGTTTGTGATGCAAGTTAATTTGAAAAATAATCTAGGAACTCTTTCAAACCAAGAGGTAAGGTTTCAATTAGTAGGCCTTTAGAACTTCTTCATATAGATTTATTTGGATCCACTAAAATTATTAGTCTAGGAGGTAAGTGGTATAGATTTGTTATCATTGATGATTTCTCTAAATTTACTTAGATATTATATTTAGCATAAAAAGATGAAGTATTTTAGCTTTTACAAAGATTTATAATAAACTTTCAAATGAAAAAAACTTTTCAATCAAATCAATTTGTACTGATCATGGAACGTAGTTTGAAAATCAAAATTTTAAAAATTTTTATAATGAAAAAATGAATTGAACATAATTTTTTTTATATCTAGGATATCTCAATAAAATGAGATGGTAGAAAGAAAAAATTAGATCTTAAAAAAAATGGCACGCAATATGTTATGTAGGCAACCTCACTAGATACTTTTGGATGGAAATAATAAATATAGTATATTATATTTTAAATCATATTTTGATTCTTTTAATTTTAAAGAAAATCTCATATGAGCTTTCAAAAAATAAAAAATCTAATATTAGTTACTTTCATATTTTTAGATATCGATATTTCATACCAATAATAGTAAAGATAAACTAGAAAAATTTGATATTAAGTTGGATAAGAGATTCTTCTTAGGTTACTCATCATCTAGTAAGGCATATAGAGTCTTCAACAAAAGGATATTTATTATTTAAAGAATCAATTCATCTTATTTTTGATGAAACTAATGCCAATCTTTCAAGAAACAAAGATGCTTTAATGATGATACAAGAATTCTAAGTAAAAAGATGGAGGGCCTCACATTAAAGGAGCCATCTCCTAGAAGTAAAGATGAAGATCCAAAGAACGAGGATGATGGAGTGACAACTCAACAAAAGCAAAATGATTTATCCAAAAAATGAAGGTATGCTAATGGATATCCAAAAGATTTTATAACTAGTGATCCATCTTAAGGGATAAGAACTTGATCATTTTTTAAAGATTCTTATAATTATTTAGCTTTTATTTCATGAATAAAGCCTATGTCTATAAAAGAAGCTAAAAATAATTATGAATGGATTAATGCTATACGAGAAAAACTAAATTAATTTAAAAAAAAGAAATTATAGACTCATATAGAATATCCTATTATTGAAACTAAATAAATTTTTAGAAATAAATTAGATGAACATGGTGTAGTTGTACAAAACAAAGCTAGATTAATTGATATAGTCAAGAAGAAAGAATTAATTTTGATAAAACTTTTGCACCAGTAGCTAGGTATAAAGATATTAGGCTATTACTTACTTTTGCATGTTTTATGGATTTCAAACTTTTTCAAATAAATATTAAAAGTATATTTCTAAATAATTTTTTTCTGAAGAAGTATATGTAGAACAATCACCTTGTTTTAAAAATCATAACTTTCCAAATCATGTTTATAAACTACATAATGCACTATATGATTTAAAACAAGTCCCTTGTGTATGGTATAAATGATTAAGCAAATTTCTATTTCAAAATGATTTCATTAAAAAAAAAAAATACTATATTATTTTTTAAAAAATAATGATTTACTAATTATTCAAATATATGTAGATTATATTATTTTTGATGATACTAATGATCTTCTTTGTCAAGAATTTGCTAAGCTAATGTAGGAAAAGTTCAAAATGAGTATAATGGAAAAACTTAACTTCTTTCTTGAACTCCAAATAAAACAAACAAATAAAAAATCTTCATCAACTAAATAAAGTATATAAGAAAAATATTCAAAAAAATTAGGATGAAGACTTTCAAAAAAATCGACACACCTATGAGTTCCACATATAAGCTTGATAAAGATACAAAAAAATAAGAGTATAGATCAAAAACTTTGTAAAGATATGATTAGATCATTGGTCTACCTTACTACTAGTAAACTAGTACAATATTTAGTATATATATGTGTGTAAGATATTAGTCTAATCCTAAAGAATCATATTTACTTACTATTAAAAGAATCTTTAGATACTTTTTTAGTACTATTAATGCTGGTTTATGGTATTCAAAATAATCTTCTATTGAATTAATAGGGTATTCTGATACTAACTTTGCTGGTTATAAGTTAGATAGAAAAAGTACTAGTGAAACTTGTCAATGTTTTGGAGTTAACTTAATCTTATAGTTTAGCAATAAATAAAGTTTGGTGACATTATCTATGGTTAAGGCCAAACACATTGTAGCTAGAAGTTATTATGCTCAAATATTATGGATTAAATAATAATTTGAAATTTTTGGCATCAAACTAAATAACATTTTTATAAGATGTGATAATACTATTACGATAAACTTAACTTAAAATCTAATTCAGCACTCAAGAACTAAACATATTAAAATAAAACATCATTTCATAAGAGATCATGTTCAAAATGGTGATGTAATGCTTGATTTTGTTAGTACCGATAACTAATTAGCTGACATTTTTATCAAATCCTTGAGTGAGGATAAGTTTAGTATGATTAGAAAAGAATTAGGCATTTGTGATCCTTTTGATTAAACCTCTTCTCTTCTTAGGACCAAATTTTCTTATGTAAGAGTTTTCTTGTAAGTTGGACCCTTTTAGAATTCCCAAAATTCCTTTTGAAACCCTCCAAAACTCAATTTTTTGACTAATTTCTGAATTTTTCCTTGACCTAGATCTGAGCCAACTTGAATCCTAAATCCAAGTCGACTCGACAATCTATTCGAGTCAACTCAAGGATGAGATTGCTATTTTGAGAAAGGGACCTGCAAGGTTTGTTTTTGGCCAATAGGTCATCTTCAAGCCCTAGGAATAGTGACCCCTTTAGTCCCTTCCCTCCATTTGTCAAAATCTCCTTGATTTAGCACTATTCTCCTAATTTCCCTTCAAATCCCACTCATTTCCAAGTACATATGGGCTATAGAAAATAACTAGCCCATTGATTGAAGCATCCATGCAGCAAAATGGTGCAAGCTACATGGGAAAAAGAAAGGCAAAGAAGAGAAGCGGCTCAGGGAAAGCAACCTCCAATGGCCCAGCCCTAGCCAACTGAGCCTACCATTCTAGCACTAGTACCATCTCCTTCTCAACCCCTAACCTTCTCAACCCCTAATCAAAAGAATGGTCAGTATGGCAGTTCCTACTAGAAGGTGGATTAATTTTAGTTTTTTTGATAATAATGGTTTTCTCTTTAGATAATGGATTAGAGGCCAAGGATGGGAGTAGTTATGTAGGATAAACATCTTGACCTATCCTAGGCTTGTAAGAGAATTTTATAAAACTTTAAGAAGAATTTCTAGAGGTATTACTTCTTCTGTCAAGGGTACAGAGATTACATTGACTAATTCTATCCAAAGATAGATCCTAGGAGTCTCCTCTCAAGGTATTGTGCCTGAGAGACTACCTAAAAGAAAGATAGGATTGAGGTGTATACGGGATTGGGATGATGTAGATAAGATTGGTGAGCTGATAGCTAGCACTTTAAAGATTGACATAAGGGTTCTACATCACATTATTGGATGGATTTTTCAACCAAAGACTTGCAAGTTCAATTTTGTGTCACAAAGGAAGCTAGCTTTGATGTTTCATCTGATTTAAGGTACTACTATGAGTTTACCAGGGATGATGTTGATTCAAATAAGAGAGGTAACAGAGAGAGTGAAGGCCTATCTGCCTTATGGTATGATTCTGATTTGGGTGTTTGAGGTATTTAGCATCCCTCTTGAAAGCAAGTCCTTTAAAAAGTTGTTGAGCCATGATGAGTATTGTGACCAGATATGATAGGGTACTGCAAGCTTGGTGGCTACTAGATTAGAAGACTATCTAGTCAAGAGCAACAAGAGAGACCAAAGTCATCCCAAAAAGCAGAGCCATCCTCTCCACCCAAAGAACCCGAAGTAGCTCCACAACCTCTACTATTCTAGCATCATATCCCAGGACTCCCAACACTTCCACCACTCAAGTAGATTATATATCAATTAGTGAAGAGGATCATCGAGATTAATTTATGAGTCATTCTATCATATCTGAGATCCATATATTATCTATCAGAGTTGATAGGCTCCAAGAAGAGATGCGATGACTCTTTGAGCAGCCCATAGGTTCTTCACTTACTGACTCTAATAGATTGTGGCAGATGTTAGATGATGGGTGATGTGGCAGGATCGCTGACATGAAACACATGTCAGACCCAGTCTGATGCCATGTTGGAGGAAGCTGCCATGTCAAACGTTTCTCTTCGGACTCCTTTTCCAGGTGGCTCCCTCGAGGTCAAGATGCCATGACCGAAGTCAAGCTCCGCCTCTCTCTGGACTCCTTCACCAGGCAGCTCCCTCGAGGTCGAGATGCCATGGCCGAAGTCGAGCTTCATCTCTCTCCAGACTCCTTCGCTAGGTGGCTCCCTCAAGGTCAAGATGCCATGGTCGAAGTCGAGCTCCGCTTCTCTTCAGACTCCTTCGCCAGGCGGCTCCCTCGAGGTCGAGACGTCGTGGCCGAAGTTGAGCTCTGCCTCTCTCCGAACTCCTTCACCAGGCGACTCTCTCGAGGTCGAGATGCCATGGCCGAAATCGAGCTTCGCCTCCCTCCGGACTCCTTCGCCAGGAAGCTCCGTCAAGGTCAAGATGCCATGGCCGAAGTTGAGGTCTTCTTCGCTGAGCCGACCCCACTTGGACGAAGGGACCAACAACTGAAGGACGCCGCCAAGCCGCTCAAGGACCACGAAAAGGCACCGGCAAGGCTGCAATAATTGCCCTAGCTACCACTTACACCGAAAGGGTATGGGTCCCCCGATCGAGGCACTTCGCTCCCGACCAACCATCTATGCCATCCAAAAAAAAAAGTCAACCCAGGAGATTCGAATTCAGGAGGAGGCTGCTCTCCGATCGAGACTCTGCCAAATTTTCCAAAACAGAGTGACCAGAAGGAGGGTCAGAGCGCACGGTGCTATTCCCTATCATGAATGGAAAAAGGTATCTCATGCACTATAAGGAACATCACCGCGCGCGCCTACAAACGAGAGGGGGATCCCAAGGCAGGCGGCTGGCAGCCATCCTAGCTAAAAGGAGTTCTCCAAGGTTCCAAGAGGAAGGTAAGTCACAAAAGGATGAGAGGGATGGCATACAGGAGAGCAACGAAAGACCAAGCACTTTGGCTATTAGAGACCCACCAGAAAGGTCTCGATGGACATAGCCATTCAGTCTGAGCTCTCCTTCACTGCCACTTCTCTCGCTCTACTCTCAACAAGTTCATACTCTCCAGTACATAAGTTTCTCCTCCTAGCGTGGAGTCCATCTATGGGGCTCGACCAGGAGGATCTGTTTCCTTGGATCGTCATTGACTTGAGCATCAAAATGCCCTCGCCGGGATCACCGGCCCGGGTCTCCTCTATTTTGCAGGTCCAAGCATGCGAGCAGGTTCCAGAGCGGCGAGGGTGCGTTCCGAGGTTGTCTCAAGCTACAGGCCATGGCGATCGGGCGGCAACAGATTGGCATGCCAGGTAGGGGGGCAGGACATATTATGATCCAAGCTAATCTCCTTGCAAGCAACCCCACCAGCAGCATGGTCATGACCCGCGTGAGGGAGGTTTCCACTAGCTATACAGGGGATCCCCCTTCCCGTGGAGATCTGCATAGTCCAGAAAGGAAGCTCCCCACTCCATCGCAACCACCTCCAGTGGATGCTCAATTGGCCACACTCGCCTAGCAAATATAGCTCTTGACTATAGTGGTGCACCAGCTACAGAATCAGCACCGATCCCTGGCCACCCACCAACAGTCAGGGACTCCCACAGCCCAAGCCGCCGGATCCCACGATAGCCTGCGGTCCTTCCAAGGAAGGCCATCACTACCGCGAGCCACAATAGATCGCCGAGGAAGCCACCGGATCCCAGCAAAGAGATAGTGGACTGGGTCAGCCGACCAGGAGAGTCGATCCCCGACCTTCGAGCAGGCTATTGTCAAACACCATCGAGGTCATAGGGGCAAGGCCTCCTGTTGCGACCCCCCTCAGCTACCACCTTCACCTCCTCCGTCAGCCTCAGTGGAGGGTTCAACCGACGAGGCCATCAAGTGCATGGTAGAAAGGCACCTGGAAGAACAGGAGCATAAGCTAGAGGAGCTATCCCACCAATTTATGAATTTGCAAGGCTCCTCGGGCGAGCCTGCGGGCTATGATGCCTATCCCCCTTTCTCTTAAGAGATCCAAGATGAATCAATCCCGGGTCGGTTCCCATGCCACAGGTAGATCCTTATGATGGGACCACTGACCCCCTGGACCACCTTGAGAGCTACAAAGCCCTCATGAGGGTCCAAGGGGCGACCGATGCTCTCCTCTGCATCACTTTTTCAGCTACCCACCAGAAGGTGACTCGAGTCTAGTTCACCTGCCTCGAGCCTAAAAGCATAAGCTCTTTCGCTTAGCTAGAGTGGAAGTTTGTGGCCCACTTTGATGCCTGTCGAAAAGTACCATGGGAGGCGGACAGCCTCTTCTCCATCAGGCAGCAAGACCACGAGCTCTTGTGGGACTACGTGGCCCACTTCAAGGTTGCCGCACTAGAGATTTACAACCTGGATGAGCCAGTTGCCATGCTGGCACTGAAGGGGGGGCTCAAGACTTTCCACCTGACCTACTCCTTGGACAAGAAGCTCCCAAAAATATACTTCAAACTCCTCCTCCATGTTCACAAGTACATCCACATCGAGGAGGCAGACCATACGATGAGGGAGCTGATGGGAAGCCATTGAAGAACCCATCTCCCGAGGAGACGTCTGGGGTGCAGAAGCCTAGACCGGCCACCCAAAATTTCGCCAGGGGTCGAAGCCAAAGAGCGGCCTCATTCTCGAAGAAAGATACACTCCTCTCCTAGCCCCGAGGATGAAGATCCTCATGGAGATTAAGTGTGAGCGCTACCTGCATCGCCCACCCCCGCTGAGACCGTCTAACGATCGCGACAAGATGAAGTACTACTAATTCTACTACGACCATGACCATGACACCAAGGAGTGTCGCACCTCAAAAGGAAGATTGAAGACCTCATAAGGAGGGGCTACCTCGAAAAGTTCGTGGGGGGTAAGACCCCGACGGAATCTCAAGCACTCGCTACTCTCCCTCCGGTCCCTGCAGTCGACAACTAGCCTTCCGAGAAGCCTATGGGGATGATCTGTTGGGGAATCGAGCGCGCCCCCAAGAGGGCCCGGGGAGGAGAAAATTTGAAAAATGTACTTTCCTTTATGGGGGAGAGGGAATCCGGGAATGAAAATGTAAATAATGATGCCGTGGTTGTCGAGATGATGATCGCCAAGCATCATGTAAAATGGATTATGGTCGATAGTTGAAGTTTGACTGATATCCTTTTTTACAATGCTTTCTCCAGGATGAATCTGTCCTCTGCTCAACTTAGGCTTGTGCACACCCCCCTCGTTGGTTTTACAGGAGACTCTATAGGAGTCGAGGGGGAGATCACCCTCCTTGTTACTGCTGCGATGCCACCTCGGCAGAGCACCGTCATGATGACCTTCACGATTGTTAGGCTTCCCTTAGCCTATAACATGATCCTTGGCCTTCCCAGGCTTAATCTGCTCGACACAGTCATTTCCACCAAGTGGCTATTGGTGCAATTTCCTACTCCTTATGGTGTTGGAGAAATGAGGGGGGTACCTCAACCGATCCAACACTATCTCCAAGCCATTCCTGGGGCCAAAACCTTCAAAGAAGATCCTAGTGCCAACGACCTCGACCAAAGGGCACAGGACCCCAGACGTGGCCCGGTCAAGCGCCTGCTATCATATCGACTTGGAGCCGACCCGGTGAAGATGGTGCAAATTGGGGCCCAACTGCAAGAGGAGGAATGGGCCCACCTGCTGGAATTCCTTCGAGCGAACACAGACATGTTCGCTTGGATGGTGGCTGATATGCCCGGGATTCTTCCTGACATCATCACCCACAAGTTGAGCATCGATCCAAAGTACCATCCTGTTCGGCAGAAGAAGAGAAGCTTCACCTCGGAGAGGCAATGGGCGATCAATGAGGAGGTGGACAAGCTCCTGGCGGTTGGCTTTATCCGTGAAGTACAACACCCTAGCTGGCTAGCAAATATAGTCATGGTCAAGAAGAACAATGGGAAGTGAAGATTCTGTGTGGACTACATCGACCTCAATCGAGCCTGTCCAAAGGATAGCTTCTCTCTATCGAAGATCGACCAATTGGTGGATGCCACCTCGGGGCACTGCTTGCTCTCCTTTATGGATGCATTCTTGGGATACAATCAAATCTGGATGCATCCCGAGGATGAGGAGTACAATGCCTTCATCACCAAGAGGGGGACGTACTGCTATCGGATGATGCCTTTCAACTTGAAGAATGCTGGCACCATGTACCAGTGGCTGGTCAACCGGGTCTTCAAGGTCCAGATTGGACAAAACATGCAAGTATACATGGACGACATGCTCGTTATGAGCAAGCCAAAGTCAGACCACGTCGCCACCTAGCGGAGACCTTCCACAACCTTTGAATGCACAAGATGAAGCTGAATCCGGTGAAGTGCACCTTCGGCATAGCGACAGGGAAGTTTCTTGGTTTCATGGTCACCCAGAAGGGAATCAAAGCAAACCTGGAGAAGCTCCAGGCAATCATCGACAAGGAGCACCCCACCTCGAAGAAGTAGGTCCAGCACCTGATGGGCCGGATTATGGCCTTGAGCCAGTTCATTTTGAGATCGGCTAACCGTTGCTTACCTTTCTTTAAGGTGCTACGCAAAGTTCACGACTTTGACTGGACCGAAGAATGCAAAGCAGCCTTTGAGGAATTGAAGAATTTCTTGGCATCACCACCCCTACTCTCTAGGCTGGAAGAAAGAGAAGAGCTCGTGTTGTATCTGGCAGTTACCTCGGGGGCAGTCAGCTTGGTTCTTGTCCACATAGATGAGGACGGATCCCAAAAACTAATGTACTATGCCAGCAAAATCCTCGAGATGCAGAGATCAGGTACACCCACTCAGAAAAGTTAATTTTGGTCCTTATAATGTCTGCCCAGCACCTCAGGCTGTACTTCTAAGTGCACCCGATCGTGGTCTTGATGGACCAACCACTGAGGGCCGTGCTTAGTCACCCCGACACATCTGGATGCTTGGTCAAGTGGGCATTGCAACTCAGTGAATTTGACATCGCGTACTGGTCGAGGTCATCTCAGAAAGCCCAAGTGTTGGTCGACTTCCTGATCGAGTGCGTGGGACTTGCCGAAGAGCCTGAGCAGACCACCTCGAAGCATCAAGTGGAGCCCGAGGCCGAGGAGGAGTCTTAGGATCTCCGCGTGGATGGCACATCCAATGCGGGTAGGAGCGGGGCAGGCCTCATCCTTGCTAACGATGATGAGATTGTAGCCGAGTGTGCACTCTATTTTCAATTCACGGTGACCAACAATCAGGCAGAGTATGAGGCACTCCTCGCAGGGCTAAGAGTCTCTCGCGAGCTGGGTATACCCAACCTGAAGGTCTTCACCGACTTCCAGCTAGTAATCGGGCAGGTCTTAAGAGAGTATGAGGCCCGAGATCCTCAGATGATGAAGTACCTAGAGCAGGTCCATTCTAGCACGATGGGTTTTCGGCACTTCAGCATCTCCCACATCCCTCTGGAGAGAATGCTCATGCTGATGCCCTGTCAAGGCTCGCGACCTTGCCGACTCATCACTTGGGCACGCCCACATTGAGTACCTGGAAAGTCCAAGCTACAAAGCTCCATGAGAAGTCCAGTAGGTCACCCCGGAGCCCAACTGGATAGACCATTACATCAGATATATCACCGAGGGCACCCTATCAGAGGATCGAACGAAGGCCAGCCTCGTCAAGAAGAAGGCTGTGTGATTCGTCCTGATGGACGGGCAACTCTACCATAGATCCTACTCTTATCCGCTCTTGAAGTACCTGAGACCTACAGAGGCGACCTTCGTGCTCCAAGAAATACACGAAGGCCTCTACGAGAATCACGTCGGAGGGAGGACATGGCATACAAGGCCCTCCATTAAGGATACTACTGAAAAACCATAAGGATGGACGCTGCCAACTTCGTGAAGAAGTATGACCATAGCCAGTGCAATGCCCACATACAGCGTCAACCAACAACGCCAATCTCCCAACTCTCTCGCCCTGGCCTTTTGCCCAGTGGGGGATAGACATCCTTGGTCCATTCCCTCCTGCATCCGGACAATGCCAGCTCTTGATAGTGGCTATTGATTACTTCATCAAATGGATAGAGGCGGAGTCGCTAGCACGGATTACCGAAGCCAAGGTCTGCCAGTTCTTCTGGAAGTCGATTATCTGTCATTTTAGACTCCCCCACAACATCATCACCAACAATGGGCAGCAGTTCGATAATCGAGAGTTCGAAGAGTTTTGCATTGACCTCGGTGTTCAACATCGCTTCACCTCAATGGTGCACCCCCAGACCAATGGACAGGCCGAGGTGACCAACCGAACAATCCTCCAGGGACTCCGAACTAGGCTAGACCAGGCCAAGGGTAGGTGGGCAAAGGAACTCCCTAGCATCCTTTGGGCCTACCATACAACACCCAAGATGGCCATGGATGAGACGCCCTTCAGCCTTGTCTTCAGCACCGAAGCTGTCATCCCGGTCGAACTTGGTATGCCCACACTGCAGGTGGAATAGTATGATGAGGCAGAGAATCCGGCCCACCTTCTTCTTAACTTGGACCTCCTTGAGAAAATGACAGACAAGGCTCGACACCAAAAGGTGGCCTACCGGCAGCGCGTAGCTCAGTATTACAATGTGCGGGTGAGGCCAAAGATCTTCTACCCAAGCAACCTGGTGCTGCACCGGTGATGCAAAACCTATGTATGCATGCAAATATATTTTTTTATATTTTTTTATTCAAGTTGTGAATCTAATCCTGAAGAGTAGATCAAGTATTTAAAAAAGGAAAACTATGCAAGAAAGAAACTAAAAGCATGCAAATAGGACCTAAGAGCAAAGGAAAGAGAAGGACCGCCGAGGCTGAGAAGTCTCTGGTGGGCTAGTTCTTCTACAATAATGCTACTGGTGGCAGAGAGATGTACCTGGAATGTCTGAAGCGCCTGATGAAGATCGCAACGAAGAAATCACTCGTCCTCGATGGATGCGGCCTGGAAAATCAAGCTAGAAACCCGCAGATTCTTGGCTTTCTGCTCAGTGATCCGATTGAGGCCTGGCTGGAGTTGTTGGATTCGTCGGAGTCGAGGGACCTATAAACGACCTATCAGGGGTTAGGAAACTTAAGGAAGAAAAAGAAAATAAGAGAAAACAACAAAGAGAAAGGAAGTTTTGGAGTGGACGGCCAAGGTTTGGAGGACAAGCTGGCGGCAGGAATTTGTTGTAACACCAGAAAGAAGAAGACACCAATAAACCCCTTAAGCACACAGTAGGGTAGCATACAGCAGTTATAGAAAACTCAATTATCATTCATATATCAAAAGTTAACTCTCATACAAGAGACTAGGGTCTTTTAAATAGACCCACAGTCTTAGGCTCCAAGTAAGGATACAAAAGTAATTACATAAGAGTTTTATTTCCACCCAAACCCTAGCTAGAAAATAAGGAAATCCAGGGTAGAAAAAATCCCTACAATCTCTCCCTCTCTCCTTTCCTTGGTCGGCCAAGAGGATGACTTTAAGTGGCCGACCAAGGGTGGTCACTATAAGCTCTTGGCGCCCTAGCTCCCTCCTGGGCCTGGGCTGGCCCAATTTTGCTTCCGGCTGGTCCAGGGCTTCAGGGTTTCTGATTTCTCCTCCTAGGATCTTCAAATCTTCAAGCTGGGTTGGATTTGGGCTACTCTTCCTTGTCTTCAATCTGATTGGGGTCTTCACTTGTATGATGTGGTCTTGAGTCTTCAATATATTTGGACAGGACTCAGAAAAATAAAAATTAGCTCAACATGAGCTGACTAGCACTGGACTAGACTAGCTCAACATGAGCTGACTAATACAGGACTCAAATAAAGACAACTTAGATGAACTAAGCTTTATTAAAATGGACTTGAAAGTAGCTAAGTGATCCACAGAGAGTTGAGAAGCCTCTATCTTATTCTGGTGCCTCTGGTGTCCGCACAAATTCTCCCAAGGTGGGAGGAACTCGATCCTGTCGAGTGAAAATCAAGCTGGCTCATATATCTCTCGAAGAGGTCTGGGTTGAGGCATTGAAAGTCCTCTCGAGAAATTCATGAATCATCCGACTCTAGCTAGCCTTGCCATTGGACCAAGAAGCGTTGATAACCGCGACCCCAGGTCGTTAAGGCTTGATCGTCTAGGATATGCTCGATCCGTTCTCCTCTCTCAGGCCAATTAATTGGTGGACACTCTGGGCTAGGGTCGCTCTCAATGGAAGGAATAGGTCCAAAGGCCTCACTAGGTATCGCTACCAGTTCCCTGTACTCAACCAAATCTACGATATTGAAGGTAGAACTAATGCCCAGATTCGAAGGCAAATCTAACACATAGGCATTTGGTCCAACCCTCTCTATCACTCTAAAAGGTCCGGCTGTGCGAGCATGAAGTTTCTTAATGATCCCGGGAGGGAACCTCTCAGGCCTAAGCCTAATCATGAAAGAATTCCCTACATTAAATTCCTTGATCCTTCTTTGAGAATTAGCCAGTTTCTTATATGTTTCGTTACTTAGATTTATTTTTTGGCTAATGTCCTTATGCAAGTCTCTAATATGCTGTGCGAATGATTCTGCAGACTCTGAGACTCGTCCATGAACAGGTAAAGGAATCAGGTCAATGGGGCGATTAGGCTTGTACCCATGGACTATCTCAAAAGGACTCTTGCCCGTTCTATTCACTGAACTATTGTAGGCAAACTCTGCTCTAGGCAACAATACATCCCAAGTTCCAATGTATTCACCTACCAGGCATCTAAGGAGGTTTCCTAAACTATGGTTCACCACTTCAGTTTGGCCATCTGTTTGAGGGTGGTAGGCTGTAGAAAACTTAAGCTTGGTCCCTAACAGGTGCCACATGATTTTTCAGAAATAACTGGTGAACCTAACATCACTATCAGATATGATGGTCTTGGGTAGGCCATGGAGTCTAACCACATGATCTAAGAAAAGCTTGGCTACTCTAGACACATCAAAGGTCTGGGAACAGGGAATGAAGTGAGCCATCTTAGAGAACCTATCGACCACTATAAAGATAAAATCATGTCTCTTCTGGATCTTAGGTAATCCTAACACGAAGTCCATACTTAGGTCCTGCCAAGGGTGATCAGGCACTGGTAAAGGTGTGTAGAGACTATTATTTTGCTTCTGCTATTTTGCAATAGTACAAGTTCTACACCTGGCTACAATCTATGCAACATGCCTTTTCAATCCTGGCCAAAAGAACTGATCCTCTATCACTAAGATTGTCTTATTTCTACCATAGTGACCAGCTAAACCTCCAGCATGGGTCTCCCAAATTAGGAACTCTCTAAGGGAAGTTCTAGGTATATAGAGTCGATTATTTTGGAAAAGGTAGCCATCCTGAATGGTATACTCACTATGGATATTGGATGGTCCTAGCCTGAGGGTCTGGTAAATGTCTCCAAAGTATGAGCAGGTTTCATATTCATCCTTTAACCTATCAAATCCTATGACTTGGGTGCTAATTGATCCTAACAGTAAAGACCTATGGCTCAGGGCATCTGCTACCTTATTTTTAATACCGGCATGGTGCTTTAGGACAAAGGTGTAGACCTGAATGTACTCTATCTATTTACCATGCCATGGGTTAAGTTTCTTTTGGGAGTTTAGGAACCGGAGTGCCTCATGGTCAAAGAATAAGACAAACTCCTGTGGTAGTAAGTAATGTCTCCAATATTTAAGGATCTGGACTACCGCATAAAATTCTTATTATAGATAGAGTACTTAAGTTTAGCCTCATTCAGCTTCTCACTGAAGAAGGCTACAGGGTGATTCTCTTGACTAAGTATCCCACCTATTCCTACTCCCGAGGCATCGCAAGCGACCTCAAACATCTTAGTGAAGTCAGGTAATCTAAGGATGGGTGCATGGGTCATCTTATCCTTAAGCTCTAGGAAGGCCTTATTAGCTGCTTTGGTCCACTCAAATGTATCCTTCCTAATGCAATCAGTGATAGGTGCGATGACTGTACTAAAACCCCTAATAAATCTCCTGTAAAAGATTGCTAGGCCATGGAAACTATGCACATCGTGGACACTAGCGGGTGTAGGCCACTCAACAATTGCCCTAACCTTTTCAGGATCTGCAGAAATTCGCTCAGGGGTGACAACAAAACCTAGGAAGATAACCCTATATGTCATGAACTCACATTTCTTAAAGTTGGCATAGAGGCTATTCTCCCTAAGGGTCTGGCATACTAGTCTCAGATGACTAAGGTGGTTCTTCTTAGTCCTGCTATAAATCAAGATATCATCAAAGTAGACCATAACAAATTTTTTGATATACTCTTTCAGGACCTGGGTCATAATCCTCATAAATGTACTTGGTATTTTGGAAAGTCCGAAAGGCATCACAACCCACTCAAACATGCCATCCTTAGTCTTGAATGCAGTTTTCCACTCATCCCCAAGTTTAATCCTAACCTGATGATAGCTGCTCTTAAGGTCTATCTTTGAGAAAACTTTGGCTCCAGCCATCATGTCTAACATATCATCCAATCGGGAGATGGGAAACCTATATTTCACAGTTATTTAGTTGATGGCTCTACTGTCTATACACATTCTTTAGGTACCATCTTTCTTAGGGATCAATAGAGCAGGAACTATACATGGACTCAAGCTCTCCCTAATGAAACCCTTCCTAAGTAATTCTTCCACTTGTTTCTGTAATTCTTGATGCTCACTAGGGTTCATTCTATAGTGAGGAAGGTTAGGTAAAGTGACTCCTAGGACTAAGCCTATTGCATGTTGGATGTCTCTAAGGGGTGCTAATTGATCAGGTAAATCATCAGGGAAGATATCCTCAAATTCTTTCAGAGCCTCAACAATTTCTCTAGGGTGTTCCTTTTGGGTCGGCTCATGTATTTCTTTGGTGATCAAGATCCAAATAGGGTTACCCTCAGCAATTTCTCTTTCTAACTCCCTAGCCTTAATCAGATTAACTCCAGGTTTCTTGTCCTTAAGGCTACTAGAACCCCTCTTAACTGGGTCTTTAGGGGGAACTAGGTGGATAACAAATTTATTCCCATGGTAGTTAAAAGCACAAACATTGGTTTGACCATACAGGGTTGCATCATGATCAAAAATCCAAGGTCGAAATAGAATGATACTACTCACTTCCATGGGGATGACATCACACCAAATCTTTTTCTCATAGGTTTGCAGTCTAACTAAGATTTGGCACCTAGCTTGAATATGGATGGAGGTAGAGTCTACCTAAGAAACTTTATAAGGGCTAGGATGGGCAACTATGGTCAATCCTAAAGATTTAACTGTGTTGGCAGAGATGGCATTGACACAACTCCCACTGTCTATGATGATCTTAAGTACCTTACCCCCTACCTTAATAAAAGTCTGTAGGATGCTAGTCCTATGCCAATCTTCCTTAATTGGGGTTTGGGTTAAGATGCACCTAACCACTCCTAATTGGTTCTCAGACTCAGGTCCCTCCTCCTCACCTTCATACTCGTCTATCAACTGATCATCAGCCTCATAAATCTCTCCCTCAGGTTCAGCTACAGGTTCAGGCTCTTCTTCCACTAGCTCACCTAAGTGTAGGGCAGCTGGGCATTGGTGTATAAAGTGGCCTAGGTTCTTACATCTAAAACAGATCTTCTAGGGATTGTTACTCCTATGGACCTCTACAGGTTTTTCTCTATCATCTCTACGGGTCAAAGGAGTACTCGGTTGGGGTCGACTCGGGTCAGGATGACTCAGATTGGATCGACTTGGATTAGGTCGGCTAGGGCTGGGTCAGTTCTATTGGGACTAGCTAGCTCCTGGATATTGACTAGGGTATCTAGTGGGCTCAGGTTTACGGTAGATGGGCCCTCTTTAAAAATGCTCATGATCCCTAGCAATCTGGTAAGCATAGTCCAGGTCTCTAACCTCTCTCATGTAGAGCTCCTTCTTAATTTCATCTCTCAGTCCAGCCCTAAACCTAGACATAACAACATCCTCAGACTCATTTAAATCACATCGCATAGAATACTCATCAAATTTTGCGATGTACTCATCAATACTCCTGCTACCCCGATTCAGTCGATGCCACTGATCCAGTAAACCACAACGATATGAAGGTGGAACGTATTTTGACCTAAGCTTACCCTTCATGGCCCACCGGGTAACTATAGAATCATGCCCTCCTAGTCTAGGGGTTCTCTCAACACTAGCCTAATGTAACCTAGCCTCCCGGACCAACTTAAGCTTAGCAGACCTAAACTTACGCTCCTCCGACATATCGTACCACTTAAAATATTGATCAATCTCTCCCTCCCAATCTATATAGACCTTAGGATCAAGACAACCATCAAAAGTGGGGACATCAAGCTTAATGTGTTTATAGGACCTGTCTTCCTGGTCTACAAAATATTGATTGGGTCTTCTAGGATGAACCTCTGGGATTGGATCATGATGATGGGCTCTCCTAGATTCAACCTCAAGGTATGGATCAGGGTTTGGGGTCCTCCTAGGTTCAGTATCATTGTGTGGGTCATGGCGAGGGGTTCTCCTAAGATGGGGAGGTGACTCAAGTTCTGGTTCAGACTGGGTCCTACGTGTCTCTTCCAGGGTTCCTAGTCGGGCAACTATTTGATAAGTCTAAGATTAATGGATTGGGCTAGTTGATCAGTAAGGGCTTTCATTTGGGCTTCAAAGTTATCCATGGGTTCAGCCATAAGTGGAGATGGTGGATGATATGATGCTCCTGATCTAGTGCTCATACAAGACTCGAGCAGACCAACTACAGCTCCCTAGACCTAGAGTCCAAACTAAATGCTCAATCAGGGTGGCAAACTAGCCTATAGTAATCCTATACTCAGCCAAGCAGGTGTAAGGGGAGTGTTAGATCCCTGATTACCAATCCTAGACACCAATCAGAGATTGACCAGGTAGGCGGACCAGCACACAAGCCCTTAGGGACTGAATCCCTAAACCACCATTCTAGACACTAAGCATAAGGCACACACAGGTTAGCTTGACACAGTAATCTGACACTTAGCCTGGACCCGACCAGTTGATGTCCCTAGCACACTAGGGCAAAATTAAGTCTGGTTAATTTTAAGTTAGGCTTAGGATGGAATGCAAAGATGGTGGTTTTGGGCTAAGGAAAGGTAATGACCTCCTTCCCTTATCTGGCATAAAGAGAGTGCCCTTAAAGTAAATTATGCAATGATGGCAAGCAGATGAGATGCACATTAGGGTTTAGATGTTTTTAGTATTTTTGATTATATGTAATTTTTTTTATTTTAGAATTTTCTTAAACAGGAAGATATTTGTAGATTATGCTCTAATATGCAGGAGACATACTAAAAATGAAAGATATGCAAAGGAATACTAAACAAAACCCTAAATCTTCCAAAATTGCCTTGCTGAAAAAAATAGAGCCAAAAATTTGTAGGTTGTATTTCGACCTGCAGAAACTACACAAATCGAAATAAAATCTGCAAAAATTCTTTAAATTACTTTGAATTTTGAAGAATCCAGAAAAATAAATTTCAAGATTTTTGGAGTTCTGAACAGGGAGAAACAATTAAAATAATAAAGTATATTTAAAAAGGATCGAAAATGAAAAATCCTAAGAACTCCTTGTGTTCTTCTTCACCGGTCAATTCACAGCGGAACCCCTACCTCCATAGGAGTTCCTGTGGATTGAAAAAGAGGGTTTCAAAGTCCTAATAATCTCCATGACTGAACGACCATGGTGAAGCACCCGATCCGAGTATCCAAAGAGAACTGAGCCCGAACAGACTCTGATACCAAATTGATGCGGAACCTATGTATGCATGCAAATATATTTTTTTTATACTTTTTTATTCAAGTTGTGAATCTAATCTCACAGAGTAGATCAAGCATTTAAGAAAGGAAAACTATGCAAGAAAGAAACTAAAAGCATGCAAATAGGACCTACGAGCAAAGGAAAGAGAAGGACCGTCGAGGCTGCGAAGCCTCGGTTGGGCTAGTTCTTCTACAATAACGCTACTCGTGGCAGAGGGGTGTACCTGGCAACATCTGAAGCACCTGATGAAGATCGCAGTGAAGAGATCACTCATCCTCGATGGATGCGGCCTGGAAAATCAAGCCAGAGACCTGCGGATTCCTGGCTTTCTACTCGGTGATCCGATTGAGACCTGGATAGAGTCGTTGGATTCGTTGGAGTCGAGGAACCTACAAATGACCTATCAGGGGTTAGGAAACTCAAGGGAGAATAAGAAAATAAGAGAAAACAACAAAGAAAAAGGAAGTTTTGGAGTGGGCGGCCAAGGTTTGGAGGACAGGCTGGCGGCAGGAATATGTTGCAACATCGGGAAGAAGAAGATACCAATAAACCCCTTAAGCACACAGCAAGGTAGCACACAGCAGTTATAGAAAACTCAATTATCATTCATATATCAAAAGTTAACTCTCATACAAGGGACTAGGGTTGTTTAAATAGACCCATAGTCTTGGGCTCCAAGTAAGGATACAAAAGTAATTACATAAGAGTCTTACTCCCACCCAAACCCTAGCTAGAAAATAAGGAAATCCAGGGTAGAAAAAATTCCTACAATCTCTCCCTCTCTCCTTGCCTTGGTCAGCCAAGAGGGTGACTCTAAGTGGCCGACCAAGGGTGGTCACCATAAGCTCTTGGTGCCCTAGCTCCCTCCTGAGCCTGGGCTAGCCCAATTTTGCTTCCGGCTAGTCCAGGGATTCAGGGTTTCTGATTTCTTCTCCTGGGATCTTCAAATCTTCAAGTTGGGTTGGATTTGGGATACTCTTCCATGTCTTCAATCTGATTGGACTTGGTCTTCACTTGTATGATGTGGTCTTGAGTCTTCAGTGTGTTTGGACAGGACTCAGAAAAATAAAAATTAGCTCAACATGAGCTGACTAGCACTGGACTGGACTAGCTCAACATGAGCTGACTAATACATGACTCAAGTAAAGACAACTTAGATGAACTAAGCTTTATTACAATGGACTTGAAAGTAGCTAAGTGATCCAAAGAGGGTGAGAAGCCTCTATCTTAGTTTGGATTGGGTCCAAGTCCAATTGAAGTCAACCTAGCTTTCAAGACCAAGTCAAGTTCCTTATGGACCAACCCACCTCTTTCACTTGGAAAGATGCCAACACAGGTGCCACCTCAGCCACCTATGTGGCGCCACATCAATTGCCACTTGGGCATCCAAGGAAGGAAACAAGGAGGCGCCCTCATGCATTCCACACGCCCTCTCCATGCCTTTTTCTCTTGGGCAACCTTGGAAGGAGGAGACATCATCCCCCTCTTCCCTCCCCCACATCACGCCATGATCCATCAATAAATGGGGAATTAAAGATTCTTGAAGAGACCAAGCCACAAAGCAAGCCATTTTCCAAGCCTTCTTCCCAAAGTAGTCACACAAGAAAGGAAGGTCAAGGAGCACATTCCCCATTCCAAGCCATCAAATTTGCAACGCCCAAAAGCTCCCTCCTTGGTCGGCCATGACTCACTCCATCTAGGCATGGAAGAAATCAAAGGGAGACACATCCCTTGAAGTAAGCCTTGCTCCATGTTTTCTTCCCAAAGTGAGCATGCAAAGAAGGAAGTCTAAAGGCCAATCCCCCTCTCGAAGCCCTCCCACATGCCATGCCAATCTCCTCCTCCCTTTTGGTCGGCCATGAAGATCTTGCCACATCTATGTGGGCGCCAACTTTTGGGGTTGTAATTTGGGTTCAAGGATTTTGAATTATTTTGAATTCAAATGAGCCTTGGGTGCCTATTTAAAGGACCCAATCCCTCCATTGTAAAGCTATTGAATGATTAATGAAAAAGAGATTGAGTTTTCTATCCTCCAACCCTTGTCTCCTAGACTAGGTTTGAGTGAAATTACCTTCGTCCCCAGGGACGTCGAGTGGTGTGAGGCCACCTGTCCGTCGCCCCAGGGCATCGCGAGTCCTTCGTCCTCCTGGACGTCGAGTGGTGTGAGGCCACATTCCTTCGTCCTCCGTGACGTCGCAGGGTGCGAGGCTCCAAGTTATCTCCAACTTCAACTTTGGAATCTAGCCAGACGCCGGGCTCGAAGCTCCTTCTCAACTCCCTCTCAGTTCCTTTCCATGCATCTCCACATCTCGCTGATCCTTCTTTGTTTGCCTACAGGTCCTCCCTAGCATCTCGGGCATCGAAGACAGTCAGCTTTGCCATCGTGACCTCCCGACCCAAAGCCAGTGCTTCCAAGGGTTCGACTGCTCGGGCATCCAGGCCGCATCCGTCGAGTTGAGCGATCTCTGCACTGGGCGCTTCAGAAGTGTGAGGTTTGCTTTCTCTTTATCTCCTAAGTAGGTATTGTATGTCGAGCTAGTCCTACCAGGGTTTCTTAATCCCGGGGTCCTGTTCTCATTTTCACTTTTAGGGCTTTGAACTGCTAGCATAAGCTTACATTACTCTTCTTTCGTATTTCTTGCCTTTGCTTGTGATCGAGAATCAAACCCTAAGAAAAACAACAAAAAACTCATCAACCCTAAAAAAACAAAAAAAGAGAGAAATTTCTTGCATCATAAGCATCCATCCCAGCATCCCTAGCCTGGCCCAAATTCCACATCAATCTTGGTATCAGAGCAAGGCTAGGACTAGTGTATTTGTTTCATTTTCTGCATTCTAGTCAGTCTGTATATGGTCTGATCATTGGATTGTTTCTCTCTGTAGAGATATCTAAATTTTGTGATTTCTATTTTGTTAGATCGCATTAATTTTAAAGTATTTTTTTCTATTTTCTCAAATTTTATTTCAATTTGTAGAGTTTTCTACAAGCCAAAATACTACCTGAGAAAATCTCAGGTCTGAAATTTCAGCAAGCATCTCATCTTTTGATTCATTCATCCATCTAGCTTATTTCTTGCATGTTTTAATTCCTGCATTTTGTTTAGCATTCACCCATCTAAAAGACACAAAAGAACATGAAAAAATTTTAAGTCATTTCATTAGTCATTATTGTGCTTCATTTTATATAACTTATCTTAAGGGCGTCAAATTAACATAGAGTCAGGATTTCATTACCTGTCCCTAGCCCTAAAACCACCACCCGGCATATCAAACCCTAGCCATTAACTAAAATCAATTAGATGTTTAATCTGCTCTAGTGAGCTAGGGACACCCACGAAGTCGGGTCGACCCAAGTGCCGAGCCAAGCTAGATTGCTTGTTGGTGTGTGCTTGAGTAGCTGGTGTCTAGGCAAGTGGTTCAGGGACTAGAGCCCGAAGGGAAGTGGGTTGGTTCGCTTACCTGGCCAATTTCTAATTGGTGTCTAGGCAAGTAAAGAGGAACCTCCACTAACCTTACACTTACCTGGCCAGGTGCCAAGTTACTGCTTTCAGGTTCATCTTCTTGACTTTACATTTGGAGAGATCTCCTAGGTCTAGCAAACCATAGTATCGTTTTGTTACATGTGCACTAGATCAGGAACCTCTTTTCACCCACCTTCTCCACCCTCTACCAAAACCATGGAACAACTGCGAGCTGACATTGGAGCCCTAACTCAATCCATGACTCAATTAAGCAACCAGTTGAATAATAGATGTGATCAAATAGAGGCCAAACTAGGACCCATTGAGGAAGCCGCTAGGCTCCGTGATCATTTCCAAAGAGCTCCCGCCTACAGAAGACCTGAGCCCTTTAGGAACCAGAGCCATATCCCCGGATCCACCCAAGGTTACAGCCAGGCTTACCCAAGTCGACCAAGCCTAGCCCGACCCAGTCCTAGTCTTCCCAGTTTGAATCGACTCCAATACAATAGAGAGGACAAGGGTGAGGCTATTGAAGTGCAGAGGAGACCCGATCCCCAAGGTAACAGCTATAGATACCATAACTTAGGCATTTTGCTAGTCAGTGCACCGCCCCTGCCCTACTTATGGATGAACCGACTGAAACTGAACCCGAACCCATTGTTGAACCTGAGGAAGACTTGAAGGTTGAACCCAGTGAAAATCTAGGGAAAGAAACTCCTAAGCCCATTAAAGAATTGAAAGAAAGCATCTATGAGTCAAGTTTAGTAGAAGATGGGCTCGAGGGTGAAATCACTGAGGAATCCAAAAAAAATGATCCTGAACCCACTACAAAATTTGAAGAGGAAATGACCGAGCCAGGATCACATCTAGTAAATAAACATGAGGATTCACCAATCTTTTCCACAGGAGTTCAGGAACCAACCCTTAATGAACCGATCCAAAGAGAACATCCTCAAGAGATGGTTGAAGCTCGGAAAGAAATTGAGGATGAAGTTCCCGATGAGTTACCTGATCAACTTCCACCCCTGGGAGACATCCATCATGCTATAGACGTGGTCCCAGGATCCTCTTTAACAGACCTTCCTCACTGTGGGATTGACCCTAGCGAGCCCCAAGATCTACCGGAATAAGTGGACCATATGACACCTATAGAACGATGCCCAAGTTTTAAGGTCATCCTGAATAACCTAGGTCTGTTTTATGTTTTCCATAAGCCACCCCAAGACTCCGATTCCTATTTCCTACCCTTTCCTGAACCCTCTCACATTTCTAGAGCCATGGGGTTACTTTTTATTGAGATTACCAGAATGCGTGACTCCTTAGAGCCCATCCCTTTTGCCCTCTACTTCTGGTATACTTTATGGCATCTGCTAGGGATCCTTAATAATTTTTCTTGTGCATGCCAGACTAGGGTCAAACCTAGAGAGTCAAAAGTCTGTTAGGTTTAGACCCTAGGAGTCCAATAAATTTTTTTCTCAATAAGATTGCATAGTTGAGTCTACATTTTGCATCATGTTAGGATTATGCATTAAATACAATTTTTAAAATAATTTAGCTGATTCCCAAAAGCGAGCCAAAGAGTTTGAGATAAGGGATTTTGTAATGATTAGGCTCTGACCTGAACGGTTTCCACCGAGAACCGTTAAGAAGCTTCATGCTCATGGGGCGGGTCCCTTTAAATTGATTAGGAGAATGGTGCCTATGTACTAGAATTACCTCCGGATTATGGAATTAGCTCGACATTCAATATCTCTGACTTAGTCGAGTATAGAGAACCCGCAAACATACCCAGTGAGCTGTTTGAGCCTGACCTCCCTTTTGAGAGTGAACTTGAACTGAGTGTCCTCATCCAAATATACCTGAGCGAGGAGAGCGAATCAAGCATGTTCTGGATAACCAAGCCATCACTACCCAGGGCAAAGGCTATCAACGTTACTTGGTCCGATTGCAAGATCGACCCGAATCTGATGACTCGTGGATCACACCGGAGGACTTGCAATGCATCGACCCCGACATCCTGGAGAGGTACCAAAGCCAAACTAACCCTTACTCGATAGGGTCGAGTTCCTCCCACCCCGGGAGAATTAGTATGGGCACCAGGATCCGACAGAGGCTCCTCAACCCTCTTTGGATCTCAGATTAGGGTTCCACTTCTATGAGTCTTGTAATAAGGCTATGAGCCAATGTAATTTCATAATTTCTAGTCATGTAACTAGTCTAAGTTTGTTTAATCTTGAACCTTGACCAATTTGGATCAAGTTAGGTCATGAGTCCTGTATTTATTTTTGGTTCGAGTCAGAGTTTGGATTGGGTCCAAGTCCAATTGAAGTCAACCTGGCTTTCAAGACCAAGTCAAGTTCCTTGTGGGCCAACCCACCTCTTTCACTTGAAAAGATGCCAACACAGGTGCCACCTCAGCCACCTATGTGGCGCCACATCAATTACCACTTGGGCAACCAAGGAAGGAAACAAGGAGGCACCCTCATGCATTCCACATGCCCTCTCCATGCCTTTTTCTCTTGGGCAACCTTGGAAGGAGGAGACATCATCCCCCTCTTCCCTCCCCCACATCATGCCATGATCCATCAATAAATGGGGAATTGAAGATTCTTGAAGAGACCAAGCCACAAAGCAAGCCATTTTCCAAGCCTTCTTCCCAAAGTAGTCACACAAGAAAGGAAGGTCAAGGAGCACATTCCCCATTCCAAGCCATCAAATTTGTAATGCCCAAAAGCTCCCACCTTGGTCGGCCATGACTCACTCCATCTAGGCATGGAGAAATCAAAGGGAGACACATCCCTTGAAGTAAGCCTTGCTCAATGTTTTCTTCCCAAAGTGAGCATGCAAAGAAGGAAGTCTAAAGGCCAATCCCCCTCTCCAAGCCCTCCCACATGCCACGCCAATCTCCTCTTCCCTTTTGGTTGGCCATGAAGATCTTGCCACATCTATGTGGGCGCCAACTTTTGGGGTTGTAATTTGGGTTCAAGGGTTTTGAATTATTTTGAATTCAAATGGGCCTTGGGTGCCTATTTAAAGGACCCGATCCCTCCATTGTAAAGCTATTGAATGATTAATAAAAAAGAGATTGAGTTTTCTATCCTCCAACCCTTGTCTCCTAGACTAGGTTTAAGTGAAATTACCTTCATCCCCAGGGACGTCGAGTGGTGTGAGGCCACCTGTCCATCACCCCAGGGCGTCGCGAGTCCTTCGTCCTCCTGGACGTCGAGTGGTGTGAGGCCACATTCCTTCGTCCTCCGTGACGTCGCGGGGTGCGAGGCCCCAAGTTATCTCCAACTTCGACTTCAGAATCCAGCCGGACGCCGGGCTTGAAGTCCCTTCTCAACTCCCTCTCAGTTCCTTTCCGTGCATCTCCATATCTCGCTGATCCTTCTTTGTTTGCCTACAGGTCCTCCCAGCATCTCGGGCATCGGAGACAGTCAGCTTTGCCATCGCGACCTCCCGATCCAAAGCCAATGCTTCCAAGGGTTTGACTGCTCGGGCATCTAGGCCGCATCCATCGAGTTGAGCTATCTCTGCACCGGGCACTTTAGAAGTATGAGGTTTGCTTTCTCTTTATCTCCTAAGTAGGTATTGTATATCGAGCTAGTCCTACCAGGGTTTCTTAATCCCGGGGTCCTGTTCTCGTTTTCACTTTTAGGGCTTTGAATTGCTAGCGTAAGCTTACATTACTCTTCTTTTGTATTTCTTACCTTTGCTTGTGGTCGGGAATCAAACCCTAAGAAAAACAACAAAACACTCATCAACCCTAAAAAAAAAAAAAAGAGAAATTTCTTGCATCATAAGCATCCATCCCAGCATCCCTAGCCCGACCCTAATTCTACATCACCAAGGTGGAAGAGCTCAGCACCGAGGTGACTCGGGAGAAGGAGCAGGTCCGAACCCTTCGGGCTCAGCTGGAGGCGACGAAGGGGCGGGCCACTACCATCGAAAGGAAGGCCACTGCCGTTGAAGAGAAGGCCGTGATGGTGGTTGACTCGATGGAGGCCATGAAGAAGGAGGCTACCGAGGCAGTGGCCAATTACAAGGCCTCGCCAGAGTTCGACGTCGAGTTCCACGAGCTGGACACAGACTCTTTCTTCAAAGGGTTCGTGTTCTGCCAGACCAGGGTGGCAAAGCTCATCTTGGACATGAACCTGGATGGGCTCGCCTTCCCGGCTGCTCCGTGTGGGAGCCCGACCTTGGCCTTGGTCGTATCGGAGGAGCCTGCGATCACCATCGACATAGCCCCGCCATCGAAGGTCCTAGATGTGGCCCCACCACCGGAGGTCCTAGAAGATGATGCCCCGATTGTGCACCATCTCGGGAAGGAGCCAGTTGAGTAGCTTAGGAACCTCCCTCCTCTGTACTTCTTTTTATTTTTTTGTCTGGGCTGCCCGGCCTGTCGGGGTCCAGAGATAATGTACAGACTTAAGAAATTTCCAATGAAATTTTCTTCTTTTACTTATTTGCTTGTGCACTTTCTGGATTCTCAATGCTCTGGCACTTTTCCTTCTTCTTCTTCTTAATTTCCCATGTATACATCTTTGTCGAGGCATCTTGCCTTTAGGCTTTAAGTCCTTGGGCTCTTTCCTGCTGAGCTTCAAGTATGCGGGTGGATAGGAAGGAAGTCTTTGACTTGCTCAGTTGTTCCCACCTCATGAGCAGTATGGCAATGGGGCTTCGCATGCCTCCTTTAAAGAGGTATGTTCGACCTCGGATGGAACCTTCTCCAATCATGGGTGACTATGTGGTGCTATGCTCGATGGGCTCGCCAGGTGACTATGTGGTGCCGGGCTTCAGGAGTTTCCGGGCTTGGATTGCCAGGCTTCAGGAGTTTCCGGGCTTGGAGTGACGGGCTTCAAGAGTTTCCGAGCTTGGAATGTCGGGCTTCAAGAGTTTCCAGGCTTGGAGTGCCAGGCTTCAGGAGTTTCTGAGCTTGGAGTGCCTAGCTTCAGGAGTTCTGGGCTTGCAGTGCCAAGCTTCAGGAGTTTTCGGGCTTGGAGTGCTGGGCTTCAGGAGTTTCCGGGCTTAGAGTGCCTGGCCTCAGGAGTTTCCGGGCTTAGCTTGCCAGACTTGGGGTCGGGTGGTGTGGGCACCAGGATCCGACAGAGGCTCCTCAACCCTCTGTGGATCTCAGATTAGGGTTTCACTTCTATGAGTCTTGTAATAAGGCTATGAGCCAATGCAATTTCATAATTTCTAGTCATGTAACTAGTTTAAGTTTGTTTAGTCTTGTACCTTGACCAATTTGGATCAAGTTAGGTCATGAGTACTGTATTTATTTTTGGTTCGAGTCTAAGTTTGGATTGGGTCCAAGCCTAATTGAAGTCAACCTGGCTTTCAAGACCAAGTCAAGTTCCTTGTGGACCAACCCACCTCTTTCACTTTGAAAGATGCCAACACAGGTGCCACCTTAGCCACCTATGTGGTGCCATATCAATTGCCACTTGGACATCCAAGGAAGGAAATAAGGAGGTGCCCTCATGCATTCCACATGCCCTCTCCATGCCTTTTTCTCTTGGGCAACCTTGGAAGGTGGAGACATCATCCCCCTCTTCCCTCCCCCACATCCTGTCATGATCCATCAATAAATGGGGAATTGAAGATTCTTGAAGAGACCAAGCTACAAAGCAAGCCATTTTCCAAGCCTTCTTCCCAAAATAGTCACACAAGAAAGGAAGGTCAAGGAGCACATTCCCCATTCCAAGCCATCAAATTTGCAACGCCCAAAAGCTCCCTCCTTGGTTGGCCATGACTCACTCCATCTAGGCATGGAAGAAATCAAAGGGAGACACATCCCTTGAAGTAAGCCTTGCTCCATGTTTTCTTCCCAAAGTGAGCATGCAAAGAAGGAAGTCTAAAGGCCAATCCCCCTCTCCAAGCCCTCCCACATGCCATGCCAATCTTCTCTTCCCTTTTGGTCGGCCATGAAGATCTTGCCACATCTATGTGGGCACCAACTTTTGGGGTTGTAATTTGGGTTCAAGGGTTTTGAATTATTTTGAATTCAAATGGACCTTGGGTGCCTATTTAAAGGACCCAATCCCTCCATTGTAAAGCTATTGAATGATTAATGAAAAAGAGATTGAGTTTTCTATCCTCCAACCCTTGTCTCCTAGACTAGGTTTGAGTGAAATTGCCTTCGTCCCCAGGGACGTCGAGTGGTGTGAGGCCACCTGTCCATCGCCCCAGGGCGTCGCGAGTCCTTCGTCCTCCTGGACGTCGAATGGTGTGAGGCCACATTCCTTCATCCTTCGTGACGTCATGGGGTACGAGGCCCCAAGTTATCTCCATCTTCGACTTCGGAATCCAGCCGGACGCCGGGCTCGAAGCCCCTTCTCAACTCCCTCTCAGTTCTTTTCCGTGCATCTCCATATCTCGCTGACCTTCTTTGTTTGCCTACAGGTCCTCCCTGGCATCTCGGGCATCGGAGACAGTCAGCTTTGCCATCGCGACCTCCCGACCCAAAGCCAGTGCTTCCAAGGGTTCGACTGTTCGGGCATCCAGGCCGCATCCACCGAGTTGAGCAATCTCTGCACCGGGGGCTTCAAAAGTGTGAGGTTTGCTTTCCCTTTATCTCCTAAGTAGGTATTGTATGTCGAGCTAGTCATACCGGGGTTTCTTAATCCTAGAGTCCTGTTCTCGTTTTCACTTTTAGGGCTTTAAACTGCTAGCGTAAGTTTACATTACTCTTCTTTCATATTTCTTGCCTTTGCTTGTGATCAGGAATCAAACCCTAAGAAAAACAACAAAAAACTTATCAACCCTAAAAAAAAAATAAAAAGAAATTTCTTGCATCATAAGCATCCATCCTAGCATCCCTAGCCCGGCCCTAATTCCACATCACTTGGCCTCCCTGGCCTTGAGCTCCTCAGCACGGCTTGTGGCCTGGTTCCTCTCCTGATCTAGGGACTCCTCTAGGCCCTTGAGGCACCTCTCGATGCCTGCCGCCTCGGTCCTCAATTCCCTGTTCTTCTGCTTGGCCCCCCAGGCCTCGTCTGTCTTCAGCTTGACCTCGGCCTTTAGCGAGTCAAGCTACAGCACCTTCTGCTGGTCCCTCTTGGCCCAGCTCTTACAATAGTCCCATATCAACAGAAGGTCCACCCCAAGCTGCACCAAGGAAATGTCAGCCAAAAGAAATGAGAGAAGAGAAAGGGAAAGAGGGAAAGTGTAGGATCGACGCCCCAACCAACTATCTAAAAGGAATGTTCCTATTTAGAAGTGGTGGTTTATCTTTCTTAAACCAAGCAGCGCAACAATCCCAGGGTGCACGAGTCGACCCCCCCACCGAGCACCTCAGCACCAACCCAACATACTATCACCGAGCTAGCTCTCGCCTGGGGACGAGCACCGTAGCACCATCCAAGGGGCATTGACGTGGCACCAGCCTGACCTTACCAGTAGCACTCACATACCCATGGGCCCAGACCCCCCATCCGGATGAACCAAGAGGGTGTGTGCTGGCCCACCCAGTAATCCTCCCAGCAAAAAACCCTTCGAGAATTATGCCTGCGGGGATTCGAACCCATGACCTCAATTTTGATACCAACTGTAGGATCAACGCCCCAACCAATTATCCAAAAAGAACTTCCCTATTTAGAAGTGATGGTTTATCTTTCTTAAAGCAGGCAGCGCAGCAACCCCAGAGCGCATGAGTCGACTCCCCCACCAAGCACCGCGGCACCAATCCAACATACTATCACCGAGCCGGCTCTCGTCTGGGGATGAGCATCGCAGCACCACCCAAAGGACGTTGACATGGTACCAGCCTCACCTTACCAGTGGTACCCACATACCCGTGGGCCCAGACCCCCCATCTGGACGAACCAAGAGGGTGTGAGCTGGCCCACCCAACAGAAAGTTTGAAGTACTTACCGAGAAGAGCTGCGGGAACGTGCCAAGGATGGCATCGGCCAAGAGCCTTCCTGCCTTTTCTCGCCAATCATGTGGTTGGACAGCAAAGTCCATCATGCGCTCGATGAGAGCCCGGTCCCGGACCAAGGAGGCATCCGATGCCACCTTAAAGGGCAACTTGCGAGAAGTCTTCTTCTTCATTGCTACCTCGGCATCACCCCCGTGACTAGCCGAGGATGCTTCGAAGCCTTTGTGGGGGCTCGTTGCCACTCCAGATGGCATCGCTGGTGGTGACTCCCTCCTTTCCTACTCCTTTTTCGCCTCCACCTCGATGACTTCATGAGGTGGGGGTGCCACAGTGGTGGCAGCGGCAGCGAACCTGGCCCGGACTACCACTTCTGGCTCTCAGACCGAGGGCAGGTCCCGCTGCCTCGGTGCCTCGGGGATGGGTTCAACCGTCCTCCTGCTCAGCTCGGATGGCGCGACGGTGCAGCCCTTGCACTCTCCTCATTTTGAGCCCTCTTCGATGGGGACTCTCTGACCCCCGCCGATGCACCCCTGTTCCTGGAGAGTGCAAGGAGTTCATCCATGGAGTACTTCATGCCTGCACAAAGAAAAACGAGGTTAGTTTTGAACCCGAAGAGATAAGCAGAAAATAAAAACAAGTAAAGATCGCACCGAACTCATCCAACTCCCGTATTGGGCTAACCCCGGCTTCGTATAGGTTCTGCTCTGATAGTAGAATCTTGAGAAAGGTAATTGGTCAGTACGGAGCTGGTCATAAACTTCCTGATCAGCCATTTCGACGGTAGCATTCTGGTTCGGGGTCTGGTCTGGGTCGCTCCAAAGCCAACCAACCCCCTCGATGGAAGCAAAGAAGTATTTACTTTTCCATCCTTTAATGGAAGAGGGGAGCTCAAACTTGGTGCCCTTCGAGTGCGGGGAAATGAACCACCACCCCTCCTCGGTTGGGTGGTGTTTCAGGGTAAAGAAGACCCTTAACAGGAAGAAATGGGCTACGATCCCGTGAAAATGACAGAGGATGATGAAGTAAAAAATTGTCCTGACTGCGTTTGGGATCAACTGAGCTGGAACTAGACAATAGTGGCTCAGCACAAAAAGGAAGAAGGGATGAAGTGGGAATTGGAAGCCCCCTATGAGGGTTTCCTCATAGAGGGCAATCCGGTCCGGGCCATTGGAGGTGACCCATTTTTTCAGTTGTGGGACCGAGAGCCAGACAGAATCTGGGACACCAAAGGTCTCCCGGATGATCAAAAGCTCCTCGCCGGTTATCACCAAAGCAATACCACCGGGACCAGTCGACCGTGGAGGTTCCGGAGAAGGTTCAGGAGGAGGAGGTGGGGGGTGGACCCTAGGTTCCCCTATGATGATTTTTGTGGGGCGAGGCCTTCTACAAATCTCGAAGTAGACCTCTTCCTCCTCATCGGAGGAAGAGGAAGTCCTCGACTGAGAAGGCCCAGCCTCATTAAGATTGGTCGAAGGGTGAAAGTTTCGACCCCAACGAGACATCTCAAAGAAGAAGACAAAGGAGAAAGAGCAGAGAAGGAGAAGAAAGGAGATTGACGAAGCCCGAGAAGGTCCTGACCCTAAAGGAGATCTTTACCTAACCGAAAGAAAAAGAAGAAGAATAAGGAGGACAAACCTGGCTAGCCTTGGAGGAAAAGGATGGTTGGGGGAAGAGAGGGGACTCTGGTTCACTGGCGGGCACGAGGAGCTCGAAAGAGGAAGTGTTTTCATGAAACTGTCTTTTCTTTCAAAATGACCAACCGCAACAATATCATTCTAGAGCCACCACCATCAGATTTGCGTCATGTGTCAGCAATCGGTAGAGGGTGATGCTTCAGTCCACCCACAATCATTTTGAATTTTGCATCAGCAATAATGCCTCCTCGGATGGGTCCACATATCATCACTGCATTAGCTCAGAGGTCTGCCCCATGAGGTGCCGGTGATCATGGCAATAATAGTGCCAGATTTTGGTCATTCCATATCAGCATCGCATTTACTCCCTTCGCCCCGAGCGCCATGCACCAACAGACTTGGGAGTGGGGGGCAAATGATGTGGTAGGATCGCTGACGTGGAACACATGTCAAACCTAGTCAGATACCACGTTAGAGGAAGCTGCCACATCAGACATTTCTCTTCGGACTCCTTCACCAAGCAGCTCCCTCGAGGTCGAGACATCATGGTCGAAGTCGAGCTCTGCCTCTCTCCGGACTCCTTCTCCAGGCGGCTCCCTCAAGGTCGAGATGCCGTAGCCGAAGTCGAGCTCCACCTCTCTCTGAACTCCTTCTCTAGGCAGCTCCCTCGAGGTCGAGACGCCGTAGCCGAAGTCGAGCTCTGCCTCTCTCCGGACTCCTTCACCAGGCGGCTCTCTCAAGGTTGAGACGTCATGGCCAAAGTCGATCTCCGCCTCCCTCCAGACTCCTTCACCAGGCGGCTCCCTCGAGGTCAAGATGCCATGGTCAAAGTAGAGGTCTTCTTCCCTGAGCCGGCCTACTTCGGACGAAGGGACCAACAGCTGAAGGACACTGCCAAGCTGCCCAAGGATCATGGAGAGACACCCGCCAGGCCGCAATAATTGCCCCCGCTATCACTTACATCGAAAGGGTAGGGATCCCCCGATCGAGGTGCTGCGCTCCCGACCAACCATCCATGCCACCCAGAAAAGGAAGTCAACCCAGGAGATTCGAATCCAAGGGGCAACTGCCTCCCGATCGAGGCTCTACCAGGTTTTCCAAAATGGAGTGACCAGAAGGAGGGTCAGAGCACACGATGCTGTTCCCTATCATGAATGGGAAAAGGTACCTCGTGCACCGCAAAGAACGTCACTGCATGCACCTGCAAGCAAGGGGGGATCCCAAAGCAGGTGGCTGGTAGCCATCCTGGCTAAAAGGAGTTCTCCAAGGTTCCAAGAGGAAGGTAAGTCACAAGGGGTGAAAGGGGCGGCATACAGGAGAGCATCCAGAAGACCAAGCACTTTGGCTACTGGAGACCCACCGGAAAGGTCTCGACGGACACAGCCATTCAGTCTGAGCTCTCCTTCACTGCCACTTTCCTTGCTCTACTCTCAACCTTTTCATACTCTCCAGTACATAAGTTTCTCCTCCTAGCGTGGAGTCTGTCTACGGGGCTCGACCAAGAAGATCTGTTCTCCTGGATCATCACTGACTTGAGCGTCGGAGTGCCCCTGTCGAGATCATGGGCCCAGGTCTCCTCTATTTGCAGGTCCAAGTGCGCGAGTAGGTTCCAAAGCGATGAGGGTGCATTCCAATTACATCTCCAGCTACAGGCCATGGTGGTCGGGCGGCAACAATGGATTTTTAGAGATTTGATCTATCAATGATAGACTTGGGTCTGCCATTGATAGGCTTGTAATGTCTCAACGAGTGAGTCTTGGTTGTATCTCTCATACTGTGACTCACCTCATTGAGATATTAGTTAAGCAAGCAGCCCCTATAGTACCAGCAGCTCTGACAGCATCTCCAACATTCTCTTCAAACATTGCAGTTTCCAACAGGCCACTTCCCCAAACATCTTCTTATGTGTCTCAGCCCATTCCCAGTCAACCAAGACCATCTACCCCTGTTAGGACCTATCAAAGATCTTCTGTGAGATAACCACCCCAAGCCATAGGACCAGTCGCTAGAACTTAGAGCCAAACAGCTCTTCCTTTCTCTTCTAGAACTAGCTCCAAATCTATCTTAAAAATCCACTCTAATGACCAAAGCTAGATATTAAGGTCTCCTAGATATCTTCTAGGTTATCTTCTATGTACTACTTTAGAATTGTATTTTATGTTTGACACTGTTGTATCAGAGTGTACTTTTGGTCTGTACCATTTTTTATATAAAGTACACTAATTTCTAATACAAAACTTATTTTTATGTTATGAATGATATCTATGCTATGATATGATGTCCATAATACTTTGAATGATCTTTGATTGCTTTAATAATTTATATAAAGGGTGTCATTTTCCTTATGACTTTTAGATAATGATGATAAGAAGAGGGAGAATGGTATAAAAATATAAATAAGGGAGAGAAAAGTATAAATAAAGAATGGTGTAAATAGTAAGGCAAATAATAAGGCATATATTATAATATTAGAGATTTTTGCTTAAAATTTCTTGCTTTGATTCTTGAAATTTCATAAAGTGGGTAGAAGAGTAGAAGAGCTGGCATGTAATTAAGCAAAAGCTCGTGATTTCATCTGGAAGTTCATTATTTGTTGCTTTCACCTGCCTAGAGCTATTGTCACAAATAATAGATGCCAATTTGGCAATGTGAAGTTCACTGAGTTATGCAAGGACCTAGGGATAGCTCAACTCCTGATCTTAGTTGGGCACCCTCAAAGCAAATGGAGAGGCTGAGATAACTAATCGAACCTTATTGCAAGGACTTAAGACAAGATTGGATGGCAAAGGGCCGGTGGATCAAAGAGCTCCATAATGTGCCATGGTTTTATCGAATGACTTAGCATATTTCCATTGGAGAAACTTCTTTCATCTTAGCATTTGGGACTAAAGCTATCATAACTCTTGAGATCAGCCTACCTTCTTATAGAGTAGAAAGGTTTGATGAAGAGAATAATCTTGCCGAACTCTGAGCTAACCTAGACCTTCTAGAAAAGCTGAGAGAACAAGCACAACTCTGCATGGTAGCCTATCAGCAAAAGGTAACCCATTACTATGATTCAAGCATAAAAGGAAAGGTCTTTCAAGCAAGAGATATTGTTCTACGGAGAGCAGAGATATCATGACCAGGGGAACAAAGTAAGCTAATGTCAAATTGGAAGGACTTTATCAGATAGAAGAAGTGCTACATCCAGGGACTTACGAACTTCACCGTCTAGACAGGACATCAATTTTCAAGACCCGGAATCCAGAAAACCTATACATTTTTTATCAATGATGTAATCAATACTTATCCCTTCTTTTGCATTTTTGGTGTCATGGATGAATGAGTTGACCATTTATAAGGGCTAACCTCCTTGTCCTCCTTAAACAAGTCAAGCAAAGGCCCAAAGAATGTGAAAAGGCTAACTTTGGTGCCTCATGTGAATAGTCGACTCCCTTGTCCTTCTCAAACAAGTCGAAGAAGGCCCAAGGAAAGTGAAGAGGCTAACTTTCCGAACCTTACATGAATGGCCATCCTCCTTGTCCTCAAACAAATTGAGCAAACGTCTAAGGAATGTGAAGGGGCTAACCTTCAAGACTCCACACGGACACCCAATTTCCTTGTCCTCCTTGGATAGGTGAGCAAAGGTTTGAGGAATATGAAGGGGTTAACCTTTGAGACCTTACATGAATGGCCGATCTCCTTGTCCCCTTCAGACAAGTCAAGCAAAGGCCTAAGACTGCTAGCAAACTTGCTAAGCCCACCTATGATCTGGTTGAAACACCTCAAAAATAATTGATCAGGCATGATCAAACTAACAATCTTTGAATCTAGGACTTGTAATTTTTACAACATTGAGTGTGGTTAGTACAACACCAAAAGTCAGCTCATGTAGCTAATCAAACTACTATACTTCAAACTACACCTCAGCCTAGCCCTAAGTCCCTGGGACTACCCAAGCTAAAAAGGACCAATGATTTGCTCCAAGGTTGGACCTTAGATCATTAGCAAAAGCAGCCCATAATTATGATCAAAGGAATAATCAATCGAGAAAATGTGGAAGAAAAGAACTTGTATTACTTTGAAATTTTTACAATCGATGAGTTGGGTTGTCACAAAAATCACCTCAAAAAAATGAGGGACAATAGAACCCGACCTTCCAAGATGAGCTCAGCATTTTCGAGCATGATTACAAAAACAAATCTAAACCTAGTTATCGACCTGATCACTGACCTCCAGGGTTTCAAGCTCCCCGACTATATCATTGATGGGAGAGAGGCTTCTTCGCCTATGGCCATAAAGCCACTAGTAGGTGGGACCTAGGCCTTTTTTGACACCTCAATTGCTGGAACCCCATCATCTAGTTGAGCCATGTCCAGGCCAGGGAACAAGGCCTCCACCTTGGCACAGCAATCAGCGATCCCAATGAGGTATGCATTGTAGCTATACTCACCCATGAGACCATAGACTCATCCAAGGATTGGAAAGCCTCAATGGCCTTTGACTTCTCCTCTAGCTTCCTCTCCCACTCAACCTTCACCACTTCGACCCTCTCCATAACCCATCCCTCAGTGGCTTTCCACCTTGGCCTTAGTCAACCTTACCTTGGCCTTTAGAAATTTGACCTCTTTTTTAGCCTTGATCAAGGATTTTTTTTTTGCATCCATCTTGGTAGCCCTGGTAGCTTCCTTGGCTTCCAAGGCCTTCGAGGCCCTGTCCTCAATCGCCTAAGCCCATGCTATGGCCCTCCCCTGACATCTCAGGATTCCTTCAAAAGCTTAAGAAAAATGTCCACATATGGACGAGCTGAAGGAGAAAGTGTCAAGAATGAGCAAAAAAAAAAGAAGAGAAGTTTGGTGCTTACCTAAAGGAGGAAGTCATATGAGTCTTGGACTTAGAAGCTTAGACCCTACACTTCAATGGCCTCGATGTCCCTGAGGTTCACCCCCTGAAGTAGCCGGTGGGCCACCTTGGTATCCTCAAAGCCTGATTGAAGGTCAAAGGTCTCTTTCTCAATCTCCATCAAGGACCTGGGTGGAGCCTGAGGCACTTGAATGGACCAATGCACTAAAATCTATGGGGAACATTGAGGTGCCCCAAAACCTCTCAAGGAGGTCTACCCTAATGTCAAGGGGACTCCTCCAAGAGCAATGGAGCAAAGGGGAGGGATCTCCAGCACGTTCGAGGAAGCAGCCCTCCTTGGATTGCCCCCTTAAGCTGACCCCTCGAAGACCCTGGGGCTGGCTAGGCATTGATAGCCTCAGCCCGAGCTCTCTTCAATGCTGGGGTACTTGCCGACAAGTTCTTCTTTGTGGTTGCATGCTACAAGAACTCCACCTCGTCGGGCCTCGTTTCAGCAATATAGAAAAAAGCTAAGCTGAGTTGATTAAAGGTTGCAAAAAATGCAATATACAAACTTATCCATAGGATTGGCCTGGCTCTGACCGACCTAGTAGAGGATTTCCTTTATGAGAAGTACCTTCAGGGAAGGAACAGGGCCTTTAAAAATGAAGTCCAGTGCTTCCTCAGCACTACTAGGCCTCGGTTTACTGCTCAACAACTGCTAAGATCAATCCCATAAAATGTTGAAGATCCAAGGTTGCTCGGTCGACATAAAGAACCTCTCCTTCCAATTATGGATTGAAGAGGAGGCACTTTGAATGAGACATCACCTTGACCGAGGAGAGGCATACTACCATCCCTCCTCTATTGGGTTCTCCTTGAAAACAAAGCAAGCTTGATAGAGGTGAATGGTTGGTTTGACACCAATGAAAAAGCAATAAACAAGTGTTGACCCCTGGAATGATTTTGATGATCACAAAACATTGGAGCATGTATTTGATACTAACTCTTCTCAAATTGTTTAAGAAGTTTTGCAGGAATTGGTTACCTTTGTTTAAAGTGGTTTTCAAATTTACTTAAGGGTAATTAAATTGAGTTTGTAAAAGTCCTAACTTATGAACACTGTAATCATGTAAAACGGGCTTAAAATTATAAAAATTTGATAAGATATGTAGATTAGCTTCTAGTTGATTCAATGTTGAAGATCTTTGGAAAAACTTGAAGCAATTTCTTAAAATTTGCAAGAGCTGACTCATAGTGGCATGGCGCGGAGAAAGATTCAAGGTTTCAGAACCAAAAGCCAACTCCCAGTTCAAAAGCCGACTCTTTCAGAAATATATTTTTTGAAGTTCTGAGAACCAGAGCCGACTCCCAGTTCAAGAACTGACTCTGAGTATGTATGTTTGTCTTGACTGAAAGCTTGAAGGCAAGAGCCGACTCCTAGTCCAAGAGCCGGCTCCCACAGAAGTTTGTTTTTGGCCTGTCTGAGACTTCGAGCCGACTCCTGGAGCTCGAGCCAGCTTGTGGAGCCGTTGTCTGCACTTCAACGGCTAGTTGCTGAAATTGAAATTTGAACTCCAATTCATCTTCAACGGCCATTTCACGAATCCCAAGGCCCTACAATGGCCATATCTCATGGAAAACTATAAAGGAGATTATTTTTGAAGGATTAAATAATTAATTGAGATTTATTGCTGAATTTTCTTGAGAAATCAAAGAGCTTTCAAGTTACTCAACTACCTACCTTAAAGAGCTTTCAAGTTGGATTCAAAGCTTCACCAACTCCACTCTATCATTGAATCCACTCATTAAAAAGAGAAGAAGCATCATTGAAGAGTATTGAAGAGCACTCAAGGCTTGACTTCATCTTGATCTACATCGGCAACACCAAAACAAACGTGGTTTATTATAGTTGCTTGATTACATTGTCTTTATTTTTGTTTGCTCTCCTAGACAGCAAGGGGCTGTATCTTAAGAGAGAGTTAAAGGTTTTTAGGTGACCTTTAAAATCTAAGTTTGGATTCTTGGTTTTTCCGGTTTAAAACCAAGTGTTTGGATTTTTTGTGGTGATCCCGTATAAAACCAAAAGGAGTTAGGGTTTCTTTGGTGATACCGGTAAAACCAAAATGTATAGGTTTGGATTGTGAGCCTGGTAAAACAATCCGACTGTATTCTAGTTGGGGGATATAGTGGAAATCTCAAGTGATCCTTGGATAGTGGATGTAGGAGCCGGTTGCTCCGAACCACTCTATTTCTTGGTGTTTGTAATTGTGTTTTCATTGCTTTATTGCTTTAATTTATTTACTTCTGCTTTGCGCAATTCACTTCTACACTAAAAAAATTTCAAAGTGCATATACTTGTAAAAGTTTTTTGATCCCAATTCACCCCCATCTTGGGAAGCCACCTGGGCAACAAGTGGTATCAGAGCAGAGTCTCTAAAAGTTAGTTAGAGTAAAGACATATGGCACATCCCATGAGTACTTCATTGGCCGAAGGTCAATCCACAAATAGACCACCACTTTTTACCGAAATTAATTATACTTATTGGAAGGCAAGAATGAAGGTATACATTCAAGCCATAGACTTTCACCTATGAAAAATCATCATGAAAGGACCTCACACACCCATAATTAAGGTTAATGATGTAGAGGTTCCCAAACCAGAAGAGGATTGGGACAAGAATGATATGAAATTAGCTGAATTGAATGCCAAAGCAATGAACCTATTGTATTGTGCTTTGGATCCATATGAGTTTAACAGAATTTCAACTTGCAATTCTACTAAAAAAATTTGGGACAAATTAGAAATCACACACGAAGGCACTTCTCAAGTTAAGACATCAAAAATCAATCTACTTGTACATAATTATGAGTTGTTCAAGATGGATCATAGTGAGACTATATCTACCATGTATACTCATTTTACTGATATCATAAATGGTCTTAAGAGTCTGGATAGAACTTATTCTAATGCTGATCTTGTCCAAAAAGTCTTAAGATTTTTGTTAGATAAGTGGGAAGCCAAAGTGACAGCAATTCAAGAAGCAAAGGACCTAAATACACTGCCACTGGATGAACTACTTGGGTCCTTAATCACTCATGAATTGGCTATGCAACAAAGGACTGAAAAGATACAAAAAGAAAGAAAGCCATTGCATTTAAAGCTACTGAGGAAGATAAGAATGAAGAATCTGATTCATCAGATGATAATGATCTTGGAAGTTACGAAATTGCCCTAGTCATGAGAAAATTCAAAAGGTTTATGGGGAGAAGAAAAACGAACAGATGGAGAAAGAATTACAAAAAAGGTGACTTTGGAAAAGAAAATGAAAGAGATAAAGAAAAAGATAAAGAGAAAGATAAAGATCAAGTACCTATCTGCTCTTGATGCAAGAAACTAGGACACATCCATCCTAATTGTCCTGAAAGAAAGAAAAATATATTTTCTAGAAAGAAGAAGAAGGCAATGCTAGCTGCTTGGAGTGATAGTGATGAAACTACGTCTACTGAAGAGGATGAAGAGACAACAAAAACTGCACAAGTTTGTCTTATGGGTTTGGAGGATGAGGTAAGCACTTCTGAACTAAATTTAGAATTCACTTATGATGAATTACATAATGCTTTTTGTGAACTATTGATAGAATATAAAAAAACTGGTTTAAAATTGAGAGATTTAAAAAATAAATGTGATGTATTTGAAAATAACAAAAATGAATCTTGTGAAAGAAATGGAATCTTGCAAAGAGAACTAAATTTGGTTTGTGAAAGACTTAAGATTGTTCAAATTGAAAAAGAAGAGCTTTTTAAGAAAAATAAGGATCTGAAAAATGAAAATGATGACCTAAAGAAAGAAGTTCAAAAATTGAAACCCTTAGTTAAAAAATTAACCCTAAGTTCTAGCAAACTTGAGTTAATCTTAAAAGATCAAAAAGAAACAAATAATAGATTTGGAATTGATTATAAAGGCTCTATTTTAAATACATTTTCTGCTTCTACTTCATATGCTCCTAAATTCATTAGTTCTAAATATGTTAGACCTAAATTTGCATCATCTCATAGTTATTATTCAAGTTCAAGGATTGTATACTATGCATGTAATAACATTAGTCATAAAGCTTTTGAATGTCATTTGAAATACAATGACAAAAGAAAAATTAAAAAAGTTTGGATTCCAAAAGGAACCATCTCCGCTAACTTGCAAGGATCCAAGAAAGCTTGGATATCTAAATTTATTAAATGATTGTTTTGTAGGGATGTCTTGCAGCCATAAGCATAAAGAAAAGATGGTATTTGGATAGCGGCTGTTCAAGATACATGACGGGTGATGCTAATCAATTTTTTACTCTATAACAGAAGGATGGTGGAATGGTAACATTTGGTGACAATAGAAAAGGAAGGATAATCGGTATTGGTAAAATCAAAATTACTCCTATATTTATTGAAAATGTATTACTTGTGGAAAAATTAAAGCATAATCTTTTGAGTATTAGTCAGCTATGTGACATTGGTTTTAATGTATTCTTCAAGTCATCAATGTGTATAGTAGTTGATCCACTTGATTCTAGTACTAAATTCATTGAACACAGACTTGGTAATATTTATGCGGTAGATCTTAATGATCTAGCTATGTCAAGTAATACGAGTCTTGTAGCAATGAATGACAAGAGCAAGGAATCAAGTTTACTATGGCATAGGCGACTTGGTCATGCTAGTATGGACACAATAGCTAAATTGATTTCAAAGGACTTAGTCAAAGGTTTGTCGAAGTTTAAAGTTAATTTTGATTATGTTTGTGATGCATGTTAGCTAGGAAAACAAGTGATGGGGAGTTTTAAATCTAAAATAGTTTCAACTTCTAGACCATTAGAGCTACTTCACATGGACCTATTTGGACCTACTAGGACTACCAACCTAGGTGGTATGAAATATGGACTTGTGATTGTAGATGATTTTTCAATATATACATGGGTTTTGTTTATTGCACATAAGGATGATACTTTTAATGTATTCAAAAAGTTTTAGAAAAGAGTTACAAATTTGAAAAACTTATCTGTTATTTCAATTCGTAGTGATCATGGCACCGAATTTGAAAACCAGTATTTTGATCATTTTTGCACAAAGCACGGTATCGATCATAACTTTTCTGTACCTAGAACACCACAGCAAAATAGTGTTGTAGAAAGAAAGAATCGTACTTTGGAAGAAATGTCCAGAACAATGCTTTATGAAGAAATCTTTCAAAATACTTTTGGACAGAAGCTGTTAATACGTATGCTATATTTTAAATAGAGTTTTAATTAGACCTATTATCAAAAAAACAGAACAATAGAAAATCAAATATCAAATATTTTCATGTTTTCAGATGTAAATGTTTTGTTCTTAACAATGGAAAAGACAATCTTGGTAAATTTGATGCAAAATCCGATGAGGCTATTTTTCTTGGATACTCTTTAAATAGTAAAGCCTATCGAGTTTTCAATAAAAGAACTTTGACTGTGAAGAATCTGTTTATATTGTTTTCAATGAATCTAACATTACATCTTCGAGAAAGGAAGATTTTGCTGATGATGATGCAGGTACACTAGAGCATGGAATGAAAGACTTGACCCTCAAAGACACACAATCAGGTCAACCACATGAAGAAGAGGTGAGTAAAAAGTATGATGATATACCTAAAGAATGGAGGTACGTACAATCACATCCTAAAGAATTAATTATAGGAGACCCATCTCAAGGTATTAAAACTAGATCTGGACATAGAGATGCACATGATTTAATTGTTTTTGTTTCTCATGTAGAACCTCATAATATAGATGAAGCCGAAACTGATCCTAATTAGATATTAGCAATGCTTGATGAATTAAACCAATTTAGAAGAAATAATGTCTGGACCCTAGTTGAAAGATCCAATGATCATCCTGTTATAGGCACTAAGTGGGTTTACAGAAATAAACTAGATGAAGATGGAAATGTAATTAGAAATAAGGCTAGATTTGTTGCACAAGGATATAATCAAGAAGAAGGAATAGATTTTGAAGAAATTTTGCACCGGTAGCTAGATTAGAAGCCATTAGATTGCTACTAGCTTATGCATGTTTTATGAATTTCAAGTTATTTCAAATGGATGTAAAGAGTGCATTTTTTAATGTCTTTTATCTGAAGAAGTTTTTGTTGAGCAACCTCTGGGTTTTATCGATCACACTTTTCCAAATCATGTTTTCAAACTGAATAAAGCATTATATGATCTAAAACAGGCACCTAGAGCCTGGTATGATAGACTAAGCAAATTTTTAATTACAAATGAATTTGTAAAAGGTAGTGTTGACACCACACTATTTATTCAAAGAAAGAAAAATGATATTTTAGTTGTACAAATATATGTTGATGACATTATCTTTGGATCTACTGATGAATCTTTGTGTCAAGACTTTGCTAAGCTAATGCAGGGAGAATTCAAAATGAGCTTGATGGACGAATTAAGTTACTTTCTTGGACTTCAAATTAAACAAACTAAAGAAGGTATTCTGATCAACCAAGCAAAGTACATTGAAGAAATAATCAAGAAGTTTGGCATGGAATCAAGCAAGGTAAATGGAACACCAATGAATCCTGCATGTAGACTTGACAAAGATGAGAATGGCACAAATGTTGATCAAAAGCTATACCGAGGTATGATCGATTCATTACGTTATTTAACAGCTAGTATACCTGATATATTATTTAGTGTTTGTATGTGTGCATGTTTTCAAACTAATCCTAAAGAACCACACATCACAGCTGTTAAGAGAATTATTAAATACATGAAAGGTACATGCAATGTAGGCTTATGGTATTCTAAACATACATTATTGAAGTTAATTAGCTATTCTGATGCTGATTATGGAGGATGTAAAATTGATAGAAAGAGCACAAGTGGCACCTGTCAATTTCTAGGTGTTAACTTGATTTCCTGGCACAATCGCAAACAGAACTCTATAGCTTTATCTACTGCTGAGGTAGAATATGTAGCTGCTGAGAGCTGTTGTGCTCAAGTGTTATGGATCAAGCAACAACTAGCAGATTATGGCATTGTCCAATCTAAAATTTCTATTAAATATGACAATACTAGTGCTATTAATTTATCAAAAAATCCAATTCAACACTCACGAACTAAGCACATTGAAATTCGCATCATTTTATTCGAGATCATGTTTTAAACAATATTGTGGAACTTGAATTTGTACCTACTGAAGACCAACTAGCAGACATTTTCACTAAACCATTAAGTCTAGATAGATTTGAGAAAATTAGAGGAGAATTAGGACTTTGTGACCCATTTTAAACCTATTTGACCTAATTTTTTAAAATTAAGAAAAAATTATCTAGAAATTTAAAATTTTTCTTTAGAGCATAGGATAACCTAGTTTAGACTCTAGAAACCCTTAGAAACTGAATTTGACCCTTTTTGACCTTTAGTTTGGCTTTTTGCTCGAGCCGACTCGAGTTCTCGGAACTCTGGGCGAGCCGACTCGCAGGTCGGGCCGAAGCTTTTTAAATAAGGTTTCCAATTTTCCTATTCATTATCTTTTCTAGGTTTTGACCATTTCTATCTAGCCAACTCCTCACTCTATACTAGAAAACTCTCCAAAAACCCTCTCAAACCTCTTCAAATCTTTGATCTTTGAAGAATGGTGCCTCGCAAGGCTATGGCAAAGAAAGCAAGAAGAGTGGTTCGGACTGTGGCTGAGGAACGGAGGAGCAAGAGGTGACTGGATACTTCGATTCCGCAAGAGGAACAGTCGATTGAGCTAGAGGAAATTGTTCCAGCACCCCAACAAGTCATTCCAATGGAAAATCGACAAGTGACCCCTGGTAGGTACATCGATTTCAGTTTTCTAGAACAAGAAGAGTTGAATATTGGTGCTTGGCTTGAAAGACAGGGTTGGAAGGATTTTTGTCAATTGAATGTTCCAACTTACCCTAATCTGGTTCGTCAATTCTTTGAGAGCATGTCACTAGGAGCTTTTCATATTGAAGGAACAGTGAAAGGAAAATTCATAGAGGTAAATGAGCAAAAGCTTTCAAGTTTATTGAATATACCTAAAGAAGGAGAATGCTATTTGGTTATGAAGAAAAAATGAAAAATCTTAGACTCATCTTGGGAAGATCTAATGTGAAAGGGATTATTCATGTAAGTGCAAATCAGCTCTCATTAGAAATGAGGCTGTTGCACAACATCATTAGCTGGTTTTCCTACCCAGGACAGGGAGATTCGACTGGGTTAGCGAGAGAGATCTCATATTCATGAGGCGACTAATTGAGGGAGAGCCCCTCAACCTTCCATTTATTATGATTTCTCAGATGAGAGAGGCTGTACGTAGGGCACGAGCCTATTTGCCTTACGGAATGGTGTTTACTTTGTTAATTCCAGGATGCTGATATTGATCTACTGGAGATGATTGTCGTCTATTGCTGCACACCGACAGGTACATAGTGAAATTCCTGACCAGAATGGGATTTATTAAAGTTGATGGAAATTGGATCAGAAAGACTTCAGGAATTCCTGTAGCACATTCAGAGGACTTAGATGATGATGTACAGGCTGCAGGACATGGTGAGGAGACTGAGGGACAGACTGATGAGGCTTGACCATCTGAACCAGCTCCTGCTTCACCTCACTCATCAGTCAGGACTCCTACTGCTGCTAGACTTGATACTGATGATAGACTTCATAGAAATTTAGAGGAGATTTCTTGTCTCAGGACTGACACTGATAGGAGGATTAGTTCTCTACAGTCTGAGATGCTACAGGGCTTTCATGATATTATGGCTATATTGAGACAGCTATTTACGGCCGCCAACATGCACCTTCTACTTCCATAGCGACTGGCACAGCGACTGGCACAGGCACTGAGACTGGTACTAGCACTCATGCTAAGCAGGGACAGGAGATACATTGCACTGATGCACCTTATCATGCCACACCTACTGTTGGTGAGCCTCAGGATTGTATGGAGGCTACTGGATCTGCTGATGTTGGAGTGACTCCTACTACTCATATGCTTTCATCCACCAGCACTTTGACCCTATCTGTTGATCCACCTTCTGCCAGACCTACACCCATCTTTATTTCATCATAATCAAAAACCAAATCTAAACCTAAATCTAAAGTAACTAGGACTTCTACACCTACTAGGACTAGGATTAGGGATCTCCACCCTAGATTCCCCAAATTCAAACCTAGTCCAGGCATTCTAGAGGTTGGTTCCTCCTCTGATGAGGAAGAACCTGATAGTGATCCTAGCACTTCATTCTGATGTTTAGGTTTTATCTTTTTGAGACTTGATGTTGTTGTATTTTGGTTATGTGATACTATTTTGTTGTGCAGTGGCACATTTGTAAAGTATCACATATGCTATGTATTGGCTTATTTCTCATATATATATATATATATATATATATATATATATATAGTTCACTTGTTATGAATTAGTGTTATGAATGAATTAATGATATGATTGAATTAATATTATAAATGAATGTTCATTTCTCATATACCTTTTGTTGATGACAAAAAGGGGGAGAATGGAGACTGTGTGTGGCATGAAAAAGAAAAAAGCTATATTGGCATGAAAAAGAAAAAGCTATATTGATAAATCTATGCTATATTCATGAACTATGTTGATAAGACTATGTTGATTCATGAAAATTGCTCAAGAATTGTTTACAAATGCTATATGGATAATTGAATGTTATGAAACTTCGATGAAATGAATGGTTGATTCATGAAATTTGATGAAACTTAAAGTTTACTTCAAAAGTTTGAAAATTTCATAAGCTTCGATATGCATTATATAGTTAATACCCTTGATACATCATGTATCGATACATCATGTTACGATACATATGATACATCATGTTTCGATATACTTGATACACATGATATGTAGTATTCAATACCATACATTTGATATATTTTGGCACATTGCATCGATACACCGATACCTAACCTATATGATATGCATAGATTTGAAAATACTGCAATTATAAAGTGCTTTCAATTTTTTAATCATGCCCAGTGTTTTGTCATCATCAAAAAGGGGAAGATTGTTGACCCCTGGAATGATTTTGATGACACAAAACATTGGAGCATGTATTTGATACTAACTCTTCTTAAATTGTTTAAGAAGTTTTGCAAGAGTTGGTTACCTTTGTTTAAAGTGGTTTTCAAATTTACTTAAGGGTAATTCAATTGAGTTTGTAAAAGCCCTAACTTATGAATACTGAAATCATGTAAAACGGGCTTAAAATTGTAAAAAATTGATAAGATATGTAGATTAGCTTCTAGTTGATTCAATGTTGAAGATCTTTGGAGAAGCTTGAAGCAATTTCTTAAGATTTGCAAGAGCCGACTCATGGTGGCACAGCACAGAGAAAGATTCAAGGTTTCAGAACCAAGAGCCGACTCCCAGTTCAAGAGCTGACTCTTCTAGAAATATATTTTTTGAAGTTCTGAGAACCAGAGCTGACTCCCAGTTCAAGAGCCGACTCTAGGTATGTATGTTTGTCTTGACTGAAAGCTTGAAGCAAGAGCCGACTCCTAGTCCAAGAGTCGGCTCCCACAAAAGTTTGTTTTTGGCCTGTCTAAGACTTCGAGCCGACTCCTGGAGCTCGAGCCAGCTCATGGAGCCGTTGTCTGCACTTCAACGGCTAGTTGCTGAAATTGAAATTTAAACTCCAATTCATCTCCAATGGCCATTTCACAAATCCCAAGGCCTTACAACGGCCATATCTCATGGAAAACTATAAAGGGGATTATTTTTGAAGGATTAACAATTAATTGAGATTTATTGCTGAATTTTCTTGAGAAATCAAAGAGCTTTCAAGTTACTCAACTACCTACCTCAAAGAGCTTTCAAGTTGGATTCAAAGCTTCACCAACTCCACTCTATCATTGAATCCACTCATTAAAGAAGAGAAGAAGCAGCATTGAAGAGCATTAAAGAGCACTCAAGGCTTGACTTCATCTTGATCTACATCGGCAACACCAAAACAAACATGGTTTGTTATAGTTGCTTGATTACATTGTCTTTATTTTTGTTTGCTCTCCTAGAATAGCAAGGGGCTATATCTTAAGAGAGAGTTAAAAGTTTTTAGGTGAACCTTGTAAAACCTAAGTTTGGGTTCTTGGTTTTCCCGGTTTAAAACCAAGTGTTTGGATTTTCTTTGGTGATCCCGTATAAAATCAAAGGGAGTTAGGGTTTCTTTGGTGATCCCGGTAAAACCAAAGTGTATAGGTTTGGATTGTGAGCCTGGTAAAATAATCCGACTGTATTCTAGTTGGGAGATATGGTGAAAATCCCAAGTGGTCCTTGTGTAGTGGATGTAGGAGACGGTTGCTCCGAACCACTCTATTTCTTGGTATTTGTGATTATGCTTTCATTGCTTTATTGCTTCAATTTATTTACTTTCGCTTTGCACACTTCACTTCTACACTAAAAGAATTTCAAAGTGTACATACTTGCAAAAGTTTGTTAATCCCAATTCACCCCCCTCTTGGGAAGCCACCTGGGCAACAACAAGGAAGGCGATTATAGATCGCCAAGAGTTAGGCACCATACAATAAGATGCGATGCAGAAAGACCTAAATATCTCTACAATAAAGATCGAGAATGGCAACCTAAGCTCTACCCGAAGACATTCTTCATAAATCCCTATTTTACCAGGTGGAGGGTTGATAATCCTATCCTTAGGACCTAGGAGCTCCAAGCTGAACTAGGGAGGAATCTGGTATTGAAGCCTATAAATACTCAAATCCTCATGCTCAAGGATCGAACCTATGAGGAATGGGCCAAAAGTTGACCTCTCAATGACCTCTGGATTGCTCGAGGAGAACATGGGTGATGAGCTAGGAGGGTCCTGGTCAGTAGACTAGCTACTAGCCAAGGATCCAGACTCACACATTTAAAAGTGAAGAAGAAGAAATCTAACCTAAAAAGGCAAAATGGGGAAAGGGTCGAGCAACTTTGAGACCAAACCTCTTGGAAGACCTCGGAGCTCAGCCTCGACTTTTGATGGAGGTTAAATAGGACATCAGCAAGAAATACCTAGGAATGTCTAAGAAACTTCACCACCACTAGTAGTTAAAGTAGAAGGTAATAGTGAAAATGATAGGGTGAAGGCTATTTATAGAGGAATAAATGAACCAGATCTCATGACCCCTGACCTACCCTACCTTGATGTGCACCAAATTACAAACCTCGGACTGGCTGGTCTGATGTCACATGGATTCAAACCTCTGATGGTCCAAATTAGAAGATCAAAAAAATCTGACCTCCATCATGTTGATATGTGGACATACCAAACTTCCCAATGTTTGGGCTTTGAAATGCATTAAATATGAAAGAGATCGGCCTCATCCTGAGTTACTCTCTTCACCTGACACTTCAAACTCGAGAGTGGAGGGTAAGTGTCATGGGTAATACCATGACCTCGGCCGACCTCTTCCAAAGACTTTGTCTAACCGACCTCTTTAAGGGACCTTAGCCTATCCTAAGTAACATGCTAACTTCGGTTTACTCACCTACAACCCAACTTTCTATTGGAAAGCATAGATAGTTTCATGCATGTAATTTCAAGACTTTTTAAAAAAATTTAAACTATGGAAGCTACAAGATTAATCAAATTAATGTAGTTATGCATAAGATCTAATCTATAAAGTTTTGATAGTAGGATCTTGACATGAAAAGTATGTATATAAGATATAAAATTGAAATATAAAAGATACAAACATGTAAGCATAGACTATATCTATACAACAAACCTGATATTATAGACCATATCTATAGCAAAATAATTTTATAACTCATTACCTTTGCTTGCATCAATGGTCATCACAACTAGAATGTTAAGGAATGAATACTCTATGAGCCACATAGGATATCTAGCCTCCATAGCTAATCCACATATGAGCACTATCATGACAAGTCTTCTCGAAGTGCTAGCTCCTCTGGAATCTCGATGACTGGTCACTTCTTCTCCTTTATAACTCTGGGATGCTTTATGAGGCAAGAAGAACAAAATGAGAGAACTAAGATAGTAGAAGTGGTAGAAGAACTAAGATACTCTTATCTTCCTCACTTCCCAAACCTAGTAAGAATACTAAGTAACTCACATCCAAGACCCTTCTCTCTCAAGTCCCAAACCTCTTTTTCCCTTGGTAGAATACTCTTTTCCAACCAGCAAAATTGGCCTAAGCCTAAGCTTCTCCCATGCCCACTAGCAGCCCCATTCTAAAATAGGCACCCAAGTGGAGGTTAAGAGGTTAGGAGTTAGGGAGTTGGAGAGATAAAGGGAGATGGTTCCAACAACTTGAATTCAAAATTAAAATTTGAATTCAAATTTAAAGTTGAATTTAGAATTTAAGTTTGAATTTAAATTCTAGAACCAATTTAAATTTGAATTCATAATTCAAATTCAAATAGTCCTAAAGTACTTGGGTGTGGTCCAATCCAATTGGACTCAACTCGAGCTTAAACTGAATCACATCTAGTTTTTATCCAAAACTTATAGCTCAATCAAATTGAGCTAATCAACAATCTAATTGCTAATTAATCCTCTCATAATTTACTAACCCTTAGGGAATAAACCTATTATAATATTTACAACAATGATGAGTCGATATTTGAGAAAACCCTAAGTGTTGGCTTACCAAAGTGCCAACTTATTGAAGTGTCGACTCAAGATTAACTATTAATCATATTAATAACTAAATCCTAAAATGATTCACAATCATTAATCAACCATCAAATCAGATAAAAATTTTATTGTGTGTAATCCCATATGTTTAAATAGTAAGCGGTAGCACAAGAATACTTCTTATACCAGTCAAAGTTACCATCTAGTAATGACACTCGATGTCTAAATAGGTCGAAAGTTGCAAAGCAACAACCAAGAACCTCTAGTATATGGTTCCATATAATTCATCCCTTCGATCCTAAATGCTCAGGATGACTTTAGAGTTTAACTGCCAACCCTAAAATAATTTATCCATAGTATGTCTCCACCTTATGTCCTGTGACTCCTTATAAGAACTATCATCATCAAGATTTTGCTAAATTGAAACATAATAAAATATTTACTCCAATAATTGAAGGAGTCTATCCCATCTTGACTCACATGCTGACTCCATAAGTACTTGACTGTATCCAAAAACCTTCTATCATTGGATTAGAAATATAATAGTTTGGTACTAAAATATAGTAATTTGCTTGCAAGCCACCATGGTGATCTCAGATCTAGGAATACTTATATCCATATCCCTTCATGAGCAAAACTTGGTAGAAGAGTTTTCTATAGGTGGGTCATATTTAGCAAAATATCCTACACTTTACTTGTATGCCATACTAGTATCTTCACACTCTTTGGTTAAGAGGACAATCAACCCATGTAGCACACAACGACCTACACTCGATACATCATTATCCTATAATAACATATCATTTGGTCGTAAATAGATTTAAGAACCATATGATAAATCCTCTTTTTATCATATAATGATGCATTTCTAAGGACTCCATCATAAAAGAGTTCATTACAGAAAGATACAATGTGATAAACTGCCAAAATAACTTTTATTGATAATAATTCATATATAAAATCCAACCATCTACAAGTTAGATGATTGGTATTAAGATACATTTTCTAATACTTTGATATAGCCTTGATGTCAGATAAGGTAGAGAGCACCAACTAGGTCCGGCCGATCTCAAATATGGAAGTCGCTAGCTTGCTCCACATAGAATATGCATGACATGATTTTTGCTAGTTTGATTCTCATGTACCTTCCAGAACTAGCTAATGACCTAGCCATATCTAACTGGGACTCCTCCCCTATAAATATTGAGAGGGGATGAACCTCTTAAGTAAGCTATTTCTTTCACCCAAAAATGCTCCCATTTTTTTAACCATCTTCACTATTCTCAAAGCTGAGATATCTTGGGCATTGGAGGGTCCTCACCAAAAATCCAGCATAAGACATTTTTGCAGGCATACTCCAGCTATCGAGAGATCTTATGTAGATGATCTACTTTTGGACTAAGGTCTCTCCATCACCTCATATCTGACCTTTTTAGTCTAGCTCAAAGTCCACAGCAACATAAACCAACAATGCTTTAGTAATTTTCTATTATTAAGTGGTATGTCAAGATAAATAAATAATATAGAGCCTAACTTACAATTCAACATGGTGGCAAAAGAAGATGCTTTATCATTTGTCATGTTGATGCAAAGAATCATACTCTTATAGAAATTAATTTTAATCCTAGATGCTTTCTCAAAAGCTAGAAGAATCACCTGCTACTAGTAAGTTGTCTTGCTTCCTAGCTTGAAAGAGTAATATATTATCTATAAAATTAAAAATCCTAATGCCATTGAAAATAAAATTCCTTCCAATACTTTCAATAAGGCCTAAGGAACTGCATTCTTAAAAATTCTACATAATACATCAGCTACTAAAATGAAAAGAGATGTGAAAGTAGTCACCCTACTATAGTCCTTGTTTACATTAATTGATCCATTTTCCCATTTGTCCATTAACCAAAATAGCAACTGAGGCAAAGAAAAGAAGAGAGAGAATCCATGAAATCCATCTAGCTGGGAGTCTTGCTTTCAACATTTCAAAAAGAAACTCCTAGTTGATTTTATCAAATGTCTTCTCAAAATCATGTGCCATAATCTCTTGCAATAGGCTTACATTTCATGAGTAGATAAGAAATTCTCAATGATAAAATAACCTTTGATGAAGGACAATTGGGCCTTATTCACCAAGTGTGGAAGGAAACTAGCCATATTCCTTATTACCTTCTCTCTCCTATGGTATTCTCTCTTTAATTGATTTACGAATCCAATGAAGGATCTCTAGTCCTATTGCTTTGAAATCGAATTGATCCGATAAATAAACTTTGAGCCACCCTGTTAGTTGGATAGCATGTCCCATCAAAGCCTTTATAGAGTAGTACAAGATCTGATCTTTATCGATCTCTATCAAGCTCTTATATCTTAGCTGACTCTAATTAGATGAAGTTACTTGACCGAGTTAATCCCTGATCATCAAATAACATATCAATTCCACTTTAATTTGATCAACCTTAATCTTTGTTGAACCATCTATCTCCTAGTCTAATCTTAATCAATGATGTTATGATGATTGGACCGATCTAAACCATTTGATGTGATTATCCATATATCATGTCTTTCTATAATTATCCATTTTTTCTATTATTGGACTTGATTCTGTATAGGGCTATGACCATCTCGATAAGAAGATGTTTCAAAAGTGGATATTCCAACATGATTTACTGATTTGAAATAGAATTTCTGAAATTACTTGGATTTATCAAAATATTTATAAGGTTAGTAATACTTCACTTTTTCTAGATTTATTGACAAAATTATAAAATATTTTCTAATATGATTTATGTAATTGATGCTTGAATTCGATAAATAATATTTTAATATCGAATATATCTTATTTTGAAATATTTTGATGATGCATGATTGAAAGTATTGATCTTGTTATGAATCATACTCAATTGATTTCAATACCACATGATTATGTATGCTTTTATTGAATTGAAATATGAATTATGAAAAGAATTTTAATTTGAGATAGCTTGCTCTCAACCTAGCTATTTTCAGGACCCAGCCAATAAGGGACAATACATTAATATTTTATTTGATTTAATTTGATTTAACTTTATTATCTTAATGGGTTCATATTGCAAGAAGATATGCGACATACACTAGCCAATATGCAATCCTGCAAGACTTTGCTATAAGATGATATGCAACATATCACAAGTAGATACAAGGCCTTAAAAGACTTTGCCAATAGATGATACATGGCAATGATTTTGTTGAATCGATTTTGATTCAATTTGAAATAAATTGATTTGATTTGATTCGATTATCCTAAAGAGTATATACTACAAGTAGATATGCAATTTTGAAAGGATTTTGCTATAAGATTATATGCGACACATTGCAAGAGATACACAATATCATGACCTACCATAGCAAAAAATATGATCACAACTCATGGTTGATGAAATGAACTTGATATTTTTAAAAAAATTAAATTTCATGAAAGAAACTTGAATTTTGATAATAATGGAATCCAACATGAATATTGTTTTAATAACACTATATTTAGAAGTTGATTTTGAATTGATGAATTATATATGCCTACTTTATATGAATGATTATTTATTTTGTTGCCTGATTAATTTAATTGAAGTATTCATTACATACTGAGTTGTCTAGCTCATTATCTCATATTTTATTATTCTTATAGATCCTGAAAATTAAGATGATATGGAATATATATAGAAAAGTGATTAAAAGTAGAATATTAATATATTTATTTTAGACTAAAAATTTTATTGAATTTGTTATATGATCTTTGAATATCACTGAATTTATTTAGATATTAAAGTTGAATTTTAGTTAGTTAAATTTGGACTTAATTTTTTGACTAATTCTTCCATTGTTGCTTTATGATAGTATGTGATGCATCCAGAAATCATTGTTCCTATGTGGATGCCATGTGGCTCGCCACCTCATCTGCTAGCTCAATTCTAGGCCACTTCATCTACCATGCCTGACTATTTCACTTACTAGCCTGATACAGTAAGTAAGCTCCCAAGGTCTTAACATGCTGCCTCTATTGTCTTACAAGCAAGCTCCATACATCCTCCTCTTATGGGGGTAGATGACCTCACATCATGGCTCCCCGATGCCGACCATTCCTCATCAAAGCTGGTAGCATGCTCAAAGGGCTCCATATGATGCCAACCACTCTCCATTAATGCGGCAGCATGCCTATATATGAGGAGTCCAATACCGACTTCGCCCACTCCTCCAAAGGCATGCACTCTATAGTGATATACTGACCACCTCTCCTTGCATTGCATGCCCCATAGGCACCAAGTACTCCATATACGTCGCCTATAAATTTGTTTCCCAGACCCTTCAGGTAAGTCTTTCTCTTTGACAGGCAAGCTCTATTGAAGCTCTCATAGGAAACTCCTCCCCAATAGAGCATTTTCCTAGCAAGTGTCCCTAAGATCTTTAGCCTATTGCAAAACTTTATAGTCTCCCGGGCACCACCTGAGAGTTTCAATACTCTATCAGGGTGCAGGTTAGACCACCTTGCCATACTGGAGCTTTACCTTACCATGCTTAAGCCTCACCTCATCAAGACCTGGCCTTGTTTTACCAAGGCTCTCCCTTGCTTCCTCAAGGCTCCACCTTACCTCGCCAAGGCTCCATCTTGCCTTGTCAAGGTTCCACTTTCCCTTGCCTACGCTCATGTCCCTCACCTCGCCTGCTTACATCTTGCCTTGCCAACATTTCACTATTGCATTATTTATGTAGAAGCTATAGTTTTCTATCTTATTATATTTGCTTTTGTATGAGGTTGACTTAGGCATCAAAGGGTCCACTACATGAAACCATCCCAATGTGTCCCCATAATCGAACTTCCATGTCTTCTTCAATTTGTAGATTCTGGAATGTCCAAGCCAGCCAGAGAGAAACTCGGAGCCATCCGAGTCAACAGCCATATCCAGCTACATCAGCAACACTCAAATGAAATTGCAACAAATTAGCACTAGAGGAAGGGTCTTGGCCATTGTTAAGAGGACATGTAGTTTCTCTTTTCCTAGTATCATCATGGCAAGGAAGAAATCAGTGGCAAGACCAGCAATCTCCCTTTTTGTCAAGGAGCCGGTGATCCTAGAAGACCACCCTCAAACTCCTACAAATAAAGGTGCTAATGAGCCATCGACTATGCCTCCAGTCATAGCCGAGCAGTTCCAATAGCTCTTGTCCTGAGTGGAACTTTCGCAATCACTATGCAAACTCTATAATAAACTTCAACTCAAACAAATGAGCAGCCACTTTTGGACATTCCAGTGTGACCACCATGCTATTGCATGGATTTAAGAATACCATTGAGGAATCCCTCTATCAAGTTTGATGACAATTTGATATTGTTTAGGCAGCCAAACACCAAGCCCTAGGTCCCTATACTTTAAGAACCCTGCTACAACGATCTAGTTTGTGTCTACGTGATTCATCGGACCTCAAATTCACTTCCATATCTTCAATTCCATCCCCAGACATCTTAAAAACTAGGGCTAGGGGTGTGGTACCTCAAAACATGAAGATATAGACTAAAAATATAGATAAGGAGGAGTCCTAGTTCGATAGGAACTTCTTGGCAGCATTTTCCTGCAGCAGCCTTGACACCTAGGAGCCTTCAAACTAACCAACACCCCATAAACCTTCCAAATCCATTCTAGATCTAAAAAATCTTGTTTGGGACCTCAAATCAGCATGGAATAAACTCTTCAAGTCTCTTGGTTGAACTCCAAAAAAGTAGAACAAAGCCGGTTCCAAATCCTTGGGTGCTAGGGATTCCTAATTTGACTAGGAATCCTAGCACTAGCCTTTTCCTCTTCTCTAACACCTCCCACACCTTTAGGACATGTTATAAACCTAATCCACCTCCTTTTAGAACTTTGATTCAATGGGAAAACAACTAGGAACATCTTAGATTGATTGGAAATAGAAAGAAGAAGGAATGGCATCAAGATCTCCTTAGATGCTAGTCTTTATGCCGCACGCCCCCCCTTGGAAAAGAGGTGCACATGAACCATCCTTCCACTACCTTGCTACTCTCCTTGGGTGGCACGTAGTACCAGAGAGAGGGGAGAAGAGATAAGGAGAAGAGAATTATATTATTTCTTCTAGTTAGGTTTATATATGGTATCCTTTTATAGACCGAAGGATTTTTCTAATCCAAATAGGACTAAAACCACAATCCTAAACCTAGCTCTAATTCGTCCAAGGCTAATCCAACTAGAAAAGATCTTATCCAAGCCCATATACATCCATGTCTTGATCCACTCTTACATCCACTTGGATCCAAACTTGATTTAAATGAATTAGCCTCTTCAAGACTCAAAATCCTAGACCTTAAGCTCATAGAGGGCCGAACCTCCATCCTAGGACTAATCTGATCCAAGCCCTAAGATGTAAATTGATTTTAAAATTTTGGAGCTATTGCCATAGCTCCTCTCTTGGCCTCCCAAAGCTTGGAAGCACCATACTTGCATCAATAATTCTCCCACCAGAGAGGGGGGTAGACTAGGACAATGTTACCCGCTCTATTGATGCTGAAGAAAATCTAGAGGCCCCTAGACTGATCGACGATCTTGAACGAGTCCTTTGTGGTCACCCATCATAGCCCTCGAGAACCTGGGGGCATGTCATGCTCATCATCCCCGATATCGAGTTGGCTACCAGGTTAGGAATCGGGAACATGGTTCCTTCATTTCACTCTCTTCTTCTTTGCAAGATTCTTCATCAAAGGGGTTGTCGTACCATTGCCCAACAAGCTATGCCCAATAATGAGATGAGCTAGACCGACAGCTTCATGAGATAGATAGCTACCTGGAGACCCTTTGCTGGTAGCAAATAGTGTCAGCTGGAGAACCGCTTTTCACCGTGCAACCTCCATTCACCCAAGCCATCATGGAGAAACTATTTCCTGGAGGTTCAAAGCACCCTCCATAGAAGTCTATGATGGCTTTACCAATCCCTGCAACCACTTAAAGAGCTTCAAAGCTCTTACGATGCTGCAAGAGATGTCCGACGGCTTGATGTGCAAGACATTCCTAGTAACCTTTTGAGAAGCTACTTGAGCTTGGTATACCAATCTCCTACCAGACTCTATTTGCTCTTTTAAAGAGTTTGGTTGAAAATTCATTGCTCAATTCCAAAGTAGCCAAAAGTCCAGGAAAAATTTCAACTCCCTCTTCTCCATCATGCAAGAAGAAGGAGAATCCCCCTAAAATTTTATTGGTCATTTTATAGCAGCCATGTTAGAGGTGCACAACCTGGAACCTATGGTCATGATGTCAACCCTGATGAGGGAGCTTTAAGTGGGAGGCTTCTACTACCCTCTTTCTAAGAAGTTCCATTGAGACCTGCTAAAGCTCCTATCCCACTCCAAAAAGTACATCAATTCCAAAGAAGGTGTAGTGACGAAGAAGGAGAAGGGAGAGTGTAAGTATCCTCAGGAGAACCTCTCTCTTCCTCCTTGATCCAGAGACAAGGATAGAGGGCAAGTCCCAACACCATTCTAGGAGTCTGCACTATCGCAATGAAGAAGTCACACCACTGAACACTTCTTGGAAGCACATCCTTATGGAAATCAAGAATCGAGACATCATCCACTAGCTCGAGAGAACAAACAAAAGATCCAAGAATAACCTTACCAAGTATTGCCATTTCCACCAAGAATATGTGATGGGGACATCGGCCCAGAATCTGAAGCAGCCCAAATTAACCCAGAAGCCCAACCCAAAAGCCAACCCAAAACCTGAAGCCAGCCCAATCCAGAAGCCAAACCCAGAAGCCAACCCAGAACCTGAAGCCCAACCCAGCCCAAACCCTGGGGCCCAAGATCCTAGAGTCGATGAGCACAAATCCCGATGCCAGCACGAATCATGAAACTTTGGGATATCTATGAGATTTATCTTTAGGATAAGTTTATTATTTTAAAATTTGTTTTATCTTATTAGTTGTTTCGAATATTTTTAGTTGAGATGGGATTCTCAGTCTGTTGAGAAGTTTTGATTATTTTAGGATTTGTTCGGATCTATTTCAGGTTCTGATTATTCTATTTAAGGTCTTTTATGATTGGGAATAAAATTAGTGAAGATGAATGAATATTTCTTTAATCTGTGTGATCCCCAGGGCATCTGTGTGAGCCCTTAGCTATGTGTTTGTTCTCCATGAGAAATCTCGATCCATCCCCGATCTCTGTCCCAGATCAAGTTGTCTTCTTCCTCTACAAGGTCAAGAAGAACCCTGCCCATATCCACTTGATGCCACCGAATCTCCTCCTAGCTCCGTCCCAGCAGCCGACGATCCTTTTCTGCCTGTGAGCAGGATCATCACCAGATCCCGCCTCCCCTCCCTCCACGTCGCCGAGCCGAAGATCCATGGCTCAAGGTGACCTGCGACGCCTTCAACGGGACCTCCTCCCTGCTCCCTGAAGTTGCCGTCCACCGGACTCATCTCCGCCCAATCCGCGAGACATCGCATCGCCCGAGATTGAGCGCGCCGAGCATCTCCCTCCCTCCAACAGATCTTTGCTTCTAGCCCACGGCCGACCGAGACACCAGCCCTGATGGATTCTAGCTGCCCTGATGCCATCTCCACTCGCGATGCCTCACAGATGTCACTCGGCTGCCTGTTGCCATGACGCCACTCGCTGGAGAAGCCGGTCGGATCTCCTCCCTGCTGCCGTGTCTCCCACAGCCACCGCACACCCGCAGCCAAGCTTCCCCCGACTTTGCCATGGCCGTCGCCGCCCTACTGGATCCCTTTCGCCCCTCGCCGATGCCGGCAAGGCCTCTCCCGCAAGCCCCCCTGTTCGGCACGATCGTGAAAGCACGGCTTGCACGATCGTGAAGGCATAGTCGGGCTTCTCAGCCGACTTAAGGAATAGCAGGAAAGAAAAAGAAAAAAAAAACCATGGGAAAGAAAAGAGTGAAAAAAAAATGAAGGAAAAGAAAAAAAATATGAAAAAAAAAAGGTTTCATTTGAATAAAAGAAAAAAAAGAGGAAAAATAAATTGGGTTTAGCCTAGCCTAGGGTCGTTTCCTAGCGACCAACAGTCCTTTCTCCCTGGAATAAATTTTGATCGGGGCATCGTGTTCCGCATCAATATGGGTATGACATCGAAGATTACCTCACCTTGAAGTAAGAGATTGAAGCCTTGGTTTGCCAGGCCTATCGATGGGCCTACGTTGCTCAACCCAAGGGTGCAGAGACTTCCTATTATCAGCCTCAAATAGCCATTGAGCCTCCTATGATAGCTACCCTACTGGTGCCCTAGTAAATACGATAGCTAGCAGACTTCCTAGGGGGCACCCTTGTTAGAAGGTGGAACCCACAACCGCACAACTCCAGAGTCTCCTCAAGTGAAGCAACAAAGGTAGGAGGACTTTATAATTTTCTCTAACTTTGACACAGAAGACTAAGTTTCCCACGATGACCCTGTTATTGTTACCCTTACTGTTGCTAATCGTGATATGCATTGCATCCTTATTAATAATGAAAGCTCTGTAGATATCTTGTTTTATGATGCCTTTATCAAGATGAATCTTTAGAGTGATCATCTATGAAAAGCAAGTTTTCCCCGATAGGGTTTATAGGAGATGTGGCATCTGTATAGGGCATGATCACCTTACCCATGACTGTAGGCCAAGCCCCAAGATACTCAAATGTGATGCTAACTTTCTGGTGCTAAAAGTCCCATTGGCATACAATGCCATCATGAAAAGACCAGGCTTAAATGCATTCCGTGCCATTGTTTCTACCTATCATTTACTGATGAAGTTTCCAACTATCCAAGAAGTGGGCAAAGTATGAGGTAGTCAAGTTTTAGCCAGGCAGTGCTACATGGCCACCTTAAAGTGCAAAAAGTCCCAAGAAGCATTGTCAATCGATTTTTAGAGATGAACAGGTTGAGTAATGGGGTCACCTAATGGAAGAGCTTCTCTCATTCCTGCTAGATGATTGTGATTCAACCTAAAAGGCCTAGATCGGATCACAGTTGGAGGTGACCTTGCACAACCAACTCTTCGCCTTCTTGAGAGCCAACACAAATGTTTTTACCCAAACCACTCTAACATACCCGGCAAGGATCCAAAAGTCATGGTGCATCGACTGTATGTCAACCCTACTCACAAAGTGATGAAGTAGAAGCAATGCTTCACCCTCTAACACTAGCAAGCCGTAAAGCAAGAAATTGATAAGCTACATGTGGTTGGGTTCGACCATAAAGTTGATTATTACAAGTGGTTGGCAAACATGGTGCTCGTCAAGAAGGCTAACGACAAATGATGGGTATGTATGATTTTATTGATTTGAATAAAGCTTGTTTGAAGGATAGTTATCCCTTGTCCTAGTAGATCAGCTGATTGATTCGACATTAGGGCATGAATTGTTCAATTTTATAGATGCTTTCTTCAGATATAACCAAATCAGGATGGCCCCAAAGATGAGAAAAAAATATTCTTTATCACAGACCAAGGGTTCTACCATTACAAGATAATGCCCTTTGGCCTGAAGAATGCAAGGGCAACATACCAGCATCTCATTAACAAGATTTTTAAAGACCAAATTGGCCACAATGTTGAAGTCTACATCAATGATATGCTAGTAAAAAGTTGATAAATAGAGCATCATGTAGCACACCTCAAGGAGACTTTTCAAACCTTAAGGGATTACCATAAGAGGCTCCATCCGGCCAAGTGTGCCTTCAGTATATCCTCGAAAAAATTCTTGGATTTCATGGTCTTCCAACAAAGAATTGAAGCCAACCTAAAAAAAGTCCGAGTAATCCTCAACATATAAACACCTAGGACCCAAAAAGAGGTACAACACCTTGCTGGATGGATAGCCGCGCTAAGTAAATTCATCACCAGCTCTGATGACAAATGCCTACCATTCTTTAAATCTTTGAGATATATTGAAGATTTTTGCTAGATAAAGGAATATCAAGCCACCTTCGAGGGGCTTTGCATGTACCTTGCCACTGCCCCACTCTTGACCCAACAAATGGAAGAGAAATGTTGTACTTGTATCTAGTAATATCCCTAGTCATGATAAGTGTTGCCGCCAAGATCGTCGTGGTCCGTAGCTACTGTCGGCATCGAAGCGCACCTCCTTCCTTATCTCGCCGTCCGGTGGTCTGGACCTGTAAAACAGGGGTTAGTGACTCGGGCCAAGATTTCTGGAAGGGGCACACTGACGATCAAGTCAGTGATGACCCAGGGGAACAGATCCTCCTGGTCGAGCCCCTCTTAATGGACTCCACACTAGGAGGAGTGATTAGTGTGAGAGTGGGATGCAAGTGTATCGGGGAAAAAGTGGCATGGCTAGAGGGAGTCTCTGTATGGCCCTTCCGGCTAACCTTGCTTGAGGATGCTGGTGGTGCCATGCTCTTTTTGGTTGAGCTTGCACTTGTGTTCCAGTGGTATGGCTTGTGCCTCTCTTTTTTTTTTGTATTATGGTTGTTACCTCCAAGTTTTGTAGATTAGGTTACCGTTGGGCGTTCATCTTGGGATCTCCACCAGGCTGTCAGGCACGTGCGGTGATTTCCCGAGGAGCCTTTCCCAATCCATGATAAGGGAAGCTGTCATGTACTCTGACATTCCCCTTGGTCGCCTCATTCCGGGAAACCTGGCAGTACCTCGATCGATGGGCCACCGCTCCTGGGATTCAAATCTCCTGGTTGACTTCCTCTCTCGGCCAGTCCAGGCGATTGGTGAGGAGCGTGGCACCTTGATTAGTGGGTTTCTCCCCTTTCTGGTGTAACCGATGGCCGCAGGCGATCAGTACGGTCTGGCAGGTGTCCCAGTGTAGTCCTCGGGTGGCTCACCGGTGTCCTGGGATGGCGGTGCCCATGTCTGAGCTGGGACTGAGCTGGAATGGCAGGGCTCGCTCCGACCTAGATGCCCCGAGCTTGCGGGATCGTCTCGATGGAGGAGGGCAGAGTGTGGGCCTGATCTAGAGGGCTCAGCCTCGAAGAGGCTCCACGTGGCGGAGGAAGGCCGAGCTCGACTCTGACCACATGGCTCGATCTCCGAGGGTCTCGCTCTAAAGGGTAGAGTGCAGGCCCAGTCTAGAGAGCTTAGCCTCGGAGAGGCTCCACATGGCGGAGGAGGGCTGAGCTCGACTCTGACCATAGGCCTCGATCTCCAAGGGTCTTGCTCTGGAGGGCAGAGTACGGTCCCGGTCCAGAGGGCTCGGCCTGGGAGAGGCTCCACGTGGTGGAGGAGGGCTAAGCTCGACTCCGACCACAGGACTCGATCTTCGAGGGTCTCGCTCTGAAGGACAAAGTACAGGCCCGGTCTAGAGGGCTCGGCCTGGGAGAGGCTCTACGTGGCGGAGGAGGGCTAAGCTTGACTCCGACCACAGGGCTCGATCTCCAAGGGTCTCGCTCTGGAGGGTAGAGTGCGGCTGTGGCCTAAGCATCCCGAGCTCGCAGGACTGACCTAGCAGAGGACGGAGCTCGGCTCATTGTCTCGAGGGAGCTTAGCTCGACATAGGAGCCAGGCAGGAGAATTGACATGGCATCCGACATGACAGCTTTTTTTGACGTGGCACCTGTCAGCTCCCCCATGTCAACGACCTTGCCACATCATTTGCCCCCCACTCCCGAGGCTCGCTAGTGCACGGCGCTCGGGCCAAAGGGAGTAATTGTGGTGCTGACGTGGAAAGGCGGAGACCTGGCACAATGATGGCCATGATTGCTGGCGCTTCATGAGACGGTCCTGCAGACCAATACGGGGGTGCCATGTGGCCATGTCTGAGGAGTACTTAATGTTGGCATAGAATTCAGAGTGGCCGGGATGCCATTTTCGTCGATGGGCAGTACGTGGCATGGATCCGTTGGCGGAGGGGTCGTATCGAGGCAGATCCATCGGGTCATTTTGAAATGAAAAGAGGGCCTTACCCGAAATATCCATTCTTTTAAATTCTCCGTGCCTGCTATTGTGTTCGAGCTTTCTTCTTCCTCCCAGTCACCTCAGATCTTCTAAGGAACCAGGTTAGTCTCCTCTTTCTTCTCCCTTCGCCAGAGTAGGGTTCTTCTAGGGTCTCCTTCAAGGCGAGTCCGCTTTTTCATCCTCCACCTCGAGTTCTTCACCTCTCTTATTCTTGAGGATGTCCCGTTTTGGCCCAGGCTTCTGCCCCTCCATTGATCAGGGCGAGGTTGCTCCCTCCGAGAGGAGGTCAGCATCTTCTTCTTTCTTCGATGAGGAGGAGGATGCGGCTCACTTCGAGTTCAGTAGGAGGCGTTCTCCCGGTCTGGTGCTCATCAGGGAACCAGGGTCCGATCCTTCTTTCCTTCCTCCTTCTTCTATACCTATTTCTGAGTCTGCCCGGTCCACAGGTCCTAGCGGGGTCACCTCGATGATTACCACCGAGAAACTGGGGACCGTTCGGGATGTCTATGCCATCCCACATTCTGTTCGGCTTATGATCCCTCGTTCGGAAGAACGGGTCACTTCCAATGACCTGGGCCGCATTACTTTTTATGAGGAGACCTTTTCAGGAGGTCTCCACTTTCCCTTCCATCCCTTCTTCATGTTCGTCTTGGACAACTATCATTTGGTCCCTACCCAGTTAGTGCCAAACGCCATTAGGGTCATCTTCTCCTTTATTGTGCTCTGCCACCTCCACGGGTTTGTTGCCCGGTTCCCTTTGTTCAGGACTTTCTTTGCCCTGAAGCACCACCCAACTGTGGACGGGTGGTGTCCTTGTCCTCCCGCCCGAAGGGCATTAGATTCGAGCTCCCCTCTTCCATCAAGGGATGGAAGAGTAAATTCTTCTTTGCTGTGGTTAAGGGGGTCGACTGGGTCTGGAGCGATCCAGACCAGTCCCCTAACCAAAATTCTATGGTCGATGCGGCTGACAGGATGACTACGAGCAGCTTCGCACCGCCCAGATCCCTTCCCTCGAGGTCTTGTTATCAGAGTAGAACCTCTCCAATGCCTGGGTCAATCCAACGAATGGGTTGGGTGAGTTCGACCTGAACTTTTCTTTTTCTCCCTTACATTTCTTACTTTGCTTCTTATGGGCTTTGACCGTTGTGTGACTTGCATGCAGGGATGATTTTCATAGAGAGTGACCTGATGGCGATCACCCGGAAGAGGCCACCGACCAGGCTGGTCGAGGAGCCTCCGACGAGGCGAGTCTGGGGCGAGAGTGTGCCTGCGACTGCTCCTACCGCGGTGGCCGATCCAAGCTCTGCTGCTCTGGTCGATCAAAGTTCAAGGGCGATTTGAGCTGCCCCTGCACCGGTGGAGAGGGTGGTGTCTACAACATCGGGGCCAGTCCAACAGGAGGCCCAAAAGATCCTAGAGTGGTTCGGTCATCAGGGGGCGGCCCCCATCGCGGAGCCCGAGGTAATAGCCTGAGCAAGGGCCGCAGCTACTGCCGCTTCGTCTCCTAGTCCTCCAAGTCCATCTATGATCAAGATCGGGGATGAGGAGGTTCAACCTGGGACCGAGGTTGCGACTGAGGCACCACCTGTATGGGTACCAGCTCCTCAGCCTGCTCCCGGGGGTCCTGCGGTTAGTGGGGCAAGGCCGCCTACTACAGGAGAGAGCATGAGGGAGGAGGCGCGACATCGACTCCCTTTCAAGATGGGGCCGGAGAGCTCGTTCCTCCGAAGCCCCGTACTGGTCGAGCGCATGATGAATTTCTCAATCCAGACATGCGATTGGCAGGAGATGGCCGGACTGCAGCTGAATGATGTCCTCAACGCCATCTTTTCCCAGCTTTACTTGGCGAGTTATCTCTTCTTTCCTCTTCTTCTTTTTCTTTTTTTTTTAGCTGACCTCTTTTCATGGTGCAGATCGGTGCCGAGGCCCTCTTCATTAGGGGCTACTATCAGAACTGGGAGCGTATCGAATGACAACAAGTGATCGAGATCAAGTCTCTGAAGACTGACCTGAAGGAGAAGGCCGGGGCGAATGGGGTGCTCGAGCAGAAAGTCGGGGACCTGGAGAAGCAGCTCGCTGATGCTGAGGGGCGAGCGAGGAGACTCCTAGAGGCCCTTGACCTGGAGCAGAATCGCTCAAAGAAGGGTATCAACGATCTCTCCACCATCAAGAAGAAGCTAAAGTGGTATAGTGCCGAGGCTGATCGGCACAAGGAGGCCTCCCGAACTACCCAGGCGGAACTAGCGGCAGGGAAAGAGAGGTTGGCCACGGCTGAGAAGGCGGCGGAGATGGCGGCCAGGTCGACGGAGGCTGCCAGGTTGGAGGCCGCCGAGGCAAAGAAGGGGGCCGCCGAGGCTAAAAAGGATGCTGAGGAGGCCGTTGCCAAGTTCAAGGCCTCATAGGAGTTCATCGCCAAGATTCATCAGACGACGTCGAACTCCTTCTACAAAGGCTTCATGTTCTTGCACGGTCGGATCGAGGCATCTGTTCCTGACAAAGACCGCGATCATCTCAGGTACCCCTCGGCCTTGGATGCGGAGCCTGATGAGGAGGTCGTCGTCGAGGAAACTGTGGCTCCCGAGCCTCCAACGCCAATCGAGGCCGAGCCATCCGAGGTCGGAGCCCTTCAGTCGGAGATCCATGAAGCGGGGCCTCTCAGCCTCAAGACCCAGCAGGGGGCCGGCCGGTACAGAGTAGTCCTTTCTCTTTTATTTTGTACTTTATTTTCTTTTTGTGCTTGGTCGGGGTCACCCGGCATGTCGAGAGCCCGTAAAATATTTGTAACTGGCTCTTGATCAATAAAATTTGAACTTTCTTGCAACCCATCCTTCTCTTTCTTTCCCTCCCCTCCCTCTCTTTCTCTTTCTTTCCCTCCCCTCCCTCTCTTTCTTTGTTGTTTCTCTTTTTTTTTTTTTTTTTTTTTTGATGAGTGGGGAGATCAGAGAAGAGGGTCTCACCTTGCCTGGGGCTTAGTTACTAGGCTTTGGTGTCGGCAAATCAGGTGCAAGGTTCTGGCAGGTGTGAGCAGCTGGGCTCATTGGTTCCTTGGCCGAAGAGCTAGGCCCCGGTCCAAGGTGCCTGAGGGCTATTCTCAGGTCTTGGATGTCTTGGGTCCTTGCAAGTTAGTAGCATTGGTTCCTTTTGGAACCCAAATTTTCTTGATTTTCTTCTTGCCATTATATTTCAAATGACACTCAAATGCCTTATGACCAATATTATTGCAAGCATAGTATACAATTCTTGGCTTTGAATAAAAGGTATATGATGATGCAAATTTAGGTCTAAATTGTTTTGAAGTAATGAACTTAGGAGTATATGATGTAGATGCAGAAAATTTATTTGAAATTGAACCTTTGTAACCAATTCCAAACTTGTTATTTGTCTCTCTTTGATCTTTCAAAATTAGTTTAAGCTTGTTGGAACTTAAGGTTAATTTTTAACCAAAAGCTTAAGCTTTTGAACTTCCTTTTTCAAACCATCATTTTCATTTTGCAAACTTTTGTTTTTCTCAAGGAGCTCTTCTTTTTCAAATTGAGTAGTCTTAAGTCTTTCACAAACTAAACTTAATTTTGTTTGTAAAATCTTATTTCTTTCACCAATTTCATTTTATCCTTTTCAATCATATCATAATGGTTTTTCAAATTTTTCATTTTCAAACTAGCTTTTTTATATTCTACTAATAATTCATAAAAAGCATTATGAAGTTCATCATATGTAAATTTTAAGTTAGGTTCAGAAGTAGTTACCTCATCCTCCAAACCCATAAGGAAGATCTGAGCAGTCTTTGTTGTATCTTCATCTTCTTCAGTGGATGTAGATTCGTCACTGTCACTCCATGCTACAAGCATTGCCTTCTTCTTCTTTCTCTTGATCATCTTTTTCTTAATTTTTGGACAGTCAGGGTGTATATGACCCGATTTCTTACACTCATAGGATATTGGAATTTGATCTTTGTCTTTGTCCTTCTCATTTTCTTTGTCATTTTCTCTTTCTTTTCCAAACTCTCCTTTTCTAAATTGCTTCCTCCATCTATTTATTCTTCTTCTGCCCATAAACCTTTTAAATTTTCTTATTACAAGGGCTATCTCATCATTTTCAAGATCATCATCATCAGATGAATCTGAATCTTCATTATTGTCTTCTTCAGTAACTTTAAATGCTATAGCTTTCTTTCTCTTAGAATCTTCATTAGTTCTTTGTTGCATGGCTAATTCATGAGTAATTAATGATCCAAGCAACTCATCCAGTGGTAGGGTATTCAGGTCCTTTACCTCTTGAATAGCTGTCACTTTAGCTTCCTATTTATCTAGCAAGGATCTCAAAATTTTTTGAACTAGATCAGCATCAGTATAAGTCCTACCAAGACTTTTAAGACCATTGATAATATCAGTAAAGCATGTATACATAGCAGATATAGTTTCACTAGGATCCATCTTAAATAATTCATACTTGTGCACAAGAAGATTGATTTTTGAAGTTTTAACTTTTGATGTGCCTTCATGTGTAATTTCAAGCTTATCCCAAATTTCTTTTACAGAATTACAAATCGAAATTCTGTTAAACTCATTTGGGTCCAAAGTATAATAAAGCAAATTTATAACCTTGGCATTCAGCTCTGCTAATTTCATATCATTTTCGTCCCATTCCTCTTCCGGTTTGGGAATCTCAATATCATTAATTTTAACAGTGGATGTGTGAGGTCCTTTTAGAATAATTTTCCACAAATGAAAATCTATGGCTTGAATGTATATTTTCATCCTTGCCTTCTAATATGTATAATTGGTTCCGGTGAAAAGTGAAGGTCGATTTGTGGATTGGCCTTCGGCCAAAGAAGTGCTCATGGGACATTCCATCTATCTTTACTCTAAGTAATTTTCAGAGACTCTACTTTGATACCACTTGTTGCCCAGGTGGCTTCCCAAGAGGGGGGTGAATTGGGATTTTAAAAATTTTGACAAGTATGTGCAATTTAAAATCCTTTTGGTGTTATGGTGCAATAAGCAATGCGGAAGCAATTAAGTAAATACAATAAGGAAAAATAAGCACAAACACAAACACAAGAAAATTTAGAGTGGTTCGAAGTAACCGGCTCCTACATCCACTATCCAAGGACCACTTGGGATTTCCACTATATCGCCTAACCAGAATACAGCCGGATTGTTTTACCAGGCTCACAATCCAAACTTATACACTTTGGTTTTATCGGGATCACCAAAGAAAACCCAACTCCCTTTGATTTTAAACAGGGTCACCAAAGAAACCTAACACTTGGTTTTATACCGGGATCACCAAGAACCCAACTTAGGTTTTCACAAGGTTCACCTAAAAACCTTTAACCCTCTCTTAAGACACAGCCCCTTGCTATTCTTAGAGAGAAAATAAAGATATATCAAAAATATAAAGCAACTACACAACAAACCGAGTTTGTTTAAATGTTGCCGATGAAGATCAAGGTGAAGCCAAGCCTTGAATGCACTTTTAATGCTCTTCAAGCTGCTTCTTTACTTCTTCAAAGAGTGGATTCAATGATGAAGAGAAGTTGGTGGAGCTTTGAATCCTATCTTGAATGCACTTGAAGTGGGTTAGTGAAAGACTTGAAGACTTTTCAAATTTTCAAGATAAGTCAATGAATAATCTCTCAAAAAATTATTTAATCCATCAAAAATACTCCCTTTTATAGTTTTCCAAGAGATATAGTCATTGTAGGGCCTAAAAAATGGTAAATAGCTGTTGGAGACCATTTGGAGTTTAAAATCCACTTTCAACAACTAGCCATTGGAGTACAGAAAATGGTCACTCAAGTTGGCTCGAGGTCCACGAGTCGGCTCGAAGTCTCAGATAGCCCAAACAAAATTTCTGTGCGAGTCGGCTCTTGAAGTTGGAGTCGACTCGAAGCTTCAATCAGTATAAATCAACATTTTCCTTGAGTCGGCTCGAAGTCTCAATCACCAACAAACATAACTCTGAACGAGTCTACTCTTTTGGGCTTGAATAGGCTCGAGGTCTCAGACTTCAAAAACGTGTATTCTTCAATGAGTCAACTCTTGGGACTCGAGTCGGCTCGAGGTACTAAAACTCTGAAATTTTTTGTGCCGTGCCAGAAGGAGTCAGCTCTTGATCCCTGAGTCGGCTCCTGCAAAAACTTCTTTTAAAGCTTCAAACTTCTCCAAAATTCTTCAACATATGAATCCAACAAGAGCTAATCTACTCACTCTTATTTTTATAATTTTATAGCCCATTTATAAGATTACATAGTTTAAAGAAATTAGAGATTTTACAATTTGAAGTGCATAAGAGTCTGTGTTGGATTACCTTTCAACAAATTTGAAAACCAAGCAAAGTAAAGATAAAGATTTTCCTGCAAAAACTTCTCAAGTAATTGAAAGATTAGTAACTTATGCATGCTCCAATATTTTAAGATCATCAAAATAGATGTGGCATAATCGCTGACATGGAGTAACTGTTAGATACCGCATTAGAAAAAGATGCCATGTCAGATACTCTACTCAGGCTCCTTTGCTAGGCTGAGCTCCCTCAGGAAAATGGGGTCGCCCGTCGAAGCCAAGCTCCGTCCTCTGCTAGGTCGGGCCCGCGAGCCCGGGATGCTTAGGCCAAAGCCGAGCGGCATTCCCCAGATCGAGCTCCTCGAGATCGAGCCCTATGGTCCGAAGTCGAGCTCGGCCCTCCTCCGCCATGTGGAGTCTCTCCGAGGTCGAGCCCTCTGGGCCGGGGCCATGCTCTGCCCTCCACCAAATCGAGCCCCTCGAGATCGAGCCCTGTGGTCCGGAGTCGAGCTCAGCCCTCCTCCGCCACATGGAGTCTCTCCGAGGTCGAGCCCTCTAGGCTGGGGCCGCGCTCTGCCCTCCACCAGATCAAGCCCCTCGAGATTGAGCCCTGTGGTTCGGAGTCGAGCTCAGCCCTCCTCCGCCACGTGGAGTCTCTCCGAGGTCGAGCCCTCTGGGCTGGGGCCGCACTCTGCCCTCTGCCAGATCGAGCCCTGCCTCCTCTACTCGGCCTCCAGCTCGAGCAAAGACACCGACGAGCAGAGAGACAGCACCATCACCCTAGGACACCGGCGAGCCATCCGAAGATTGCAGCAGGATGCCCACCAGGCCGCAATAACTACCTACGGCTCCCACTTGCACTAGAAAGGGGAGGAACCCTCTGATCGAGGTGCCACGCTCTTCACCAACCACCTGACCACCCGGAAGAAGAAGTCAACCAGGAGATTCGAAACCCGGGGGAGGTGGCCCGCCAATCGAGGCACTGCCAAGCTTTCCATAATAGGGCGACCATGAGGAATGTCAGAACACATGACGGCTTCCCTTAGCATGAATCAAGAAAGATGTCCCATCCACGGCACGGGACACCGTCGCATGCGCCTGATAGCCCGGCGAATGTCCCAAGGCAGGCTCCCAACGACCACCTTGGCTACAAAGAACGTTCAACACCCCCGGAGGGGGGAAGGTATGTAAACACAAATACAAGTGCAAGCTCAACCAGAGGGTAAGGCACCATCAAAAAATCCAAGCAAGGGAAGGAGGAAAGGCCACATAGAGAATCCCTCTAATTCGGCCACCATTCTCCTGATGCACTTGCACCCCACTCTCACACTAATTACTCCTCCTAGTGTGGAGTCCATCAAGAGGGGCTCAACTAGGAGGATCTATTTTTCTGGATCATCACTGACTTGACCGTCGGAGTGCACCCGCCAGAATCCCCGGTCTAGGTCACTAACCCTTATTTTCCATGTTCGGAACCACAGGACTGCCAGACAGTAGAGGAAGTGCACTCCGGCATCGACAGCAGCTACAGGCCATGATGATCCTGGCGGCAACAGATTGGCACCCCAGGAAGGAGGAGGATGAGAAGCGATCTTTGTCCTCCTTTAACCCCCTTTACAAGCAGTCTGACGGAAGGATGGTGACAACAAGGGCGAGAGAGGTCTCCACCAGTCGTGTGGGGCACTCCCCCTCCTGGGAAAACCCACACAACCTAGAGGTGGAGCCGTCTGTTCTAGCTCAACCACCTCCGCCAGAATCCTAGCTAGCTGCACTCACCCAACAGATACAGATCCTTGCCACAGCAGTGTGCCAGCTTCAGCATCAGCACCAATCCTTGGCCACTCATCAGCAGCCAGGGACTCCTGCGACCCATGCCGCAGCACCCCACGATAGCCTGTGTTCCTTCCAAGGAAGGCCTTCGCAGCCACAGGCCATCACTGATAATCGGGATAGCCACCAAACTCCGGCAAAAAGACAACGAGCCGGGTCTGCCGACAGGGAGAGCCGCTCACCGAACCTTGAGCGGGTGGTGTCCAAGCCCCATCGAGATAGGAAAAGTAGGACCCCCCGCCACAGGTGCCATGCACCCATGTACCTTCTCCGTCTCCCTTGGCGGAGGGGTCTACTGACGAAGCCACAGGCGCATGGCAGAAAAGCGCCTGGAGGAGCATGACTGCAAGCTGATGGAATTATCCCACCGGTTTGCCAATCTACCAGGCTCCACCAGCGAGCCAGCGGGCTATGACACCTGCCCTCCTTTCTCCAAGGAAATCCAAGAAGAGCCAATCCCAGGTCGGTTCCGTATGCCACAGGTGGATCCTTACGACGGGACCATCGACCCCCTGGACCACCTGGAAAGCTATCGGGCCCTCATGAGGGTTCAGGGGGCCACCGACACACTCCTTTGCATCACCTTTCTTGCTACTCTCTGGAAGGCAGCCCGAGTGTGGTTCACCTGTCTAAAGCCAGAGAGCATCAATTCCTTCGCCTAGCTGGGGCAAAAGTTTGTGGCCCACTTCGATGCTTGTCAAAAGATGCCACAAGAGGTAGACAACCTCTTCTCCATCAGGCAGCAAGACCGCGAGCCACTATGGACTATATGGCTGTTTTAAGGCTGTCGCGTTGGAGATCTACAATCTTGAGAAGCCGGTTGCAATGCTGGCTCTGAAGCGAGGGCTCAGGACCTCCTGCCTGACCTACTCGCTCAATAAGAAGCCCCCAAAGATCTACTCCGAGCTCCTCCTCCGAGCTCAGAAGTACATCCATGCTAAGAAGGTGGATCGTACAAGGTGGGAGCTCAACAGGAGGCCACTAAAGAAGCCAACCCCCACCGAAGCGTCTGGGACATGGAAGCCGGGGCCTTCAGCTCCGAGCTCTCGACAAGGACCAAGGCCGAAAGGCATTCTTGTCCCTAAAGAGAGCTACACCCCTCTCCTTGCCCCGAGGACAAAGATCCTCATGAAAATCGAGGGCGAGAAATATCTGAGGCGCCCGCCTCCAATGAAGCTATCCTCTGGCTACGATAAAATAAAGTATTGTCTCTTCCACCGCGACCATGGCCACGACACTGAGGAATGCCGTAACCTCAAGTGGAGAATCGAAGAGCTCATCAAGAGGGGCTACCTTGGAAGGTTTGTGGGGGGCAGACCTCAAATAGAACCCCAGGCGCTCGCTGCTCTCCCGCCAGTTCCAACAGTTGACAACCACCCTACCGAGAAGCTGGTAGGGATGATATGCTAGGGAGCCGGACGTGCACCCAAGAGGGCCCAGGGGGTAGGGCATTCTGAAAATGTACTCCCCTTTATGAGGAAAGGGGAAGATGGGAGAAAAAATAAAAATAATGATGCCGTGGTCGTCGAGATGATGATCGTGAAGCATCCTGTAAAATGCATCATGGTTGATAGTAGAAGTTCCATAGATGTGCTTTTCTACGATGCTTTCTCCAGGATGAATCTTTCTTATGTTTAACTTAAACCTGTGCACACACCCCTTATAGGTTTCACAGGTGATTCTGTAAGTGTGGAGGGAGAAGTTACTCTTCCAGTCACTACCAGGATCCTACCTCGGTAAAGCACCGTCATGATGACCTTCAAGGTTGTCAGGCTTCCTTCAGCTTACAACGTGATTCTGGGCCGACCCGAACTCAACCTGCTCGACACCGTCATCTCCACCAAGAGGCTACTTGTACAGTTCCCAACTCCTTACGGTGTCAGAAAAATGAGGGGAGCACCCCAGTCAGTGCAGCACTGTTTCCAAACCCTTCTTGGGACCAAGGCCCCCGAGGGCAACCCCAAGGTGGATGACCTCGACCAAAGAGCTCAAGATCCCAGGGGAGGCCCAGTCGAGCGCTTACTCTCTTACTCGCTCGGGGATAAACCTACGAAGATGGTGCACAGGCCAATTCGTCTGAACAGTGGAGGACATGCCAGGTATTCATCCCGATGTCATCACCCATAAGTTGAGCATTGACCCGAAGCACAGGCCAATTCGTCAGAAGAAGAGGAGCTTTGCCCCGGAGAGACAGGCGACTATCAACGAGGAAGTGGACAAACTCCTCGCCGCCAGTTTCGTTTGGGAGGTGCAATACCCGAGCTGGCTGGCGAATATGCTGATGGTGAGGAAGAACAATGGTAAATGGAGGATCTGTGTAAACTACACTAACCTCAATAAGGCATGCCCAAAGGACAGCTTCCCCCTATCGAAGATCGATCAGTTGGTGGATGCTACCTTGGGGCATATGCTGCTTTCATTTATGGATGCATTCTCTGGATACAATCAGATCCGGATGCATCCTGAGGACGAGGAGCACACCGCCTTCGTCACCGACCAAGGGACTTACTGCTACAGGATGATGCCCTTTGGTCTGAAGAACACTGGCGCCACATACCAGCGCCTAGTAATAAGGTCTTCAAAGACCAAATCAGCCGCAACATGTAGGTATACATGGATGACATGCTTGTCATGAGCAAGCCGAGTTCGGACCATGTCGCGGACCTCGTCGAAGCCTTTCACAACCTCCGAGAGCACCAGATGAAGCTGAACATAGTAAAATGCACCTTCGGAGTGGCAGCAGGAAAGTTCCTCAGCTTCATGGTCACTCAGAGGGGCATTGAAGCAAACTTGGAGAAGGTCCAGGCGATCATCGACATGGAGCACCCGACATCCAAGAAGCGGGTCCAGCACCTGACGGGGCGTATTGCCACCTTGAGCTGGTTCATCTCGAGGTCGACCAATCGCTGCCTTCCCTTCTTCAAGGTGCTGCGCAAGATGCACGACTTCACCTGGACTCAGGAGTGCAGGACGGCCTTTGAGGAACTGAAGGAGTTCCTGGCTTCTCCCTCGCTGCTCTCCAGACCAGAAGAAGGGGAGGAGCTCCTACTCTATCTGGCGGTCACACCTGAAGCCATCAACTCGGTTCTCATCCATGCAGATGAAGACGGATCCCAGAAGCCGGTGTACTACACCAGCAAAATCCTCCGCGACACAGAGATCAGGTATACTCGCTCTGAGAAACTCATTTTTGCACTAATAATGTCTACTAAGCACCTCATGCCCTATTTCTAAGCACACCCTATCATGATCGTGATGGATCAGCTGCTGAGGGCCATACTTAGCCACCCCGAGACCTTCAAAAGACTGGCGAAGTGGTCCCTGCTCCTTAGCGAGTTCGACATAGCATATCAGCCGAGGTCTTCGTAGAAGGCCCAAGTCCTAGCTGACTTCGTGGTCGAATGCACCGAGCTTGCAAAGGAGCCAGAGCAGATAATAACGGAGCTCCAAACAGAGCCCAGACCAGAGGAGGATCCTTCGATCCTCCACGTGGATGACGTATCCAATTCTGGCGGAAGCGGAGCAGGCCTCATCCTCGTCCACAGCAATGGGGTGGCAGCAGAGTGTGCCCTCCGCTTCAAGTTCACCGCAACAAACAACGAGGCGGAGTACAAGGCGCTCCTCGCGGGTCTGATAGTCTCCCACGAGCTGGGCTTGCAAAACTTGAAAGTCTTTACTGACTCCCAACTAGTTACTGGGCAAGTATCCGAAGAATATGAGGCCAGGGATCCCCAGATGATGAAGTACCTGGATCGGGTCCGCTCCAGCACGGTAGGCTTCCGACGCTTTAGAATCTCCTATATCCCCTGAGGGGAGAACGTGTGCATAAATGCACTATCGAGGCTCGTAACCCTTCTGGACTCATCACTGGGGCACGCCTACATCGAGTACCTCGATAATCCAAGCTACAAAAACTCAAAGGAGGTGCACCAGGTCATCCTGAGCCAAGCTGGATGGACAGGTACGTCAGGTACATCACTGATGGCACCTTGCCAGAGAACTGCATGGAAGCAGGCATCATCAAGAAGAAGGCCTCCAGGTTCGTTTTGATGGAAGGCCAGCTTTATCACCGGTCTCATTCCTACCCGCTCCTGAGATGCCTCAGGCCCGCAGAGGCAACCTTCATACTCCAGGAGATACACGAAGGCCTTTGTGGGAATCATGTGGGAGGAAGAACACTGTCTTACAAAGCCCTTTGCCAGGGATACTTTTGGGAAACTATGAGGGAGGATGCCACCGACTTCAATAAAAGGTGTGACAAATGCCAACGCCATGCCCATATACAGCGCTAGCCGGCAGTGCCGATCTCCCAGCTCTCATCCCCTTGGCCCTTTGCTCAGTGGGGGATAGACATCCTAGGACCATTCCCCCCTGTACTTGGACAACAAAGATTCCTACTAGTGGGATTGACTACTTCACCAAGTAGGTCGAAGCAGAATCGCTATCTCAGATCACTGAAGCCAATGTCCGTCAATTCTTCTAGAAGTCCATTATCTGTCATTTTGGACTCCCTCATTGCATCATCACCGATAATGGACGACAACTCGATAACCAGGAGTTCGAAGGTTTCTACGCAGAGCATGGCATTCAACACCGCTTCACCTCGGTATCTCATCCCCAGACAAATGGTGAGGCCGAGGTGACCAATCGGACCATCCTCCAAGGGCTCAGAACCAAGTTGGATCCAACCAAAGGTAGATGGGTGGAAGAACTTTCGAGCGTTCTGTGGGCCTACCACACAATGCCCAGGATGGCAACTGATGAAACGCCCTTCAACCTTGTCTTCGGGGTCGAGGCAGTCATCCTAGTTGAGCTCGGCGTGCCCATGCTATGAGTACAACGGTACGACGAGGCACGAAACTTGGCACACCTGTTGCTCAACTTAGACCTCCTCGAAGAAACAAGGGACAAAGCCTGGCTCTGAACGGTGGCATATCGGCAATGGGTGGCCCGATACTACAATGCGCGGGTGAGGTCGAAGGTCTTCAAGCCAGGGGACTTTGTGCTACGCCGAGCCGAAGCATCTCAACCTTGGGAGTGCGTCAAGCTCTTGCCGAACTGAGAGGAACCCTATAGAGTGGCTGAGGTCCTCTCACACAGGGCCTACTACCTCGAGGATCTCGACGGTGTCAGGTTCCCCCAAACATGGAATTCCTGCAATATGAGAAGATACTATCAATAATGTAAGGCTTTCTTCCAATAATAGTAAAGATTTTCTTTTGCACAAGTAGCTATCTGCCTTGCAGGAAAATCTCCAATAAGTCTCTGAGCCCAGCTCCGAGACATCACCAACTTCACAGCCCAGCTCTCCGGCCAACAAGTCTTCGAGCCCAGCTCCAAGACACCAACTCCGAAGCCCAGCTCTCCGACCAACAAGTCTTCGAGCCCAGCTCCAAGACACCAACTCCAGAGCCCAACTCTCCGGCCAACAAGTCTTCGAGCCCAACTCCAAGACATCAACTCCGGAGCCCAGCTCCCTAACCAATAAGTCTTCGAGCCCAGCTCCAAGACACCATCAATTCTGGGAACTAGCTCCCCAACCAATATGTCTTCGAGCCCAGCTCCGAGACACCATCAATTCCAGAGCCCAGCTCTTCGGCCAACAAGTCTTCGAGCCCAGCTCCAAGACACCAACTCTAGAGCCCAGCTCTTCAACCAACAAGTCGTCGAGCCCAGCTCTGAGACACCATCAATTCTGGAGCCCAGCTCTCCGACTAACAAGTCTTCGAGCCCAGCTCCAAGACACTAACTCCGGAGCCCAGCTCTCTGGCCAACAAGTCTCCGAGCCCAGCTCCAAGACACCAACTCCAGAGTCCAGCTCTTCGACCAACAAGTCTTCGAGCCCAGCTCCAAGACACCAACTTCGGAGCCCAGCTCTTCGGCCAATAAGTCTTCAAGCCCAACTCCAAGACATCAACTTCGAAGCCCAGCTCTCCAGCCAACAAGTCTTCGAGCCCAGCTCCAAGATATCAACTCCGAAGCCCAGCACTTCGACCAAGAAGTCTTCGAGCCCAGCTCCAAGACACCATCAATTCTGGGGCCTAGCTCTCCGGTCAATATGTCTTCGAGCCTAGCTCCGAGACACCACCAACTCCGGAGCTCAACTCTCCGGCCAACAAGTCTTCGAGCCCAGCTCCAAGATACCAAGACCTGAGCCCAGCTCTCAGGAGAACAAGACCCGGGGCCCAGCAATCCGAATGGCAAGTCTTCGAGCCCAGCTCCAAGGCAAGACCTGAGCCTAGCTCTCAGGCAACCCTTGGACCGGGGCCCAGCTCTCTGGCCAAGAAGTCTTCGAGCCTAGATCCAAGATACCAAGACTCGAGCCCAGCTCTCGGGCAACCTGGATCGGGGCCCAGCTCTCCGGCCAGCAAATCTTGGAGCCCAGCTACTCCCCAAACTACTGAAGTCCCGAGCTTGCTTCACCAACATTGGAGCCTAAAGACCAAGCCCCAGACAAGGCGGAACCCTTCTCTCTGATCTCACTGTGTACTCCCCAAAAAAAAAAAAGAAAAGAAAAAAAAGAAAAAGAAAAAGAGAGAAGAGGGAAGAGTCAAGTAATGCTCGAGAACAGATAGCAAGAAAATTTCCACTTCATTAATGAAAGTTGTTTATAAGCATCTCTGGGCCCTCGACATACCGGGCGACCCAGATCAAATATAGAAAGGGAAAAACAAGATGGAAGGCTACTCCACTCTGGCCGGCCCTCTAGCAGGGCCGTGAGGCTACGAGGTCTCATTCTCGAGGACCTCAGATTGGGCAGCTCCAGCCTCATGTGGCCCAGCTCTGGCTTCGGCTGGCAAAGAAGATTCGGGAGCAGCCGCTTCCTCGACGTCCGAGGCATGAGGGTAACTGAGGTAGCTATAGCCCTCATCAGGAATGAAGCCCTCGACTCGACTGCATAGGTACATGAAGCCTTTGAAGGAGTCCGACGTCGTTTGATGGATCTCGATGATGAACTCCTCCGAGACTCTGTACCTGGCCATAGCCTCTTCAGCATCCTTCCTTGCCTCGATGGCTTCCCCCCTGGATGCCTTCATCGATTTGGCCGACTCCTCTGCCACCCTCTCAGCTGTAGCTATTTTCTCCTTCGTCGCCGCTAGTTTGGCCTGAAGGGATCGAGCAATCTCCCTCTACCAGACTGCCTCGACGTTGAACAACCCCAGCCTCCTTTCGGTGTCAGCAAGCTCCTCGGCCTTCTTCTTTGACTGGCCCTGCTCCTGGTCGAGGCCCTCCTAGAGCTCCTTTGCTCGCCCCTCAGAATCGGCGAGCTTCTTCTCGAGGTCCTTGGCCTTCTGACCGAGCACCCCGTTCATGTCGCTCCTCTCCTTCAGGTCGGCCTTCAGCGACTAGACCGCAGCTGCCCACTGCTGGTCATCCTTCTACCAATTCTGGATGCAATCCTTTATGAAGAGGACCTCAGCACCGATCTGCATCATGCAAAAGATTAGTCAAAAAAAAAAAGTAAAAGGGATGGGATCGCTCACCAAGAAGAGCTGGGGAAAGATGCTGCTGATCACATCCCCCAGCCGCTGACCAGCCATCCCCTGCCGATCGCATGGCTGGATCGAGAAATCCATCATGCACTCGGCCAGTACATGGTTCCGGAGTAGCGATCTCTCCGATCCCAGCTTTAACGGAAGCCGGCATCGTGCCTCCTCCCTCCTGCTCTCCCTGGGAGTAGGGTCGTTTGCTCCACTGGCAACGGAGTCCCCGGGAGCGGGCTGTGGATCCGGCACCTTCTCGGGTGGCGCCTCAGTTACAGGCCCTGCCCCAGCTCAAACCTCCTCCTCTTGACCTCAATTACAGCCGGACTCGGGGAGCTGAGGGACACGACGATGGTGGCAGCAGCTGCGGCCCTGGCCCGGACGACCACTTTAGGCTCCGGGGCAGGGGCCATTCCTTATTGCCTAGCTGCTCAGGGACTTCCCGGATTGCTCGCTGACTTGGCCCTGGCACCGCGGACGTCATCCTCTCCACTGGTGCAAATGCAGCTTCGACCTCCCTCCTACTCGGGGTGACCGGCATGACGGGAGCGACCGCCGATGTGCTCTCGCCCCGGGTCCATCTCGACGGAGGCTCATCGACCAGCCTGGCTGGCGATCTCTTCCGGTGATCGCTAGCAAGTCGCTCTCCATCAAGATCATTCTTGCACGCAGACCACACAATGGTTTGAGCTCAGAAAGGTCAGTATAAAAGCACAAAGGAAAGAAAGACCTGAGCCGGACTCACCCAACCCTCTCGTTGGGATGACCCTGGTATCAAAAAGGTTTTGCTCTGATAGCAGGACCTCAAGGGAAGGAACTTGAGTAGTGCGGAGCTACTTGTAGTCATCCTGGTCAGTCGCATCGACCGTAGAGATTTGGTTGGGGACTGATCCAGATCACTCCAGACCCAGTCAACCCCCTCGACTGTGGCAAAGAAAAATTTACTCTTTCATCCCTTGATGGAAGAGGGGAGCTCAAATTTAATGCCCCTCGGGCAAAAAGACAAGGACCATCACCTGTCCTCGGTGGGGTGGCGCTTCAGGGTGAAGAATGCCCTGAACAAGAAAAATCAGGCAACGAATCCATGGGAGTGGCAGAGTACGATGAAGGAGAAGATGGTCCTGATGGCGTTCAGGACTAGCTGAGCGGGAACCAGATGATAGTTGCTCAGCACAGACATGAAGAATGAATGAAAGGAGAACCAGAGCCCTCCCGAAAAGGTCTCCTCATAAAAGGCGATAATGCCTGGGCTACTCAAAGTGACCCTGTCCCCTGGTCAGGGGATCAGAAGCTGAATGGAGTGCGGGATGTCGTAGACATCCTGGATGGTCCCCAGTTTCACAGCAGAAATCGTCGAAGCGATCCCACTAGGACCTGTTGACCGGACAGACTTGGAGACAGGTTCGGATGGGAGAGGAAGACAAGAAGTATGGGAAGGACCAGCCCTTGGCTCTCTAATAGATATGGGGCCAGGGGGACGCCTCCTACTAAACTCGAAGCACACCCCATCCCCCACCTCATCGAAGGAAGAAGATGGCATCCTCAGCTTAGAAGGACCGGCTTCGTTCGGATTGGTGGAAGGACTGAAGCCCGGACCAAAATGAGGCATCTTCAAAAAAAGAAGATGCAAGGAACCCAAGGAGCAGAAGGGACGGACTCGGCTGGAGGAAAGCCCTAGACTCAAAAAAGGAACCCTATTGTGATGGAAAGAAGAAGAAGAGAAGAAAGACTAACCTGGTTCCTTAAGGGGACTGAGGCAATCAGGAAGAAGGGGAAGCCTGGGTACTGCAGTGGGCATGAAGAATTCAAAAGAATAGATGTTTTGGATAAAAACTTCTTTTCATTTCGAAGTGACCCGACGTATCCATACCGTTACAACCTCTTCGCCAACGGATTCACGCCACGTGCCAACCATTGGTGAGAAAGGCATCCCGGCTGCTTTGGATTCCATGCCTGCAATAACTACTTCTCGGACATGGCCATGTGGCACCCCTGTAATGGCCTGGAAAACCGTCTCACGAAGCGCCAGCGATCATGATCATAATTGCACCAGATCTTCACCTTTCCACGTCAGCAACATAATTACTCCCTTCGACCCGAGCGCCGCGCACTAACGAGCCTCGGGAGTGGGGGGCAAATGATGTGGCACAATCACTGACATGGAGTAACTGTCAGATGCTATGCCAGAAAAAGATGCCATGTCAGATACTCTACTCGGGCTCCTTTACCAGGCTGAGCTCCCTTAGGAAAACAGGGCCACCCATCGAAGCCGAGCTCTGTCCTTCGCTAGGTCAGGCCCGCGAGCCTAGAATGCTTAGGCCAGAGCCGAGCGGCATCCCCTAGATCGAGCCCCTCGAGATCGAGTCCTGTGGTTCGAAGTCGAGCTCAGCCCTCCTCCATCATGTGGAGTCTCTCCAAGGTCGAGCCCTCTGGGCCAGGGCCGCGCTCTGCCCTTCGCCAGATCGAGCCCCTCGAGATCAAGCCCTATGGTCCAGAGTCGAGCTCAGCCCTCCTCTGCCATGTGGAGTCTCTCCGAGGTCAAGCCCTCTAGGCTGGGGCCGCGCTCTGCCCTCCGCCAGATCGAGCCCCTCGAGATCTAGACCTGTGGTTCGGAGTCGAGCTCAGCCCTCCTCTGCCATGTGGAGTCTCTCCGAGGTCAGCCCTCTGGACCGGGGCCGTGCTCTGCCCTCCGCCAGATCGAGCCTTGCATCCTCTGCTCGACCTCCAGCTCGAGCAAAGACACTGGCGAGTAGAGAGACAGCACCATCACCCTAAGACACCGGCGAGCCGCCCGAAGATTGCAGTAGGATGCCCACCAGGCCGCAATAACTGCCTGTGGCTCCCACTTGCACCAGAAAGGGAAGGAGCCCTTCGATCGAGGTGCCACGCTCTTCACCAACCACCTGAACCACCCGGAAGAAGAAGTCAACTAGGAGATTCGAATCCCAGGGGCGGTGGCCCTCCAATTGAGGCACTGCCAAGCTTTCCAGAATGGGGCAACTAGGAGGAATGTCATAATACATGACAGCTTCCCTTAGCATGAATCAGAAAAGACATCCCATCCACAGCATGGGACACCGCCGCACGTGCCTGACAGCCTAGTGAAGGTCCCAAGGTAGGCGCCCAACGGCCACCTTAGCTACAAAGAACATTCGACACCCCCAAAAAGGGGAGGTATGCAAACACAAACACAAGTGCAAGCTCAACCAGAGGGCAAGGCACCACCAAAAAACCCAAGTAAGGGAAGGAGGAAAGGCCACATAGAGAATCCCTCTAGTTTGGCCACCATTCTCCTGACATACTTGCACCCCACTCTCACACTACTTACTCCTCCTAGTGTGGAGTCCATCAAGAGGGGCTCGATCAGGAGGATTTGTTCTCCTGGATCGTCACTGACTTGATCGTCGGAGTGCCCCTGCCGGAATCCCCGGCTCGGATCACTAATCCCTATTTTGTAGGTTCAGAACCACAGGACCGCCAGGCAGTGGAGGAAGCACACTCCGGTGCTGACAGCAACTACAGGCCATGATGATCCTGGCAGCAACAAAAATCATTCTAGGGGTCAACAGAAACTAAAGCCCATGCTTTGTCTAAATACTGAGCCATGGTAGGATCCCGGGCTTCAAACTCACCCTTCACCTGGTTCATCACCAACTGAGAATCCAAAAAAATTTGGATCCTCCAAATCCCCAGCTCTTTCACGATTCGGAGTCCTGTAAGGAAGGCTTCATATTCAGCCTGATTGTTCGAGGCATGGAAGGAGAAGCATAGAGCATATTCTACAGTGTGCCCACTTGGACTGGCTAGTATGAGGCCCGCTCCACATCCCACTGAGTTTGAAACCCCATCTACATGGAGCATCCATGTAGACTCTGAATCTTTTCAGATGGCCTCATCTTCTTCGGCTTGTTGCGAGTTATCTTCTGGACCCCATGCACATTCAACTATGAAATCAGCCAGCACCTATGCTTTCATTGCCAATCTAGGCTGGAAGCTGATATCAAATTCTCCAAGCTTTACGACCCACTTTGCTATTGTCCCTGAAGTATCAAGGCATCGGAGGATAGCTTTCAAGGGTTGGTCCATCATGACCACAATAGAGTGGGATTGAAAATATGGTCGCAAGCACTTCGCCGCAATCACTAGCGAGTATATGAGCTTCTATATCCTAGGGTATCTCACTTCGGCATCATGTAATACTTTGCTGGTGTAGTAGATTGGTTTTTGAAGGTTGTCCATCCCCTTTCGAATGAGCATCATGCTAATTGCCTCGTTCGAAGTAGAGAGGTACATATAGAGGGTCTCTCCTTCTTGGGGTTTAAAAAGTAGAGGGGGATTCTCCAAATAATTCTTCAGTTCTTCGAAGGCACCATGGCAGTCTTCAAACCATTCAAAATTTTGTGACTGTTAAAGGACTTTAAAGAAAGAGAGATACCTTTCGGCTGACCGAGAGATGAATCGATTTAAAGAGGCAATTCTCCCAGTTAACTATTGTACCTCCTTTTTGCAAGAGGGATGCCTCATGCTTCGGATAGCTTGTATCTTCTTTGAGTTAGCCTCTATCCCTCGTTTGGTAATAAGAAATCCCAGGAACTTACCGAAGGGCATGTCGAAGGTACACTTGACCAGGTTCAGATTCATCTAGTGATGCCGCAGGGCGTTAAAAGATTCTTCCAAGTCTTTAATGTGGTCCTCTTTGAGGAGGCTTTTCATGATCATGTCATCAACACACGCCTCCACATTCTTTTATAGTTGCTTCTCGAACACTTTGTTGATTAGCCTTTGAAATTTCGCCTTAGCATTTTTCAGGCCGAAAGGTATCATCTTGTAGCAATATAGTTTCTTCTCTATTACCAAAGACATCTTCTCCTCATCCTCAGGATCCATCTATATCTGGTTATAGCTGAAAAAAGCATCCATAAAGCATAGTAGCTGGTGATCAGCGATGGCATCGACCAGCTGGTCTATCTTTGGCAAGGAAAAGTTATCTTTTGGGCAAGCCTTGTTGAGATCTGTGTAGTCAAGAATTATCCACTTGCTGTTGGCCTTCCTTACCATTACAACATTGGCTATCCACTCCAGATAACATACTTCTCTAACAAATCCAGCTTTAAGAAGCTTACCCACTTCTTCATCTATCACTCTCTATCTTTCAGGGGCAAAGTTCCTCTTCTTCTGCCAAACCAGCTTATAGTTAGAAGCAACTTTCAACCGATGAGTAATTACTTTGGCAAGGATCCTAGGCATGTTCGAAGTTGACTAGGCGAAGACATCAATGTTATTCTGTAGAAAATGGATCGGCCTTGTCTTCATTCCTTCATCAAGTAGGCTTCCGATCTGCACTATTTTGGTGGGGTCATCTTCGTCTAAAGTCACAAAAACAGTCCTCTCCATTGGTTCCCCATAATTCTCCATCTGATCTCTTGGATCCAGCTAATCTAGGGTGATGAGATTAGCTGATTGCTTGTCCTATATTATCAAGCACTATCGAGTGGCCCTTTGATCCCCTCTTGTTTTCCCGATTCCACTTCGAGTGGGAAAGCGAATTAGAAGGTGGTATGTCAAGACTACTGTCCTAAATTTGCTCAAGGCAGGCCATCCCAATATTGCATTGTAGGTTGATGGGGTTCAGACTACTACGAAATTGATGGGAAATATCTTTTGACACGGTTTTATGCCGAGGGTTATAGGCAATATTATTTCTTCCTCGACTCTGATTTGGTTGCCTCCAAACCTAGTCAGGGATATAGAAGATTTTTGTAGCTTATCTCTAGACAAACCCATCCTGGAGAATGCATCATAAAGCAAAACATCAATAGAGCTCCCATTGTCTACTAAAATATGTCTTATATCATAATTGGCCACAACAGCCGAGACTACAACGGGGTCATTGTGCGGGAGCTGAACTCCCTGGAGGTCATCGTCAGAGAAGCATACGGAGTTATTGCCTTTGAGCCTCTTGGGATCATCTTCTTTGGCTCGCCTCCAATCGATTTGCCGATGCAACATGCCTGGGCAGTTCAGCTTCTTCAATGACCCTCTGAGGGGCAACAGCTTCGCATTGAGGTTATGGGTGGCTGACATATTTTTTCAAGTATCCTCTCTTGATTAGGTCTTCTATTGCATCCTTAAGTTGGATGCAGTCTTCAGTATTGTGACCGTGATCCCTGTGGAATCGGCAGTACTTGCTTCTATTCCTCGTAGAGGAGGACGTCCTCATGGGGTGCGGCCGTTGGAGATAGCTTTCTTTCTCTATCTCCATCAAGATTCTCTCCTTTGGGAGATTGAGGGGAGTATATGAATCAAGTTTTCTGCCCAATGCTTTGGGCTTGGGACTACGTCGTCGAGTGGAGTCGTCAATGTTGGAGGGTGCAGGGGCATTTGGCCCCCTATTGCTCTTCTTCTTGGCAACAGATTTTCCTTCAATTAGGTACCGGTTTGCCACTTGCTCCTCGGCATCCGTATACTTCTAAGCCCTTGCCAGGAGCTCAGCATAACTTATCAGAAACCTTTTATCTAGAGAGAATGTGGCTGGATGATCGAAGCCCCTTCTTTAGAGTGGATATGGCCACATACTCGTTGAGATCAAGGATCTCAAGAGTGGCATAATTGAATCTCGCGATGCAGTCCTTGAGGCTCTCTCCTTTATTTTGATGAAGGAGGAACAAGTTGTCGATATTCCAGGGCATCTTCCGGCAAATCCTGAAATGTGAGATAAACAGTTTTTCTAATTCAAAGAAAGAGTTAATGGTACCTGGATGTATGCTCGAATACCACATTCGAGCTGCTGATGCAGAACGAAAGCTCTGATACCAAAATTGATGCAGAACAAAAAGATGATGCGATGCGGAAGTAAATTAAATTAATGTATTTTTTTTATTTATTTATTTTCAGAAGTCGGCTTTGACTTAAAGGAAAGATAAACTAATGCTGAAAGAAACTAAGAAATGACAGAAAGCATAATTAAAATGAGTGGATTATCAGAGTAACTCAGAAGTAGGATCGCTGGGGATTGAGAAACCCCAGACCTAGGGTTTACTCCTCTTTCAAGAAACAGACGAAGAGAGAAGAGAAGGTTTTATACCTGACTGTGATATCTCTCGTTGCTTCAATTGAAGGACACTCTCGAACAGATTGTAGGATCCTTGGAGACGAGGTATCATCGCAATGGATCCTCGGATTGTAGTCCTATGGCAAGGTTGGCCTTCTTCTCGAACTCAGGATCTGGAAGAAGAATAACAAAAAAAAAAAAAAAGAATCAGAAACTCAAAGAAAGACACTGACCTGAGGACTTAATGAAGATTGTTGGATGTAGAAGTTCCGGAGATCTTGATACTGATCTGACTCTTCTTTGAACTTGCTCTGTAGTTGAAACAGTTGATCTGAACCTGGATGCTGGTGACCGGCTTCGATGTGGAAGAGAGGGGCCGTGGGATTAAGATGAAAATTAGGGTTTGGTGGTGGTGGAGTAGAGATGGGTGGACTAAGCTAGGGTTTTGGGGTTGGAGATCTCACACCTCCTCAAGGTTCCTAGGGAACCCGAATTTACTCCCTCACGGAGCTCAACACTTGAATACAAGTGCGGAAGAGAGAAACACAAAGTTGCTCACAAAGAAATTGATTTCATTCATCTCATTTTCAAGAGTTACATAGAGTTGAATATATAGACATAACAAAGAAATAAAATTTCATACACTTTCCATGTGGGACTAATAGGACTGACCCACACTTTAGGCATCAAATTCTCTTCCCAAGACTCCTTCCATCAGTGGGCAGCCCAAAAACTCCAAGAAAACTTGAAAATCAGCTCCAAATGGCAGGTTATGGGGGTGTCTCCTAGTATCTCTCCATGAATCAAGGATTTTTCCTTCATGGTTTGGCTCTTTTGGACACCTCCTAGTCTTGCTCCACAAGTTTAGGCTTCTTCCTTTCATGGCTTTGGCACTTTAGGAAACTTTTGGGTGCCTCCTTGATTTTCTCCCCAAGACATGCTCTCTTCCTTTTATAACTTGGGTTTTTATGGAACATTGTGGGGCACCTCCTTGATCCTCTCTTCAAGAAAAATTCTTGCCATCCTGGCTTGGGTTTATCTGGAAAGAAGTTGGCTCCTCCTTGGATTGAGGTATCTTGATGAATTTCTCCCCCAAGTGGCGCATGAAAGAAGGGACCTGCTTTCTTGTGGTGTGGGGACCAAGGCACACTGGATGGAGATGTGGCGCCTCCTGGACTCTGGCGTGTGGCTGGGAGTGTGGCACCCACTTGCTTGGTCCTGGGAGAAAATGTGGCACCTTGGAGAAGACCTAGACCACTACTAGGACTTGTATTGAGTCAACATGACTCAACAAAATTTAAATTGCAGGGAAATACAGACTCAAACTAAAATTGAGTTGACCAAGTCAACCCTTATTACAAAACCAGAAAATCCTAATTCTTCGGGCAATGTCAATCAGAGATCCAGATGGAGCCCTGAAGTCTTCTTCTGAGTCTGGTGCCCGCACCAATTCTCCCGGGGTGGGAGGAACTCGACCCTGTCGAGTATGGATCAAGCTGGCTCTGGTATCTCTCCAAGAGGTCTGGGTCCAATTCTTGTAATTCTTCTCGCGAGATCCAAGAGTTATCAGAATCTGACCTTCCTTGCCAGCGGACCAGGTATCTTTGGTATTTTCGATTACGAGTAGAGATAACCTGATCATCTAGGATCTTTTCAATCTGCTCTTTCCTCACAGGCCAGTTTGTTGGTGGACACACAGGGTTGGGTTCACTCTCAAGAGCAGGATTAGGCTCAAAAAGGCTCACTGGGAATCACAGCTGGCTCTCTATACTCTACTAGGTCTGTAATGTTGAAAGTGGAGCTAATGCCTAGTTCTGAAGGCAACTCGAGCACATAGGCATTGGACCCTACTCTCTTCACCACTCTAAATGGTCCAGCTCCTCTAGCATGTAACTTTCTAACAGTTCTAGGAGGAAACCGTTCAGGCCTTAACCTAATCATTACATAGTCTCCCTCAATAAAAGTTTTGACTCGCCTTTGAGAATCAGCCAACTTCTTATAAGTTTCATTACTTAAATTTATTTTGCATGAATTTCTTTATGCAAGTCCTTTACATGCTATGCAAGTGCATCAAGAGACTTGTGTGTGTGGACTAATAGTGAAATTAGATCAAGTGGTGTGTGAGGCTTGTATCCATGAATAATTTCAAAGGGACTCTAGCCTATAGACCTATTGATCAAAACATTATATGCAAATTTAGTCCTGGACAAAATACAAATCCCAATTCCTGGTGCTCTCAATCAAACCAAAATCAGAGCCAAAGCCTAGTAAAGGGTCAAGAAAAACTAAACTAGACTGACGACGCATTCCTAAAGAATGGACTTTATTCCAAAGGAACCCTAGGTCTAAACCTAACAAACTAAGGCTCTCTAGGTTTGACCTTGGGTCGGAGGAGGGCATGCAGAGCATGAAAACTTATTATGGATGCCTAGTAGGTGCCATAAGGTCTTCCAGAAGTAGGTGGCAAACCTAATAGGTTCTAAGGAGTCTTGCAACCTAGAGATCTCAGTAAAGTGTAATCCCATAGCTCTAGAAACATGAGAAGATTCAGGGAAGGGTAGGAAATAAGAATCAGAGTTTTGAGGTGGCTTATCAGAAACAAGAAACAAACCTTGGTTATTCAGGATGACCTTAAAATGAGGACATTGTTCTATAGGTGCACTCATCCAAACCTCATGATTTGCTCTAGGAGGGTCTACAAGTGCAAGTTCTAGGGTAGGCTGGGTGCTCCTAGAAGGTGGAAGGTTATCAGGAAGGTCTTTGGAATGTTTATCTAAAAAGTCCTCTAAGCTATTGTCTTTTTCTTGTTCTTGGACCTTCTCAATGGGCAATTCTTTGAACCCCTTCCTTCTTCACACTTCTCTACCAGATTTGACTCAGGGGTGTCTTCTTTGGATTCCTCAATGAGTTCAGAGGTATTCTCACTTGAACTCTCATTGGGTGCAATTTCCTCTTCCTGAACTTCCTCAAAAGGGTCTTCTCTTAGGGTTAGCTCCTGAATTCCTTGAGTGGCAGGGGTCCCCTCAATAACCCCATCAGGTAGGAGTTGGTTAATTGAATTATCGGGAGAGATATCCTCAAATTCTTCTTCTTCATATTCATCTATCAAACTTATGTCAGGCTCATATATTTCTTCCTCAAACTCACTTAAAGGTTCTAATCTATTCTCCTTTGATTTCTCTTTAAGTACGGCTCTGGTCAGGTCAACTAATTTTGGGATGGCCATGCCTAACTCCTTCTCAGTGTTATCCTTCTGGTCAAGAGGTGACACAAGTGGGAATTGACAAACAAAAGTCTGGTTCACTACGGGGGTCGGATCAATCGGAACTTGACTCAAGTTGGTAGAGGTTAGCTTTAAGTCCAAAGTACTTGATTGGTTATATCTTAAAGACCACTCATAGTCTTGGGCTTCTTGGTAGGCTCGGTCTAACTTATTGGTCTTTTCAAGGCATAGCTTCCTATAAATGTCTGGGTGTAACCCAACCCTAAACCTCGATGTGATCTGAGCTTCGGTCTCAATGGTATTGCATTTCATGTCATACCACTGGAAGTCCTCGATATATTTAGACACAGGCCTATTACCTTGTCGCAATTGGTACCATTGGTCTAAAAGTCTTTTCTCATAGGATCTACCTAGGTACCTATCTCTCAACTTACTTTTCATATCTCTCCAAGTATATATTTCCTCTTTTCTTTGATAACACTCATGCCCAATAGCATACCAATGCGACCTAGCATGTTTGGTGAACTTGGTTTTGGCCAACCTAACTTGTCCTAATTCCGATATGTTAGTGCACTCAAAATATCGATCCATTTGTTCTTCCCACTTAATATATGTCTCTTGTCTTCCATCAAAAGTGGGTGCATAAGGTTCGGTGTTCCTAACAGGTCCCTTTTCTGAGTCAACCAAGTATGGATATAGGCTCCTAGGGTTATGCTCGGGATCACGGTATAAGGTCCTCCTAGGCTCCTGGCATGGGTGAGGTTGGGGCCTATTAAATTTTGGATCAGGGGTCCAATTTTGATGTCTACGTTTCTCAAGTCCCTGTGCTCGGTCTCTAAAATGGGCAAAACCCTCATTCATATCTTGACTCAATTTGGTCATACTTTCGGTAAGAGTTCTAATCATGGCCTCTAAATCAGGTTGGGTTTGACCAGGTTGGTAGGGTACTTCGTTCCGGGTGGACATGATGATGCAAGCAAGCACACCAAATGAGACTCGACTGAAACGACTACGGGCTAACTAGACCTAGAGCCAAAACTAGATGCCCAATCAGAGTGGCAAGCTAGCCTGTAGTAACTCGGGACTCAGCCAGGCAGGTGTAAGGGGAGTGTTAGGTCCTTAATTGCCAATCCTAGACACCAATCAGAGATTGGCCAGGTAGGCGGACCAGCACACAAGCCCTTCGGGATGGAATCTCTGAACCACCATTCTAGACACTGAGTACAAAGCACACACAGAGTAACCAGACAAACTGACTCAACACTAGCCTTGACCCGACTTGTTGATGTCCCTAGCCCACTAGGGCAAATTAGGTAATCAATTTTAGATTTAAGGCTTAGGTTCGAATGAAGGGGTGGTGGTTTTGAACTAAGGAGAGGTTATCAACTCCTCCCCTTATCTTAGATGCTCAAATGCCCTTAAGTTGAATTAAGAGATGAACACTCAAAAATAAATGGATTGCAGAACTCAAAAATAGAGTTACAGTAATTTAATTCTTAGAAATCGCACGGAGACCAATAAATCATGAGAAAATTATTCAAATTAGTTTGAATTATATGGTTTCAGAAAATAAAAATCACTGAATTTGGAGTTACATACAGTGAGAAATAATTCCTTCAACAGGATAATTACGGGCTGAAAATAGAGCACTTCCCCGTTTATAATTTCTGCTACGAAGTTGTAACCCAACGGATCCCCTACATGCCCTAGGAACACCCCATGGAATGGGAAGAGGAGGTTTGCACCTCGCTTCGTTCCTAGGACCGGACATCCTGGGGAGTCTACTTCGAGCAGACAAAGTAAAAAGAGAGGGACTCAAACAAGCAATCAAACAGAAACCCTAGACAATGCTCTGATACCAAAATTGATGCAGAACGAAAGCTCTGATACCAAAATTGATGCAGAACAAAAAGATGATGCGATGCGAAAGTAAATTAAAATTAATGTATTTTTTTTTATTTATTTATTTTCAGAAGTCGGCTTTGACTTAAAGGAAAGATAAACTAATGCTGAAAGAAACTAAGAAATGACAGAAAGCACAATTAAAAGGAGTGGATTATCAGAGTAACTCAGAAGTAGGATCGCTGGGGATTGAGAAACCCCCAGACCTAAGGTTTACTCCTCTTTCAAGAAACAGACGAAGAGAGAAGAGAAGGTTTTATACCTGACTGTGATATCTCTCGTTGCTTCAATTGAAGGACACTCTCGAACAGATTGTAGGATCCTTGGAGACGAGGTATCATCGCAATGGATCCTCGGATTGTAGTCCTATGGCAAGGTTGACCTTCTTCTCGAACTCAGGATCTGGAAGAAGAAGAACAAAAAAAAAAAAAAGAACCAGAAACTCAAAGAAAGACACTGACCTGAGGACTTAATGAAGATTGTTGGATGTAGAAGTTCCGGAGATCTTGATACTGATCTGACTCTTCTTTGAACTTGCTCTGTAGTTGAAACAGTTGATCTGAACCTGGATGCTGGTGACCGGCTTCGATGTGGAAGAGAGGGGCCGTGGGATTAAGATGGAAAATTAGGGTTTGGTGGTGGTGGAGTAGAGATGGGTGGACTAAGCTAGGGTTTTGGGGTTGGAGATCTCACACCTCCTCAAGGTTCCTAGGGAACCCGGATTTACTCCCTCACGAGCTCAACACTTGAATACAAGTGCGGAAGAGAGAAACACAAAGTTGCTCACAAAGAAATTGATTTCATTCATCTCATTTTCAAGAGTTACATAGAGTTGAATATATAGACATAACAAAGAAATAAATTTCATACACTTTCCATGTGGGACTAATAGGACTGACCCACACTTTAGGCATCAAATTCTCTTCCCAAGACTCCTTCCATGAGTGGGCAGCCCAAAAACTCCAAGAAAACTTGAAAATCAGCTCCAAATGGCAGGTTATGGGGGTGTCTCCTAGTATCTCTCCATGAATCAAGGATTTTTCCTTCATGGTTTGGTCTTTTGGACACCTCCTAGTCTTGCTCCACAAGTTTAGGCTTCTTCCTTTCATGGCTTTGGCACTTTAGGAAACTTTTGGGTGCCTCCTTGATTTTCTCCCCAAGACATGCTCTCTTCCTTTTATAACTTGGGTTTTTATGGAACATTGTGGGGCACCTCCTTGATCCTCTCTTCAAGAAAAATTCTTGCCATCCTGGCTTGGGTTTATCTGGAAAGAAGTTGGCTCCTCCTTGGATTGAGGTATCTTGATGGATTTCTCCCCCAAGTGGCGCATGAAAGAAGGGACCTGCTTTCTTGTGGTGTGGGGAACCAAGGCACACTGGATGGAGATGTGGCGCCTCCTGGACTCTGGCGTGTGGCTGGGAGTGTGGCACCCACTTGCTTGGTCCTGGGAGAAAATGTGGCACCTTGGAGAAGACCTAGACCACTACTAGGACTTGTATTGAGTCAACATGACTCAACAAAATTTAAATTGCAGGAAAATACAGACTCAAACTAAAATTGAGTTGACCAAGTCAACCCTTATTACAAAACCAAAAAATTCTAATTCTTCGGGCAATGTCAATCAGAGATCCAGATGGAGCCCTGAAGTCTTCTTCTGAGTCTGGTGCCCGCACCAGCTGTCTTTTTATGATCACAGGAAAGGCCAAGCAGTACAATGCATCGGAGGCTTCTTGGAATATCATGTGGATTTTAAAGGTACCCAGATGATCAAGGGGGTCGATGGACCCATCGTAGAATTTCATCTGAGGGACTTTAAAATACCGAGGGATGACTTCCTCCATTATTCTAGAGGTGAACAGAGGCTGCAAGTCATAAGCCATGAACTCGTCGTCTCTTTTCTGATCGTGGAGCCTCTCGATCTGCACTTCAAGCATCTTAAACTTTTCTTCATAGTCATAGTGGGCTCCTTTCTGCTTGGCACTTTCGATGGTAGAGTCTTCGAGGAGACAGAAGGAGATCGTCTGGATCTTTTCCTTGCATATCGATCATTAGTGCACTTCAAATGTCGAGAACTTTGGCTCTTGTGAGAGGGCTGATCTCGAAGAGAGTATCGGGTAGATCCGTGGCAGTGATCTCCCTTTTCTCTAGACCGATGACTATGCCTAGAGATGGCCGATGGATGCCCCACCTGAAGGGTAGTCTCTTGAAAATTCTGAACCATGGTTATGAGAGCATCGACCCGGTTCAGAAGGGCTTCAAACTAGTGTTGTCCCATGACCAGTGTGGGAGGTGGGATATTATTTTCCACCGGGAGATCATTCCTCTGAAAGGGTTGACATCCCCTGCTCGTCGAAGCATTTTGAGCCTTACCCTTCACCATTACGGTTCCTTCGAACTCTCCTTTTTAAGAGGGGATGGTATTTCTTCCCCTACCTGACGTGCTAATCTGTTGGCGTCGAACCTCTACGGACCGGACGAAGCTGCTGGATCGCCGGCTCGCCTCCTATCAATCCTGCAAAACAAACCTCCTGATCAGATTTGCTTCGATGGGGGACACTCCAATATCTAAGTCAGTGAAGGCTCGAGCAACAGAATGGAGAGTTCTCAAAGAGAGAGAGAGTGAAAGAGACTTAAAGAATTTGGTTTTTGCTTGGCTTACTTGCCTTAGCTTGCTTGTTGAGTGCCCCCTCTTACCAGTATTTTATAATGGGAGATGTACCAAGAACACAGTTAAGCCCACTTGTCTTCGGTTAAGTGGGGTTGGTTAGCTTAACCCCTCCATAACCATAAACGGTTACTGTCTAATTCTGGCCACCTCGATGTTGTTGGCACTGGAGTTAGTGGCCATGTGGCTGATCCTGGCCACCTTGATGTTGTTGGAGTTAGTAGCTACGTGGTTGGTTACAACAACCATATCCATATCTAGAGATTGGAGATCAACGGGAGATTCGCTTCAGGGCTGCTCCTTCGAAAGGGTCCGAGGCCGAATCGGCTGACTGCCTTGCACCTATCCTCTTCGAGGCAGGCTGAAGTCATCTCAGCCATTCGCATTAGAATGGCCTTCTTCAGAGTGGACTGGAGTTCTTCTCGGAGCAAGTTGGGGAATGAAATGGCTGTCTTCTTCAGACCAGCCTTCTTTGGAGTTGTCCGAAGAAGACTGGCTCACATGACATAGCCTGGATCGAGGATATGCTTCGGCACTGCTCTCTTCAACATAGGCCGAAGATTGACCCAGTGATGAGACCAGAATGGTGATGTTAAGCAGTTGCTTCTTCAGCTTGTGCATCACCTTCGAGCCTTCTGATATGAGTGAGCGGTTCAGTAGGGGTTCAAATGTACACTTGAACCAACAGTTAGCCTTTGCTGAGCCGATTTATCCCAATATGTGGCAATTTTCGTATCGAAATATATCAAAATCTCCTCTCTTTTTTTCAAAAAATAATATTTACCCAGATTTTGGTACTATAAGTTTTCCACAATGTTTCATCAAAAAATCTCTTTCATGTTATTAGAGGAAATACTCTTGAATTATGTATCTCAATAGTTTATTTTTTTCTTACTTTTTTATGGATTAAAATTAATCTGATCATGGCAAAAAATGAATTTAACCCTCTCAACTCAATCTATCCAAAAAAATTAAAAAAATAAATTAAAAATTATGAAAATAGGATTTCAATTCCATTTTCTTTCTTTGATGACAAAAACTGAGATACATGACTTTATTTATAATGTAATGTCTGCTCTTACATAATTCAAGTTAGATTTCTCTTTCTAGTTCTAATAAAACTTAATTTTCTAAACTAAACATAACTAATAATAACAAATTTGAAAATGCTAAAATTGTTTAATATATAAATCTAAATTTTTACATAAACTATTCCTTCTGCCACTCTACTTGATTCTTCTTAAATTAAAAGTTGTATCCGGGTAAAATATTACCCGAAAAGAAAATTTTTGATTTTACCAATCTATAATTTTAAGATCCTAATGATGGAATTTGGACCTGATCACTAGCAATGACACCCTCTAAAAGATATCATAGACTTAAAATAAAGATCATGTCAATCTATGTTATATAATTAAATTATAGTCACTAAAAGTTTGGCTTGTAACCTATGTAGTAGATCTTACTCCTAAATCCTATCCATATATAATGACTCAAGTGGTCTATATCTATTATATATAACTAAAATTTTACTACCTTGATTTAAAGACCGGTACACATGATTTTTTTCTCGCTCAATTTTTTCATGACTTTGGCTTTTAAATTTAAAATTTTAAACAAATTTGTTTTCTCTTGATAATTTTTTTCTTTCCATATTCTTTTATTTCTTTTCTTTCTTTTTAATAATCCTTTAAATTTAAAATAAAAAAATAAATTTATTTTCTCAAAATCTACCATTTTTTCTCCTTTCATGTTTTTTTCTTTCCTTTCTTTTCTTATTTTCATAAATTAATCAAAAAAATGATAACAAAATTATATATATATATATGATGGTCATGTAACCTGTGTATCACATGGATACAAATCTGGTCAGTACGAAAATCCTTTATTTCCTTATATAACCATATTTCTTTCATTATAGATAATTCAAAAAAAAAAAAAAAAACAATCTTGAGGCACATTAGCTTACTCTTGTTATTCAATATTTAACCAAGGAGAAGATTTTTTTTTTTTTTTTTTTGGTACAACAACCAAGGAGTAGTTTTTTTTCTTGAAAAAAAAAATAGAGTATTCATACACGTTTTACATAAATACATTCAAAAGAATTACAAGATAATTCTTGAATCGAGCCACCTTCACATCCACCCACGTACACCAACGAGAAGTCTTAATTCAGCATTTTCTGCACCTGATTCCCCTTGGCAACCAGCCACCAGAAATTCATGTCTCCATATTTGTCACAAATGCTCGTGGACTGCAAATGGATGACCATAGACCTCAGACTTGTCCCTTCTCCAACTCTTCCAATCAGGATATATAGAGATTAATTAGAAGAGAGTCTTCTAATCAATTGACAAGTTAGAATTACACAAAAAGGACTATGCTTCGCCCGATGTCGACTTCGCACCAATGCCTGCAGAGAGCTTCAGAAACCTTCCACTGACCCGAGGTAGAATCCAACCAATCTTCAACTGTAGCGAGCTGGGTCAGTACGCATCGTTGAAAAAAACCTTCTCGGTGAGGCCTTACCAAAGATCCCATTTTTCCATATCTATCGAAAAATTAATTTTATGACAGACTGGATGGCTTCCTTTGTTACTAATCATTTCGATAATATCTTCTGGATTCAGATGCATGATGCTCCCCTTCTCTTTCGTGATATTATCTTCCTCGATTTTCTTGATTATATCTATATATTAAATCACTAATTTGAATATTTCATTTTATTAAAAAAAAAAAAACTCGTTTTCCATGCCAGCGGGATGAGACTTTTTTTAAGTTTTTCTAGATGAGCAGGAAGAGGACGGTACACATTGGATCCCATGCCAATTTTCAAATCAAAAGTCTAGTCCTCGAATCGGGTCATGGTTGATAATGATCGCGTTGAGTATAGTTTTGGTTAACTTTGAGAATCATATGGTTTTTTTAGAAATTTTACAAAATAGCAAATGTTTCAAATATTTTTATTCTATTCCAAAACTGATGTGGGTCCAACATTTACATCTGCAACCAATTTGAAGTTGGAACCCCACATCCACGCCTAACGTAAACCTAACCGTCAATCATGGAAGTTAAAAATAGTCTCCCAGCAAGTACCTCTGCTCGTATCCCTTGGTAGTTTCCTCGCCAACAGAACTTTTCTGGGGCAGTTAGATGTCGACAGCTTCATCGATATCACATTATTTTCTCTTTAATTTCATTGTGATGATCCAAGGAATTTGATGGTATGATGACATATATATGTATTGATGCAACATATATATCAACTTAATTATTAGCATCCGAGCAAATTTAAACTGATGGTGGGTACGTAGTATTTCATAGCGTATAATACAATTATGTACATGAGAGCCAATGAGAGGCCATCGATTTAATTAGTTGTCAAGTTTTACTAAAATATGTTTATATAAAACGAGTCATATAAAAAAAACATTCATTTACCTTCCTTCCATACGTACAAGCTATCCTCTTTTTTCTCTTTTTTTTTTTTTTTTTTCCATGAAGCTAATTTACATAAAAACAAGAATTCATGGTTATCTATTATAATAAAACTGACAAATATTCGAAGCATAAAATTAAACAGCAATTGTGTACATCGGTCTATGCTGAGAGGCTTTTTTTTTTTTTTTTTTTGTCAAGTTTTACTCGAAAACTTTTACACAAAACAAAATAATAATAATAATAATAATAATAATAATAATAATAATAATAATTGAATTGCTTGAGAACACGCACATTGCTTGCCTTCCATAAAACTTTTTTTGGAAAAAAAAAAAAAACGAGCTTTATGGAAGACAACGTACTCTCTTCCTCGTCTTTTTAACAAAACCAGGTTACATAAAAACCACATTTTTATGGTTGCATGTCATGGTAAAACTGATAAATACTCAAAGCATCACATAACCATACAATAATGCATGCCTTCAGATTCGAAGCAGCTTCTTCACCGGAGAGAGTCATGCAGCAATGCCTCTTCCTACTTCGTAGTTGGACACGTACGTGCCACTCAAGAACGTACCAGATGCCAGTGCTACAGCTTCTTAGGATGCTAACACAGTTTACACCATCACGTAATTATAAAACCACTGATCTCTAACAAAACCTCTCTCATGCTGTAAACTTTCAGCGTCTAGTTTCCATTGCTGATTACTTCCTCCTTCCCTCCTGTTCTTGTGGCCTTTACTCCTGAAGAACACAGTAGAGAAGTTCTTAATCTACATGTAATATGTTCTGTAAATATTAACCTCTAGGAATAATAATAACTAGGTGGTTAAACCCTCCATTTCATTCCGGAAAAAAAAAAAAAAAAAAAAAAGAAAAAAAAGAAAACTCGAAGCATAAAGAGCAATTCCGTAGGTTACTCTATGTGGGCTGTTTAGTTCTCAAGTTTTAGTGGAACATTTTCACACAAAACATAAATTATGTGTCATATGAAAACATATATATATATATATATATATATATATATATATGCGTTTGTTTGGCTTCCATAAAAACTTGTCAGCGAGCTCGATGACAAACAATTTCCTCCTCCAATCAAGCTGGCTTTAGCTGTAAACGAGCAGGTTTTAATTCCAAATTAAGGATGCTTTTCATTTTGCAGGCTGACAGAAAGAGTTAAATAATACAGGCGCCATTAACAAACCTGGGCTTTAGCTGGGACATGGCATCTGGCTTTATTATCTATTCCAGCTGGCAGGTCATGACTCTGTTACTGTGATTTGTATAGTGCTCTGCTTCCTAAATCTGACAGTGCAAAAGTATGTGTTGTTGGTTGGTTCCTTGGGTGCTGTTGGGATGCTGCCTCTTTTACTACCTCAGGCTTGCTATTTTGGTATGTGGTTTTTAGCAGGCTATTGGATTTAGTTTGCTGATGTGTTAGGGTGGGAGGATTGTATGGTTTGAAGGGGTTATGGCTTGTGTTATGATAAATCGGACCGGAGGATTGATCGGCCCATCTGAACCGGTTGACCCCATAGCTAGAAGGCCAATTCAATACGAGAACAGATCAGCACAAACATTCAACCGATGGCAATATACGACCTGCGGTTGGCCATCAACACGCACCGAGATAATTGGCCGACCTGCAGTCGGCCAGTCCACCTCAGCTTAAGGCCCATCAGCTTGAAGTCCATCAAGAATAAGCATGGTTGTTACAAATGATAAACTGTATAATTGATGACCGTTGCATCAAGACCAAGATAAATAACTACAGAAGGCCGACAGTAACTACAATCAGCTAAGAGAAGATTATCTTAATTAACTTTTCTGACAGCAATAAGTTACAAGAAAGCTTGTCACTTTCAGTTAGGAAAAATTCCTATAAAAAGATGTAAGAGGGGATCTCCGAAGTAAGCAAGTCTAAGGCTATCCTAAGCTAAATCAATTTGATTCATTCCTTTTCGATCTACACTCTCTTTGAATTCTCCATTCTGTTGCCCGAACTCTACTGATTTAGGCATCGAAGTATCTCCCATCAAAGAAATTTCAATATGAGGTCTGTTTTGTAAAAATCCAAGATGGTGATCCGATTGTTCAGGCAGCCCATCCGGTCCATGGGGTTCGACGTCAACGATTTATTTTTTTCCTCTGGATCGTCATTTATTAGTACCTATTATGCACTTATGCTTTGTATGGTTCAGTTTCTTGTACATATAAGGTGCCTTTGTAAGCCCAATTATCAATGAAGTTCACCTCCCCTTTTTATCAAAAGAAATAATAATAATAATTTCCTCCTCGTTTTGTTATTACGTAAATCTAGTAGCATTTATTTGGAGTGAGCTTTTTAAATTCTTCTTATGATGATGAGAATTTAAATGGGTGCAAATATATGTCCATAGTTGACATGTAACTGATGGTATCACAAACTACCACATGCACCGCCAGCAAAAGTGGATCTAGGCATGCCTCGAGAAGAATCACGAGTACGGCCTGTCGACTAAACACCTTTACTAGAACCAGCTAAACACTTCCATCCCCATTTTCTACTACACCTCGCTCCATGCCTTCCAGGCCAGCTTCCTACTCAATTTAACCAACTAGCTAGGCAGCTCAATCTAGACTGATGGGTAGCTAGCCTGTCCATGTGGCCATAGGCCCATTCTAGTATAGCTGGCCGCAAAATGCCAATGGCTCTCGACATCGTAATTGAAAGATCTCGATGGTAGAAATCTCAAGAAACCAAATCCTGCCACCTCAACCAAATTTATTATACCTAATAGAGGTAGACATTCACTCCAAGCACATTTTGTTACACCACATAGCCATACAAATAGATAAGAGGGACCTCCAACATAGGTACGCACTCAGACATTCTCACATGCTCTTGCTCTTATATTCATCGGATTATCACAGGCCTCCGACTTCGATCATTATTGTAGCCTCTCATTTTTTATCACTGACTTGAGTATCAGAGTGTCCCTATCAATAACCCCGATTCAGGGACCTTCTTGTAGGTTGCCAGAGTGAAACCATCCAAAAAGATCTCCAGTCCCTATCAAAGAAGACTGGAGCATTCCTACTCCATCACTAGAGTTCGATGATAAGCGAACGAACGGCCACAATATATATATATATATAACCATAAATTTTTTGGACTGCATGTTGCTTCCAGCCTTATTTTAACAAGAGATTATTTATTCATCATTTGTGTTGTAGAAAAATTATACCATTTTATCAGGTTGAGCCATGTATCGTAATTAATAATGAAATTACATAAATTTCTAATACAACATGTATTTAATGTAGCTTAGCTTCTTTTTTTTTTTTTTTCCTCGACAAAAATACCATCTTTTTTATATTATAATATCATGTTGGTTATTATTACTTTTTATTATTCTTTTATGACATCAATTACCTTTTATTATTTTTTGTGTCTGTATTATTGTATTCTTTTGATTATTATGGCTTCTTATTATTACTTAAGATATTTAATTACTTTTTATGAGTTCATATGTCCCTATTATAACTTCCTATGTGTATTTTTACTTCTTGTATCTTGATAACTTTGTATGTCTTTATTATAACTTCCTGTATATATATTATAACTTCTTGTGCCTGTATCATGTAATTGATATAAGAAAATTGATATAAGAAATAATAGGAAATCATAATAATCAATAGGATATAAGGAGCCAAAAAAAGTAATTGGATATTATAAACAGTAACAAAAAGTCATAACTAATATGATGTCATAATACATAAGAGTGGTATATTCCTTTTAAAAAATAAAACTATATTAAATGCACGTGGCATTAAAAATTGGTATAATTTTATTATTAATTATGATACATGATTTAATCTAATTAAACAGTATAATTTTTTTCTACCAGGATAGTGGATAAAGAATTTCTGTACGGTGAAGTAGGCAAGACCTTACTGGGTTGGAACTGGTGAGGCTTTTAGGAAGGTAGGGCCCAACTTGAAAGTGGCCATATTTACATGGGCCAAAACTTTTGAACTTGATGATGACCTGGCTTCATGGCCTGCCGGTGACCCGCATCCATGCTGATACTGTGCTTAATATTACATGTTTGCAACAAGAATTACTTGTAGCATAACAAACAAAATATATATATATATTTTTTGTTTCTAAGAGAGAAAGGGAGGGAGACCTGTCTGCATTATAATTATCAAGATTCAAATTCTTAAGGATGCACCACCAAGGCTCAAATTAGAACCTTTATGTTGCTATGTCAAAACGGAACTTGACCACACCTGTGAACATTGATGCACCTGGATATCAAAATTTTTTTCAAATAAAAAAAGTTTAGAACTTTAAAAATTTTAATTAAAAAAAAAAAAAAAAGGCTTATCTCATTGAGTCATTGTATTAGAGCGAATGACCCCCTTCATACGATTGCAGTGGGTTATCTCACAACCCGGTTGAAAAAAAATTAAAAAAAGAAAGAAAGAAGAAGAAGGAGGAGGTTGGCTCGGGGGCGAACAATTAGAAGAATAAAGCCAAGTCATCAGGTCTTTCGGGTCTTCATTTTTTAATACCCTCGTCCCAGGACCGGCCCATTTATGAAAATGGGTTGGCTTTTAATGTCTTAAGCCCTACACTTGGCCCTTCTGCATTCATGTTGAACGTTATGGTCTGGATTGACGACGAGTCGTACTGGTCTCAGAGTAGGCTGTACCTTTTATGATCTGGGCCAAGCTTAAAGACTATCTCTGGCTCATCTGGCCCAAGAAGTATTCCCACCCAAAAAAAAATTTTTTAAAAAAAAAAATACTAAGCACACAAAATTTCATGACATTCAGATTAATTAACTAAAAGGAGATAACTATAACCTTTTTTTTCTAATTCCTTATTAATCGACAACTTGACCAGAAAAATATATTTATTTATTTATTTATTTGTTTGTTTGTTTATTCTACATTCTTTCGCATTATTGATTGCGTCAGCAAAACTGAATAACGGCATGCAAAAAAAGAAAACAAAAGTTTTTGTAAAATAAAAATGCTTGCCTTCAAAATGGTTTTTTTATAAGTAATATTTTTTTAGTATTTTATTTTTTAAATTAATGCCATTTCGATTTTATTTACCGATTTAGATGTACGACGAACCAAAAAAATAAATAAATAATATAAAATCACGGATATGACCCGTGATTTTTAAAAAAAATATAAAAAAAAGGTTTGAAATCGCGGGTTCAACCCGTGTTTTCTTGAAATCGCGGGTTCAACCCGCGTTTTCTTGAAATCACGAATTCAACCCGCGCTTTCTCCATTTTTTTATTTTAAATTTTAATAAAAAAAATTTAAAATTTTTAAAATAAAAAATAATAATATGATACCATAATAATTTTTTAAAATTATTATAACCTACAATTTTGCAGTACGGCTGTCGATCTGGCCAGTGGTCTAATAGCTAGTCCGGTTTCGACCATCGATCCAACAGCCAGTTCGGCTGCTAGGTCGGTACCAGTTCAATTGCCAGCCTAGCTGCCAGTCCGATCACTGGTCTGACAGTCGGTCACCGGTCTGACGGTCGATCCGGTCGCCAGCATCCGGCCACCGGTCCGACCGCCGGTCCGGCCATCGGTCCAACCGCCGGTCCAGCCACCAGGGTCAAGCGGACTCGCAGTCGGACCGATGGTTGGACCGACGGTCGGACCGGTGGCCGGATCCTGGCAACCGGATCGACCGTCAGACCAGTGACCGACTATCAGACCAGTGACCGGACTGGCAGCTAAACCGGTGATCGAACTGGCACTGACCTAGCAGCCGAACTGGCTGTCGGATCGATGGCCGGAACCAGACTGGCTATCAGATCGATGGCCGGATCAACAACCAAACTACAAAATCGTAGGTTATAATAATTTTAAAAAAATATTATAGTATCATATTATTTTTTTTTTTTAAAAATTTTTAAAAAAAAATTTATTAATTTTTTTTATTTTTTATTAAAATTTAAAATAAAAAATAGAGGAGAAAACATGGGTTGAACCCTCGATTTCAAGAAAACGCGGGTTGAACCCGCGATTTCAAACCACTTTTTTTTTTTTTTTGCCTTTTCTTTTCTTGCTATGTCATTTATTTTGGGTTTAAAGGATTTTGAAATTTTTTCTAAGATGAATCACTAAAGAAGGAAATAATACTTTCACATTCATGGAGTGTATGGATGGCATTAGTTTTTAATTGGGCCCTAGATGGCATTAGTTTAATTTGATTGCATGATTCTAATGATTTAATATTTATTTTATTGTGAAGATTTCCTTTCTTTTTCCATTACTAATGTCATGTTCAACTGTAACATTTCAAATTTATTTTGAATCTTTCCTCGTCCATAACAAACATGCACATGCTTTAGGGAGATAATATATACTTATTGTTTCGAGTTGGTTAAAAAAAAAATTTCAACTTTATAATTCCCTTAAAATATTGAATAATCTTCGTTATCTATTTCTTAACTTGGAGGGGATTTGTCATGTGGATGAAAAGATTAAGTAAAGAAGAGATGTAGACCATCAAGACGGTAATCTAGTTGGTTGGTGACGGTAATCTAAGATGGGAGCCTACGCTGGATTAATTTCCTATCATTTTTTTACTAAAAAAATATAGATAAATATGGTCAATGAAGATATATCTATATAAAACAAACATAGCATTTTTAGCCTAATTCTAGTTTTAAATGCTGATAGTAGTAATTAATAGGCTGTCTCTACCACATGAACTTCGTTTATACAAATAGGGCCATTATTCCAAATGCAAACCTGGCCACAAAAAGAGAGAGAAAAAAAAAAAATGATGCAGTGCATAATGCCCTTCTAGAAACCTAATAGAAGAGAATTGAGGTGTTGAGAGAGAAAGAAAAAGGTAGTGAAAGGGTGGAAGGGAAAGAAAGCGTGAGAAGTGGTGAGAGAGAGAGAGGAAGAAAAGGTGGCGAGGAGTTAATTGGCATATGCTTGTGGCACTCCAGCTCGAGGCAAGAGGTTGGCTTCTTTGGAAGATACCGTGGCAAACAGTAAGATCGAGCCACGTGGGGTGGGAGCTTCTTTCTCCTGTGACGTGTCAACCAGGCATCCCTTCAAGGCGGTGTGGATTCTGGCCTCCCCCTTAGTCCTGAGCTCTCTTTCTCTCTCCTCTCTCCCTTGCCTTATAAGAAACAACACTCCACTCTTTCCCCATCTTCTTCATCGCCCTCCTTGGAGAGGTCAAGTCCCCTGTTTCGGTGGTGCAACCTGAAGCCACTATAAATATATTGCTTCCAGAACTACGAAGATCCAATAGAAAGAATTGGACTCATAAAAAAGTTTTAGTTATAAGGAGCTTATTTTGTTAGAAAGAGTGAAGAATCAAAGTGGCCCAAGTTGATGTCTTCTTCCGCTTCAAAGACCAGATTCATCAACCAGTCATCCATTGGTGAGTCCATCTAGGACCCTTATTTTTCTTTCATCTTGTATCGAGTCTGTCACATAAATTTTAGACTGAATCATTTGTTTTCTTGGTGACCAAGTCTTTTCTTTTTTAATGATCAATTTTTTTGTGAATAAGCTAGCTAGTCAGTCTATAAGTATGCATGTTGTTGCCAACGTAATAATAATCTTAGAAGTTCAAGAAATACCCTGCTTTAAGTAATCACTACAGCAAAACAGGGAAAAGGCAAATGTTTTATCCCGACGCTTTGGTGAAGCGCAGGGAAGACCCAGGAACCCACCGACGGTTTGTCGAAGCGCCGAGAAGTTTTTGAAGTCCGCCGACGCTTATAAGCGTCAGAAATTTAGCGACGTTTATGCCAATACCTCTAATACAATATGGCACCAACTGGTATGGTGCTAACTAGCAAACCTTGATATCAAGTGTCTAATGTTTCTCTTCTACTTTTCTTTTCAAATTAAGCTATCTTTAACAGATTGTTATATAAATCCATATAATAATAGGCATTTCTAGAATGGTCAAACAGGTGTTGGGAATTGTGTCCCAAAGCCAATCGCCTGGGTTGTAGGTGGTTGAGCTCAATATTGTACTCTTTCTTTGAATTAATAAAATATTATTTTTGGCAGCTCATCACATATTGTATTTCCCTGAAATGAACTCTTTCCATGTGATGAAGTCCTTAGGACTACACTGACTTCGATATAGAGAGGATGTATCGAGTGGTCCTTAAACCCTGTTCACAACCAAAGGATATATTGTACTGGATGGCAATATATCAAATATAGGTTGTTGTAGTTCACATCGTTTGGTTGTCCTCTTGACCAAATGAGTGTGGTGACACTGATATGATCTACAAGTGGGATATGTGATATCTCATTGAACATGACTCCGTGCAGCCCCTTTCTGCCAAAGGGATACTCACGATTGGATATGGGTATATGTGTCCCTCCGACCTGAGGTCATCACGGTAGCTTGCAAGCAACTCCCTGTGCTTTGGTGCCGGACTACCCGGATTTTTAATCCGGTGATGGAAGGTTTCTGGGTACAGGTAAGTACTTGTGGAGCAGTGATGGACCAAGATGGAATTGACATGTCCAAACAGTTTGGATTGAATGTCTCGCAGTATCTCAATTTAGCAAATCCTCGACCGGGGTAGTCCTAGTGAAGAGTCACTGGGCTTGCAAGGTTGAGACACGTAGTGGACTGACTCTGTCTGGGTTGGCAGCCCAATCTCAGTCATCCTGAGCATTAAAGGTCAAAGGGATGAATTATACGGTAACCATATGCCAGAGGTTCGATAGTTTGCTCCCGCATCTTCGACCTATCCGGACGCCGGGACCCATTGCTAGATGGTTTCCTGTGCTGGTACTAGAATTGTTCTAGTGCTACCGTTTAGGTTCGAACCTATGAGGTCACTCGCCACAGAGGATTACTCTCTGATCCGGATACCGATTACGATTTGGAATCGTCTCGGTTTTATGATCACAATATTTTTTTTTAGCACTCTTTTCCCCGTCTTGCCCTTGTCTGTGTCAACCAGAAATTGTTCCAGGCTGACTAGGACTGCGCCAGGTTTTTTCTGAATCAGTTTTGAACTGATTCGGAGTTCGTTTCGGCCTTCAATTGGTTGTGAACCAATTTTGAAATTCCTTGAACCAAATTCAATTGGTTTGGACCAATTGGTTTAAAAGGATATTGGACCGAACCGGTTTTTGAACCAATGTTCTTTTGACCAGTTTCCACGTTTTAATTCACCATGTAAAGAGTTTCACATTGCTGGAAGAAACGCAGAGACCGGTTGAAGGCCTTTCGACGCTGTGTGGGCGTCGTCTCTTCCTCTCCTCCACCGGGTGACTTTATCCTCATTTATATGGCTTGTTTATTGGGTGAACGGCAGCAGGTTTTCATGGCCTCCCAGTCCTTTAATCTTCCTCCCAGCAGCCTATATAAACCCTAACAGCAGCCCTATTTTCGTAGTAGTATCTCACCGTGAGAAGAGAAAATTCCTAGGGTTTCTTTGAGAGGCCCATTTGAGAGATTATTTTTCTTGCTTCCACTGGGTGCTTGTAGGGTGATATTTGGAGAGTGTGAGTGAGTGTTTCAAAGGCCTTTTCATTGCCTTTTGAGGTGCTCAAATCTGCTCTGCATCAAACAGGATTTGCTGCAGCTCATTGTGATCATATCATCTTTCAGCGGCTAGCACCGCGTGTGGAGAGGGATCGGAGAGCCCCGGGTGCATCTCCCCTCTAGAGGGAGTACTCTTCTACTCCTAGGAGCAAGCCTCGCGAGCCGGGATCGCCGCTGCAGCTCCAAACGCAAAGATCAACCTGCTGTCCTGTTCTGCTGCAGTTTTCTGGCAGCAGACTTTTGGGGATTTTATACACCTGTTTTAGATTGTTTTGATTGCAGATATCGGTGGCAAATCGAAGTAGATTCATCCACCTTGCCGCTGCTGAAGTTTGGGAGCAAACGGAGGTCTGGAAGCCATCATTTCGGCGATGTTTTTCAAGCTCAAAACAGAGTTTTCAATCAGCCCAACAAAGAAGAAGGCTAGAATAGTTTTATTCTAGCTATTCCAGCCTATTCCAGCTTTATCCCAGAGTTATTCCAGCCGAAATAAGGTATGAAAAAATTATTTTTTAATCATGCATGAATAGAATTTTTTATTCAAATATTTTACAAATATTTTATATCATTATACATGCCTTCATGCAACTATAATAGATTAGTTTCTGGGCGGAGCAGATTTCCACTGCACGGATTTTTTAAAAATGTCTTTAAAATCATTCTGCTCCCGTTGTTGTTTGCATGCCTAGTGTAGGATCATGTCAAACCACCTGTACCGTTTTCTTTCAACAGGAAGAGATGAAATATGAGTCTAAATGTCTAGGAGTCAAAACAAATGCCATGCCTGATATCCTTGTGCATTTATGCATAGTGATGCTCCCTTCAGTTTAATCTTATCAAGCTTCGTTCCATCTATTGGTTGACTAAATAACCAAGACCTTAAGGATCTCAAGATAAATAACTCTTTTTTATGTTCATTACTTACTTTCTATCTATTCTAGATGTCTAGCTTGAATATTGGAAGATCCTTGCCAGAGCTAACTCCGGCTAAAAACTTTGTTTATAGATCACTTCAGTGATGATTACTTCGATATCGAAATCTACTGCAACATGTCCGATAAGTTATCCATGAATAACTCCATTTTTATATATTTCAATACCATCTGTAGTTTTGTTACGATCAATTATGATTTTTTATATATTTTTTTAAAAACTTGCATTGCATTGAAACATAGACCCGTCAATTAATTAAAGTACATATTCTATACGATCCGTACAATTATTTAATTTTTGTACGTATGGCAGAAATATGTACAGTGGTCAATTGAATGTCCAGTTTGGACAGTTTGAGAATTGCAAATAATTTTATAGATACTTACAGTAATCAAACGGTATGGATAGAGTTCCAGATATATTTCGGATATTATTTCCTTTTAGTTCTCCTCATACATATTTATTTGTATGGGGAGAACTAAGGGGAAATGCTGCCGAAATTTTTTTGGAACTTCTATTGCGTATCCTTTGGTTACTGTAAATGACCTATATAATTAATGCAATTCTTGAATGGGATAGGACCTCTTTACCTATTAGTTGGTGATAGGGTGCATTTAATAATACTATAATTGATCTATTGAATAAACTTATTTTAAATTTGTTCTGTTCTTATAAATATTTATTTATTTCAGTTAGCTTTTTCTTACAATGGATAAGAGTTGGATAACTAAACCGAGGAATAGCAAAGAATATCTGGATGGAGTACAGAATTTCATTAAATTTGGTATGAAGAGTAGTATCAGTGGGAAGATTTTATGTCCATGCCGAAAATGTGTAAATTCCAGTTCTCTATATCCAAATATTGTTGAAGAATATTTGGTATGGAATGGTTTTTTAAGAGGTTATACTGAGTGATTTTTTCATGGAGAGTCAAGGTTACAATCTACATGTAACCAAACCTCTAACATGGAACATATACCTGATTTTGGATCCAGTAACCAACGGAAAAATCTTGCAAGAGATGATAATATCAGGGGTTTGCTCAGAAATGCTTTTGAATATGGTGCTCAACATCCTGGAGATTATAGTAGAGGACAAGTAGTAGCTGGGTTACCTGAGGATCCTATATTTACTGAATCTATACATGATGGAGAGCCGATACCCCCAACTAATGTTGGAACAGATCGTTATCAGAAGCTGATAAGAGATGCAGATAAGAGATGCAGATCAAGAATTATATACCGGTTGCAAGAACTTTTCAAAAATTTCTTTTCTTGTGCATTTGTTTCATATAAAATATTGAATGGATGGTCTGGCAAGAGTTTTACTATGCTGCTCAAGTTGTTAAAGGAAGCATTTCCTGAAGGTACTAGTTTACCAACATCTTGTTATGAAGCCATAAAACTAGTAAAGGAATTGGATCTTGGATACGAAAAGATTCATAGCTGTCCAAATGATTGTATATTATATCGGGGAGAACATGCCGATCAAGAGTCGTGCCATGTGTGTAGATGTTCACGATGGACGAAGCAAAAAGAAAATGAGAGTGAGGGATTAGATGAATTGGATGCAACATACATTAAACAAAAGCCGGCGAAGGTATTACGCTATTTTCCTCTTGTACCTAGATTGAAAAGGATCTATGCATCATCAAAGACAGCTTCGTCAATGAGATGGCATGATGAAAGCCATACAAAAGATGGAATGCTGAGACACCCAACGGATAGTTTAGCATGGAAAGTATTTGATGACAGACATCCTGATTTTGCATCTGATGCTCGTAATGTCAGGCTGGGTTTAGCCAGTGATGGGTTCAATCCATTTCGGACCTTAAGTTCTGTCTATAGCACCTGGCCAGTTGTACTGATTCCTTATAATTTGCCACCATGGATATGATGAAACAGTCTTCACTTATTTTATCAATGGTCATTCCAGGTGATAAGGGTCCAGGCAATGATATTGATGTTTTCTTACAACCTTTAATAGATTAATTGAAATAACTGTGAGAGGGTATCAGTGCAATTGATACTTCGAATGGCCAAACATTCAATCTGCGGGCAGCTCTATTATGGACTGTTAACGATTTTCCTGCATATGCTAATTTATCTGGCTAGAGCACTAAGGGACGAGTTGCATGTCCTTCTTGTGGTGAATCAACCCATTCAATTTGGTTAAAACATGGAGGAAAGTTCTGTTATATGGGACATCGTCGATGGTTGGAGGCAAATCATCCATTTCGATTTCAGAAGGATTTATTTGATGGTACCATAGAGTTGGGATCTGCTCCAATTCTACCTTCTGGTTCTGATATTCGTAGACAAATGCTTGGTATCAGACACAGTTATGGCAAGATGACAAAGTCCTCTAAAAAGCGAGGAAGAGATGATGTTGAGACTTCGGTACAAGAAGTATCGGAGGAAGTCAATACTTGCACCTTAGATACGGCAGTGTTCGAGGATCCGGATAATTTCTTTGAAGTTGAAAATGATGATGATATAATCACAGCAACTACCCATCAGCATACTAAACAGTTATGGAAGAAAAGAAGCATATTCTTTGACTTACCTTATTGGGAGCATAATATACTCCAGCATAATCTTGATGTTATGCATATAGAAAAGAATGTTTATGATAATTTGATTGGAACAATATTAAATCTTGATGGAAAGACTAAAGATAACATGAAGACGCATCTTGATTTAAAAGAAATGGGCATCCAACATGAACTTCATCCACAAGTGCTTGCAAATAATAGAACTTATATCCCTCATGCATGTTATACAATGTCTAGTCGAGGAAAAGATCTCTTCCTGACAGTTTTAAAGAATATCAAAGTTCCTGATAGATATACCTCAAATATTTCATGATGTGTGAATCTAAAAGAGCGCAAAATTTCAAATCTTAAAAGTCATGATGGACATATATTAATGCAAGATATTCTTCCATTGGCTTTAAGGTCGTCAATGCCAAAATAAGTTATTATGGTTGTTTTTCAGTTATCATCATTCTTCAAGGCATTATGTTCTAAGGTTCTTGATCCTCAGGAGCTTGATCAGTTGCAGTCTCAAGTTGTACTTACATTATGTCAGATGGAAAAGATTTTTCCTCCTGGATTTTTTACGATTATGGTTCATCTACTCATTCACCTAGCTTCGGAAGCTAAACTTGATAGACCGGTACAGTACAGATGGATGTACCCAATCGAGAGATAATGTTATAAAACTTAAATTTTATAATTTATATAACTTTTTCATTATTTAATGTGATATAAATATCATACTTTTTGAATGTATCTTGTACGTTTGAAGGATTATGTATGAAACAAAGCTCATCCTGAGGGCTCAATAGCAGAGGGATATATTGCTGAAGAGTGTTTAACATTTTGTTCAAGATATCTCGAAGTTTTTGAGACTGTATTCAATCGACCTCAACGTCATGGTGATACAATGGAGAATACAGATCTATACAAATTTGCATCATCCGGAAGATTTATAGGAAAAGCTGAAAGTATTGTTCTTGACCATAAATCCATGTCACAAGCACACCGTTATGTATTGCTACATAGTGACATAATATCTGACTATCGCAGGTTAGTCTATCTACACATGGATAATACTAAATATTAGACATGTTGTTGTCAAACTTATATTTGATTGTCATGCAGTGAATTTTTATCTGTACAACGACAAGCCAATTATTCCACTCGTCCTAATCCAAGGATTGAACAAAGATGGTTGGTTGAGTTATTCCCTAATTGGCTTGCCAATCAGGTTAGTATATATAAGTTGTATAATAATTTTATATATTTTTAATATCGAATAAATGATCGATAATTGATATTATATTTTTTAGGTACCGGTACTGATGGAGAAAAATAGTCAGTAAAATTAATTGCACTTGCCAAAGGTCCAAATTATATTGTGAACAAATATAATGGTTTTATTATAAATGGCTTTAAATTTCATATCAAGGAGCGCGAGAAACTTAGGAAAACTCAGAACAGTGATGTTATGGTTGAAGCAGATGGAAAATCTTATTATGGTATACTTAAAGATATTTTGGAGTTGGATTATTATGGAAATTTTAAAGTTATATTATTTCGATGCGATTGGGTGGATATAAATACACCGAGAGGTTTGAAAAAGGACTCAAATGGATTCATACTTGTCAATTTTTCAAGATTGATACATATGGGTGTGTTATTGAAGGATGATCCATTTATCTTTTCAACTCAAGCTCGACAAGTTTTTTATGTACAAGACTCGAAAGATAAAGAATGTGCTACTATTATTAAGACAAAATCCAGAGACTTGTATGACATTGGAAAAAGGGTGGAAGAAGAAGATGATGATACTTACACTCAGTGTATGACTTATAATATTATACCGGATGATCATATAAATGATACACCCATTTTGGTTAGGTTGGATTCTGAGGAAGGTACAACTGGTTGATTATGACAAGTAAGTAGTTTATAAGATGGTTTACATTTTTTGCATTAATGATTATGTTATATTTTAAATTGTAATTCATTTCTATTGTAATTTGATTATAATGTTGACTGACTTGTTTTTAAATAATACAGATTAGGTACACCATGCCTCAAAGAAAGCGATTAGCAGATGTACAGTTTCAGTTTTCCCAGACTGAGGCTGGTACTTCTTCATCACAGCAGCCCGAGGGCAATCGATCAGTTTCACATCGATCTGATGGCAGTCCCTCTATTTCTGCACATTAGGCCAATGCTACTATCTCTACACCTCATGACGACGTTATTCCCTCCGAGTCCGCACATCACGATCCTTCTATGGATCATCCTGATGACGAGCCTATCGTTGATGATATACAGATACAGGGTACATAATTTAATAATTCTCTCATTTCAATTCATGCATATGCAATAGTTTTGATATACAAAGTTCTGTATTTTTTTTTTGTAGATGGATCCGGGAGACTCAAGCGTAGGCGAGGACCCACATTAGTCCGTGATGTGTGGCAGTTACCTGAGGGTGAGAGGATAGTGATAGAGTGCAACAAGTTAGGGCAGCCTATTAAGAAAGCTGCTAGCTTGTTGACTAGCTTTCTGGGGACAGTAGCACGCCGTGGTCAGCTATGTCCCCGGAATTATTCGAAGTGGAACGACATGCTTCCTTCATATAAAATAGAAATGCTATGAGTTGTGCAAATAAAAAAATTAATATATTATTTTATATCTTAGGTTTTTAACAATTGAATTGCTTATTTCATTTAATATTTATTTTATTGTTTAATTAAATTGTAGAGCAAGTTCGTTCTTCCTTCAGATTCATCTGATTTTGTGCTTAAGTCTCTCAATCACAAGTGGAAAGAATATAGGGCGAAGTTGAAGAGAGACTACAAGCTAGAGGGTAGGACAGAGGAGCAGGTTGTAGCTACCTGTCCTCCTGATGTTCACCCTCATCAGTGGATGGAGCTGGTGCACTATTGGTTCTCCGAGAGGGCACAGGTTATGTAGCATCATCAAACACTTCGAGATTTATTAATTTTCACTTGTCATAATTATATTTATACAATATATAACATTGTTTTAATTTTATTTTGCAGACGTATTCTGATATTGGTAGAGCTGCACGAGCTGCTCAGTCTGTTCCTCACACAGCGGGGTCCAAGAGTTATGCACGGCTCAGGCATGAGTTTGTATGTTTCTCATCCCATAATACTTTTAGTATACTTTTAGTTTTAACATCATGTATCATCATGTATCATGCATGTGCCATGTATCATGGTACGGGGATATAAGATGTGTTATTTTAAATTTTTTTATATTATTTATTCTTTACATAGGCTGATCAGCAGGGGAGGGAGCCTGGTGAGGTGGAGTTCTATCGGACGACTCACGTTCACCAGGATGGCAGTTTTGTTCGGGATGAGTCCAGAGATATATATGTATTTTTTTATTTATGTTATATTATGATTTATATTTTTATTTTTATTAAGTATTAATATATGTATTTTTTATAAAATATAGAATAGGGCTACCTCTATGATCTCCGAGCGTGCTGGCGAGGGTTCATCATCTACACAGAGCAGTCGCATCGAGGTCGAGGTATTCTCGGAGTTGATGGGACCAGAGCATCCTGGACGAGTGAGGGGTTATGGGATTGGAGTTACCCTTACTCAGTTATCTGAGGTGCGTAGATATACTCGGGATACTAGAGAGAGTCATGATCAGTTACATGTTCGTCAGCTCCAGGAGGAGATAGCAGAGCTCCGACAAACACGTGATGCAGACAGAGCAGAGATGCAGACCATTAGGTCTCAGCTAGAGCATGTTACATCTGTGCTGCATATGTTCATGTCATCTCAGGTAAGTAATTATTTATTAATTTTGTATGTATCTAATAATTTAGAATATATATAATGTATGTATTATAATTCCTGATGTATATCTTGCAGGTTCCTGGTGCATCTGCGAGCCGCAGACCTGATGATGACCAACCTCCCATGGATCAGTGATGCCAGATGGTTTTTTTATTATTTATGTATGTCTTTTTGTTTATTTGAACGTGGATTGATATGTTTATGTATATATATATAACTTTTTATATTTGGTTTGTATTTGTGTTTGTGTATGTTGGATGTGATATATGATACAGGTTTGAATATTTTTATTTGTTTGTGTATGTTGGATGTGATACAGGTTTGAATGTTTCATTTTCATAATGTATACAGGTTATGGATTTGTATATATGGCTGTTTATTTTTAAAAAAAAAAAATCTACCGACGCTTTAAAGCGTCGCTAGGTTTGGACCTGGCGACGCTTTAAAGCATCGCTATACCTGGAACTGGTGATGCTTTAAAGCGTCGCTAGGGTTTAGTCTAGCGACGCTTTAAAGCGTCACCAGTTCCAGGTATAGCGATGCTTTAAAGCGTCGCTAAAATGCCGACGCTTTAAAGCGTCGCTAAATACCGACGCTTTAAAGTGTCGCTAAATGCCGACGCTTTAAAGCGTCGCTAGATTTAAAACTAGCGACGTTTTAAAGCGTCGATAAATAAAAATTTAGCGACGCTTTAAAGCGTTGGCAAATGCCGACGCTTTTTTCAAGCGTCGGCAGGTTGCGTCCCAATGCTTGCATAGGCGACGCTTTAGCGACGCTTTACAAAACGTCGGGAGATTATTTAGCGACGCTTAAAAGTATCGAGAAAGGTCAAAAAAAGCGTCGCTAAAGCCCAGATTCACTGTAGTGTGTGACTAACCAGGCCCTAATTCATGATAGAACATCTTGTTTAATATAAGAGTAGCACTTGGTAGGTTTTCACATAAAAAATAATCAATACTCATATAATATTCTAAATATTTTTTATCTTTTAATCATATTTTTAGAATCTGCTTGGACGATCGAGGCCAAAAACCCATGAAATTCATGAATTGAACCAATACAAATAGCTAAATTAAACTAGACTAAGTCTATCTTTATAAATACCCAAAGAGCCTTTAGAGTATATTGGCTTGAATCTTAAAATAATAATAATAATAATAATTTTACTAAGATCTTTTAATTCGTCTTATAGATTGGAGTTGGCATACTAGCCAATCTTTTTTCTCTCTATGGGATTCAAGGTAGTCTACTTTAATAATTTTCTGATTCAAGCTAGCCTACTTTAATAATTTTCTAAGTTCATACAAAGATAGGCCTAACTCGACTTGACTTGGTTGCTTGGCCCAAGCCACAAATTTCTTGAGATTTTTGGCCTAGATATCCGAACAAGGTTTTAAGAACAGGAAAAATTTGAAAAAAAAAAAAAAACTCTATCTGCCATTTAGAAAAAAGCTAATTCTGGTATGGAAAAAAGAAAATTACTTATATAATTGCATCTTTAGTTATAGGACACCAATTGAATCTTGTGCCGGCACAAGAAGCATTGGATCCCACATTTATTCCAATTTTGGTCTAAACATCCCACCATGTTATTTCTCAACTATTAGAAAATAATAAATAAAAAAGATAAGAATCTATAATATGGGTTATATCCTCTATATGAGAGAAGATTACTTATTGCATGATCCAAGTAAACAAATTTGTCAAGCTTCTACCATTAATCTTAACAAAAAAATATATATATTACCATATTGTTAAAAAGTTATTATTAAGAAAAGAGGATAATTACAGTTTACTCATCAAGGTTAGGCATGATTTTACTAATAGCACTTAATCTATCTCAGGTAAGATCCATTAGACTTAATCTTATTTCGTTACCCACTTTCATTGTAAATAGATTTGAGAGTTTCTTTTTTCTCATGATTTTGATACCATGTTCTTTCTCAAATTACTTGATTGGTCATTTTATCCAAATCAAAGATTTTTCTACTGAATTGAAAGCATGTTGTTGTTATCTTCCTCAAGCAACAATAATGCTAAACATATTTATTGGTATCATGGAGAACAATCCATGATTAGAATATTGTAGACAATGAAAAATTTTGGAAGAAAGTTGCATGGTTGCTCCAAATATGGTGCAAGTTCTTCTACTTTTTTGTTGATTTGCATATTTTACTAGGTAGATGAAAGAACTAATATAAGTTTGTAGTTAATTGCTTGGTAGTTTTATGAGCAATGCCGATACTTTGAGAAGGTTGATCCTATCACATGTAGATATAAGACTGAATTTACTTCTAAACTTTTGAATGGTATATTCGATTATGTAAACAAACATTTCAAGTTAATAAATTTTCATTTGATTCACTTTGTGATTGTACAATGGTTAATGATATTTGGTTTTCATTTAAGGTTGATATTTAATATGGTGTTTAAGATCTTCCCAATCATCGAGAGATAGGTCATCCTAAAAAGCACTATAGAAGCAGTTATAATAGTCGTTTGTTATGTGACAATCGTCACTAGAGATACGATGAAGCATTGTGCTCTTTTCTATGGATGTCATCTTTGTAGGGATACGATGATGCTATAAAAAAGCCTCTACCTATTTCTAACAGATAGCCGTAGAGCATTATAAATTCTTCAACACTAAAGGAGATTGCCTTACACCATAGGGTGGGGATAACATAGATAATTTAGGAGAGTTTGTTATAGAAGGTAGACCAAAAAATTTTAAACTTTTCTTGCCAACTCAAGATGTTTATTTAAATCACAATTGAGAACTCCATAGTGCTAGGATGGTCCATGTCCATCCCACAAGAGAAGGGGGCCACCTTTCCAATGCATCTCAAATTATGCAAGCTCTCACGTGCCTTGGACCATTAGGGTTTGATTAAGATCTAATTAAACTAGGTGAGAATATCTACTTAGTCACCTTCCTATCCTGAATTACTTTAATGCAGGCCATCCAATGTGGTACCATTTATCATGAATTTCTTATTTTCTTTGTCCAACCTTGATCCTATAGAATGAGGTCAATCCGCATCATTTGTAAGTTTGTGAGTTGTTGCATTTGCTCAATACGCCACCTCATAATTGGGACACAAAATTTATTAGAAAGATTGTTTCTGGTTTTGCCCAGCTTGATCAAGTCAGCTCTAGAATACTAATTGGAAGAGATCTTATTATCTTCAATGTTGCAATCTTCTGTAAAAATCTGGACAATATCTCTCATTCCATAAAAACAACTCTCAAAGATATGACATATAAGATTTTGATTTATATTCATAGTGCTGAAACTGGCCATCAAATCCCTTTTGTTATTTGTTCGAGAATGGATTTTGAGCCGGTTTGAACTCCCCTTGCCCTTACACATTAAGTAGGAGAGATCATCTTAGACTCATCTCCTAGCTCAAACTCATCTTTGTCAAATGATATTCCAAAAATTCTGTAATATATAGCATTGTAATCTGTAATTATAATTTGCATTGATATAATGTAATGACATCAAAAGACTAATTTGTTATAAATGACATTCTATAATTACATATGTAATGATAATTTATTATTGAGATGTTGCGATAATAATTGAGATCATACATAATCACAGATACTCAAGTGATACATGCAATTTCAAGTAGTACATACTTACAATTTGAAACATTACATATAATTTCATATATAATCATAGTAGTATGTATTGCAATCCAAAAATTTCTAAACCTATGTTGTAACCATTTGTGCAATGCATTGCTATTTGGCATAATATATTTTCTTTTACCAGGACCCATCATTCCATAATACATTGAGTGAATCATTGTACTAATGTATGGCAAAATATGTATACTATTGCAAGAAAATAATAGATTCAAACTAATTGCATTCATCAACAAAATCATTGGAGAATTTTTTTAAAATTGATATTACTATATAACATATTCAAAACTTTCACATTATAAACTTCATATTTCAAACAAGTGATACATTCTTGTCTTAAATGAGTTTATCATGAAATCAAAAAATGAATCAAGTTTCATAACCAACGCTTCCTATACATTCAACATTACACCCATTCCATGTTTCAAAGGATATACATTCAACATTACATTTCATAAACTCACTATATTTTCTTCCCTTTTCCACCAACTGGTACAAACTTTGATAGTCTGTCTGCCTTACTAACCAAACCAGTTGTTGAAGCTCTTTCCAAACAACTTCCTAAAACTTCTATACTTAAACATCTTCCCCTTCCTAAAGCTCCTCTACCCAAAGAATTACCTGCTCCTCTTTATGAATCTATGCTAGATCCCATTTCTATAGGACGTCTCTCTGAAGAGCCCCTTCCTAATGAACCTCTTCTCTCTCTAAGCCCATGCCATTTAAAGCACCTCCAATATCTCCTCTTCTAGATCCTCTTGCCCTGCCATTCACAGCATCTCCAGCAATTATAACAACTATTTCCCTACCAATAGTTGAATCAACCTACATCATAATCATACAAAATTGATATTAATATAAGTTAGAGGACAATACAAACAACATTGCTAAATGAAATTCTTACAAGCTTCTTGTGCCACATGTAATCTGAACCATGCTACTGTTCCATATATCCTTTAAGGTTGTAATATTTATCACAACCTTAGTTAAGGCATTGTCGTTAATCAAGTTAATATTGTATATAGAGTTTAATCATTATTAGATAGTTAAGCATGATTATATCCTAAAAGGTGCTATGGGTTTGTTTGTGCTAGATTGTGAGGTGCTTGTTGACTGAAAGGGCTAGGGTCTTGTGTACTGGATGCACCTTGTGTGTACAAAATGGCAACATAATTTAAGTGTGCTTATACCTATAAGACAATATTATAAGTGAACTTGTACTTAATATAAGTGCATCTAGCTATTATAATCAAAATTTAGGATGCCTTACATTCTTTTCTTTTTGTATTCTCATCCTTTTTTGCCAAGCAATTTCCTGAGTCACACTTGCTTTATATTCCCTTGAGTTGTATCCTTCTTGATAGCACTCTCTACATCTTACACTCTTATTTATTTTTGATACCTTATGAAGATTCCTTGGCTCCCCTCGATCTCTTTATCTTAATTTTTTCGGCCTTCTAGGAGGCCTATGTACAAATGGAGGGGTAGGAGTTAGCGGTCCTGTTTCAATGCACTAATTTTGGCCTAGCATTGGATGAATTATCTCCTAATATGTGAGCAAATAAACTTCCTTGGTATAACATGAATGGATAAAATCCTTTAACTGTCGTAAATTCTTGATAATTGCTACCACACTATGCTTACAAGGGATTCCAGTGAGGTCTCAAATTTAGCATAAGCAAAATCTTGTGTCAAATCAACTATATTTTTTTTCATCTATTTTCGACCTCATAATTCTACCTACCTGCAAGTGTGGCATAAAAGTTCCTAGATTCCAATTTTAGGACCTCTAGTTTATCCTATATATTTAGATAAATGGATCCACCATACCTCTTCATTCTTAGTTTTTTTATATTGAATCTTCTCATTAACTAAATTCTGATCCATTCTAACATTGATAACATAGGCAATTTTCTAGCTTCCAAGATCATAGCATTGAATGATTCATTGAGATTGTTAAGAAGGCAATTAGTTTGGGCCCTATTACTAAGGAAACCCTTGGACCATTGGGATGGGAGGATCTTCTTAAGCCACCCTTAAGCTTTCTCATCAATCATTTGAATATCTGTCATTCTCCTTTCAAACTCTTGTGCAGTGGTTGCATAGGCTGCTTTTTACATTACATCTTTCAACTCCTTTTCCATAAAAGATGTCCTAAAATTACTACATATATGTCTCATGCAACACCTATGCTCCATCCTAAGAAATAGCTTCTCAATTATAAGAACTAAATCCTAAAATGAAAGTACTTTTACATATAAGTAAAATAAAAAAATGAAGTACAATATAGCAAAAAGAAGATGCAAGGAATACATACCTTTTATCTATCCAAAATAAAGCTAAACCAATGTCATCAAGCCTACCTATCTCCTCTCCAAAGATTCAACGAAATCAACTCCAATAGTCTTTATTTTTTTGCTCTGTAACAGATATTGTGACGAGAAAAACATTATCATTCTCATCCCTTCCTATAGCTAACAATAGCTATCCTCCAAATCTTGCCTTAAGAAAACATCTATCTATACCTATTATAGGTCTACATCCAGACAAAAAGTTGACCTTCTTGGCATGATATCTAATGTACATTCTCTTGATTGACACTCATTAGAAGCTTCACAATGCAAAATGATATGACTTCTAATATTTGTCTTTCTAATCATTTTTGCATAATCCCTAACTTCTTGTACTACATCCTTTTATCTTCTTCAATGATCTCCCCTACTTTTTGATATCAAAAAAAGAAAAAAAAAAAATAACCTACTCTACTCAAATCTCTCAAAAAAAAAAGATGATGAAAGAATTACAAAAGTAGGGATTGAATCCTCTTTCTTTCATTGATTAATTATCTATATCATTAACTAAGGTACATAGCTCCTATTTATAAAAATGAGATTCATCCTTATATAATTCAAGTCAAATTTCTTTTCTTATCTCCTAAAAAGATGTCCATCCTTGAACAAGTTGGATTGAACTTCTCTTCTTAGCTTAAATAGTACTAAATCTTTAAAATTAGGATAACTATAAAAAATCATTAAAAAATATAAGAATTTTAAAAAGGAAAGATCTTGACTTTTATATCAATTTTTTCTTCTAGCATTCCATCCAATTGTTTATGGATTAAAAGATAAACTTCAGTCAAAATCCTTTCAGAAAAGAAAAATTTTGATTTGACCAACTTGTTTCGAAATTAAAATGATGAGATTTTAACCTATTTTAGTTCCCTTAAGGATTAGTCCAAAAATTATAGATTTTGAAAAAATATCTAATTTTCAAAAAAGAATAATTCAATTGGTTATTGCATGACCAAGTTATAACATCTTGAATTCTGACTTGTGAATCAACTTTCTGATATGGCAGATTTTACTTTTGCATTTTGTCTAGCTTTGCTCATAATAACCAACATGATCTTCATCAAGTCCTTAAAATGATGAGAGTCATCCATCTAGTAATCCTCCTAGATATCCATAATGGTCAAACTGAGATACATATAGTTTAATGATCTACTTGGATCACTTTCCTTTTAGCTCTATATACCCAGCTCCTAATAACATGTACAACAATGTTTTTTTCTAATGTGAGCCTGTATAGCCAAAACATCCCATTTTGTAATTGTCCTGAACTTATCCAAGTATTTTTCATCCATATAATGTTGACTATATTTAGGAGTCGAAAATTGTTCTCCTACAAATACAAGTTTGGTGGAATATTTTAATCTATAATTTAAGTTCATCCTTAATCTTAGAATCATAAATCCACTATCCACACTAATTCTTACATACAGCTAATATATTATGACCTTCATTTAACTTAAACTTCAATCAATGAATCTCTTTACTATGTACTCTCCCAATGCAGCTCTAAAGATATGGTATTTATAAACTTCATCACTAGCTACAAGTTTGGGTTTGTCATATCTACCTTTTCATCAAATTTTAGATCATACTCCCTAGTCTCTTTAGAAAACCCATGCACACTTCTTCAATCCTCATTTTATAAAAGTTTCTCATTAAAGTTATCTAAGAAAATGCGTACATCTTTTAGTGATGGCCCCGTAACATCAAAATGATGAAAAGTGGATATAGAGAAATAATGTTCATGAGCATAACTAGAAGTCCTAGTATTGAAGATGTTATTATCGTTAGGGTCTTTAACATCCTCATTTAACTACTTAGTTCATGGTCATTATCATGTCTACTATTATATTCATCATCTTCATTTGTTATCCTAGCCTTGCTTCATTATCATCACCCCGCCCATCCTTGTCATTACCCCTCTCATTGTCAGGCCCAACTTGTTTTTCATGTTTATCATTAGCCCTATCATCATCTACTGTAATACCAACTACCTCATCAACCCTATCATCATGTAATTCATCAACCCCCTCATCAATAACTAAGTCCACAAAGTCAATAATGGCCTGTACATCCACACCCTCATCCTGGGTCTCTTCGGTATTGAACTTATTATCTTGGATAGTTATGGATCCCTCTTTCATATTTAGTAACAACATACCAGTCTCGACATAAATCATAATGGAAAGAACTCCTCGCTTCGAATATCATTAACATGTACATAATGTCATCATTGATCTCTGCTAATCTTAATCCATATTTAAGATTACCATTAGGTACAAAGAAATACATGTTACTAGTGGATAGGCAACCTAGATCAACACACATATTTTGGAGTTTGAAGTAACTCATTAGGTCAAAATCAACATTATCATATAGATCCACCTTAGCTCTAGAATACTTTGCATGGGGTTCCTTTGACAAGACTCCTCCATGGTAGATCTCCAAAGAGAATCTAACCTCAACCATATATGCATCCAAAATAAAATAAGTATCAATACTTATTTAGCAATAACTAGGTTTGTAAAGAAATGAATTAATCATTACAAAGTATAAGAGCAACAATAGAATCACTTTATAATATGATAAAGTAATCCAAATACTATGAACTACTACAAGAAAGATATTAAGATTTACTGAACCACAACATAATCATTTAAACAAATACAAACACTATTAAATGGGACTGAACCATTACATTAAATAATTATTAGAACTTACTAAATAATTTGAAGTAATAGAAACCGTGCTAAATAGGACCAATACATAAAAGAAAAAATTTGAGATATACTAATAGAGGAGCCAGCCATTAGAAGAAAGAAATTATGAAACACTATGACCGCTCATTAATCATTTAAACAAATATGAATATTGTCAAAATGGGAGACACCAATGCATAATCACTTAAATTTATCTATCTAGTGCTAAATGGGATAGAAAATCCAAAGAAAAAAATTATTATATGATAGAAACCATAAAAAAGAATTTTAAAAAAACTACAACATACCTCTTTTTGAGTTTTTGCTTGCATTTCATCTTTAATTAGATGAATGGAGGATTTGATTCGGTGAAAAAAGCTTTGATATGCATAAGTAGATGACCAATAAGCAATTTGAAAAAGAACAGAGCATTAAAATCATGGTGTACAGAAATTCTCAAATCCATATCATAGCACGTATGGGTAACAAAATAAAACAAAGTTTGGTAAATCTGATCTCAAGTAGGTTAAATACTACTTTTCAAATTATAAGGGATTTGATGAAACCAGACCTAATCTCAAATGAATAAACTATAATTTATTTTCAAAAGAATAACAAAGTTTAAATGGCGCACAAGATAAAAATTTTGTAAACCGGTATAAATCCAAACATGTGAGAACACAGATCCCAGTACTCTACAATATAAGATAGCCACTATCAAAAGATAGATAGCTATTAAATAAGATGATTTTACATGCTATGCATAACCTATCCAGCTCAGAGGGTCCTTAGACAACTTGTCAAGATACCTCCATCTATTACATATAATGGCAATTTTTTCTTTATAGCATGTGGCAATCATGCGGGTAAAATCTTACTTATTAACTCCACGTGATGTGGCGGGATGGCCGACGTGGGAGAACTGACAGGCGCCACGTCAAGGAAGGACGCCGCGTCGAACACCGTGTCAATTCTCCAACCCAGACTCCACTACCGAGCTGAGTTGAGCTCCCTCGAGATGGCGAGCCGAGCTCCATCCTCCGCATGGTCGGGCCAGCGAGCTCGGGATGCCTAGGCCAGAGCTGCCTTCTGCCCTCCAAAGCGAGACCCTCGGAGGTTTGAGCCCTGTGGTCGGAGTCGAGCTCAGCACTCCTCCACCAACATGGAGTCTCTCCGAGCGTGCACCCTCTAGACCGGGCCCGCCCTCTGCCCTCCAGAGCGAGACCCTCTGAGGTTTGAGCCCTGTGGTCGGAGTCAAGCTCAGCACTCCTCCGCCAACATGGAGCCTCTCCGAGCGCGCCCTCTGGACCTGGCCTGCCCTCTGCCCTCCGGAGCAAGACCCTCGGAGGTTTGAGCCCTGTAATCAGAGTCGAGCTCAGCACTCCTCCGCCAACGTGGAGCCTCTCCGAGCGCGCGCCCTCTGGATCGGGCCCGCCCTCTGCCCTCGGAGGTTTGAGCCCTGTGGTCAGAGTCGAGCTCAGCACTCCTCTGGCAATGTGGAGCCTCTCCGAGCGCGCGCCCTTTGGACCGGGCCCGCCCTCTGCCCTTCGGAGCGAGACCCTCGGAGGTTTGAGCCCTGTGGTCGGAGTCAAGCTCAGCACTCCTCTGCCAACATGGAGCCTCTCCGAGCACGTGCCCTCTGGATCGGGCCCGCCCTCTGCCCTCCGGAGCGAGACCCTCGGAGGTTTGAGCCCTGTGGTCAAAGTCGAGCTCAGCACTCCTCCACCAATGTGAAGCCTCTCCGAGCGTGTGCCCTCTAGATCGGGCTCGCCCTCTACCCTCTAGAGCGAGACCCTCAGAGGTTTGAGCCCTGTGGTCGGAGTCGAGCTCAGCACTCCTCCGCCACGTGGAGCCTCTCCGAGCACGCGCCCTCTGGACCGAGCCTGCACTTCGCCAGGACGACCCCGCAAGCTCGAAGCATCTAGGTCAAAGTGACCCCTGCCATTCCAGCTCGGCCCCAGCTCGGACATGGACCCCACCAGCCTGGGACACCGGCAAACCACCCGAGGACTACACTGGAGCGCCCCCCATGCCTTACTGACCTCCTGCAGCCACCAATTACACTAGAAAGGGGAGAAGCACGCCGATCGATATGCCATGCTCCTCATCAACCACCTGGACCACCCAAGAGAGGAAGCCAACTGGGAGATTCGAATCCCAGGGATGACGGCACACCATTCGAGGTACTGCCAGGTTTCCTGGAATGAGGTGACCAAGAGGAGTGTCGGAGCGCATGACAGCTCCCTTATCATGAATCAGGAAAGACTTCTCGAGACACCGCCGCACGCGCCTAACAGCCCAGCGGAGACCCCAAGGCGGATGCCCAACGGTAATCTAGTTTGCAACAAACTCGGAGGTAACACAACAACACCAACACAGGCAAAACATAAGCCAGAACATAAGAGAAAAAAAAAGAGAGGAGAGTGCAACCCCCACCAGGAAGAGGGGCATGGCACCACCAGCATTCCAGAGCAAGGTCGGGAGGAAGGGCCACACAGGGACTTCCCCTAGTCAGGCCACACTTTCCCCGACACACTTGCTACTCACATTCACACAACACACTCCTCCTCGCGTGGAGTCCATCAAGAGGGGCTCGACCAAGAGGATCTATTCCCCTGGATCATCACTGACTTGACCGTCGGAGTGCCTCCACCAGAAATCCCGGCCCGGGTCACTAACCCCTGTCTTGTAGGTCTAGGAGCAGAGGATCGCCAGGCAGCGAAGGGAGCGCACTCCGGCACCGGTAGCAGCTACGGCCCACGGCGATCTTGGCGGCAACAGATTGGCGCGCCAGGTAAGGGGTCGATTGGATCAAGCCTTCCACCTCTTTACAGATTGACACTCCACGGAAGAATGGTGATGACACAAGCTCAAGAGGCCTCCACCAGCCATGCAAGGGGCTCCCCTTCCCAAGGGCACCCACGTCACCTTCTCCGTCTCCTCCGATGGAGGGGTTCGCTGACGAAGCCATCAAGCATGTGGCGGAAAGGTGCCTGGAGAAATATGAGCATGGGCTAGCGGAGCTCTCCCGCCGGTTTGCCAGTATGCAAGGCTCAACCAGCGAGCCAGTGGACTACAACACCCGCTACCATTGAAGCCCTTCACTGGTCGTGGCGAGACGAAGTATTGTCGCCTTTACCGCGATCACGGTCGTGACATCGGAGAATGTCGCAGCCTCAAGTAAGAAATCGAGAAACTCATCAAGAGAGGTTACCTCCAAAGGTTTGCAGGGGGCAGACCTCAAGCGGGGCCCCAAGCACTCGCCGCTCTCCCGCCAGCTCCAACCATCGACAGCCGCCCCACCGTGAAGCCGGTGGGCATGATCACCTGGGGAGCCACGCATGCATCCAAGAGGACCCGGGGGGCAAGGGACCCTGTGAATGTACTCCTCACTATGCGGGAAGGAGAAAGTGGAGAAGAAAGGTAAATAAAGATGCCACGGTCGTCAGGATGACAATCGCGAACCACCCTGGAAAAGTGCATCATGATCGATAACGGAAGCTCCATAGATGTGTTTCCTTATGACGCCCCTTCCAAGAGCACCACTATGACTACTTCTGTTGCCAACGGGCTTCCTATGGCCCGCAACATCATCTTGAGATTGACTTAGGCCCAACTTGCTCGACACCGACTCCGATAAAGCTCACCGGCGATGAGCGGCCCTGGCGTTACAATGCCCGAGTTTGCCCAAGAACCTTCAGGCCCGGAGACCTGGGGTCGCGCCGGGCAGAAGTGTATCAGTCCCGAGAACGTGGCAAGCTCCCACCAAACTGGGAAGGCCCCTACAAGGCGGTCGAAGCCCCCTCACAAGGGGCAAGTCACCTCGAAAACCTCGACATTGTCAGGCCCGCCCGAGCGTGGAACTCCTGCGGTCTGCGAAGACGCCACTGATGATGTAAGGTTTCTTATCAATAATAATGATAATGGCTTTTTCCTTGCATGAGTTTCTATATGTCTTGCATGAAAGAATCAACAACATCCCCGAGCCTAGCTCCAGGACGCCGACCCAAGACCGGAGCTCAAATCTTTGGCCAAGGGATCTTCGAGCCATGCAGCTCTCAATCTCAAGCATCCCCGAGCCCAGCTCCAGGACGTCAAGGGATCTTCGAGTCATGCAGCTCTCAATCTCAAGCATCCCCGAGCCCATCTCCAGGATGTCAAGGGATCTTCGAGCCATGCCGCCCTCAGCCTCAAGCATTTTCGAGCCCAGCTCCAGGACGTCAAAGGATCTTCGAGCTATGCAACTCTCAATCTCAAGCATCCCCAAGCCCAGCTCCAGGACGTCAAGGGATCTTCGAGCCATGTAGCTCTCAATCAACAACATCCCCGAGCCTAGCTCCAGGACGCCGGTCCAAGACCGGAGCTCAGATCTCCAGCCAAGGGATCTTCGAGCCATGCAGCTCTCAATCTCAAGCATCCCCGAGCCCAGATCCAGAACGTCAAGGGATCTTCGAGCCATGTAGCTCTCAATCAACAACATCCCCGAGCCTAGCTCCAGGACGCCAACCCAAGACCGGAGCTCAGATCTCCAGCCAAGGGATCTTCGAGCCAAGCCGCTCTCAATCTCGAACATCTCCGAGCCCAGCTTCGAGATGCCAAGGGATCTTGGGGCCAAGCAGCTCCTATCAACGCCTCGAGCCCAGCTCCAAGGTGCCAAAGACCTGACCAAGCCCTCAGGCAACCCTTGGACCGGAGCCCAGCTCTTCATCCAGGAAGGCCTCGAGCCTAGCTCCAAGGCAATCAAGTCCTGTGATCCTCTTCTCTGATCTCCCCACTCAAAAAGAAGAAGAGAGGGGAAGGAAAGAAAGAGAACGAGAGGGAAACATGGCAAGAACCCTCTTCTCTGATCTCCCCACTCAAAAAGAAGAAGAGAGGAGAAGGAAAGAAAGAGAACGAGAGGAAAACATGGCTAGAACCCTCTTCTCTGATCTCCCCACTCAAAAAAAAGAAGAGAGAGGAAGGAAAGAAAGAGAACGAGAGGAAAATATGGCAAGAACCCTCTTCTCTGATCTCCCCACTCAAAAAGAAGAAGAGAGAGGAAGGAAAGAAAGAGAACGAGAGGAAAACATGGCAAGAACCCTCTTCTCTGATCTCCCCACTCATCAAACAAAAAAAAGAAGAAGAAGAGGGGAAGGAAAGAAAGAGAACGAGAGGGAAACACGGCAATAAAGCTACCACTTCTCAGCCCAAGATCGGAGCTCAGATCTTCGGCCAAAGGACCTTCGAGCCACGCAGCTCTCAGTCATCAACGTCCCTGAGCCCAGCTCCAGGATGCCAGCCCAAGACCAGAGCTCAGATCTCCGGCCAAGGGACCTTCGAGCCATGCAGCTCTCAGTCATCAACGTCCCCGAGCCCAGCTCCAGGATGCCTGCCCAAGATCGGAGCTCAGATCTCCGGCCAAGGGACCTTCGAACAACGCAGCTCTCAGTCATCAACGTCCCCGAGCCCAGCTCCAGGATGCCAGCCTAAGACCGGAGCTCAGATCTCCGGCCAAGGGACCTTCGAGCCACACAGCTCTCAGTCATCAACGTCCCCAAGCCCAGCTTCAAGATGCCAGCCCAAGACCGGAGCTCAGATCTCCGGCCAAGGGACCTTCGAGCCATGCAGCTCTCAGTCATCAACGTCCCCGAGCCCAGCTCCAGATGCCAGCCCGAGATCAGAGCTCAGATCTCCGGCCAAGGGACCTTCGAGCCACATGGCTCTCAGTCAATAGCCCCTTCGAGCCCAGCAGCTCTCAAGTGTCATAACCCTACGCCCAACTTTCCAATGTTGAAATCTAATAACTCAACCCCAGGCGAGGTGAGGCCCTCTTCTCTAACCTCCCCACTCACCAAAAAGAGAAAGAAAAAGAAGAAAGGGGAGTGAAAGAAAGAGAGAAAGAAGGGAAGAGCCAGGCAAGAAACAGATGGTAAGGAAACTCAAGTTTCATTGATCAAATACAAGTTACAAGTATTATGTGGGCCACCGACATGCCGGGCGACCCTGACTAAGTACAAAAACAAAAATACAAAACAAAAAAAGAAAAGGGGCTACTCCGTGCCGGCCGGCCTCCCTGCTGAGCCCTGAGGCTGAGAGTTCCTGCCTTCAAGAATCTCCGGCTAGGCAACTCTGATCTCGGATAGTTCAGCCTCGGCTGGCGTCAGAGGCTCTGAGGCCACAGCTTCCGCGGCAACCTCCTCATCGGGCTCCGTGTCCGAAGCCGAAGGATACCTGAGGTGGCTACGACTCTCCTCGGGAATGAGTGCCTCGACTCAGCCATCCAAGAACATAAAGCCCTTGTAGAAGGAGTCTGACGCCATCTGATGAATCTCGGTGACAAACTCCTCCGAAGCCTTGAACTTCACCACGGCGTTCTCGGCGCCCTTCTTGGCCTCGGCAGCCACCTTCCTTGCCTTGGCGGCCTCCACCCTGGTAGCCTTCGCCAACTTGACCGCCACCTCTATCGCTTTCTCAGCTATGGCCAATTTCTCCCTCCCTGCTGCCAGCTCTGCCTGGGCAGCCAGGGAGGCCTCCTTGTACCGATCAACCTCAACACTATACCAATTCAACTTTTTCTCGACGGTGGAGAGATCGTCAATGGCTTTCTTTGAGTGACTTCGCTCCAGGTCACGGGCCTCCAGGAGTCTCTTCACTCACCCCTCGGCATCAGCTAGCTGTTGCTCTAGGTCCTTGACCTTTAGTTCAAGTGCCCCGTTTGCCCCGACCTTCTCCTTCAGGTCGGCTTTCAGGGATTCGATCTCGGCCGCCCGTTGCCGCTCGAGACGCTCCCAATTCTGATAGCAGCCCTTGATAAAGAGGGCCTCGGCACTGATCTGTACCATGAGAAGAGGTTAGCTCAAAAAAAAAAAAGAAAGAGAAGGAAAAGAAAGAAGAAAGAAAAATGAAGAAAGAGATAGCTCACCGAGTAGAGCTGGGGGAAGATGGCACTGATAACGTCGCCCAGTTGTATTCTGGCCATTTCCTGCCAGTTGCATGTCCGGATCGAGAAGTCCATCATGAGCTCGGCCAGTTCGAGGCTCTGCAGGAATGAGCTTTCTAGCCCCATCTTGAAGGGAAGACGGCATCGTACCTCTTCCCTCATACCCTCTCTAGGAGTGGGCGGCCTTGCCCCGCTGGCTGAAGGGCCCCGGGGGGCAGGCTGAGAAGCTGGCGCCGGCACAGGCGATGCCTCGATCGTAGTCCTGGTCGCGGCCCGGACCTCCTCATCCCTGATCTTGAGGACAAGCAGACTCGGAGGATGGCAAGGTACAGCGGCAGCAGCTGCGGCCCTTGCCCGGACCACTAGTTCAGGCTCCACGACGATGGCCACCCCCTTACGACCACTCTGCTCGGGAACCTTCAGAGCCTCCTGTTAAACCAGCCTCGGTGCTGCAGATGCCACCCTCTCCACTGGTGCAGGAGCAGCTCGAGTCACCTCCGAGCTCGGACCAGCAGGAGCAGTCGAGCTCGGGCCAACCACTACAGCGGGGGCAGCCGCAGGAGCGCTCTCGCCCCGGACTCGCCTTGATGAAGGCTCCCCAGCCAGCCCAGTTGGCAGCCTCTTCCGAGTGATCACCAGCAAATCGCTCTTGGAGAAAATCATCCTTGCATGCAAGTTACACAACAGTCAGAGTCCGTGGGAAGCAGTGCAAGAAATGCAAGAAAAAGAAAGGGGAAAGTTCAGGTCGAACTCACCCAACCCATTCATTGGGTCAACCCCGGAGTCGGTGAAGTTCTGCTCAGATAACAGGAACTCAAGAGGAGGAATCTGGATGGTGCGAAGCTGCTCATAGTCATCCCGGTCAGCCGCATCGACCACAAAGTTTCGGTTGGGGGACTTGTCCAAATCGCTCTAGACCCAGTCGACCCCCTCAACCTCAACAAAGAAAAACTTACTCTTCCATCCCCTGATGGAAGAGGGGAGCTCGAATCTGATGCCCTTTGGGCAGGAGGACAAGGACCACCACCCATCCTCGGTTGGGTGGTGCTTCAGGGTGAAGAAGGTCCTGAACAAGGAAAACCGGGCAACAAACCCGTGGAGGTGGTAGAGCACAATGAAGGAAAAGATAACCCTAATGGCGTTTGGCACTAACTGTGTAGGGACCAAACGGTAGTTGTCCAAGACAGACAGAAAGAAAAGGTGAAAAGAAAATCGGAGACCCCCAGAGAAGGTCTCCTCATAAAAAGCAAGACGGCCCGGGCCACTGGAAGTGACCCGTTCCCCCGGACGAGGGATCATGAACCGAACAGAAGGAGGGATGCCATAAACATCCCGAACTATCCTTAGTTCCTCGGCGGTGATCGTCGAGGTGACCCCGCCAGGACTTGTGGACCGGGCGAACTCAGAAATAGGAACAGAAGGAGGAGGAGGGAGAGAAGGACCGGATCCTGGTTTCCTGATGAGTACCAGACCGGGAGGACGCCTCCTGCTAAGCTCGAAGCAAGTTACATCTTCCTCCCCACCAGAAGAAGAAGAAGAAGATGCCGGCCTCTACTTGGAGGGACCGGCCTCGCCCTGATCAGTGGAAGGGTGGAAGCCCGGACCAAAACGGGACATCCTCAAGAATAAGGGGAACGAAGGACTCAAAGTGAGGGATGGAAGAACAGACTCAACTCAAAGAAGACCCCAGACCCAGAGGAAGAACCCTACTCTAGCGGTGGGAGAAGGAAGAAGAGACTGACCTGGTTCCTTAGAAAACCTGAGGCAACTGTGAGGAAGAAGAAAGCTTGGGCACAACAGTAGCAGGCACGGAGAATTTAAAAGAATAGATATTTCGGGTAAGGCCCTCCTTTCATTTCGAAATGACCCGATGGATTCGTACCAATCCAACCCCTCCACCAACGGATCCATGCCACGTGCTGCCCATCGATGAAAATGCATCCCGGCTGCTCTGGATTCTGCACCAACATTAACTACTCCTCAGACATGGCCACGTAGCACCCCTGCATTGGTCCGTGGGGCCGTCTCTCGAAGCGCCAGCAATCATGGCCATCACCATGCCAGATTTCTGCCTTTCCATGTCAGCACCATAATTACTTCCTTCGGCCCGAGCGCCGTACACTAACGAGTCTCGGGAGAGGGGGGCAAATGATGTGGCGGGATCGCCGACATGGGTGAATCGACGGGCGCCACGTCAAGGAAGGACGCCGCGTCAGACACCGCATCAATTATCCAGCCCGGACTCCACTACCGAGCTGAGTTGAGCTCCCTCGAGATGGCGAGCCAAGCTCCATCCTCCACCAGGTCGGGCCCACGAGCTCGGGATGCCTAGGCCGGAGCCGCCTTCTGCCCTCCAGAGCGAGACCCTCAGAGGTTTGAGCCCTATGGTCGGAGTCGAGCTAAACACTCCTCCGCCAACGTGGAGCCTCTCCGAGCGCGCGCCCTCTGGACCGGGCCCGCCCTCTGCCCTCCGGAGCGAGACCCTCGGGGTTTGAGCCCTGTGGTCGGAGTCGAGCTCAGCACTCCTCTGCCAACGTGGAGCCTCTCCGAGCGCGCGCCCTCTGGATCGGGCCCGCCCTCTACCCTCCGAAGCGAGACCTTCGGAGATTTGAGCCCTGTGGTGGAGTCGAGCTCAGCACTTCTCCGCCAACGTGGAGCCTCTCCGAGCGCGCGCCCTCTGGACCGGACCGCCCTCTGCCCTTCGGAGCGAGACCCTCGGAGGTTTAAGCCCTGTGGTCGGAGTCAAGCTCGGCACTCCTCCGCCAATGTGGAGCCTCTCCGAGCGCGCGCCCTCTGGACCGGGCCCGCCCTCTGCCCTCCAGACCGGGCCCGCCCTCTGCCCTCCGGAGCGAGACCCTCGGAGGTTTGAGCCCTGTGGTCGGAGCCAAGCTCAACACTCCTCCGCCAATGTTGAGCCTCTTCGAGCGCGCACCCTCTGGACCGGGCCCGCCCTCTACCCTCAGGAGCGAGACCCTTGAAGGTTTGAGCCCTGTGGTCGGAGTCAAGCTCAGCACTCCTCCGCCAACGTGGAGCCTCTCTGAGCGCGCGCCCTCTAGACCGGGCCCGCCTTCTGCCCTCTAGAGCGAGACCCTCGAAGGTTTGAGCCCTGTGGTCGGAGTCGAGCTCAGCACTCCACCATGTGGAGCCTCTCCGAGCGCGCACCCTTTGGACCGGGCCCGCACTCCGCCAGGACGACCCCGCAAGCTCGAAGCATCTAGGTCTAAGCGACCCCTGCCATTCCAGCTCGGCCCTAGCTCGGACGTGGACCCCACCAGCCTGGGACGCTGGCGAACCATCCGAGGACTACACTGGAGCACCCCCCAGGCCGTACTGACCGCCTGCAGCCACCAGTTACACTAGAAAGGGGAGAAGCATGCCGATCGAGACGCCACGCTCCTCACCAACCACCTGGACCACCTAAGAGAGGAAGCCAACCAGGAGATTTGAATCCCGGTGGCGGCGGCACACCATTCGAGGTACTGCCAGGTTTCCCGGAATGAGGCAACCAAGAGGAGTGTCAAAGCGCACGATAGCTTCCCTTATCATGAATCAGGAAAGACTTCTCGGGATACCACCGCACGCACCTGACAGCCCGGCGGAGACACCGAGGCGGACGCCCAACGGTAACCTAGTTTGCAACAAACTCGGGGGTAACACAACAACACCAACACAGGCAAAACACAAGCCAGAACACAAGAGAAAAAAAGAGAGGAGAGTGCAACCCCTACCAGGAAGAGGGGCATGGCACCACCAGCATTCCAAAGCAAGGTCGGGAGGAAGGGCCACACAGGGACTCCCCCTAGCCAGGCCACACTTCCCCCGACACACTTGCTACTCACATTCACACAACACACTCCTCCTCGCTTGGAGTCCATCAAGAGGGGCTCGACCAGGAGGATCTATTCCCCTGGATCGTCACTGACTTGACCGTCGGAGTGCCCCCGCCGGAAATTCCGGCCCGGGTCACTAACCCCTGTCTTGCAGGTCTAGGAGCAAAGAACCGCCAGGCAGCGAAGGGAGCGCACTCCGGCACCGGCAATAGCTACGGGCCACGGCGATCTTGGCGACAACACCACGTATTTACTATGTTCCGTATACTGCATCTTAAATAAATACACCTATCTGGATAATCTTGGAGTTCATGGAAAATGATAAGTTTGCCAAAAGTGAGGAAAGCTCGGCCGGTGCTGGTTGTGATTCTATATCCCTCATGTTTAAGGTTCGAGCCATGACTAGAGTAAGGATGCTTTGGTGAGGCTAAGCCATTTTTGTTGTTGCCATATATCGAACATTCTTCAGCAGAGTGGGAGAAGAATCTTGAGAAGAATGTTGACTTCGTTGTAGTCATGCCCCAAGGGGATAGTTATGCTGGTCGCGAAAAAGTAAGAAATATTTTTCCTGGCTCATCACAAAATTCTCATTATATAGTAAAACAGTCAAAATTGAGTAAACATTTGTTTAAATCATGGATAAATTTGATAGAAGATTTCAAATCAGATAGACCACAAACATCGAACAGAAACACCCTTTCGTACCAAGCAAATTCTCTACCGGGCCACATATATAGCTGCTCCCTTGGGTAGAATCCGATGTCTCAAGCGAAGGTTTATGCATCTTTATCTATATTTGTTCTAAATAGATGCGTATACGAATCATATTGCGAGCAAAATTTTATACAAATAATATTATTTTGAAGAAAATATAAAGGATAATACTCTGCTGCTTATTCTTTCCAAACCCTCTCTCTCTCTCTCTCTCTTCTAATTACTTATTATTTATTTGTTATTAGTTTTAGAGCCAAAGGTTGCAGGCAGTCGACCGAACTAGCACCATGCTTTGATTTTTCCCTTCTCCCCTCACACTTTTGAGGAAGATTAATCCAACTCCCACCACTATTTCACTTTCGCTGTCTCTTCTGATCTTTCAACTTTCATTGCAATAGTTGCAGTGCACAAAAGCCATGTCAAGAAAAGGTTGCTCCCAATGAACTTAAAATCCTAAGAAAACCATGGAATAAAAAAAAGATCCTCCCATAGAAATGAACCCAAAAGATGTCCCTCTGAACTTAAAACAGTGGGTGGCAACCCACCCATCACCACTACTTTCCTATCTCATTTCTAGAAGCTGGTCCCACGTTACAAAACCAAGGCATTGCCATTTCTTTTTCATATAGATCAGCAAAGAACTAGATACAGATGTTCCTCTTTGACAAGCAACTCACTGCAAAAAGAAGTAACACAGAGTCCATGTATTGACAAAACCAAAATTCTGAGGCTCCTCACCAAATTTCTACTACTCGATGACATCAAAGTCAGCAACAATTTATACTAAGCTCAGAGAACTGGCTTGACAAGCCAGACCCTTGTTTCCCCTTGGGTCTACTTTCCCTATCTTTTGCTTGGGAGAAGCCACTCCTTCCTGTTTGGGCCAATTCCTTTGTGGATGAGATGTTGAGGTATGGCATGGTGGAGGCTTTGTGGCAGCATGAGAGCCATTTGGACTGCATGTAGCTTGACTTCCTCCATGGAGGGATGTGGAGGCCCCTTTCAATTAGAGACTGCTGTGCAGCTGAGCATAGGAGGGAGACCACCTTCTTAAGCTTCTCCTCTTTGCCAACAAAGATTGGAGGGAGGATATTGGAGAGTTTGGTGTAGGCTGAGGTGGGTCTGGCCAGTTCAAACTGGGACCTGAAATCTATGTCCACTATTAGCCTACATGAGCCACCATTTTCCTCTGCCATCATAATATCTATATACTCATAATCCCCTGCTCCAAAAATAAAAAAATAAAATAAAAATAATCAGAGCTGAACTTTTGATTAATTTTATATTAAGTATGGCCTTGATTGCATAAAACCACAGTGGATTTGGATGGCAGTATACAAGAACTTAAAATTATTTTCTTATTTGTGAAGATATTAAAAGTTGGCATGTACTAGTGCTTCAAAGAGTCGTTAACATGAAATCTTAAATCAAAAGAAGGGATATCTAGGAATGAAAGGAAAATTTTGAAAACTTTCACTCAAAAGTTTGTAATCTTAAAAAAGAAAAAAAGGATGGGTTTAAAGATAGCATAATTAAATCATAAATGAACCGGATTAAGTTTAAGGGTGCCAAATATCAAGGGAAAGAAGCATTACCTCCAGGACACTCGTAGGTTGCAACCCAAGAAGATCTACATAGGGAAGCCTGATAACCATCCATCCTCAATTTCATCATTAGCCTCTTCTTTACACAGCTTTTCTTCCTTTCATCTCCCATCTCTCTCACATACTTTAAGGCCTTGTCAAAAACCTCCATCTCAGCAACTGTAGCACTCCCAATTATCCCCTTCAACCCACAAAACAAAGTAAGAAAAGTAAGAGTAAAAAACACAACATAAGAAGCAAATCATTTGCTTGGATGCATGTAAATATATTGCTAATAAAAAAGCAGTGCCTAAATAAACTTCGTTTCTTAGAGAGAGAGGAAGAACTATGAACAAGATTAAAGGGTTGAAGATAGTGAAGTTAAAGGGCCGCATGCTAAACAAACCTCTAGAAGGAGGCATGTGTGGTGGTGGAGAGAAATGGCCTGCGAGGAGGATGGAATGGGGGTGGGCATGGATGATGTATCTGATTCAATGAAGTCATGCACCATTTGGACCAGCATCTCTTCTTCTGAGACACCCATTCTCTTTACTCTTTCTCCCTTTCCCTTCTCTCCTTGGCCCTCAGACTGAGCAAAGGGCACTGGAGAAGAGAACTTGGACCGTCTAACGAATAGCAATATATAGAAATAAATGGTGCTTGGGGTTATTTAAATCTCCATAGGGTCTTAAAAAATTTCAATTATGTGATGACAAGTGATGTCAAAATAGTGAAGAGGGGATTGAGAGAGAGTGTGTGTGAAGTGGACTGATGGCGATTTGTATATAGATACATTAGGATGTGAAGCATGGAGGATCCAACTGTTCCTATGAGCTCTCTGTCCCCTGAAATTAGCATACATATGATCTTAGATAAATATTAGCAAACTAAGGCTACACTGGCTGCCTGCAAAACCGCAGAGGGTTTGCCAGCATGATTCTAATACTTCAACTTAAATCTCACTCAAACAAGCGATGCCATAAGAAAAAAAAAAATTTAACGTTTTTATACGTTACCTACTACATATTAAATATAAAGGGGTATAAGACCTTTGTTTTCCTCTGTTTTTTTTTTTTTTTGGCTACAGTGCCTACACATATATGAGAGCTTTTTTTGATAATCCAAGTTTCAGTTTTATTCAAAATTTTCTAAGAGATAACATGCAAGCATTTTGCTAGCAGTATTGACGGAATTAACCGCTCGTTATCAATATGGCTATAAATTCAAATGGTCAGATTTGTTGATGGTTTTCAGATTGACATTGAACTCTGCTTCTTTTTCTTTTTTTTTTTCTAAGAAATGTCTTGGAAACGCCACCCTTGGGCAACGTATGTCAAAAATTATTTCATTTCTCCTTTCACCTCTTTGCTTACAAAGCAAAGAAATGAGGTGACCTCTAATCCTTGCAGCAATTCTTAGAGAGAAGAAATGAGATAAACGAACCTTAACATTAGCATGCAGTTAATTGAAATCAATTCTTTTGGGATTTACTGTTTGTCCTTCCTAGTCCACAGTCGGAGTACATGTCTATTTATTGCTAATTAATATTATTCATCATAGAGTAAGGACTTTCTCTACTTGAATTTAATTGTTTTAGACTATCTTTCCACTTGGAAGTCCATTCTTCATTTACCTGCCAATCGATTGGCAATTAACGAAGCTCATCAAGGAGCGAAGCGGTGCACGCCTCGAGTCAGCCGTACCTGTCTCTGTCCTTCACTAGCCGGGCTCGAAATGGGACGGTTCAAAGAATATATTTAAAAAATTTTTGGACCGAATCTGGACATCCCTTTAATCCAAAAATTAAATAGACTCTATTTTACAGTCCTAAGACTAGTCGAATATGTTTAAAATTTCATCCGCAGTCTGAACCAATTTCAGGCCGGTCCGAAGTTTATTGAGCTGGCTCAACCCAGTTCCAAATAATGAGCTTTTGGGCCGGTCCATTTCCAGTCCTACTCACTAATCTCCTTGCAGAGCAGAGATAGGACATTTAGATTGTTTGCTTTTAATTATAATTTAAAAGGACCACGCCATCTCTAATTGATTTCCTTATTATTCGTCAATTCTTTGTGCTAGAAAACCCAAGTGGGGAGACGCCAGTATTAAACAAAGGGTAAGCATCAAAAATGGCCATAGAGTTACCAAAAGATGACATGGCTTTTTTGTAGGGTAATTATAAAAAAATCGTACAGGCTGTTAAAAGTGTATCGATTGCTAGATGGTCAATATAAGTTGGTGGGCTACACAATTGATGGGCTCGCATACTGATTGTTGTTAATCATCATTAGCTATGCACGAGATCAAGCTATTTGAAGTCTTATTCTTTGTAGGAATTGGATATCAGTATATTAATATCTATATTAATTTTATACAATAAGTATAAATATGAATATATATATATATATTAATTAAGTATAAAAATTTATATATCTTATCAATAAATTAATCTTTGCTGGACTATGGCGGTACCTGAGGATCTTTCAATCTTCTCCGGTGATTATGAAGAGCTGCTTCTAGGTCCTCTGCTTCGGGGACTTGCAAGAACAGTCCAATAACAAATGATAACTTGCAGGGGATCCTCCAATACTCAAATCAGTAAAAAAGATGAGGTGGACTACAACAGCCGAAGCTGGGAGTCAAGAGAGATGACCGAGAGTATAAGAATAGTAGAGATGTGTTACCTCTTGTCATGAGCTCCTCTTACCAATTTATAGAATTACGCGGAGTAACAGAATGTCGTTAAGGAGGTGGCCTCATCTAACATATATAATGGATTTTAGTAAGATTAGAATTTTATGTCTTACAATCCTTTTTATTGATATCTTTCCTATTAGGATAGTTGATTCTGCTAGGATCTTGCCTTCCATGAACTTGTCTACCACAATCCCACTTATCAGTTGTTATCACTTACTCAGGTACCATTGGCTCCGAGTATTGAGGTAACATATCCATTGCCGAAAGAGAAGGGATCTCATCGAGAGAGAAAGGACCTTGACATCGTACTCTAGTATAACCGACTAAGTTTACGAGTTAGTCGGATCTAAGTAAATACTCAATAGATGTGATCAACTAAGCTTAGGATTAGTCAAGCCGGAGTAAGTATTCAGTGGTTACGCACGAAGGAATGTCAGTCGGGCTCGGCTATGTATAGTCTCTTAGTGCGAGGTATTAAAAATAGTCGGTGTAGTGACTACCTTGGCCGTCTTCTATTCAGTCGATTATAGCGCGAATCAATAATCGATAGTCATCTCCTTTCTGATTGATGATCTGGTTGGTGTCACCTCCTTAGTCAATAATAGTGTTGCTCTTCGGTTATTCGGTGGGCAACTCAGTCTTACTCGGTGGTCAAGTAGGCATCTCGAGGTCAAGCAAATAATTGGCACAATAGATGCCCCCACTCTCGAGTTGAGAGTGTTATCAAGGAACCTTATCAGGTTTTGTCATTTTTAGGAATACTCCTATGGCCTCAAGAATTGGGTAGACTCTTTCATTTCTTAGGCATTGATTAGCTCCTCAAAAACCATCATCTATCGCTTTGTCACCTCGATCCTAGGAGAGAAAAATCATTAGTATAGTATTTGAAGGTACAGTATAATAACTTCTGGCATGGCTATCGATCTGTCTAATCTTTCTCAACCAATGAGGGAATGCCACATGGCCTAATAGTTGCAAACTTTAATAACTCTTGTGGAAATTGGGACTGAGAGCTAATCTGCTAGGAGGAAGCCCAAAACAACATGGAATTACCCACTGGGAGTGGGCTTCATGTCGGGATCTGGTAGCTTTGGCAGAATCGAAGTTTTGATCCCTGCTGTCTGAGCCACCTATAAATAAGGTTTCTCCTGCCTTTGTTGCAAGGATTCTGAGTTCAAAGGAAAGGCAAGAGAAAGAAGGAGAAAGGTTCTGGTTCCAGTTTTCCCAGGTTGGTCCTCCTTGGTTTTCTTGGTCCTCTCTCCTTTCTTCTCTTTGACAAAAGTTTTCTGTAGAGCCTCTCTTTAACTTCCTTCCCTGCCTTCATTCAGCTATTGGATGGAGGCCTTTCTTCTGTATTTTTCTAGTTCTTTCTTGCTCCCTTGATCTCTCTCTCTTTCTAGAAGATGTCTGTCAAAGACAAGAATCATTCGATTAGTAATGCTTCTTAGTTTTAAGGGTCTCGGGGCTCACTTTTAGTCGAAAGGAGTCCGAAGAGTCCAGAGAAAATGGAAACAGTCCTCTTTAGGCGAGTCCTCAAGCTATATGCCCTAGTAGGAGATTGTCCTAGCAAGCCCAATGGCTGAGGTTCCAACAATAACTAAAGCAAAGTTTTTATGATATATGATAAGTACAACTTTTCAAGTACTTATCATGTTCATGCTCATGGATTAGAGGATTGAGTGACCTCTAGTCCACCCGACCAGGTGGCCATATACAAGGAGTTTTTCCATGCCGGCCTTCGGTTCCCTCTTCATCCTTTTCTTATTAATTCTCATCTTTTACTAAGTTGTCCCAGCTCAACTGATGTCGAATTCCTTTTGAATTTTTTGTTCTTTCATTATCTTTTGTCATTTCTTTGGTATCCAGCTTTGAATATCTCTTTTCCAAGCCCTCTTCTTGATAAAGAAGCATCCTAAGGCCATGGACTGGTGGTTCATCAGCCCCTGCCATGGGAGAGCTTTCATTTATGGTCTTTCCTCTTCCTTCTATGACTAGAAGGAAAATTTGTTCTTCATATCCTTCGACCAACCTTAGGGGAGGAATTGGAATTAAGGGAGCTGGACACTTCTTCTAACATGAATGATCAACTCTTTTAAGAAGACGGGGCAGATTTTCGGAAGCTATGTAGTGAGAAGCTTCCTTCCCTTTCTTAGATTTTGAATGAACAAAACCATCGTGACCCTGGGTTAAGTCCAAATAGCTTCCCTGGTAATTTTTTCTCCGTTGTTTACTTTTCTTTATATCATTTTTGCTTGAATATTTAACGATTCATCTTACTCATCCTACAAGCATTAGGAGGGTTTTCGCCAACAAGTTCCAAGAGGCCATGAAGAAAAGGGGGCCCCTAGGGCGAACAGCAAAAACAAGCCATGAGGAAATAGCCTTGCCCATGGCTATCAATCGGAGGCCCTTCTGCTACTATGAGGGCTCTGTTGTCTCATCCAAGGGACTGTGTATAGGGGGCTACCACATCAAGCAATGCCCTTACTGGTCAATAGGGTGATGATGAGATGGAAGCCATCACTACTCTTCCTTCAGTTCCTTAGGCAAAATCTTCAAGATGCCCGGTCACCATCCCAACAATAGTAGTGCCTTCACCCTCGAGGGCGCTTGCTCTATCTACTCCCTCAACCTCTAGGGATAGTTCTTCTTGAAAGAGGTTGATAAATCATCTAATTATATATTTATTTTAAGTCTTTTATGTAATTAATGGTACTAACATCTTCTAAAAATCCTAATTTTATAACTAAACTAGACTTACTTGCAAAATTATTTTTTAAAATAATTTTGAAAAAAATATAAAACTAGAATATAACTATGAAAAATAGATATCAACTAATTGATCTATTTAAGCACCAAAATAAATTCACATCCTGTAAAAGTTTAATGAAAGATTTAATCTATGTTTCTTCCTCTTTGGCAGGTACAATTAAATTAGCAGAGATGTTTAGAACCCTGGAATCCTAGAAATTTAACAAAATTAATGATTTAGATACTCACCAATATGAAGAGCTTGATGTATAGGCTGAGAGGATATAAATTGAAACCAAATCAGAGCTCAGATGGATCAAAATCAACTTAAATCCAAGTTCAGAACTGTCACTCGATCCACCATGGACTAGCTGCTCAATTTATAGGCCCATTTCCATAGACCATCCCCATCTTCCTTGCCTTCCAGCATCGTTGCCATTGTCTCCACCCATCGACGCCACCTTCTTCCCTGCCATCATCGCCGCCCATCACTAGATCCCCATCGACACTACCACAGTGCCACCACCGTCTCATCAGCCGTTCTTCCTATCTCCACCGCTGGCTACTCCTCCCTATCCACCTTCGCCACATCCCGAGCTTCCTATTGATGCTGTCATCCTTCCTAACTCCACCACCATGATCCACCATCGTCATTGCTTTCACCTCCTTCCCACGAGATACTGTCGGTTGCTCTCTCTATCCACCTTCGCCATGTCCAGAGCTGCCCATCACTAACATCGTTTGCAGCCTCCTTTGCATCACCACCATTCTTTGCCACTATCATCACCTTTTGAGTCACCATTGTTATTGCCACCATGATCCACTGCCACCATGCCAAACATCGCTCATCCATGGCTACGGGATGCTGGTCTACATCATGGTGCATAGCTGGGCAAAAAGGGGGTCGTCTTCTATTGCACTGGTAATCATTGGATGCAAATCTGATGGATGGGAAAATAGCCTAATTGCCTTAAGGGTTTCAATATGCATTCTCACCCTAAAAGGTGTTAATCAATGGCCCAGAACCACATAGAAGCAAGAACCAATAGCTCTCATCGAATCCAACACATAGTGGACTTTGAATAGCTAATATGGCATGATTTTTGGTGGGATTTTGGCCTTGTGAAGAAGATTGGATGGTGGGGAGAATTTCATGTGATACAAGGTCGATTTTAACTCGAATCCATTCTAATTTTGATATAGAGAAAGCTTGTGCTGAGCCCTATAAAAGTAAGACCCTAGGCAATAGTCTAAGATCTACCCAGCAGTAATCCTTTATTTTATTTTACTTTAAATCTTGTTTTAGACTTTAGAAAGAAAGAAAAAAAAATGGAGAAAGCCTTGGAGATCAACGTCATGAGTAGCTAGAAGCCTGGTTCTCGAGGAAGTAGAGTCAGTTTTTAATTTTTAATCTTATATTACTTATTTTGATGCAATCTTGTAAGCTTTTCTTTGAATTTAATAAATATCCTTTATTTAAGATTATTTGCAAGTATTTATGCTTTATATGGTTGGTCTTTAAGTAATTTATATATGTAAGGGAAAGATCATTATCGGGAGATATGCTCTGTGCTCAAACGATATAAATTATCTTAAGGAGTTATTCATATATTTGGCTATCTCTTTAAGATCTTTATAATTCAGGGTTGGAGGGGGCTGGGGTGGCTTGGACTGGAGCGCCATCTTCATGGGTTGGAGGGAGCGCTCCCCTGTGGGCTTGGTAGCATGGAAGGGCCCAGGTGCCTGAAGTTCAGCTCTAGTTGAGGGGGCCTGGTGAATCTCCTGGTCTACTGACTTTCCTCTTGAACATGACTTGAATGAAAACTACATGGACTCGATTGGACTTGACTGGACTAAAATGACTGGACCTGACTAAGTGGACTCAACTGGACTTAGTTGTCTAACTTTATTACGGGACTCAATTGGCTCACTTTAGTATAAGTGACTCAGTACTAATGGACTCAAATAGACTCTCGAGTCCCCAGTCCCCATCATTTTCCTAGAGTGGGGAGAACTCGACTCCGTCGAGTCAGGCTCAGCGGGAGCTTTGATTGGATCGAATCCAAGCATATCCAAAGAGACAAACCCATTAAATAGATCCAATCAAATAAACCCAAGTATACCCAAATAAACTTGGAATAAAAGGGGGGCTCTAGTTTGATAACTGTGCAACTCTGAAATTTGTGCATCTTTGAAATCTGTGAGGCTTTGAAATTTGTGCAGCTTTGTGATCCGTGCAGCTTTGTGATCCGTGCTTCACCATCTTTGGGACCGCTTTGAGATCCATGTGCTTTGAGGAGTGTGCACTTTGAGGAGCATGCAACTTTCACATTCGTGTGTTGGCTTCTTCCTTCTCCACGGTCCGAAGATGTGGAACAGAGGTATTGATCTGGCGAGATGCAGCAGTAGAATTGGTTATTTTCGGTTGTAGGCAGAGGGGATGGATCGCCGATGGGGAGCAGGGCGGAAATCCGGTGGGGGGCTTCGCGTAGACCTACGGCATAGGGGTTTCTGACAGTTGGGGTGGGAAGGCACGAAGGGGCAAGGGGGCTCAGGCAGCTGTGGAAGCTTCGATCCGAGGCCTGAGGATGGCAGTGAATCATGCAGCAGAGATTGTCAGCTTCTGGCATGGGAGCAGGGAGGATGGGACAATTTCGTTGATGGAGGAAGGGCCAGATTGCGGTGGTTGTTTTCATCGGATCTGAGGAGGGAGACGGCAATCAGTGGTCTCAAGAAGGAGTGGTCGCTGGAGAGAGGGAGGTCCAGCGGTGTCTCAGCAGCGGGAGGAGGCAGGGAGGAGATCCAGCATGCTCTTCTTCCTTGAAGTTGGAAAAGGATGCCGGCACGGCTTTCATGTTCGTGCGAATCTCCATCTTCACAAACTGGCCAATGCAGAGGGTGGAACGGTAGGGGCTCCCCACCGGCGATGGTGCTGGGGACGAAGATGGTAGCTCAGGGTGTCAATTCGCCAGTAGCGGGCGAAGAGACGGGCGGCGATCATTGAAGATTCTCGGATGGTTGGCAGTAGCGGGCGAAGAGGAGGTGCTTGGATCTGGGTGGGAAGTTTCGATTGGTGGTGTGGACAATGGAGGTGGAGGCTGCGGTTTGTGATCGGGTATTGAAACAAAGGAGAGAAAAAAATGGTGGGTCTAGAGAGCAGGGGGATCTGGATGGGAGGAAGAATGTGGAGCCGGGGAGGAAGAGAAAACCCTAATCCTCTGGCTCTGATACCAAACTGATGGGGAACAGGATGCGGGGATCGCTGGAAAGCGTAGAAGTCACCAGGGATTAGGGTAGGTTTGGGGCTTGTGAGAAGATGATGGCAGCTAGGGCTTTGTTGGGGCTTTGGAGGTAGGGCGCAGGAGGCTGGGCAGCGAAGGGATCATACAGATATTCTTGGGAACAATAAGGATCACACAGATACCCTTCACACAAAATAATAAGGATCACACAGATACCCTCACACAGTAAATCACACAGTAAGTTGAGAAAACTCAAGAAATTTTATTAATCCATGGCATGAAAAAAATACAAGAGGGGGTGGGGTATTTATAGATTCACCCAAGTTACATGACTTGGAGGTCAAGAAATCCTGACTTGAGGGCCAAGAAACCTCAAGTGTTGGGCTTGAGCTAGGGTGCTGGGCTGGGGTGGCTTGGACTGGGGTGCCGTCTTCATGGGTTGGAGGGAGCACTCCCCTGTGGGCTTGGCGGCATGAAAGGGCCCAGGTGCCTGAAGTCCAGTTCTAGTTGGGGGGCCTAGTGAATCTCCTAATCTACTGACTCTCCTCTTGAACATGACTTGAATGAAAACTACATGGACTCAATTGGACTTGACTGGACTAAAACAACTAGACCTGACTAAGTAGACTCAACTAGACTTGGTTGTCTCACTTTATTACAGGACTCAATTGGCTCACTTTAGTACAAGTGACTCAGTACTAATGGACTCAAATAGACTCTCGGGTCCCCATCAAAGTATTAATTAAAGTTCTAGGTTAATTGCAAACAAGTTAGTAATCAATGGACTCTCTATCCTAGGATCCCTAGTTCTAGACTGCTCCTAACTATTCCAAGGTTGTCTTTAAGCCTTTGAAGTCAGATACCAACTAGGGTCCCCCCGTTGCTTTTCTTAGATACCAAATTAATTGGCCAAGTCAGACAACAGAACCAATTAAAGAATCATCTTTCTTCAGAGCTACATCATCCTTGAATCCCTTTTCTTAGACACAGTGAACCAGTTAATTCTAAGCTAGTCCAACTCTAAGGATCCCTTGTCCTAGTGAGCTCGAAAATCCTTAGGGGACCAATGTCTAATTGATTTTAAATTTAGGTTTAGGTCAATACAATATGCAATGTGGTGGTTTGTGGGCCAAGAAAGGGTAATGATATCCCCACCTTATGTTGTTAGGGGTTTAGTTCCCTTAAGATATTTTATGAAGTATGCAATGCAAAGAAAACAGAAGTCCAGTACAGGTAGTTAGTTTTTAAGGCTTAATTAGTTTTTTATTTTAATTATGTGTTATGAGATGTTTTGTTTTCTTTTTAGGTTAGATTTTTTTTAGATAAGTCTTTAATTTAGTTAATTAAAAATGGAAAAAAAAAAACTAAATTGGATTATGGTTATAAGGCAGTTAGGTGGTTAATCATAAATGAAATAACTAAAAAGCAATAATTCAGATTTGGAAGATAGTAAATTAATCAAGAAAGCAGTAAAAAGAAAATAAATATTAACTATTTTTTTGTACCTTTTTTGTTTTTTTCTTACTTTTCTTTGATTTTAAAATCATTATCATGCCTAGGGTCCCCGGCAACGATGCCAAAATTTGATCGTATCATAGATGGTCAAACTAATTTACCAACTCAACTCTATAGCTAGGATGAGTCGGGATCATATCCTCGGGGATCTTAGAGCTAAGTTATGATTTTAAAAAGAAAAGAAAGATAATTGTTGTTGTGTAAAAATAAAAGTAAGCAAGAAGTAAACTACTTTTAAAGGTGAAGCAGGTAAAAGAGATGGTTTTTGTTGACCCTTGGAATGATTTTGATGATAATAAAATATTGGAGCATGTATTTAATACTAACACTTTTCAAAATGTTTAAGAAATTTTTGTAGGATAATTTACATGATTAATCATTCACTCTACATTTCTAGGACCAATGTAATAAATTCATATACACAAAGAAAAGTTTCATGTATTTGTGAGCCCTAAAGATTTTTTGAATGTATATTCTTGTAAAAAGGGAAAAAGTATTGTAAATTTAAGTGTAAATATTTTAGATTAGGTTTAGAAGTTGTTGGAAGTTGTTTGGAAGAAGTTCGGAGAAGTTTGAAAGCATTTGGAAAAAGTTCACTCGAGTCGACTCTATGCTAGAGATGATACATTGATTTGACATGGCACAAAAAAAATTTTGATACTTTTCAATCGAGCCGACTCAATAATAATCTGAGCCAACTCCTTCAGAGTAGCTGAAATTGAGTTCTGAAAAAATCAATCAATCGAACCAACTCAATGAAAAATAGAGTCGACTCTTCCAGAATAATAGAAAAGCAGTTCTAAAGAATTCAGTCATCCAAGCCGACTCAAATCTCAGTCTGCAACAGTAACAGCTAGTTCCAGAATTCAAAGTTCTTGAAGTTTAAGCCCTCCAATGGCTAGTTTTCGATTCCCAAGAGCCTCCAATGGCTATATCCATCTGGAAACACTTCAAGAGGCTATAAATGATGGATCTAAATAAGTTTTGAAGAACTTTAATGAGGGTATTGAATATTCTAAGTGCTTTTCAAGAGAAAGAATTCAAGCTCTTCAACAACTCCCAACCAATTTCTTGAGTCAATCATTGAAGAAGTGTGAAAGCCGTAAAGAGCATTAAAGAGACATTGAAGAAGGCTTTATTTAAAGCTTCAACTGTAACCACTCAAATCTTTGGGTTTGTTTTAAGTGTTGCTTCCTTTTATATTTTGTTTTTGAGTTGTTCCAAGTACAGCAAGGGCTGTAACTTATGAATTGTTGTTAGGTTATTGGTGAGCCTTGAAAATCAAGTTTGGGTAATTAGTGAGCCCGAGAAAACTAACATTGTATTAGGTTTTGGATTATGAGCTCGTTACACAATAATCTGGCTGTATTCTAGAAGAATATAGTGGAAATCCCAAGTGTGCACCTTGGATAGTGGACGTAAGAGCTGGGTTGCTCCGAACTATTCTAAATTTGTGGTGTTTATGATTGTTCTTATCTTTACTATTCACTTGCTTCTGCACACAACACTTAATACACTTCACTCACAACACAAAGATTTCAAAAGGTACATACTTGTCAAAAAGTTTTCAAACCCAATTCACCCCTCTCTTGGGTTGGCCAACTGGGCAACAAGTGGTATCAGGCCAAGTCTCAGTGCCTTTAATCCAATGATTAAGAGAAAAGATCTATGACAATCCAAATGAACACTTCTTTGGCCGAAGGTCAATCAAGCAATAGACCTCCACTATTCATCGGCACCAATTACACTTATTAGAAAGCAAGAATAAAAATTTATATTCAAGCCATTGATTTTTAATTATGAAAAATTATTTTAAAAAGACCACACATACCTGTTAAAAAAGTAGATGGCATAGACATCCCAAAACTGGAAGAGGAATGAGATGAATATGACATGAAGATTGGAGAACTAAATGCCAAAGCAATGAACCTTCTATATTGTGCTTTGGATGCTAATGAGTTTAACTGGATTTTCACTTGTACTTCTGCGAAAAAAATTTGGGATAAACTAAAAGTTATCCATGAAGGCACTACTCAAGTTAAGACTTCCAAAATAAATATTCTTGTGCATAATTATGAGCATTTTAAAATGGAACCAAATGAAACAATATCTGCCATGTTTACTAGATTTACGGATATTATTAACAATTTAAAAAATCTTGGCAGCGTGTATTCAAATACTGACCTTGTGCAAAAGATTCTTAGATCTTTATCGGACAAATGGGATCCTATGGTCATTGCAATTCAAGAAGCCAAGGACTTGAACACACTCCCACTTGAAGAGCTTCTTGGTTCTTTAATTACACGAGCTAACTATGCAGTACCGCAGTGAAGATGATAGTAAGAAAAGGAAAACAATAGCATTCAAAGCTGTAGCTCAAATCAAGAAGTAAGAAGAGAAAGAAGAAGAAGAAAGCCCCTCTTCTGATGAAGAACTAGGAGATGATGACATAGCTTTAGTGGTGCGGATACCAGAGGCACCAGAATAAGACAGAGACTTCTCAACCCTCTATGGATTTTCTAGTAGTGTTAGTCTATTTAAGTCCAGTTTGTATTAAAGGCTTAGCATATTTGAGTCCCCACTTTGGCCCCTGAGTCATGTCTTTAGCCTTTCATAATTGAGTCCTGTATGTAGCATTTGATCCATACTATTAGGATTTTGGATCAGTCGGTCAAGTCAGCTCATGTTGAGCTAATCATATTCTGAGTCTTGTGATCATGTCCAGTTGTGTTGAGTCTATATTAAGTCAAGCCCAGTCAAAGAAGACTCAAGTATGTGAAGGACACCACCCAGCATGCCACCTCAGCAGCCGCATGGAGTCCCAGTCACACCCTGGATTTCACCACCTAGGATTACTTGGAGGATCATGAAGTCGGTCCATGCATGAGGAGTTGATGACCACATGCCAGCACACCCCTTCCACACCCCAAGCACACCAACTCCACATGCCATCATGACAAGAAGGAAAGTCAAAACAGATAAACATGAATCCCATGATTCATGCCAGCTTGCTTAGGGAAGAAGTGGTCCACCCCAAGCCAAGAAAAGTAAGAAGTTGGCACCCCTTGGTCCCCCCCTTTGGCTGCCCCACTACTCACATTGTTTGGAGGGATTTTGTATGGCATAAGAGTGTTTTCTTCCATGTTTTTAGCCCATACTTTAGGAAGAAAGTGAGCACTCCTTATTTTCCTTGTTTTCTTTTGCTTGGGCCCTAAGTCTCATGACTCTATATAAGGGACCCCTTGTATGAAAATTTAATAATTTTTAATGAATATAAATTGAGTTTTCCAACTTTTGCTGTGCGCTAAGGAAAATCTGTGTGAACCCCTTCTTCTTCCTTGTCTCTTACGCCCAGCCTCCAGCCACCATCAAAACCCTAGAAGTCATCTCTCCAAGCCTTGGCTGCCCAACACAAAAACTCTTCCATCCTTGCTGTTTTCACTTTATTTCTTCATCCTTGCATTATTTTATAACCCCTGACAGGCGATTTACAGGTCCATCAATGTCTACGAATCCATTGATTCCAACCGGGCCGCTATCGGATCACCGGGTTGAAAGTAGCGAATTCGCAGGGTCTTCGGCTTGATCATTCAGGCCGCATCTGGGAGTGAAGAGAGACCTCTGCAAGGATTCATCTGCTAGATCCTGTCAGGTACACCCCCTCTATTTGCTAGTAGCGTTATTGAAGGAAAATTAGCCCAACCGGGGCTTCTCAACCTTAGCGATCCTCTTTTCTATTACTTTTCGGGTCTTTTGCATGCTGTTGCTTCTTATTTTTGCACAGAACTCTCTACTTAAATTCTTGGCCTTATTTTTGGGATCTAGATACATAACTCAACATATAAAAATATAAAAATATTTTGCATGCATATTTAGTCCTGCATCACTTAGTTATAAAGAGATTCAGAAAATTTATAGGGCAAAAGAAAGTCAAGGTACTGGAAGAATCACCTTGGCAAGGGTGAACAAAGTAAAGAAAAAGAGAAAGAAAAAGAAAAAGAAAATGAGCAACAACCTATATGTTATGAGTGCAAAAAGCGAGGCACTACCGTTCAGAGTATCCCACATTGAAGAAGGGTTACAAGAAGAAGAAGAAAAAAGTCATGATGGCAACATGGAGTGACAACGATGAATCCACTTCAAATAAAGAAGAAGAGATATCAAAAACTACAAACATGTCTCATGGGTCTAGAAGATGAGGTAACATCTACTGAACCCACTGATGAATTACTTATGAAGAGTTACATACTACCTTTTATAAGCTTTTATCTGAATATAAAAAGGCTGGCTTAAAAATTAAAACCTTGAAAAATAATTGTGATGTATTGATGAAAGAAAAGAGTGAAATTATTGAAAAGAACAATCTATTACAAAAAGAATTGAGTAATGTTTCTGAAAAATGCAAAGTTTTACAAGCTGAAAAGGATGAGTGTTTTGAAAAGAACAAGAGCTTACAAAATGAAATGAGTCGACTCAAACCTATTGTTTACAAACTAACCTTAAGTTCAAACAAACTTGAGTTGATTTTGAAAAATCAAGGGGAATCTAATAATAGAGTTGGAATTGGATACAATTCATTGCATACAAACAAGTTTTCAACTTCAAGACCTTATACATCAAAGTTTTCAACATCCATATCTTTTCAAAAATCAAATATAGTTTGTTATTGTTGTAATGGGGTTAGACATAAAGCCTATGAATGTAATTTGAGAAAGAAAAAGAAAAATAAAAATAAGGTGAAAAAGATTTGGGTTCCTAAAGGAACCACTGTTACTAATCTTCAAGGATCCAAGAAAGCTTGGGTACCTAAAAATTCAACTTGACTATTTTGCAAGAGTGTCTTGTAGCCCATAATTCAAAGAAAAGATGGTGTATCTAGACAGCACTGTTCAAGACATATGATGGGTGAAAAAGATCAATTCATCACCCCTGAAATAAAAGATGGCGGAATGGTAACATCTAGTGACAATGGCAAGGAAAAAATCATTATAATTGGTAAGATCAAAATAACCCCTTCTACTTATATTGAAAATGTATTGCTAGTAGACAAATTGAAGCATAATTTATTGAGCATCAGTCAATTATGTAATAAAGGCTTCAAAGTTGTATTTGAATCTTCAATGTGTATAGTAACTAGCTCTCTTGATTCTAGCACTAAATTTGTTAGTCATAGATTTGGAAATATCTATATAGTAGACTTGAATGATCTAGTAATGTCAAGTAGTACAAGTCTAGTGGCTATGAATGACAAAATCATGGAATTTAGTTTACTTTGGTATAGAAAATTGGGTCATGATGGTATGCATACTTTAGCCAAATTGATTTCCAAAGACTCAGTTAAAGGTTTACCTAAATTTAAAGTTGATTTTGATCATGTTTGTGATGCAATTCAGTATGGTAAACAAACAAGGAAAAGTTTTAATTTTAAAAATACTGTTTCAACTTCAAGACCTTTAGAACTGCTACACATGGACTTATTTGAACCAACTAGGACTACAAGCCTAGGAGGTATGAAATATGGACTTGTAATAGTAGATGATTTTTCATGTTTCACTTGGATTTTGTTTTTAGCACACAAAGATGAAGTCTTCGGAGTTTTTCAAAATTTTCACAAAAAGGTTTCAAATCAGAAAAACTTTTCAATTATTTCAATTAAAAGTAATCACGGCACTGAATTTGAAAATTCACGATTTAAAAAATTTTGTACAAAATATATCATTGATCACAACTTTTCAGTCCCTAGAACATCACAACAAAATAGTATTATGGAAAGGAAAAATAGAACATTGGAAGAGATGGCCCGAACCATGTTGTGTGAAGGCAATCTTCCAAGATACTTTTGGGTAGAAGTTGTGAACACTGCATGTTATATACTAAACCATGTTTTGTTAGACCTATTTTAAAGAAAACCATATATGAGCTTTGGAATGAAAGAAAACCAAATATTCATTACTGATGTGGCACTTCCGCTGACATGGAGCCCCTGCTGGCGGTTGCGCTGGCAAGAGACCCACCACCTGGATAGGTGGCCAAATAAAGATCCCAGGCGAGCCCTCTTACCAAGGTCAGCTCCCACCCGGGGTCGTACTCATAGGGCTAGCCCTTCGTCTGAGACTAGCCCCCGGTCAGGGTCATGCTCATGCTGCCAAGGCGAGCCCTCTTGCCGAGGTCAGCTCCCAGCCAGGGTCGTGATCATAGGGCGAGCCCTCCTGTCGAGGTCGTGCCATAGGGCGAGCCCTCCGTCTGAGGCCAGCTCCTGGTCGGGGTCATGCTCATGCTGCCAAGGCGAGCCCTCTTGCCAAGGTCAGCTCCCAGCCAGGGTCGTGCTCATAGGGCGAGCCCTCTTGTCGAGGTCATACTCATAGGACGAGCTCTCCATTTGAGGCCAGCTCCTGGTCAGGGTCATGCTCATACTGCCAAGGCAAGCCCTCCTACCGAGGTCAACTCCCAGCCAGGGTCGTGCTCATAGGACGAGCCCCCCGTCTGAGGCTAGCTACCGATCAAGGTCGTGCTCATGCTGCCAAGGTGAGCCCTCTTACCGAGGTTAGCTCCCAGTCATGGTCGTGCTCATAGAGCAAGCCCCCAGTCTGAGGTCAACTCCTGGTCGGGGTCATGCTCATGCTACCAAGATGAGCCCTCTTGCCAAGGTCAACCCCCAGCCGGGATCATGCTCATAAGGCAAGCCCCCCATCTGAGGCTAGCTCTTGACCGGGGTCGAGCTTATGCTTTCAATGACAAGGCTCCCCCTGCCTCGTGGGGGGTCGATATTCCTACCAACGGTGAGAGAAGGAAGGACCAACAGAAATTTAAACCATGGCAAGAAGGAGCTCGATCACTCGCAACCTCCGGGAGGAGGCGCACACCTTGCCATAAATTCAAACTTTGCAATAACACGCCACTACCATGTCCTGAGCGACGTGCATTCCACCAGGCTTCAGGCCCTGTAACTTACCACCACGTCGATGATCATGCAACCGGGGACTTCAAACCTCGTGACACGAGTCCTAAACCTCCCCCAAGAAGAGTGTTCTATGAAGGCCCCAAAGCTCTGCGACACTCGCATGAACCCTCTAAGCATGGGAACACCCCACTATGGCTAGGGGCTTAGCGGCATGGCACCGGTCGCTCCCACAAGGAGCTGTACCATCAGAGGGGCACTTGGACAAAGCTCCAAAACTGGTCTAGGCCACCCCATATACATAAGATCAGAGAGAGAGAGAATAAAAAAAAAGAGGGGCAATCGATAAGGGATAGGGAGCAAACGAGCAAGAAACCAGCCAAGAGAACTTTCCAAGCTTCCTGATTCCATCTCCACCTTGTCTTCACATCTAAATTCTTTTCTTTCACTCTCTATACGAAGAGTCCCCCAAGCTCTTCGCCATGGAGGTTCTGTTCTCCTTGATCGTCCCCATCTAACTTAATCATCATAGTGTTCCCATCAGAATCCCTGGTCCAGGTCTTCTCTTTTTTGTAGGGTAGTTGGACCAAGGAGCCGACTAGCAAGGAGAGGGACGAGCACCCCCCCATGAGAGCCCGATGCATCCTGATGCGCTGGAGCTATAAGCCACGGCGATCTTGGTGGTAGTAGATTGGTGCACCAAGTAGGGGGGATGGTGATAAAGGGTCTTGATACCAAGTCTCCCACTGTAAGAGAAACATCCATGGAAGCCCACGGTCCGATGGTGACCATGCAAGCCCGCAAAGCTTCCTCCAACCGTGTGAGAGACCCCTCTCACCATGGCGATCAGAGCCTAGAGAGGGAGCTTCCCGCTTCGCCACCACCATCCATGGCAGACCCCCAGATCACTACACTGGTCCAGTAGGTCCACATCCTAGCTACGGTGGTGCACCAGCTCCATCAGAGATAATGGTCCCTGAAAACATAGCAACAACTAAGGATGCTGGTGGCTCATGCCACCAATCCCCATACCAGCGCACAGTCCCTCCAGGAGGGGCCATCGCATGCGATTTCCCGCCCACGGGGATACCACCAAGTGGTCGAGAAGAAGCAGCAGCATGACCCGATCGGCCGGGAGAGTAACTCTCCAGTCTCAAACCATGGTGCATGCTCGCACCAGTGATGTCGGTGCAGCCAGGAACTCAAGCGAGAGTTCCTGCACTCCGACCCCCCTTCATCCCCTACAGTCTCTACCGAGGGGTCCATAGACGAGGCCATTCGCCACCGAGCGGAAAGGCACCTCGAAGAGCAGGGGCGCAATCTGGCAGATATGGCCTACCAGTTTGTAGAAGTTCAAGGCTCTCCCAGCGAACCCACGGGTTACGACACCCGTCCCCCTTTCTGCCCCAGAATCCAAAAGGAACCGATTCCTAGCCGGTTCCATATACCGCAGGTTAATTTCTACGACGGGATGACCGACCTCCAAGACCACCTAGAAAGCTATAAGGCCCTCATGAGGGTCCAGGGGGCTATTGATGCTCTCCTCTGCATCACCTTCCTGGCCATCCTATGGAAGGCTGCTCGAGCCTAGTTCTCCAGACTCGAGTCTGAAAGTATTGACTCTTTCTTCCAATTGGAGAAAAAACTCATGGTGCACTTCGACGCATGCGGGAAGGTGCCACGTGAGGCTGATAGTCTTTTCTCGATCCACCAGTAGAATTGAGAATCTCTCCAGGACTATGTCTCCCGGTTCAAGACCGTCACCCTACAGATCTACCACCTGGACGAGCCAGTTGCCATGCTGGCCCTAAAGAGGGGGTTGCGGACCTCCCGCTTCACCTACTCCCTCGATAAGAAGCCTCCGAAGACTTACTTGAAGCTCCTCCTCCGGGCCCATAAGTACATCCGTACGGAGGAGGCTGACCATACCAGGAGGGAGTTGGACGAGAGGCCCCTCAAGAGGTAAGCCATTGGGAAAACATATGCTCCCCTGACTCAAAAGATGGTGCCAGCCCAGCAACCGGGGCCGAGACCCAGAGTCGACCCCACTAAAGAAGAGAAGTTTACTTTTCTCCTCGCTCCGAGAGTAAAGATCCTGATGGAGATCGAGGGTGAGCACTTTTTGCATCAACCTCCATCATTGAGGCCATCAACCGGGCATGATAAGTCCCGCTATTGCCACTTCCACCATGACCACAGCCATGATACGGAGAAATGCCGCCACCTGAAGAGGGAGATAGAAGACCTGATCAAGCACGGCTACCTCGACAAGTACGTGGATGGGGTAGTGCCCCCAGTGGACCAGAATGAAGAGCTTGTCTACTCGCCATCGACAACCGGCCTATTGAGAAGCTAGTGAGAATGATATCCTAGGGGTAGGAAGAACCCCAAAGAGGACTAGGGGGAGAGAGAAGAGTGACAATGTACTCCCCTTTATGGGAGAAGGGTCAGCTAGGGAGGACAACCCAAATAATGACATTGTCATCATAGAAATAATGATAGCGAAACATTCTGTAAAAAAAATCATGGTCAATAGTGGAAGCTCAACAAATATCCTTTTTTATGATGCTTTTACAAGGATGAATCTATCTACTAACCAAATAAAACTGGTATTCATGCCCCTAGTGGGCTTCATCGAAGATTCGGTAGGAGTTGAGGGAAAGATCACACTCCCAGTAACTGCTGGGACACCACCTCGACAAAGTACTATGCTGACGATATTCACCGTTGTGGCTTCCCTCACCTTACAACGCTATCTTAGGTCATCCCGAACTCAATCTACTCGATGCCACCATCTCCACAAGGTGTCTCCTCATTCAGTTCCCAACCCCTTGGGGGATCGGGGAGATGAGAGGGTCGCACTAGCCAGTCCAACAATGCCTTCAGACAATCCCAGGGCCTCGAGGAGCTGATTCAAGTCTAGTCATTGACCAGTCAAACCTGGCAGAATCAGAGCCAAAGGGTGGACCAGTTGAGCCCTTATTATCCTTCTTCTTGAGAGAGGACCCCTTGAGGACAGTACAGGTTGGAGCCCTGCTGCCCAAAGAAAAGAGATCTCGTCTACTTAGCTTCTTACAAGCCAACGCAGACATCTTCGCCTGGACTGCTGTCGATATGCTTGGCATCCCACTTGAAGTAATCACTCATAGGCTTTATGTTGACCCCAATCATCGTCTGGTCTGGCAGAAGAAAAGGAGCTTCGCCTCGGAGTGGCAAAGGGAAATCGACGAGGAAGTCGAGAAGCTTCTCACGATAGGATTTATCTGTGAGATACAATATCCTGATTGGCTTGCTAATATAGTGATGGTCAGGAAAGCATCTTAGAAGTGGAGGATCTGTGTAGACTACACCAACCTTAATCGAGCATGTCCGAAAGATAGCTTCCCACTCCATAAGATTGATCAACTGGTGGATGCGACCTCAGGCCATAAATACCTCAGCTTCATGGATGTATTCTTCGGATACAATCATATCCACATGCATCTAGAGGACAAGAAGCATACAGCATTTGTGATCGACAGAGGTATATATTGCTACAAGATGATGCCATTTGGTCTTAAGAATGCAAGGGCCATATACTAGTGAAGGTGAAAAATACCTAAACTTAGCATACATTATACAAGAAAAACAGGGCAGAGAATATGCATTTTAAAATAATTTTAAATCATGCACAGCGGAAGGATTGGTAGATAGATCAAAACTATCTATCGATCTGCGTGCAAAAGGATCTAGTATAAAAACCTAGCATGCATATAACATCAAAAACAAGAAAGCAACATAAACATAAAGGTCATACCTCTATACCTCGGTGAGTGCTGGAGAGAAGCAGCGAAGAGCTCTGATGAGGAAGAGGGGGCTCGAGCCACACAAGCGTCTGGCCTCTAAAGGATGTCCACACCTGGGCTCGACTCTAATCAACTCCCTTAGAGTGCAAGCGCTTCGGGATCCATGGGCCAAACTTCTTCTTCCAGGAAGACAAGAAAGATAGCAGGAACCCCTTCCCAAATCTCTTTCCCAAGACCTAGCTTGATTGTTAGGTAGCTCACACCCAAACCCTAAATCTCTCACTCTTCTCAACCTTTTTCTCCCAAGAAATGGTTGCTGCTCTTTTATATCTAACCCTAGCAGCCACCACAATGTCTCAAATTTATAGGGGCAGCAGGGAGAGGGAGAAGAAGGAAGGAGGAGAGATGAGAGGAGAGAATGTGGGAGAGGATCATGGGCATGCCAAATGGGTCTAACCCATTTGGGCAAGTATGACTTTCATACCATAAAGGTTTTGAGCCAAAACTGGTTTGAATTCGAAATTCAAACCAGGTCAAACCTGCCCAAAAAATCTCCATGAAATCTTCCAGAATTTCTGCTCGTCATAGGAAGTGTCGATACTCGAAAATTGCCAAGTGTCGACACTTGGAGCAAAGTCAACCAAATTGACTTCAGGTGATGGCAAACGATTCTCAATCATTGATCAGCCCAAAAGATCAAATAGAAATCCTCTATGGTATGTGACCCCATAGGTTCGAACACTAAACCGGTAGCACTGGAACATTTTCAGCACCAGTCAAAGTCTTCATCTAGCAATGATACCCGATGTCCGGATAGGTCGAAGATGCAGAGCACCTCACAAGAACCTCTGGCATATGGTTGCCGCATAATTCATCCCTTTGACCTTATAATGCTCAGGATGACCTAGGGTTAGACTGCCAACCCTAATTTGGTCTATCCAGATTATGTCTCAACCTCACAAGTTCTGTGACTCCTCACAAGAACTACCATGGCCAAGGTTTTGCTGAATTGAGACATAGTGAGTCTTTCACTCCAAACTATTTGGAAAGGTCAATTCCATCTTGATTCACCACCACTCCATAAGTACTTGTTGCACCCAGAAACCATCCATCACTGGATTAGAAATCTAGGTAGTCCGGCACCAAAGTACAGTGAGTTGCTTGCAAGCTATCATGGTGACCTCAGGTCTGAAGGACACATGTACCCATATCCCTTCGTGAGCAACCCTTTGGCAGAAGGGAGCTCCGCAGATGGTCACATTCAGTGAAGTGTCATACACTTCACTTGTATGTCACACCAGTGTCTCCACACTCCTTGGTTAAGAGGACAACCAACAAATGTGACATACAACAACCTATACTTGTTACATCGTCATCCTATAACAATATATCATTTGGTTGTGAACCAGTTTAAGAACTACTTGATATATCCTCTCTATATCAAATAATATAGTTCTAAGGACTCCATCATACAAGAGTTCATTACAGGAAAATGTAAAATGATAGATAGCCAAAAATAAATAACTTTTATTTATTATAAAAAAAATTCATATACAAAGTAGTACAACCGTCTACAGCCTAGATGATTGGCTTTGGGACACAATTCCCAACAACTAGTGCCTGGTCAGCAAAGTCTTCAAAGACTAGATTGGCCACAACATGCAAGTCTATGTGGATGATATGCTTGTAATGAGCAGCCCGGAGTTGAACCATATTATTAACTTGGCAGAGGCTTTTAATAACCTCCGCTCCTACCAGATGAAGTTGAACTGTGCCAAGTATGCTTTTGGTGTTGTAGCGGGGAAGTTCTTCGGGTTCATGGTCACCTAAAGGGGAATAGAAGCCAACCCCGAGAAGATCCAGGCAATCACTAACATGAGGCATCCCATTTCTAAGAAGGAGGTGCAGCGCTTGACTGGGCACGTCGTGGCACTGAGCCACTTCATTTCGCATTCCACTAAGCCACTTCAAGATTTCTTATATTCTTGAGCAGAGAATGCCGAGGCTGGCATCCTCTTCAGACTGGCTGCCCTATCGAAGTTATTACTGGGGCATACCTTCGTCGAGTATCTCGAGACCCCCAACTATGAGTCTGCAGTCAAAGATTAGCAAGTCACCTCTAAAGCCAGCTGGATGGATCCCTACATCAAGTATTCACCACTGACACCCTACCTGAAGATCGAAAGGAAGCTGACCTGCTCAAGAAGAAGGCCATACATTATGTGATGATGGATGGGTAGCTATACCGGAGGTCCTACTCTTACCCCCTACTGAAGTGCCTGAAGCCCTCAGAAGCTGCCTATGTGCTCCAAGAAAAACATAAAGGCATCTATGGCAATCATGTGGGGGGCAGGACCTTGGCCTACAAGGCAATCCAGCAAGGATATTTTTAGGAGATGATGCAAGAAGATGCTGCTAACTTTGTGAGAAAGTATGACAGGTGTCAATGTCATGTTCATATCCAACGGTAGCCGGCAGCCCTATTGAGTCTCAGGTGGTGCATCCAAGATTCCAGGGGGATGGACCAAGGTTCAGGTTAGTCCAGGTTATCATGGTCACACATGATGTATCTAGGGCTAGGAGTGAGTCCGAGATGTGTCCTAGATGTTAGATGGAGTTTTGGTCAATCTGAACATTAAAGTCGGCTTGGTTCTGGTCAGAGTCGACTCTAATGGTGGGCACGGCATGGATGCAGGGAGGAGTTTTGCTGAAAGTCAACTCGGACTGCTGGGAGTTGGCTTGGTACTGCTGAGAGTCAGCTCGGATCACTGGGAGTCAGTTCGGCTCTACATAATAGGTAAACTATGGTTTGGATGAGTCGGCTCTAGGTTTGAGAGTCGACTCATCCAGAGTGCTTCTTGCAGTATGGAGTCGACTCGAAGAGTTCGAGCTGACTCGGATGATGGGATTTTTTGAGTCACATGTTACCACGCCGAAAAGTTCTGGGGGGCTAGGTCCTTAGCAATATAGGTATATATATAAGTTGGGACGGTTATGAGTGAGTGCAAGAGAGAGAAGGTCATTTGTAATAGTCCAAGAAAATAACCAGAATTAAGAACTCCCTCCATTCTTCCAGATCTCATTTTTCTTCTTTCCTTCTCCTTCACTTCTCGATACATCCAAGGGATTGATTGATCTTTGTTTGACCTGTATCCTACCATGATCATCTTTGGATCACTGGTAGAAGGTCATTCATGTACTTGAATTGCTTTAGCTAGGCATGGGTTCGCTAGATCGTTCATCATCAATTATTCGTCGGACAAGTTTCACCATCAATTTGGTATCAGAGCAAGGTTGCATAAAGGAAGAAAGATCTCTATATCCAAGAAGTGCTAGAAGGTAAGATCTATTACATATTGATTCTACTTGATTATGGTAATGGCATCAAGCAGTTTCAAGATGGATTTCAAAAGGTATGATGGTAAGGAAAATTTTACTCCATGATAACAAAGAGTAAAAGACTTGCTGGTTCAATAGAGGATCTACAAGGTCTTTGTTAGAGAGAGATCGGAAAAGATCAATGTTGAAGATTGGGAAGAGCTTGAAGAGATTGTTTTTAGAACCATCAAGATGTGTTTGGCAGATCAAGTTTTACCGAAGGTATGTACCGAGACTATGGCAAAGGGTCTTTGGCTGAGATTGGAGAACACATACATTGGCAAGAACATGACAATAAGCTGTGATTGAAGAAGCAGCTATATAGTCTGAGGATGCCTGAAGGAGGAGACCTCGTTGCTCATATTCAGAGGTTCAACCAGGTATGTTTAGAGGTTATGAGTCTGGATGTGAAAATCGATGAGGAGGATCGGGCATTGTTGCTGTTGTGTTTGCTCCCAGGATCATGTGATGGTTTATAACAACCTTGGTGTATGGGAAGGAAACCCTGATTTATGAAGAGGTTGTTGGAGTGCTCAGATCAAATGTGCAAAGGGAGAAGATATGCGAAAGAAATCCTAACTCAGAGGTTCTTGCTGTGAATAAAAGGCAAGGAAGATCAAAGAAAAGGGTTAGGGGAAATCAAGGGGCAGATCACAGTCTTAAGACAATAAGAAAGGCTTGAAGTGCTTCAAATGTCTTTAGCATGGTCACTTCAAAAGGAATTGCCCTCTTTGGAAGACCGAGAAAGGGAAGGCCAACACTAGTGATGCTAGTGTATCTGAAGGCAGTAAAGAAGATGTACTGATAGCTTCAGATAGATTGGTTGATTGGGATAATACTTGGACATTGGATTCAACATGCTCTTATCACTATACCTCGCATCGGGAGTGGTTTGATACCTATGAAAAATCAGATGGAGGTAGTGTAAGCCTTGGTGATGATCATCCTTTTTCGGTGGCTGGAGTTGGCACCATTAGGGTGAGAATGTATGATGGAGTGATAAGGACTCTGTCAAATGTTAAGCATGTACTAAAATTAAAGAAGAATTTGATTTCTTTGTGCTACTTGGAAGAAAAGGATTATGCCTTCAGTTATCGGTTTGGTAATGAATGTTTGAGGATAACCAGGGAAGGTTTGGTGGTGATGAGAGGAAGAAGACTGCACAATAATCTGTACAAGATGGAAGGCTTAGTGGTGAATGATAGTGTAGAGGTGCTTATAGTAGCATAGGAGGAGAAGCTCTCCTACCAATTATGGCACTATCAGATGGGTCACTTGAGTGACCAAGGGCTCACGGAATTAAACAGAAGAGAAAACCTTCCAGCGCTAAAGAAGGATGGAAATGACCTATGTGAGCCCTGCATTTATGGCAAACAGCATAGGGTAAAGTTTGCCAGCGATACCAAGTAGAGTGAGGATGTTTTAGAACTAATTCACTCGGATGTATGGGGATCGGCACTTGTTTTATCCAAGGGTGGAGTAAGGTATTATGTTACCTTCATTGATGACTTCTCTAGAAAATTATGGATGTATCTGATGAGAAAAAAATCAGAGGTATTTGCTCGGTTCAAAGCCTAGAGGGCTTAGGTAGAGGAGACAGGAAAACATGTGAAGTGCCTTCAGTCAAATAATGATAGGGAGTACTCTAGTAAAGAGTTCAAGAGTTACTATGAGAAAAATGGGATTAAACACCATTACACAGTAAGGATGACCCCATAGCAGAATGGTGTTGCAAAAAGGGTGAATCGAATACTATTGGAGAAGGCAAAGAGTACGAGGCTGCAGTCATCACTACTGAAAACCTTTTAGGGTGATGCTATTATTCTATCATGTTTTCTTGTAAACAGGTCCCCTCATTTCACGCTGGATGGAGGACTTCCAGAGGAAGCTTGGAGTGGGAAGAAGGTGGAGCTTGGTCACCTGAAGGTGTTTGGTTGCTCGGCCTATGCACATGTGGAGGCAACTGAACGGAGTAAGTTGGACCCTAAGTCAAGGAAGATGATCTTCATTAATTATCCACGGGGAGTTAAGGGTTACCTACTATGGGATCCGCAGTCTCAAAAGACAGTGATCAGTAGGGATGTCATATTTGATGAGAGGAGCATCTTGGAGAAATCGGGGAGTACAGATGAAACTACAACTTCAAAGGTGAACAGCAGTGACTGTCCTTCACAGGTGGAGGATAGGCCGTCTACATCAACTAGCAAGGGTGTTTCAGTTGAGGTGGAGTTAGGCAGGAAAGGTCCTCTTATGATGAAGGATTAGAAAGGAAAATCAGTTGTTTAAAGTGAAGTACAAGAACAGCCACAAACAGAAGACTTACAGGATAATGCAAGGGGAGTGGCATTGCATAAACCTCAGCACACAATCTGGAAGCCGATGAGGTATGGCATGGATGAGAATATATCTTATGCTCTCATATTTGTGAATGGAGATCCAGAAACATTCAAGGAGGCCATGGAGAGTTCATATAAAGAATCATGGATACAAGGCATGATGGAAGAGATGGAATCTTTCAGGAGGAACAAGACATGGCAATTGGTGGATCTGCCTAAAGATGCTCATGTAATTGGCTCTAAATGGGTGTTCATAAAGAAAATAGTACTTTTAGAGCAGGTGGAGTGAGATATAAAACAAGACTGGTAGCAAAATGATACTCACAAAAGGAAGGAATTGACTACACTGAGATATTTTCTCCTGTGGTATGTCATACTTTAATTCGGGTGTTGCTGTCATTGATGGCAGAACATGGTATGGAATTGGAGCAGATGGATGTGAAGACAGTCCTTTAACATGGAAGTCTGGATGAAAAGATCTATATGAAGAACCTGATGGCTTCATAAAGATTGGACAGGAGGATAAGGTTTGTTTACTCCAGAGATCATTGTATGGTCTGAAATAATCACCTCGCCAGTGGTATCAGAGATTTGATGCTTTTATTTTAAGTCTTGGATTTCTCAGGTGTGAACATGACTACTATGTATATGTCAAGGACGTAGATAATGATAATGCTTTGTATCTACTTCTGTATGCGGATGATTTGTTGATATCCAGCAAAAGTATGAGTGATGTAAATCAGCTGAAAAAAGTATTATCTGAAGAATTTGAGATGAAGGATTTGGGTATAGCTCAGAAAATCCTTAGAATGGAGATTTGCAGAGATAGATGCAAGGGGATTCTCCATTTATCACAAGGAGGTTATATCAAGAAGATTCTTGAGAGGTTTGGGATGGAGAGGGCCAAACCAATGGAGACACCATTACCAGGGCACATATTTCTCTCTAAGATTCAAAGCCCCCAGACAGATGAGAAGAGAAAATACATGGAAAGAGTTCCATATGCAAATGCTATAGGCAGTGTTATGTATGCTATGGTGTGTTACAGGCCAGACATAGCATATGCTATAAGCCAGGTGAGCAGGTACATGGCAAATCCTAGGAAAAAACACTAGAAAGCATTGAAATAGATTTTGAGGTATCTACAGGGAACTCAAAAGCATGGACTGGTATTTGGTGGGCAGCCAGAAGGATAAGGAAGGAACTCCAGAAAGTTATATGGAGGTTCGGGTCCTTTGGAAGGGTATGTAGATTCAAGTTATGCATGTGATCTTGATACAAGAAGGTCTACTACAGGTTATATCTTCAACTTACATGGTGGACCAGTTTCTTGGAGATCTACCCTTCAACCTATCACTGCTCTATCTACAACAGAGGCTGAGTATATAGGTATTACAGAAGCTGCAAAGGAAGCACTATGGCTAAGGAGGCTAGTTGCTAAGATGGGGGTGGAATAGTGTATGGTGGTCCTGCAAGTGATAGCTAGGTGCCATACATTTGACTCAAAATCCAGTCTATCATGCGGGCACAAAGCATATAGATGTGAGGTACCACAGAATCAGAGAGCAGGTGGAGGAAGGAGAAGTGGCACTGGTGAAGGTCCATATAAAGGAGAACCAGGCTGATGCACTTACAAAGGCTCTATCGAGAGAAAGCTTCCGTTTATGTATATGGTTGATGGGTCTGAGATGTTTGGTGTAATAAACTGTAATCTTGGAGCACCAAGGTGGAGATTATTGAGTCTCGGGTGGCACATCCAAGATTCTAGGGGGATGGGCCAAGGTTCAGGTTGGTCCGGGTTATCATGGTCACACATGATGTATCAAGGGCTAGGAGTGAGTCCAAGATGAGTCCTAGATGTTAGACTGAGTTTTGGTCAGTCTGAACATTAGAATCGGCTCGGTTCCGGTCAGAGTCGACTCTAATGGTTGGCACGGCATGGATGCAGGGAGGAGTTTTGCTGAGAGTCAACTCGAACAACTGGGAGTCGGCTTGGTACTGCTGAGAGTCGGCTTCGATCACTGGAAGTTAGCTCGGTTCTGTAGAACAGGTAAACTGCGGTCTGGATGAGTCAGCTCTAGGTCTGAGAGTTGACTTATACGGAGTGCTTCCTGCAGCATAAAGTCGACTCAAAGGTTCGAGCTGACTCGGACGACAGGATTTTTTGAATCATGTGTTGCCGTGTCAAGAAGTTCTAGGGCCTAGGTCCTTAGCGATCTAGGTATATATATATATATATATATATATATATATGTAAGCTGGGATAGTTATGAGTGAGGCAAGAGAGAGAAGATCATTTGTAATAGTCCAAGAAAACAATCGGAATTAAGAACTCCCTCCATTCTTCTAGATCTCATTTTTTTTTCTTTCCTTCTCCTTCACTTCTCGATACATCAAAGGGACCGATTGATCTTTGTTCAACCTGTATCTTACCATGATCATCTTTGGATCGCTGGTAGAGGGTCATTCACATACCTGAATTACTTCTGCTGGGCATGGGTTCGCCGGATCGTTCGTCATCAATTATTCGTCCGATGAGTTTCACCATCAAGCCCCACTCTCCCAGTTATCAGCTCCGTGACCGTTCACCCAGTGGGGAATAGACATCTTAGGTCCCTTCCCTACTGCTCCGGTCAACGAAAAATCCTGATTATGGCCATCGACTACTTTACTAAGTGGATCGAGGCCAAACCTCTAGCCTGAATAATGGAGGCGAAGGTTCGGTCCTTCTTCTGGAAGTCTGTAGTCTGCCGATTTGGCCTCCCATACTTGATCATCATCGATAATGGGAGGCAGTTCGACAACCAGGCTTTCGAGGAGTTCTGCACCAACCTCGGCATCCACCATCATTTCACTTCGGTCGCCCGCCCTCAGACCAACGGTGAGGCCGAGGTGACTAACCGAACCATCTTGCAAGGGCTCCGCACGAGGCTGAACGAAGCCAAGGGTCGATGGGCTGAAGAGCTGTCCAGCATGCTGTGAGCTTACCACACCATGCCCTGCACGGCTACCGGCGAGACGCCCTTTAACCTTGTCTTCAGCATTGAAGCTATAATTTTGGTGGAACTTGGCCTGCCCATGCTGCGGGTAGAGCAATATGATGAAGCCGCGAATCCAGCCCGTCTCCTCCTCAACTTGGATTTGTTGAATGAGATGAGAGATAAGGCCCGACTTCAAATGGTGGCCTACCGGCAGCAAGTGGCGCACTACTACAATTCCTGTGTGAGGCCTAAGGTGTTCCACCCAGGCGACCTCATCCTCAGGCGGGCAAAAGCATCCCAACCGGGGGAGTGTGGAAAACTCTCCCTGAATTAAGAAAGCCCCTATAGGATGGTCGAGGCCTTGCTAGAAGGAGCCTACTACCTCGCCAGGCTCGACGGTGCCCAATTCATGCAAACCTGGAATGCCAGCAACTTGAGAGTATTTTACCAATAATATAAGACTTCTTCTCAATCATTAAAAGTTTCTTTTTGGTGCAACTCTATGTTTCACCTATGTAGGAACTCTTCCATCCGACTCCAAGTTCGGTGGACAAAGCCAGGAAACTTATGAAGCCCCGCACTTTAAGCCAAAAAAATTATGAAGCCCTGCACCTCAAGTTGGGAAACTTATGAAGCCCCGTACTTTAAGCTAGGAAACTTACGAAGCCCTGCACCTCAAGCTGAGAAACTTACGAAGCCCTATACTTTAAGTTGAACAACTTACAAAGCCCCACACCTCAAGCCGAGAAACTTACGAAGCCCCGTACTTTAAGCCAGGAAACTTACGAAGCCCTGCAGTCTTAAGCCGGGAAACTTACAAGCCCCACACTTTAAGTTGAACAACTTACGAAATCTCGTACCTCAAGCCGGGAAACTTATGAAGCCCTACACTTTAAGCCAGGAAACTTACGAAGACCTGCAGTCTTAAGCCAAGAAACTTATGAAGCCCCGCATCTCAAGGCAGGAAACTTACGAAGCTCCATACCCGATTGCCTTACAGTCCGAAGATGTCAGCCGGGAGACTCCAGTAGTCCTGCCATCTGCCGCTTGACCACAGTTAGGCACCTCCAAGCCAGAAAACTTATGAAGCCCCGCACTTAACTACCTTGCTCATAATCCGGAGAAGTCAGCCGAAGACTTAAGAAGTCCCGCCATCTGCCACTTGACTCACAATTCGGCACCTCCAAGTTGGAAAACTTACAAAGCTCCGCACTCAACTGCCTTACTCACAATCCAGAAATATCAGCTGGGAAACCCCATAAGTCCCGCCATCTACTGCTTAACTCATAGCCTGGCAAATCAAGAAGTCTCAATCGCCTTACTCACAGTCCGGAGATGTCAACTAAGAAATTCCAGAAGTCCCGCCATCTACTGCTTGACTCATAGTTTGGCGCATTCAATCCAGAAAACTTACGAAGCCCCGCACTCAGCCACCTTGCTCACAGTTTGGAGATGTCAACCGAGAGACTCCAGAAGCCCTGCCATCTACTGCTTGACTCACAGCATGGCCGATCAAACTGAAGAGTTTCAGAAACTTAGAGGATCTACCACTCAGTCACCTCGCTCACAGTCCAAGGATGTCAGTTGGGAGACCCCTAAAATCTCACCATCTGTCGCTTGACTCACAGCTTGGTAGGGCAAGAAGATCCAGGAATCCTGCGCCTAAGCTTACATGATTTCAAGACCAAGGAAAAAGGGAACGAAGCATTCTCAAGAACCTGCATGCTAATCCTAAGGCCACAGAGTTAGCCCAAAGTCACTAGGGCTTGGGAAAGGCTCTCACGTAGGAATTGAAAGGAAAAAGGAAGAGAGACCATACTAAGTTCATTGGTCGAATCACCCTTCATTATAAAAATGAATCCCTTGTGCATTTTAAAGAATGTCCTGGGAGCACTCAAAAAAAAAAAGAGAAAGAGAAGAAAAGAACAGCAGCCATGAAGAAAAGATGTTTTCATTACCAAGTCTTCTCTTACATCCTATAAAGGCCCTCGACAGGCCAAGAGACCTCCCAAAATTTCAAGTTACAAAATAAAAAGAAAACAGGCTCAGGCCTCCTTCACCGCTCCTCGCCAAACTAATGGACAGGTCCTTTGCAATAAATCCCACCACCCACCGTCGCCCCGTGCCAATTGGAGGCATGTGCCTCCTCGACTCCCTAGCCAACCAGGAGCCACCACGTACCATCATCAGACAGTCTCAATACTTCAGAACAAAAGCAGTTGCCTTGGTTAAAATGAAGCATTTATGATATCCCCCCATCAGAAAACCAAATGCGATAGAAGCACGATCTTCGGGGTACAGGCGCTCAAGGTATTAATGGCACAGGAGGTGCACCCCTCCACATCAGCATAATCATTACTCCCATCATCCCGAGCACCACTTCGTTCTTCGGGCTCGGGAGTGGGGGGCATCTGATATGGCACTTCTACTGACGTGGAGCCCTTGCTGGCGGTTGTGCTGGCAAGAGAACCGCCACCTGAACACGATGGCCAAACAAGGAGCCCAGGTGAGCCCTCTTATCGAGGTTAGCTCCCAAGCAGGGTCATGCTCATAGGGTGAGCCCCCCGTCTGAGGCCAACTCCCAGTCGGGGTTGTGCTTATATTACAAAGGCGAGCCCTTCTGCCAAGGTCAACTCCTAGCTATGGTCATGCTCATAAGGTGATCCCTCCATCTGAGGCTAGCTCCTGGTCGGGGTTGTGTTCATGTTGCCAAGGCAAGCCCTCCTACCAATGTCAGCTCACAACCAGGGTCGTGCTCATAAGGCGAGCCCTCCATTTGAGGTCAGCTCTCGGTCGGGGTCATGCTCATGCTACCAAGGCAAGCCCTCCTACCGAGGTCAGCTCCCAGTCGAGGTCATGCTCATAAGGCGAGCCCTCCATCTGAGGCCAAGTTTCGGTCGAGGTCGTGCTCATGCTGCCAAGGCCAGCCCTCCTGCCAAGGTTAGCTCCCAATCGGGGCTGTGCTCATAAAGCGAGCCCTCCATCTAAGGCCAGCTCCTAGTCGGGGTTATGCTCATGCTTCCAAGGTGAGACCTCTGGCCGAGGTCAACTCCCAGCCAGGATCGTGCTCATAGGATGAGCCCTCATTTGAGGCTAGCTTCCGATCGGGGTCGTGCTCATGCTTCCAATGCGAGCCCTCCTGCCAAGATCAGCTCCCAGCCGGGATCGTGCTCATAGGGCGAGCTCCCCATCTGAGGCTAGCTCCCAGTCGGGGTCATGCTCATGCTGCTAAGGTGAGCCCTCTTGCCAAGGTCAGCTCTCAGCCGGGGTCGTGCTCATAGGGCAAGCCCCCCATCTAATGCCAGCTCCCGGTCAAGGTCGTGCTCATGTTACCAAGGCGAGCCCTCCTGCCGAGGTCAACTCCCAACCAGGGTTGTGCTCATAGGACGAGCCCCCCATATAAGTCCAGCTCCCAGCCGGGATCAAGCTCATGCTTCCAGTGACAAGGCTCCCCTACCTCACGGGGGGTCGATAGTCCTACCAACGATGAGAGAAGGAAGGACCAACAAAAATTTAAACCATGGCAAGAAGGAGCTTGATCACCAGCAACCTCCGGGAGGTGGTGCATACCTTGTCATAAATTCAAACTCTACAACACGCCACTGCCATGTCCTAAGCGATGTGCATTCTGCCAGGCTCCGGGCCCTGTAACTTGCCACCACATCGATGATCGTGCAACTAGGGGCTTCAAATCTCGTGACATGATACCTGAACCTCGTCTAAGAGAAATGTTCCATGAAGGCCCCAAAGCTCTGCGATGCTCGCATGAACCCTCTAGGGATGGGAATACCCCACCGTGGCTAGGGGCTCAGCGGCATGGCGCCCGCCACTCCCACAAGGAGCCGTACCATCAGAGGGACACCTAGACAAAGCCCCAAAACTGGTCTGGGCCACCCCACATACATAAGATCAGAGAGAGAACAAAAAGAAAGAGAGGCAATCAGTAAGGGACAGCGAGCAAACGGACAAGAAACTAGCCAAGAGAACTTTCCAAGCTCCCTGATTCCATCTCCACCTTGTCTTCATATCTAAATTCTTTTCTTTCACCCTCTTCATAGAGAGTCCCTTAAGCTCTCTGCCATGGAGGTTCTATTCTCCTTAATCGTCCTTGTCTAACTTGATCGTCGAAGTATCCCCACCAGAATTCCCGGCCCGGGTCTTCTCTTTTTTGTAGGGCAGTCAGACCAAGGAGCCGACCGGCAAGGAGAGGGACAAGCACCCCCCATGGAAGCCCAACGCATCGGCGACGTGCCAGAGCTACAGGCCATGGCGATCTTGGTGGCAACAACTACTTTCATGTTTTTGGTTGTAAATGCTTTGTATTGAATAATGAAAAAGATAACCTTGAAAGATTTGATGCTAAATTTGATGAAGGAATATTTCTTGGTTATTCAACTTCAAGCAAAGCATATAGAGCTTTCAACAAAAGAACATTAACTATAAAGAGTCTATTCATGTAATATTTGATGAAACTAACCCCTCACTTTCTAGAAAAGAAGAGTGTATTGACAATGATGCAGGTACAGTTGACAAAGCAATGAAGGACATGAGCCTAAAGGGCAAACAAGTAGAAAAAGGAGTTGAAATGGTAAGTAAAAAGCATGGTGATTTGCCTAAGGAATGGAGGTATGTACATCACCATTCCAAAGAATTAATTATTAGAGATCCATTTGAAGGTGTTAGAACTAGATCTTCACTTAGCACATTATTATCTTGCTTTTGTCTCACAAATAGAACCAAATTGCATGGAAGAGGCTAAAAATGACCCCAATTGGGTGATGGCTATACAAGAAGAACTTAATCAATTCAAAAAAAATAATGTATGGACTTTAATAAATAGACCCTCTGAACATCCTGTTATAGGTACTAAATGGGTATATAGGAATAAATTAGATGAAAAAGGCAATGTAACTAGATTAGTTATCAAAGGATATAATCAAGAAGGAATAGATTTCGATGAAACTTATGCACCTGTAGCTAAACTAGAAGCCATTAGACTATTACTTGCATTGGCATGTTACATGGACTTCAAATTATTTTAAATGGATGTGAAAAGTATATTTTTAAATGATTACATTTTTGAAAAAGTTTTTGTAGAACAACCTCCCAAATTTGAAAACCATGCATTACCTCATCATGTTTTCAACTCAATAAAGTATTATATGGTTTAAAACAAGCACCTAGAGCATGGTATGATAGGTTAAGCAAATTCCTACTTGAAATCAATTTTACTAGAGGTAGTGTAGATATAACTCTATTCATCAAAAGAAAAGAAGATGATATGTTAGTTGTACAAATTTATGTAGATGACATAATTTTTAGTGCAACTAATGAAGATTTATGTGAAGAATTTGCTAAGCTTATGTAGGGTGAATTTGAAATGAGCTTAATAGGTGAGTTGACCTACTTTCTTGGACTTCAAATTAAGCAAATAAAAGAAGGAACACTTATTAACCAAGCTAAGTACATCAAGAAGATTCTTAAGAAGTTTGGTATGGAGTCTGCTAAAAAAATTGGCACACCCATGAGCCCTACTTGCAGACTTGACAAGGATGAAGATGGAAACAACATTGATCAAAAGCTTTATCGAAGTATGATTGGATCATTGTTGTACTTAATTGGTAATAGACCTGATATCTTATTTAGTATTTGTATATGTGCTAGATTTCAATCTAATCCAAAAGAATCACATATACTTGCTCTTAAAAGAATCTTAAGTATCTAAAAGGAACAAGTAATCTAGGTCGATGGTTTTCTAAACAATCATCCTTAGAATTAATTGGATACACTGATGCTGATTATGGTGGATGTAGAATTGATAAAAATAGTACTAGTGGTACATGTCAATTTCTAGGATTGAACTTAATCTCATGGCACTGTAAGAAATAAAACTCCATGGCACTATCCACTACTGAGGCAGAGTATGTGGCTGTAGGAAGTTATTGTGCTCAGATGTTATAAATTAAGCAACAACTAGAAGATTATGGTGTTATTCAATCTAAAATTCTTATCAAATATGATAGCACAAGTGCTATTAACTTGACAAAGAATCCTATTCAGCATTCAAGAACTAAGCATATTAAAATAAGACATCATTTCATTAGGGATCATATACAAAATGGTGACATTAAACTTGATTTTGTTTGTACTGAAAAATAATTAGCCAACATCTTTACTAAACCACTTAGTGAGGATAGATTTAGAATGATTAGAGGAGAATTAAGACTTTGTGATCCTTTTTAGAATTTTGACCTAATTTCTTTGAAAATTAAGAAAAAATTATCTACAAAACCCCCGTTACCTTCCAAGCTAGATACACACCTATTTAGTATTTTTCTAAGAATATAAACTTTGTTCCTATGGCCGAGACGACTCGAACAGCGGGCCTATGTAAGACATGTTTGCCTTAAAACTTCATTTTTCTTTCCCATTTTACTATTGAACCTAGCTCTAAGGGACCACATCCCTTTCCTACTGTAGGGACTACTAAATCTTTCCTTTTTTCCCTTAAACTTTGATATAATGGCACCTAAAATGGCCGTAGCCAAGAGACCCAAGCGCGCGGCATTAAGGGTAGTTCAAGAAGAGAGAAAATCAAAGAGAAGGGAGGATGAGCCGACTCCCCAAGAAACTCAAGAAGAACCCCAAGAATAACATCCAACTTCTCAGAGACAGATTTTTCTAATGGATAATCGTGCTGTTACTTCGGGTACATAGATTAATTTCACTTTTCTTGAACAACAAGGGTTTCAAATAAGAGAATGGATTGAAACCTAGGGTTAGGATTATTTTTGTTCTTTGGATGTCCCAACCTACCCTAGTTTAGTCAGAACATTCTTTGAAAACTTATCCCTTGGAACAAATCAAGTTATGTCCATAGTTAAGGGAATTTCAATGTCTGTTGATGAATCTAGACTGAGCAAAGTGCTACAAATGCCAAGAGTTGGGAAATGCTAAATTTGAAAGATAAACAAAGGACTTTAAAGGCTAATCCTTGAGAGAAGCAATGTTAGTGGAATTTCAAATATGTAGGCTAATATACTCTCTTTGGAAATGAGGTTATTGCATAACATAATTAGTAAAGTCTTTTTGCCTAGAACTGGCAGGTTTGATTGGGTCAATGAGAGAGATTTAATGTTCATGAGGTTTATGATTGAGGGGGAGGCCCTCAATCTATCCTTTATTATGATGACCCAGGTCAGTGATGCAGCCAAGAGGGCCAGGGCATGTCTGCCCTACGGCATGGCTTTTACTATGTTATTCTAGGATTTTGGAGTAGATCTCACTGGTAAGGATAGCAGACCTCTACTCCATACTGACAGGTACTCTGAGAAATCCTTGCATAGGATGGGGTATCATAGAGTAGATGGTGTCTGGGTAAGGAAGATATCTAGTCAGAGAGTGACACACACTGATGATTTCAATGATGAGCCTGAGGACACAGAGGTTGCTGCCTAGGCTGGAGCTGATGAGGATGAGCACGATGATGTAGCTGGACCTTCGGAGCCAGCTCCTACTACACCACCTTGCTCAGCCCCCTTGGAGCCTAGTACTGGTGGACCATAGTCTGAGTCAGAGCAGTTAAGGATTCTGAGAGAGGACATCACAGCTCTTAGATCTAATCTTCAGACAGTGAGGACAGAGGTACACTCCCAGATTGACCAACTACAGGTTGAGGCCAGCGATGGGTTCAGCCAAATCTTAGCTGCATTGCACATTTCAACTCGACCCTCCATGCCACCAGACTCATCTCCACCTCCACTAGATGATGGACAGGACTTTCAACAGGCTGGTGAGCATTTAGTAGATACTCAGGTCATGGAGATACCAGCAGCATAGAGAGAGCAGCCGGAGTAGTGCACTTCCGACACTCCTGCCACACAGATCCTGTCAGAGGAAGCACCTTAGCCCTATTTGATGCTTTCACTATCCAGCAGACTCTGCTACTTTCAGATATTTTTCTTGAGTCTGAGCCTCCTATAGTACCCATTCTAGATTCTACTCCTACAGCACCTAGACCTAGAGGTAGAGCTAGATCTAGAGCACCTAGAGCTCCTACCCGAACTAGGTTTAGAGATCTTAGATCGAAGCCTATGAAGATTGTAGTTTCATCTTCTGTATTAAAGATAGGCTATTCTTCTAGTAAGGAAGAAGAAGACTAGGTCTTATTAGATCTTATTTTTGTATGTTGGTTATATCAGCCACCTTTTTTGTATCAAAACATGATATATATATATATATATGTGTGTGTGTGTGTGTGTGTGTGTGTGTGTGCGCGCGTTGGCGTGCGTGCGTGCTTGCTTTGTTATACATTTTGTTGAGCAATTTATACTTTGTTGAATGATACTTAAACTCTTTTTATTATCTTGCTATATAACATTTTTTAGTAAGGGAAAGTAATGTTTTGTTTTACCTTTGTTGTTGATGATAAAATGGGGGAGTAGTAATAATGATGCATGGAAAATACAAACATCATGGAAAATATTTTATATGATGTAAGCATGGAAAATGGACAATGTATGGGAAGTAGAATTATGGAAAATGTAATGAGATGTGCAAGAAAATGAAAAAAAGGAAGAACTAATTTTAAAAACTTTGTAATCTTGCAAACTCTTTAAAATTGTGACTCTCTTATGAAAAATGATTGAAAAAGGGAGTTCATCTCATTAAAGGTTGAGAAATATTACAATGAGCCTTGATACTTAACTTATGTAGCTCTGATACTTCAGTTTATTTGTAAATTGAATGCTTGACAGCTCTGATATATAATGTAACTGTGATACTTTAGTTGACTTGTAAAACAACTCTGATACTTCAGTTGATTTGTAAAGTGAAACTCTATACTTTTAATTATTTGGTACGGTACACTGTATGAAACATTCTAGAATCATTTACTCTGATACATTTCATTTTGATACAATTGCAGAGGTAAAGTACTTATTCGTTCCATGCCCAGTATTTTGTCACCATCAAAAAGGGGGAGATTGTTGATCCTTGGAATGATTTTGATGATAACAAAATATTGGAGCATGTATTTGATACTAACACTTTTCAAAATATTTAAGAAGTTTTTGTAGGACAATTTACATAGTCAATCATTCACTCTACATTTCTAGGACCAATGTAATTAATTCATGTACACAAAGAAAAGTTTCATGTATTTATGAGCCCTAAAGATTTTTTGAATGTATATTCTTGTAAAAAAGAAAAAAATATTGTAAATTTAAGTGTAAAAATATCTTAGATTAGGTTTAGAAGTTGTTGGAAGTTGTTTGGAAGAAGTTTGGAGAAGTTTGAAAGTATTTGGAAAATGTTCACTCTAGTCAACTTAATGCTAGAGCTGATACATTGATTTGGCATGCACAAAAAAATTCTGATACTTTCCAACTAGGCCGACTCAATGACAATCCGGGCCGACTCCTTCAGAGTAGCTAAAATTGAGTTTTGAGAAAACCAATCAATCGAGCCAACTCAATGGAAAATAGAGCCGACTCTTCTAGAATAACAGAAAAGCAGTTCTGAAGAATCCAGTCATTCAAGCCTGCTCGAGTCATCCGAGCTGACTCGAATCCCAATTCTGTAACAGTAATGGCTAGTTCCAGAATTCAAAGTTCTTGAAGTTTAAGCCCTCCAATGGCTAGTTTTCGATTCCCAAGAGCCTCCAACAGCTATATCCATCTGGAAACACTTCAAGAGGCTATAAATGATGGATCTAAACAAGTCTTGAAGAACTTTAATGATGGTATTGAATATTCTAAGTGCTTTTCAAGAGAAAGAACTCAAGCTCTTCAACAACTCCCAACCAATTTCTTGAGTCAATCATTGAAGATGTGTGAAAGCCTTAAAGAGCATTAAAGATGCATTGAAGAATGTTTCATTTAGAGCTTTAACTGTAACCACTCAAATCTTTAGATTTGTTTTAAGTGTTGCTTCCTTTGATACTCTATTTTTGAGTTGTTCCAAGTACAGCAGGAGTTGTAACTTGTGATTTGTTGTTAGGTTATTGATGAGCCTTAAAAACCAAGTTTGAATTGTTAGTGATCCCAAGAAAACTAACATTGTATTGGGTTTTGGTATGAGCCCGTTGCAAAATAATCCGGCTATATTCTAAAAGAATATAGTGAAAATCCCAAGTGTGCATCTTGGGAGTGGACATAGGCGCTGGGTTGCTCCGAACCACTCTAAATTTGTGGTGTTTGTGATTGTTCTTATCTTTGATTATTCACTTGCTTCCACACACAACACTTAATACACTTTACTCACAACACAAAGATTTCAAAAGGCACATACTTGTCAAAAAGTTTTCAAACCAATTCACCCCCCTCTTGGGTTGGCCAACTGGGCAACAGTTTTAGGAGTGGAAGATTAGTTTTGCACTGTCAAATGGTATTTCTTTTATAATTAAGATGTAATTAATTTTAGAGATTTACCTATCTTTCCTTGGCATGCTTCGTATCTGTAACAGATCATGGCATGTCTTTGGGAAGCACTAGGTATCCAACTCTTCTTTCCTCGGTACATCCCATATTCGTAATAGATCATGACGCATCTTTGGAAAGGAATAGTTGTCCCTAAACTCAATCCAACAGTAAAGCATAATAAAGAGCAAATAAAATAGAATAAATAATAAACTCATAAATAAAAATATAATCTTTTATTGCATACTAAAGAAATATAAAAGATTGGAGAATGAGAGAACCCAACTCTACCTCGTACAAAAATCTTCTCTTCCCTCCCGCACTTCAGCACTAGCCTGCTTCTAAGTTGATCCCCTCTTATCCCCCTATGCAAAGGCTCTAGAGGGACTCCAGATGCCCCAGGTAAAGGCATAGAAGCCTTTTATAAGATTTAATAAGGGAGGGATCTTTATGTTCTTCCAGTATGGGACTAAATGTGAGAATCATACAGGTGGCCAGGATTTAGTTTTACAATAGATTAGTGGTTAGATGGTAAACCCAAATCCAAGTTCAATTAGATTATAGAGTCCTACTCCAACTTAATACTTGACCAGCTAAGGGTTGGTTGCCATCGGATCTTGATCGAAGGTCCAAAAATCAACCAAAGTAGGGAAATCAACATGAGCCTTTTGATTGCTTTGAGATATATGCTATTTCTTCCTTCCACTGATGGTTTTGGTCCTGTCGCTCAGCACCACCATTGTCTCCTCTTAGGCCACAGCCACCACCAATGCTAGAAACACTTTGGACCCCGCTGGATCTGCCCACGCGTTGTTGAGACCTCACCAAGCTTGAGATGGTGATGAGCGTCGGGCGATGACTGCGACAGGGAAGAGTCATCGATGGCTAGCACGAGAGATAGAGAGTCGGCCATGGAGGGTAATTAATTGATGGCAACTAGAGATGGGAGAGTGACTGGGGAAGAGGATGGACCGATGGTGGCCGGAGATGGTGACTCGGGCTGTGGATGAGTGGCATGGCCATGACTTGATTGATCAAAGAAGAAGGGAAAGATGGCCGGATCGTGGAGGAGAGGGCCATGTTGGAGGTTCCCCAGCAGTGAAGGAGGTGGATGGCAACTCCAGCGACAGCGGGGTGGTATTTCCAAGCTGAAACCATTCATGGTCCATGGCTCTATGCTGTGAAATGATGGCCATGGCTACCCATGGACCACAAGGTACTCTGTAGACCATTCAGTTGGTCCATGGTGGAATGTTGCTTCAATAACCATGCAATTTCGAGTTAAAATCTTCAAAAATCGATTCTGGACTCATTTTAGGTCTGATTTACTTTAAACTTATTTTATTTGAACCCATAAATCGAGCTTTTCATATTGGTGATCTTCTTTTCTATAATTAATATATAAAAATATTAATTTAAAATAAATTAAGATAATTTATTTATTAAATCAATACTTTTATATATGTATATAATATAGTTATCAATACCCTATTTGTAAATCTTGCCTTCAAGAAAAAATAACCAAGCTATCTTTTGTGAGACATGAGAAGAGGGCCACTAAACTACTTGCCTTGGTATACATTAATATGTGGGCTATTTGATGTGCAAACCATGAATGATTATCAGTACTTCATTAACTTTACAAATGATTATTTTTAGCATGGGTATGTGTTTCTTATGAGATATATAAGTTTAAAGTCTTTGAAAAGTTCAAGAAATTTAGATATGAAGTAGAGAAACAAATAGAAAAATTTTTTAAAGTTTTCTGATTACATCGAGAAGGGAAATATCTTAGTAAAAAATGTTTAGGTTATCTCAAGGATAACGGCATAGTTTTATAGCGGACTCCTCTTTGCATGCCTCAACTCAACAAAAGGAGATTTAGGATCCTATTGGATATGGTCCGATCCATGATGAGCTTCATTGATCCACATATATTTCTTTGAAAACATGCTCAACAAACCTCTATTTATATTTTAAATATGGTTCCTCTAAATCTATTCCTACCATATCATATAAGATATGACAGAGTAGAAAACCGAGTCTTGGGCATCTCAAGATTTAAGGATATCCAACCTATGTCAAAAAACTAATAGCGGACAAGCTAGAGTCCAAATCTATAAAAGCTCACTTTATAAGGTATCCTAAAGAATCAATAGGATACTACTTTTACTTTTCAGATGATCACAATATGATTATGAGCTGGCATGCCACATTTCTAGAAAAGCAATTTATTCAAGACGATAGTAATGGAAGGTTAATTGAGCTCAAAGAGAGTCTCTAAAGAGCTGCCAGTTGGAGATCATGTTTAACCCATTAAACTAGTAGATATAGTTACTCAACCATCTCATAGGTCTAGCAGAGTCTTCCATCCTTTTAAAAGGTACTTAGATATGGTTAAAAGGATGTAGAGAAAGTATTTCTCATGGGAGATAGGGATCAAGTAGTTAATTCTAAGATCTATAACGAGGTAATGCCAGATATCAACTCCGAGAAATAGTTGAGTGGTATAAAGTCAGAGATTAACTCAGCACTCAAACCAAGTCTGGTCTTTAGTGGATCCTTCAAAGGGTATTGTATCCATTGGATGAAAATAGATCTACAAGAGGAAGATAAATACATATGATAAGGTAAAGACCTTTATATCTAGACCGGTGGTGAATGAGTATAATTGATGCGAAGACATTGATTAACAAGATATCTTTTCATCTATAGCCATGATGTAATTCGTCCATACACTGCCATGATTATTAGATATGATAGGTAGACGCGAAAATTACATTTATTAGTTGATATCTCGAGAAACCTATCCTCTTAAATTATGATTGATTTTGATATAATGCTAAATACTTTTCGTGAAGGGACACCTGGGGATTGGATAGGTTGTATTCTGTGTTCATGGTGCATACAATAGGCATTCTCTGCTTACTGCCCAACCCTTAGTTACCGATACTTTTTCTATATATAATTTATTTTTTAAAGCCAGTCATATAAAGACTTCAGCCTTTTTTTAAAGGTACTCCCGCTCTCCAGGATAGGAACATAGAAAGGACACGAGATGCCTTCATCGTTGATCAACTTCTAGTAGAAGTTTAATGCATAGGCTCACCTTTTAGTCAGATTCCACACCTTCTTTTCTGTATTTCTAAAAGCACTTTTAAAGGCAGGGGAAAGATCCATCGCCTCTAGTTGCCTCGTTTAGGAGAGAGAGAGAGAGAGAGAGAGAGGACCCCTATATATTCTACTTCCGATGTTGACAATTTTATGGACAAGCAGCCGTTGTATTCCCCTTTATTGCTTTTGGATAAGGATCCTCAGATAAAGAAGCAAAAGGAGGCAGTCCAAATCCACGTGCCCTCCCAAAATCGAACATTTTTTTTACCATCTCCTGATCTGCGTACCATCGTTTGAATAGATTAGTGGTGCATTCGACTCGAATGCCGGTGAGTGAGGTTCATAAGCGTCCTTCGATTAATTTCTTGCATTCCAAACCGAGTCTTGGTTTATTTAAAACTTACACCGCGTGAAGATTATCTGCATGGTAGCATGTAACAATGGCACACGCAGAGTTTGTGATATAATTGCAGGTCATGCAATATCCGGACCTCATGAAATGAACCGGGAGGGAAAATTACCATGCAAGAAGATCGGAGAGTTCTAGCTAGGTACACGCACTCCTCCTTGCTCGTCAAACAACAATCTAATACTGCTTGGAGACACCAGCCATTTTCTATTGTAGATAACTTTGTAATGAAGGTGCGAACGTACGTGTGAGGCTGCAAGCAGGAGCTACTTCTTTGATATGATCACCATCCCGGGTGCTGAGCTACGGGGATGGTTTGGACAGGCATCACCGTATGCCAGATTGATCTTGAAGACCGATTGCATCGTCACCGAGAGGAATTTGGCCATGATGATGGGTTGGATTTAGAGACAGGCAAAGACGTACGGCTGGTACACACCAGCTTCGATGCAGCAATATCTGAAAACCGGCAAACTCTTTTATTGCGGAACATTCATGTAAAGATTCTGGAAAGAGTTGACGTCCTGTTCATTCTTTGACCGGAATAAAATTTTTAATCCTGTCAATTTCCGATACATATCTAATTTTAAGTTTTTAGAAGACCAAAATATTCCTATTTCAAAATTTTTTTTTTTTTCTTTTAAGATACAGCAACGATTTCTAACTATTGCAATGTTTTGATATCCGACAATAAAAGCTATTCCTTACTATTTAATTTGTTTGATTATACGAAGCTTGTTAATTTATGCAACTTTTGGTTCTTTTTTTTAGATATATATTGGCTCGATATTAGTTTCATATAGAATCATTGAATTTATGTGACTTTTTTAGATATCATGAAACATAATTATATTTTTTTGAAACTAATATTGAGTGTGCAGAGCAGATGATGGCTACTGCTAGGAGAAGCAAAGGATTTTTTATTGACTCGACGAATATGGTAAATGGAGCAGAAGGCAACCCAGACTTTCCAACAAGACAAAATAATTTATTTTTAACTGCATCCCTAGTAGTTAATTTAAAGTCACAATTAAAAAAATGATTGATAAGGTCCGACTGTACTTTTTCTTTGCTATAAAAGTCAATCTCCTCACCTGTGGTCTTCAAACCAAGAATAAGGATAATTTCAGTTCTCACAAAAAGAACCACAACCTTACCAAATCAAAGCCCTCCCTGTTATCATCCCACAAGGATAGTAGTGCATCTGGCCTGCTCTGCTTCATGTATGGAAGATGGAGCAAATGACCAAATATTTTAGTTCTGCACACAGTTAAATTAAGCATGCACACAGTTATTTTAGTTCTGCATACAGTTATTTTAGTTCTGCACACAATTAAATTAAGCATGTACAGTTATTTTAGTTCTGCACAATATTCATATTAGGGCTATTTATCAAAATATTGTAATATTTTACTGATAGGAGTAAGATTGGCACAATGTTGATATATACCACCTTGTAATGTAAATTTGCACAATATTCATATTAGGGCTATTTATTGAAACGCTATAATATATTACTGAAAGAAGTAAAATTGGCACAATATTGATATATACCATCTTGTAAAATTGGCACAATATTCATATTAAGGCTATGTACCAAAATGCTCTAATATATTACTGAAAGAAGTAAGATTGGCATAATGTTGATATATACCACCTTGTAAAATTAGCACAATGTTCATATTAGGGCTATGTACGGAAACGTTTTAATATCTTACTGAAAGAAGTAAGTTAGCATAATATTGATAATGTTCATATTAGGGCAAACACTGTAATATCTTACTTCTTACTGAAAGAAGTAAGATTGGCACAATGTTAATATATACCACCTTTTAAAATTGGTACAATATTCATATTAGGGCTATTTATCGAACGTTGTAATTTAACTGTGTACAGAACTAAAATAGCTATGTACAGGCTTAATTTAACTATATGCAAGCTTAATTTAACTGTGTGCAGAACTAAATAACTGTGTGCAGGCTTAATTTAACTGTGTACAAAACTAAAATAACTATATTCAGACTTAATTTAACTGTGTGCAGAACTAAAATAACTGTATGCAGGATTAATTTAACTGTATGCAGAACTAAAATAACTGTGTACAGAATTAAAATAACTATGTCAGGCTTAATTTAACTGTGTACAGAACTAAAATAACTATGTACAGAACTAAAATAACTGTGTCATGCTTAATTTAACTATGTACAGAATTAAAATAACTGTGTACAGAAATAAAATAACTGTGTCCTACGTTTAGTTAATTAACTGTATACCATTAAAAATATTGTGCCAAATTTTGAATGTTAAGTCCCCCTTAAAAATATTGTGCCAAATTCAGGATTCGGTAAGATGAAGTACAAGGTGATATATATCAACATTGTGCCAATTTTACTTCTTTCAGTAAGATATTACAGCATTTCGGTACATGGCCCTAATTTGAACAAAAATTTAGAATTTAGAATTTATTGACATAAGAGCAAACTAATATCAATAGCTCCATTAACATTAACATAAGAATATAATTCGATATCAATAGCCCCATTAACATTAAGATAAGAATAGAATTCAGAATTCAGAACAACAACCACAGAATAGTAAATGTAAAACAACAACAGATGTTACTCAACAATCTCATTACAAGTCCTTCTATTGTGTCCTTCTTTTCTGCATCATCCACATTATGTAGTTCTCGATGAATCCATTTGTGAAGCTCTTCTTTTCTTCCTAGGCCTACCAAGACAAGTATTGATGATAGGAGGTAAAATATGCACCTCATCTGAACTACCATTGCTCATCTCAATATCAAGAATTGGATTGATACATTCTTCATATGCTGCTCTATACATTTTAGCCTGAAAATAAGTATTAGTGAAGTGATATAATGACCTGCCAGCCTTCTCAATGCATGCACATGCATGCTTACATGGCATCCGAAAGATTTGCCATTCACTACAAGAGCACGTGCAATCTTTTAGGTCAACCTTACATGAGTACTTTGTATCCTTTACATCATAAACTATGATGCTTGATGTAAACACAGATAACTTTCGACCCTCTTCCGCATTTCTTTGCAATACTTTTTCAAGATCAGGACAAAAATGGGTTTGGATGCTATGTCCTCGCATTCGTCCAGCATGCATCAATTGCATAATTTGAAGTCTTATTTGATCAACCATCCGAGGAACAGCAAGTTGTCGAGCCTTTAGAATCCAACTATTAAAACATTCGGCAACATTAGATGTCATAATACCCCAACGTGGACCTGAAAATACTGAATTTGCCCAATGCTCTAGCTTTGAATGTGTTATAAAGTTACTTGCACTTGAAACTTCAGCTACAAGTTTACTCATTAATTTTTAAAAAATATTTAGCCTTGGAGTATATGCAGCAGCATATAACAAATCAACCAACCTCTTCCTTTCAACTGCACGATAATGAGCAAGCATCTGCATGTATACAATTATTGTATGTTAACATACCTTTTAATTTAAAAATAAAAATTAAAAGTTTTGATAAGGATGTTGCATGCCTGATTTTTAAAATTGTCTTTGATATGACGGATGCAGTAAGAGTGGTAGCTATCGGAAAAGTACTTCGATACTGCTTTCATAAGTCCCTGATGTCTATCTATCATAATTGTGAATGGTTGTCTATGGTACACAACACAAGACTCCATGGCTCCTTTTAAAATCTGACAAAACCAGTCCCAATTATCATCATTCTCTATATCAACAACAGCATATGCTATAGGGAACATATCATCATTCGCATCTTTGCCCATAGCACCAAGTAAAACTCCTCCATCCCTATGTTTAACAAATATTGCATCCATGAATATTAGAGGTCTACAACCTCTAAGAAAACCATTGATTGAAGCTCTAAAGAAAATGAATAAATGTCTAAATTGATCTTCGAGGGTTTCATACTCTGCTATGCTACCAGGATTGGTCTCGAGAATAGCATTACAATACCATCGTATCCGTTCATAAGATACTGACCTTGAACCATATAGCTCCTTCATAGCAACCTCTTTCTCATGCCAAGCTTGATGATATGGTAATTCCACATCAAATTCACGATGAATATCTTTTACAATATCACTTGGCCTATATAAAGGCATATCATGAATTTTTTCTTTCATAATATTTGAAACCCAATGCTTCGAAGCCTTAGGATGGGATCGAACTTGTAACCCTACTCTGCATGTATGTTAATTGCTTATTGTTTTAATTACAAATCTATCTTGATTCCCAAGATGAGAAGCATGAATGCACCATCCACATCCTTTATATGCACATTTAACAGTAACACGCTGACGATCATTCTTTATAAACACAAAATCTCTGTAATTTGCAATGCAGAAATTACGAATTGTATCACGAAGGGTTTCAACATCCTTGAATTCTTGACCTACACCCTCTATAGAGTTTTTCCAATCATCCAAAGTGTTCCTTAGACTTAGTTCATCTTCAATGATACTTCTTGTTTCTTCGACTACTCGAACAAAATTACTTGAGTTGCCAAATGAGAAAAAATGAGATGAACTACCCTTCTGATAATTCTTAGAATAATTTGTATGTTTAATATTTTCAGATGGGACACCATCCCTGCAAGTACAAAAGATTGATTCTTTCCGTAAATAATATTGCCTCACATTGAACATCACATTATATGATTCAGATTAATTATAAAAAATAATATACTAAAATAAATTATGAATAGACTTTGAATTACCTCAACTTGATTATCATATTAGGTGATTCAGTCATCGACGCTACATAAAATACAACCATTTCAATTATTGCAGCTTTTAACTTTCGATGTATTTCGTATATATTGCTGACATCCTTATCTTCTATGAGTGTAATGAGCATTCTTGAATTATTAGAAATATAGAATTTCAAATCAATTATTATGGGGGATAAATGCTTCCATCTCTCCACTATTTCATTGACAATATAATTAAGAGTTGTGTTTTTAATTGAAATGATATAGGCTTCATTACCATAGGAGCATACAGCCATAAAATTTGAATTTTCAATGTCCTTATGATCCATAACGGTTAAAATTGAAGATAATAATAAGGAATCTGTTTTAGAAGAAATCAAAAGAAAGTTTTGTGAACATGGCATGGAAGAGGATTTAGAACAAATCAACAAGGAGGAGGTCGGCCAGTAGGGAAGGTAGTGTGAATGGTGGAGAAGGAGCTGGGAGACTACTCTCTTCGTGGGAGAGCTTCACTGGTAGACAATGGACATTTATCTCATGGGAGAGCTTCACTGGGATGGGGGACTACTCTCTCCATTGATTTCTTTGATCTAGTGGCTGCTGTAGGGTACAAGAAAGGGATGAACGGCACATCTTCAATGGCTGGTCATTGGAATGGGAGAGGAAACATCAGCACAACCTCTGAAGGAACGATAAACGGAAGAGGAACCATAATATAATTAATGATATTTTCAATAAACAGAAAAGGAACCGTGATATAATAAAGGATATTTTCAGTATTTTTAAAACAATACGACATCATGAGAGATGTTGTATTACAGTAAATGTTAAATGAAGGACTAGAAGTTATATTTTTAGTCAACAAGGATAATTTGTTATAATGGAGTCAAAATGGGGAGTGGGAATTAATTTCCCCAAGATTTTGTGGATTGTAGCAGTGGTTACTATAGTGCCTTTTTATAATATTTTGTTTTCTGATTTATTTTATTATATTTGATATAGCTGATGTAAGTATAGTGACTCACCACATCACCACAAGCACCCGTAGCAACGATGGAGTTAGATGCCCAACTTGGAAAGATGGACCCAATAGTGGGAACAATGGCTGGACCTGCCGATTTGTTTGATCCATGCAGACCGATTAGCTGCCCTCAAGCTAAGTAACAAAGTCCCACCAGTGTTGCCACGATAGTGCCCGGTCTCGTGGATCATCATTGACTTCCTACTCGAGCCAACTAATCATGCAGACAATCCAATTTGAATAGAACCATCGCAAGATCCATCCCCCTATTTAGGATTCATGGTGCCCATGTATTTATTTACAACTGGCCCAAGTACGAGTAGTGGTAGACAATCCCAACAACTCCTGATATTGCAACAAAAAAATTTTAATGATGAGAATTCTACTAAACAAGATCCTGCCACTTCAACCGAATCTATTACATCTATTAGAGATCGTGACTTTTTCCAACGACATTCTATTATACCATATGATGTGGCATAACCACTGACGTAGAGCCTGATGTGGCACAACCACTGATGTAGAGCTCATGCTGGCGGCCGCGCTGACAGAAAAGGCTATCTGGATGCGGTGACCAAATGAAGATTTGAGTGCAAGCCCCCGGCCGAGGCAGCTCCCATCCGGGATCGAGCTCTCGAGATAGAGCTCCCCCATCTAGCCAAGGCCGAAGTTCCCACCATAAGCAAAAGAGATAGAAGATCATTAGAGGTTCAGACCATGCCGTGGAAGCTCCCAGCTATCTGCAACCTCCGGGAGGTGGTGCACACCCTACCAAAGATTCAAACTCTGCAAACACACCACCCACACATTCTGTGCAATGCGTGCTCCACCAGGCTCCGGGCCCTGTGGCGTGATGCCATGTCCACGGCCATGCAACCATGGGGGTTCAACCATCATGACACGAAACCTGTACCTCTTCCAAGAGGAGTATTCCATTAAAGCCCCAAGCCCTGTGACACTCCAATGGTCCCTCCTAGAATAGAAACGTCCCACCGTGGCTTAGGACTAAGCAGCACGATGCCTCCTCTAACAGAAAACTGTACCACCAGAGGGATAAGATCTGTACTATGCCAATGAATGCCCCCAATAGAAGGATCCCCTTTCGAGGACTAGTCCAACAGGGAAGAGGCAGCGGACAAAGAAAATCCCTCCTGAAAGGGATACCAAGAAAGGGACATCTTAGTAAAGCCCCAGACTTGGTCTGGGCCATCCTTCTCATATAAAACAGAAGAAAAGATCCCCAAGAGGGAGGAGAGAGGCAACTGGTAAGACTTAGAGAGCAAATGGGCAAGGAACCAGCCAAGAAAACCTCCAAGCTCTCTGACCTCTACTCGACCCTGTCTTTCCATCTCTCAAGTCTTATTTTTCATCCTCTACATGGAGAGAACCCAAGCTCTCTATTACAGAGGCTCTGTTCTCCTTGATCGTCCCAACTAACTTGATTATTGAGTATCCTCGAGGGAATCCTTAGCTTGGATCTCCTCTCTTTTGTAAGTCATGCCAGTTCTGGAGATGACCGGGGAAGAGGACCAAGCATCCATCAAGAGCCCGATGAGTTTGTGACACATCAGAGCTATAGGCCACGACGATCTAGGCGGCAATAGATTGGTATGCCAGGTAGAAGGCGAGACACAGAAATGCCATTGACTATGAAAGTTCTAGCATTAAGTCCCCCCACCACAAAAAGGATACCCGTGGACATTCATGGCCTCATGGTGATAACGCATGTAAGGTAGGCTTCCGCCAGCCACGCAGGGGGCCCCCTCATCATGGCGATCCTTAGAGCCCTGAGGGGGAGCTTTCCGCTCCACCACCGCCACCTCCGGCGGATCCCCAGATCACCGCACTGGCCTAGCAAGTCCATGCCTTGGCTGCAATAGTGCGCCAGTTCCACCAGAGACACCGATCCCTAGTAATGCAACAGTAGCCAGGGATGCCAGCGACCCACGCCATCGATCCCCGTACCAGCCTACAATCCTTCTGGGAGGGGCCGTTACATGTGGCCTCCCACCTACGTGGAGACCACCAGATGGTCGGGAAAAAGCAGCATGATGGGTCGACCGGTCGGGAGAGCCGCTCCCCAATCTCGGACCATGTGCATGCTCGCACCAATGGCACCGATGTGGCCAGGAACTCAGGCGAGAGTTCCTCCACTCCGCACCCCCTTCATCCTTGACAGCCTCCATTGAAGGGTCCACAAACGAGGCCATCCATCACAAGGTGGAAAGACGCCTCGAAGAGCAGGAGCGCAAGCTGGCTGACCTGTCCCACTAGTTTGCTAAGATTCAGGGCTCCTCCGATGAGCCCACAAGTTAAGGCACCCATCGACCCTTCTTCCATAAAATCCAAAAGGAACCGATCCCTAGCCAATTCCGATACCACAAGTTGACCCCTATGATGGGACAACCAATCCCCTGGATCACCTGAAAAGCTACAAAGCCCTTATGAAGGTCCAGAAAGCCATCGATGCTCTCCTCTACATTGCCTTTTTGGCTACCCTCTGAAATGCTGCTCGAGCCTGGTTCTCCAAACTCGAGTCAGAAAGTATTGACTCCTTCATCTAGTAGGAGAAAAAGTTCATGGCATATTTTGATGCATGTAGAAAGGTGCCACGTGAAGCCGACAGCCTCCTCTCAATCCGCTAGTAAGATCGAGAGTCCCTTCGGGACTACGTATCCCAGTTTAAAGCTGCTACCCTGGAGATCTATCACCTCGATGAGCCAATCGCCATGCTGGCCCTGAAGAGGGGACTCAGGATCTCCCACTTCACCTACTCCCTCGACAAGAAGCCTCCGAAGACTTACTCAGATATCCTCCTTCGGGTCCACAAGTATATCCATGCGGAGGAGGCCGACCATACCAGAAGGGAGCTAGATGGGAGGCCACTGAAGAGACAAGCCATGGGGGAGACATCCAGTCCCCTGGCCTCGAAGGCCCCGTGGCTAGGGCCAGGCCCAGAGTCGACCCCATCAAGGAAGAGAAGTTCACTCCTCTCCTCACCCTGAGAGCAAGAATATTGATGAAGATCGAGGGTAAGCACTTCCTGCACCGTCCTCCCCCACTAAGGCCATCCGCTAGACGAGATAGATCTCGCTACTATCGCTTTCACCGAGACCACGACCATGACACTGAGGAATGCCACCACCTGAAGAGGGAGATAGAAGATCTGATCAAGTACGGCTACCATGAAAAGACATGGAGGGAGGAGCACCTCCAACAACCAAGAATGGAGAACCCCGATCACTCACCATCGATAATCGGCCCACTGAGAAGCCGGTTGGGATGATCTCTTGGGGGGCAAGGAGAACCTCAAAGAGGGATAGGGGAGAGAGGAGAATGATGATGTACTCCCCTATGAGGGAGAAGGGTCGGCTAGGGTAGATAACCCAAATAATGACATTATCATCATAGAAATAATGATTATGAAATACCATATAAAAAGAATTATGGTTGATAGTGGAAGCTCTGTTGACATCTTTTTTTATGATACTTTTGCAAGGATGAACTTGTCCACTGACCAAATAAAGCCAGTGTTCATGCCCTTAATAGGCTTCACCGAGGATTTAGTTGGAGTTGAAAGAAAGATTACACTCCCAATAATCACCAGGGCACCATCTCGGCAAAACACCGTACTGATGAAATTCACCGTTGTGAGGCTTCCTTCTCCTTACAATGAAATCCTGGGGCATCCTGGACTCAACCTCCTTGATACCACCATCTCCACTTAGCGTCTCCTCATCTAGTTCCCCACTCCCTAGGGGATCAGAGAAATGAGAGGATCTCAGCAGCCAATCCAGCATTGCCTGCAAACAGTCCTAGGAGCACGAGAGGCTACATAGGGTCCGGTCATCGACCAATCAGGTTCGACGGAGCAGGAGCTGAATGGTGGGCCAATCGAGCCCTTGCTGTCTTTCCTCCTGGGGCACGATCCCCTGAAGGTGGTACAAGTGGGAGCCCTCTACTCGAAGAGGAGAGATCCCATTTGCTCGACTTTCTGCGGGCCAATATAGATATCTTCTCCTAGACTACAGCGGACATGCCCGAGATCCAGCCTAAGATAATTACCCACAGGTTAAATGTCGACCCCAACTACCGCCAATCCAGCAAAAGAAAAGGAGCTCTGCCCCGGAGTGGCAGAAGATGATTGATGAGGAAGTTGGAAAGCTACTCGTGGCAGGCTCCATCCATGAGGTACGACATCCTAACTGACTTTCTAATGTAGTGATGTTCATGAAAGCTTCCAGGAAGTGAAGGATCTATGTGGATTACACCAACCTTAACCCGGCATGTCCGAAGGATAGCTTTTTGCTTTTCAAGATTGACTAGTTGGTGGATACGACCTCGGGCCACAAGCTCCTTAGTTTCATGGATGCATTCTCCAGATACAATCAAATCCGATATGCATGCGGAGGATGAGGAGCACACAGTATTTGTGATTGACAGAGTTACATATTGCTACAAGATGATGCCGTTTAGTCTCAAGAATGCAGGGGCCATGTACCAATGCCTGGTCAACAGGGTCTTCAAAGACTAGATCGGTCGTAATATGTAAGTATACAAGGATGACATGCTTGCCATGAGTGGCCAGGAGTCGGACCACATCGCCGACTTGGTGGAGGCCTTTGACAACCTCCGTCTTTACCAGATGAAGCTGAACCCCACCAAATATGCATTTAGCATTGCGGCAGGAAAGTTCCTGGGATTCATGGTCACTCAAAGGGGGATAGATGCCAACCTAGAGAAGATCTAGGTGATCACAGACATAAGACACCCTGTCTCCAAGAAGGAGGTTCAACACTTGACTGGATGCATAGCAGCATTAAGCCATTTCATCTCGCATTCTACCGAGCACTGTCAGCCTTTCTTCAGGGTGCTATGCAATATGCACAACTTCACCTGGATGGAGGAGTGTCAGAAGGCTTTTGAGGTGCTAAAGAAGCTTCACGCCTCCCCTCTGATGCTATCCAGATCAAAGCCTGGGGAAGAGCTCCTCCTGTACTTGGCTCAATGAGTTTGACATCACCTACTATCCACGACCGATGCAAAAGGCCAAAGTCCTAGCCGATATCCTGGTGGAATGCACATGGGTAGCCGAAGACCTGGAGGAGGCAGACCAGCAAGCCGAACCCAAGCTAGACCCGACCCCGGGAGTGATGACATGGATCCTCCATGTTAACGGTGCATCCAATGCCGGAGAGAGTGGAGCCGGACTCATCCTTGCCAACCTTGACGGGTCATCGCTGAATGCGTGCTGCATTTCCTCTTCAAGGCAACCAACAATCAGGCTAAGTACGATGCGCTCCTCATGAATTGAAGGTGTCCCGTGAGCTGGGTATCAAGTACCTAAAGGTCTTCATGGACTCACAGCTCGTGGTGGGGCAGGTCCCCGATGAGTTTGAAGCTCAAGATCCCATGAAAGTGAAGTATCTGGATAAGGTATGCTCATACATGGTGAACTTCCAGCACTTCAGCATTTTCCACATCCCTCGGGTGGAGAATGCCCGAGCTGATGTCCTCTCCAGGTTAGCAACCCTGCCAGATTTGTTGTTGGGGCGTACCTTCATAGAATATCTAGAAACCCCCAGCTTCGAGTCTGTAGCAAAGGTCCAATAAGTCACTACTAAAGTCAGCTGGATGGACCCCTACATCAAGTACATTACCACCAGCGCCCTACCCGAAGATCGCAAAGAAGCCATCTCCTCAAGAAGAAGGCTGCACAGTAAATGTTGATGGATGGGTAGCTCTATTGAAGGTCTTACCCCTACCCCTTGCTGAAGTGTTTAAGACCCTCAGAAGCCACCTACGTGCTTCAAGAAATACATGACGGCATCTACGGGAATCATGTTGGGGGCAGGATGCTAGCTTACAAAGCACTCCAGCAAGGATACTTCTGGGAGACCATACGAGAGGACGTCACTGATTTTGTGAGGAGATCTGATCATTGCCAACGTCATGCCCATATCCAGCATCAGCCGTTGCCCAACTCTCCTAGCTATCAGCTTCGTGGCTATTCACCCAGTGGGGAATAGATATCTTAGGTCCCTTTCCTTCCGCATCTGGCCAACGAAAGTATTTGATTATGGCCATCAACTACTTCACCAAATGGGTCGAGACCGAGCCCCTGGCACGGATCACCAAAGCCAAGGTCAGATCATTCCTCTGGAAGTTGGTCATCTACCATTTTAGACTTCCGCACATGGTCATCACTGACAACCGGTGGTAGTTTGACAACCAAGCTTTCAAGGAGTTCTGCACTAACCTCAACATTCGCCATCACTTCACTTCGATGGCTTACCCTCAAACCAACGGGGAGGCTGAGGTGACCAACCGAACCATCTTACAATGGCTCTGCACTAGATTGGATGAGGCCAAGGGCTGATGGGTGGAAGAACTCCCCAGTATGCTGTGGGCCAACCACACCATGCCTCGGACGGCAATAGGTGAGACACCCTTCAACCTTATCTTTGGTTCAAAAGCTATAATTCCAGTGAAGGTCGGTCTACCTATGCTACGGGTAGAGCAATACAATGAGATGGAGATTCTGGCCCACCTCCTTCTCAACCTGGACCTTCTGGATGCGATGAGGGATAGAGTCCAACTCCGAATGGTGGCGTATCAGCAACAAGTGGTGCGCTACTACAATGCCCGCATCAGGCCCGAGACATTTTACCCAGGCGACCTGGTACTCAACGAGCAGAAGCATCCCAACCTAGAAAATGTAGCAAGCTATCCCCGAACTGGAAAGGCCCCTACAAGGTGATTGAGGCTCTACCAAATGGAGCCTACTATCTCGCCATACTCAACGGCGATCGATTCCCTTGGATATGAAATGCCAACAATCTGAGAATGTACTACCAATAATGTAAGATTTTTTCTTAATTATTAAAGTTTCTTTTTAGTGCAACACTGTCTTCCACCTATGCAGGAACTCCTTTGCCAACTCCAAATTTGGTTACCCAAAAGTTGAAAAACTTACGAAGCCCCATACTTAAAGCCAGAAAACTTACGAAGCCCCACACTCAAAGCCAGGAAACTTATGAAGCCCCACATCAAAAGCTAGGAAACTTATGAAGCCCCGCACCAAAAGTCGAGAAACTTATGAAGCCCCGCACTTAAAGCTGGAAAACTTATGAAGCTCCACACTCAAAGCCAGAAAACTTATGAAGCCCCGTATCAAAAGCCAGGAAACTTATGAGTCCTGCACTCAAAAGCCGAAAAATTTACGAAGCCCCACACTCAAAAGCTAAAAAATTTATGAAGCCCCGCACTCAAAGCCGGGAAACTTACGAAGCCCCGCACCTAAAGCTGAGAAACTTACGAAGCCCCACACCTAAAGTCAAGAAACTTATAAAGCCCCACACCCAAAGTCGGATAACTTATGAAGCCCCGTACTTAAAATTCAAAAAACTTATGAAGCCGCATACTCAAAGTTAGAAAACTTACAAAGCCCCACACTCAAAGTTAGAAGATTACTGAAGCCCGCCACTCAACTGCCTTGCTCACAGTCTAGAGATGCTAGCTCGAAAATCCCTAAAATTCCACCATCTATTGCTTGACCACAGTTTGGCAAATTAAGCAAGGAGACTCCAGAAGCCCCACACTCAACTACCTTGCTCACAGTTCGGAGATGTCAGCTAGAAAAATCCTGAAATCCTGCTATCTACCGCTTGACTCATAGCTCAGCAATTCAAGAAACTCTAGAAGCCATGCATTCAAGTCTGCATGACTTCAAGACCAGCGGAACAAGAACAGAGTGTTCTCAAAGTTTTTCATGCCATCCCAAGATTTTGGAGTCAACTCAAAATGACCAAGACCTTGGAGAAGCTCACACACGGCAACAATGAAGCCTACCTTTCTATCATGCGGAAGGGTAAAGGAGCTGAAAGAAGAAAAGAGCCAGACTAAGTTCATCGGATTGAGTGGGACTAGTTTTTCATTACAGAAATAAGTCTTTCAAAGGCTCTGATGGATTCTTTGGAGGTGCCTCAAAGTAAAAAAAAAAAAGAGAGAGAGAAAAAAGGAATAGAAAACAAGATGAGAAGACACATCAGATGAAAAAAAAAGAATAATATATTCATTAAAGGTTTTTTACATCTTATGAAGACTCTCGACATGCCGAGAAGTCTTCCAAAAATCTAGTTACAAGAAGAAAAGAAAAATCTAAGTTCCACTCGCCGGCTCCTTTCCCGGTCGACAAGTGGCTCCGTCTGATTGAGGGGTGTCCTGGGTGACAGCAGCTCTGGCTTCAACCTCGACCATGCCCGACTCCGACTCCGGCTCTGCCTCAGCAACATGACCTTTAGGCACCCCGGGGATCGACAGTGCAGGCTGGATGTTCTCCAGCCCCTTCAGTCCGAAGAGGCGGATAGCCTTACCTCGGAAGTCGTTGAACCCCTAGTGGTAGGAGTCCAACACCGCCTCGACATCCTCATCCTTGAAGGATTCGGATGCCTTGAATCTGGGGATGATTTCGGTGGCTTCCTTCTTCGTCACCTCCATCAGTGCAACAGCCATCATGGCCTTCTCCAAGGCTACCACGGTCTGGGCCACTTCCTCCTCGAGCTACACCTGGAGGGTGTGCACCCTTCCCTCAGGCGGGCTACCTCCGTCGCAAAGGCAGCCAACTTTGTGGCCTGGTGGAGGCTCTCCCCCTTCTCTTCCTTCAGGGCCGCTTCGAGCTTAACATATTTTTTTCTCCAACCCTGTTGCCCTTGCCTCGGAGCTGGCCAGCTGGTCCTAAAGGGCCTTTACTTGGCCCTCCAGTTCTTGAGCCGAGTAGCCTGAGTTTGGGCTTCATCCCTCTCCTTGCGGAGAAGGAAGTAATGCTTCATCAGCCCCTGGCAAGAGTCCTGAAGGAGCTGAACATCGGTGACCACCTGCACAGAGAACATTAGTCAATACCTTTACAGGCAAAAGAAAAAAATGAAGCAACCAAAATGATAACTCACCAAAAGTTGGGGGAACACCCCAGAGAAGACGTCCACCAGCTAGCGGCCACTCTTATCTTGGCGGTCCAGTGGCTAGACAAGGGCATTCAGAATTTCTTCTGCCAGCTACCCATCTTGTGTCAGCCTCGCATCTCGGGGTAGGTAGATTAACACCTTCTTTTTTCCCAGATCTGGCATCACAGATGGCTTTAAGGGTTCCGAAGTGGTCACTAGTGAAGGCACAGTGGTGGCTGGCTGGTTGCCAGCGGTTCTGCCTCCAGGCGATGGGGCCATTCTCTTTGTGGCGATGTCTCCCGCCACCCCACCACTTCTGGTCAGGTGGAGCTTCAATACATGGAGGGGCCAGTAGGACTGAAGGCATGACTCCCTCCGTGGTTCAGGCCGAGCTCCTAGGCCTGCAGGCTAGAGGCTGGGCCCATGGCCCAAGGACAGCCAGTGTGGCAGCAGGCCCCCTCCTCCCGGACTTCTTGTCGGGCCTCCATCTCGACTCCTCCCAGGCTTTCTTCGTAGGCTTCCCTTCGAGCCCTGCGATGGCAGCCCTCTTTTTTGACATGCTGAGGAGCTCGCTCATGGTGAACTTCATCCCTGCAAGATAAGAGAATCCAGTTAGTCCTCAGTTGTAGCCTAATTAACTTAGGAGAAAAGGAAGCCTGGCATTGAGCATTATCCTGAGTTTGGGCCTGGCTGACCCCAGTGTTGACGAGGTTCCACTCGAACAACAGGTCCCTAAGAGGTGGGACCTCAGAAGTAACAAATCGGTCGTACACTTCCTTGTCGGCCAGCTCGACTACAGAATGCTGGTTGGGGAAGCAGTCCGGGTTACTCCAGATCTAGTCCATCCCCTCAACCGAGGTGAACATGAACTTGCTCTTCCATCCCTTGATGGAGGAGGGCAGGTCAAGCTTGATGGCCTGCGGGTGGGGGGCCACGAACCACCAACCATTATCAACTGGGTGGTGCTTCAGGATGAACAAAACCCTGAAGAGAGAGAAAGAGCAACAATCCCGTGAAAGTGACAAAGGATAATAAAACAAAAGATGGTCCTGATGGCATTAGGAGTAGGTTAGGCCGGGACCAAGCAATAATTGCTTAAAAAAGAGACAAAGAATTGTGAAGAGGAAGACGAAGGCCCCTAAAGAAAAAGTCTTCGTATAGGGTGATCCAGCTCGGGCCACTAGAAGTGATCCATTCCTCCAGTCTAGGAATTGAGAGCCGGATGGAATCAAGGATCCCATACGCCCTCCAAATGCGAAGGAGATCATCACCAGTCATTACTGAAGCAATGCCGACGGGACTGGCCGACTCCCCGATGGGGGGAGAAGGAGGAGGGGGAGGAGCCACAGGGGGTCCAATGACAATCCCCATCCAACGGGGACCCTTGCGGATCACTACAGGGACATCCTCCTCCTCGCTATCCGAGGAAGGAGGCCTCGGTCGAGATGGCCCCATCTCACCAGAAAAATCTAGGCAACGGTGCCCTCCGCCGGAAGAACTCATGAGGAGTAGGAGGAAAGAAGACAAAGAAGAAGCAGAAGCCTAGAAACCTAATGGGAACTCTCCTTCAGCACAGGCCGAGGGAGAGCAGTAGGAGAAGGAGAAGAAAGAAGAGGGGGAGGAGAAGTCTAACCTACTAGGACTTTAAATCCCTGACCAGAGTAATGGAGTTGAGGCAGAAAGAAGAAGCACTCTGCAGAAGAGACCTTGTCACCATCGCTCGAAAAATCCTTAAGGGGCAAGAAGACAAGTCCCTTTTAAAAAGCCTACAACCCCCATCGCCTCATACCGGTCGAAGGCATGTTCCCTTTCTTCTCCCTGGCCAACCAGGGCCTGCCATGTGCCAGGATCTGATGGAGCCGATGCTTCGATTCAGAGGTGATCGCTTTGTTCCAGGCATAGCATTTATATACCCCTCTTTTGGAAAGGGTTGATGTAGTGTCACTTCGTTGGCACGGAAACACGATCTCCGGGGTGCCGGTGCTCGAGACATTAATGGTGCAAGAAGTATGTTCCTCCACATCAGCGTGATCATTACTCTCATCGCCTCGAGCACTACATCATTTTTCGGGCTCGGGAGTGAAGGGCATCTGATATGGCACAACTGCTGACGTAGAGCCTAATGTGGCACAACCGTTGATGTGGAGCCCATGCTGGCGACCGCACTGACAGAAAAGGCCATCTGGATGCGGTGACCAAATGAAGATCTGAGGGCGAGCCTTTGGTCGAGGTCAGCTCCTATCCAGGGTCGAGCTCCCGACCAAGGTCATGCTCATGCTTTCCAGGATCAAGCTCCCAAGATAGAGCTCCCCCCATCCTGCCAAAGGCAAGCCCCTGACTGAGGTCAACTTCCTCTAGGATCGAGCTCCCGGTCGAGGTCGTGCTCATGCTTTCCGGGATCGAGCTTTTGAGATAGAGCTCCCCCCATCCTGTCGAAGGCGAGCCCCTGACCGAGGTTAACTCCCATCCGGGGTCGAACTCCCAACCAAGGTCATGCTCATGCTTTCCACGGTTGAGCTCCCGAGATAGGGCTTCCCCCATCCTGCCGAGGGCGAGTCTCCGACCGATGTCAGCTCCCATTTGGGGTCAAGCTCCTGGCCGAGGTCATGCTCATGCTTTCTGGGGTTGAGCTCCTGAGATAGAGCTCCCCCCATCCTGCCTAGGGCAAGCCTCTAACTGAGGTCAGCTCCCATCCGGGGTCGAGCTCCCGGTCAAGGTCGTGCTTATGCTTTCCGGGGTTGAGCTCCCGAGATAGAGCTCCCCCCATCTTGCCGAGGGCGAGCCCCTAATCAAGGTCAGCTCCCACCCGAGGTCAAGCTCCCGGTCGAGGTTGTGCTCTTGCTTTCCGGGGTGGAGCACCCAAGATAAAGTTCCCCCCATCCAGCCAAGGCCGAAGTTCCCGTCCAAAGCAAAAGAAATAAAAGATTGATAGAGGTTCAAACCGTACCATGGAAGTTCCCAGCTATCTGCAACCTCCGAGAGGTGGCGCACACCCTACCAGAGATTCAAACTCTGCAAATGCACCATCCGCACTTCTGTGCAATGCATGCTCTACCAGGCTCCAGGCCCTATGACATGCCGCCACGTCCATGACCGTGCAACTGGAAGGCTCCAACCCTCGTAACACGAAACCTGTACCTCCTCTAGGAGGAGTATTGTTGCCTAGTGAAGATGTAACCCAAGACGGGAGGTGAATTAGGTTTTAAAAAAATTATTAGAACTATTTCAACAAGTATGTGCTAATTGCAATTAAGTACTTGTATTTTGTCAAAGTATTTGTGTGCTTAATGAAAATATGCAATGGAATTAACAAAGTAATGCAAGAGTAAATAAGCAATAAATAAGAGCAATCACAAATACAAGAATATATAGTGGTTCAATGCACTCCAAGGCACCTACATCCACTCCCCAAGTTCTCCTTGGAAATTTTACTGTAATCACCAAGATTACAGTCGATTAGTTTTCCGAGCTCACTAATCAAAACCCAACTTGTTTTTCCAGGCTCACAAGTCAAAACCCCTTGTTGGTTTTATAACTTAGGCTAACCAACAATCTCCGATGGTTTTACGAGCTCACCAACAACCTATGTTGGTTTTAAGGATCACCAACAACCTATGTTGGTTTTACATAAAGGCTAACCACAACCTTTTTGGTTTTCCAAGGCTCACAAAAAACCTCTTTGGTTTTCCAAGGCTCACCAAAAACCTTAATAAACAAAGTAAGCACAATATGAAAAGAACACAATAAAATCTTTCTTGAACAAAGCAAATATCTTTTTGAAGCTCTTGATTGTTGATGAAGAACTTATCTTCAAGATGTTGAAGCCTTTGAATGTTGATGAAGATGTGGACTTGGAAGCTTTCTCTCAATCTTGGAAGCTTGAAGGCTTGAACCACTCAAAACAATGAATTCTTAAGTGTATTCAATAAAACTCTCCAAATGATTGCTTCCCCATTTGATTTTTAGTGTTTATATAGCTCTCTAAATCATAGATGATCGTTTATGACCGTTGGGGATGAAAAACTAGCCATTTGAAGCAAGTTAGAACTAATTATGCACTTCTGAAAAACTAGCCATTATACTAAGTGTCGACACTTAAATTTTCTAAATTTTTTTCATGAGTCGACCTCTTGAGTCGACACTTCCTATGAGTCAACCTCTTGAGTCGACACTTAGGTCAGCTCAAGCAAAAATTCTGGTTTGACACAATTCTATATTTTTCTTGTTCTCAGGCCTTAAGTCGATACTTGAACTTCTTCATGAGTCGACACTTGCTTGTGCTAGTGCTGAAACTTGCTGAAACTTCTCCAAAATTGATTTTTAGCCTATTCCAGTTCTTCCATATCATTTCAAAGTTCATATACTTGATTTTTCATTAATTTAAGGCCTTTCTTCAACTGAAAACATGGATTTCTTCATTCAATATGGATGAGTGCTAAGATCTGATAAATATACTTAAAAATATAATTAGTATTCATATATACTTAAATATTTTGTCAATCATCAAAATCAAGATCAGAGTCAACAATCTCTCCCTTTTTGATGATGACAAAACCTTTAAGTATATGAACAGGGTAAGCTTAAAAAAATTAACAATAAGATAAACATGTAAGCTCAAAATCAATAAATATCAAGCTCCTTCTCAAAATATAATTTCAAAAATATTTTCAAAAATCATTCAAAATTTTTAGACATTCTCTCCCTTGCTAATTCTTCCCTTAAGATTATAATGTTTTGCTTCTTCTCCCCCTTTTGCACTTTTTTTCATTTCTCATATAATTTTTCATGTTTATCATATCTTTCCATTTTTCATACTTAACATATTTCTTCCCCTTTTTGTCATCATAAAAAAGGATAAAAGGCAATACAAAATAGAAATGAAGGTGGAAAGAATAGCAAGTGGATCATCAAAACCAATACATTAAATCAATTAAATATGATAATAATTGAACATGATACCACAATAATGATATGCACATGCAAAAAATAATTCAATGTATATTAGCTCTAATATGCATAACTGATAGCAAGACAACAATCCATTCACCTCACGTGTTCATAAGATAAGGCTATAGTGGTACCCCAACACGTCATAAGAGACCCCAATGAATGGGAAGAGAAGGTCTTTAAACCCTACTTAGTTTCTATGACTGGACGGTCATGGTGACTAACCCAATCCAAAGCAGTTACTAGGAGCTCTTCTCTCTCTTTTTTTAAGATTCTTAATGAAATAAATCTTGATACCAACTAAATGTAACTCCCCTCAAAGGATTAGATTTGAAAACAAGGAAAATGAGTAATAGAGCAATATAAGTATGATATCATTGAAAGCATCATACATGTATATAATGACAACAAATATTTCGATGCTCCCCCTAAATATTATTTCTTCTTAAAAATATGCATTCATTTGAGGAATAAAACATGAAAGCACAACCATCAAGATTTGAAATTTTCAAGATATACATGATTTTCAAAATACAAAGGATTGATCATTTAAAAATTTTTAGCAAGATTTCAAATTCATTTAAAATGATTTGATATCCATACAAATGCTAGAAATAACTTAATAGCAAGTCTAGATACTGAGGTAAGGATTTATCAATGTGCATACCTTCTTCTTAAATGCAACCCTTAACTACTAGTTTTATACTTGTTCCAAATCATTTCTAGTTTAAACATAGATACAAAATAGAATACATTTCATAAAAACCATATAATTCGAAATGATTTTGATTATCCATACGAAAGTTAGAAGTAATCTAGTATCAAGTTTAGTTACTGGAGCAAGAATTTATCAATATACATATCTTCTTCTTAAATATAATCCTTAACTACCAGTTCTAGTCTTGATCCAAATCATTTCTAACTTAAGCATAGATACCAAAAAATGTATACATTTCATGAAAACATATAAATCATAATATTTCACTTGAAATAGTTTAAAACTATATTAATCAAAATTAAGTGAAAGTCTAATAATCACAAGTTTAATCATGAAAGCATGAAATTCATCAACATCAAAAAATTCATGATCACAACAAATGACTATTAGTCTAAACTTACTTCTACTTAATCAATTGAAACAATTTTCAAAGCAATATGCAACTTTAAAAATATTTTTCATGAAGTAATTTAAGATGCATTAATCAAAATCAAGTGAAGGTCTTATAATTACAAGTTTAATCATGATAGTATGAAATTCATCAATATCAAAAAGTTTATGATCATAACCAATGACTATAAGTCTAAACTTGATTCTAATTAATCATTTAAAATGATTTTCAAAATAATTAATACAACATTGATAACAAATATTCAACAACATTTTCAATTATGGAAGGAAATATTTAGAATTTATCAATATGTATAATCCTTCCTTTACCATTTAGTCCAAAATATAGCTTGTCCACTTCTTCATGTTGTCTTGTACAACCACTATTCAATTATTTTCCTTTCTTTGGCCTGCAAGACATTCCTACAAAATACACTAAGTAGACAATTTTGATACCCAAACTTTCTTGGATCCTTTAGGGTTAGTAAATATGGTTCCTTTTGGAACCCAAACTTTTCTTAATCTATAAGGATATGCATTAAATCCAAATTTTTCATAATTAAAGCATGCAATAAATTCTTATTTTTCAACTCAAAATTTTTCTTAGCAACATTTTTTTCTAAAATTTCTTTTTCTTTAGAAAGATTATTCTTATCATTTTCTAAAACATCAATCTTTATATTTAAATTATCATTTTTATTGGCAAGATTGGTGTTCTCAAGAGAAAAAGAATCTACATGTCTTTTTAATTTCTTGTGCTCAAATTTTAGCAATTTGTATTCATGCACAAGATCATTGAATGCATCATGTAATTCATCAAAAATAAAATCATATTTATTTTTAGCACATACCTCTTCCTCATTTGTCATGAAGCAAAGATGGGCAACTTCTTGTTCTTCCTCCAAACTAGAATCTTCACTATCGCTCCAAGTTGTCATCATTGCCTTGATTTTCTTCTTAGCCTTGAGGGCTATTATCTTCTTCTTCTCTTGATCAGCAACCACTTCCTTTTGCCATAAGTTCAACTCATTGGTCATGAGTGAACCGATGAGCTCCTCTGAAGGTAGGGTTTCAATATCTTTGGCTTCTTGGATCGTCGTTACCTTTGGATCTCATGATGTTGGCAAAGACCTAAGAATCTTATTAACCAAATCAGCATTAGTATAAACTTTGCCAAGACTTTTCAATTCATTAATAATATTCATAAATCTTCCATACATATCAGATATAGATTCATAGTGCAGCATTTTAAACATTTTAAAAGAATGTACAAGCAAATTAATTTTAATATTCTTCGCTTGAGGAGTACCCTCATGAATAACCTCAAGTATATCCCATATTTTATTTATCGATGTGCATGTAGATATCCTATTGAATTTATTAAAGTTCAATGCATAATAAAGCAAGTTCATTGCTTTAGCATTAATTTCAGATTGCCTAATATCATATTCATTCAAATCCTCTTCGAGTTTTGGAATGAGAATGCCATTAACCAAAATAGAAGAAATATGATGACCATTAACAATCATTTTTCAAAGATAATAATTTATAGATTGAATATAAATATGCATGCGTGTTTTCCAATATGTATAATTTGTGCTATTAAAAAATGGTGGTCTAACACTAATACCTACATGGGTTACCATGATTTTTTTAACTCAAAATCGTTGGATTCTTTGCAAAGCACCAAGTTTAGATACCAACGATTTTGGGTTTTGGGCTCTGATACCAATTGTTGCCCAGTGATGATGCAACCCAAGAGGGGGGGTGAATTGGGTTTTAAAAAAATTATTAGAACTATTTCAACAAGTATGTGCTAATTGCAATTAAGTACTTATATTTTGCCAAAGTATTTGTGTGCTTAATAAAAATATGCAACGGAATTAACAAAGTAAATGCAAGAGAAAATAAGCAATAAATAAAAAGCAATCACAAATACAAGAATATATAGTGGTTCGGTGCACTCCAAGGCACCTACATCCACTCCCCAAGTTCTCCTTGAGAATTTCACTATAATCACCAAGATTACAGTCGATTAGTTTTCCGGGCTCACTAATCAAAACCCAACTTATTTTCTCAGGCTCACAAGTCAAAATCCCTTGTTGGTTTTATAACTTAGGCTAACCAATAACCTCCGATGGTTTTACTGTCTCACCAACAACCTATATTCGTTTTACGGGATCATGAACAACTTATGTTGGTTTTACACAAAGACTAACCAATAACCTCTTTGATTTTTCAAGGCTCACCAAAAATCTTAATAAACAAAGTAAGCACAATATGAAAAGAACATAATAAAAGCTTTCTTAAACAAAGCAAATATCTCTTTGAAGCCCTTGATTGTTGATGATATCTTCAAAATGTTTAAACCTTTGAATGTTGATGAAGATGTGGACTTGGAAGCTTTCTCTCAATCTTGGAAGCTTGAAGGCTTGGACCACTCAAAATATTGAATCCTTAAGTGTATTCAATAAAACTCTCCAAAGGATTGCTTCCCCATTTGATTTTTGATGTTTATATAGCTCTCCAAATCATAGATGACCATTTATGACCGTTAGGGATGAAAAACTAGCCGTTTGAAGCAAGTTGGAATCAATTTTGCACTTCTGAAAAACTAGTCATTACACCAAGTGTCGACACTTGAATTTCCTGAATTTTTTTCATGAGTCGACCTCTTGAGTCGACACTTCCCATGAGTCGATACTTAGGTCAGCTCAAGGCAAAAATTCTGGTTTGACACAGTTCTGTATTTTTCTTGTTCTCAGGCCTTGAGTCGACACTTGAACGTCTTCATGAGTCGACACTTGCTTGTACCAATCTGAAACTTCTCCAAAATTGATTTTTAGCATATTCAAGTTCTTCCATATCATTCCAAAGTCCATATACTTGATTTTTCATTAATTTAAGGACTTTCTTCAACTGAAAACATGGATTTTTTCATTCAATATGGATGAGTACTAAGATATGATAAACATACTTAAAAATATAATTAGTACTTATATATACTTAAACATTTTGTCAATCATCAAAATCAAGATCAGAGTCAACAAGTATTCCATTAAGGCCTCAGGCCTTACGACACTCCGACGGTCCCTCCTAGATAGAAATGCCCCACTATGGCTCGGGACTAAGTGGCTTGGCACCCGCCCCTTCCACGAAAAACTGCACCACCAGATAGACAAGATATGTACTATGTCGGCGAACATCCCCAATAGAAGGATCTCCTTTCGAGGACCGGTCTGGCAAGGAGGAGGCCACGGACAAAGGAAATCCCTCTCGAAAGGGATACCAAGAAAGAGACATCTCAATGAAGCCCCAGACTTGGTCTAGGCCATTCTTCTCATATAAAATAGAAAAAAAGATCCCCGGGAGGGGGAAGGAGAGAGGCAACTGGTAAGACTCAGAGAGCAAACGGGCAAGAAACCAGCTAAGAAAACCTCCTAGCTCTCTGACCTCCACTCGACCCTGTCTTTTCATCTCTCAAGTCTTATTTTTCACCCTCTACGCGGAGAGACCCCAAGCTCTCCGTTACAGAGGCTCTATTCCCCTTGATCATCCCAACTAACTTGATCGTCGGAGTGTCCCCATCGGAATCCCCGGTTCCGGTCTCCTCTCTTTTGCAGGTCACGCCGATTCTAGAGCTGATCGGGAAAGAGGACCAAGCGCCCATCAGGAGGCCGACGAGTTCGCAACATGTCAGAGCTACAGGTCACGACGATTTAGACGGTAACATCATATATATATATAAGGACCTAGGGTAAAATAGGTACTCGGATGTTCATACACGCTCTTACTTTCATATTCACCGGATCACTACAAGTTTTCATGTTTTCAGGTCACTAACTTGAGCATCGAAAAGTTTGCATCAGTAATCCCGGTTCAGGGACCTTTTGCAGGTTATCATGAAGGGAGCAACCCTAGAAAACTCTCAGCCCTTACCAGAGAAGATCGGTGTGTTCTTGCTCCATCGCCAGAGTTCGATGACAGGTGAATGGCAATAATATTCATACTCGATTTATATAAATGTTCTATCCTATCAAAACATAAATAAATAAATCAACTTGTTTGTCTCTTGCTCATAGTGTAGATGCTAGGTTGCTCTAACAAGTAGAATGTTACTATCAAGGCGGTAGCTCAGTTGGTTGGGATCTTGCCTCACAGGTCACGGATTCGAGGCATGACTCTGCAGAAGACTCGATTAAATTTAGAAGTTATCCCTTGAGGCCCGTAACGATTGGGTGAGTAAGAGACCAGGGTTATTCTTCTTCTCCGTTCTGACCAGCTGGTATCTTGGTGGTGTCAGGTTGATGTACTCATCCTTAAACGGGGAAAGAATGTAAAAATCTTGTATCTTGAATCGAACATTTCCGAGTGGAATGAGGACCTGCAGGGTTAGCTACACCGAATTTATCACCTTGTTCCTTCTTCTTATAAAAACAAACAAACAAAACAGGTGGAAGTTTTTCTTAACAGATTGCAATAAAGAAGCGAGCGTTCCAATCCAGCCGATTGAGCCATGTGCCCACTCTACTCATTCCCTCAAAAGATCGGATCCAATCGTGTCGCATGCATGACCATATACCATGGATTGTCTCTATTCATATTTTTCTTCTCCTCTTATTTCTTTTTCTAAATTTGACCAGTGACCTGTGCTTTTACTGGAAATAGCAAAGTCATTTTCATCAAGACATCAACCTTATATTAATTAGTATTTGATAATCATCAATTTTAACCAACTTGAGCAAATGGATGCAAACTAGTATGGTGACCAGTGAGTAAAGTCTATATTTGATAATTATCAATTTTAACCAACTTGAGCAAATGGATGCAAACGAGTATAGTGACTCGTGAGTAAAGTCTTTGGGGGTTGGTATCAACGACATGGACTTGAGACCCGTCTTTATTTGGACTTTGGCCAAGATTTCTTTCCCTTTGGTTCACAATGGAAGCAACATGAAGAATATGTAGTTGTCAACTTTTATTTGATGCACAAAACAAAAAATATCTGAGTCGTACAAGAACATGTGTTTGCTTGCCTTCCATATTTTTTTAAAAAAAAATGAGCTTCACCGCTAAGGCGGCAGCCTGTTTGATAAAGATCTTGTCTCATTATCAACCAGTTGCTGATTTGATGAAGGATCCTTACGATGACTCAATTAAATCCATGATTTATCCTAAGATCCACGATCGTTGGTATGAGTGAAAGATCAGGATCTTTTCCTTTATCTCCGTTCTACTAGCTAATGTCTTAGTGGGGTTAGGTTGATATACTCATCTTTAGATGAGGAAAGCTTACACAAATCCAAACAGCTTGTATCCAACATTACCTGACGAGTTGGGGACCTGCGGGATAATCATAGTGGGATTTATCCCCCTATCCTTGTCTTTTTAAAAAACTAAAGTTACATAAAAACCATCTTTTCTGGTTACCTATTATATTAAAACTGATAAATATTCAAAGCATAAATAGCAATTCTGTACATCAATCAGTGAGGGCTGTTTGGTTCTCAAGTTTTACTGGAACATTTTCACACACAAAACATAAAAATAGTCATATAAAAATATGTTTGCTTGCCATTTTGGGCCGAATTAATTGTCCTTGGATGACAGTGGTTGCATGGAAAGACTCAAAAGAATGGGAATTAAGTGAGGACATCTGTGGTATTGAAGGAGCTAAGAATTGCATTATGCTGATCTATTAGCAATGCAGGAAAACATGTTTCTGCTGGGTTTTGTTATCATAGTTTCTAGCTACCAGGGATTGACAACCAGTTGAAGCTGAATTGGTTCCTTTTACAAGACAACATCTTGATTGATTCCCTTTATAACGGAACGTATGACATGGATACACTATCCGCATTCAAACAAGCCCTTATCATAATACTCATAAATGTTCATTAATATTGCAGTCCTTCAAAGCTTAACGAGTCATAGATAAAGATAAAAAACCCAATCTTCTGTGGCTATCATTAGATTCATAGAATGTGGTGAATGCATCCCAAAGCAACAGCTAAGGATTACTCTTTCGGAGGGTTGCATACCAAGCATAAGGTTTTGCTTCTAAAGATCCTGGAATGAAATGGATTATTATATAAAGACGAGACAAATAAAATTTAACAAAAGAAAAACTGAATGATATTATGGTAAATTAACAATGACATAAGTTTAAGAGCCATGATAAAAGAATAATTCAATGACACAGTGGTGAATTGGTGACAAGATCAGTTAAAGTTCTTCCATCCAATTCTTCAGTCTGAGCTGCCAGCATGTGGTAGGTAGGAATTTTACTTACTGATCATTAGCCAGTTGTCAGAGCACTACAATTTACAAGAAGAAACTATGCTACAACATTTACTCTCAACTCAGCCTTAAAAATCCTGTCCTAAAATAAAACTGGACACAGTCATGCAATAATGAATGTTTATCTACATAAATAAACATAAAGAACAAACGTTATTTCTTTGTTCGAGGTCAATGAAATCTTTTTACAATTGGTTGTTAAATCCTTGATCCCAATTTTGTTGTGTGTCTTCTTTCACCTCCCTTAACCTTCAACCTATATCCAGGAAGCCCTTGCCGGGGCTGTCAAGAATGGAATGTGTTCAATTCTTTTCTTGTCATTTTGATACCAGTCTTCCTTCACCCCTTCTCTGGCCCTCAACCTGTACCCAGGCCCTTCTTATGGCGAGCTGTTAACTGTCATCACTGCTCATATAAGAACTCAAATTTTCAAAACATCAAACAAATATTGAAAGCATATTTAAGTTTCATCATACTACGATGTTGCTTCTCTTTCTTAAAAGATTGGTCCTCTTTAATTGCACTTCAGTAACGATCACAAATGCTGATGAACTCGATCACCTGACAATCTGGCTTCCTCGTGAACAAGCAGCACATTGTGGCTTGTGCCTTTGGATATGTTAACTCTATAAACTTATATGTTGATACCCAAGACGAGTGATCTCTTACCATTCATGTGAGATGAGAATGCTTCCTCACATCATCGAAAAGGGAAAAATATGGAGTTGTATATCTGAAGAATGCTAACAAACTCAGTTCACCACTTAAATTCACCAGTAGTCCCCACAAGAACATGAACCCCAACTGAAATGATGAAACCGGACTGCATCTCTAAGGACAATCTCTCTCCTTTCACTTTCTGATATTAACTTCAGTGTAGTGTGGCAATCCTCACAAACCCTTTGGTTCTTCATTACTCGTATTGGAAAAGAATCCGGCAAACAATACATCCCCAATGCCACAGCCAACAACTCACCATGGCTATTCATTAGACTATCTTTCCACTTCTCACTTTTATACTCTAGCTCCAAAATCTTAACACCAGCATGCCTTAACCTCTGTTTTATATTGAACAACATTACTTCTAATTTTGCATAAATTGCATTTCTTTCAGGGTGGGAGTTATTGCTGGCCACAAAAGAATGAACTGATGATCCAATCTCGATCCAACTCATGCCAATTTCCTTATTCACCCCTCTTTCTCTCATCAAACCTCTTGTTCTCATCGCCAAAGAAACTTTCCCAGCATCTAGGTACATGTTGTATAGAAGCATATATGATTTAGCGGAAAAGGGCTCCAGAACCATTAACCTTTCTCCTACATGTATACCTCTTTCAATGTCCCCATGGAATTGACAAGCACGCAACAGGGTATGCCAAATAATTGGGTCATTATCGAAGCCAGAGCTTGAGATTAAGTTCTCTGCATGGACCAGCCTCCCAGCTCGACCAAGGAGGTCAACCAAGCATGCCAAGTGCTTCACATTTGGAGCTAAGCCGTACTCTGTCCTCATGCTTTCAAAATACCTGCAGATAAAGAGAAAGATTAGAAATGTTTCTGAAGACCACATGCTAACTGCTCATCTCACTGGTGTAACCTTGACTGATACTCTGTATGCTGCAACTCGGGGATCACTGGCTATACCAAAAACTATGTAAGAGAAATCTCCAACAAAAATTTCGCAATATGTTCATCCAAGAAATACTTCAACTTATTAAATTACTTCGGCATCATCTCTTCTTTTACCTACGTAGTTTTCTAAGATCAACACTCTTTTTTCATCCAGGCTTTGGACCAGCACTGGCAGTGTTACTTTGAGTCTCACCATATCACAAAAGTTATGGCATTGCTATAGTGATTTTTTACTTTCTTGTCACTTAATGAATCAAAACCTCAAGCAACAAGGCTTCTCTTATCTGTATGGGTTTGGGTTTATGGATAGACATATTATGCATCAAGCTCAGAGAGCATGTTACAGCCATTACTCATCTGGACATCAACCCTCCAGCAAGTTGATACTGACAGAAGGGCCAAGGCAACATGAAATAGGAGATTGTCCTACCATGCAATATCCGACTAGACCAGCTAGTGGGTAGAGAGCCTATGTTACTGGTTACGTAATTTAAAACTATGCTAATTCTACCATGAAGCTACTATTGGAGTTTATCTTAGGCTAGACAAAGAGTTAAGAATATAAGGTTTGATATGAGGGATTGCACTCATTTTTGAGTTATACTGTCTTTTGTTGTCTTTCTGAATTAGCTTGACTGGTTAAGAGGGAAAAGAAATGTTTACTGAATTCCTTACTGGAACGCGTCCCTTATTTTTCTCATCTCTTTTCACCTTGATTACATCATAAAGTTTTGAAGGAATTTAAATCCAACATATTCCTTAACAATCTTAATGATAAACATTAACGCACGAGCATTATTGCTGGTACTACATAGGTTTCATGAATCAAGCTATGATCTAGCAAAGTTTGAGGATATTTTACAACTGGCTCTCAGAACAACAACTTCCTACAAAATCGTGACAAATTCTTAACTTTGGAACTTTGGGCAATTAGGTCACCTAGCATTAAAACTAGGAAAAGGATCTGTAATAGGAAGACCAACCAACTGGTTAGCATGACCTATAAAATTTCAAAGTTCAGAAACTTATCATAAAGAGGAATTAATACCTGAATCCTTCATCCACCAGTCCACCATGGCTACAAGCAGTAAGAACAGCAAGGAAGGTGACGTCATTTGGTGTGACCATGCATTCCATCATTTTCTCAAAGAGCCTTATAGCATCGGTTGGACAACCAAGTAAGGCATGGCTTGAGATGATTGTAGACCAAGACACAACATCAAGGCTTCCAGTGTTCTGAAATGTCCTAATGGCAGCATTGATATCTCCCAACTCAGAATACATGTTAATCTGTGAATTAGCACAAACAGTGAACCGATCAAGTCCAGCTTTCATGGTGAAACACTGTATCTGCTCACAAATCCTCAAAATACCCAAATTTGAGCAAGCACTCATGACAGTTGATATAGTGAACTGATCAGGCTTTATTCCAACACCCAGCAATTCATTAAACAAACTGAATGCCCATTCAAAATGCTCATTCAGAACACATGCTAAGATCATGGATGTCCAAGTAAAAATATCTTGCTTAGGAGTAGCATGAAAACATCTGAAGCTATCTCCAATCTGACCCATGTTTGCATACATGGTGATCAATGCACTTCCAAAGAACTCATCATCCTGAAGATCATTTGTAATGATTAGTGCATGGACTTGCTTCCCACATTTGAATGCTTTAATTAAGTTACAAGCTTCAAGCACACTCTTGAACGTAAACTTTGAGGGTCTCATTCGTCTCCTTAGCATTTCAGAGAATAGTCTTAAAGCATCAAATCTGACTGCATTGCATTGTTTGGTGCCCAATCGAGAGAATCCAGCAATCAAGGCATTGAATACCACCACACTCGTATTTGATATATATTCAAAGACCTTAACTGCTTCTTCCAATCCACCATTCTTCGCATACATGCCAAGCATTGCACTACCCACAAAAATATCCAAGTCTAATCCAACTTTAACTACACACCCATGTAACATCTTTCGAACTTCCTCGGAATCATTAAAACCAGAGCAAGCCTTGACAATACTTCCAAGAGCAAGGCTATTCAGCCTCACTCCTGACCGATGCATCCAAACAAGAATATTCGTGGCCACCTCCGGCCATTGGACCCAGACATAAGCAGATAGCAATGAATTCCATGAAACCTCATCTAATTCCTCTGCATGATCAAACACCAACCTCACATCATCTATTCTACCACACCTCGAGTACATGTCAATGAGCGAATTGGTCAAGAATGGGCGATGAGCCAACCCGCTCACCACCACTAACCCATGAACTATCCTCCCCTTCTTGACATCCCCGTGATCACCACAAGCACTGAGGGCACTTGCATAACTGAATCGGCCAAGGTTGATTTTCACTTTTCTCCCCTTAGCAAACTCATCCAAGGCTTTATGGTCATACGCAACTTCAGAATATCCCGCCATGAGCAAATTCCATGAACCGACGTCTCTAACGGGCATTTTATCGAACGATTGGTTAGCGGTGGAGAGATCACCACACTTGCAATACAAATTACGGAGCTTATTCGGCAAGATTAGGCCGGGCCTGTAGGAAGTTCTTATCATGTGAGAGTAAACAGGCCTTCCTCGGATCAAAGACTGGGTTTTGGAGGAGACTTGGAGGAGGTCTTTATAGCATGAAGGCTCCAAGGAGAGACAACTTAAATTGTGGCTGTCGGGAGAAGGGAGAGAGGATCATTGGGTTTGAAAACTGAGGAGCGGCGGTCCAAGTCTTTGGGTGCTGGGAGGAAAATGACGCGCAATGAGTACCCGGACAGGCGCCCGGGAGAACATCGGTTGGTGTTTGGGTTTGAATCGGAATCAAATATAGTTTTAGATTACCGTTGTAATTTATAATAATAAAAAAAATGGAGACAAGGATTTGGGCTTAGGCTTTAGGTCCAGGTTAATCCGGATCCAACCAAGACTAAGCTGAATCTTTTACCCAGTATTTGTTCCATTACTTGGTGGATTTGGGTTGGGTTCGGGGCACATTTAGTGTCGGCTTCAAGTAAATTTAAGGTGCTAGATGGACTAAATTATGTTGGATTGTACCAAGACTATTTGGGTACGATAGAAATATAGTTTTAGATTACGGTAGTAATTTATAATAAAAAAATTGGAGGCAAGGGTTTGGGCTTAGGTTTAGCTCTAGGTTAATCCGGATCCAACCTAGACTAAGCTGAGTCTTTTATCCAGTATTTGTTCCATTACTTGGTGGATTTGGGTTGGGTCCGGGGCACATTTAGTGTCGGCTTCGAGTAAATTTAAGGTACTAGATGGACTAAATAAGTTGGGTTCTATTAAGACTATTTGGATACGAGAGAAATATAATCTCATCATTAATATCGTTAGAAGGGGCTCAACAAATAGGCTCGCTTTAGACATGTTGTCCAATATTATTTATAAGATTATTAATTTCTAAAATCAAAGCAATTCTTGATGTTATACCCGACTGGCTCACCATCGAACCGGACCGTCAACCCTACGGAGGTCCGACCGAGCTATCCTTCCAAAGTCCGACGGACACTCTCCCTCAGAAGTCCGACCCACTGAAGCTGAGATCCAAGTGACCGACTTCTGCTGGGTCTGGCCACGGCTCTCCTTCGGAGGACCGACTGGCCCTCCCGGCCGACATCCGACCGCTTCATTTCAGAAGCCCAAAGAACTCCAGAAGCCTCTTTCTGTTATAACAGAGTCCTGCCACGTCAGCACCACTGCTCCACTCGAAGTTGCCCTATCCGGGTGCCACGTGGCCACTCCAGATTCTCCTAGGGGCAAATCGGTCTTCCTCGGCCTCTCCCCTAACAGATTTTGGAATGTTCCGCGCCTATATAAGGTAACCGGGGACCTCGTTTTGAGCTAAGTACACTCTTCCCTCTCCATACGCCGCCTCTCTGATTCCTCCATTCTGTTGCCCTCAAGCTCCTGCTAACTTAAGCATCGGAGTATCCCCCACAGGAACACCACCGGCCCTTGGAGACTTTATACAGGTCGACCGAGAGAAGAGCGCTCCAGTACAGCCGTTCGAGCCCGGTCTAGGAGAAGTTGCAGCAACAGATTGGTGCTAGAGGAAGGGCGCGCACTACCCCTCTCTAAAACGAGGAATCCATCCACTCAGCCGTGCAATGGCTAAGGGAAGAGCTCAGAACACCTCTGCTAGAAGAGGTCCCTCCCTGTCCAGGTCCGAAGGACCTCCTAGGAAGAACGATGCCACTACCGCCGCTGTCGCCGAACCCACTGTCACTCTGGGACTGCAACAGTTCCAGATGCTTCTAAACTGCATCGAAACGCTCACTATCGCGGTTCAACACCTCTAGGAGGCGGTTGAAAATAGACAGGAACCTCCTGCCATATCTTCCACCCACCGCCAACATGCTGCTGAGGGAAGCCGATGACAAGAAGTCCCTCAGCCTTTCTCTCAAGTTGCTCTGGAGCCCCGAAGGTCCTTGGGAGCTCGTGCTGATGGCAAAAGGGCGAGGTCCGCCTCACCCTCCTTCGCCGAATCTATCTCTGCTGGTGCTCGGCACCTTGCTGAACTCCCGAGAGATTATACCAGCAAGATTTTGCGCATGGAGGAGCGCATCGCTGAGATAGTTGATCGGTAGAAAGTCGAAAGGGGGCAGGTGTACGACTCCCGCCCGCCTTTTTCCGACGAGATCTTAGAGGAGACGATCCACCGTCACTTCAAAATCTTCCAAGTGGACCCCTACGACGACACCACCAATCTGCTGGACCATCTGGGCACCTATAAGGCCCACATGATGGTATAGGGCGTCTCTGACTCCCTCCACTGCATCGCCTTCCCTGTCACCCTCAAGAAAGCCGCTCGGATGTGGTTCTCCGCCATTCGACCAGGTACAATCCACTCTTTCCCCCAACTTGAAAACATTTTTCTTTTCCATTTCAGGACCTGCAGTCGGCCTCCAAGGAACACCGACTGCCTCTTTCTCGTGCTGCAAAAGGAGGGGGAGACTCTCCGGGATTACATAATCCATTTCAACTCAACGGCCATGGAGATCCCGGACCTGAATGAAGACGTAGCTATGTCGGCCTTCAAGAGAGGTCTCTGCTTGTCCAGGCTCACATTCTCCATGGACAAGAAATTCCTGACTAGTTACCCGAACTACTAGCCAGGGCACAGAAATACGCCTTAGCAGAAGAACAAGCAATGAGCCAACGCCAGGCTGAAGGAAGGCTGGCTCCCAAGAAGCAGAGCGACAAGGCTCCTGAAGTCCGACCCCCCAACAATGATAATCGGTCGGTCCAACACCGAAGTCCGAAGCCGAAGGACTTCCCCAGGAGGTTTGAGAGTTATGCGCCCCTCTCCCTTCCGAGAGAGAAGATCCTCTTGGAGATTGAGAACAAGACCTTCCTGCAAAGGCCTCGTCCGATGAGGGGCCCCTCTGCATCCATAAACAGGGATAAATTCTGTCAATTCCATAGGGACCACGGACACAACACCGAAGAGTACCTATAGCTGAAGGACGCCATTGAAGACCTTATCCGGAGAGGGTACTTGTATAAATACATCCGACCCTGTCGGGATCGGGTCGAAGCGTCGACTGCCAAAAACCCTCCGGAGGAGGCGGAGCTTCCCAACCAGCGCCCAACCAGTGGGGATGTTGGCATGCTGCATCGACGGTCCGACTGGAGATATGAAGATGACCCAGACATTGTCAAGAGGTCAAGGAGTTCCAATGCAATCACCTTCTCTGACGAAGACCTCCCAGAATCCCATATTTTTAAAAAATGATCCTGTAGTCGTGTCGGCAGTGATTGCCAACTACGATGTAAAAAGGATACTTATAGATAATGGAAGCTCCACAGAGGTATTATTGTATGATGCTTTTGTAAGAATGAACCTGTCTAGTCAATGCTGCAAGAATCTTCCATACCGCTGACGGGCTTCGGAAAAAACTCTATCAGAGTGGAGGGGGAGATAACCCTTCCCGTGACAATCGGGACGGAGCCCTTTCAAAAAACTCTCCCCATCAACTTTGTGGTCGTACGTACGACCTCGACTTACAACGTCATTTTAGGCCAGTCGGCCCTCAACAAGTTTCGGGCCAGTGTATCAACTTATCATTTATTGGCGAAGTTTTCGACCGGGAACGGGGTCGGAGATATGCGGGGAGATCGTAGGATGGCCAGACAGTGCCTAACTATTTTAGACCGATAATCACATGGCCATCCTACCTAGAGCAGCTTGATCCAAGGGCCGAAGCCAACGGCCATGGTCAGTCAGATGAAAGAATCCTATTTATTCCCCTTCAAGAGGACGACCCTACCAAAGTCCTTCAAATTGGAAGCACCCTCAACGAAGATGTTAAGTTGGAGCTGATTGACTTCTTGAGGAGTAACGCCGACGTCTTTGCTTGGTCAGTGTCGAACATGCCGGGAATTCCATTGGATGTCATCACTCACCAACTCAAGGTGGATCCGACCTGCAGGCCCGTCCGGCAGAAAAAGAGGAGCTTCGCTGTCGAAAGGCAGAGGGCTATTGATGAAGAAGTAAAGAAGCTCTCTGATGCTAGCTTCATCAGGGAAGCCCATTATCCTGAATGGCTAGCAAATGTGGTGATGGTGAAGAAGGAAAATGGAAAGTGGAGGATCTGTGTAGACTACACCGACCTCAACAAGGCTTGTCCGAAGGACAACTTTCCCTTATCGAAGATTGATCAGCTGGTGGACGCCACGGCCGGCCATCAGCATCTAAGTTTCATGGATGCCTTCTCCGGCTACAACCAAATCAGGATGCACCTGGAGGATGAGGAGAAGATCGCCTTTGTCATCGACAAAGGCTTGTACTGTTACAAGATGATGCCTTTCGGTCTGAAGAATACCGGTGCCACCTTTCAAAGGCTGATCAACAGGGTCTTCGAAGGGCAGCTCAGAAAAAATATGGAGGCATATGTAGACGATATAATAGTCAAAAGCCTCCACGGAGCCGACCACATCAAAGACTTGCAGGAATTCTTTGACACACTGAGACGCTATCAGATGAAGCTGAATCTTGCCAAGTGTACCTTTGGAGTGACTTCCAGTAAGTTCCTCGGCTTCCTGATCACTCAGAGAGGAACTGAAGTTAACCCCGACAAGATCAAAGCTATTATTGATATGGGACATCCAACCAATAAGAAGTAGGTGCAAGAGCTAACTGGCCGGATAGCTTCTCTCAGTCGTTTCATCTCCTGGTCAGCTGAGAAGTCCTTGCTATTTTTCAAGATGTTGCATCGATCGGACCGCTTTCACTGGATCAACAAGTGTCGATCAGCCTTCGAAGCCCTGAAGGATTATTTGAAGAACCCTCCATTGTTGGCCAAGCCAATGGAGGGGGAGCCTTTGTATCTCTACCTGTCGACGTCGGACGAGGTAGTCAGCTCCATCCTCGTTCAAGTGGGAGAAGATGGTCAACAAAAACCTGTATACTACATTAGTAAGGTTCTCCATAATGCCGAAATAAGGTACCCTAAAATGCAGAAGCTAGTCTATTCATTGGTCATAGTGGCCAAAAGACTCTGACCCTACTTCCAGGTGCATCCGGTCGTCATGCTAATCGATCAACTCCTTAAGGCGATCCTTCGGAGCCCGGACACCTCCGATTGGCTCGCAAAGTGGGCCATCAAACTTGGCGAGTTCAACATTTTTTTCAATCCCGATAGGTTTTGAAATCCCAGGTAATTGCTGACTTCATTGCAGAGTGTACCTGGAAGCAAGGAGCACCCTCTCAAATGGCCGAAGCACCTAAAGCCGATGCCATCGACGAAGCCGAGCCCGCTTGGACCCTTCATGTGGACGGAGCGTCCAACCTTGCTGGCTGCAGGGCCGGCCTGATCCTGGCCGACCCCAAGGGTGAAAGGTTAGAGTATGCTCTATATTTTTCATTTCAAATGTCAAATAATCAGGCGGAGTATGAATTCCTCTTTGCAGGACTTAGAATTGCCCATGAACTGGGCATTGGCCGAATCAGAGCCTTCTCCGACTCTTAGTTCGTGGTGAATCAAGTGAAGGGCAAATTCGAAGCAAGAGAGCCGGCCCTGGCCAAGTACTTGAACAAGGTACAAAGCCTCGTATCTCGATTTAAATTCTTCGATATCCTCCATATACTTCGATTGCGGAACTCCCGGGCAGACGCTTTGTCATGACTGGCTACGGCCGTCACCATACCTCCGACCAAACTTTTGTGAAGTACTTGCAGCATCCGACTATCGCTGAAGAGCCGACTGAGGTCCACCAAGTTGAATAGGAAACTTCTTGGATGGACCCAATTCTCACATTCCTAGTCAAGGGGACTCTCCTGGAAGATCCGACCGAAGCCAAGCGTATATGCTGGATGGCTTCTAAGTACGTCATCCTCGACGGCATCCTCTACAAGCGGTCATTCTTGCAGCCGCTGCTGAAGTGCTTGGGACCAACTGATACGGACTATGCACTCAGGGAAGTATAAGAAGGCATCTGCGGTGACCACCTCGGAGGAAGATCCCTAGCCTACAAGATAATCCAACAAGGATACTATTGGCCTACCATCCAGAAAAACGTATCGGACTTTGTCCAAAGGTGCGATGCGTGCTAAAGGTACTCCAATATTCAAAGAAGGCCAGCCAGCCAGCTGACTCTGCTCACTGCACCTTGGCCGTTCACACGATAGGGGATGGACATCCTGGGACCCTTCCCTCCGGCATCCGGCCAGCGAAAATTCTTTTTTGTAGCAATTGATTACTTCACTAAGTGGGTGGAGGCCGAATCGCTGGTGCAGATCACAGAGGCCAAGGTGGAGAACTTTGTCTAGAACTGCATCATCTTTCGATTTGGCATTCTTCAAACAATCATCACTGACAACGAAAGGCAGTTCGACAACCCCAAATTCCGGGACTTCTGCCAGCAATATCATATCTTTTATTAGCTCACTTCAGTCGACCATCCTCGGTCCAACGATGATGCCGAAGTCACCAATCAAACAATCCTGCATAGACTGAAAACTCGGTTGAATAAAGCCAAAGGTCTTTGGACGGATGAACTCCATTCAATGCTCTGGGCTTATCAGACGATCGCCCGAACGGTGATCGGGGAGACTCCATTCAACCTAACTTACGGAAGTGAAGCAGTCATCCTCGTGGAAGTCTCTTTGCAATCCCTACAGATTGATCACTTCACGGAGCCAACCAACTCAGAGCAACAAAGGGCTGACCTAGATTTACTTGAAGAAACCAGGCTCCGAACAAGCTTGAAGATGGAGATGGCCAAGTATTACAACTCACGGGTCAAGGCGCGAATTTTCTGGATCGGAGATCTGGTCTTATGGAGGGTGGAGATTTCAAGACTGATCGAGCAAGGAAAACTTTCTCTCAATTGGGAAGGCCCTTATCGAGTCGTTGAAGTAATTCAAGCCGGACCTACCAACTCGAATATTTGGACGGACGGCCAATCGCTCATCCATGGAATGTAGACAACCTTCATAAGTATTATCAATAAAGTCTACAACTTCTTCTATGAAGTACATCCAAAAGTCCGACTCCGATCGGCAAAGGCTCTAGGGCAGCCCACATCCAAAAGTCCGACTCCGGTCAGCAAAGGCTTTAGGGTAGCCCATATCTAAAAGTTCGACTCCGGTCGATTAAGGCTCTAGGGCAACCCACATCCGAAAGTCCGACTCTGATCGGCAAAGGCTCTAGGACAGCCCACGTCCGAAAGTGTGACTCCGGTTGGCAAAGGCTCTAGGGCAACCCATATCTGAAAGTCCGACTCCGGTCAGCAAAGGCTCTAGGACAGCCCATATCCAAAAGTTCGACTCCGGTCGGCAAAGATTCTAGGGCATCCCACATCCGAAAGTCCGACTCCAGTCGGTAAAGGCTCTAGGGCAGCCCACTTCCGAAAGTCCGACTCCGGTTGGCAACATCTTTGGCTTCGGACGAGCCAACGAACCAGTACTTGAACAGAAAATCCCTAAGTACCTTGGTTCGGCCTAAGCTACTATTCGGCGCCCACCTCAACTATCTTTGGATTCGGACGAGCCGACAAATCAACACTTGGGAAGAAATTCCTAAGTGTCTTGGTTCGAGTTGAACTACTCTTTCATCTACTTCGGAAGGTCCGACAGTGCCATCTGATAAGCCGAAGGACCCATACTTAGAAATATTTCTAAGCTATTGATCTTACATTAGGCTACTATTCGCGCTACTATTCAGCTACTTACGGTCCTACCTAGTCGACAATACTTAGAAATATCTTCAAAGACAAAAGCTTCGGCCAATCCGACCGACCACATGCACACATGAAGACAAGGAGATATGACAAAAAGAAGATATTCTATTAATGTTCTTTACAAAAATGGGAGGTCGAACCTTTACAAGTGACCTAGGTCTAACCTGCCGAAGTTACATTGATGACTTTTGCTTCGGCTCTCACTGGCGCATTCGGGACTTCGGTCTCTGTTTCAGTCCCTTCTAGCATCGTCGGAGCACTCGCTGGAACGTCTGCCACGCCTGCATCAGCTTCGGTCTGAGCATCCGATCCGGCCTCCTCCGCACCGGCTTCAGTAGGGGGTTCGACCCCTCCGTCAGATGAGTCCCCATCTTCTTCGGCTTCTTCCTTGTCCACCCACTCTAGCAGTTGTAGAGATGAAAGGTCGAGCTCTAGGAAGGCAGCACTGACCTTCTCCAAGCAGTCCTCATGTCCGTGGTCAAAGCTGTATGAGCCGGCTTCGTTCATCTTAGTTTTGAAGTCATCGAATTTCTTGTACTTCTTTATGGCCGCTTCGGCCGCCGTCTTCATGACCTCTTGGGTCTTCTTCAGCAGCCCCTTGTATCTCTTGGCTTCAACCTGGTAGCTCCTAGAGCGCCTCTCGGACTCGCACAGGCGTGCATTTCCTTCGACCACCCGGTGGGCCAGGGACTTTACCCTTCGCCTTTTATTACTCAGCTTGGCGCCCAGGTCGTCCCGCTGAGCCAGCAACTCCACGATTTGATTTTTCTGAGCCTCTGCCTCGGCTCGCAGGGCAGAGTGCTCTCCTTCGGCCGCACGCAGAATGGACAACTCCGCCCTAGCATCTGTCAGTGCCACTTCTGCGGCATCTCTCACTGCTTCGGCTATCTCGACCTTCTTGGCTGAGTGCTCCTTCAGATCCAGTAGCGCACGTAGGTCGTCGTCCATCAATAGCATATCCTGAAGCAGCTGCAAGTGATAACACAATTAGTGTCTTGTGGATCGAAGCTAAGAGATCGGATGCAGACAACTTACCCCCATCATATGGTGAAAGGAGCTCCTCGCTGCCTCGTTCACCAACCGCCGACCCGACTTGTTGCAGTCGATGCCCTCAACGGCCCTCATGGCAAGCTCCTGACCCGCTCGGCATCATAAATGGCGTGCTCTATATGATGCACATCGTCGCTGACATCGACGGCTCCCCTCTCGTCGGCCATCTTCTCTTCGGCCCCTGCCTCCCCTTCGGCATCCGGGGGAGTCTCTTCCATCAACTCGATGGGCGGAGTGATCGGAGCTGTTCCCTCGGAGGACGGTTGCGGTTGTTCTTCTCTCGCCCGGGCAGCCAACTACCCGATTAAGGATGAGCGCTCCACCGGCTTTACTACAAGCCTCTCCAATAGCGGCATATCGTCTTCAGACTCAATGGAGACGACGGCGACAGCCTTCTCCTCTGTCCGCCTCTTTGTCGGTCTCTCGGATGTCGGCTCCTCCGTCCGTTGTCTCTTAGGCTTTTGGATCACCGATTCTGTAGTCTTAATGGCCCTCCTCTGGGCCGCCAATGCTGAAACGATCGATTGGTCTGGCTTCATTTTACCGCCTACCAAAAGGTAAAGATGGGGCTAGCAAAAACAAAGCTGACACAGAGAAAGAAGGATTTCAGTACAGGTTTCTATCCTACCAGCTGTCGATGTTGGCTGATCCCAGCCCGATGAAGGCTATCCTCTTGGAGCAAAGGATGCACGAAAATCGGGTCATCGTCACTCAACTTATGGAAGTCGGCCTCGTCGGCCCTTAGTATCTTCCTCCCATCGATGGCCTTCAGCCTCGATTCCCTCCACGTCGGCTCGAAACCCTGTTGGATCGATGCCCCTAACCATTCTTACAAAAGGAACGTCCCTATTATAAGAGGCAGGTTTTATCTCTCTTAAACCAGCACAGCAACCGGGCACTCGAGTCGACCCCTCCGCCGACCCCCGCAAGAGCAACCCAGGGTACTCACCCTCGAGTCGGCTCGCTGGAGACGAGCACCGCAGCACCAACCAAGGGATGTCGATGTGGCACCAGACCCGACTTACCGATGGCACCCACACCCAGTGGGCCCAGACCCTACACTGGCCAAGCCATGAGGGTGCGAGCTGGCCCAGCCAACAATCCCCCCCCCAGCGAAACGATCGAGTTTTTCCCCCTGCGGAGACTCGAACCCGAGACCTCCGGCTCTGATACCAATTGTTGGATCGATGCCCCTAACCATTCTTACAAAAGGAACGTCCCTATTATAAGAGGCAGGTTTTATCTCTCTTAAACCAGCACAGCAACCGGGCACTCGAGTCGACCCCTCCGCCGACCCCCGCAAGAGCAACCCAGGGTACTCACCCTCGAGTCGGCTCGCTGGAGACGAGCACCGCAGCACCAACCAAGGGATGTCGATGTGGCACCAGACCCGACTTACCGATGGCACCCACACCCAGTGGGCCCAGACCCTACACTGGCCAAGCCATGAGGGTGCGAGCTGGCCCAGCCAACAAACCCCAAGGTTCTAAACTATTTACAAAGAAGAACTGGGACTTCTAGCCGTGGATGACCGATGGAAGCCCCCCTAATATCTTCCGGTTTGGGCGGGGACTGAACATCCACCACTCCTGACTCCGGAAGTCTTGTTTTAGAAAGAAAAAAGTGAAGAACAAGGATGGCCTTGGCTCGATTCCGGCCTCCCGACAAAGGACCAAGAAGCCACAGATGACCCGAATGCTGTTTGGGGTCAGCTATGAGGGTGTAATCCTATAAGAATTGAAGACTTGAATGAAAAAGTTATGGAGTGGGAACTGGAGGTCGGCCTTTAGATGGTTTTCGTATAGGGGGAGGGCTCCTAAGTTCAGCGGACAGTTCACCCTCCCCTCCTTACTGGGAACGGTAAGGTGTAGTGTGGTCGGTATCCTATAAATGGCCCTAAGCTCTCTACCCTATCTCGGGTCATGGTCGTGGAGATGTCATGGGGACCTGGCTCCCTATTCCCGCAAGTGGAACTCCGACTACTGGAGGCCATTCTAATGGGGGCTACGGGAAGAAAATAAGACGGAGACGGAACTAACCTGGTGGGCGAAATCCTTAAGGAAGGCGAGAGCAACGGAAGAAGGAAGCTCTCTCTCTAGACCTGGGCATAGTGAAAGACCCCCTCCAGGCATTCGCCCCCCCTTTTATAGGCGCTGAGGGGCCACTTCCCAATGCCTCTCGAGCACCGCGATCTAACGACGGACAACGCGACCTCCGGATTTGATGCGAAGCCGGGGGGACATGCCGGTTCGTGTCTAATCACGATCCGCGTAACCGCCCAGGCAATGGCGGATGGACTGCTCCGGATACCGCGCCAACTGCTCGGATCTTGCCACGTCGTACCAGGAGCTCGACGGACGTGCATTTCAGACTGGCAGCCATCATTACGCCGTACCGGTGTTAACTGCTCCACTTGCCGCCGCCAATGCGGCACTGACACCTGTCCAGAGGCAGGGTTTCAGAGTGGAAGATGGCCGATCATAACATGCCAGATCAGATTCGCAATCATCTCAAGGACTTGTGCATTAATTACCAAGTAATGCTCTCATCCTTCGAAGCTGCAGGGCCTCCCGTAGGACAAGAGCAAGGGGGCAATTGTTATACCCGACCGGCTCACCATCGAACTGGACCATCACCCCTACGGAGGTCCGACCGGGCCGTCCTTCCGAAGTCTGACAGACACTCTCCCTCAGAAGTCCGACCCACTGAAGCTGAGGTCCAAGTGACCCACTTTTGCTGGGTCCGGCCACGGCTCTCCTTCGGAGGACCGACTGGCCCTCCCGGCCGACATTCGACCGCTTCACTTCAAAAGCCTAGAAAACTCCAGAAGCCTCTTTCTGTTGTAACAGAATCCTGCCATGTCAGCGCCACTGCTCCACTACTCCCATGAAGTTGTCCTATCCGGGTGCCACATGGCCACTCTCCAGATTCTCCTAAAGGCAAATCGGTCTTTCTCGGCCTCTCCCTAACAGATTTTGGACTGTTCCATGCCTATATAAGGTAACCGGGGGACCTCGTTTTGAGCTCAGTACACTATTCCCTCTCCATACGCTGCCTCTCTGATTCCTCCATTCTGTTGTTCTCAAGCTCTTGCTAACTTAAGCATCGGAGTGTCCCCCGCTGGAACACCACCGGCCCTTGGAGACTTTGTGCAAGTCGACCGGGAGAAGAGCGCTCCAGTACAGCCGTCCGAGCCCAGTCCAGGAGAAGTTGCAGCAACACTTGATATTTCTTGTATAGTTGGAAATTTGTTTTAACAAAAACAGAGAGAGTTTTACTCGCCTTTGATCTTTTATTTTATTTTTGTTTTTAAGTTATAAAAGTTCCACTAATTTAAATCGTAACTAATGCCATTAGCTAGCTTAAAATATCTGTTCAAATTAATATTTGATCAATATTATTGATGGAAGCAATGGCATAACCTTGTATCACAATACAAGGTGTATTCTTTTTTTCTTTTCCGTTTTTTTAATATTGTTAGTGTTATTGCATATAATATGGACATTTATAGAGAATTATATTCATCATTATCATAAAAGTAGTGAAATTAGAAAATTAGTTTTATTTTATATATATTATAAATAATTTTATCGGTCAAAATGGCCGCTATCATTTTATATAATAAGATAAGTACAAGTGATTGTAATAAAGAGAGAATAGCTTAACCCATCTTTAATATATTAGAGTAACGAGTAATAAAAAATTCTAAATTTTTTCTTTCTGTTTGGTTAAATAATTATGAAGGAAAACTTTATCAAAATTGGGTGAAAGCAAATTTCAGATTTAAAACTTTTAATATTTCATCTGCTGAAACTATCAAAACCATTTGCCCATTAAAAGAAAACATGACACTTAATTATCATGAATTGTGTTTATGAACTCAAGAAGATGGGCATTGATTTATTATTATAATAGCAATGCACACATGCAATGCACATTCAAAAATAAATTAATATAAAAATAATTTAAAAATTGGAGATTAAGATAGATGATGTATATGGATTAGTTGAATAATGTGTTTCTTTTTAATTTAAAAAAAGAGTCTAATTGTTTGGGGATGTATATAAGAGATGGATAGAGATTTTTTTTTAAGAATAGAATATAGCTCGTTAGGGATGCCTAGAAAAGAAATTGTAGATATGAGAAATAGAGGAAAAGGAATAAATAGATGCTAACTTCATCATAGATATTTGTAAAAAGAGAAACTAAGGATATTTTAGTCATAAAATTTGAGAGATAAAATTTAAAATGATAAATTGTCCTCGCATACCATAACATCTAAAATGATTTTTTTTTCTCATGCAATAATTTAGCATACATTATTAAATAATATAAGCATATTACACAAAATACCTTACATTTTATTCTAGTTCTATTATATGCATGTACCTCCAAGAAGTGTGCAATTTATTTTTATTAGCTTTCATAATTCTTACTATTCCATGATTATTGCATAAATTATATTATTTATATATTTATTTTAAATAATACAATAATTAAAGCAAGAAAGAATAGTTCTAGAATGATTTATATCACTCACAAGAGATAAGTTAGCCTACCTAAGATTATGCCAATAAGGAATATCTCATATTCTAAGTATATGGCTTTCATTTATCATAAAGAAAATTATCCTTACTATTTTATTATTTACATTGGTCAGGTATCAAAACTATCTCTAAGATTATTGTGAAGGCTACTTATATTGATATTATTATGAAAATGCTAGAGAAATTTTGTTTATTTATTTTTGGTCATATCTCTACTATAATAATGCTAAATTTAAGAAAAGCAGGTAGGTCCATCCCAAGTTTGACTCTCCCTTCTCTTCTCCCCTCTGCCTATCTATTTCTTCAAACTTGTGTGCATCAAATGTTAAAAACTAATTATTGATAAACAAAACAAAAATAAAAGAGTGACATGTACATGTATATTAGTTATTTAAATAGGTAGATTATGATTCTCTAAATTATATTCATCTATATCATGTATTGTCATAGAAGATTTGAGACTTATCAATCATGGTGTCTATAATGGAGCTCGCAAAAATATGCATTACCTTTGAGTATTTTCGCACTTCTTGAAACTTACTTTATCCATTAAGAGTAATAAAATAAAATTAGATTCCAAATGTGCCATTGTATCAAGAGAAAAACTTTTTGTTCTCTCATGAAAAATATTTTGGAGTGCGAGTTATACATAAAAAGTTATTTATCAAATTTGAAATTATGGATTTGGCAACTCTATAGTTCATGATTTTTTTGTGTTTAATAATAATTCATGCAAATTATACTAATCCCTTCTTGTTATAAGGCCAAAAAATTGCTAGTACATATAAATGAGTTCTTTGTAACAACACTTTTTGCTTAAATCAATATTACACATTAGGCTTGTCGAATGGTAGAAAAGAATAAATTTCAAATTTATCTTTGATGGTAATACATCTATTGATTAAAGACCTCATCTCCATCAATCAAATATTCCAAATATTCCTTTTATTATTGCACATCCACACATTACATCATCCTTCGGAATCCATCAAGCACATTGTTCATGCCAAATAATTTACATAATAACAATAATAAATAAAAGAAAGATTTAATTATATATTTTATTTAATCATACTATATAAGAAGACCTATCTAGTGTCCAAATACTTCAAATTTTTGCTTTATGTAATGGCAAATTTTATTTTTAGGTTGTGTTTGGTAGCCAGATTGCTAGCAATTTAAAGAAACCACATTATATTACTATGTTTAGTAAGATTTTTTACGGTAATCCATATTACTTGGTAATCTGGATTACCTTTGTAAAGTGTGGTAATCAAGATTACTACATTTCAGATAATCTTTTGGACTTATCTTTTCCTTCTCCCTTCCTCTTCCCTTTCGCTCCACCACCTTGGCAACCCCTCTATTGCCCGTTGATGGCACCCCGCCATCCTCCGCCACCCCATCGCCACCCTCTCCTATCTTGGCCTATCCTCCCTTCGCCTCTAGCCCACAATCACCGGCAACGACCCCCCATCTTTGGGTTAGGCTCCTCATGCTTCCCTCCCCCACCCCCCCTACTCAGTAGGCACCTCTAGTAAGCATGCCGGCATCGATCAGGACCTCTCCTCATGCCTAAGTCTTTCGACCATTCCCTTAAAACTCTCCATCTATCTCTCTACGGTCCTCTAAACCGTTAATGGGACCGTCACTATCTTCGTAGCCATATATAAATCCGTAGTTATCCTCTTATTGTTTATGGGCTTGCCCTCATCGCAGCCATTCTCCATTCGCTAAATTATCATCGCAGCCATTTGCTGGCATCGATGGGACGGGAGAAGGGGTGGAAGATGCTAGCCAGAAAGATGAAAAAACCCGATAATTTTTTTAATAAATAAATAAAATATAAAAATATATTTTTATAAAATATAATATTAATTTAATTTAAAAATATTTTTTAAAATTAATTTTATATTAGATAATATTATTTATATATATCAAATATAAAAACCTATGTATTCTATGTTGGCTGATACCAAATGCAACCTTGCCTATCCAATCAACCCAACCCAGACACCCAATTCATCAACCAGTCTTGCGGTTGCCTTTAGGCGAAGGCTGTATTAAGTCCTCCGGCCCAACCTCCCTTCCCCCGCCGAATCGTCGTGATGGCTAAAGCCGAGAATCCCAAGCATAGCTCCGCCCTCACAAAGAAGGCACCTCCGCCTTCTCCCCTCGCCGACCAAGACGTGGATCCCAACTCCTGCTCTCTCGAGAAGTTCCGTCTCTACGAGACCCGCGCCGTACCCTCCTTTTACCTCAACCATCGAATTTTCACAGTATTCTGAGATGGATTTAGGTCCAATTGCGGTTCCTTTTGTTGTAATTTTCTGCAGAGATTTTACCTAATTGGGAGCGATCGGGAGAAGCGGTTCTTCCGGGTGCTCAAGATCGACCGCTCCGAGCCCTCTGATCTCAACATCAGCGAGGACCCCGTGGTGTACTCGCCGCAGGAGGTCAACAACCTCCTTCAGCGGATAAGCGAGGGTAATCGGGCCACCGGTGGCCTCACCCTCGTCGTGAAGGTCTATGGCATTGCAGGTCCAAATTTTGTTCTTATGCTCTTCGAATTTGTTTAATGTAGTCTTATAGATGACATTTTTATTGAATTTATTGCCTCCTTTTTTTCCTTCTAAGGTTGCATCAAGTTTTTGGAGTCGTACTATCTGATTCTGGTTACAAAGCGTCGGCAGATTGGGTCCATGTGTGGACATGCGATTTATAGCATTGATGACAGTCAGCTGATCACCATTCCCCATTCATCGATACAGTCTGATGTTGCCCATTCCAAAACAGAGCTTCGGTAGTGTTCTATCTTGTATAATTTAGATCTTGAGCATCAAAATCAGAACTTTGAGTAAGAAATATATTGGCCTTACTGCGCTGCTACTTCAAATGACGAGTTGATGGATAATGAACTGGAATAGGAGTGGAATTATATTTGATATAGAGCATTTTATTTTCATGAATTCAAAAATCTATCTTTGCCCATGTATTGTATCATTCAATTGAAAACCTAAGCGAGCTCATTTTACTCTCTAAATGTGCCACTAATTTGATAATTCTTGCACCTTGTTACACACTACCATGTTATTCCCCACTTTCTGTGTGTCGATAAAGCAGCTCTACTCAAGTTCGTAACTTCATCTGTTCAAGATATCCGCACTTTTGAGGTTACAGAGCTGAATTCAGATTGCTCATTCAAAAGAATATTTACACAGGAAACATTTAAAAATAATTATCAGATCCCTCTAAATGCAATGTTTGTCGAGTATAATCCTTTTTCCCTTTCTTTCCCAATATCCTGTAAGAATAACAAGTTTGTTATCATATAAGCACTTTCATATATGTTGAGCCCTGACATCAACGTGTTCGCTTCTTGCTTGTGAATTTATTAACTTTTGTTGCAGGTACAAGAAACTTTTATCTAGTGTTGATCTCACGAAGGATTTCTTCTATAGTTACACATATCCCATCATGCAAAGCTTACAGAAAAATGTCCTTGCATTGGGTGGGGAGAAGATGCCATATGAGAACATGTTTGTGTGGAATGCATTTCTGACACAAGCTATACGATCAAGGTGCAATAATACCCTCTGGACTATAGCCTTGGTCCATGGGCACTTCAAGCAGGTAAGATAACCTTTTTAATGGTCTTGAGAGTTGTATTTTTTGTATCATTCATATTTTCTGTTTTCATACACATGTAGTGTACCTAATATTTTCCTCATTGAGCTACAAACTCCACATTGCCTTTTTTCTGGCTGATATGCTTGTGTCAGTAACCTATCTTGCACAGAGCAAGTTCCAGACTAGGTCTTGTTTTGATTTACTATTTATTTACTACAGTCTGCAAATTTGTTAGTAAACACAAATTGATTACAGTTTTTTTAATAAAGTGAAGCAAAAAATATAACCAGCAATTTATTCCACCACAAGATGAGTTAATGTATTAAATAAAATTCTAAAAGACATGCACAAAGAGAGCTTAGACTTTTTTTTGTACCATTCCCGCACTATGATAATTTCTCCTTGATGCCATGCTTAATCAATCATATATACTTTTCATATCCCTCAAAATCAAAATTTCTCATGTCATCATCCATTCATCATCCATCACTTTTGTCTCTTTCCTGGATCCAATCCCAATCACTTTGTCATTTCCACCTCTGTCCACTTTGATTCATTACTTTAGCATGAGTATCTAGTGATGTACAAATTTTGATAATGATCCGTGTCTCAAAATCATCTGCTTACTGTTGAGATCTTATTCCTCACACTATTTTGACTTGTTAAATACAATGTAATGATGAATAATACTTTCATGCTTTTCTCTTCTTCTCTCATGTCCAACATTTAAGCATTCACCTCTCACCTCCTAAGTTCTTCAATGTCCTCTAGTTCCCTACTAAAACTTGCTCCTTGCTTTGCAGCTTTTAACATGAGTCCTTTTCAACATTGGTTGGCTCAAGTATGATATTTATAATGGGGAACTTGTCCTGACCTGTAATGTGATTGGGCACTGTCTATAGCTAGTTTGACTGTTTGATCCTATTTTAGGGGATCCCAATTTATCCTTTGTTATTAAAAACTTTGGAAATTTGGGTTTGATTTTTCATAAAGCAAATTCTGTATGAAAGTTAAGCTATGTTAATTGGTAGTTAGAAATTTAGTGAAAATCATTCAAACAATTTTTTTATCAAAATGATGGTTTTCAGCTCAATTATCGCATCATATAATTTATTGGAAAGCTGCAATTTTTTTGTGAAAACACTTTCCACGCTAAAACCTAAAGCATCAGATATTCTAGGGGGCCCACTGACCAAAATTATCTGGTTAAGTGGGATGGTTAATGGTGATAGTCTAGGTCCATGATATATCTTTATTTCAAAGAGCAAAAATACTGGACCTACAACTTATGTCCTTTTCTTGAGAAAGGTGAATTTGATGGATAAATCCATCAGATGGTTATGATTGAGAAAGGACCCAGCTCAATTGAAACTTAATTTACACGGTCTTCTAACTCAGAAAAAGTATATCCTACAATGATCAGAATGTTCAATCTGGTTGAAAAATACGTTATTTTTGTGGTACAGTCTAAATAGTTCATTTAGTTTTAGATTTTTATATCTGTAACCTACGATGCCTTAATCTTATACTATCATTTTTTGTTTTATCTAGTAGTTTTATAGTGTTTATAGAAATTTACTGGGAATGGTGATGTCATTATGTATTTGCTGTTTGTGCCTTAACTAATAATTAACGACTGGGTTGATCAGTGGTTTTTCAAATATTATCTGATTGAGACCGGGCTCCCTGTAGACATGTGTTATATGTGACAATTAGGTGAAAATTGAAGACAATTTGTTGAAAAAACTTCATTCTCTGAGGCATATGATACATTGCAGGAGAAGACTGCACACAGCATGTAAACAGAATGATAGGTTATACATGATGTGGCTAACATGAAATTTGTATGCATTTTATTTCTTTATAAAAGTTGCAGAAAATTGGCACTGATTTAGAAATAGTTTGAGAATAAAATGCGAGTTTCCTATATAATTTTGGCCATGAATGCTAGTTTTCTATTAAACCCACATGTAACTATGTTGTTTGATAACACAATGGTATTTGTATTTCTCTGATGCCAAGCATGAATACACTTATTTGTACCTCTTCTTTTAAATTAATTATGCTTTGAGAAAGTAAAGATATAGCAGACTGCTGCCATGTTATTGAGCCTTGCCATGGTTGCAGCGCTTGAAAAATATGTATCACTAATGTGAAATCTATTGATGTCATCATATAGGTTGTTGATATTGTGAAATTATTCAAGCCTTAAGGGCTGTTTGGTTATATGTGAGTTATGTCAAAGCAAATAATAACAAAGCCTGACTACATATGAAACATAATTATGTGAAAACAGGGAGAGACATGTTCTCTTAAGATTCATTTTTCATTTTTAATGGGCTATCAGTTTTAGAAGAAACAGGTTTCACGAAGAGCAAAGAAACTGTTGATTTTGTAAATTGTTTAGTTTAATTTTGTGTAAATCTAGTAAAGCCAAACAACCAACCAGTAACTAATTTTGTGTATATCCATTTTAATAAAAGCAAACAACCAAACAACTCCTGAATGTCATTTCATATGCAAAAGTAATTGTATTTTATCATATGATCTTATCGGAAATATTTATGTTAGGTATGGTTTTTGTTGATTACAGGTCAAGCTATCAATTTTTGGGCGAGAATTTAGTGTTTCCCTCGTATCTAGACGGTCTCGTCATTTTGCAGGGACACGGTACTTCTCATACAACTTAGTCTAGGTGGTAAACAATTACATGATATGTATTTTGCTAATGATCATTAATCAATATCCCGGAACTGTAGAAAATCTAGAAGTACTTTTGATTTTGATGTCTAATGCTCCTTTGTTTGTGGGGTTAAAATTATCAATAAATATAATTTCAGTTGACTTGAAAATTTGGCTTTTGCTAATGCCTCTGGTTATCAAGGGTTTAAATCCTGGTACTGGGGCCAGGTCGGTACAGTATATGGAAGTACCATGACATGCAGGAAAAATCAATAAAAACAAGAATGAAGGGAAAAAAATAAAAATAAATAAATTAAAAATTGGTGTTCCAGGAGGCTTGGCTGTCCCAAGTGTTGGGACACAATCGCGTCATTCCATCCCAGCCTTGGCTCATACTCCTTTCAATTTTCATTAAGTGTGTTGAGTCCTTCCTTTGACATGAATATCTATAATGAAGCTCTTTATCATGAGTTTTGAAAGCTGACCTCTGTAGGGTGACATATTACTTTTTTTGAAAAGAAAAATCAATATCTGAACAATATCATTGTTGAGCAATTATTACTTCAAACATGAGATCTGCTTTAGAAAACTTTTCTTCTCTTAACAAATTTGGAAATAAAAACCCTACTAGCCACTTCATTTCACATTCACTAACAAAATAAATTATTTAACCATTCATTGATATTTATTTTTATATGATGATCATAGACCTCATGAAAGTGGCCATATAGCAATTTCTTTTTGTTGTTCTCCATTTTTACGTTTTTTTTCTTTTTATTGTCTGCAGGTATTTGAAAAGAGGAGTTAATGATCGGGGCAGAGTTGCAAATGATGTAGAAACTGAACAAATAGTCCTTGACGAAGAAGCTGGGTCATGCAGGGGAAAAATGAGTTCAGTTGTGCAGATGCGAGGTTCAATCCCCCTTTTCTGGTCTCAGGAGGCTTCAAGATTTAGTCCTAAACCTGATATTATCTGTAAGTTTTTCTTTGATTTTTCTTTAAGCTCCTTTATATTTTAGTATTAGTATTGGCACAGATAAGACTAGACAAAACAAGATCACATCTGAATATGGAATGAAGATAGGGAACAAAAGAGAAAGATAATGTTTAAAATAGGAAGACTGTATAAAGAATTCTGCTGATTGAAATGTAAGCTTTATTATGTCGATTGATTTTCACTCTGAATTTGTTTATTCATCTTTTGGTGCATTGTACCATTCCATTGCTTAGATTTTCAGATATTGCTTTAGGAAAAAATAAACATGTTTGACGCCCCCATTTTTTCCTCGCTTCAGTACAGAGATATGATCCAACATACCAAGCAACCATGTTGCATTTTGAAGACCTGGCTAAGAGATATGGAAATCCAATTATTGTACTCAATCTAATAAAGGTGCATGCCTCAACTAAACTTTCTGGTGTGTCTGCCTCCCTTTATTAGTCAGCATATAACTTAACTGCAATAAATGGTTCTCTTTGATGTGCTCTTTCTTCTATGTGTTTTTCTTTACATGTAAGATGTAAATGTATATTTTGTGTTCTCAACCCATTTTAATATCGATGCTTTCAGTAATTCGATATAGATGTGCTATCTATTTGGTGACGTCTTCTTTGTTAATCTGTATTAGCTAACAGCATATTTCTAAATTTCTATAAATTTGCTGGTGGTTAAACTCTCAGTGTCTCCAAGTTCCTTCTAGAAGGTCTTTTAGGTGAAAAATGGGAAACAGTAACATAGTGAAAAAAATAAGAAGATAATGTAGTCAAACAGTCAAACTAATAGAAAATAGTACTCATCCTCTTGCTTGTTATAGAAGTATTTCAGTTAAATGCACATCATTCAAAAACATTTACATGCCTGATAAATGAAATCTTGAAATCATTGTGTATATATATACACACACACACATACATGCATACATGTATACATAAATATTAAAAACATAACTTTGGAACCTATAAAATATTCACCTGAAATTATGGCTTCTAGAACCTATTTCAACTTCCCAACAAACCACCGGTGACCATCCAGTTGTGCTATATGATGAGTGACCTGGAATGCAGAATTCATGTAACATGAGAAAAGTTGATATGATGTAAAACTTGAAAGGATGGGTTGGTGAGGAATATGTAATTAGAGAAGGTGCAGGAGGAAGTGGTGGAAAATTGATGAAGAAAGTGGTTGAACATGCTGATAGAATCTGAAGCCCAAATAAGAGCTTCTTGGATTTGTGCCTAAGGTTCCACTCTTCCAGAGAAAGGAGAATAAGACCCAAGATGATGTGTGCAATTTGTTCATTTTGTGAGAATGGATCAGAAAAACTTGCAATGACATCAGAATACATCCCTCAAATGGAATTAAAGGGTAAGGAGGACTTACAGAATGTATAGTTGGGACAAAGCTTGATACTAATGGTAATCATGAGTGGACCAATTTTTCTAATTTCACTTCTTAACATCCCCAACCTTGGACTTCCACTAAGCAAAAAGAAGAAAAATGAAAAGAAATAAAGGAGGAAAAGGAAAAATAGGATAAACTCATATATTGTATCCCATTGTGATCATGAGCATTTTTTATGGCATGAATTTCAGGCAAACATGATGTAATTGTTGCTGTGACACAAGTTATTTAAAGTTTAATCATTATGGTGCTTTATGGCACTAGCAGCTCTTTTTTTTTTCTCAAAAGGTTAAAACTCAAATTCCGGTTAATTGACTAGTCTGCAAAATCATGCAGACTGTTGAAAAAAGGCCTCGAGAAATGATGCTACGGCGGGAGTTTGCTAATGCAGTTGGATATCTTAACCAGATTCTACTAGAAGAAAGCCAGCTGAAGTTTATTCACTGGGACTTTCATAAATTTGCAAAGAGGTTTTTTTCTTTGTTTGTTTCTTGTGTATGATGCAAGGACACTTGAATAAGTGCTAATAATATTTTTTTCCTTCCCTATGGTAGCAAGTCTGCCAATGTTTTGGCTGTTCTAGGTGCAGTAGCAAGTGAAGCACTTGATTTGACTGGTTTCTATTATAGTGGGAAACCAATTATATTTAAAAGAAGAGCAACTCAGCTCGGACGAACTAGCACAGGAAGGTACTTGCTCCTCATGCATAGATATTTGGATGTATACTTAATTTGCATGCCTTATTGTTTATATAATCTTAAGGTAGTCTATAGCTATACCATAACAACTGCATGTTTATAATCATTTGTGTTTGTTTTAACTTTGAAAGTTCAGGAATTTTGGGGCTTCTTCACTTTTGACTAATTTTTGGAGATGCTGCTAACATTATGTATTTTTGATAGTATTTATAATGATTCTACATTTTTATTAATGAACATCCTGAAATATTTGATGTGTGGTTTGCAATCGTTTAATTCAGTCAGATTGACAAGCTTAGATGTTTATTGTATGGATATTCTCTTTTCACCTTTCTCTTTTAACGTGGTGATAGCAAGTTGCTTTCAACTTGAGTACCATGTTTTTATACATGTTGTAAAGCAGAATATTGTTAATCAGATCGTTGATGCTTATGTATGTTGCTATATGGAATTGATTGTTTGGGAGTTCTATCTGTCTAAGGAAAGGCTGAGCAATGTAAAGTACATGATTCATAAAACACCCTTTTCTAGACTTGTCTTCAAGACTGCATTGTAATGATTACACATTATAATGTCATTTGTTTATGTTTGAAGATCTTGGGTGTTCATAACAATCACTACATTCCCTGGAACCGGCCAGCCATGCATACATACATACATACATACATGCAAGCATACATTCATTCCCTGAACCTAGCCCAATCTTGGCATACATTCATTCCTATGTACATGCACACATAGCTAGTTGCGGATGGAAATTTTTCTTAGACAGAGATGTGTTATATTTGGTATGCATGTACTATGAAGTTGTATAAAATATGGTAGAAAGATAATATTAGGGAGAATTTTAGTAATGGAAACCTATTTGCAAATGAGAGCTCCAAGCTCCACTATGAATAAGTTAATATGCAACAGTTAAAAAAAACTATGATCATTGTTTTCATTGCCTAAAGTTATTGTAGAATATATTGAATATTTTACCATTAAGTGTTCATAGAATATATTGAAGATTTTATTTTAACTTATTGATGCAATTTCTTTTCTTGTCGTGACATGCATTTGTGCATGTTGCTATCTTGGCAAAGAGTTTGCACAACTTCGTGTACCAATGTGAGGTTAAGAGGGCATTCTTTGGGTTTGTAAATTGTTTGGGGCTAGAAAATCACTAATAGGAATTGTCAAAAGATTATAGCAGTGAAACTCAATGGCTAGATTTATTATCTCTCTTACTGAAGGTTGTTCTCTCTTTATGATGTCTCTGCATATACAGTGAGACATACATAATAAATGCTATAGTTTTGGTAAAAGTTTTAACTGTTTAAAAATTAATTAGGGGCAATCCAAATTGGAGGCATATACCTAAGAAGATGATTAACACCATTAAATATGACTAGAAACCAAAACTCATATATTTTGCTGGTATCCTACCAATATTTCGAGTCTTGGCCCATGCCCGTCCATGTTGACTGGCTCATACTGTACAGGGCTGGTATTGACACAAGGCATTGATTGGCATCTATTGTTTTTCTAATACTTCTAATTAACAAATGGCTACTATGTCCTTTTTGTTGTTTCAGCATGGCACAACAATATTGATTGATCAACCCACACCATGCCACTGAATCATTTCATCCTACCCTTGAACATGATAGTGATGTGTCATACCACTGTTATTAATATTGACAATCCACACCTTGATTATGATTGGACCTACTCATCAGGCAAGCTAGGCAAGGTTCAGGCCAGGCTCAGCTCCAGGTATCACCAAAATTAACCAGGTCCAAGCCTGGCCTGATCTGGCCTTTGGGCTTACTTTCCAAGCCCAAGCCCAGTAGCTTTGCACTTCGAAACAGGACTCGGGCTTTTTGGACCTAGTGGGCTACTTGCCAATTACTGAGAAATGCCCAAAGAAGGACAATTGGTGAGATTGATCATGCCCAAAGTGCAACATAAGCCTAATTAGTGGGACTGATCAGGCCCGACTCCCCAGTCCCCAACTGAAAAACAAAAACGAACCTTGATCATTCATTGGAGAAAAGTGGCAGAGGTAAATTAGGATCAGAATCCATTGCTTGATTCTCCCCAAATAAGAGAAGAAAAAACACGGTATGATTATAGTTGATCTCATGGGGAAAGGATCATGACCTCTCTCTATGAGACCCCCATCCAATCCATCAAAACAAATACATCATCTGATTTAACCAAAAAAAATTAAGAAAAGCAGCAGAGATTCAAAGAAAAGCTGAAAAATATCTCTAGCTTTGCAATTAGGCTGGCCTGGGAGTGCACCAAAGCTTCGGGAGGCATAGCGGATGAAGGGCAGAACTCGTTGCCTATTGGTTGAGTGGGCGGGGAGGGAGGACCCAAAGCCATGGACAAGCTCCAAATCTCGGGCTCCTCTGACACCATGATGTGGAAGCTCCAGAGGGGGTGCATCACTGGGATCGCTCCACCGGGCAGTGAAGCTCTAGAGGGGGACCACCTAGGGCTGGCAATTCTTCAAGAGGCCATCACGATCACTGCAGGCCTGGTTCTTAGAGACCATCCAGAGGAGAGATTGGGAGGCAATGGCGATGGCAAAGAGGAAGAGGATGAGGGGGGGAAAGAATCAAAGGGATGGGAAACCTAAACATCATTCTCCATTGGAAGGGAAACAGAATAATCGGTATTTATCTAATATATATAATACATAAATACTGGGATCATATTTGAGCCCAGCTCAGCCCTCTGGGCTTAAAAAGTGGGCCTAGGCCCGTTCAACATGATCCAGACTCAGGCTGGGTGCCCAGTCTTTGAGCAGGTCTTAAGACATAGAAAGATTGGAATTCAATAGATTTTGATACTTATATCAAAGGAAACTATTGTACCATGTCATGTAAGCTATCTACCTTTTGCACCCACATGATGTATAAGTTAGAGGCTTTTAAAATATATGATTCTTGGTTTGGAGGCATTCTAGTGTAGATAGCCATCTAAATTGTGGATTTCAAGATTAGACGACTTATCATTTATTTTTGAGCATTAAATTTTTTTTTCTAAAGTTTAGCATTAGCCCCACTCATGTATTTGAGCATATGCATGCACTTGCCATGCCTGTGTTATGATGTTATCTACTGTGTACATACTACATATATATATTTAGTGAGTGTCTATGTTATGATATGGTATTTATGTATGATAGATATCTTATATCCCAAATCTTGCCTTATATTGTTTGAACAAGCTTGATGGTTGTGGTTATAGATTTCAGATTTTCTAGGCTATCCATTTTAATGGAGATGGATAGCCTGCAGTAAAGCTTGTCATGTGATGTGAGTCACAATAACCTTGAAAGTGCCATCAATGGGAGAAGGGTTAGAATCTAGAAAAGATTTATGGTCATGGCAAGAGAAGAAAAGGGAGTCTCGGGAGTCAAATAAATGCTTTTCAGTACCTTTGCATCCATAACTATGATAAAATATGCTGTGACAAACTAAAATATGGGTTTCGCTTGTCTATTAGATGGGAATGAAGCACTAGTTTTATTGGACAACAGGATGGGATGATTTTGAGGAGGAATGAAAGAAAAAAGGAGAGGGTTAAATTGAAAAGAAAAAGAATTGTGAAGACAGAAAAGAAAAAAAGAAATGGAGAGAAAAGAGGAGCGGGAAGAGAGAGCTCTTGTAACTTTAGAACTCTCAAGGACTACCTTGACCTATGATATTTTCGACACTAACCTACTCCAAATGGCCTCAAATAGTTAGGAAAAAGCTTAACGATCATGATTATGATTGTGACCTACTCCAAATGGTTTCCTAAAGAGAATTAAACTCTATTTAATCCTAAAATTGTTCCTAAATGGCAAAATTAAAATCCTAGATTTAGGAGTCCTGCAAGAACTATGAGTCTTCATGAGCCTTCCTATTTTTATGCTTCCAATTTATCCAAATTATGTTAAAAATGACTTTGGAGATTAAATGCCAAGTTTCCTTATTGGCCTGCATTAATATCCTTTAATTAAAAAAAATATCTGTTAAGTTTTTTCAAGCCCTTAAATTATTAGCATGTCATGTGCATGTTGGGCCAACCATGTTATTTGGTACCTTAGGCTCCTTGTGATGGGAAATATGTGAGAACAAATTCATATCAATAACCTTTGCATAATGATTAACTTCCTTTCAGACCATAATAATGCAATTAACTTCCTTTCAGACCATAATAATGTGCTTTTATAAGATATTGATGTTTGCTTTCACAACAAATATTTAGAGAAGTTGTTGATAGGGCAAGAGGCAATAAGACCTGGAAATTAATACCAGGGGAAAAAGGGTAATCCTGTGGCATTATTGGATGCTGTCAGTTACCTTTGGTTCGGTACATATGAGTTACTAACTAATAAGGGAGTAGAAAGCATCGGTTGAGTTCATAAAGAAGGGAGGAAGAAGAGATCCCTGTTTTAAGAGAAGAGAGAATACAGGATAAGGGACATTACAATCGAATATCTAATTCAACACTGAATCACAATTATATAAATTACAGAATTTGGAGCTGTATGCAGATATAATATAACAAAAAAAAGGGAGTCTTAAAGAGGTTAGATCTCTAGATTCTTAACACAGAAACTAGACCTTATCAACTTTAAAGATGTCATTGATTTAAGGAAAAATACGTCAAGTGTACCAGTCTTCATTGCCCTTTGTAATATTTATCTGTTAAGAAACATGTAAAATCATACTAAATAAATAAAAAAGAAAAATCTGTCTAGATTTTTTTCAACTCATGTTATTTACTAGCTCAGTTAACCTAATCTACTAATATAAAGCCCCGGACCACCAAAGCTAACACCTGAGTTCCATTCCTTTCTTTTCCTCAGTTTCCATCCAATTTCAGCCAGTCACTGCATGCAGTTGCCACTAAATCTGCAATCAGTAAACTGAATTTGTGTCCTTGAGTTTGTTCAGGACAAGGCTCAGATCTCATTGATGCCACAGGCAGCTGCCTCAGCACCTAGCTAACCATGCAAGGCTTTAATAAATCCTGAACTCATCTAGGTTTAGTTTTTGCTTCCTATCTCAGCATTAAGGTAGATTTGGGGGCTGGGGCTGCCAAGTCCAACCTAGGCAGCTGCAGAGACCTGATCAACAGTCCATGGAAGGTTCACTGACCACAATGGTGGTGGCCAGTGACAGTGCCATGCAGGTGTTTCTTTGTCTCTCTTAGTTCATCAACTTATTCATCTGCAAGCCCTGCTGGATGCTTCTTTGGGTATGTCCTTTGCTGGACTGCCTGGTTTTTTTTTTTTTTAATTAATTTATTTTTTTTAAAAATCTACTCCTCCCCCTCCCCCCTTGCTGGCCTGTGCTTCCTGGGTTTACTGGCTGGTGGCTTCTGGCCTGCAGGCTGCAGACTACCTTCTTGTTGTTGTGCTGGCTACAGGCAGCAGATTGCCGCCACCTCCTCATGATCTGCAGCCTGCTGCTGCCTGCAGCTCTTTCCACCCTAGGCAGTCATGCAGGCACCTGGGTGGTTACCTAGGCCATAAGGAAGGTACATGGGCAGTCCTTGCTTGGGCATTTCCACAACCATGCAAGGTCTCAACATAGATATTCAAGATCAGCTTGTGCTTGGCTTGAAAAATACCAATTTGGTTCTGAATCCAGATATGAGCTTGCCTGGGCATTTTGGGTGCTGCCAGTGGTGGCTTGATATATATCCTGGTACATTAACAGCCATGGTCAAAAGAGAAGAGGAAGAAGTTATTTGCTAGTCAATATTTTAATCGGAAATGAATGATGGTTTAAATTAGAACAGGTTTAAGTCCAAGACTATGGTTAAATTTGTGAATAGTTCTCAAATTTTTTACCAAGATACAAATTCCTGCTTGGGTTTTGGGTTTTAATTAACTTGAATAGTAGTTTACTGAAAAGGCAGGAATAACAGCAAAAGAAAGGAAACAAGAAAAAAAGGACTGGAGAGAACTGTACTTGTTTCCTTTTTCTTAAAATATTTTATGTGATTGGGCTCTGTAAGTTTAATGTATTTCAGTTTTGTTTATTAAGCACAATAAAAATAGCCAGGAGGGGTCAGTCACATCTGAAAATTTTCCTTAAATGACTCTCTTGCAATGTTTTGTACTTAGCATAAAATGCTTGCTGAAATGGTTGCCACTTCATGATGTTGCTTACTCTACATGAATTAGTAAATTTATAGATGCTTTCAGCTGTTTAGTTTGTTTGAACCTGGTTCTCTTTCTTTTCAGATAGTATAACACTTGATGACATTTTGTGGATGATTTATGCTGTTCATGGTTCTGTAGCATTGAAATCTTCAGCAATAACAGTAACCTACAATGTGTTTATCAATGTTCTTTACAGGGATAGTTCCCTTGGTGATGTCAGAGCTAGTTCAGGAGATCTTTCAAGGATGCCTAGTAATTTTGAAACTCCAAACCCTATGGCTAATCAGGATAGACAGAAAGAGTTAAACCATCATTCAATAGGTGATGGAGCTCGTTTCCAAAGTGGAGTTCTGCGCACAAACTGCATTGATTGTTTGGACCGTACAAATGTTGCCCAGTATGCTTATGGCCTCGCAGCCTTAGGTCGCCAACTCCAGGCAATGGGACTTACAGACATTCCTAAAGTGGATCCAGATAGCAGCACTGCTGCAGCTCTTATGGATATGTACCAGAGTATGGGTGATGCACTTGCTCAGCAATATGGTGGCTCTGCAGCACACAATACTGTGCGGTTTTGCTTAAAATTGTGCCCATTTATTGATCGCCAAACTTACATTTTCTTGTCGTCGACTTCTTTTCTGATGCAATATGTTGAATTCTCTCTCATTTTCATTGACAAAAAAGTATGCCCATTCTAGGTTTTCCCTGAGAGGCAAGGCAAGTGGAAGGCTACTACACAGTCTCGTGAGTTTCTGAAATCCATCAAGAGATACTACAACAATACCTACACAGATGGTGAAAAGCAGGATGCAATAAACCTGTACATTTCCCTCATAATGCAACATGGCATGCTAATACTTCTCACATAGTTTTGGCCTTGATCAGTTCTCTGTCATCTTCTGATGAGACATAGCTCTATTGATGGAGACTGGCATTTGGGTTTAATAATAAATTTTAACCATCTTCTGTTTTTTTTCTTTGTTTTGGTGATTGTGGCAGATTTTTAGGTTACTTTCAACCACAAGAGGGAAAACCAACTCTATGGGAGTTGGACTCGGATTATCATCTTCATGTTTCAGGGATTGGTGATGAACCAGTTCCTGATACAGATAAAAGGTAATGAGAAAAAAGTACAATTATTTGTAAAAGTTGCATAATATTTTTTCTTGATTTGTACATATCCGCATGCTTCTAAGAACTAAACTTACTACCTAATAATATTTTCTTGTTGCTTCTTCTAAGTCTTGTATCTTGGTGATTTTTTTTCAGTTCACTTGATACAAACTCCATGGAGGGACCTGGAACTACTCTTGCACCAATTGCAGCATGCAAACAAGACTTCTCTCGGATGAAACTGACTTCATTTGATAAACTGATAGAGAGAACATGTAGTTCAATAAAGAATGTGAGGCTTTGCAGTGAGTCTGATCTGAAAGCAAGTGGCAATGCAGCAAATCCTGGAATGGCACCAGATGCAGCGTAAATTTTCTCAGACTTCGCAATTAATTGAATCATTATTTTTCATGTCCTTTGGTCATGAGTTCTGTTTTTTTTAAAAATTAATAAGGCCAATTTTACTTGGTAATGACTATCATGGTTTAAATTTTTCGTCTTCATATGTATATGGTTCCATCTCTACGTTGTGACCATTCTAGCTAAGAATCACGATTTTCGCTAATGCAATCTTTCACTCATAAAACCGAAAAAGAAAATACTGATTCTTCTACTTTAGAAATTATATATCTTAGGAGGATTTAGTGGAGCTATAGCAGATCAGGCTAGCATGACAATAATTACATATATTTGCAGGTTGCAGGCTTCCCTCCTTAACTCATTTTTGTATGATTCTCTAAAGTGGTTATGCATCTATCGTATGTAAATTTGAAGGTCACATGGGGAGGATGCTCAAAGACCGAAAAAAAGAAGTATAGTTTGTGGAGCCTCAGACTGACGTATTGGAGGACTTGGACCACATAATTAAGAAGATGAGTGGCAACAAACTTTGGTGATGGTGGACATGAAGTGAGGCATGGGTCTTGATGGAGAAGCTGTTCCCTTCTTGAGTAGTTTCAACTTGGTGCATAAACACATCATCAACTGATATACCACTGATAATCATGGAATGTCATGGATGATGGGAAATGGATATGCAGCAGAAATGGATTTTAAAAGATTTTTAACATGATTTAAAAATTAAATCAAAGTATTCAAAACCCTATCTCAAGATCTACTTGTGTATATCAATGAAATACAAAGAGTAGCCATAACTAAATGCATACCTAGATGACAATCGTTTGATGCCGGTCTGTAATCCACAAGGTCCTTAAGCATGAGCCCTCCAATGATGATCCACATGGAAACCTCTCAAGAACTTTCTCGATTAAAAGAAACTCTACTGAAAAATTTTTTAAAAAATTTCAGCTTATCTCCTTCTCAAGGAGATGCACATCTAGCTTTCTCGCTTATAATTTTTTCTCAAGAGATCGCTAACCCTTTCTCTCCTTCCTTAAGTCTCTTTCCTTAGACTAAGTTCCTTGGACTTCCAATCCTTGGATGCTCTCTTATTTATAGTCTTTTCTTATGCCTATGCCAAAACTTTTTTGACATAGGATTCCTAGAGTTACCAAACTTCCTTAAGAGGACTCTTCTGAAGGGGTGCCAACTATTGGTGTGTAACTCTTTTTGGCATGGATTAATTCCTCTGAGGAAGGGTGCCAACATAAGGCTAAAGCCTCCCAGGTGGACTTCTCCTTAGGGCGTAGAAAGAAAACTTCAACCAACTCTTGGTGCTAGAAAATTTCCAATGCCAAACCACTTTGGCGCTAAAAATACTTATCTACAAGGGGATGTGAGGGAGAGAGAATACCAAGAAGAGGACTTTTCCAAGTCCTCTTCATGCTAGGAAAAGAGGGCGTGAGAAAGGTTTGTGGCGCTACATTTTTGGGTGCCACTAGGAGTCATACTCTTACTGGATTTGATTTTTCAATTGATTCAGAACTTGGATCTAACCCATGTGCTAGCAAGTCTATTAGATCCATAAGATTTACAATAAATCTAATTATATTAGGTTCATGATTGATTCCCTATTATGTGTGATCCATTAGGTTCCATACTTAGCCAGCAATAGACTTAGGTTCAAATCTAATCCAATTAAGTCAAACCCAAATACACTAATTAATTAGAACTCTTAATTTTTTGCTGAATTAAACTCTTTAATTCATATAAGTCCACAAGCCAAGATTGACGTGTAGCAATGTATCAAGGCTAACTAGAAAACGCTGAATTTCAGTGGAATTACCAAAACACCCTTCCATGCAAATTTTCGTGCAATTCAACCCTTCAATCACAAAACATCCTGAAAAGGCCATGGGCATGGAATCATGTCAAGCACAAATACCTAACTATATGTGATGTGGCGGGACCGCTGACATGGGTAGCTGACAGGCGCCACATTAAAGGAGACTGCCACGGCGAACGCCAAGGCAACACCCCAGCCCGGATCACTTTGTCGAGCTGAGTTGAGCTGAGCCCCTTCAAAGCGATGGGCCGAGCTCTGTCCTCCGCCAGGTCGCGCCCGCAAACTCGGGATGTCTAGGCCGGAGCCGTCCATCGCCCTCCAGAGCGAGACCCTCGGAGGCTAGTGCCCTGTGGTCGAGGTCAAGCTCAACGCTCACCCACCGATATGGAGCCTCTCCGAGCGTGCACCCTCTGGACTGGGTCCGTCCTCCGCCCTTTAGAGCGAGACCCTCGGAGGTTAGTGCCCTGCGGTCGAGGTCGAGCTCAGCGCTCACCCGTCGATGTGGAGCCTCTCCGAGCGCGCGCCCTCTGGACCGGGTCTGTCCACCCTCCAGAGCGAGACCCTCAGAGGCTAGTGCCCTGCGGTCGAGGTCGAGCTCAGCGCTCACCCCCGATGTGGAGCTTCTCCGAGCGCGCACCCTCTGGACCGGGTCCGTCCTCCGCCCTCCAGAGCGAGACCCTCGGAGGTTAGTGCCCTGCGGTCGAGGTCGAGCTCAGCGCTCACTCGCCAATGTGGAGCCTCTCCAAGCGCGTGCCCTCTGGACCGGGCCTGCACTCTCCCCTCCACCAAGGTGACCACACGAGCTTGGAGCACCCAGACCGGAGCAAGCCCTGCCATCCCAGGACATCGGCGAGCCGCCCGAGGACTACGGAGCGGTGCCTCCCATGCCGCCATGACTACCTGCCCCGCTGTACTTCCAGGAGGATGGGCCAGCCAGAAAGCACAAACCCCTAGGGCGGCGACCCCCGGATCGAGGCTCTGGCAAACTTTCCGGAACGGAGCGACAGGAGAGGATGTCAGAACGAATGGAAGCTTCCCTTATCACCTGTCAGGAAATGCGTCCTGTCTACGGCACAGAATCCTGCGCACCTGCCAACCCAGCGAGGATCCCGAGGCAAGCTCCAAACGATCAATTCTCAACTACAAAGAACAGTCGACATCCTCAAAAAGGGGGGAGGTAACAATAATCCACCACCAACACAAGCGCAAGCTCGACCAAGAGGGCGAAGCGCCACCACCAAAATCACAACTTAGCGAAAACGAGGGAAACAAGGAGAAGCGGAATAACAGGGAACCCCTCTGTCCCCGCTATTAGTCTTCCCTGTCACGTTTTCGTCTACACACATCTTTCATTCCTCCTAGTGCAGTCCATCAAGAGGGGCCCGACCAGGAGGATCTGTTCTCCTGGATCGTCACTGACTTGACCGTCGGAGTGCCCCTGCTGGAAACCTCGGCTCGGGTAACTAACCCCTGTTTCGCAGGTCTAGGAGCAGAGGACCGGTAGGTAGCGAAGGGAGCGCACTCCGGCGCCGGCAGCAGCTACGGGCCACGACGGTCTTGGCGGTAACATATTGGCGTGCCAGGTAGGGGGGACAAACCTTCCATCTCTTCACAAACAAGCCAGGCGGGAGGATGGTGACGACAAGGGCAAGGGAAGCTTCCACCAATCGTGCGAGGGACTCCCCCTCTCGGGGGAACCCGCACCGCCAAGAAGCGGAGCCACCTGCTCCGGTCCAGCCACCTCCACCAGAAGCCCAGCTGACTGAACTTGCCCAGCAGATGCAAGTCCTTGCCATGGCAGTGCACCAGCTTCAACACCAGCACCGGTCCATGGCTACCCACCAGCAGCCAGGGACCCCGGCGGCCCATGCCGCAGCCCCCCGCGATAGCCTGCACTCCTTCCAAGGAAGGCCGTCGCAGCCGCGGGCCACCACTGACAACCGGGGCAGTCACCAAGCTCCGGCAAAAAGACGAGTCGGCTCTGTCGACAAAAAGAGCCGCTCACCAAATCTTGGGCGGGAGGTGCCCAGACCCCACCGAGGCAAGAAAAGCAAGACCTTCCGCCACAGGTGCCATGCATCCATGTCACCTTCTCCGTCTCCTTCGGCGGAGGGGTCACTGATGAAGCCGTCAGGCGAGCGGCGGAAAGGCGCCTGGAGGAACATGAACGCAAGCTGGCGGAGTTTGCCCACCGGTTTGCCAGCATGCAGGGCTCCGCTATTGAGCCAGCAGGCTACGACGCCCGTCCCCCGTTCTCCCAAGAAATCCAAGCGGAGCCGATCCTGCACCGGTTTCGGATGCCGTAGGTGGATCCTTACTATGGGACCATCGACCCCCTGGACCACCTGAAAAGCTACCAAACCCTCATGAGGGTTCAAGGGACCACCGACGCTCTTCTCTGCGTCGCTTTTCCTGCTACTTTCCGGAAGGCAGCCCGGGTGTGGTTCACCCGTTTAGAGTCGGAGAGCATTAGCTCCTTCGCCCAGCTAGGGCAGAAGTTCGTGGCCTACTTCGACGCTTGCAGGAAGTTGCCACGAGAGGCAAACAGCCTCTTCTCCATCCGGCAGCAGGACCACGAGCCCTTGCGAGACTACGTGGCCCGCTTCAAGGCCGCCGCGTTGGAGATCTACAATCTTGAAGAGCCAGGCGCCATGCTGGCGCTGAAGCGAGGGCTCAGGACCTCCCGCCTGACCTACTCGCTGGACAAGAATCTTCCCAAGACCTACTCCGAGCTTCTTCTCCGAGCCCAAAAGTACATCCGCGCCGAGGAGGCGGACCGTACGAGGCGGGTGCTCGATGGAGGACCCTTGAAGAGGTCGGCCCCTGCTGAAGTGTCCGGGACCCGGAAGCCAGCACCCTAGGCTCCGAGCTCCCGGAGGGACCGGCCAAAGCTGAGAGGGACCCCTGTCCCTGAGGAGAGCTACACCCCTCTCCTCGCCCCGAGGACAAAAATCCTCATGGAGATTGAGGGCGAGGACTACCTGAAGCACTCGCCTCCGTTGAGGACCACCACTGGCCGTGACAAGACGAAGTACTGCTGCTTCCACCGCGACCACAGTCACGACATCGAGGAATGCCGCAACCTCAAGTGGGAGATTGAGGAACTCATCAAGAGAGGCTATCTCAAGAGGTTCGTGGGGGGGAGACCTCAAGTGGAGTCCCAGGCGCTCGTCGTTCTCCCGCCAGCTTCGGCCATCGACGACCACTCCACCGAGAAGCCGGTGGGCATGATCTCCTAGGGAGCGGCGCGCGTGTCCAAGAGAGCCCGGGGGGCAGGGGAATCTGAGAATGTACTCCCCTTTATGAGGGAAGGGAAAGACAGGAGAAAAAATGTAAATAATGATGCCGTGGTCATCGAAATGACGATCGCGAAGCACCCTGTAAGGCGCATTATGGTTGATAGTGGAAGCTCCACAGACGTGCTTTTTTATGATGCCTTCTCCAGAATGAATCTCTTCCCCGATCAGCTTAGGCCCGTGCACACACCCCTTGGTTTCACGAGCGATTCTGTGAGAGTAGAAGGAGAAATCACTCTCCTGGTCACTGCCGGAACCCCACCTCGGCAGAGCACCATCATGATGACCTTCATGGTTGTAAGGCTTCCTTCCGCCTACAACGTGATATTGGGCCGACCCGGGCTCATTCTACTCGATGTCGTTGTCTCCACCAAGAGGCTACTTGTACAGTTCCCAACTCCCTACGGTGTCGGCGAGATGAAAGGAACGCCCCAGCCGGTGCAGCATTGTTTCCAAACTCACCTAGGGCCAAGGTCCCTCAGGACGACCCCAGCGCGGACGACCTCGACCAAAGGGCCGAAGACTCCAGAGGAGGCCCGGTCGAGCGTCTACTTTCTTATCCGCTCGGAGACAATCCCACAAAGACGGTGCAGATTGGAGCCCAGCTACCCGAGGAGGAGAGGGCTCAACTGCTGGGGTTCCTGCGGGCGAATGCGGATGTGTTTGCCTGGACGGCAGCGGACATGCCAGGTATCCCCCCTGACATCATCATTCACAAATTGAGTGTCGACCCAAAGCACGAGCCAATTCGGCAGAAGAAGAGAAGTTTTGTCCCGGAGAGACAGGCAGCCATCAAAGAAGAAGTTGACAAACTCCTGGCCGCCGGTTTTGTTCGAAAGGTCCAATACCCGAGCTGGCTGGCGAGTGTAGTGATGGTCAAGAAGAATAATGGCAAATGGAGGATGTGTGTGGACTATATCGACCTTAATAAAGCTTGCCCGAAGGACAGCTTCCCTCTCCCGAAGATCGACCTGCTGGTGGATGCCACCTTGGGCCACCGGTTGCTCTCCTTCATGGATGCGTTTTCCGGGTACAATCAAATCCGCATACATCTAGAAGACGAGGAGCGCACTGCCTTTGTCACCGACCAAGGGACATACTGTTACAGGATGATGCCTTTTGGTCTGAAGAACGCAGGGGCTACCTATCAGCGCTTGGTCAGCAAGGTCTTCAAATACCAAATTGACCGCAACATGCAAGTGTATGTGGATGACATGCTCGTCATGAGCAGGCCGGGCTCGAGCCATGTAGCTGACCTCGCCGAGTCCTTCCACAACTTGCAGCAGCATTAGATGAAGCTGAACCTTGCGAAGTGCGCCTTCGGGGTGGCGGCAGGAAAATTCTTCGGCTTCATGGTCATCCAGAAGGGCATTGAAGCGAACCCGGAGAAGGTACAGGCCATCATCGACATGGAACACCCGACCTCCAAGAAGCAGGTCCAGCGCCTGACGGGACGTGTCACCGCGCTCAGTAGATTCATCTCGAGGTCGACCGATCGTTGCCTGCCATTTTTCAAGGCGCTGCACAAGATGCACGACTTCACCTGGACCGAGGAGTGCAGGACAGCCTTCGAGGAGCTGAAGAACTTCCTTGCCTCTCCTTCGCTGCTCTCCAGGCCTGAGGAGGGAGAGGAGCTCTTGCTATACCTGGCGGTGACACCGGGAGCCGTCAGCTCAGTTCTCATCCGCACAGACGAGGACAAATCTCAGAAGCCGGTGACTACACCAGCAAAATCCTCCGCGACATGGAGATCAGGTATACTCGCTCCGAAAAATTTATTTTTGCACTAATGATGTCTGCTAAGCGCCTCAGGCCCTATTTCCAAGCACACCCAATAGTGGTCATGACGGACCAGCCGCTAAGGACTATCCTCGCCCGACCCGAGACATCCGGGAGGTTGGCTAAGTGGTCCCTGCTGCTCAGCGAATTCGACATAGCATACCGACCGAGGTCGTCACAAAAGGCCCAGGTCCTGGCCGACTTCGTGGTCGAGTGCACCGGGTTCGCCGAGGAGCCAGAGCAGACAGCAACGGAGCCTGGGCCAGGAGAAGAGCCCTGGATCCTCCACGTAGATGGAGCATCCAATTCAGGCTTGAGCGGAGCAGGCCTCATCCTGACCAACTGTGATGGGGTCGTGGCAGAATGTGCCCTCTACTTCAAGTTCGCTGCTACCAACAACCAGGCGGAGTACGAGGCACTCCTCGCGGGCCTCAGGGTTTCCCGCTAGCTGGGTGTCCAGGACTTGAAAGTCTTCACCGACTTCCAACTGGTCGCCGGACAAGTTTCTGGGGAATATGAAGCGAGGGATGCCTAGATGATGAAGTATCTGGAGCAGGTTCGCGCAAGCACAGCAGGCCTCCGACGCTTCAGCATCTTCCACATCCCTCGAGGGGAGAACGCGCGCGCGGATGCGCTATCCAGGCTCGCAACTCTGCTGGACTCGTCGCTGGGACGCGCCTACATCGAGCACCTTGAAAGTCCCAGCTACGAGAACCCGACGGAGGTACATCAAGTCGCCCCCGAGCCGAGCTGGATGGACAAGTATATCCGGTACATCGCCGACGGCACCTTGTTAGAAGATTGTGCAGAAGCTGCCCTCGTCAGGAAGAAAGCCTCCCGCTTCGCCCTGATGGAGGGCCAACTCTACTGCCGGTCTTACTCCTACCCACTCCTGAGATGCCTCAGGCCCGCCGAGGCGACCTTCGTGCTCCAAGAGATACATGAAGGCCTCCGCGGGAATTACGTGGGAGGGAGGACACTGGCTTACAAAGCTCTCCGCCAGGGGTACGTTTGGGAGACCATGAGAGAGGACGCCGCCGACTTTGTTAAAAGGTGCGATAAATGCCAGCACCACGCCAACATACAGCGTCAACCGGCGGCGCCGATCTCCCAGCTCTCGGCCCCTTGGCCCTTTGCCCAGTGGGGAATGGACATCTTTGGACCGTTCCCCCCAGCATCAGGGCAGCGAAAGTTCCTGCTAGTGGCGATCGACTATTTCACCAAGTGGGTCGAGGCAGAGCCGCTAGCTCGGATCGTGGAAGCCAATGTCCGCCAGTTCTTCTGGAAGTCAATTATCTACCGCTTTGGGCTCCCTCGTTGCGTCATCACCGACAACGGGCGACAGTTCGACAACCGCGAGTTCGAAGGATTCTGCGCAGCACACGGCATCCAACACCGGTTCTCCTTGGTGGCTCACCCCAAAACGAACGGGGAAGCCGAGGTGACCAACCGGACCATCCTTCAAGGACTCCGGACCAGGCTGGACCAAGCTAAAGGCATGTGGGCAGAAGAACTCCCCAGTATCCTGTGGGCCTACCACACAACGCCCAGGACGACGATCAATGAAACGCCCTTCAGCCTCGTCTTCGGTGCCGAAGCGGTTATCCCAGTCGAGCTCGGCGTGCCCACGTTGCGAGTGTAGCAGTATGATGAAGCACGGAATTCGACGCATCTCCTGCTCAACCTGGACCTTCTTGAAGAGGCGAGGGACAAAGCAAGCCCGCCCGCGGATGGCGGCCTACCGGCAAAGAGTGGCTCGATACTACAACGTCCACGTCCGGACAAAAGCTTTCAAGCCCGGAGACCTGGTGCTACTGCGGGCGGAGGCGTCCCAGCCTAGGGAGTGCGGCAAACTCTCCCCGAACTGGGAGGGCCCCTACAAAGTAGCTGAAGCCCTCTCACAAGGGGCCTACTACCTTGAAGATCTCAGCAGTATCAGGTTTTCCAGAACATGGAATGCCTGCAACTTGCGGAAATACTATCAATAATGTAAGGTTTCCCAGCAATGATAATAATAATGGTTTTTCCTTGCACAAGTGTCTATCTGTCTTGCAGGAAAATTCCAACGATGTCCCCGAGCCCAGCTCCAGGATGCTGATCCAAGACCGGAGCTCAGACCTCCGGCCAAGGAATACCTCCGGCCAAGGAATGATGGAGCCACGCCGCTCTCAATCAACGACGTCCCCGAGCCCAGCTCCAGGACGCTGATCCAAGACCGGAGCTCAGACCTCCGGCCAAGGAATCATGGAGCCACGCCGCTCTCAATCAACGACATCCCCGAGCCCAGCTCCAGGACGCGGATCCAAGACCGGAGCTCAGACCTCTGGCCAAGGAATCATGGAGCCACGCCGCTCTCGATCAACGACGTCCCCGAGCCCAACTCCAGGACGCTGATCCAAGACCGGAGCTCAGACCTCCGGCCAAGGAATCATGGAGCCACGCTGCTCTCGATCAACGACGTCCCCGAGCCCAGCTCCAGGACGCTGATCCAAGACCGGAGCTCAGATCTCCGGCCAAGAAAACTTCGAGCCAAGCCGCTCTCCATCTCAAACGTCTCCGAGCCCAGCTCCGATACGCCAAGAGATCATGGGGCCACGTAGCTCCCATCAACGCCTCGAGCCTAGCTCCAAGGCGCCAAAGACCTGAGCCAAGATCTCAGGCAACCCCTGGGCCCGAGCCTAGCTCCACGTCCAGGAAGGTCTCGAGCCTAGCTCCAAGGCAACCAAGACCGGTAACCTTCTTCTCTGATCTCCCCACTCGAAAAGAAGACGAGAGGGGAAGGAAAGAAAAAGAACAAAGGGGAAAGCCCGGCAACCCCCTTCTCTGATCTCCCCACTACAAAAGAAGACGAGAGGGGAAGGAAAGAAAGAGAACAAGATGGGGGCACAACCAGCATCCTCTTCTCTGATCTCCCCCCTCTAAAAAAAAAAGGAGAAAAAAGAAGAAAGAAAAGAAGAGAGGGGAAGGAAAGAAAGAGAACGTGGGGGAAACACAGCATTGAAGCTACCACTTTTCAAGCTCAAGACCGGAGCTCAGATCTCCGGCCAAGAGACTTTCGAGCCACGCAGCTCTCAACCATCCACGTCCCCGAGCCCAGCTCCAGGATGCCAACTCAAGACCGGAGCTCAGATCTCCGACCAAGAGACCTTCGAGCCACGCAGCTCTTAACCATCCACGTCCCCGAGCCCAGCTCCAGGATGCCAACTCAAGACCGGAGCTCAGATCTCCGGTCAAGAGACCTTCGAGCCATGCAGCTCTCAACCATCCACGTCCCCGAGCCCAGCTCCAGGATGCCAGCTCAAGATCGGAGCTTAGATCTCCGGCCAAGAGATCTTCGAGCCATGCAGCTCTCAACCATCCACGTTTTCGAGTACAGCTCCAGGATGCCACCTCAAGACCGGAGCTCAGATCTCCGGTCAAGAGACCTTCGAGCCATGCAGCTCTCAACCATCCACGTTCCCGAGTCCAGCTCCAGGATGCCAGCTCAAGACCGGAGCTCAGATCTCCGGCCAAGAGACCTTCGAGCCACGCAGCTCTTAACCATCCACGTCCCCGAGCCCAGCTCCAGGACGCCAGCTCAAGACCGGAGCTCAGATCTCCGGCCAAGAGACCTTCGAGCCACGCAGCTCTCAACCATCCACGTCCCCGAGCTCAGCTCCTGGGCGCCAGCTCAAGACCGGAGCTCAGATCTCCGGCCAAAAGACCTCCGAGCCTAGCAGCCTTCGAGTGCCATCAACTTGCGCCTAGCTTGCTGGTACCGAGGTCTAATAACTCAGCCCCACGCAAGGTGAGGCCCCCTCTCTGATCTCCCCATACATCAAAAAGACAGAGAGGAGAAGGGGGAGTGAAAGAGAGAAAGAGCCAGACAAGAGAAATGATTGCAAGAAAATTTGCACTTCATTGATCAAGTATCAATTACAAACATCCTGCGGGCCCCCGACATGCCGGGTGGCCCTGCCAAGTACAGAAAAAGAACAAGGCACAAAAGGAAGCAAGAAATGACTACTCGCTAGCTGGATCGCCGGGCTGGGAGTCTCCATCAGCAGGGGCTTCAGGCCGCATGGCTTCGGGCTCAGGTGGCACGGCCTCCTCGATGCCCGCCTCCTGGTCTGAAGTGCCGGGATAGTCAAGGCGGCTGCGGCCCTTGACCGAGACGAACTCCTCAACCAGGCGGCGCAAGTACATGAAGCCTTTGAAGGAGTCCGACGCCGTCTGTTGGATCTCGGCGAGGAACTCCTCCGAGGCCCTGTACCTTTCCATCGCCTCCCCAGCTTCCTTCTTTGCTGCGGGCACCTCATGCCTGGCATCCACAACCGACCTGGCGGCCTCCTTGGCTGCCCTCTGGGCCGCGGCCGACTTCTCCTCCATCGCCAGCCAGGCTTGGAGGTATCGGGCGATTCCCTTCTGTCTGCCGCCTCGGTGTCAGACACGCCCAACCGCCGCTCAGCATCAGCAAGGTCCTCGGACTTCTTCCTCGACTGCCCCAACTTATCCTATAAGATTACATAGGATGTTCTCTCATCTTATAAGGAGTGATCGATCCCTTGTTGACCATTCACAACCTCCATGCACATTTCACTATACTTAAAGTATCCTGCACATGTCTCAAAAAGTCATGCTAAGTGTGAAACAAAGCATAGATCCATATACCTAAGGTACTATAATGATTTCAGGTCTAAGGATCACATGCACCACTCTCACTAGAGAAACATTTATTGATATATTTGTAAAGCTCCATTAAATGTTTTCCCTTACAGGTCAATCCAGTGAATTTATTTTTGAATGAGTACCCACATCCTTATATTGGTGTCACCACATAAGTGATTATAAGATCAATCATCCTTTCTATTGAGAGCATACATAGGATGTGTCAGTTTATCTGGTATCATCTATCCCTGACTCGATAATCCTATGACCGCGAACATTTTAAATCAAGACTATCAAGATTTTAGATATCACTGGCATGATCTCATCATGACCCTAAAGTCATCATCCCAATTTATGGAGTTCATTATAATTCAAAATAAATCACAAGAAATATAATAGAATACAACATATGATGAAACACAGAGTCTCTTAATTGCTAAATTATAAATGTCATTTACATGAATAGGGAGATAAAGTACAAAATATCCCATCATATCAATTATGCTATTGGCTTGTAGGGCACCATTCTTTCAATGGAAACATTCTAATCTTTTTTGCATGAGGATAGACAGGTTCCATTGCCTATCCCTTATGTAAATCATCAAAACTTGGAACAAAAAACTCTTAGATGGATTCACTCACCCTGTTAAGCCTATTAGTAGTTTGTCGGTCATGCAAGTAAATGTAAATACAGGACTTTCTCTCTGTGAAGCAGTCAAGAAGCTGGCTTTCTGATGGCTTTGGATGAACTCCTTTGAAATCATTTGTTAGAATTAAACATGTCATTTTAGCTAGTTCATTTGAAAATTGCAGAGGTTATAAAAGAAACAGAACCATGCATTTTTAGGAGTCACATATGAAAAATTTGGCCCCAAAGTTCATGTTCTCACTAGGTGAATGTGAGATGATCAGTACCTAATTGCTTGCAAGTTGAACTTTTCTTCGAAAAGTTAGATAAGGTAGTATATGAGTGGGGTAGTCATGGTGGTGATTCAGAGCAAGTGAAAGCAAGGGGAAAAATATACAGCACACCACTGCTAGGAATGAATAACTGGGCAATCTATCCAGTTTATAAGTAGCAGGAAAAAGGAAAAAAATGGCAAATAAGCATTGAGTCACTGATTAATATCAGAACTGTGTAAGATGTATAACACCATTGAAAGAAGCCATACAATTGTCGAGTTAGATTCGAAGTTAAAAGGAACAAATTGGAAAAGGAGGATGAATGGGCCCAAGAAAATGATCTTCTAAAGAAGTCATAGGGGAGTATTACACTTGAATTTATGTGTTTAGAGGTGAAAAATGAGTAAAAACTAGGATCCAACTTATAGAAGTAAATTTGTGAGTTGTGAGAAAGAGGCCGTAAGACCCATGATTGGATGTAGTTAAAGGTTTTAATGGGTGATAGACCTTCCAGATGAGGTGGTGAGCCCCATGATTTTCAGAGTAATGCTAAGATACGCACCAACCTAGGGCTGAAATGGGATTGGATGCCAGTATGTCTATATATATATTAGTTTTGTTGGATGAATATAAATATCGATACGAATATTAATCGGATGCAAAAATTTATATCCATATTTGTTTTAAACGGATACAAATATAAATCAGATACTAGAAGTATGGATACAAATACAGATATAAATCAAATGATTAAACTTTATTATCACAGAATCAAAGATATTACTAAGTTGAGGATAAATTAAATTAATAGCATATTAATATAGTTATATATTTCTCTTAAAAGTTAATAAGCATTATATAAAATTAAATAGAGTTATAAGTAGAATCGGATATTCGGATACGGATCGGATAGCTATCTATCCGTGTCAATATCTATTTTTCTTTGACGGATATGGTACAAATATGGATATTAATCAAATGCTCAAATTTCTATCATATCCAAATAGTTTCAGATACGAAAATGGATCCGAATGGATAATATCCTATCCACTTTCACCCCTATACCAGTCCCACTCTTACTAGTTGGCAGGTAGACCAACACAAGTTGCCAAATTCTAGTTATATAATCTGTGTTCAAAAGCCAAATTGGAATCCTCTGATTTAATATAATGAAAATCTGTAGACTAGCATCCATGGTAGTGAATCGGTGACCAATGTTTGGGTTTTGGAGATATTTTAGGAGCAACCATCAAGGCTGCTGTGGTGTTAACTTCGTAACCGTGACATCCAAAAATAAAGATGCTCTGTGGAAACTGGTAATATTATGTGAATTTCACTGGAAATGATGATGTTGTTATAATTTATTCCATCAATTTGTTTGGAGCTTCTGTGCAACCTGATACTCATGGATCATTATCTGTGCATCACATCCTTGCTGTTGGATACACTTTTGGTGCAGATTAATATTTTCAAGTGTGCAAGGGCTTAATTTTGTTAAATCATTTACTAAAATATCTGTATTTGCATGCTGTAAAGCATATGATATAGGGATGCTATTTGATAAGAGTTAAAAGTCTCTAATGGGCATGGAGAATCATGCATAAAGTCATTGTCAATACAGGTTATATAAAATTTTATGTCCAGCATACTCGCCTGTGCATTCTTGGCATTCAACCATGTACTCTTTATCTTTCTTTATTGCAAGATTTCAAGTGGTGGCCCTGCCAGTCCATTTTTGGCTGGTACAATCCCATTGCCGGGCCAATACCAGCACCCAGCATTGATCATCAAATCACCTATTATTTCTTTAATTTTCTTAGTAAAAAAAGTTGGTAAATCCTTTTCTTTAATCTTTTATTTGGCATGGAACAACAAGCATGCCAGCATGGTACAACTTGGAATGTCTCATTGTTGGCTTGTGGCTAGCATGCCAAGTACATAACACTTTAATCCTTTCTATATTGCATATACTTTGTATTTTTATTCTCTTAAGGCCCTCTATCTATTTTAGGATTTGTAGCTGATGCACTTTTTGGAGGACATATGAAAGGACTTGCTATTTTAAAAGTCTTGTTTGGTTTTAATCAGGTTCTTTTGATGCATGAATATAAACTTATATTTTTTGCATGTCTAGAGCTTTTAGTTATTAAAACAAATCTATTGCTACATTTGGCGCTGCATAGACTACTTGCAACAGTTGTGCCTTATAACTAAGAGTAAGCTTAGCTTTTGTTGATGTTAAGTCTTCGTGTGCCGCAGTGAAATACAGCTTAAAAGCCCAAATTGGTTGTTTGGTCAAAGAAAGTATGAAGAAAGTGGACCTGCCAAGAAAGTTAACATGAAAGAAAATGCAAATGAGGCACTCCAAGACGAGTTATGTTCTTCTGGTTATGATGAATTAACTTGGCTTTCTTACACCGGTGACATGTGCGAGGAGGATATCTTCAAAAGGTAATTGTTTCCTACTTCATATAAATGGGAAAAATGTACAACAATATGATTTGTATATCGTGTTCCTTTAGATATTGCCTTGTTTATATGTGATCAGTGAGACTAAAGCAGAGGTTGCCATTATGTCTGGACTAAATAACAATCATTTTGTTAAATTAGGAACCATCTATTAATCATGCAGATTTTGTTTGACAATTTGATGTTCTTGGGGATAATAGCACAGGTTGACCTGCAAAAATCATAGTTAGAGGATGAATATTATGTGGAATTTCAAGTCAGTAGCACTTGTTTTTTCGATGAGTGACACTTTATTTAAAAATTAAATTAATAGCTAAATAGTGGGGCTTTGCTCTTGCAGGATCTCAGCAACTTGATCCTTTTTTTAATTAAAAAAAGAAAACCCAGTTATATTCTTGATAATTTGGGGTCTTTGGAGGGGGCAAACTAAATAACAATCATTTTGTTAAATTAGGAACCATCTATTAATCATGCAGATTTTGTTTGACAATTTGATGTACTTGGGGATAATAACACAGGTTGACCTGCAAAAATCATAGTTAGAGGATGAATATTATGTGGAATTTCAAGTCAGTAGCACTTGTTTTTTCGATGAGTGACACTTTATTTAAAAATTAAATTAATAGCTAAAGAGTGGGGCTTTGCTCTTGCAGGATTTCAGCAACTTGATCCTTTTTTTTAATTAAAAAAAAGAAAACCCAGTTATATTCTTGATAATTAGGGGTCTTTGGAGGGGGCAAACTGGGGAGAGTTCTAACCTTTGGCATTTTTCTATGCAAAGTGGCTGCCCTAGGACTCGAACCATGCTGTTACATTTGTCACCTGAAGCCTTTACCACTGCACCAAGCAATGGCTCCAAACATGATTTATTTTCACTTTTATAAATTGTGCTGCAATGACCTACTTGAATGCACTTCTGAATGGGCAAGATCTCTCCTTCACTTAGTGTGGGGACACAATATTAGTTACTTTTATTATGCTGCAAAATGCCTCATAATGTGCAGGCTAATTAGAAAGAGCCATCAAGGAATTTCATACCACATGAACTTCATCTGGAGGCCCTGTTTCGTGTGCTGCTTAAATTCGGTGATATGTTTCTTTTCAGTCTCTTCCCGTGGCAATGGAAAAAAGTTTCTCTTAATAGGGAGATTGCTTTATTATTGAAGTAGAAGCTTTATTATCCTAGAGTTGAAAACTTGAAATATGAAATTATAATTTATAATAATATTTGCATTATAACTATGATTAAGTTTGCACCTATTATGGGTTGCAGTGTTTGTCATGCATCTAGGACCCAATTTTCTGCCTCTTCAGTGGCATCTTCTGGTTAGAAACATGCATGTCCCTAACACTGTTAATTTTGATGTCTAGCAATAATATTCATCTGAATTATTCAGTGTCATAGTTGAACAAGTGTACATGGACACCCATACTGATCAGTCTCCCATAACCCTATATCCTAAACACCAAATTAATGATCTAGTACGAAAAGTATATTATTGTCCCATGGTGATCATGGTGATGTTGATTTTGATATCATTCGATTATGGAATACTAACTGTTCGTCTCATTCTGTGAGGATTTTTTTTTTTGGTTGTTAAGTATTATTTGGAAATGAAAAAGAAGAAAAACAATGATCTAGCATGAAAACTATATTAACATCTCATGGCGATCATGGTGCTGTTGATTTTGATATTCTTCGGTTATAGAATGCTGGAACTGTTTTCTCATGCTGTGAGGATCTTTTTTGGGTGTTAAATAATATTTAGAAAGGAAGAAAAAAAACCCACGGGCAGAAAATTTAAAGTCCAAAAGCTTTCAAATTTGGAAAAGTTGCTTTTTTAAGGATTTTATCACCCAAACAGCTGGAAAATCTAAATTTCACAAAAAAATTCTTTTCCAATTTTTTTAAAGCAATGAAACAGACCTTAAAATAAGCTGTGAATGCGATTTTTGCTCTCAGCTTCCCTAATATGACTTAACGATTTGGTTGGACATATTAATAATGCTCATTATTTTAGAGTTTTAATTGCTTTGCATACAGTGACATGCATATAGGTCCAACAACATATGCCCATGCTTGTGTCACACTGCTTTGATTTAGGAATTGTCAAGCACCGCAAGCATACCCATATGAATTATAGTAAACCATAATTCCTTTGTAGCTGATGCACACTATCCCATATGCATGGCTGGTGTCAGTGATGGGTGCATAGGATGGAACTATAGGAGTCAGAGTTGAATATTCCAGATTGATATATATTGTAAATCATATATTGAAACATATAAAGTCTATTTTTCTTGGAGTTATATTTAGGAATGTTTTAGTAAATATAAAGCTCATGTATCAGGAAAAGAGGGCACCTTTGTATAATTTCAAAGGTAGCTTGTTCAGACATGGTAGTGGAGAATCTAAACTCATCGCTTCTGAATGTTTTGCCCGTAGGCAATGAATAAACGATCTCTTTTGTTTTATTTTGACGGTTAGATATGCTCCCCTTTGCGAGAAAAAAAAGGAAACAGAAGGATATCCTGTCCTTTTAAAGAATTGTGTTGGAGTATTGGGTAAAACATGGCTGATCTTAAGTACTAGGAATGAAAGAGGAATATTGTTTACAGACATATAATCTGAATATTGAGTTCTAGGTCTTGAAGAAAAGTAAGAAATCTCATAGTGATATGCTCAGAAATGAGGAAAAGGTAATATAATAGGCATAGGCACATTTTTTTTACACAAAGGTTTGTCATTGTTCCTTTCACATTTGTTTCCCAGGTGAAGTGTTACATATTGGTCAAGTTTGTTTGTGTATGCAGTATAGAAATTTGAAAATAATGCTTTAATGTCGCAGGTATCTAGCATTGACATCTGTCGATGAAACCAACAGTTGGTATGGAGGGACATTGATTTATGATCAAGATGAAAACTCTGAGGTTTACAAGCATTATGCTGAACTTTGCCAGGTAACGAATCAAAAGTTTTATTTTGTAAAAGAAGTAGACTTTTTTTTTTTCCTTGCAGGATATGAATTTTGTCTGATTAGTTGGTCTGGTGGTATCTTTTGAAACTCGGTCATTTAGGAGTTGCCTACTCTCTGAGAAGTAACAAATTGCTGTTCAAACTTGACTAGTATGCAAAGCATAAGACGTGAGCCTCGCAATATGTCTACTGATAATAAGCCAATCTCTACCTTAATCCAAGTAACAAAGCATAAGTTTTGTATGCACAAGAGAGCTAAATACACGAAAGCATAAATTCTTTTTTTTTTAGTTTTCATTTTGCAACTTTTGTGCTTTGAAAGTCCACGATTCAATGCAGGCACTAATGGCACCCCATGTTGATCTCTTTTTCTCATCTATATTAGTACTGCACAGATATTTGTATTTGCAGACATTCTTGTCCCCACAATCATGCCATGCACTAATCCTCTCATGGATTTCTGCTTCAAAAGTTGCGTCAATTAGATTATCTCATTATATGTTTTCTGTAAATATTCTATCAACTTCTAGAAATATTAGTCGATGATATAACACAAGCGGTGTTCTCAAGATCTCTAAGTAACAGCTGCCAGTAGGAAATTTCTTTTATTTCAACACATAATATGATCATATGTCTTATTTTGTGAACTATTTTCTTGTTAAGTTCCCCCTTTTCTTCTTTTTTCATTTCTTTCTTTCTTTTTCTTTTTTTTTTTTTTTTTTTTTTTCCAAATTTCACTATATCAATTAGCATCCATGAGAAATTCAATTGGAATTTATGTTGCCCGATTTTTATCGAAGATTCTTGTGGAGAATGCGAATTAAGACTGCCTGAAACTTGCAGGGCCCGGTAATGGATCCCTTCGAGCGCGACCCCGAGAAAGAGAGACACTATGCCGATGCTTTGCGGATGGGGCTAGACAGTGCAGACGATGCACTCATAGAAGCCGAGATGGAAGCTGCTCTGAAGGAATATGACCAGGTAGGAGCTGACCTTGGTATTGCCTCCTCATGCAAAGCCCTTGCCGAGGATCCAAGCCGGTTGACTAGATGGATCATTGGGGAAGGGAAAGTTCTGGGATGGAAGAAGTGAGCGTCTACTTAACGTAGTCACGTAGTAGACCATTCTTATATCGAGAAAGCATTTGCTCATTGTAATGGAATAAAATGTGTTGTTCATGGCATTCTGGCTTTTGTGAACTCGTCAAGATTTCAGCTTCTGCCTTTCGTTAACTAGGTGGTGAAGAGTACCAGCTTTCATTATAAATTGGGAAGTTTTTGCCAGCTCAAGGCGTACCTCCCACCTTTCGGGCGAGCTATTGCGGATTATATTCCAAGTGGCATCAGCCCTTGATTCGATCCCCGGTGAGCAAAGATCTGGTCGTCATGTTTTTTTTAGCTCAGGTTGCGAGGGTAGAGATCTCCCTTTCCCCCTTGGCATCTTGTACACTTCTTATTCATGATAGAAGATTTTTTTCTATGCGACTTTTTTTTTTTTTTTTTTTTTTTTGAAGGCTTTGCCAAGATGGTGCTGTAGGCTTACTCTGCTAAGCAGAGGTAATCATGTGATGCATCGGCTTTGGATAGGGCAAATTCTGTAAGTTCGTGGCATTGGGCTGCTTGAACGCTGTCGGATACGTGCATGCATGTTGCATTGGGGAAATATCTTTTATATGGTTTCTTTTTTTGTTTTTTGTTTTTTTTTTTTGATAAGTAAAAGGGACGGGAAGGATAAATTCAGTATAGTTATCCTTGCAAGTATTCATTCCATTCCGTCAGGTAATGTTTGATACAAGATGCTTAGACTAGTTAATTGTGAGGTAAAGCTTTAACCAACCGGGTTATTGTCTTATGGTTATTGATGGAAAATATTTAGCCAGGGAAGAAAAAGGAACCCTTTCCAAGAGAGGATTTGATTTTTTTTTTAGATCAAATAATCTCAAACTGATTGGGATGCTGGAAACCAAAACCCTTATTCTATTCTTTTTGAGGTTTTATTTTTATGGGTTTGAACACAACGGGTGGAGCTTCCAATTATGCTAATTTTATGTTAATTTGTTTCAACCTGTCCTGATGTGGTCTTGGTGGTTACTCATTTTTGCTTTGCAACTAAATTTCGGACCAGGATAATTATGGTGCCTAAATTATAATAGGATGCGTCTCCTGCTTTCTTTCCACTAAAACGGATGCACGTCTGCCCGGTCTTACCATGTTCAGGAATTTGCACACTGCAAGGGTTGGTGCAATCAGGTTGAAGGGAAGCAGGGATGTTGGTTTGATCTGAACCTAATTTATACGTAATCCGTCTATACCTGACAATCGATGATCAGATCCATGGTGTGACAGGTGGCATGTAGGTGGGCCATGGATCTCACAGTATTTCGTCCTTCCCAACTAATCTGACCCAATTAGACTTTGCAAAGGTGGGTGCGAGAGAGATAGATAGAGAGAGAGAGAGAGAGAGAGAGAGATGCTCAATCAAAAACTATAATTACCAAGGAAAACGAAATCATAATATTTTTGAAGATAATCATATAATAATTTGTTACTACACGGAAGTCAAAATGTTTGATTTTCCACTATGATAGTTATATGGTATCTTCCAGCAAAATCAAAAGCCAAAACTTGTAACATTTCCAGCTACATCAACAAACGATAAAAACCATTGATTGTAATAACTTTTGAGATAATCATACAATAATTTATAGCTAAACAAAATTCTAGTAAAAACAAAAACCAAAAAATGTTTAATTTCCATTGGTTACATTAAAAATTAATCAACTAAAATCGACCGAGGCCTTATGATCCGAAGTCAGACGCGCTAATCCACTGCGCTATGCGGTCATCGACGCAACATGTTTCAAAATAAATTATACTGATATTAAATTTAATTATTTTTTATATACTGACGCATCCAACCGTACACCAATAATTTCTATGACACAAAATTAGTATAACTTGTGGTAACTTATTGTCACAAAAAATTTCTAAAACAGCGTTTGCAAGTCCATTGGACTTCTGTTGTGCGCCAAGTGATGCCATGAAGCATTTCCCAGGACCAAATGGTCAAAACCTGGCATTAAATCTGGATCCAAAAGGACGGCAAAATGGAAATTTTATTTTGCTCCCAGAACATGCACCTGCTCTCACTTGCATTCGATCTCATCCTTTTTTTTAAGTATTATTTTTACCAAAACACTGGGCCTAATTCTGGTTTTTAAGTATTGGATGATAGGACTCGGGGAGAGTTTATATCTCCTAAGTTCACACACCATTTCCCTCATATCTTTCTTCAAGAATTCCTTTTCGGTCTGGCATCCATAAACTAGATGATAGCGCAGTACCTACCACATCCTAATACAATGTCATGGGCGTCCAGCCTGTGGCCATTACCGACATTGGTGCCCATGTTAGGAAGCCCAACCCCATGACATCATCCAAAGCAAATAATATTAGAGAAAATCTTTTATACACGGCCTTCGATAAAAAAAATATATATGCATATATACCGCACAGCCTAATTGGATCACATAAATCATATTTTTCAACTTATATTCAATTTTTATAATTTTACTTTTTTGTTAAATGTTTTAAATGATAAAAATATCTTTTCTTATAAAAAAATTATAATATTCTATGATCAACTTACGACATCCCGTAACCAGATAATACCTCTATGAATAGGATATCAAAAACCATATTGACAGTATATCATAAGATTAAAAAATATTTTATCTTTAAAAAAAAATTAAAATTTTTTTAGTGATCAAAATACCACTGAATCTTATAACCAGGAGCGGACCGACTTGGCCCTCTTTATTTTTTTCATTTTTTTATAAATAAGAATTTTATATAAAATTATATATATATATATAATCAGGAGCGGACCGACTTGGCCCTCTTTATTTTTTTCATTTTTTTATAAATAAACATTTTATATAAAATTTTAAATATATATATATATATAGCCCTTCTAAAATTAAAGATATTAAATATAACTCTAAAAATCTTGAAAAAAAAATAAAATGAAATAAATACTATAAATCAGTTTTCTTTATTTGAAAGTTGGATCACTTCTAACTTTATCTTTTATTTTCATAAATTTCTTTATTTTATAATTTTTTAAAAGGATAAAAATTTTTTTGTCAATTACTCATCTTCAGAACCCAACATGATCGACACCACCGCACACAGCCAATACTGTCCCATTTACCACACCAATGGATGAAATTACAACCGAACTTGTCATATATAGTGTGATTGACAGGAACACTTCCATAGTAAAATCGGACAGTTGTGCACGCACAAAGTCGAATACCACCAATGCCTGATCTATGACTATCATCTCGGTAACCTCTGACAACTTCACTACACCGATAAATGCCACGTACGGTGAAGCTGTGCACCTTCTTGACGACCGAATCCCTCGTGTAACAAGATCAAACCTTGGAGGGCATGAATGGTTAGGCACCATCATGTCTCAAGCTCCCACTGATACCACTACACTCACACACCATCATCTTCGATCCCGTTGCTAGATGGATAAGGACACCCCATATTGTCACGTAGCACTAATAATACTTGGCACAATGCTACTACCACCACGATTCTTTTTTATTGATTATTTAATTACTTACATCGATAAAAAAAAAGCTAAAACTTTTATAATAAATTTCATTATTAATAAATTTAATCTTATAAAATAACATCAAATACATTTCAAATAATATTTAAATTAATTTTAATTATCTATTTTTTTTTTTTTATATTTTCTTGATCCTTTCTAGAAAAATTGATATGATCCATCCTTATTTATATCATGTTCATCCTATCAACAAGATTATAACATCCTATTCATGAACATGACCATATGATGTTATAAAGAAATAGCATTTTCATCATTTAAACATACATTTAATACAAGTAATTTACTTTTTTTTATTAAAAATTTTGAACGACAAAAATATCATTTCTTTATAATATTCTTATAATGAAGTTTGTAAACAAATCATAAACCTATTCGCATAATATCATATAATCAAAAATATTTTTATTATTAATTTTTTAAAAAAATTAAATAATAAAAATATTTTTAAATTTTATGACATCCGATTACGATATCCTATCCACATAAATATTATAATCCAAACCAATAAATATCATAAATTTTTTATAAAAATATGATATTTTTCTGATTCAAGTTTTTTAATAAAAAAATAAAATTATAGATATTAAATATATATTAGACTTACATGATCTTTACATGATCCAATCATATTTGATGGTATATTTTTTCTACATTATCCCTGATGCACAAAGAATTATCCACTGATATTAACAGAAAGACAAGCCTCTCCGGTAAACACCAGCCCTTACAACTCCCACAAAACACACCAAAGCCTTCTAAGCCAAATGCAAGCTCACCAAGGTTGGAACGTACCATGCTTTAAAAACTCCCTGATGCCGAATATATGATGATATCATTAATCACCTTCCTCAACCAAACCATAAAACTGAACTCATGGACGAAACCAGGGTACTATTCATGAAAATAATCAAATACAGAATGAGGATACAACAAAGAGTTATCTTCCTTGTAGTGCAGGAGGAAATAGCATTTGATGCATAAATAACAAGGGTTCTTCGGAGACCACTTATCATCAACCGTCATCTTCGTAGCGTGATATATTTTGCAGATGGAGCATTTCTGATGACGAGGTCGGAGTTGAAATGTGAGGAGAGGATAATCTGACTGATTTTGTACATCTTCTGGGTGGATCATTCTCATGTCCCTGATCACTATAATATGCTTGCAGTTTCCCTGAGTAGTTCCCAAAAAAAGAAAAAAGAAGAAAAACAAAATCATAACGGCAATTCTGAAATTTATATCCCTGAAAGGTTCTTGATATATGTGAAAAATAATTGGCTACTACCTACAAAGGGAGTAAGAAAAGGCTTCTCTGCCAAATGAATGAAAATAATAGCAAAGGACATCACATGCAATATAATGCCACCAAAATGGTTCAGATGATGGATTATGTAACAGTGGGCAAACAACCAAAGTCCAATGGCATATTGCATTCAGAAAATTATAGACGTTCTAGAATCTTATCGAATCACTTAACTTCTTTCAAAACTCTGTTGTTCAATCCACTAAAGGTTTGAGTAATATGAACAACTTGCAGAAGCAAGAAGGGAACTTCAAGTAATGAAATGATATTAGCAGATATTGCGATCGCAATTTCCGTGAGACGTTTCCAAGCAAATAAAAGAGCTACAGATTTTATGCTTAAAAACAAAAAGAGGTACAGATCCAAGATATCAGTTATCTCAGTCCAACCACACTGGCTTTTAGTACAGAATGGAACAGAAGTCATATAACTCTATGACGTCTAGGGGTTGATCCAACTATTCAGCAAAATCTCTTTAGAACTATTTAGTCATCATGATTGTTAAAGGCTGGAGAAAAAACTCAAGCAAACATTGAGGGAAAAAAGGAATGTGATTGTCAAGAAGCTCTAGCTAGTGATGCAAAAGAGGGACACAAGTAACAGGCAGAGTAATGAAACACAGAGAGAGAGCATTAAAAAAGAACAATTAGAAAATGACCTATGAAAAAAAAAGGTATCTTTTTTCAAAAAAATTAATTCAAAAAACAAATTTTGGTGCATGGGACTATTTTTACTCATAGCTTGGCAAGAAGGATTGCACATGCTAAAGGAAATGAAAAGAACGGGGCAAATTCTATAATCGGATTCTACATACCAGTGCCCTAAAGGTATTATCATGCTCTTAGAAACAGAGCCACAAATTTTAGCAACGCAAAATATAAGGTAATGAAGATGAACAAGGTAAATCAACTCTTTGGGCAACCAAGATCATGATTACCATCATATTGATTTCAGTAATTCCAAAGCATATCAAACAGCAATTTTTTTGATAGAAATTTTATGAATGGTATCCTCACTGTCATAACAATCATAAAAACACCATTTCAAGACTAGCTTAATGCACATCCATATACAACAATGGGATTCCATAATGCCAATCATATTGAGGCATGCATGGCATATTGCATTCTACTAATGACCTATTGTTGCTGATTTCTAATGTAAAATTTGATTCAGGGATAATGTTCTTAGTCTGTAAAATTTGTTTGTGAACACCACTTCAAACCCCTTTCAAATGTAGAGAGGATGGAAAGGAGGAAATAAAGGTGCCAAATAATCACAATTAGGAACTCAATAATGTTTTTATCTTTCTGGATTATGGCATTGATTCCAAAAATAAGAAAATTTTAAGTTTTCCTTTTCAAGGTGATGTCTTTAAATTTCCTGATATTTCCATGACTGTCACATACCTTGACAAAATGTCTCAATAGTCAATTCCATTCTCTTGAGTTCATCATAGAATGCAGGATCCACGTAGGGCTCGAACTAGAACGAGCCGGCCCGAAATCGGGACAGGCTTCGGGCCATATTTTAAATAAATCGGATCGAGCTTCGGGCCTTGAAATAGAGCCCATTCAATTTTCGGGCCGGGCTCGGGCATCCCTTTGGCCCGGCCCGGACCGGCCCCAACCCGGCCCGAAAATAAGCCCGATCCAGGGTCCGCTATATCTTTCTCCGGTCTCCCACTCTCCCGTCTCCCTCTATCTCCGTTCTATCTCTCTGTCTCTGTCTCTCTCTCTTTCTCGTTTCCATCTCCCTCCCCCGGTCAGCCCCTGACAGCGGACGCCCCCTCGCACCCGATAGTCGACGGCCTCTCTGGCTCCAAGTTGCCCCCTCCAGCCCCGACGCCCGCATCCGATGACTCGGCCCCCCCATGCGACCCCGCGGCCCATCATCGGCAACCCACCCGATGCCCACTGCCCCCGACACGACCTCATGGCCCCCCTCCCCGGATCCGATCTGTCTCCTCCGACCCCAGTGCCCGCATGCGACAACCCCGCGGCCCGTCTCGACGTCTCCGATCTACCTCCCCGGCCCCGGCGCCCCACCCGACGTCCACTGCCCCCGGCACGACCTCGCGGCTCTCCCTCCCCGGCTCCGATCTGCCTCCTTCGGCCAGTCGCGCAGTCGCCGGTCGGTGAACTTTTTTTTTGTCAATAAGACTTGCATTCGGGCTAGCCCGATCGGGGTCGGTGAAACTTTTTTTTTTTCAATGGGGCTTGCATTCGGACAAGCCCGATCGGGCTCGAGCCTGGCTCGGACCGGGCTCAGGCCTGAGGTTTAAAAGAAATTTTGGGCCTAAGCCCGGCCCGAAGCCCTAAATTTTTTCAGACTAGGCTCGGGTAGGGGCGTGGCCCGGTCCGGACCGGCCCACTTCTAGCCCTAGGTCCACATGCATCAAGAAAAATTGAATGTATTATCACCCACCTAAAATGGAAAATTTCACTTTGATATCTAACGTTCTTCTCCAAATATCCCACATTCTGGTACTTCTGAAAATGGATCAGATATTATCTGAGCCAAGCTCAATCCATACTCTATGTGGGCTGAAATCAGATGTGCATTTGATTTTTCTTTTGGATTCAGATCTAGATATAGGGGCATATCTGCATTTTCACACATTTAAATATGCATCCAAATTTAATATTTTCACTCCCTCAGATTAGGCTCTGGGTATCCAGTTATATGAATAGGGGATTGAAAAAAATCAAAAAAAAATATTAAATTCACAAATCTTAATGGCCAAGTGCTTTCTACTTTCTCCTAATATCTAATCTCTCTACACTAGGCTCGTAATGATTACTTTACCAGCATACAGTAGATGGCTTTGGGATTCAAAATTCAGAAAACCAAGAACTTAGCATGCATGCACACACACACATACACACGCAGCGGTGGGGAGGAAGGAGAGAGGGGTGTACCTGATGGCAGTAAAGATATCCAGCACCCAACCGAAGTCGCAGGTCAGCAAATCTAGTTCTATGCATATTTACTTCTTTAAAGCTGGGCAAGTTGGAGATGTCCAGACCCCCTAGTAGTTGTTTTTGCTTTTTCTTTAGCTCACCAGACATAATATATTCCCACTTTTCTGCTGCCTCATTCTTGCAGTTCTTAAGCCAGTCGAAAATAGGTTTACTATAGTCAGTAGAAGAAGGATTTCTCAAATCATTGTAAAAGGTATCCTGCATGGAGAAGACAAAATGTAAATAAAATCACCTCTCGAGATGTAATCAGCTCGTAGCCAGTTTAAGTGACAAATGAAGAAAGCCCATACTTCAATAAGGAAATATCCAGATGGATCAGAATGCCCTGCTGTCTCCATCAGCTTGTCAGTCAAGCAATATATATTATCCCTCAGCTCATTAAGTGTTTGGCTTCCCAAAACGAGAAATTCTTGCGTCTGCAGAGAGGCACATAGTTTAATGCTTGGTGATATAGAAACACTATAATAGAATGATACATGATCAGACATGGAGAAACCATTATCACCATGCAACAACTATTATTTCACAAAATCGCATCCAATCAACCAATGAAAATATACATAGCATCCATTGGGGTGCCTATGAAAGCCACTAAATAAATCTATTTTCCAAAAAAATACTAATGATTATTTACTTATATTTTTATCAAAAATAATTTAGAAATATAGAAATTCCAAAAATGTTAAAAAAACAAATGTCCTAAAATGTAAATATATTTTATAGAAACAATTGTCATGCATTTTAATAATTAGCTATTTTTCTTGATTTTTAACTATTTGTAAGGAAAAATCTAAAATTAAAAAATGGTAAAATGTAATTTTAAAAAAAAAAGTCAAACATGCATCAATAATTAACAAGATGAATTTTAACATAGCTATCTTGTATTTTATTGATTAGCATATATTTTTTTATTTTTTCCAGACCCCATAGTGCAAGAGCCTCCCGTACATTGGGATGCCCTTTCAACATATTTTATATACTTTAGCTATTTTCAAAGCAAAATTGCAAAATCATAATAAAAAACCTAATTAATTGTTGAACTAGTTTTCTTGCATTTTGTAACTTGATGGAATTTAAATGATTTATAATAATTTTTTAATAAGACATTGATTATAAATTATAAAAATGTGACTAAAATCTGAAAATGAGGACATATACATTGATAATCAAAATGTGAATCATGATTGTCTATAAGTAAATATGTAGAGGGCACAAATTTTTAGGGTGGAAGATATCATCCAGTAAGAAGGGTCAGAAAGAAAATATTTGATGGCCTTCATGGAAGGATGGGTTTAAAGGGGCACCAATGGATGTGCAACTACCGTGGAGTTGATAACAAAGAAGGTGGATCACTTGGTTGAAACAGCATTTGATTGGTGACTATAGAGATGCTTCAAGGTATGCTAGATACATGAACATATCAGTAAGGACAAGAACACCATGATCAGGATCACCATTGCCAAGTGGTTCCACTACAGTCACATCTCAGCTTTCATTACAGCAAACAGTTTCTTCCGCAACATGATAACCGAAGTGCGGACAGAGCCCAAGTATCAAGCCTCCTATGCCACAAAGGATGCAAGGGCCATAGGTGAAGCAAGAGGTTGGGGGTCTAAGGAGCCAGATTGATCATATAAGCCTTAGTATGAGTTACATGATGATGTTACATTGATGTGTGATGGCTAGCCCAGGCCAACTAGTATCATCATCAACTTCCTATTATATTATAATAGGTTGGCTTTCTTCCACAAGTCTGTTGATGCATTCGACAAGGTCCATGATGTCAGTTACATCTCAGGGCTGATAAAGCAGGTGATTCAAGAGGTCAATAAGAGCTATGTTGTTCACATGGTGTGCCTTGCAGTACACAACAAAGTCAGTGGAGGATTTGATGGATGATAGGCCACGCATTTATTGGACATTATGTGCATCTTATTGTATAGATTTGATGCTGAAGGATATTGAGGACATGCCATAGGTGAAGTCAATAGTGGAGATGGGGCAACCTATCTCGAAGTACATCTAATCATACATGAGTACTTGCCCTTGTGAGGTTGCATGTGGGAGGGGAGCTACATAACATGCAGATGGGCAGGGAGTTGTATCTAATAGGTAAAATATGATTGAATGACATAACCAGATCCCTGGTGTCTACTTCAACTGCACTCAACAATTTAATGGTTATAAATTTTGTCAGTCATAATTAGCAGCCTATTCCTTGAATCCTAGCTATGAAAACAATGAGAAAATAGGCCTTAAAGAGGAGCTGTTGCAGGCAGTCAGGCAGTAGTGCAACGGATGGCGAGAGTTCCAAGCTTGCTTGAAGATGCAATCAGTGAGATGATGAACTAAATAGTGCATTATATTTCATATATAACTAACATAAATGTGAATCCTATATTATCTGATCACGGAAAAAAAATTTTACGAGAGACATGGAAATTTCAGAGAATTGGGAGCCCGGCAATAAATTCAAGGATGTCTCTAGGTACCAATAGGAAATTTTTCCAATAAGTTGTTCTTTTAATGTTAGTGAGGATTTAATGTATCCATCCTATATGATCCTAACTTATCTGGATTTGTGTGTTCCGTGGGGCAATGGTGTGCCCAATTTTGAGGAAGATTGCCATCCAGGTCCTCTTACAAACAGTCTCATCCAATAGATCTGAGTGGAATTGGAGTACATTTGCTTGATCCATGGTAAGCTATAAAACTGTCGGACAAACATGAGGCTGCGCAACTTCTTCTTCTTCTTTTTTTAATGTATACTATAATGAGAGGCTGCATATAAACACTTGAATCAGGACAAGGAAAACAACTAGGAAGACCTGTTGCAGATGACTTTAATCATGATGATGATAATCCTATGCTTAGATGGACTGTAGATCAATGAAATCAAGACAAGCCCAGCTAGATGAGCCAAGGGATCCTCCATGATTACACAAAACCATGATGAAGGTAGGAACGCACCATGTCGACAGATGGCCAAAGGAGAATATTTCACCTACCACGAGTGAAACCCAATAGGAATCAGAGGACTCTGATCAATGATTCCATCAACACATATACATGTCATCGTGAGGAGCATGGGCTCCCAGGGCCAGTCAAGGTAGTCCACAGGTCAAGTCCAAGAGGAAACTGCCAGTTGTCAATCCAATAGAGGCAACTGACAATCCACCAGTTCAAGAAGATGACAATGAGCCATCAGATCCAGGCTTGCCTAGATCATCTTACCATGCTAGCGACAACAATAATGAAAGTTCCAGTGATGGATCTAAAGGTCAGGGTAGACAGTTTGGAGGAGATGGTGGTTATTCTCAGGAACTCAGTCCATTCACCAGTGGCACAAAGTTCACACACGATATGCAAGATCAGGCCCAAGGATCTCAACAAAATCTAGACATGACAGGGAGATGGTGGTCTACAAGAGAGGATCCAGGAGTGGTGCAAGCTCATGGCATAGAATCAAGGTTAAACGGATAAGTACATAGCAAAACTGGAGAGTGAGTTGAATATAAGCTATGTTCAGAGGTAGGGGGATTATCTGTACATCTGGCACATTAGAAGTCAGGTTGATGGTAAAAATTAGATGGGAGATGAAACAAGATAAAAAAAAATATTGGAATTTCCAAGGGCTGTTGTGTTGAAAGGAGGAAATGAAAATTAGTGAGACCCATCAGTGTATTGAATGGTGGGGGCACCAGGATCAGACACAGATTACTGGACACTATCTGGTTTACTTAACCATGTGTCACAATTTTGTAACCAAGTAAGATTGAGTCCTGTAACAAGTCGTCCTGTAATAAGTTGAGGCTAGTTGATCTGTCTCAACCCTAGCCAGTCTATTGAGTCCTGTATGAGTCCAGTGAGAGTTTACTTTTGGTACAAGAGAAGAGGATACACTACTTTGGAGTTCCACCATGCCTCATCCAGGAGCCAAAGGTCTCTACATCAGCCAATTGGACCTTGTATGCCAACTCAGGATCTAAGATTCCTACAAGATGCCCAGATTCCCTACAGATGCCAGAATATATTCTCAGACCAAGTCATATTATGAACCCAGAGGTCCATCTGCGCCCAGCCTAGGAGAATTCCAGGCCCAAGAATCAGGAATCAAGCCCAAGTTCATAAGAACCAAGATTCCTTTTTGATACCAGGAATATGCTAGCCTAGGACACCAGGCGCCCTAGCTTCCAGGAGGCCCAAGCGCCCTAGCTTCCAGGAGGCCCAAGCCCATGCGCCCTTCACCTTTTGGCCGGCCCATTTGCTGCCCATGAAGCCCAACACGCCAAGCCTTAGGCGTCCTGGAGTTGACTTGGTCTAAGCTAAGAGTTGGAATCTAAGTGGGAGGAAATCAAGTCCTTATCAACTTGTATACTCCTAGTTCTAGGTTTCTTTTCTAGTCTTTATCCCACTTAAATTATGTAAATATATTCTAACTAAAAGAATACTTGTAATCATTTTAGGAGAGGGCATGGGACTCTATAAATACCCCACCCCTTCTCTTATACTCACTTCACTCTTACGAAATAAAACCCTGATAAAAAATTGTCTTCAAGTTCTAGTGTTGAGTGATTGATGTTCTTTGTTCTGAGTCCTCTTGTGCTTGGCCGAACCCTGCTACCCTAGTCTTCTACTGCACCCCAGGAGATCAACTACGCCCAAAGGGAAGGAACCCTAGGCCGCCCAAGCAAGGATCTTCATCAAGCTTCTAGCCTCCAACCATTCAAACCTTGATTCAGATTTCCTTCAAATCCTAGTTTCTTTTATTTTTTATTACTTGCTGTTTTGATTGACCTCTGACGCTTGCAGGATCCCCGAGGTGTTTCACCTCCCTAGAGGAGGCTTTCCTTGCCTCTAGGACTGCCCAAATCAGCCATCAGATTCAAGGGAACCAAGGCTTCTTCAGCCAGGCTCCAATCAGAGCATGAGTGATCTCTTCAATTACTGAATTTACAATCTCTGACGGTAAGAAACCTTCCCTTCTCTTGATTTCTGTTTTGATTGAATGAGAGATATCCTAAGCCGGGATTTTCTCAATTCTCGAGTCTCGTTATTTTATTATTTTGCATGAGCACACCTGCATGATGATTCTTTGCATTGCTAGTCTTCTTGCTAGTCTTTACTTGATTTCGAGAATATAGCCTACAAATTAAATTATAAAAAAATATAAAAAAACTGGTTTACTGTTTTTCCTGCAATCTTAGAGTCATCCCGCATCAATTTGGTATCAAAGCAGGTTTAGGATAGCATTCATCTGCATCAGAGTCACAAAACCCTAATTCCTAAATTTTCTGCATCCTGTCCACTGCATTAGGTATATGTTTTTCATCTGATTTCGACCACCTAGGAATTTTATTTTTCCGTGAAAATTGCATGAAGTGTTCTCTGTCTTGTCCTCTGTTTTATCATAATTTTTAATTAATTTTACAGAAACCCTAATTCACTAAAATTTGGCATATTAGAAATCCAAACTGAAAACCTGAAATTTCTGCATCAATCCGAAAATCCTAGGATTTGCATCATCATCTGATTTTTATTTTGCATCAAATTTGGTAGAGTTCATCTTCACCATCCATCCTCTGTCCTAGAATTTTTCTAAATTTCTTCTGTATCGATAACTGTGTCAAATCCTGCATCTTCTGATATCCTAATTTCCTGAATTTTTGCACTTACTTGACCAAACCTATCCAACTTCCACACACCCCAATCCCAAGCCCAATTTGATTGCTAACCTAGTCAACTCAAACCTAACTTGCCACATCATAAAACACACAAAAATATTTTATTTTTCTGATTGTTTTAGTTTGCATTAGGACTCATTGAATGTGCATCATCTGATTAACCTAATCTTAAAGGCACTTTCTCTATCTCAAATCAGGGCATGAGGTCATAACCTATCCTGGGCCCAAAACAATCTCTTTGCATTCTCACCCAATCCTTAATTAAAATTAATTAGACTTAATTTGCCCTAGTGGGCTAGGTGACACCCAACAGGTCGGGTCCGAATTGTGTGGGCCAACTAGTGCACTTAATCCTGTGGCTATTACTAAAATCTGGTGTCTAAGGCTGAGGGTCCAGAGTCAAACGACCTAAATGGTGTTGTGATTTTTAATTGGGTCCCTGCGAAAGCAGGGGGGGCTCCCACACTCCCACCCTCTACCTGGCCAGAGGAAGGATTAGCTGCCGGGTTAAGTGTAAGTTGAGCTGACCCATTTAGTTTTGGCTCTAGGTCTAGGAAACCCTAGATTATACTAGCCTTTTTTCTTTTTGCATGCTTGGCTGCATCATTCCATTTTGATTGATTGTTTGTTGCATGACCACTAGACTAGGAACCCAATACCAAAAGCCCAAACCCCAACCCAGTTCAACCATGGAGCCCAACCTTGAAACACTCATAAGGGCCATGAGTGAACAGATGAACCAATTGAACTTCAAACAGGACCAAACCCAAAATCAGTTAGTCCAAATGAACCAAGCCAATACCCAATCCCAAACCCAGCTTATCCAAATTAATAACAGACTTGACCAAATGACCAAACAAACACCCAAACAACCGATAGACTTAACCAATTAACCAATAGGCTTAACCAAGTTGAGAACCGACTAGAAACTGTAAAGAAAACCCAAGAGTCTAACACTGAACCAGACCTTAATTCCATCCCTTATACCCCTCGTAACCCTAGAAGAGTCCAAAACCATGAACCCTTTGTAGAACATAATCCTAGGAGACCCCAGAACCAGGATCAATTTAGGGAGCCTAACCATAGAGGAAACCAACACCAGGACCAATACCATGAACCTAACCTCAGGAGACCCAATCATGAAGACCAAGATCACGATGATAGAATTCTTAGGAGCATCAAGATAGACCCACCCATCTTTGATGGCAACCTAGATCCAAAGGTTTATATAGACTAGGAGGGGGGCATGGAGAGGTACTTCAAATTTTATGCCCTGAGTGATGAGAAAAAATGTCAATTTGTCCAGCTTAGGCTAACAGATCAAGCTAGATTATACTAAGAGCAAGTAGAGCGACTCGGTAATCAAATAGGCCACCCACCCATTATCACCTGGGAAGCCATGAAATTAAAGCTTAGGGCTAAATATGTTCCTCCATACTATAAGTAGTGTCTCTTAGATCAATGGCAGAGATTAGAACAAGGGACCAAAACTGTAAGGGAATACATAGCCCAATTTGATGAGTGCGCCCTAAGATGTGGCATAGATGAACTTGAGTCAGTTACCCTCTCTAGGTTTAGAAATGGTCTTAGAGAGGATATCCAGAGGGAGCTGTACCTTAGAGAAGTTGAAAACTTGGACCATGCCTATCATATAGCTGAAAATTTTGAGAGGTTCCAGAAAGTACCTATAATTAGAAGACCTGAACCCTTTAAACCCAACACTCCTAGCTTTAAGCCCAACCCGAACCAGGCTTATCCAAACCGACCCAGCTTTAACCAAACCTACTCCAACCCCAACCCAAGTCGGCCAAACCCAAACCAAGTTGACCCAATCCCAACCCTAATCCATCTCGTCCTAGCCCAAGTCCGAGTCAGACTAGCTCAAGTAACTCAGCATCTTTTAGGAATGAGAAGGGTAAGGCACCAACTTTTTAGAAGAACCCAAGCCCCAGCCCCAATGCCTGTTTTAGGTACAACAAGGTAGGTCATTTTGCTAGCCAGTGTCCCACCAGGTCTTTGCACACAGGGGAGCTTGAGGAAGATGAGCCTGAACCCAATGAAAATGTAGAAGAGGTCTATGAAGCTAAACCAGACTTAATTGAGGAGTATGAAGGTGATGAGGATTGTGATCAATCAGACCTCGTAGGGGTCGTTAGATGCATCCTGTCCCAAAGTAAAACCCAGGAAGATTGGCGTAGGACCAACATCCTACAGACCTTTGTGAAGATTGGGGACAAGGTGTGCAAAATCATTATAGATAGTGAGAGCTGTGTGAATGCCATATCCCATAAGGCTGTCAAAACTATAGGCTTACACCCAGTTCCTCACCCAAGCCCCTGTAAGGTGTCCTGGATAGATTTCACCTCTATACCCATTAAGTATAAATGCCAAGTCCAGATCCAGCTTCAATCATGCCAGAATAGAGTGTGGTGTGATGTTGTGCCCATGGGAATAAGCAGTATAATCCTAGGATGGCCATGGCTTTATGATCATGATGCCATCCTTTATGGCCGAACTAATGCTTACATGTTTACTTTTCATGGGAAGAAGATCACCATAAACCCCACCCCACCTCGGGAATCAATTAAGAGAGGATCTAGCTCACTTAAGGAGAAAAAGTCTAGAATTAATCTTATCACTGCAAAAGAGCTAGAGAAAGAGATATCTGAGGGCACTACTGTTTGGATGTTAGCTGTGAAGGAAGAATATGATCCTATTGATAGAGAGTCCCCTCCGGAGGTCAAGTCTTGAATGAATTTAGTGGCATATTTCCTGAAGATTTATCTGACCACTTACCACCACTTAGGGACGTCCAACATGCAATTGATTTAGTCCCAGGAGCTACCCTGCCTAACCTGCCTCATTATAGGATGAACACAATTGAGCACTTAGAGCTTCAAAGACAGGTAAGTGAGCTTCTTAGAAAAGGGTTTATTAGGGAGAGCTTAAGTCTTTATGCTGACCAGCCCTATTAACCCTTAAGAAAGATGGCACATGGAGGATGTGCGTTGATAGCCGTGCCATAAATAAAATAACTGTAAAGTATAGGTTTCCCATCCCCCGCTTGGACGATATGTTGGATATGATGGCAGGAACCACAATCTTTTCAAAGATAGACCTTAAGAGTGGCTACCATCAGGTTCGAATTAGACCTGGGGATGAATGGAAAATGGCTTTTAAAACCAAAGATGGTCTATATGAGTGGGCCATAATGCCTTTTGGATTATCCAACGCCCTTAGCACTTTCATGAGAATTATGACCCAAGTCCTTAGGATGTTCATAGGTAAATTTGTGGTAGTATATTTTAATGACATCCTGATTTACAGCAAAACTAAGGAAGATCATATAAAACATCTGAAACAAGTTTGCTTGACCCTTAAGAAAGAACCTCCATGCTAATTTGAAGAAGTGTGATTTCATGACCCATAGAATTATCTTCCTAGGCTTTGCGGTGACCCCTGAAGGTGTAGCAGCTGATCCTGAAAGGGTCAGATCCATAGTAGAATGGCCAGTACCCACTAATGTCCATGAAGTTAGAAGTTTCCATGGTCTAGCCACTTTCTACAAAAGGTTTATTAGGGGATTCAGTACCATAGTAGTACCAATTACTGATTGTATTAGGAAGGATAGTTTTGAGTGGACCAAAGCTGCAGATAGAGCCTTGCTAGAGATTAAAACCAAGATGACACAAGCACCTATTTTGAGGTTACCCGATTTTACCAAGGTCTTTGAGATAGCTTGTGATGCTTCGGGAATAAGCATAGGAGTTCTGAGCCAAGAGAATCACCCAGTAGCATTTTTCAGTAAGAAACTTAATGAGACTAAATTGAAGTATTCAACCTATGACAAAAAATTTTATGCGATAGTACAAGCTCCTAGATATTGGAGACATTATTTACTATCCCAGGAGTTTGTTCTTTACTCTGACCATGAAGCACTCCGATTTTTGAACTCCCAGAAGAAATTAAACCCTAGGCATGCTAAGTGGATAAAATTTATACAAGCCTATACCTTTGTACTAAAACACCAAGCTGTAATTGAAAACAAGGTAGCTGACGCCCTTAGCAGACAAGCCTTACTGTTGAATACTGTTAGCACTGAAGTCATTGGATTTGATAGGTTAAAAGATGAATATGAAACATGTCCAGACTTTAGTAAAATTGTCCAAACCATGGTCCAAAAACCATCTAGTACCCATAGCGAATACAGCCTTCAAGATGGTTATTTATTCAAGAATAATAGACTGTGTATTCCCAGGACATCCCTTAGAGAATTCTTAGTCTGGGAGACCCATGCAGGAGGCCTTGCTGGTCACTTTGGAAGAAATAAGACTATTTTAGTTGTAGAGGACCCGTTCTTTTGACCTAGTTTAAAGAGGGACGTTGCCAATATAGTGTCCAGATGTCGAACCTGTGCTGTTGCAAAACAGCAGAAACAAAACACCGGATTATATACCCCTCTACCCGTACCAGACAGTCCATGGCAGGACCTAAGCATGGACTTTGTTTTAGGCCTACCTAAGACCCTCAGGAAACATGATTCCATATTTGTAGTGGTCGATAGGTTTTCCAAAATGGCCCATTTTATACCTTGCTCTCAAACTTTTGACGCTTCTAGAGTAGCCCGTCTTTTCCTTGATCAGGTGGCTAGGTTACATGGATTGCCTAAGATAATAATGTCTGATAGGGATGTTCGCTTTACCAGTTATTTTTGAAAAATCCTTTGGCACTTATTAGGGACCAAATTAAAATTTTCCACGGCCTACCACCCACAGATTGATGGTTAGACCGAGGTAGTAAACAGAAGTTTAGGAAACCTTCTTAGATACCTCGTAGGTGAACACACAGGAAATTGGGACCTATTGTTATCCCGAGCTGAATTTGCTTACAATAGTTCTGTTAATAGGTCCATAGGGAAGTCTTTTTGAGGTAGTACATGGTTACAAACCCAATAAACCTCTTGATTTGATCCCCTTACCCTCACATGCACGAGTTTCTGAGTCAGCTGAGTCTTTTGCACAGCATGTTAGGGATATGGATAAAGAAATTAGCCAAAAGATAAACCTAAGTAATGACTATATAAAAACTTGGCTAATTCTCGAAAGAGAGCTAAAGAATTTTCTGGAGGAGATTTTGTGATGATCAGGCTTAGGCCTGAACGGTTCCCTCCAAGGACCGTAAAGAAACTTCATGCTCGCGGAGCTGGCCCATTCAAGATAATAAAAAGAGTGGGACCCAATGCCTATGTGCTTGAGTTACCATCCAACTTAGGTATAAGTTCCACCTTCAACATCTTAAATCTTATAGAATATAGGAAGCCAACAGCGATACCCAGCAAGCCATTTGGACCTATCCCATCCATTGAGTGAGCCTGCCCCAGAGTGTCCACCAACAAATTGGTCAAATAGTAAGGAAAAGATTGAGAGAATCCTGGACGATCAAGCCATAAGTACCCGGAATATAGGCTATCAAAGATATTTGGTCCGGTGGCAAGGTCGGCCAAAATCTAAGGACTCGTAGATCACCCGCGATGATCTGCAACGCCTCAACCCAGACCTACTCGAGCAATATGAGAGCCAACATGATCCTAACTCAACGGGGTTGATTCCTCCCGCCCGGGGAGAATTGGTGGGGGCACCAGGATCAGACAAATTACTGGGCCCTATCTGGTTTACTTAGTCATGTGTCACAATTTTGTAACCAAGTAAGATTAAGTCCTGTAATAAGTTGAGGCTAGTTGATCTGTCTCAACCCTAGCCAGTCTATTGAGTTATGTATAAGTCCAGTGAAATATTACTTTTAGTACAAGAGAAAAGGATACACTACTTTGGAGTTCCACCGGGCCTCATCCAGGAGCCAGAGATCTCTACATCAGCCAATTGGACCTTATATGCCAACCCAGGATCCAAGATTCCTGCAAGATGCCCAGATTCCCTCCACATGCCATAATATATTCCCATACCATGTCATATTATGAACCCAAAGGTCCATCTGCGCCTAGCCTAGGAGAATTCTAGACCCAGGAATCAAGCCCAAGTTCATAAGAACCAAGATTCCTTTTAGATACCAGGAATATGCCAGCCCAGGACACCAGGCGCCCCAGCTTCCAAGAGGCCCAAGCCCATGCGCCCTTCACCTTTTGGCTAGCCCATTTGCTGCCCTTGAAGCCCAACACGCCAAGCCTTAGGCATCCTTGAGTTGTCTTGGTCCAAGCTAAGAGTTGGAATCTAAGTGGAAGGAGGAAATCAAGTCCTTATCAACTTGTATACTCCTAGTTCTAGGTTTCTTTTCTAGTTTTTATCCCACTTAAATTATGTAAACCTATTCTAACTAAGAGAATACTTGTAATCCTTTTAGAAGAGGGCATGGGACTGTATAAATATCTCACCCCTCCTCTTGTACCCACTTCTCTCTTATGAAATAAAACTCTGATAAAAATGTCTTCAAGTTCTAGTGTTGAGTGATTGATGTTCTTTGTTCTGAGTCCTCTTGTGCTTGGCTGAACCCTGCTACCCTAGCCTTCTACTGCATCCCAAGAGATCAACTACGCCCAAAGGGAAGGAACCCTAAGCCGCCCAAGCAAGGATCTTCATCAAGCTTCTAACCTCCAGCCATTCAAACCCTAATTCGGATTTCCTTCAAATCCTAGTTTCCTTTATTTTTTATTACTTGCTGTTTTGATTGACCTCTGACGCTTGCAGGATCCCCGAGATGTTTCATCTCTCCAGAGGAGACTTTTCTTGCCTCCAGAACTGTTCAGATCAGCCATCAGATTCAAGGGAACCAAGGCTTCTTCATCTAGGCTCCAATCAGAGCATGAGTGATCTTTTCAATTATTGAATTTACAATCTCTGACCGGTAAGAAACCTTCCCTTCTCTTGATTTCTGTTTTGATTGAAGGAGAGCTATCCTAAGCCGGGATTCTCAATTCCCGGGTCCTGTTATTTTATTATTTTACATGAACACACCTGCATGATGATTCTTTGTATTGCTAGTCTTTGATTTCGAAAATATAGCCTACAAATTAAATTATAAAAAAATTAGTTTACTGTCTTTCCTGCAATCTTAGAGTCATCCCGCATCATTGGATAGTTATAAAGCGCAGTAGATATCATTGTCTGCCAAGGGTGGATGGCCTGCTGCATCAAATAGTCAGAGTAAATAACATACTCCATCCATGTACAATCCTAATGCATCCTCTCACTCATCTTATCTACAGGGGATCCGACTCTACATGTTACCCCTCATTGTGTGCCAAAGGTGGATGTCCTGCTGCATCAAATAGTCAGAGTAAATAAGATACTCCATCCACGTACAATCTTAATGCATCCTCTCGCTCATCTTATCTGTAGGGCATCTGACTCTACATATTACCCATCCTACAAATATGGGTATAGCGAGCTGTCAAAGTGCAGTGTTACCTCCCATTACCCTGGCAAGAATGACCGCTCTACAATGACATCTGTACATACAGAGCTGCAATATTAGGAGTCAAAGCCAGGTTACTATCAAGTATCATATAACTAGCAGGGATGGGGACAATGCCCAGGAAGTACAATATCTAAGGTCTGGACCATGGACAAGACACAATGTCTATAAGGGTCATAGACACTAGTTGGGATTAAATTTAGATAGTTATCATACACATTCTCTTTACAATACAATACTTTATCTGTCATTTTTAATCATAAATATTGCTAATTTATTAATCATGTTGACTCAATTAGTATCTGTCATACATCCATTAAACATGGAACTAAAACACCAAAAAAAATTCACTGCAATATCGTAACAAGCCTTAGAAATAAGAAAATTATAAAAAAAAAAGAGGGACTTTTGTTATCCCATTATGGTAAAGGAAACCCAAAACTGTGTTGGTGCTGGATGGATCTATACCGTACCAATTCAACCAAACAGTACAAGCACCAATACCAGTTTTCAAAACCTTCTCAAAAGGTTTTAGCTAAAAGACTGGTTTTGGCCACAACAAATCCCAAGGTTGAAGCTGAAGCAATTTGAAGTTTCAGTCAAGCTAACCAATATTCTCCAGCTGCAATTGGTCTCAACTGAATAAGAGTGAGGGCAACTAGTTACATATGTAACCAATGATAGCTATATCAAACTTTGAATCATGATATATTACATCATGGAGGTACATTAACCAGTGAAAACTGATAAGTAGTTTTTAGAAGAGCTTCAAATGTCAATTAAGGAGAACTGCAGGAAACATTTCAAAGGCATAACCAAAAGCTGTCACCGACAACCCAAACTATTAAAGAAACCATATTCTGCATACCTATTACTAGAAAGCTTTAAAAGGGAATTAGACCTATTACACTGTTAGCGTTAAAGAAATCAAAAATTGCTGAGAGAGGATCTATGGGCACTTAACAATTCTGGAAACAGATAAAATGTGATGAAGGATCTTCAAATTCCAAGAGAGACCTTCACTACATCATGTTCACACTAAAGTAGAATTAATGGTCTTTAACTTTGCTGGAACTCCAATTCCTAGCTATGTAATTACACAACCAGTTTCAGAACAGAGTACAGTTTCTGCGATCAGATACTAAAAACTCCAATTAAAAGATATTCATGCCAATGGTAACACATGCATATGATAATTGGAGTCCATAATAACCATAGATATTATAACTAAATTAATACTTGTTAAGTGGTGAAATAAATCACAGATGAAGAGTTTCAAATAGGCAAATTCTCAGAAAGTAACTAGGTCCAGTTTATAACATATTTGGAACATTATCCTAGGAATTTTAGTTTGTTAACTTAGCCACTACACCCAAAAGCTTAAACTGTTAGGGAACGGTTGACAATGTATATTGGGCCTTAACACCCTCCCTTATATGCTGCTGGACCATGCATGTGAAGGCATAAAGAAGTCAAGAACAACTCAAGATAACAACCAAGAACAAGTCAACAAATGAAAAGACTTAGGATAACAAATGAGTGATTTATTAAAAAAAAAAGGCTTGAATAGGATTTGAATCCATGAATTTCTCTACCACCACATTAAGTAACAGCTAGACCCCAAACGCCTAAGCTATGAATAAGGGTCAACAATGTATATAAGACCTTAAAATGGTTAACTGTCAAAAGCTACTATAAGGAACTCAAGAAATACAAGAACAACGATGAATTTCTTAGCATTTTAAAATTTACATGAACTAGTGATCATTAAAATATATATATGTATGTATGTATGTGTGTGTGTATATGTATCTATATAATAACCCACTATAGAAACACAAGTACAATTAACATCGTCTCCTACCAAATGCCAAATTCTTACTAATTGTGGTCTAATATTGATCCGGTTAGGTAAAAACCATTAAATTCATGGTCATCAAATGTGGAACAAACAGCTTCAAAAGTCAAATATAACAGCCCAAGGTTTGAAATACCAGTTTCAATACCCATGTCGGCACCCAAACAGTGCAAGCCATATGAAGTGTTGGTATGGTACATCACTTTGTCCCAGGACTCAGTATGGGGTTGTACTGACTTCCGATTCCGTACCAGTCTGGTACAGTAACTTAACATGGAGTGGTATATTCTGGTGCTTAAATCCTTCACTCAACCCAAGTTTGCATATGAGATTCAAATCCAACAATGATATGAATATGATAAATTGTTCAGAAGAAGGCATGATGTTAAGTGGTGCAGTATAAAAGAAAAACAGTGGTTGGCAAAAGGAACTCGAATTTAACCACATAAATAAGCAAGAAGACTTTAATTTCTATCATATGCATTGCATTAAATTCAAAATTGACTCTCTTCTCTAATGCAACTTAGCCAAAAGAAACAATCAAAAGAAAAGAAATGAGGAAGAAAAATTCAAAGTTACAAATAACAGTTACAACTATACACCAATAGTAAAATATTTTTTGGGCATTTCCCTCCTTTTCCATCCAAAGAGTTTTTTTTTTGCATTTCTATCAAAAAAATTTCCTTGAAGCTCAAGTACCTTCAATGATGAGTTTCTCTTGTGATAAATCTCGACACAGAGAACAACTTCTGCGTAGAATATTGGTACATGTTCCCGTGATTTCAAAGACTTCACCTGCACAAATGAAAACAGAAACATGCATAAGACTGAAGACTTCAAAATCCAAAGCTTACAAGTAAAATACATCACAGCTTTCAGATGGACTGGAGAATATTTCTTACATAAAGTATACATGCTTTGAAATACAAGAATGCATCTTATTATCTAAAAGTTTTCCTTGACCGGACGTCCTATTCTCTATTCTCCTAAAAATCCACATTTCTGTTTTATCACACGTTTTCTACATATAAATGCTTCCAGCCAAGAAAAAGTGAAAATGGTAATGAAGCAAAAGGCCAATGCATAATAAAACACAGCAACATACAACAGGAAGAACCCGATTCAGTCATATAGTAGCACGACAAGAAAATATGAGAGGGTGCAAGGAAGAAGAAACAAAGAATTAAGGCATTAGTATCAGCAGGCCTGCAAAACAATTTTTAAAAAGTAGATTCTGATCAAGATCCAATATTCACAACCATCAACAGCAACAACTTCAACTATTAAACACCATCTTTCTCACTCTTCAAACTTCCCATGAAATGGAAAAGAATATCCAATTAAGACCTAACATCCTGATCCAAGTGGTCGGATACTGCAAAGCTGGATCAAATTTTTATGCAACAGCAACAGTTTCAACTATTAAACACCATCTTTCTCACTCTTCAAACTTCCCATGAAACAGAAAAGAATATCCGATTAAAGACCTAATATCCAGATCCAAGTGGGCGGACACTGGAAAGCTGGATCAAATTTTTATGCAAGCCAGACACGACCAACAAAAGGATGCTATTGTCCAAAAATTGGACAAATACTCACAGGTGATGCATGCATCAACAAATGGGACATTAACTCTTTGGCCTGTTGGCCAAAAAATAGTAACAAGGCCATAATGCTGACCACAGAAGATCGGACAAAAATAAAACTACAGGCTGGGCAAAACTTGACAAGAAATTATTAACCTAATGTATCAAAACTAGTTCAAAATCATTCATTGACCCAAAGTCATTTGTATAATTCAAGCAGAACTTAAAAATTAACCTATCATTTTACATCTATGAAATATGTAGGCATCATTAAACAAAAAACATTCTTCACCAGTTAAACCCACCCAAATTAGACACCACTACAGTTATTAGACTCAAGTATAAAAGGTGGTCTCCCACTATTGAAACTTGAGTTTTCATCAGACTTTTTCAGAACAACACCAAGCCACTGACGATTAATCATGTCAAAGCAGTCCTTCACTAATACCTCTGAACAACCAATAATTAATATAGACCAAAGAAAATATTCCCTAATGGTAATCATCACACCAAAATGTAAACATTGAGCAACAGGTGAAGAGTTTATCATGACTTTCGAGTTAAACAAGAAATAATTGAAGGTTATTCTCCTCTACTAACTACTACTCAAGTTTTCTCTGTGCTCAAGTATGACCCATCTTTCCACATAAAGTAAGATTATTAACCCTTTAAAAAGGCAAACCAGGATCTTTGTTTTCTACAGCCAAGAATCACAACTGACATATAGCATCATAGTCTAAAGAAATTAGTAAAGAGGATAATAAGAGAAAAATCCTAAACCTATATTATGGTCTCCTTTTGCTGTTTGATAAAGTTGTTATATCTTTTTCTTATGCTTTTTCGGACTAATAAGATATATGATAGCCATGAAAATGGGAAAGAAAAAAAATCTTCAGAAACCACTAATTAATGTTTATTTGTAGATTACATTTTCCAGCTATAGTACTGAGACAGTTCCCAATGAAAGATATTCCAAAAACAATCTTCTCAAACAATGTTACAGGATTACAGACCCAGAAATACTAACATTAAGCATGGCAACAGTAGTATCTTTGCGATCATGGCCAATGCAGGCACACAAAATCAGCAGATCTTATCAACAATTATAAATATAAATAATGCAGCCTCCAGCGGATAATGGATCATAATGATTTAAAAACAAACAGTAAGAATTTAATACAAATGGAAATACAATACACGCACATACATATACTGTCAACATTTAAATGTTGAGATAAATAAAACTGATATATCATCATATAGTGTTGCACGCGCAATAAAAAGAATGCTGTACTATAGGACATACAGTTAAAAATTGTTTATAAATGACAGATTGGGAAAAGAAAACATATACTTCCCTGACCTTCACAGGAGATGTTATGAACCTAAGGGATCTCATACTTTCAATTTTCTCTGAAGTAGAAATGGACCCTTGAACAGACTTGGAATTGTCACTGTATCCAAACAATCAGGTTTCAGTGGGAAATTCTATAATATATCATGGTTCAAAGAACAGTAGCTAAATACATGATGTGCATCTGTGGGTGCTTGTGATATTCAACCATGATTACTTAATCATGACAAACATCTTTCATATTAATTTCGTATTTTCCATGTAAAAGTGATATAAGATAAACACATTGCCAAAGCATAATCCTTTTCATCTTCTGAATCTGTAACCACACTCACAAGTTCAGCATCAGGAACAATTTGGCAAGGGCCAAAATTCAGAATGTGGAAAAAAAATAAAAATAATTTAGAAGGAATAGTTCAATTGGATAGGAATAATTCAGATAATCATTTGACCAAAAAAGAAAGAATAATTCAAGAATTTTTTAATCATTTGAAGTTTTGAACAATATTATTGCCGTCATATGGAATGTCGCAAGGGCATAGAATTACAATTCTAAGACAATTTTAGTAAAACTTTTTTGGCTGATTGAATGACATCACTTCTGCATATAAGTTTCAGAGAAAAAAAATCCATTGCAAAGGGACTACATGTAAAAATGATAGGTACCTTCTGTGAGAGAGATTATTTCATTGTTTCTTTTGTTTACTTTCTATTGCTGGCTAACAGAGGATTTTTTCAGATTACCCTAAATGGCAGAGTTTTCATTGGAGAATTTAATCTTGCAGGTCATTGATTAACTGACAGATTACTGGATAGCAAACTGAGGTTATAGTTTATAGGGTAAGACATGAGTTTTATTTTGCAACAGAAAAACACTACATTGACTATGAACATAGACAAGTTATTGGGTCAAAGAAAACAAAAGAAGCCACTTTATGACTAACTGAAAGGAATACTTAAGAGAGGCAGGGTTCAAAGGTGAGGATCATTTCTATAGGTTTATACCCAGATACTGTTAGCCAGTGCAAAGAATTGATACAGATAAGCTTATAGCGCATAAGATACTGGATGCAAAAATTTTAAGTATAAGGTCAAAGTAATGCTGAGAAATTCATCAGAGTTCATTTTGTAAAAGGTCAAAGGTCAGTAGGGTGAACCCTAGGTCCCTCAGTTGATGTTGGCAAGATGATTTCCTTTTTTTCTTCACTGATGCATAACGGAATTTCAATGAGATATAATAATAGTGGTAGCTAAATGAGTTTGAGTTCACCTTCTCAAGGTTAGTAAAGTGAGGTTCTCATGATAGATACCCACAGAATGCCACATCACGGATGATGAATTGAATACAACTCATATATACAGGATGGTGAATGAGAATAAATTGAAGAATTAGCTTATAGATCTATCAGCAACTCATAAATATAGATAAAAAAAACTTTTGCGGAAATAATTGGTACACATGATAGTAACTATGCAGAGCTGCAGACAAAATGAGTATGGAATGAATTGGAGGCACCATCATTGTGCATAATAACTCTGCAAAACTTATTCTTTTAAGTGTTAGATTGCGTATTCTTTCATCCAATACAAAGCAGCATAAGTGAAAGAATAATTAATTCGATCATGTAACAGATAATATACCTCAATGAATGTAACCTGGCTGTTAATTTGTCTTCATCCTGTTTTTGCTTGATTCTTGCAAGCTGCTTCACTTTTGCAAAATAACTACCCTGATCATTGTTCAGATGCAGAAAGATTTTGAGCATAATTTGAACAATGAATGCAAAAAGGAAATAACAAAATTATGTACAAGAAGTATACTGGAGCAGAATAATGATAATCATCCACATGACATTGCTGTTCAAATTTTCCACAGAAAATCATACTAGATAGCCATATAGATAAAAGTAATCACATTTATTGACAGTAAGACCAGGAAATGTAACATCATGATCCAATAACAAGCCTTTTCTATTGCAGCTTGTAGTGTTGCACAATAACAGATAATTAAGAAAATGACACATCATAGAGCATCAGATATAGTTTTCTTTTAATTTCCTTGTCATAGTCAATATGAATATACTATAATTGTTTTGAACATCCAAATAGGCCTTGTATGTAAGATCAGACAATTTCAGGCCCAAACAGATTTGTATGTATAAGCAGATGATGAAGTCCCAAATATCTAGTGCAATAGGATAGCTACGTAAAAAGGCTTCTATGTAGAAAACAATTGTTCAGATCACTTCCCTCTAAACAAAAACAAGCACAGGCAAGCACAGGCACACTGTATTGTACAAATGATGTAATAGTCGTGCACTTGTGATTGTCATGTGGAAATCTGTATGAATATATCAAACATAACTCTGACACCATCATGAAATAACATAGTTGTTATCTTATGGTGGGTAGCTAAGCAACAATGTAAGGGAAAGAGGGTTGTTCTTTCATGCTATGTGCATCCATCCGGTAACACCATTTGTAGCATATGCATGAGCAGTGTGTACATGCTTAATTGATCAAGATTTGTTAAGTACGAGTGCTATCCTAATTTTATGATAGGGGAGAAGACAAGTTTAATAAGGATCTATCAAAGCTGATATGTGTGCAAAAGAGGCTTTAGAATGAATAGATAATTAAGAAGAAAGACCTGCACTTAATAGTTTGAACATAAATCAAACAACGTACTTCTAGTTCTGCAGCTCGACAATCTCTATCAAAGCGTCTTCCTCTTTTCTTTCCTTTTTTTTCTTGAGACTTTTTCCTTGAAACATCTGTATCACATGTCATGACAGAAGAATCATTCAAAGTTACATGAGCCCCCATATTGCTGGTTTGAAGTTCTGAATTTGCTGAACAGACAATTTCTTTCCCTGAGGTACTTGTATTATCAATTGTCCTGTAGAAGTACATGGTCCACCCTTTCATGTTAAAATTTTAATCACCACTAAAAAAGGAACACAAATAGTTACAATTTTTGAGCATGTAGAAGTCAAATATCATATGAATATAAATGAATATGATAAAGTACAATGAAAATTAGCTTCATCTCACCTCCCATAGAAGAAAACAAGGAATCAAAAGAAGGGAAACATGGATAAATAGAACATAGCAGCATGAAATTCATAATTAAGCAAGTAGATAACAGTTCTCTCCTCTACAATGGAAGTGAAAGGAAATTTTATACGAAACACATTATGGATCCAATGGTCTCCAAACACTACTCTCTCTAAAAATAGAGGAAGAAAGAGCACTCATGAATCAATTCATTCATGGGTGTATATTTATAGTTGATACTAATTTGGACACTTGAGTATTTAAATGCATAAGCACATACCCGCAAGGCTAGCATCTTACATTTGAAATTTAGTTGATATGCTACCAAGGAACACCACACACCAGGCCTATAATATTCCTATTAACAAATTTATCATTACAATCATCTAATTCAACTTTTAAAAAATGGAAGCTTCCTCGCATACTTTAGACAATAAATTTAGCATGAGTATGTGATAACTACAAACCATCATGAGATGTTCAACACAGTGAAGCTAAAGCAAGCAGAAGAGATTCAAGTTTTAGACCAAGTGCTATATGAAATTACAGTTTTTTGTTTCTAAACGATTTACATATTGCTCAGAAGTTTTCATTTATAAGGTAGAGGAGAAAAAAAGAGATAGAGGAATGCACATGTAAGCATACACCGCTCATCAGACAACTTACAGAAACTTCACTCATGAGGCCTACTAAGCAATTAATCCAAACACATACTCTATTACTCTCATCAATCTCCAGTCCCCAAAAACATACAAGAGGTTTTCCTTCAATATCAAAACAACTTTCGACGGCTCAAGGAACATTTAAGGCCATCACAAGTTGCTATATTGTACCAAAAAAGCAACATACAACATCCAGACTGCACTGAGTAGAACCCTAGAGGAGAGAAGTAGAAATCTGTTTCTGGTTACATTGAACATATTTATTCTTACCTCTTCTCGATCAGATCATCTAGGTGTTACAAGTGGATTTAAAGTTACATTTTGTGGTGCCTAGATTGGGTTGGAAGATGATGATTTCTTCGAAAAGAAAGAGAAATGTAGAAACCTTTTGGTCAACATCTTGGAGTGCTTTAGCCTGCATGGACATTTCATCATAAACCCTTGTTAGTGACTACGGGCACTACAGGAGCGACTTAAACAGAGATGAATAACAATTGAAGTACAATGCCATCAGAACTTGGACTCCCAGTGATCCTAACTGGTGTACTTGCTGATCCATAACAGGGCAGATATTATAAAGATGCCAACCAATAAATGTCATGAATACAATGCTGAGTTCAACTGGTGTTCTCTTGACTCCGCTCCACCTAAGGCTTAGCTATTACAAAGAGAAGAATGCAATCCAACTGCTATTGTAGGTCATGTTCGTGGTTGGACAATGTCTTTAATTTAGTTAATAAGGTTCTTAGTCCGCAAATAATCCTTCTGGAGAGTGATCACGAGTACCTACTTCTGATATAATATGCTGTTGTCCCTCAATGTGGTTGCATAGCTGAAACCTCTAAGATGTTGTATATTAATGTGGTTCAATCCTTTGACTTCTTTTTGTCATAAATTTCCTTCATCAGTCACCTTCCCATTTCTTTAGATCAGATATCTTAGTTGCACTCTAACATATTTCTTTAAGTTATCAAACCTTATATACACATTGTGAACTTGTTATCGCACATGCAGAATCATTTCTTTAAAAAAATTTGAGAAATTAAATCTCGGCCACCATGATATAGAAGGATAAATTGGTGACGCAGCAAAAATACAATTACATAATTGCCACATTGGAAAACAAACACAAGAGAAGACCAATGTGATCGGCAATCTAACCCAAGATTTAAACTTTAAACAAGTACCCAAGATTTAAACTTTAAACAAATGCAGGAACAGAAAGTAAAATCCGAATTGTTTTGCACAAAAAATGGCTAAGTATCTCCTACAAGTATGAAAAATAGCTCATAAGAATCATAAAAGATACAAGATGTTTTACCTACCCCCGATCAGGATATTCCAACAGTTGCGAGAAATCATCGATACCCCAAATTCCCTGAAACCACCCGTAACCATCATCAAGAAATCCACAGTGATAGTATTAATTCATCTCGGTAAGGATCAGAAACCATACCTCAAAATCTTCCTTGAGAGCTTTTTCCACCAATTCTTCCTCCGTAAAAACCCTAAGTTCATCAACCCTACATACATCCGTGCATTTCTATCAACATCTGACAACCATATAATTCTTAACAAAAAAAAAAAACTGAAACCTACGAGAGTTCTTCATCGAAATCTCTCGGTGTACCCAATTCAGCTTCTAAGCTCTACGAAAGAAAGGAGAACTCAAATCAATACAGGGAAAAAAGAAAAAAAAAAATCTCAGCGTGGAGGAAAGAGAATGGATCGATAGAACCAGCGGTATCGTACCTGGAGTTCTTGGAGGGCGGAGGCTTTGAAGTCGGGGACGGAGGTGAGGGGGCTGACAAGGTGGGGGACGTAGATGGGGCCTCCGCGGGCGAAAGGGAGGCGGCTCCCTTGGTCCTGGTACCGGTACTCCTCCTCCTCCGCCGCCGTTGCGGCCGCCGCCGCCGTCTTCTCGTCCATCGGATTCGATTCCATTCTTGATCCCACTCCTTGGAACACCGCACCGAGAGCGGGGTTTTGCTCAAGAGAGAACAAAGATCGAGGGGTTTTGGCGGTCGGGGTTTATTTTTAGCATGGACCGCCTTTAGAGAGGGCAGCCTTTTATCTGGGCCATCATTTGCGCATCATTTTGTTTGGCCATGATCTGTTATATATATCTTACAAATAAATATCATAAATGTTTACTATTAAAATATTTTTTTATTTTAACTAGTTTTGGAAAAAAAAAAATTTATCAGAATTTCCAGTAACAAATCAGAAAAATACAAATCTTTTCGATACCTTAAAATCCCAGGGTGAAATTTGGCAGGATGCTCTATATAAATAGTATCAAGAGGGTGAGAGAGAAAAATCGTGGGCCAATTTTCTTGTAAATTCTTGCGGTTCATTGTTGCCTTCTTTGCCTTCTGAGCTTTTAGAATAGGTCTAGCATAGTTCTATTTGCTTGTAATCTCCATATTTTTATTAATAAAAGCATTGATTTTGTCATTGCGTATTTGAGTGTGTTCCCTTGTCATTTTTCTATATTTTTTGTATGTTTGCCTTGGTCGCAGCATTAGATTTCTATTGCTGGCACGCATTGGCTGGTTTCTTTTTGCAGGACAATTTTGAAGCGCCACACGGGTTTGGCCTAAAAAAAAATAGTCTCGTGATAGGTGGTATCAGAGCAGGTTCGGCTGTGGACAATGGTACAACCACATGGATCGTAAAAACGAAGGAGAGACGAGGGGGACGGTGACGAGGAGGCGACAGTTGCCGCACCAATCCCAATAGATGTACTAGCTGATAATACAAAGATGCGAAGCCACAAGGAGCGGATGTCTGCATTGGAGGAACAGTTGGCCCAAATGGATGAGAGCAAGGTACATTTGTTCTCAATGGCGAACCATGTTGCAAATTTGGAGTTGAGTCAGGAGCAGTTCAGGGAGACAGTGGATAATCTCAATGACAATACTAACGAGTCTGTTAAGCTCTTACGGGAGCAATTAAATGAGTTGACCATCAGGGTGATAGGGATCCAGGGCAGGTACAGGTTCTTTTTCTATTTTTTCTTATTTTCTCGGATTTTTTTTATTTTTCCTATACCTGCTATTCCATCTATTCCCACTATCCTAGCTTTATCCCCAGCCTATTCCTACTTTATCCCAGTTTTATTCCATCATCACCATCTTTCTCCCGTGATTTTAAAACAAATTTCAAAACCCTAGCCTCCACCCCGCCGGCCCCAAATCCGGGCCGCCCCCGCCGTACCACTGTCAGCGCTCGTCGGCCCCCGCCCTCACCGGAAAAGCCGCCACCGCCGCCCAAGCCCGTGGAAGACGAACGAATGCGGGAAGGCCGACGGCCGCCATGACCGCTGCCATCGCCTGCCACCACCGGCTTGCCACCAGCCACCCGTCCGTCGCTCGTCGACTCATGCCCAGTCGCCGGAGGGCCCTCGCCAGCGTCCTTGGGCCCAACGCCCGTGGGAAGCCCAAGCGGCACGGTCGTGCATGCCGTGTCGCCCCTAAGCCGTCGCCCGCTTGCGCTGCCAGCCGCCTGCCTGCCACCGCCTGCCGCCGGTCCGCCGCCCACTTGGCCGCCGGAGGCCACGCCGGCACCCAAGAGGTCTCCCACGGCCGTGCGAGACCAAACGGCATGCCCAGCGTGTCGTGCCATTCCCGTGCCACCGCCTCGCCTGCAGCCCGCTGCTAGCTGTCCGTCGCTCGCCGTTCGCCGGGCCCATCTGTCGCCTGCTTCCCGGTCGCCTGTTATCTGCCAGTGCTTAGTCGGGAGATTGATCCTCCACACGGTCATGAGTTTGAGTTTGCACGGATTTTGAAGCATTCCAGTTTTCAGAGCAGCATGCTTTTCAGCATAGATCATCAAGCCGACACACTTCTCAAAGCATATCAGTACCACTTTTGATGCAACACGAATTTTGAAGTAATTTATTTTCCTTTTTTAGTTTTCTTGGAGGCTAAGAAACTGAGGATTTTGGTTTTTCTATATAAAGGCCCCCTCTCTCCCTGTAATAATTATGATTTGATATAAATTTTTGGGTTCTCCATTGATTATGGTTCTGGGCTGAGGCCCATTTGCCTTCGTTCCTTACTGTGTGGATAATGGGTTCGTTAGGGGGTGTGAGAGTCCTACTTTGTGGATGATGGATTCGAGTACCCTAGTTATCCCCTATCTCGTCTTCTTTATCCCCTCGTGTCCTTTGAGAGTCACCCTAGCGGCCTCTATGAGAGCCCTACTATGTGGATGATGAGCTCGATGAGAGCTCAGGGTAGCTAATGCTTTGATCCCTCGGGAGGGTAGCTTTATGCATTGACCCCTGACTTTCTGTGTGCGTCTCTCCGTTAGAGTGAGTCCCAGGGCCATGAGTTCCAGTTCCCAATCTCCCATCTCCATCTTTCCTTCGCCATCTTCACCAAAGAAAATTGAAAACAAAAGAGATCAGCTGTTTTAGGATTTTAGTTTCAGTGTCACCCTAGTCCCGGGAGGCTTCTTAGCCCTTCCACGGTCCTAGTTTGTTTAGTTGTTTCCCTTTCCCAAATAATTTAGGGTTATATCGAGTTTGTGTCTCGCATCAATTTTGGTATCAAAGCGAGTTGTGGATTAGGGTGTGGTCTATTTTTCGAACTCGATGGAGTCGAGTTCTTCGTGGTCGAGGAGAATGATGGGGATCCAGGACAGGTCCAGGTTCTTTTTCTATTTTTTCTTATTTTCTCGGATTTTTTTAATTTTTCCTATTCCCGCTATTCCATCTATTCCCACTATCCCAGCTTTATCCCCAACCTATTCCTACTTTATCCCAGTTTTATTCCATCTTCACCATCTTTCTCCCATGGTTTTAAAACAAATTTCAAAACCCTAGTCTCCGCCCCGCCAACCCCAAATCCGGGCCGCCCAACCCCCGGTCGCCCCCGCCAGACCGCCGCCGATGCTCGCCGCCCCCGCCGGACCGTCACCGATGCTCGCCGGCCCTCAGGTAATGCGTAACATGCCAGCTCCAAGTGTTGTGGAAGATGGGGCAAGCCGGATGAGAGTACCAGAGCCTAAAAGTTACAATGGAGCTCGTGATGCAAAGGAGTTGGAGCACTTATGCGATGTTGAGCAGTACTTTCAGGTAGTGCGACTGAACTCAGAGGAGACAAAGATCATCTTGGCTACCATGCACTTGACTAGGGATGCCAAACTGTGGTGGCGAACTCGGTATGAAGATATGTAGGTGAGTCGTTGCACCATTACCAACTGGAAGGATCTAAAGAGAAAGATCAAGGCTTAGTTTTTACCAGAGAATGTGGACTTCATTGCTCGACGAAACTTGAGGTATCTCTAACATCCAGGGACTGTTCAAGAATATGTGAAGCATTTCTCAGCATTGATGCTAGACATTAGGGACATGTCCGAGAAAGACAAGCTATTTCACTTTTTGGAGGGTTTGAAACCAGGGGCATAGTAGGAGTTGCAACAGAGGGGTGTCACCGACTTGGCATCTACTCAAGCCGCAGTTGAGCGCTTGACAGATTTTCTCCCCTCTGACCACCAGAAGAAAAAGGCCATTTAAAATACCTCCAAGAATCAGAAGCTGTCAAAAGGAAATGGTGTGGGGAATGAGAAGAAGAAAGACTCTAAGACTAAGGGACCAGAGTTATCAAGGACTCCAAAGTTTGGATGCTTTCTATGTAGAGGGCCAAACATAGTGAAGAACTGTCCCAAGAAACAGTCTCTCAATGCCTTGCAAGCCACTGTGCAGTGGAGCCAAGTTAACCAGGAAGACCTTGGTAGAGATGGTGAGGAGGAGCTGGTTGAGGGTCCAAGGATGGGTGCCCTCAGATTACTCAATGCCATGAAGGGTCAAGTGGGGGAGCAGCTCAAGCCATCCAAGCCACAGTAGCCGAAGCAGCAACAATAGCGATCGAAACTACACCAAACTCAGGAATATGCTAGTTGGTGAACCAATGAACTCATGTATATGCAGGTGGAGCTCGATGGTCAAGTAATCCAAGCAATGGTGGATACAGGGATAACCCACAACTTTGTTGTTGACCGGGAAGCCACTCGCCTTGGATTGAAACTGGAAGGGGATTCCAGTAGAATGAAGGCAGTGAATTCGGAAGCTCGACCCATTGTTGGACTTGCAAGGGAGTGAGTCGGAACTTGGTACGGAAAAGCCAATTTCATGGCTGTACTGCTTGATGATTTCCAGGAGATTTTGGGCATGGAATTTCTTTAAGTAGCCAGGGTGGTTCTAATGCTATTCCTAGATGCACTGTGCATGATGGGGGATGAGTCCCCGTGTCATTCCTATTACTCGACGAACTTAGAAAGGGATGTAGCAGATATCTTCGCTTCAATTGAAGAGAGAATGAAGAAAGGAAAATTAATCTATGTGGCTGCTATGAAGCTGCAATCAAAAGCTAAAGACATGGGTCCCTTCCCTCTTGGGGTAGCTAGAGTCCTACAGGAGTTTGAAGATGTGATGCCTTCCGAGTTGCTAAAGACTTTGCCGCCACGATGGGCGGTGGATCATAGGATGAGCTAGAGGTAGGTGCAAAGCCTCCTGCTCGTCCACCTTATTGTGTGGCCCCACTGGAGCTTGTAGAACTCCGGAAACAACTAGATGAGCTGCCAAAGGAAGGGCTCATTCACAGCTCAAAGGCCCCCTTCGGAGCCTTGGTATCATGTTTCAGAAGAAACATGATATGAGTCTTTGCTTGTGTGTAGATTATCGGGCCCTGAACAAGGTGACTTTGAAGAATAAGTACCCGATTCCTCTAATTGCAGACTTGTTTGATCAGTTGGTGAAACTTGATATTTTTCCAAGCTAGATTTAAGATCTAGATATTGGCAAGTCCGGATCATAGAGGGGGATGAAGGCAAGACTACGTGTGTGATAAGGTATGGGGCATTTGAATTCCTGGTGATGCCTTTCGGACTAACTAATGCCCTAGCTACATTTTGCACACTAATGAACCAGTTGTTCTATGACTATCTTGACAAATTCATGGTGGTGTACCTTGTGATATTGTTGTGTATAGTCAGACACTAGAGGACCATGCAAAGCACTTGCGAATCATCCTTCAAGTTCTATGAGAGAATTTCCTCTATGTGAAGAAGGAAAAGTGCTACTTTGCCCAGGAAGAGATTTTATTCTTGGAACATCGTATTGGTGGCAGCATGATCCGAATGGACCAGGAGAAGATCCAAACTATACAAGAGTGGCAGGCCCCTACTAAAGTAACAAAACTGTGATCTTTCTTGGGACTTGTTAACTACTATAGGCGGTTCATCACAGGTTACTCTCATTGAGCTGCACCACTAATGGAGCTATTAAAGAAGGACCAATCGTGGGATTGGTCTTTAAGGTGCCAAGAAGGTTTCGAGGACTTGAAAGCTGCAGTAATGGAGGAGCCCGTGCTATGACTTCCTGATCGTAACTTATCCTTCGAAGTCCATACTGATGCCTCATAATTTGCTATTAGAGGAGTCTTAGTTCAGGAGGGCCATTCAGTGGCATTTGAAAGTCGGAAGCTGAATGACACAAAAAGGTGATACACTGTTCATGAGAAGGAGATGACAGCAGTGGTTCACTGTCTAAGGGTATGAAGGCACTATCTACTTGGATCACGATTTGTGGTGTGGACTGATAATGTGGCCCTCAGCTACTTCCAAACACAAAAAAAGTTGTTCCAAAATAGGCTTGCTAGCATGACTTCCTAGCAAAATTTGACATGACCTTGGAATATAAGCCAGGGCGTATGAACCATGTGGTCGATGCCTTGAGCCGAAAGGCGGAGCTCGCTGCTCTAAAGGTGGAGGAGCAGGGCAAGTAAGCCAAGTGTAAGCAACTTTGCTACCAAAGATCCGAGATGGACTGCTGAAGGATCCCATAGCTATTACCTTGAAGTAGCTCATTGATGAAGGAAAGGCACGACGATTTTGGTTTGAAGATGGGCTCATTTTGACAAAAGGGCGTCGAGTGTATGTGCCTCGGGTGGACAACCTTAGAAGAGAACTACTACAAGAATGCCATGAGACTCTTTGAGTTGGTCACCTAGGAATGGATCAAACTCTTGCCCTCTTGGAGAGGGCATACTACTGGCCAAAGATGGTAGAGGATGTGGAAGATTATGTCCGGACATGTCTCATTTGCTAATAGGACAAAGTGGAGCGAAGCAAGCCTGGTGGCCTCCTTGAACCTTTGCTTGTACCGTAGCGGCTATAGGAGAGCATCTCAATAGACTTCATTTCTAGTTTGCCAAAAGTGTGGGAGTATAGGTCGATCCTAGTGGTGGCTGATCGATTCTCTAAGTATGGCATCTTGATCCCAGCACCCCTGTATTTTTCTGCGGAGGAGGTAGCTCGACTCTTTTTGAAGCATGTGGTGAAGTATTGGGGTATCCCTCAGAACATTGTCAGTGACAAAGACTCCAGGTTCTTAGGACGATTTTGGATTGGACTTTTCAAGGTATTGGGATCCAAGCTATACTTCTCTACTAGTCTCCACCCTTTAACTGATGGCCAGACATAAAGAATAAATGCTCTCTTGGAGCAGTATTTGAGGCACTTTGCAAGTGCCAACCAAAGGAATTGGGTGAAGTTGCTTGACATAGCCCAATTCTCTAATAACTTACAACGGATATTAGGCAATAACCCTTCGAAATCATCACTGGATAAAAACCCTCCACTCCATATACAGTGGTTATAGGGTACACTGGGAATAGCCTGCTGGCTTATCATCTGGCCAAGGAGTGGCATTGCAATACTGAGATTGCACGGGCATACCTGAAGAAGCTTCCAAGAAGATAAAGAAATGGGTTGATAAGGGGAGGAGACCTCTGGACTTTAAGAGAGGTGACATGGTGCTGGTTAAGCTCCAACCAGCCCAACTCCGATTCTTTCGCAAGGTGCATAAAGGACTGGTTCGCAAGTATGAGGGTCCATTCCCCATCCTTGAAAGGGTAGGAAATGTATCATATCAGGTGCAACTTCCTGCATGACTTAGGATACATCTAGTGCTCCATGGAAGCTGCATCAAACCATACCATGCCGATCTAAAGGATCCAATGAGGAATACGTCAAATCGTCCAACCCCTATTACTGCCTCCTTAGAGCGACGGGTTGATAACATTTTGGCAAATAGAGTCCATGTTCTATCCAATGGCTCATAGGTGATCGAGTACTTGGTGCAGTAGAAAGGACTTTCCAAGTCAAAAGCAAGCTGAGAGCCAGAGAACTTGTTATGGCATAAAGAAGATCGGGTCGAAGTATATAAGCGAAGCATGTCGACGAGGATATCGACCTGATCGAGTAGGGGAGTCTGTCAGGGCCATTTGCACAGTATTTTGCTTGGTCATAGCCTTTGACACGATCCTATACATACCTTGTAAATAGATGTTATGAGCAACTACTGCTAGGATGTTTTTTCCTTGTTTTGGTTAGTTTTGGGGGGTTTTTCCTTGTGTCGGGGCTTCTAGCGATGAGCCAGAAAAATGCAAGTCTCCTCGATACCTTGGAACCCCAGGGGTAGAATTTGACGGGATGCTCCGTATGTATAGTATCAGGAGGGTGAGCGAGAACAATCGTGGGCCAGTTTCTTTGTGGATTCTTGCGATTCATTGTTGCCTCCTCTGCCTTCAAGCCCTTAGGATAAGTCTAGCGGTAGTTGTATTTGCTTGTAATCTCTCCATTTTCATTAATGAAAGCATTGGTTTTGCCATTGCGCATTTGAGTGTGTTCCCTTGCCATTTTCCTGCGTCTTTTGTGTTTGTCTTGGTTGCAACATTAGATTTCTATTGCTGGCATGCATTGGTTGGTTCCTTTTTGCAGGGCAATTTTAGAGCGCCACACGGGTTTGGCCTAAGAAAAGACTAGCATCATGACACTTTGGCATTTTTTATAATCCGGTCTGACCTGCTAAAAAGCAGGTGGCGGATTAATGACAGATCGGATCCAATGCCCGCATAAAAGAATTCGATATTCTGGCTGCCTTTTTCTTATCCTCTTAATTATCATCAATCCAGTATTTTGTCTTTTTGTTGACCCCTTGAGTGATTTTGATGATAACAAAATATTGGAGCATGCACATTTATTACTAACTAATTTCAAATGTTTCACAAGTTTTTGTAGGATGGTTTCTATTGATTAACTATTGCTCCTACTTTGTTTTATTGAGTATGTTAAGTAATATTATATGAATATTATGTAAAGAAGAACCCCTTGAAAAAACCTTTTGATCATGTTGGTGGGTTACTTCTATGAGTGTTGTGCTTTTGAGTTGGTTTGTTTTAACTGTTTGAGAGTTTGGTGAGAGTGTTCTTATATTAAATTGTAAGAATTCCTAAAGAACTTACTCAAGCCGACCCAACCTCAAAAGAGCCGACTCTATCTCATGGCACGCACTAAGGATTCTGGCATGCAGCAATCCGAGCCGACTCGAGTAAATCCGAGTCGATTGGAATAAGTCCGAGCTGACTCTTCCAGAGTCCAGTTTTGAAGTCTTCTGAGAACAAGCCAAGCAAGCCGACCTGAACCACAACAAGCTGACTTTGCCGGAACAAATTTTGAAGACCTGGTGAAGCGAGCCGACCCGAGCTACAACAAGCCGACTCTTCCAGAGTGGGGTTTCTACACCCTGAGACAAAAGAGCCGACCCAAGCTAACTCCTTCAGGGTAATGTTTTCAACGATGGATGTTCGAGCCGACCCGAGCTATCAAGAGCCGACTCATCCAGAGTAAAATTTTTGCACCATGGACAAAGAGTTGACCCTATTGAAGAATTGGCCACTCAACCTATCAACTCGAAGGATCCGAGCTGACTCGAAGGATCCGAGCTGACTCGAAGTATCCGAGCCGACTCGAGTGTCGTTTTCAAGTACATAATGGCTAGTTCTAAAATTCTTTTTTGAATGTCAAAAAGTGCTCCAACGGCTAGTTTTCGAATCCAAACGAACTTCAACGACTATATCCTTCAAAGATGAGTACAAGAGACCATATAAAGGGATTTACAACTATGAATTAAAGAGAGGATACTTAATTGAATATACAAAAAAGGATAAAAGAAGTTAGAGAGCATAAGTGAGCATTCAAAGCAGTCTTCATTCTTCACCAACTCCCATCTGAAGATTGAAGCATTAAAGGAAGAAAGGAAGCCTCTCAAGTGCATTAAAGAAGAATTAAAGAAGGCTTCTTCAGTGCAACAGCGGCAACTATCCGACAACAAGAGTTTGTCATTTATTATTGTATTTATTTCTTAATTCATTCTTGAATTGTTGGATTATTGGTGAGCCCGATTGAAAAACCAAATAGGTTCTTGGTGAGCCTTAGATAAAAACCAAGTGTTTGGGTTCTTGGTGATCCTGTTAAAACCAAGTTAGGTTTCTTTGGTGATCCTGTTTAAAATCAAAGGATGTTGGGTTTTCTTTGGTGATCCCAGTAAAACTAAAGTGTAGAGGTTTTGGATTGTGAGCCTGTAAAACAATCCTACTATATTCGAGTGTAAATATAGTGGAAATCCCAAGTAGTATCTTGGGTAGTGGATGTAGGAGCTGGGTTGCTCCGAACCACTATAATTTCTGTATGTTTATGTTGTGCTTCTTTGATATTATTTAGCTTCTGCAAGTCATTATTTTGCCACATCACCTAACACTTTAAAAGGGATTTTTAAGTGCACAATATCTGCTTAAATTTTTTAAATTCCCAATTCACCCCCCTCTTGGGTAGCCACCTGGGCAACAACTGGTATCAGAGCAGTGTCTCTGAATACATTAAAGTAAAGATTGATAGCTCATCCAATGAGTACATCCTTGGCCGAAGGCCAATCAACTAATAGACCTCCACTCTTCACAGGCACAAATTATGTATACTGGAAAGCTAGGATGAAGATTTATATTCAAGCAGTTGATTTTCAATTATGGAAGGTCATTCTGAAGGGTCCACATATCCCCATGATCAAAATCGATGGAGTGGACGTTCCAAAATCTGAAGAGGATTGGGACGAACACGACATAAAAATGGGTGAGTTAAATGCCAAAGCAATGAACTTGCTATATTGTACTTTGGACAGCAATGAGTTTAATTGAATTTTTATTTGCTCTTCTGCAAAGAAAATTTGGGATAAACTTGAGGTGACCCATGAAGGAACTTTCCAAGTGAAGTCCTCAAAAATTAATCTTCTTGTACATAGTTACGAGTTATTTAAAATGGAACCTAATGAGACAATCTCTACCATGTTCTCACACTTCACTGATATTATTAATGACTTAAAAAGCCTTGGCAGGGTATATTCCAATGCTGATCTTGTACAGAAGATTTTAAGATCTCTTCCGAACAAGTAGGATCCAAAAGTGACCGCCATCCAGAAAGCGAAAGATTTGAATAACTTACTGCTGAATGAACTACTAGGATCTCTCATCACACACGAACTGACCATGCAGCACCGAACTGAGGATGATCAGAAGAAGAAAAAATCCATTGCCTTCAAAGCTGCAATGGACTCAAGAAAGGATGATGATGAATCGGAAGAAGATTATTCCTCCACCGAAAGTGACATGGAAGATGAAGATGTTGCCACGATCGTTAGGAGATTCAAAAAGTTCTTGGGAAGACAAAAAGGAAGAAACTATAGGAAATTCCACAAGAACAAAGAATATAGCAAAGAAAGGGACAAGGAAAAAGAAAAGGAAAAAGAAGTGCCGTCTGCCACGAATGCAAAAAACTAGGGCACATTCGACCAGATTGTCCATTGCTGAAAAAGGGCTTCAAAAAAAAAAAAAAGAGAGCTATGGTAGCGACGTGGAGTGATAGCGAAGCATCCACATCTACTGAAGAAGAAGAGATCACAAAAACAGCGAACTTGTGTCTAATGGGTCTTGAGAATGAGGTATCATCCCTTGAGCTTCAAACTATATTTACTTACAATGAGTTGTGTTGCCGACCTTACCGCGGTGGCCTGTAGCTATGAGTTTGCACCGGACCTTGATCCCCTTTACTCTGGAATCCTAACGCTCCTGGACTTGCAAAACAAGGTTAGAGACCCGGGTCGGGGGTTCCGGTGGAGACACTCCGACGGTCAAGTTAGCGAGCAGTAAAGTGAAACAGATCCACTAAGACGGATCTCCGTTGAGTCTCCGTGCTTAGAGGAATCTTTAACGAGGAGATGAGTGAGAATGAGCGAGAACGAGGGGGTCAGCTCTCTAGTTTTTGTGATGGGGGTTGCCAGACTCATTCCTGCGAGTTCTCGGAGCCGTAGTCGCTTGTTCTCTTTTCCCGTGCCCTTGCCCTCTTGTTCTCTTACCTCTTTCCTTGCCCGTTCATGCCCTTTTGAAATCGTTGGGCGCTCTGGTGCCTCGATTTTTTTGTTTAGGAGGCTTGGAGGTCAACAGTGCCCATTGGCCATTCCCCTGAGGTAGCCTCTCCTTCCGATTGGGAGTTAAGTGGCGAGCTTGTCTCGTTCGCCATGCTGTCACGGAAAAGGAAACTAGGTGGGACCTCGATCTAGGCACAGGCGCCCCTAGACTCGAGGCGTTGCCTACGTCTATCCCTTCAGGGGGGCTCCAGGCCACCGGTCGCCAGATCTGGTACCTCGACCAAGGTGTTCCCCCTAAACTGGTGCAAGTGATGTTTCGTGCACCATTACAGATCTGGGAATGCCGTACTAGGAGCGCCGCACTGTGCGCGCCAGACTCAGCTACATCCTCAGGGCATGCGCTTTTGGTCCCTTTAATGTCCCATGGAGAAGGCTCGACTTTGATCGAGGTGGACCCATCTGGGGGTGCCACCTAGCGAAGGAGTAGAGGTGCATGGCTCGACTCCGGTCGAGGTGGACCCGTTCGAGGGTGCCACCTGGTGGAGGAGCAGAGGCAGGCCCACTTCGATCAAGGTGGACCCCTCCAGGGTCGACACCTGGCGAGGGGGCAGAGGTGCCCGGCTCGACTCTAACCGAGGTGGACCTGTCCGAGGGTGCCACCTGGCGGAGGAATAGAGGCAGGCCCACTTCGATCGAGGTGGACCCATCTAGGGGTGCCACCTGGTGAAGGAGAAGAGGTGCCTGGCTTGACTCCAGCCGAGATGGACCTGTCTGGGGGTGCCACCTGACGGAGGAGTAGAGGCAGGCTCGCTTCGACCGAGGTGGACCCCTCTTGGGTGGACACTTAGCGAAGGGCAGAGGTGCCTAGCTCGACTCCGGTCGAGATGGACCCATCTGGGGGTGCCACCTAATGGAAGAGTAGAGACAGGCCCGCTTCGATCGAGGTGGTCCCTCCTGGATGGACACCTGGCGAAGGGGCAGAGGTGCCTGGCTCGACTCCGGCCGAGATGGACTCATCTAGGGTTGCCACCTGGTGGAGGAGTAGAGGCAGGCCTGCTTCGACCGAGGTGGACCCCTCCTGGGTCGACACCTGTGAAGGAGCAGAGGTGCCTGGCTCGACTCCGACCGAGGTGGACCCGTTTGGGGGTGGCATATGGCGGAGGAGCAGAGGCAGACCCACTTCGACTGAGATGAACCCTACCTGGGTCGACACCTGGCGAAGGGGCAGAGGTGCCTAGCTCGACTCTGGCCGAAGTGGACCCATCCGAGGGTGCCACCTAGCGAAGGAGCAGAGGCAGGCCCGCTTCGGCCGAGGTGGACCCCTCTTAGGTCGACACCTGGCGAAGGGGCAGAGGTGCCTGGCTCGACTCCGGCCGAGGTGGACTCGTCTGGGGTGCCACCTAGCGGAGGAGCAGAGGCAGGCCCACTTCGATTGAGGTGGACCCCTCCAAGGTCGACACCTGGCGAAGGGGCAGAGGTGCCTGGCTCGACTCCAACCAAGGTGGACCCGTCTAGGGTGCCATTTGGTGAAGGAGCAGAGGCAGGCCCGCTTCAGTCGAGGTGGACCCCACCTGGGTCAACACATGGCGAAGGGACAGAGGTGCCTGGCTCGACTCCGACCGAGGTGGACCCGTCTAGGGGTGCCACCTGGCGGAGAAGCAGAGGCAGGCCCGCTTCAGTCGAGTTGGACCCCTCCTAGGTCGCTACCTGGTGAAGGGGCAGAGGTGCTTGGCTCGACTCTAGTCGAGGTGGACCCGTCTGGGGATGCCACCTGGCGGAGGAGCAGAGGCAAGCCTGCTTCGACCGAGGTGGACCCCTCCTGGATCGATACCTAGCGAAGGGGCAGAGGTACTTGGCTCGACTTCGACCGAGGTGGACCCGTCTGGGACTGCCACCTGGCGGAGGAGCAGAGGCAGGCCTGCTTCGTTCAAGGTGGACCCCTCCTGGGTGGACACCTGGTGAAGGGGCAGAGGTACCGAGCCCGGCCTGGGGTGGGCTTGACCGCTATTCAAGCCACCTGGCAGAAGGGCTCGGAAGAGAACACTGCACGGCACTGCTAGACCGCCAGTTGGATCTGATGCATGCTCCATGTCAGCGATCTCACCATATCACTCCACGTTAGCGATTTTGTCATATCAGTTGCCCCCCACTTCCAAGTCCTATCGGAGCATCATGGGGACGTGGAGAGTTAATGCAGAGATGACATGGAAAGACAAAAATCTTGCATAATAATTGCTTCGATTGTTGCCGTTCTACTCGTTGCGCCCGAGGGCCAATGCACGAGCACCACGTCCGCGAGTTCGATGGATCATAATTGCGCCATGCCAAACTCTAGGCGATTTTTAGCGAATCGAAGCATCATTGTCGGGTGTCTTCACACGTGGTGCTCATCTGATGGCTCGGGCGAAAAGGGGTTGTACGGCCCTTGTCGATTAGTTTTGAAAAGGGAGGGGACTTTCTGAAAATGAGGTCTCTTGGCCTTCTCACACCTTGTCGGTGATTTGCAGCGGCCCTTCTTCATCTCTTGGGTCGCCATTCTTCGCTAAAACATCATGGTGAGTATCCGGTGACCCCATTTTCTTTCCTGTCTCTCTTTAATCTCCAGTCCCCTCTCCTGCCTTGGGCGACCCGACCCTTCTTTCGACTTCTTCCTTCTCGATGGCTCCTTCAAGCCATCGTCTTCGATTCTCTTCTAACCCAGATGAGGCCGGTCCCTCCCAGCCAAGGACTCCATCGTCCTCCTCTTCAGAGGAGGACATTCCCCTTGACGTCCGGAGGCGATTGCAGCTGGGCGGTATAACCATAGGAATCCCTAGGGCTCCTCCTGTTATCCCCGCCCTTCCTATCTCTGCCATCGCCCCTCCGGTGGCAGAGACTCCTTTTGGTCCCTCCGGTTTTGCTTCGACGATGACCAGAGATGATCTTTCTTGGATTCGAGACATGTATGTGGTCTCAGATTTCATTCGGCTTTCTCTTTCGAGATCGGGGGAGCGAGTTACCTTGAGCGGCCCTTGTCAGGTTGCTTTCTACGAGGACTTCCTTGCTGGGGATCTTCGTTTTCCTCTTCATCCTTTATTTCTTTCATTTCTCAGCAATTTCTGTCTTGTTCCAGCCTAGTTGGCTCCTAATGCCATTAGGATCATCTTCGCCTTCATCGTTTTCTGCCATTTTCATGGATTTGTCGCCCGTTTTTCGCTGTTCAGGGCCCTCTTTATCCTAAAGCGTTACTCTATCGATGATGGCTGGTGGTACATCTCCCCCGGGCCTAGGTGCCTCTGGTTTGACCTTCCCACAATAATCAAGGGGTGGAAGAACCGATTCTTCTTCGCCTCGATTGGGGAGGTTGATTGGGTCCCCGAACTGGAACTTCCAGGTTGAGCCGGCTGACCAGGAGGTTTATTCTCAGCTGCTAGGTGATGTGGTCCCTTCTCTTGAAGTTCTGCTCTCGGAGCAGAACTTGTTCGAGGCAGGGGTCAGCCCGATCCGGGCAACTGGTGAGGCCCCGGGTCTCCTTTCTTTTTCTTTTTTTTTTATCCTCTGACCCCTTCTCTTTTCAGGGATGAAGTTCTCTGTGGAGAGCCTGATGGAGGGGGCCCGGAAGAGAGGTGCTTCAAGTGAGGCCCATGACACTCCATCGAAGAGGGCCCGCATGGAGATGGGCCAAGGGCCCAAGCTCGTTCTGACCTCAGAACAGAGGGCGGTGGTTACAGCCCCAGAGCCTCCTCAGCAGCAGACTCCCACCCCAGAGGTCATTGACATCGATGGGAGCGGGGAGGCGGAGCGACCGTTGCCTCCTCCAGCGGTTGCGGCCCCGCCAACTATAGCCCCACCCGTTGGGGGGACTCATGCTCAGCCCTCCTCTGAGCCCCGCCCCACACCGGGGGCAAGGCTCCTTAGCAGTGCCTCCGTCATCCGCGACCAGGGCCTAGCGTAGAAGATGATGGAGTATGCTGCCCAGCCCCGGGATCGTCGCCTGAGGGGTGGCTGGGACTATGTAGCCGCACTGCTCGGGATCCTATCGCTGCTTTTCACAGTAAGTACCCAGCTCTCCCATTTAATGTTCCAGTTGGATCCTTCAGGAGTCCTGACCCTTCTTTGATGCAGATCAGGATGGACGTTCTTCTACTCCGGGACTTCCTCTCCACTTCGGCGAAAGAGACCGAGAAGGAGCAAAAACTGAGAAAACTCGTGGTCGACATGGAGGATCTCATCAGGAAGGGCGCTGAGCTGAGGGCGAGCAACCAGGCTCTCCGAGAAGACCTATTCCGAGCCGAAGGGTGCATCAGGGACCTCGAGTCCTCCCGGTATGACAAGAGGGTTGCAACTCAGCGCCGCGCCGAGGAGGACTCAACGGAGATCTCCTAACTCAGGGGACAGTCCCGGTTACTGGAGAACTAGGTCAGCAAGGTCTTGGCATAACTGAGAGCTGCCAAGGAGAAGACCTCCTACGTCACAGCGTTGTTGGAGGCCGCACAGAAGGAGGCTCAAGAGGCTGTGCCTAACTTCCGGGCCTCCCAGCATTTCAAGGACGAGGTCCACGAGGCTGCCGTGGACTCATTCTTGAAGGGCTTTGGGGTCTGCCGGGAGAAGGTGGCCTCTTTATTTCCCAAGCTCGATCTAGTTGGGGTCGTTCTGGGTAGCCCCAAGGAGCGACCCGAGGGGGCAGCGGCATAAGGAGCAGCCAGGGCAGCGATGCTAGGAGCAGCCGATGAGGGGACCGCCATGCAGACCTCTAGGGAGGCGACCAGCGACGTGTAGGCTTCCCAGCCTGGGGAGGAACCGTCGGCGGAGTGACCTCGGGTCATCCACCCTATATCCTAGCATAGGACTTCTTTTCGTTCTTTTGGGCTTCCCGGTCTATCGGGTCCCTTCCACTTGTAGGAAATCCCTGTGCTGGAAATGAAATTTTCCTTTGTTACTCATGACTTTTGTCTTGACTTTCCATTCTATTCCTTATGGATGGCACGTCTGAGCTCCTTGTGGGAGTCAAGCCTGCAACTTCAATCCGTAGTTCGACTTGGACTCTGAGTTAGAAACCAGATTCGGGAAGCCTCCGAGCTTCATGGGGGAACCCTTGGAGCCTCCGGCTTGCATTTCATAAGTCTTTGGTGCCGGGACTCTGGTTGCCGGAGCCAAGCTCCGTGCGATCTCTCTGACTGAACCCCGGGATTCCGTGGAGGAACTGGGTTCCGTGCCATCTTCCGGACCGAAGTCCGGGATTTTATGGAGGAACTGGGTTCCATGCCACCTTCCGGACTGAAGTTCGGGATTTCGTGAAGGAACTAGGTTCCATGCCACCTTTCGGATTGAAGTTCGGGACTTCGTAGAGGAATTGGGTTCCGTGCCACCTTCCGGACTGAAGTCCGGGATTTTATGGAGGAACAGAGTTCCGTGCCACCTTTCGAACCGAAGTCCGGGATTTTATGGAGGATCTAGGATCCGTGCCACCTTCCAGACTGAAGTCTGGAACTTGTGGAGGAACTGGGTTCCGTGCCACCTTCCGGATTGAAGTCTGGGATTTCATGGAGGAACTGGGTTCCATGCTACCTTCCAGACTGAAGTTTGAGATTTTGTGGAGGAACTGGGTTCCGTGCCACCTTCCGGACTGAAGTCCAGGACTTTATGGAGGAACTGGGTTCCGTGCCACCTTCCGAACTGAAGTCTGGGATTTCGTGGAGGAACTGGGTTACGTGCCACCTTCCGGACTGAAGTCTGGGCCTTACATTTTCCACGAGCCACTCGCAGGACTTTTGCCTTGCCTTTGTTCGCCAGATTTGAGGCCGGGTAATGACAATCCTACGAGACAAAAACAAGCATTGCACTAAAGAGAATTTCGTTATTAATATTTAGGAAGTCTTACATCATTGGTAATATATCCTCAAGTTCACGGCGTTCCACGTCTGCAAAAATCGAGCTCCATCGAGCTCGGCAAGGTAGTAGGCACCGTGAGGGAGTGCTTCGACTATCCTGTAAGAGCCTTCACAGTTTGGAGAGAGCTTGCCGCACTCTCGAGGTTAGGAGGCTTCAGCACGGCGCAGCACCAGGTCTCCTGGGCTGAAGGACTTCGGTCTCACCTAGGAGTTGTAGTATATGGCCACTTACTGCCGGTAGGCTACCATCAGAACCCGGGTCTTGTCCCTCATTTCTTCGAGGAGATCTAGATTGAGCAGTAGTCGTGCTGGGTTCTCGGCCTCTTCATATTGCTCCACACGCAATGTCGGCTGACTGAGCTCCACCGGAATCACTGCTTCTGCTCCGAAGACGAGGTTGAATGGAGTTTCATTCATGGTCGTCCTTGGTATTGTGTGGTACACCCACAAGATGCTGGAAAGCTCTTCCGCCCATCTACCCTTGGCTTAATCCAATCTAGTCCGGAGTCCTTGTAGGATGGTCCGGTTGGTTACCATGGCCTTCCCATTGGTTTGGGAATGTGCCACCGAGGTGAAGCAATGGCGGATGCCGAGGTCGTTGCAGAACTCCTCGAATTCTCGATAGTCGAACTGGCATCTATTGTCAGTGATGATGGTGGGGGGAGCTCGAAGCAGCATATGATTGACTTCCAGAGGAATTTGTTAACATTTGCCTCGGTGATCCGAGCTAACGGCTCAGCCTCGACCCATTTCGTGAAGTAGTCGATGGCGATAATCAGGAACTTACGCTGCTCGGACATGAGAGGAAAGGGACCAAGGAGGTCCATGCCCCACTAGGCAAACGGTCGGGGGCGGAGAGCTGGGAGAGTGGCATGGCCGGCTGGCGCTGCACAACAGCGTGACGTTGATGGTGGTCACACCTCTTGACAAAGTTGGCTGCATCCTCCCTCATTGTTTCCCAGAAGTATCCTTGACGGAGGACCTTGTATGCCAGAGTCCTACCCCCCCACATGGTTCCTGCAGAGGCCTTCATGGATTTTCTGGAGCATAAGTGCTGCCTCCATGGGCCTTAAACATTTGAGGAGTGGATAGGAGTAGAACCTCCAGTAGAGTAACCCATCCATCAGCACAAAATGTGCGGCCTTCCTTTTGATGAGGCTGGCCTCTATCCGATCTTCAGGCAAGGTACTATCGGTGATGTATTTGATGTACTTGTCTATCCAACTGGGCTCCGGGATGACTTGCTAGACCTCTTTGGGGGCCTCGTAGCTTAGGACCTGAAGATGCTCGATGTAGGCGTGGCCCAATGATGAGTTCAGCGAGGTTGCCAACCGAGAGAGGGCATCAGCACGAGCATTTTCACCACGCGGGATGTGAGAGATGCTGAAGCGTTTAAAACCCGTCGTGTTCGCATGTACTAACTCCAGGTACTTCGACATTTAAGGGTCCCGCACCTCATACTCGCCTGAGACCTGCCCGGCCACCAGCTACGAATCAATGAATACCCTTAAGCTGGTCACGCCCAGTTCGTGGAAGACTCTCAGCCCTGCAAGGAACGCTTTGTACTCCGCCTGGTTGTTGGTGGCGGCGAACTGGAGACGGAGCGCGCACTCGGCGATGACTCCCTCGCTATTGGTGAGGATGAGCCCGGCTCCACTTCCTCCAGAGTTGGAGGCTTCGTCCACATGCAGGACCCAGATGTCCTCCAGTTCGGGTCCTAGCTATTGATTCTAGGGGCTCTCTTTCGGCCCCTCGCCCAGGCCTGCACACTCAACTAGAAAGTCAGCCAGTACTTGCATCTTCATGGCTGATCTCGGTCGATATGTGATGTCGAACTCGTTGAGCTTCAGCGCCCACTTCACCAGGCGTCCGGACGTGTCAGGTCGGCTGAGAATAGCCTTCAGCGATTGATCCGTTAGGACCGCGATCGGGTATGCTTGGAAATAAGGCCTACGATGCTGGGCAGACACGATGAGTGCAAAAATTAACTTCTCGAATCAAGAATACCTGAGCTCGGCATCGCAGAGAAGCTTGCTTGTATAGTATACAGGTCTCTGGATCCCTCCATCATCCATCCAGACTAAGACCGAGCTGACGACCTCTAGAGTGACCGCCAGATATAGGAGGAGCTCTTCTCCCTCTTCTAGTCGGGAGAGCAGCGGTGGTGACGCCAGGATCTTCTTCAGCTCCTCAAATGCCTCTTAGCACTCCTTCATCCAGGCGAAGTCATGCATCTTTCTCAATGCCTTGAAGAAGGGCTGATACCGATCAGGAGATCATGAGATGAACTGGCTCATGGCTGCTATCTGGCTGATGAGGCACTGGACTTGCTTCTTTGAGGTGGGATACTCCATGTCAAGGATCACCCGGACTTTCTCTGGGTTGGCTTCTATCCCTCTTTGGGTCACCATGAAGCCAAGGAACTTCCTCGCCGCCACACCGAAAGCACACTTCACTGGATTCAATTTTATTTGGTCGAGGCAAAGGTTGCGAAAGGTCTCCGTCAGGTCGTCGACGTGGTCCGACCTTGGCTTGCTCATCACGAGCATGTTATCCATGTATACCTGCATATTGTGGCCAATTTGGTCATTGAAGTCCTTGCTGACCAACCGCTGGTACGTGGCGCCGGCGTTCTTCAAACCAAAGGGCATCATCCTGTAGCAATATGTCCCACGATCCGTGATGAAGGCGGTATGCTCCTCATCTTCCGGATGCATCCAGATCTGATTGTACCCAAAAAAGGCATCCATAAAAGAGAGGAGGTGATGTCCCGTAGTGGCATCCATAAGCTGGTCGATCTTCGGAAGGGGGAAGCTATCTTTCGGGCAAGCTCGGTTGAGGTCGATATAGTCCACATAGATCCACCACTTTTCGTTGTTCTTCTTGACCATCACCATGTTTGCCAGCCAATTGGGATACTACACCTCTCGTACGAAGCCAGCAGTGAGGAGCTTCTCCACCTCATCATTGATCGCCTTTTGCCTTTCTGCAGCAAAACTCCTCTTCTTCTGTCGAACTGGACGGCACTTCGGATCAATCTTCAACTGGTGGGTGATGACATCCTGGGGAATATCTGGCATATCCACTGCAGACCAGGCGAACATATCTACGTTCATCCGAAGGAAACTCAGCTTGCGAGCCCGCTCATCTTCTGGGAGTTGGGTTCCTATCTGCACCATTTTTTGTGGGTCCGAGCCAAGGGAGTATGTCAACAGATGCTCAACAGGGCCACCCCTGAGATCCTGCACCCTCTGGTTGAGGTCATCGACATTGCGTCGAGCTCGGAACTCCGGGCTCTTGGGATAGCCTGCAAGCAATGCGGAGCGGGCTGAATTGTCCCCCTCATCTCTTCCACCCCAAAGACGGTGGGGAACTGCACCAGCAATCTTTTGGTGGAAATGACTACGTCAAGTTGGTTGAGCCCTGGGCTGCCCAAAGTAGCGTTGTATGGTGATAGGAGCCGGACGACGGTGAAGGTCATCATGATCGTGCTCTGCTAGGATGGAGTCTTGGCGGTAACAGGGAGAGTGATCTCTACCTTAACTCCTACAGAATCTCTGGTGAAACCCATAAGAGAGGTGTGCACCGGCCTTAGCCGATCATGAGATAAGTTCATCCGAGAGAAAGCATCATAGAAAAGTATGTCAGTGGAGCTCCCACTATCAACCATAATTCGATGTACAGGATGCTTAGCGATGGTCATCTCGACCACTGCCATATCATTATTTATATTTTCATCTTCACCTCCCTTCCCCTTCTTAAAGGGAAGTCATTTCTAGGTCTCCTCTTTCCTGGGCTCTCTTCGATGCGCGCCCTATTCTCCAAGAAATCATGCCCACCGGCTTCTCCGTAGGGTGGTTGTCGACCGCAGGAACGGGGGGAAGGGCCGCAAGTAGCTGGTCCTCCATCGAGGCCTCTCTTCTTGAGATAGCCCCTCTTGATCAGGTCCTCGATCTCCCTCTTCAGGTTATGGCACTCCTCCGTGTCATGGCCATGGTTGTAGTGGAACTGGCAGTACTTCGTCTTGTCACGATCGCTTCTTGGCTTTTGAGGAGGAGGTCGGCGAATATAGCGCTCGCCCTCGATCTCCATGAGAATCTTTGTTCTTGGAGCTAGGAGGGGAGTGAAGGTCTGCTCGGGAACGGGATCATTCTTCGGCTTCGATCCCGAGCGGAAGTCTACAGGCGGCCTGGGTCTTCGGGTTCCAGGCACGTCCCTTGGGGTAGGCTTCTTCGAAGGCTTCCCGTCCAGCTCTCTCCTGGTACGGTCAGCCTCCTTGGTGCGGGCACCAGGCTCAGGAAGATGCTTCAACTAATGCCAAGTTCTTTATGGATAGAAGACTAGAGATTTAAGTCCTGTAATAAGTCTATGAGTCCTGTATTTATTTTATTTGAATAATTGAGTCATATTTTATTTTAATTTGGGTCCAATTAGAGTTAAATTGGCTTTGTATTGAGTCGGGTTCAAGATCTACTTGCATTGGACGTCAATTAAGCAAGAATGAGTGCAACCAACTTCACCAACTACTTGGAGCACCACATCATCAAAGCACCATGCCACCTTGGAAGACAAGTCATGCCAACTTGGAGGATAAATCATGCCACATCACCAAGACACATCAACCATGAATTTTCAAATTTGAATGAAGCTCCACTCTTTATGGGTGCCCACCTTGTAATTAGGAGATTTAAATTTGAATGGGCCACTCCTATCTTCATGGGACACCCCTTGATTTTCTCCATGAAAAGTGTTGCATTTTGAATTTGAAAAGGAGCTTAAGGTTTATAAAAGCTCCTAGAATTCTCTTGTAATAAAAATGATGAATGAAATGAAATTTTTTTTTCTAAGAAAGCTTTCTTCCTTTGCTAGCCAAAGACCCTTGAGAGAAGGTAGGTGTGAGACCTAGGATACTTAACCAAACAAGCTACTAGTCCCTTTTCCAATCCCATTCGGCCACCCTTGAAGAATCCTCTTCAAGCCTCTCCAATTTCAACCTTCCCATCTTCCAAAGAGGTCATCTATAATGGAGTTCTCCACGCCAACAATTGAAGATGATTCACGCAAAGGACGCCAAAGGAGATCTACTTAAAGCCAAATCTAAACCATTTCTTCCATTCATAATTTCCTCTTCCATTTCTCCATTCTTCCACCTAAATCTTTTAATTTTACTATGTATCTATGCAGGATCCCCGGGTCTCCTAGTTTTCAAGGTGAAGGTCTACTGTGCCAAGGAATCATAAACAAGGTGCCTTTAGATCTATAGTAACTCCTTGCTATTCTTAGTACTTCATCTTGAGTGTCCCTTTTCTGAATTTCAGATTATTAATAGCCGGATAGCCATCTTTATAATATTCTTTCAGATCTGAAATTGGAAAGTAGGTTAGCCCTAACCTGTGTGGTTTCCTAACCACGAAGATCCCTTCTTAATTACTTTGAGAGATTCTTTTCTAGTCTAGTTCTTTTCCTTATGTTCCTTTCATATAATTCTATTTCTTTTACGTAGAATAGCTACATGTTTATCTATTTCATTTTCATTTAGTCCATCTAATTCTTCAAATGCATCATTCAATACATGTCCCCCATCATTTTGGTATCAGAGCATGGTAGGTTAGGGTTACTTTTGAATTTGTGCATTTAGGTAGGTTGCTGAAATTTTCTGCATGCATAGCATTCATACATGCTACTTAGTTATTATTTTTAAAATCCAATCTAGATCTAAAATTCACGTCTCCTGAGCGGGTGTACACCAGTACACTGTCACGACCCATGGGAATAATGAGTCCCTGGCCGGACGTGAATTTTTAGGTTGAAGTTTGGTATGTAAATGCCTTTGTTTGTTTAAATTCTGCTTGCTATATTTCTGAATGAGCTGACTGAGATTTGCATAAAAGTCTGAATGAAAGTAGTTAATTTTTTATTGAAATAATTTTTTTTCTACTCCATATTAAGTCAGTTATCATCACGTAAAATTTCATCTTCAGAAAAAAATTACAAAAAAAATAAAAATTCTTGCATCCCATCACTATCACTGAAATTCCTTTATGTTCAGTCCTGTTTTTTTTATCTAGTTTTCAGTATCTGCTCAGCATAGTATAAAATTTATTTTTAAATTTCCTTTCGTATGGCATATCATCTAGAAGTTAGCAATCTTCTGTGAGTTTTTTAAATTTTTTTGAATCTGTTACATTGCACTTTTCCATCACTTGAGAACTGCAACACACTAATTCTGCACCTGAAATTTGGATCCATATGTTTGTTGCATTCATTTCATGGTAAACAAAATTAAGGGCATCAAATTGACATAGGGTCAGGATTTCATTACCTGTCCCTAGCCCAAAAATCATTAACTTGCATAACGAGCCCAACCCTAATTAAAATGGATTAGACATTTAATTTCTCTAGCGAGCTAGGGACACCCACAAGATCGGGTCGAGTCAAGTGTCAAGCCAACTTTGACACCCTGTTTGTGTGTGCTTGTATCTGGTGTCTAGGCAAGTGGTTCAGGGACTAGAGCCCGAAGGAAAGTGGGTTGGTTCGCTTACCTGGCCAATTTCAAATTGGTGTCTAAGGCAAGCAAAGAGGAACCTCCACTAACCTTACACTTACCTGGCCAGGTGCCAAGTTACTACAACCCGGATTGTCAATTTGACCTTATATTTGATTTGTACTCTAGGTCTAGCAAAACCCCTAGTCCGAGTTGAGTCTGTGTGCATGGCAACTAGATCAGGAGCACCTTATCAGCAAACCCAAGCCCAATCTAGTGTAACCATGGAACAAAACTTTGAGAGTCTAATGAAATCCTTGAATGACCAAATGACCAGGCTGAACCAAAACTTAACTGATCAATTAGCCCAGACCAATCAAAACTTGACTGATCAGATAACCCACATCACTGCTAGACTTGATCGATTAGAAGCTCATACCCCTGGAGGAAATCATGAAGTCCAAAATGAGTTAGAGCCTGAATTCGAGTTTGAGACACCCATCAACCCTAGAAGAACTCTTCATCAAGACCATTTCTTCGAGCCAAATCCTAGGAGGCCCAATCCTGATCGAGTCCATGACCCAAATCCTAGGATAGCACACCATGATCCAGTCTTTGAGCCAAACCCTAGCAGACACAATCAGGATCACACAGACCGTGATGAGCGAGCCCTTAGGAGTATTAGATTGGAAGCACCAACATTCGATGGAAATCTGGATCCTAAGGTTTACATAGATTGGGAGGGAGAGATGGATCAGTACTTTGATTGGTATGACATGACAGAGGAGAGAAAATGCAAGTTCGCGAAGCTTAGGTTAATTCGTCAGGCTAGGCTGTACTGGGGAAATGTCGAGAGGTTCATTAGGCAAAGAGGTGATGTTCCCATAGTAACCTGGAGGGCAATGAAACTTAGGCTTAGAGAGAAGTACCTTCCTATGTCCTACCACCAGAGACTTCTAGACCAGTGGCAGAGATTGACCCAGGAAACCAAGAGTGTAGCCAAATACATTGCCAAATTTGATGAATTTGTAATGAGATGCAATGTAGATGAGTCTGAGTCAGTTACTTTGTCGAGATTTAGGGCAGGATTGAGAGAAGAGATCCAGAAAGAGTTATTTCTGAGAGAAGTCCATGACTTAGAGCTAGCTTACCAGGTAGCACGAGATGCCGAGAGATTTCATAGGGGACCATTTTATCGCAAACCCGAATCCCCTAGAACTAGTGCACCTAGTCAGCAGCCAGGAACAAATCAGATGCGACCCAGTCGACCCAACCCTAGCACCCCTCTGACCCGTAGAGATGATAGGGGTAAAGCACCAGAAGTTCAGAGGACTCCAAATTCTAATGTGGCTTGCTATAGATGTCATAAGTTAGGCCATTACGCTAGCAATTGTCCAACTAGGGCCTTACACATAGGAGAATTAGAAGAAAGTGAGTCTGAACCCAAAGAACCCCTAGGTGATAATGTCGAGGAAGTATATCAGGCTGAGGACAATTTGGTTGAAGAGTATGAAGGAGACGAGGAACAAATAGAGCCTGATATGTTGGGAGTAGTTAGATGCATCCTTACCCAAAACGTGACACAGGAAGATTGGCGTAGGACTAACATCCTACAAACATTCATCAAGTTAGGGGATAAGGTATGTAAAATAATCATAGATAGTGGGAGTTGTGTAAATGCCATATCCACTAGTGCTGTTAAAACTTTAGGCTTGTCCATAGTTCCCCATCCGACTCCATATAAGGTTTCTTGGATAGACTCCACTTCGATTCCTATCAAACATAGGTGCCTAGTCCAAATCCAGTTACAGTCCTATCAGGAGAAAGTGTGGTGTGATGTCTTACCAATGGGAGTGAGCAGTATCATCCTAGGTCGACCCTGGTTATTTGACCATGATGCGACCCTATATGGCCGATCAAATTCTTGCTCATTCATGTACCTAGGAAAGAAGTTTGTGATTAACCCAACACCACCTAAGGACACTGTTAAGAGAGGATCAAGCCACCTAAAGGAAAAGAAAACGGGAGTCAATTTGATCACTGAAAGGGAAATTGAGAAAGAACTCACTAAGGGTACACATGTTTGGATTTTAACCACTAAGGAAATTCAGGAGCCTTCCCAAAAAGAACGCCCTCAGGAAGTGGCTAAAGTGTTAGAAGACTTTAAGGATGTATTTCCAGATGACCTACCTGACCAGCTTCCACCACTTAGGGACATCCAGCACGCCATTGACTTGGTCCCAGGAGCCACCCTACCCAACCTTCCACACTATAGGATGAACCCTACCGAACATTTCGAGTTACAAAGACAAGTAGGGAATCTCCTTAGGAAAGGATTTATTAGAGAGAGTTTGAGTCCCTGTGCAGTACCAGCATTACTGACCCCTAAGAAAGATGGCACTTGGAGGATGTGCGTTGATAGTCGTGCCATTAATAAGATCACAATGAAATATAGGTTTCCCATATCCCGTTTGGATGACATGTTAGATATGATGGCCGGAGCAACAATATTTTCAAAGATTGACCTTAAGAGTGGCTATCATCAGGTTAGGATTAGACCAGGGGATGAGTGGAAGACTGCATTCAAGACCAAGGAGGGTCTTTTTGAGTGGGTAGTAATGCCTTTCGGACTATCCAATGCTCCTAGTACCTTTATGCGGATTATGAATCAAGTCCTACGGTTATTTATAGGAAAGTTTGTCGTAGTTTACTTCGACGACATTCTTATATATAGCAGGACCCAGAAGGACCATTTGGACCACTTGAATCAAGTTTGTTTAGCTCTTAGGGAAAATAATCTCTTTGCAAACCTTAAGAAATGTGACTTTTTTACCCATAGAGTCATTTTTCTAGGTTTTGTTGTCACACCTGACGGAGTTTCTGCTAACCCTGAAAAGATCAAATCAATTGTTGAGTGGCCAGTGCCAAAAAGTATTCATGAAGTACGAAGTTTTCATGGCCTAGCTACTTTTTATAGAAGATTCATTCGAGGGTTTAGTACCATAGTTGCGCCAATCACAGATTGCATTAGGAAAGGCCAATTTGAATGGACAAAAGCTGCTGATAGGGCCTTCCTAGATGTTAAGAAGAAAATGACACAAGCACCTATATTAAGATTGCCTGATTTTTCCAAGGTTTTTGAGGTTGCTTGTGATGCATCTGGAGTTGGAATAGGTGGAGTTTTAAGCCAAGAGAGCCATCCCATAGCTTTCTTTAGTGAAAAATTAAATGAAGCCAAGCTTAAGTATTCCACCTATGATAAAGAGCTCTATGCGGTAGTGCAAGCTTTAAGGTATTGGAGGCACTATCTACTACCGCATGAATTTGTCCTGTTTTCTGATCACGAGGCCCTTAGATTCCTTAGTTCCCAGAAAAAGCTGAATCCTAGGCATGCCAAGTGGGTCGAATACATCCAGGCCTACACGTTTGTCCTAAGACATCGTGCTGGAACTGAGAATAAGGTGGCCGATGCATTAAGTCGTAGAGCCCTGCTTCTGAACTCGATTAGCACTGAAGTCGTTGGATTTGAAAGACTTACGGATGAGTATGATAATTGTCCAGACTTTAGTGAAGTTTACCAAGCTCTGAAATTAGGACCATCTAGTGACCACAGTGAGTACACCCTTTTAGATGATTATCTATTTAAGGAAAACAAGCTTTGTGTTCCGAAGACTTCCTTGAGAGATTTTCTAATTTGAGAAACCCATGCTGGAGGTTTGGGTGGCCATTTTGGAAGAAACAAGACCATATTGATAATTGAGGAAAAATTTTACTGGCCAGGCCTTAAGAGACAAGTAGCCAATATTGTTGCCCGATGTAGGACATGTGCGGTTGCCAAACATCAGAGATAAAACACCGGGTTATATACTCCTTTACCTGTGCCGGATTGTCCATGGCAGGATCTTAGCATGGACTTCGTTTTAGGACTGCCCAAGACCCTTAGAAAACACGATTCAATCTTTGTAGTGGTCGACAGATTTTCGAAAATGGCCCATTTTATACCCTGTTCCCAAACTTTTGATGCCTCCAGGGTAGCCAAGCTTTTTCTCGATCAAGTAGTCAAGTTACATGGGTTACCTAAAACCATTGTTTCAGATAGGGATGTCCGTTTCACAAGCTATTTTTAGAAAACTCTTTGGCACCTACTAGGAACAAAACTAAAATTCTCAACTGCTTACCACCCTCAGACTGATGGACAAACTGAAGTTGTAAATCGAAGTCTATGAAACTTATTAAGGTGCCTTGTTGGAGAGAATATGGGAAATTGGGATTTACTTTTACCTCGTGCTGAGTTCGCATACAACAGCTCGGTCAATAGGTCTATTGGTAGAAGTCCCTTTGAGATTGTCCATGGTTACAGACCTAGGAGACCTATTGACCTTATCCCATTACCCACACATGCACGTGTATCTGAGTCTGCCGAGTCATATGCACAGCATCTTAAAGAATTACATAAAGAAATTAGTAAGAAAATTCAAATGAGTAATGAAGTTTATAAGCATGTGGCAGATTCACATAAACGGATAAAGGAATTTAATGAAGGGGACTCTGTCATGATAAAACTTAGACCTGAAAGGTTTCCACCGGGAACTATGAAGAAATTGCATGCCCGGGGAGCTGGACCTTTCAAAATAATTAAGAAAATAGGATCTAATGCATATGTATTAGAGTTACCACCTGATTATGGCATTAGCTCCACTTTTAATGTTTCTGATCTGAAAGAATTTAAAGAACCGGCATTAATTCCAAGAGAGCCTTTTGAACTTCACCCTATCTTTGAGAGTGAAACCCTACCTGAGTGTCCACCAGCAATTTCACTAGACCAGAGAGACAAGATTGAATGTATCTTAGATGACCAAGTGATTACTACTAGAAATAAGGGTTATCAGCGTTATCTGGTTCGTTGGCACGGTCGACCGGAATCTGAAGACTCTTGGATTATCCAAGAGGATCTACAACAAATTGACCCAGATATATTAGAAAAATACCACAGTCAAACCGATCCTTACTCGACAGGGTCGAGTTCCTCCCACCCGGGGAGAATTGGTGCGGGCACCAGGCTCAGGAAGAGGCTTCAACTAATGCCAAGTTCTTTATGGATAGAAGACTAGAAATTTAAGTCCTGTAATAAGTCTATGAGTCCTGTATTTATTTTATTTGAATAATTGAGTCCTGTTTTATTTTAATTTGGGTCCAATTAGAGTTAAATTGGCTTTGTATTGAGTCGGGTTCAAGATCTACTTGCATTGGGCGTCAATTAAGCAAGAATGAGTACAACCAACTTCACCAACTACTTGGAGCACCACATCATCAAAGCACCATACCACCTTGGAAGACAAGTCATGCCAACTTGGAGGATAAATCATGCCACATCACCAAGACACATCAACCATGAATTTTCAAATTTGAATGAAGCTCCACTCTTTATGGGTGCCCACCTTGTAATTAGGAGATTTAAATTTGAATGGGCCACTCCTATCTTCATGGGACACCCCTTGATTTTCTCCATGAAAAGTGTTGCATTTTGAATTTGAAAAGGAGCTTAAGGTTTATAAAAGCTCCTAGAATTCTCTTGTAATAAAAATGATGAATGAAATGAAATTTTTTTTCTAAGAAAGCTTTCTTCCTTTGCTAGCCAAAGACCCTTGAGAGAAGGTAGGTGTGAGACCTAGGATACTTAACCAAACAAGCTACTAGTCCCTTTTCCAATCCCATTCGGCCACCCTTGAAGAATCCTCTTCAAGCCTCTCCAATTTCAACATTCCCATCTTCCAAAGAGGTCATCTATAATGGAGTTCTCCATGCCAACAATTGAAGATGATTCACGGAAAGGACGCCAAAGGAGATCTACTTAAAGCCAAATCTAAACCATTTCTTCCATTCCTAATTTCCTCTTCCATTTCTCCATTCTTCCACCTAAATCTTTTAATTTTACTATGTATCTATGCAGGATCCCCGGGTCTCCTAGTTTTCAAGGTGAAGGTCTACTGTGCCAAGGAATCATAAACAAGGTGCCTTTAGATCTATAGTAACTCCTTGCTATTCTTAGTACTTCATCTTGAGTGTCCCTTTTCTGAATTTCAGATTATTAATAGCCGGATAGCCATCTTTATAATATTCTTTCAGATCTGAAATTGGAAAGTAGGCTAGCCCTAACCTGTGTGGTTTCCTAACCACGAAGATCCCTTCTTAATTACTTTGAGAGATTCTTTTCTAGTCTAGTTCTTTTCCTTATATTCCTTTCATATAATTCTATTTCTTTTACGTAGAATAGCTACATGTTTATCTATTTCATTTTCATTTAGTCCATCTAATTCTTCAAATGCATCATTCGATACATGTCCCCCATCACTCCTCGGCACGGATGTACTTGTGGACGCAGAGGATGAGTTCAGAGTACGTCTTGGATGGCTTTTTGTCCAAGGAATATGTCAGGCGAGAGGTCTTGAGCCCTCGCTTCAATGCCAGCATGGCGACAGACTCGTCTAGACTATAAATCTCCAGGGCAGCGATCTTGTACTGGGTGACATAGTCCCATAGAAGCTCATGGTCTTGCTGCCGGATGGAGAAGATCCTATCCACCTCCCTCAACACCTTTCGATAGGTATCGAAGTATGCCAAAAACCTCATTTCTAACTGCTGGAAGGAGTCGATGGATTCGGGCTCGAGGCGGGTGAACCAAACTCGAGCGGCCTTTCGAAGGGTGGCAAGCAAGGCGATGCACAAGAGGGCGTCCATCGCCTCCTGAACTCTCATAAGAGCTTTATAGCTCTCCAGGTGGTCCAGGGGGTCGGTGGTCCCGTCATGGGGATCCACCTGAAGCATGCGGAACCAACTCGAAATCGGTTCCTCTTGGATCGCCCGGGAGAAGGGGGGTCGGGCATTATATCCCACTGGCTCACTAGGGGAGCCCTGCATGTTGGCAAATCGGCGGGAGAGCTCTGCCAGTTTGTGCTCATGCTCTTCCAAGCGCCTCTCAGCTAGACGCCTAATGGCCTCATCAATGGAACCTTCCACTGAGGCCGCTGGAGAAGAAGGTGCCGACAGGTCACGGTGAGGGGCCTTGCCCCGATGGTGCTTGTTGCATTTGGTAGCATTATTGTTGTCCGCCAGGGATCGGTTCTCGTGGTCCACCGACCCGGTATGGTTCCTCTTTGCAGCGGTCTGATGACTCCTGTGGGGGTTGGTTGTTGCCTACGGATGAGATGGCCTGCCTTGAATAGAGTGCAGGCTTCCGCGGGGGCCCCTGGCTTGGGCCGCGGGGGTCCTTGGATGAGGTTGAGTAACCAGGGAGTGCTGTTGATGCTATAGCTACTGCAGCTGCCTCACGACCGTGGCCAGTGTCTGTAGTTGTTGGACAATAGTAGCATACTGACCGTCTGCCGAGGGCAACTGAGGAGGAGGAGCGGGACGTTCCCTCTTCGGGCTATGGGGTCTCGGGGGAGAGGGAACCTCTCCTGCTCAGCTGGTGGAAGCTTCACATCCACGAGTTACTACCATGCTTAGAGTCGAGCTACCCTCAAGCTCGAGGGGGGGCTTGTTCGTGCAGGGGCTTTCGTTCTCCCCTACCTAGCACGCCAATTTGTTGCTGACCTTACCACGGTGGCCTGTAGCTATGAGTTGGCGCCGGACCTTGATTCCCTTTACTCTGGAATCCTAATACTCCCGGACCTACAAAACAAGGTCAGAGACCCGGTCCGGGGGTTTCGGTGGGGGCACTCCGACGGTCAAGTTAGCGAGCGGTAAAGTGGAACAGATCCACTAAGACGGATCCCTGCTGAGGCTTCGTGCTTAGAGGAATCTTTAACAAGGAGATGAGTGAGAATGAGCGAGAACGAGGGGGTCAGATTTCCAGTTTTTGCGATGGGGGTTGCCGGACTCGTTCCTGCGAGTTCTCGGAGCCGGAGTCACTTGTTCTCTCCTCCCGTGCCCTTGCCCTCTTGTTCGCTTACCTCTTTCCTTGCCCGTTCATGCCCTTTTGAAATCGTTGGGCGCTCCGGTGCCTCGGTTTTTCCGTCTGGGAGCCTTGGAGGTCAACAGTGCCCATTGGCTATTCCCCTGAGGTAGCCTCTCCTTCTGGTCAGGAGTTAAGTGGCAAGCTTGTCTCGTCTGCCATGCTGTCATGAAAAAGGGAACTAGGCGGGACCTTGATCTAGGTGAAGGCACCCCTGGACTCGAGGCGTTGACTACGTCTATCCCTTCAGGGGGGTTCCAGGCCACCGGTCGTCGGATCTGGTAGCTCGACCAAGGTGTTCCCCCTAAACTAGTGCAAGCTAGGTTTCGCGCACCGTTGCAGATCTGGGAATGCCATATTAGGTGCGCTGCATTGTGCAGCATCCTCGCGGCCCGCACCTTCAGTCCCTTCAATGCCCCATGGAGAAGGCTCGACTTCGACCGAGGTGGACCCATCTGGGGGCACCACCTGGCGAAGGAGCAGAGGTGCCTGGCTCGACTCTGGCCGAGGTGGACCCGTCCGGGGGTGCCACCTAGCGGAGGAGCAGAGGCAGGCTTGCTTCGATCAAGGTGGACCCCTTCTGGGTGGAGACCTACCGAAGGGGCAGAGGTGTCTATCTCGACTCCAACCAAGGTGGACCCGTCTGGGGGTGCCACCTGACGGAGGAGCAGAGGCATGCCTGCTTTGGTCGAGGTGGATCCATCCTAGGTGGACACCTGCGAAGGGGCAGAGGTGCCTGGCTCGACTCCGACCGAGATGGACCCATCTGGGGTTGCCACCTGGCGAAGGAGCAGAGGCAGGCTCACTTCGACCAAGGTGGACCCCTCCTAGGTGGACACCTGGCGAAGGGGCAGAGGTGCTTGGCTCGACTCCAGCCAAGGTGGACCCGTCTGGGGTTGCCAACTGGCGGAGGAGCAGAGGCAGGCCTGCTTCGACCGAGTTGGACCCCTCCTGGGTCGACACCTGGCGAAGGGGCAGAGGTGCCTGGCTCGACTCTGGTCGAGGTGGACCCGTCTGGGGTTGCCACCTGGCGGAGGAGCAGAGGCAGACCTGCTTCGACCGAGGTGGACCCCTTCTAGGTCGACACCTGGCGAAGGGGCAAAGGTGCCTGGCTCGACTCCGGTCGAAGTGGACCCGTCTGAGGGTGCCACATGGTGGAGAAGCAGAGGCAGGCCCACTTCGACCGAGGTGGACCCCTCCTGGATCAACACCTGGCAAAGGGGCAGAGGTGCCTAGCTCGACTCCGGCCGAGGTGGACCCATTTGGGGGTGCCACCTGGTGGAGGAGAAGAGGCATGCTTGCTTCGATCGAGGTGGACCCCACTTGGGTCGACACCTGATGAAGGGGCAGAGGTGCCTGGCTTGACTCCGGCCGAGGTGGACCCATCCGGGGGTGCCACCTGGTGGAGGAGCAGAGGCAGGCCCACTTCGATCGAGGTGGACCCCTCCTAGGTTGATACCTGGCGAAGGGGCAGAGGTGCCTGGCTCGACTCCGATCGAGGTGGACCCATTTGGGATTGCCACCTGGTGGAGGAGCAGAGGCAGGCTCAAAGTACATTCCTAAGATTTATGTTCAAAAATCTTTCAAACCAAACATATATATTTCTACATATGTTAATGCTTCAAAGCATGCATCGTTCAAATGTGGTAAAATTGTTTGCTATGCATGTCATAGATTTGGGCATAAAGTACACCAATGTTATTATTTGAAAAATTCCAAGATTGATGCATTGAAATATAGAAATGTTTGGTTTCCAAAAGGAACCAATTTTGCTAACCCGAAAGGACCCAAGTTAGTTTGGGTACCTAAAACCACTCCTTGATTGTTTTGCAGGATTGTCTTGCAGCACTGAATACTAAGAAATGATGGTATCTCGACAGCAGCTATTCAAGGCATATGATGGAGGATAAGGATCAGTTCATCACCCTACAAATGAAAGAAGGAGCATCGGTGACTTTCGGTGATAATGGCAAGGAAAAAATAATTGGAATCGGTAAGATTAAGATAACCCCCTGTACTTTTATTGAAGATGTGCTGCTAGTAGATAAATTGAAACATAATTTACTAAGTATTTTCAACTTTGTGATAAAGGCTTTAAGGTTATCTTTGAATCATCTATGTGTATAGTAACTAACTCTCTTAACTCTAGTAACAAATTCATTAGTCATAGACTTGAAAATATCTATGTGGTATATCTAAATGATCTAGCCATGAGTAGTAGTTCCAGCCTAGTAGCAATGAATGCCAAGACCAAGGAGTCTTGTTTACTTTGGCATAAAAGATTAGGTCATGCTAGTATGCATACAATTGCCAAATTAATTTCAAAGAATCTAGTTAGAGGTTTGCCACACTTTAAAGTTGATCTTAATTATGTATGTGTTGCTTGTCAATTAGGCAAAAAAACTAGGGGGAGTTTTAAATCAAAAAATGTAATTTCAACTACTAGACCCCTTGAGCTACTTCACATGGACTTATTTGGACCAACTAGGACCACAAGCCTAAGAGGTATGAAATATGCCCTTGTGATTGTAGATGACTTTTCTAGATTCACATGGGTATTATTTCTTGTACACAAAGATAAAATCTTTGATGTATTTCAAAAATTTCATAAAAAGATTTCAAATGAGAAAAATCTCTCTGTTATTTCTATAAGAAGTGATCACGGAACTGAATTTCAAAATCAGTTTTTTGATAAATATTGCACTGAGCACTACATTGATCACAACTTCTCCACTCCTAGAACACCACAATAAAATGGTGTTGTAGAGAGAAAGAATAGGACTTTGAAAGAAATGGCCCAAACCATGTTGTGTGAAGGCAATCTTCCAAGGTACTTTTGGGCAGAAGCAATGAACACTGCCTGTTACATTTTGAACCGTATTTTAATCCGACCAATTTCAAAGAAAACCCCCGATGAGCTTTGGAATGGAAGAAAACCTAATATTAACTATTTTCATGTTTTTGGATGTAAATGCTCTGTATCGAATAATGGTAAAGATAACCTAGAAAAATTTGATACAAAATCTGATGAATCCATATTCCTTGGTTATTCACTGCACAGCAAAGCATATAGAGTGTTTAATAAGAGGACTCTTACTGTTGAAGAGTTAATTCATATTATTTTTGATGAAGCTAACCCCTCACCATCTAGAAAAGATGAATGTATAGACAAGATGCAGGTATACTACAAAAAGAGATGGAAGATCTAAGCATACAGGACAAGCCAACACAAGATGGAAATGAAGTAGTAAGTAAGGATCATACTGATTTACCAAAAGAATGGAGGTACGTAACTTCACACCCTAAACATCTAGTTATTGGTGATCCCTCTCATGGTGTTAGGACTAGGTCTGCACATAGAGATGCACATGACTACCTAGCTTTCGTTTCACAAATTGAACCACAAAGCTTAGAAAAAGCTGAAACTGATCCAAACTGGATGATGGCCATGCATGAAGAATTAAACCAGTTTGAAAGGAATAATGTTTGGACACTAGTTAGTAGACCCCTAGACCATTCCATCATAGGAACCAAATAGGTATATAGGAACAAATTAGATGAAAATGGTAAGGTTATGAGAAATAAAGCAAGGTTGGTAGCTAAAGGGTATAACCAAGAAGAAAGAATAGATTTTGATGAAACTTATGCACCTGTAGAAAGACTTGAGGCCATTAGATTACTTTTTGCATTTGCTTGCTACATGAATTTTAAACTATTCCAAATGGATGTCAAAAGTATTTTTCTAAATGGATTCATTTCTAAACAAATTTTTGTAGAACAGCCACCAGGTTTTGAAAATCATGCTTTTTCAAATCATGTATTTAAACTAAATCAAGCTTTATATGGTTTGAAACAAGCACCTAGGGCCTGGTATGATAGACTAAGCAAATTTTTATTCGAAAATAATTTTAAAAGATGAAATGTTAACAAAACTCTTTTCATTAAGAACAAAGGGAATGACATATTAGTTGTATAAGTTTATGTTGATGATATTATATTTGGTGCAACTAATGAAAATCTTTGTGGAGAATTTGTTGAGTTGATGCAGGGTGAGTTTGAAATGAGCCTTATGGGTGAACTCAACTACTTTCTTGGATTACAAGTTAAACAAATGAAGGAAGGGATCTTTATAAAACAAGCCAAGTATATCAAAGAAATAATCAAGAAGTTTGGCATGAAAACAAGCAAAGAGGCTAGCACACCCATGAGCCTATCTTGTAGATTGGACAAAGATGAAAATGGATCCAATATTGACCAAAAGCTTTATAGAGGTATGATTGGATCCCTATTATATTTGACTGCCAGTAGACCTGATATCTTGTATAGTGTATGTGTGTGTGCTCGTTTTCAATCAAATCCTAAGGAATCACACATGTTTGCTGTTAAAAGAATTATCAAATATCTAAGAGGTACAAGTAATTTAGGTCTTTGGTACTCTAAAGAATCATCTTTAAATTTAATTGGTTTCTCGGATGCTGACTATGCTGGATGCAAAATTGATAGAAAGAGCACTAGTGGAACATGTCAATTTCTAGGGTTGAATTTAATTTCATGGCACTGTAAGAAGCAAAACTTCATAGCATTGTCCACTACTGAGGCAGAGTACATTACTGCTGGCAGTTGTTGTGCTCAAGTGCTTTGGATTAAACAACAACTAGAAGATTTTGGTATTACTCAATCTAAAATTCCAATCAAATATGATAACATAGTGCCATTAATTTGATTAAGAATCCTGTTCAGCATTCAAGGACTAAGCACATTGAAATTATGCACTATTTTATAAGATATCATGTCTTGAATAATGATATTGAACTATATTTTGTGCCAACTGAAAATCAACTTGTTGACATTTTCACTAAACCTTTAAATTTTGATAGGTTTGCAATGATTAGATGTGAATTAGGTTTGTGTAACCCTCTTTAGAAACCTCAACCTATTTTCCATCAAACTTAAGGAAATATCATTTAAATAACCTCCTTGCTCCATTTAAATTCATAATTGTTCTCCTTGTGAAATTTTTTTTGTTCACTTAATGTTTTGTGCTCCCTCTGCTCAAGCCGACTCGAGCAGAATTCACCTTGAGCGAGCCGGCTCGGATGTCGGGCCATTTTTTTTTAGTTCAAGCTATAGGGTTTTTCATTTATTTTTCTATCTTTGGCTCTGTAATCTTTCCCTCCGAGGAACCTTTTCCAAAAACTCCATCCTTCCAAAACTCCTTTGGATCTCAATATGCTTGTGGGATGGCTCCAAAAAGGGCAGTTAGGAAGAGGCCTCGATGGGAAACCGAGGAAGCTCCACAGGAGAGAAGATCCAAATACCGTGAAGACAGTTCTTCTCGAGTTCCTCCTCAACCAACTAAAGAACCTAGCTCCATCTCTCCAAGTCAACCAATTTCCTTGGGTATGCAACCTGTAACAACATGTAGAAGAATTTTATTTGAATTCCTTAAGAAAATAGGGTTAATTGTTGGGGATTTAATTGAGAACCAGGGCTGGCGGAATGTGTTCATTGGACATTCGGACTTATCCAAACCTAGTTAGAACATTTTATGAGAACATGAGATTTGGAGAGCATCACGTTGAGTCTCTGGTCAAAGGGAAAAGAATCATTATCTTTGAAGAACTACTTGGGAATACCTTGGAAATGCCATTTGAAGGTATAGAACATTTAGTTCTAAAGGATAGGACAAGGGCTTTACAGACTGTACTAGAGCAGACTGATGTTGATGAGATTGGAATCCTTAAAGCTAGCTCCTTATCCATTGAAATGAGGCTACTCCACAGCTTTATAAGTCAGATTTTTCTACCCAGAACAGGTCGATTTGACTGGGTGAGTGAGAGAGACTTATGCTTTATAGAACTACTGATACTTGGAGATAAAATTAATCTTCCAGCTATAATGATAAGTCAAATGAAGGAAGCTATAAGAAAAGCGAAGGAATGTTTGCCTTATGGGATGATTCTTACTCTTTTCTTCCAAGCTGCACATATTGATCTATCAGGAGAAGATAGCAAGTCTCTCCTATATACTGACACCTATACAGTCAAAACCTTATAGAGGATGGGTTATTTGCTATCTGAGGGGACTTGGAAGAAGAAATCTGAGGCACCAGTTGCTGAAGAACCAAAAGAAGAAAAAGTTGAGATGGAAACTGGTGAAGGCACCTCAATTCCAATCCTTGAGCCATGGCCACAGCCAGGCTCACCAGATCAGACAGCTTTTGATGCTTTCATGCCAGACTTTACTCCCATTGCTCCTTCTGATACTCCAATACCTGAACCTGCTGTTGCTACTGCTCTAGAACCCTCTACTGTCTATCAGGTTGATATCATAGAGCAGCTTAGTAAATTTGCAGAAGGTTTGTTAAGTTACTTTGGATCCATGATTAATGATCTGAAAGCAAAAGTAGATCAAAGTCTTGATGAGTTCAGGGAGGAATTGAATTCAATGAAAATGGGTATGGGAGATATAGAGAAAAGATTAAGAAGGGAGGACAACTACACAGGAGATTTTGGGATTCTTAGAGGTGAACTAGGAAGGCTAAGAGGATCAGCCGAAGCATTTGCAAATGTACAAGCCTCTGAAGTTCTTTCAATGCAGAAGGAAGTTGCAGAAATAAATGTCTCAATGGAAAAACTGATTGCTTCCAAGGATTCAAAGAAAATTGAAACTGAATTGAAAACTATTAACAGTTTTTTGTGGAAGCTGATGACTAAAGTTAAGGACCTTCAAGCTACTTAGAGTATACCTCCTTCAGCATCACTGGATCCTACACCTATTTTCTCTAGACCACCCAAACAACTTGCACCTCACTTAAAAACTAGGTCTAAGAAACCCTCTAAAGCTAAAGGAAAATCCACTGTTGTTTAATCTGAATCTGAGTCTACTGATAGTGATTAGGCTCTTTTGTTTTTCTTTTTGAACTGAATGTACAGATTTTTTTAAAGAAATGAATATCACTCTTTTGGTTACTTGTGTTCAAGTGTTTTGTTTACTTTCATTGACTATGATGCTATCTTTTTAATAGAATATATTCATTAAGTTGAGAAAGTAAAATTATCTCAAATAAAATTTAGAAACTTTCTCAATCTATATAAAAAATGAGCTTTATATGTTGGAAACAAAATTATCTTTGAAAACTTCACCTTTTTGATTAATGACAAAAAGGGGGAGATATTTGCATGAAAATGATAAGAATTCTTGGAGAATTCTGGGAGATACTTGCATGAAAAGGATAAGAATTCTTGCTCTGACACATGAAAATTTCGTCTGTATATATCTCTGATACATAGAATGTCATATGTCTGATACAGAAAATTTTTGTATGCTCTGATACATAAAATTCTCTTATTTTATATGCTCTGATACATTGAAGTTTCTATGATGCTCTGATACAGAAAATTATCTTAGAAAACCTTGATACACGAGCTTTAATTCATGAATATTCTCTTGAAGTACTTGAGAAATACACCTTATGCTTCATTACATTGTCTTGCATGAAAAAAAATTGTTAGAACATGGAGTATTTTATTGAGGGAGAGATTATTTCATACTACTCTGATTCCTTATCTCTAACATGCTCTAATTCTCCTTCTACAATTCGACATTAATGATAATTGAGCATGTCAAAGTTATAGTCAAGCTTTTCTATACTTGTTAATACATTCTTGCAAATACAGTTATACAAGTAATTGTAGAGTTTTATCTTATGTTTTCATGCCTGATATTTTGTCATCATCAAAAAGGGAGAGATTGTTGACTCCTTGAGTGATTTTAATGATAACAAAACATTGGAGTATGCACATTTATTACTAACTAATTTCAAATGTTTCATAAGTTTTTGTAGGATGGTTTCTATTGATTAACCATTGCTCCTACTTTGTTTTATTGAGTATGTTAAGTAATATTGTATGAATGTTATGTAAAGAAGAACCCCTTGAAAAAACCTTTCTGATCATGTTGGTGGGTTACTTCTATAAGTGTTGTGCTTTTGAGTTGGTTTGTTTTAACTGTTTGAGAGTTTGGTGAGAGTGTTCTTATATTAAATTGTAAGAATTCTTAAAGAACTTACTCGATCCGACCCAACCTCAAAAGAGCCGACTCTATCTTATGGCACGCACTAAGGATTCTGGCACGCAGCAATCCAGTCGACTCGAAGGAAACCGAGCCGACTCGAGTAAATCCAAGTCGACTGGAATAAGTCCAAGCCGACTCTTCCAGAGTCTAGTTTTGAAATCTTCGGAGAACAAGCCAGGCGAACCGACCCGAACGATAACGAGCCGACTCTACTAGAACAAATTTTGAAGACCTGGTGAAGCATGCCGACCCGAGCTATAACGAGCCGACTCTTCCAGAGTGGGGTTCCGCACCTTGAGACAAAAGAGCCGATCCAAATAGAAGCGAGCCGACTCCTTCAGGATAATGTTTTCAACGATGGATGTTCGAGCCGACCCAAGCTATCAAGAGCTAACTCGTCCAGAGTGAAGTTTTTGTATCCTGGGACAAAGAGCCAACCCTACTGAAGAATTGGCGACTCGACCTATCGACTCGAAGAATCCGAGCCGACTAGAGTGTCATTTTCAAGTATATAACGGCTAGTTTCAGGATTTTTTTTTGAATGCCAAAAAGTGCTCCAACGGCTAGTTTTCGAATCCCAATGAACTTCAACGGCTATTTCCTTCAAAGATGAGTACAAGAGACCATATAAAGGGATTTACAATTATGAATTAAAGAGAGGATGCTTAATTAATATACAAAAAAGGAGAAAAGAAGTTAGAGAGCACAAGTGAGCATTCAAAGCAGTCTTCATTCTTCACCAACTTCCATCTGAAAATTGAAGCATTAAAGGAAGAAAGGAAGCCTCTCAAGTGCATTAAAGAAGAATTAAAGAAGGCTTCTTCAGCACAACAGTGGCAACTATCCGATAACAAGAGTTTGTTATTTATTATTGCATTTATTTCTCAATTCACTCTTGAATTGTTGGGTTATTGGTGAGCCCGATTGAAAAACCAAATTGATTCTTGGTGAGCCTTAGATAAAAACCAAGTGTTTGGGTTCTTGGTAATCCTATTAAAACCAAGTTAGGTTTCTTTGATGATCCTGTTTAAAACCAAAGGGTGTTGGATTTTCTTTGGTGATCCCGGTAAAATCAAAGTGTAGAGGTTTTGGATTGTGAGCTTGTAAAACAATCATACTGTATTCAGATATGAATATAATGGAAATCCTAAGTGATATCTTGAGTAGTGGACATAGAAGTTGGGTTGCTCCGAACTACTATAATTTCTGTGTGTTTGTGTTGTGCTTCTTTGATATTATTTAGCTTCTGCAAGTCATTATTTTGCCACAGCACCTAACACTTTAAAAGGGATTTTTAAGTACACATTATCTGCTTAAATTTTTTAAATTCCTAATTTACCCTCCTCTTGGGTAGCTACCCGGGCAACACTTTTCAAAGTATTTTTTTTTTATAGAAGAAAGGGATATGGAGGATTAAACCTAGTGTAGCTACCTCGCAGGCCCCTATCCCACCAGGTAATGTTCGATGCATGGCGTTTAGATTTTTGCAGCCTTTTCCTGTGTTCATCATTTAATTATCCTTTGGAGAAAGGTAAAAGGAAATTTAAAATGTATTTTATTTGACTTGTTACAAGATTAGACTTTATGTGGTATTACTAGAGGTCAGTCACTGGAGATGGATGTGGGCTTTCCGGCCATCCAAGTAAATCCGAGACACAATTTGATGCACTTGTAAAAATATGCAAACTAATAATCAAGTAGGTGAAATATATTTTTCTAAAAAAAGAAAATTTTTGGTGATATTATCTATAAACTATAAAAATATTATTTAAAAATAAATTTTATTTTCAAATTTTTGAGAAAAATAATTTATTAACAAATACAATTTGACATGTTCAGATATTCTTATAGACTGAAAATTTTATAAAAATCAAATTTGTTGGCCCATTTTGCTCATATTTTTCTGAGAACCTACCCATATTTCATCTCAAATCCCAAATCTTTAGTTGCAAGAAAAAAAAAAAGAACATTAAAGGTTTTTTCTTCCTACTAGATTTTGGGCTAAGAAGTATTTGGTTGATGGGCTCATGATTCTTGTAGAATTTCGGCATAATTCTATAAGAATATGGAACTAGGCCCTTAGAAAAATGAAATTCTTGATTTTACATTTTTTTTTTTTTTTTTGTGACACTGTTTTTATTGGTTTTATCAAATTACACTTTCTATATTTGTTTTTCAAACTGGTTATATCAAATTTTTATTTATATTAAAAAATAGTTATCCCTAAATATGAAATCTTCCATCCTTTTATTAGATTATATATTTATAGTTCACAAGTAATCCAAAATCTTTCCATGTTTTTTCTCATTTGAATAGAATTAATAGGAGGGAGTAAATAAAAGAAAAGAAAGAGAGCATTTTCCACACAAAAAGGGTAGATTAAATGCAGAATGAATATTATGTTATTTCAAAACTATCATTATACACACAACAAAATGGCATATGATGCTTAAGGGTGGCAAAAGTTCCAAAATTCAACCCAACCCGAATCTAATTGGGATGAGATTGAGTCAAGAATTTTTTGTTTTAAGTTAGGGTTGGATATGGATCTAATTTTCTCACCCAAAATTCAAATAGGTTGGCTATGGGATAAAGATTGATTCGGTTCATGAGGGTAGTGTTCTATTTGGATTAGAACAATTTAGGCAAGTCAAGTGGTTGGTCTTTTTTTTTTTGATAGGAAAGACCCCTGATAGGGGCTAATATAATTAAAGAAGAACTGAGAATGTTTTATATAAAGGGAGAAACCCAGAAGATATAATACAAACTTTGCAGTACCATAGACATAGGAGAAAGTAATAAGTACACAGAACAAAATTGAAGGACCCCAGAAGTAGGCAATGATTCAAGTGTTGTTGATCATCAAAGCATAATATATATGGATGAGAGTTAGTAGAATAGTGAATCTGTTTGATGTCTAGCAGAGTAATTGAGTAATATATTAGATAGCAGATGTAGTTTAGGCTTTCCCTAGACAAGAGGTGACTTTGATACAGAGATAGACCCACATATTGAAGAAAAGATTGCTGAGCCCATCCCTGACTCCATATGTGAGAATATGTAATTTGACCAAGAGTAAATAATTGGTAGAATGTCCTCCTCATAGCTCTTAACATGAAAGCAAAATCTGTGAATATATGCTAGTTAAAGTATAATTGCCAAAAAGTAGTCCGACAAGCAAGATGAGTAAGTGTAGCAGAAATAGGATTGTATGTAACCCAGCATTTATTGAAATAGCAGGGGAAACTAGCAGGGGAAACTAGCAGCAAATCGGATATAAGCAATTTGAGGCAGAACACCATATTGGAAGATATGCATACTGCCCTGTTGTAGAATTTGAAGAAGCTGAACCTGTGCCAGCAGGAGTTTAGACTTCATCTGCAGAAGAGAAGATAAACCATACCATAGACATAGGAGTATTACTACAAGTAATAAGTAGAAAAAGCCAAATTGAAGGACCCATGGAAAAACCAGCAATTCGATAGTTGTGATATCAGCAACTCATAGCATATATGGATGAGTAATTGCAGAGGGAATCTGTTTGATGTCCAGCACAATAATATAGTAAAATATTGGGTAGCTGATATTGTTGATGCTTTCCTTTAACAGTAATTGCATTTGAAATAGGGATAGTCCAGCAAATTGAGGAACAGATTACTGTGTCAGCCCCCTGGATTTTGAAGTAGAATAAAGGTTTTTTGTATGGCAAAGAGGCATCATCACTTTAGCTATATACCTTTGACTTAGTTGAATAGAGCCTTGTAACCATATGACCAAATTAAGCATAAAATAGATGTAGATCATAGATTGTGAAGCAGAACATATGTTGTCTGTGTGAAACATAGTTTTCATCACAGGGCGTGCCATTGGCACAGTAATGCGACAGGGTGTGCCATTGGCACAACAATCTTTAACCTACAAAAAGGAGAAAACTGTTAGATTACCTCCCTTCTTTTTCTTTTTGCACTCTTATTTTTTGTTTTTTTTTTCAATTTTTCTTTCAATGTTTTTTGATGTTTGCAACCTTCCCCTTGCTTGTTTGTTTTCATTGTCCATATCCATTTTTTCCTTTCATTTTTTCCCTTACTTTTTCCCCCCATTTTTGCACAAACTTGTATTTTGTTGTTGTTCCTCTAGATAACATCCAGATGAACCATGCAAGTCGAATCTTGGGGCCATCATTTTTGATAAATTATTGCAAGGCCTACCCAATGCAGTACACATCCCAAAAAGAAATTGTTGCACATTGATATGCTTGTGTGTTGAAGAAGTATGATGAAGAGGTAGATAAAAATTGCAGGCATGAATAAAAACTATATATTTGTATTTGAAGCGGGCCATAGAATAGTAAGCTTGAGTGTGAAGAGCAGAACTATTAAACCATGGAGATACTGCTGGTGATACAATGATAAGAGCTAATGGTAAGATGAAATGATATAGTTGGTAAGGAGTCAGAAAGTTTAACAGTGCTTCCAATAAGGGACCATTGATGGCATCATACTCTTCATGTCTATTACTATGATGCCTGTCTTCCAATTGAACATGACATAAGTTGTGATAACCTGCAAAAGTAGAGAATATGGTAAGCCAAAAAAGTGTTTTTTCTATTTTTATTCCTTTCATGTTTTTTTTGTTTCTTGAATTTCTTCTTTTTACTCTCTCCTTTTTGCTGGTTGGATTTTCTTTTTCTTTTTCCCTCTTAGATTTTTTACAATCTGTTTGATGTAAATTTAAGAAGTCCTTCTGGGGAGCTGAAAGATTGAGCATATGAAACCCACACTTTGGGAACAGTGATCTAGATGCAGAGAAACAGAAGAACTAGTATGGAGATAAATGGAGGTGTTCTTCCTCTGTTGCTTCTTATATCTTTTGATACAAAATGTGCCTCGAGTTGCAGTCTGGAAATGGATAAATGTAAGAAAGTAGGTGGCAATGATGGAATTGCAGATTATGTTCTCCATTTTGTAGTGATTTGTGTCCCATGAATATCCCTTCATAAAACACCTGCAAGCTCAAAAGGGATATCTTCATCTTTATGAAAGTTGAAGTTGCCTTTTCGAGCATAAGTAGCCAGATAATCAGTAGCTTGATTTGCTTGGCGGTATATATGGGTAGTAGAAAACATCCGAAATAATGGCTTCCATGCATAGATTTTCTGCAGGATGGGTTGAGAGTTGAAAGGAGTATTAAGGTCTCTGCTAATGAGATTAATTACCAATTGACTATCTCCTTCAACAATCAACCATTGAGCTCGGAGTTGATTTAATGAAGTTTTAATCCCATACCAGGCCATGCTAAGTTCTGCGTTAAGCACAGAAGTGTGATTTATCTTTTTACCTCCAGCTTTTACCATTAGTCCAGCACTATCTCTAATAATGTAAGCAATGGTAGTGTCATCCCTGGTGATGGTAGCATCAAAATTAAGTTTAAGAGTCCCAAAGGGGGGGGGAGAAGCCAACAAACCAATTCGGGCCCCTAGGGTTAAAAGAGAGGGGTTTTGCATCTTCCCAATTCCTTAATGGACTCTCAGACGGCAATTGAAAGTTATTCGAAGTAGTAGTAGTACCAAACATATGCACCATCTTGCATATATGTGTATGAGTGATGAATTTGTTTTGAAACAATTTGGCATTTCGTGCATTCCAGACCTGCCACATAGCATAAGCAATGATAGATTTTGTGGTTTTATGAGTTTGTATATTTGTCATAACGCTTCGAAGGTCAGGTACAGAGTTAATATGATAATGTGTACCATAAGTGCAATTTATAAGGTACCAACAATCTTTAACGAAAGGGTAAGTGGTAAATATGTGATCTAAATCCTCCACCTGCGTCGGACATATGTCACAATAAATGTTATCATCAGGTAAAATGCATTTACTACAAAGGAACTGCTTAGAAGGTAATTTGCAATTTACCTGTTTCCACCAAAAAGTCCTGACTCTTTACGGCATTTGTAGTTTCCAGATCTAATTTTGAGAATTATCAGTTACCTGTCTTGGCTCTGTGATGTAGGGATACATATCTTTCTGGGTTACTCTAATTGTAGAAGTTGGCGCCCAGGTGATGATATCATCCCATCTCCCTTCCGGAATAAGGATGGAAAGAATGTATTGAATGAGATCCTCCGAAAATAGGTGTTTCAAAATGTTGATATCCCAGGACCTGTCAGGGGCCATAAGACTGTTTAAACTCCATGCCTGTATATCCATGTCCATATTTAGATATGTAGGCCAAAGAGATAATGGAATTTGAGAAATCCAGGGATCGTTAAGCACTGTAATAGTTTCTCCGGATCCGATAACACTTAGAAACTTGGGCCCAATAGTATTGCCCAAATCAATAATTCTGGCCCAGGTGTGAGAGCATTTATGAGGTTTTTTATAATTACACCAAAATGTAGGCAGTCGGTACTTTGCTTTAATAATTTGAGCCCACAGGTGTTTGGATTAAGGAAGATTTGAGCCGCCAGTTTCGCAAACGAGGCCCGTTGTTTATCAAGCAACGAAACAATACCAAGACCCCCTTCGTTTTTCGGGGTACAAACCTTTGTCCAAGATACAAGGTGAAGACCTTTGCGATCGTTTGGGTGGCCCCAAAGGAAAGCTTTGATATTCCTTTCAAGCTTCTTGATCACACAATGTGGAATATAAAGCACTGCCATAGTATAATTGAATAATGAAGATAAAATCGAAGTAATCAGCGTCAATCTACTGGCAAACGATAAAGCTTTCCATTTCCACGCTTCCATTTTGTTGTTAACTGCATCAAAAAGATAATTAAAATTATTGGTTAGTAATTTATTTCCCGAAATCGGAATACCAAGATATTTCCAAGTTTCTCGCTTTTCTTGAATATTCAATATTGAAGTAATATGATTTTTAATGTTGTGATGGATGGAGGGACTAAAGGAAATATGAGATTTAGCCACATTAATTGATTGGCCCGAGAGCTGATTGTACGCTTCAATGATGACTTTTAAGCATATGGCATCAGTAAAAGTTGCTTGGATAATTATTAACATATCGTCCGCAAAAAGTAGATGTGACAATTGAGGACCATTATTGCCCGAGATAAAAGGTCGAAGTAGATGTTGGTGAACTGCATAATTCATCAGATTAGAGAAAACATCTGAGAATAAAAAAAAAGAAAGGGAGACAAAGGGCAACCTTGTCGTAGTCCTCTGGCCGGCTGGAACCAATGCGTCGAAGTTCCATTAACTAAAATTGCATATTGATAATTTGTAATACATTGAGTAATCATGTGAACAAATTATGGATGGAAACCAAAATGATGCATAACTTTGATGAGAATGGACCATAACATTTTATCATAAGCCTTTTCCACGTCCAATTTAATAGCTATAAGACCCCTATTTCTAGGAGCCAAATGTAAGGAGTGCATTATTTCCTGGGTAAGAAGAATATTTCCAGTTATACTCCTTCCAGGAACAAACGCTCCTTGTTCCACAGAAATGATGGAAGGAAGGATGGGTTGTAAGCAGTTAGCCAAGATTTGCTACAATCTTGTATATTGTATAGCATAAACTGATTGGGCGATAGTCAGTGATAACATTTGGATTACTTTTCTTGGGAATTAAGGCAATAAACGTCCTTTTCCAGTCTGGCGGTATATATCCTATCTGAAAAATATATGAAATAGCTTGAAGGACATCCTTATAAATTATGGACCAGAAATTTTGAAAAAATAGAGGCTGAAACCCGTCCGGTCCAGGCACCTTGTCCGACGGCATCTGCTTGATGACATCCAAAATTTCCTGCATAGAAACAGGATTTATTAGACCATTATTTTGGAGTTGTGTGATTTTAATATTTGCAGTAAAAAGAGCGTCAGTGTCTTCCGGGTCCTTGGTCTGCCATCTTTGTTTAAAGTGAGAATAAGCCAGCCTTCTTATGTCATCATTGTCCGTGACCAGATTTCCTTGTTGATCCTTCAAACTATGAATAGTGTTCTGTCTCCGATGCATGATTGTTGAGTGGTGAAAAAACTTAGTGTTAAGATCCTCCTCTTTTAGCCACGTTATTCTTAATTTCTGATGCCAAAAGGTTTCCTAAGCCTGAAGATTTGCATTGAATTGGCAAATTAAAGTTAAGAAATTACTGTGATTTTCTTCGGAGAACTCATCTGAATTAGCTTATTTTAATTGGAGGTTGAGAATATTTTATTATAACTGTTGACCCTTCCAGAAAATATTGCCTAAACATTTCTTCCATGTGGATAGAGCAATCTTAGTCTTAACCAAAAGCTTAGATAACCTAACTGGGGGAGATCCACTCACATCTCCTTTCCAAGCTTTAGCAATGGTCTGATGAATCCCCTTACAATGTAATCACATTTTCTCAAACCGAAATAGAATTTTTGTTCTCTGATGCTGCGCTTGTATTGATAAAAGGATAGGGCAGTGGTCTAAAGCAAAACATATCAGGTGCCGAAGAGTGGAAGCTGAAAATAGTTTCAACCAAGTTGAAGAAGCGAAAGTCCTATCCAGCCACTCCCAAACCCTTGCTTTGCCCATTTTGTTATTACACCAGGTATAAGGGGGTCCCGAAAACCTGATATTGGTGAGGCTAGCCTTAGCAATGAATTGATGAAATTCCTTAACATCCCTTGTCAGCTGGAAAGGTCTGCCTCCTTTCTTGTCCTCCCTGTTTAAAATGCAATTAAAGTCACCCATTATAAGCATAAGTAAATTGATGGAATTGGCTAACATAAGCTGATCCTAGAGAGATCTTCTTTCAATACCATTAGTATTAGCATAAACAAAAGCCATTATCTAGGCTTGACCAGTGTTCGGCATAAAAATCCCAAATGCGGCCTGTCTGTTGGTATGCATAAAATCCAATTGCCCTAAATTCATTTTCCAGGTAATTATGATACCCCTAGACAGTCCTGAGGAAGGAATCAAATAGACTCCCCACTTAGGGCCCATAATGCGTTTAACCTTGTCAAGAGCTTGGTCAGACTATCTAGTTTCTAAAAAATAGTAAATATCAGGACTATAATTATGTAATATATTTTTTAAGTAATTTACAAAAGGAGCCTTTGCAGCACCCTTACAATTCCAAACCAACAGCTTCATTACAAGGATGTGGGAGGATTTGCCCCTCTGGGCTTATCCTCAAAAGGAAGCATGATCGATGAAGACTAAACTATAGGGACATTAATTAGATGAGTATTAGTATGATGTACGGATAATGATTGAATAGTCCCAGAGTTAGTTTGATTCTTAATGATACTCGATAACTGAGTAAGATGTTCGTGATGCGTACCTTTGCCTTTAGTTTGAAGTTCCTGTTTACCATGTGGATTTATTTGTTGGCCTAGGTTATATTCCATACTCTGACATTCGTTATTTGGCTTTGAAGAAGCTATTGGTCGCCAGATTTTGCACACATGAATATTATTCTTACCTTGTTTTGGCTTATATAATACCGGTTGTATGTTTGATTCATGATCTTGACGTTGTTCTTCCCAGATGATCACCTTTGTTAACAGAGGAGAATCAATTATCAGCGAGTCATCTTTTGTGGGTGTTTTGGCAGGAGATCGCTTCCATTTTTCTTTATTAGTAACTGCAGAAGATGTGTCACCTTTTTCTGTTGTGTATTGAACCCCTGCATTTCAGTATTATCATGTTCATCTGGGTCTTCGCCTAGTGGAAAGAATCTGGATCCCTCATGAGATTTTGTTGTTGTGAAATATTATTTTTGATTGGAGATGATTTTCTTGCTTGTTTGCTGGTCTTAGTCCATTGGTTGGCCTTGTCCCCTGTATCAAACTCTGAATTTACCTTGGATTTAGTAGCAGATGATTGGGATTGCATTGGGACCCTGGCTGCCCGAATCCAAGGGCCATACACCAATTTTGTTCTGAGATTTGGTGGTAGTTTCAAGCATTTACAAGCCTTTGAAGAGTCTATTTGAATATAGCCACAGGTATAACAAATCTATGGTAACTCTTCGTAAATAAATTCTTGCCACCAACATTCCTCATTAACCATCATTTTAATACTCGAGCAAATAGGTTTATGGACATTAATGAGGATGCAAACTCTAGCATAGTCCATACGGGTTGAGTTTGTCATCTAATCATCGAGAAACATTGGCCTACCCACCACGGAAGCAACTTTTAAGATTTTATCCCTGTCCCACAGTTCGACCAGAAGATCAGGCAGCTTGATCCAAACCCTAGCCTGATTGATCAGATCATGGCTAGGTTTGAAATTTGGCCGCCAATCCTCCAGGGCCAAAAGCTGACCGGCCAAAGACCAAGGCCCTTTCTCAAGGACCCTGGTTTTGTCCTCCTCGAAGTGGAATCGAAATAAAAGGACCCCCTCGGACAAGGAGGAGACAACCATGTCTCCCTTTAGTCCCCACCGGAGTTTGAACTCCTTTTGAATGAAATCTAGAGGTAATCCTCGACCCAAAAACCAACCGAGAAGAGCTGATTTAATGATGGTTTGAGCATGCCTTACCTCTTCAGATAAGAATACTACAACTTTAGAGAATCTCTCCTCCAGTGCCGCTATGTCTACCTCGGAAGCTCACATGGACTCCCATCGGAACTTCTGGATTCCTTTAACCACATTGGACCAGCTACGAGCAGCATTGGAAACCCACCCCGCCTTTCTTTGAACATTTGCCCCAGTAGTGCCCTGATTTGGGACATTAGGCCTCGCAGGAGGAGCCATAGCAGCGTCTTTATCTTCCCCATTGCTCGGCTCCTTCTCCTCCAATTGTTGGGAAGATGAAGACATGGATCCGTCGAAACCTCTTGTACTCATTCCCTTATTATTACCTTCCAGCTTCTCTTGATTTTCCCCTTTCGCACTTGATCTTTCCCCTGTCTCCCTGTCTCCTCCTCTCTCCCGCAGGAAATAGAAGAGGAAACCCTAATCGATGTTTTCCCTTTCTCGCTCATCAAACCAAAACTTCTTGTCTTGGTATGATAACATGCCGATAAGGGCACCCTAGTGGTTGGTCTTTTTATTAATACTAGTTTAATTCATTTTGAAAATAGATAGAAAATTTTAAGGACTAGATCTTATATTAATAAATTAAGCCCATCAGGATTGAATCTTACAATAGGTTAGAGTAGAGTCAAATGGATGACCTGAAACAATATATGCATGGGTAGCCTTGACTTGTGTTGGTCTTGTTGAGCATGTGTCAAGATTTTATATGTTATTATTCTTTCCTGACCTAACCCAAATTCAATCCAACCTGACCTATTGCTACTCCTAATCGTGTTGAGGTTCTGAGCTAGAAATAATATTCTTTGCATGAACAGGAAGTATTGTTCGTAATGCAGCTTCAATCTGTTCTTTTTTATATATTTTTTAAATTTTAACATAAACTTTTCTATCTTCTTCTGAAACTTATAAGAAACCCTGCATTTCAAATTACTCCAACACAATAAGTAATAAGAAACATTGTAAGCATGATTCCTTGATCAGCTCAACCATGAGTGTTAACGTGGGGGACACACGATGTAGACTTTCAAAATTATGACCTTTTCAAACGCTGCAGATTAAAGATATCAACATGCAATCTTGACTCACCTATGAAATATGCACCCCTCTAAGATATTGGAGGCCACAAAATATTTCTTTCTAAAATTTGTATTGGAAAGTTTATATATATATATATATATGATCTCTTATTATTTTTTTTCTTAATTTTTTTTTAATTTTATATTTTATTTTTTAAAAACATGTATCTCATCAATATGTACTATAATTCTATATAAATAAAAATTAATTAATTAATTTTATTATTAATAACGTGATATCAAAGTATTCCATCGATTTCTAATCCAATCTCTCTCCCAACCAACAATTCCTCCCTTCTGTCATATTCCCATATTCCTCCCACAGGCCATCAGCTCTTGGCTCCCAGTCTAAAGTCTCCATCCATCATCTCTCACCCTTAAGTCCCGACCAACATCAACTCTCATCTCCCATCAACTGGCTCCTCTCCCATCCACAAAGCCCAAAACCACCAAAGCAACCGATGCCCCCTGCCATCGACACCCCCTCCCTGCTGCCAACGCCCTGATCAACAAAGCCCAAAACCACTAAAGCAACCGACGCCCCCCCTCCCTGCCACCGACACCACTGCTGCCAACACCCCTCCCCAGCCCCCTCCCTTCCGTCGATGCCCCTGCCATCAATGCCCTTGCCACCAACGTCCCTCCCCAGCCCATCATCCCTACAAAGTGCTCCTGCCACCACCGGGATCTCCCGCTCCCTCATCCCTGTCAAGTACCAAAACCACCCCACCCCATCGCCCCGCTGATGCCCCCGCTGCCAATGCCCCTCCCAGCCATCGCCCAGCCTGATCTTCCTCGCAGAGTGCTTCCGCCACTGCCGGAATCCCCCGCTCCCTCATCCCCACCGAGCACCAAACCCCTCCCACCCCGCTCCCTCGGTTGTCATGGTAGGTCCGTGACCCTCGGCTGCCGGCACCCCCATTGCCACTCGGCCTCCTTCGCAGCCCCTCTCTCGCCGAATATCCCGCTCGTCCGCGGCCCCTCTCTAGTGGCCCTTGTGGATCTCCCGCTCGTCTGCAACTCCCTTGTGGATTCTTGCCAATCCCCCGTCTCGTTGGATTCCCCATCTCGCCGGCTCCTGGTCTCGCTGTCTCTTTCATGTCTCCCATCACCCGTGGTAGAAGCCGATCTTCATGATAGCCTATCGCAATCCCCTGCATCATTACGGCGGGGACCTGCAGGCCTCCGCCCCCTATATTTTTTAAATACTTCACAATATGCGTCCAGTATAAGTTATTTTTAGAGTTCAGAATTTTTTTTATAAACGGTCCTGAATAATACCTGTCAAATTCAATTATCACTTAACTTGGAAAATTTAATTAATAGGTTGTTCACAACTAAGATATTGACTATCCAGGTAGCAACTCAACCAGGAAGATTTTTGAAAGAAAGTATGTCACTAAATACACTTCAAGTTGTTATCAAACTCAATAGGCCAATCACGTTTTTATCATGGTCTAGAAGTACCTAGCTACTTATCAAAAGTTATGATTTAAAGTGATATCTCACCAGTACCATACAACGACCTGTTAATGGAGTATCAGGTATGGCTCAGTGAAACATGGAAAATTTGGCCGTCATGGCTTTTCTACTTAACATCATGGTCCCGAATATCTCAAGGAGCATACAACTATTAGAGATAGTACATGAGATATGGGAGGCGGTGGCCTAGATGTATTCTCCATGGACTAATCCTACATAGGTACATGTGATATAGTACCAATTGCGGTAGCTTCGTCAAGGCATACTTTCTGTTCCTGATTATGCTACTGAACTGAAAAGATTGTGGACTAAAGCTGATCACTATCGTACCTTTGTTTCGGAGAGCTCCACAAATGTACAGCGATTTCAAAGGTACTTGGAAGAGGAGCGCGTCCAGGATTTTCTGTATGGCTTGAATCCTGGGTTTGAACTAATTCGAGTACATCTCTTAGCACAGAAGCATAGCTAAGCCTAAGTCAGGCCTTTTCTACTATTTTGTGGGAGGAGGCCAGGACTATAGTAGTTGCTTCTACTAAGCTAGTTCGCTATACCCTCACAACCGCACCATTACCTCGGTCTAATAAGCAGGCATCTATTACATACTGATGTGGCGGGAAGCTGACATGTAAACCCTATCAGATGCTATGTCAGAGAAAGCTGCCACGACGGACACCCCTCTTCGGACTCCTTTACCGGGCCAAGCTCCCTCAGCACATCAGGGTGGCTCGTTGAAGATGAGTTCCGTCCTCCGCCAGGTCGGCTCCCGCAAGACCGGGACTCCTAAGCCGGAGCTGAGCGACCTCCTTCGCCAGATTGAGCCCCTCCGAGGTCGAGCCCCTGGGCCGGAGTCGAGCCTAGCCCTCCTCCGCCAGGTCGAGTCCCTCCGAGGCCGAGCCCTCTATGCAGGAGTCGCGTACCGACCTCCTCCGCCAGATCGAGCCCCTCCGAGGTCGAGCCCCCTGAGCCGGAGTCGAGCCCCGCTCTCCTCCGCCAGGTCGAGCCCCTCCGAGGCCGAGCCCTCTATGCAGGAGTCGAGCCCCCTCGAAGTCGAGCCCCTTGGTCCGGAGTCGAGCCCATCCCTCCTTCGCTAAGTGGAGCCCCTTCGAGGTCGAGCCCCTCGGAGTCGAGCCTCGGCTCTTAAGTTCGGCCTCCACCTCGGACAAAGGCACCGGCCATCGAGGAAGTGATGCCGCCCTCCTGGGACGCCGGCGAGCCGCCCAAGGACTGCAAGGAAGCACCCTCCAAGCCGTAATAACTGTATGCAGCTACCACTTACACCAGAAAATGAAGAAGCTCCCTGACCGAGGTGCCATGCTCTCCACCAACCGCCTGCATCACCTGGAAGAGGAAGTCAACCAGGAGATTCGAATTCCAGGGGTGGCGGCCCTCCGATCGAGGCCCTGCCAAGTTTCCCGGAATGGAGAAACCGGAAAGAATGTCAGAGCGCGTGGTAGCTTCCCCTATCATGAACCAGGAAGGACGTCCCGTCCACGGCACGGAACACCACTGCACGTGCCTGCTAGTATGGAGGAGATCCCGAGGTAGGCATTCAACAACCACCTGGACTTAAAAGAACTATCGACACCCCCAGCGAGGAGGTAAGCAAGAGTAAGCCAAAGCTAAGCTAAGAACACCCAAGCAAGTGAGGGAGAAGAGGCCACACAGGAGAACCACTAAGGAGACTGAGAATTCAAGGCTACCGGAGATCCGTGGGAAGGATCGCCCGGACACAGCCATCCAGCTCCAGTTCACCTCGACCACCACCTTTCCTAGCTTGCTTGCACCCCACTCACACGTCATTTACTCCTCCTAGCATGGAGTCCATCTCAGAGGCTCGACCAGGAGGACCTATTCCCTTGGATCATCACCGACTTGACCATTGGAGTGCCCCCGCCGGTATCCCTGGCCTAGGTCTCTAACCCTTGTTTTGCAGGTCCCGACGAGCAGGCCGATCCCGAAAAAATGAGGGGCGATCCGATGCCGACAGCAGCTACAGACCACGACGATCTTGGCGGCAACAGATTGGCACACCAGGAAGGGGCCAAGACGATCTTCGATCTAACCTAAACCCCTTGCAAGCAGCTCACCGAGAGGATGGTGATGACGTGAGCGAGAAAAGTCTCCACCAGCCATGCAGGAGATCCCCCTTCCCGTGGGGACCCGCACAGTCTAGAAGGGGAGCTCCCTGCTCCAGCCTAACCTCCTCCGACGGATATTCAGCTAGCCACACTCGTCTAGCAGATGTAAATCCTCACTACGATGGTGCGCTAGCTCTAGCACCAACAACAATCCTTGGCTACCCACCAACAGCAAGGGACCCCCGCGGCCCATGCTGTAGCACCTCGCGATAGCCTGCGTTCCTTCCAAGGAAGGCCTTTGCAGTCGTGGGGCATCAACGATCACCGGGGTAGTCGCTTGACTCCGATGAAGAGGCAACAGGCCGGATCTGATGATCGGGAGAGCCGGTCCCCAACCCTCAAGCGGGTAATGCCCGAACCCCACTGAGGTCAAAAGGGCAAAACCCTCCTTCATGGACACCGTCCACTCACATCACCTTCTCCGTCTCCTTCAGCCTCAATGGAGGGTTCGACCGATGAGGCCATCAGGCGCACAGTCGAGAAGCGCTTGGAGGAGCATGAGCGCAAGCTGGCGGAGCTATCCCGTTGGTTTGCAAACATACAGGGCTCCACTGATGAGCTAGCGGGCTATGATGCCCGTCCCACTTCTCCCGAGAGATCCAAGAGGAACCGATTTCCAACCGGTTGCATATGCTGCAGGTGGACCCCTACTATGGGACCACCGACCTCTTTGACTACCTGGAAGCTATAAAGCCCTCATAAGGGTCCAGGGGGCCACTGACGCCCTTTTCTGCATCGCCTTTCCAGCAACCCTCCGGAAGGCAGCTCGGGTCTGGTTCACTTACCTCGAGCCCGAAAGCATCGACTTTTTCACTTAGCTGGAGCTGAAGTTCGTGATCCACTTCGATACCTGTCGGAAGGTGCCACGAAAAGCGGATAGCCTCTTCTCCATCTGGCAATAGGACCGCGAGCCCTTTCGGGACTACATGGCCCGCTTCAAGGTCACCGCGTTGGAGATCTATAATTTTGATGAGCCAGTTGCCATGCTGGCACTAAAGTGAGGGCTCAGGACCTCCCGCCTAATCTACTCGCTCGATAAGAAACCCCCCAAGACCTACTTCGAGCTCCTCCTCCAAGCTCAAAAGTATATACGCGCCGAGGAGGCGGATCATACAAGGAGGGAGTTGGATGGGAAGCCGCTGAAGAAGCCCACTCCTGTCGAGACGTCCGGGATGTGAAAGCCAGGACCCTCAACTCCGAACTTCTGCCGAGGGCCGAGACCGAGGAGCGCCCCCATTCTGGAGGAGAGGTACACCCCCTCCTAGCCCCGAGGATGAAGATCCTCATGGAGATCGAAGGTGAGCCCTACTTGAAGCACCCACCTCCGATGAAGCCATCCATTAGCTGCAACAAGATGAAGTATTGTCGTTACCATCGCGACCACGCCACCACACTGAAGAATGCCGCAACCTCAAGAAAAAAATTGAAGAACTCATCAAAAGGGGCTACCTCGAGAGGTTCGTGGGGGGTAGACCTCCAGCGGAACCTCAGGTGCTCGTCGCTCTCCCACCAGTCCCAGCAGTCGACAACTACCCTACCGAGAAACTGGTGAGAATGATATGCTGGGGAGCCGAGCGTGCTTCCAAGAAGGCCCGGGGGGCAGAATGTTCTGAAAATGTACTCCCCTTTATGAGGGAAGGGGGAAATGGGGGGAAAAATATAAATAACAATATCGTGATTGTCGAGATGATGATGGCAAGGCATCCTGTAAAACGCATCATGGTTGATAGTGGAAGCTCCATAAATGTGCTTGTTTACGATGCATTATCTAGGATAAATCTTTTTCCCGCTCAGCTTAGACCTGTACACACACCCCTTATCAGTTTCATGTGAGACTCTGTAAGGGTTAAGGGAGAAATCACTCTCCCAGTCACTGCCGAGACCCCATCTCGGCAGAGCACTGTTATGATGACCTTCACGGTTGTTAGGCTTTCAACAGCCTACAACGTGATTCTTGGCCGACCTGGGCTCAACCTGCTCGACGCCGTCGTTTCTACCAAGTGGTTGTTAGTACAGTTTCCCATCCCCTACGGTATCGGGGAGATGAGGGGGCACCTCAGCCGGTGCAACATTGTTTCCAGACTCTTACTGGAGCCAAAGACCCCGAGGACGACCCCAGCACGGACGATCTCGACTAAAGGGCGCAGGACCCCAGGGGTGGCCCAGTCGAGTGCCTGCCGTCTTGCCCGCTCGGAGTCGACCCAGCGAAGACGGTGCAGATTGGACCCAGTTACAAGATGAAGAGAGGGCCCACCTGTTTGAGTTCCTACGGGCGAATGCAGATGTGTTCACTTGGATGGTGACGGACATGTCAGGTATTCTCCTTGACATCATCACCTACAAGCTAAGTATCGACCCAAAGCACCGACCGATTTGGTAAAGAAGAGAAGCTTCTCCCCGAAGAGACAAGCGGCGATCAATGAGGAAGTGGACAAACTCCTCGCCGTCGGCTTCGTTCGGGAGGTACAATACCCGAGCTGGCTAGCAAATGTAGTGATGGTGAGAAAGAGTAATGGCAATTGGAGGATCTGTATAGACTACACCAACCTCAATAAGGCATGCCCAAAGGACAGCTTCCCTCTACCAAACATTGACCAGTTGGTAGATGCCACCTCGGGACATCGGCTACTCTCCTTCATGGATGCATTCTCTGGATACAACTAGATCTGGATGCACCCGGAGGACGAGGAGCACACCACCTTTATCACCGACCAAGGGATGTCTGCTACAGGATGATTCCCTTCGACCTGAAGAATGTTGGGGCCACGTACTAGCGCTTGGTCAACAGGGTCTTCAAAGACCAAATTGGCCGAAACATGTAGGTGTACGTGGATGACATTCTTGTCATGAGCAAGCCGAGCTCAAACCACATCACCGACCTCGCAAAAGCTTTTCATAACCTCCGGAAACACCAAATGAAGCTGAACCTAGCAAAATGCGCCTTCGAAGTGGCGGCAGGAAAGTTTTTTGGCTTCATGGTCGCTCAGAGGGGCATCGAAGCGAACCCGGAGAAGGTCCAGGCAATCGTCGACATGGAGCACCTAACGTCCAAGAAGCAGGTCCAGCACCTGACAGAGTGGATTGCAGCTCTGAGTCGATTCATCTCGAGATTAGCCGATGCTACCTTCCCTTCTTCAAGGCGCTGTGCGAGATGCATGACTTCATCTGGACGGAGGAATGCAGGACGACCTTCGAAGAATTGAAAAAGTTCCTGGCATCTCCTCTGCTGCTCTCCAGACTGGAGGAAGGAGAGGAGCCCTACTTTACCTGGCGGTCACACCTGGAGCGGTCAGCTCGGTACTCGTCTGTGCAGATGAGGACGGATCTCAGAAGCTAGTGTACTACACCAGCAAAATCCTCCATGATGCGGAGATCAGGTATACTCATTCTGAGAAACTCATTTTTGCTCTAATAATGTCTGCTTAGCACCTTAGGCCCTACTTCCAAGCGCATCCCATTGCGGTCGTGACAGATCAGCCGCTGAGGGCCAAACTCAGCCATCCCAAAACCTCTGGGTGGCTGGCCAAGTGGTCCCTGATGTTGAGTGAGTTCGACATCGCATATCGGCTGAGGTCATCGCAGAAGGCCCAGGTCTTAGCCGACTTCCTGGTCGAGTGCACAGGACTTGTCGAGGAGTCGAAGTGGACATCCCTGGAGCATCAAGTTAAGCCCAGGTCAGAGGAGGAGCCTTGGATCATCCACGTGGACGGTGCGTCCAACTCCAGCGAGAGCAGAGCAGGCCACATCCTCGCCAACAACGATGGGGTCGTGGCAGAGTGTGCTCTTCGCTTCAAGTTTGCCATGACAAACAACCAAGTGGAGTACGAGGCGCTCCTCGCAGGCTTAAGGGTCTCCCGCGAGCTGGGCATGCAAAGCTTGAAAGTCTTTATCGACTCCCAACTGGTGGTCGGACAAGTCTCCGGAGAATATGATGCAAGAGATCCCCAGATGATGAAGTACCTGGAGTGGGTCTGCTCAAGCATGGCAGGTTTCGATGCTTCAGCATCTTTCATATCCCCCACGGAGAGAATGCTCATGCGGATGCACTGTTGAGACTCACGACCTTGCCGGACTTGTCACTAGGGCGTACCCATATCGAATACCTCGAGAATCCAAGCCATGAAGTCCCAGAGAATGTGCAGCAAGTCACATCGGAGCCGAGATGGATGGACAGGTATGTTAGATACATCATTGATGGCATCTTACCAAAGGACCGCACGGAAGCTAGCCTCATCAAGAAGAAAGCCTCCCAGTTTATCCTGATGGAAGGACAACTCTATCGCTATTGACCACTGGAATGATTTTGATGATCATAAAATATTGGAGCATGTATTTGATACTAATTCTTTCAAATTACTTAAGAAGTTTTAGCAAAAAATTGGTTACCTTTAGTTTAAAATGGTTTTCAAATTGATTGGAAGGTAATTTAATTATGTATGTAGTTTTATGAACTTGAACATATAAAAGCCCTAATTTTGTCAATCTTGTAATCTTGTAAAATAGGCTGAAAATTATAAAATTAAGAGTATGTAGACTAGCTCTTATTTGATTCAAGTGTTGAAGAGTTTTGGAAAAGCTTGAAGCATTAATTGAAGTCTTTGTAAGAGCTGACTCATGAATCAAGAACCGACTCCTTGTGGCACGGCACGAAAAAAATTTTAGGATTTCAGTATCAAGAGCCCACTCCTATCTCAAAAGCCGACTCATGGAAGAATACTTTATTCTGAAGCCTGAGATCTCGAGCCAACTCAAGCCCCAAGAGCCGACTCGTCCAGAGTTATGAATTTTGATGGACTGAGAACTCGAGCCAACTCTGCCCTGAAGAGCCAACTCTGAGTATTTGTCATTTTGAATTAACTGAAGGCAAGAGCCGACTCCAGTTTGAAGAGCCAACTCCTACAAAAATTTGTGTTGGACTGTCTGAGACTTCGAGCCGACTCATGGACCTCCAGCCGACTTGAGTAGCCGTTTTCTGCACTCCAACAGCTAGTTGCTAAAAGTGAGTAGCCGTTTTGAATTCCATTTCATCTCCAACAACTCTTTCATGAATCTCTAGGCCCTACAACGGCCATATCTCTTGGAAAACTATAAAAGGGATTGTTTTTGAGGGATTAAACAATTTTTAGAGCATTATTATTGATTTATCTTGAGATATTGAAGAGCCTTCAAGTTTTTCATCTACCTACTTCAAGAGCTTTCAAGTTATGATTCAAAGCTTCACCAACTCTACTCCATCATTGAATCCACTCATTGAAGAAGCAAAGAAGCAGCTTGAAGAGCATTAAAGAGTATTCAAAGCTAGGCTTCGTCTTGATCTATATCGGCAACACTTAAACAAACTCGGTTTGTTGTGGTTGCTTGCTTATTTTTTCTTTATCCTTGTTTTCTCTCTAAGAACAGCAAGGGGCTGTATTTTAAGAGAGGGTTGAAGGTTTTTAGGTAAACCTTGTAAAAATCTAAGTTGGGTTCTTGGTGATCCCGGTAGAAAACCAAGTGTTAGGGTTTCTTTGGTGATCCCGTTCAAAACCAAAGGGAGTTTGGGTTTCTTTGATGATCCTGTTCAAAATCAAAGGGAGTTTAGGTTTCTTTGGTGATCCCGGTAAAACCAACGTGTATAGGTTTGGATTGTGAGCCTGGTAAAACAATTCGACTGTATTCCGGTTGGCGAATATAGTGAAAATCCTAAGTGGTGCTTGGATAGTGGACGTAGGAGCCGGTTGCTCCGAACTACTCTAAATCTCTTTGTGTTTGTGCTTGTACTCTTATTGTCTTATTTTTTTTATTTAATTACTTCTGCATTGCATATTGCACCATAACACTAAAAGAATTTGAAAGTGCACATAATTATGAAAAGTTTTTAATCCCAATTCACCACCCTCTTGGGAAGCCACCTGGGCAATAAATGGTATCAGAGTGGAGTCTCTGAAAGTTACTTAGAGTAAAGATATATGGCATATCCCATGAGCACTTCATTGGTCGAAGGTCAATCCACAAATCGACCTCCACTTTTCACCGGAACCAATTATACATATTGGAAGGTAAGAATGAAAATATACATTCAAGCCATAGATTTTCATTTATAGAAAATTATCTTGAAAGGACCTCACACACCCACTGTAAGAGTAAATGACGTAGAGATTCCCAAACCAGAAGAGGATTGGGACGAAAATTATATGAAATTAGCTGAGCTGAATGCCAAAGCGATGAATTTATTGTATTGTGCTTTGAATCCAAATGAGTTTAACAGAATTTTAACTTGTAATTCTGCTAAAAATTTGGGACAAGCTAGAAATTATACATGAAGGTACATCGCAAGTTAAAACATCAAAAATCAATCTTCTTGTGCATAACTATGAGTTATTTAAGATGGTCCTGGTGAGACTATATCTGCTATGTTTACTCGCTTTACTGATATTATAAATGGTCTCAAAAATCTTGGTAGAACTTACACTGATGCTGATCTTATCCAAAAAGTTTTGGGATCCTTGCCAGATAAATGGGAAGCTAAGGTGATAGCTATTCAAGAGGCGAAGGACCTAAATACTCTGCCACTAGATGAACTACTTGGATCACTAATCACACATGAATTAGCTATGCAACAAAGAACTGATGAAGATACCAAAAGAAAGAAAGCAATAGCATTTAAAGCTATAGAAGAAGATAAAAATGAAGACTCAGACTTATCAGATGATGATCTAGAAAATGATAAGATAGCTCTTGTAATGAGAAGATTTAAAAGGTTTATGGGCCGAAGAAAAACAAATAGATGGAGAAAGTAATTCAGAAAAGGAGATTTTGGGAAAGAAAGAGAAAAAGATAAAGAAAAAGAGAAGGGATAAAGATAAAGATCAAGTACCAATCTACTATGGATGCAAGAAGCCGGGACACATTCGTCATGACTGTCCTGAAGCAAAGAAAAAGATGATCATCAAAAAGAAGAAGAAGGCAATGCTGGCAGCATGGAGTGACAGCGATGAATCTACATCCACTGAAGAGGATGAAGAAATAACAAAGACTGCATAAATATGTCTTATGGATTTAGAGGACGAGGTAACTACTTCTGAACCTAATTTAAAATTTACATATGATGAGCTGCATAATGCATTTTGTGAATTATTGGTAGAATACAAGAAAGTTGGTTTGAAAATGAAAACTCTGAAAAATCAATGTGATACATTTGAAAAAGATAAAAATGATTTTGGTGAAATAAATAAAATCTTGCAAAGGGAATTTAATTTAGTTTATGAAAGACTTAAGATTATTTAATTTAAAAAAGAAAAGCTTCTTGAGAAAAACAAAGGTTTGAAAAATGAAAATGATAATTTAAAGAAGGAAGTTCAAAAGCTCAAGTCTTTAATTGAAAAACTAACCTTAAGTTCTAACAAACTTGAATTAATTTTGAAAGATCAAAGAGAAATAAATAATAAATTTGGAATTGGTTACAAAGGTTCTATTTCAAATAAATTTTCTGCATCTACATCATATGCTCCTAAGTTTACTACTTCAAAATAAGTTAGACCTAAATTTGTATCATCTCATGTTTATTATTCAAAGTTATGGATTGTATATTATGCATGTAATAACTTTGGTCATAAGGCATTTGAGTGTCATTTGAAACATAATGACAAAAAGAAAATTAAGAAAGTTTGGGTTCCAAAAATAACCATTTCTACTAACTTGCAAGGACCCAAGAAAGCTTGGGTACCTAAATTTATTAAATAATTATTTTGCAGGGATGTCTTGCAGCCACAAATATAAAAAAAAGATGGTATCTGGATAGTGGCTGTTCAAGACACATGACAAGTGATATTGATCAATTCTTCATCCTAGAATAAAAGGATGGTGGAATGGTAATATTTGGTGATAATCATAAAGGAAGTATAATCAGTATCGGTAAAATCAAAATTACTCCTTCTATATTTATTAAAAATGTGTTACTTGTAGAAAGGATAAAACATAATTTTTTGAGTATTAGTCAGCTATGTGACATTGGTTTTAATGTTTCTTCAAGTCATCAATGTGTATAGTAGTTGATCCACTTGACTATAGTACTAAATTCATTGGACACAGACTTGGTAACATTTATGTAGTAGATCTTAATGATCTAGCTATGTCAAGCAACACAAGTCTTGTAGCAATGAATGATAAGAGCAAGGAATCAAGTTTACTATGAACGACTTGGACATGCTAGTATGGATACTGTAGCTAAATTTATTTTGAAAGATTTAGTTAAAGGATTGCCAAAATTTAAAGTTAATTTTGATTATATTTGCGATGCTTGTCAATTAGGAAAACAAGTAAGGGGGAGTTTTAAATCCAAAAATATCGTTTTTACTACTATATCCCTAGAGCTACTTTACATGGACTTATTTGGACCTACTAGGACTACCAGCTTAGGTGGTATGAAATATGGCCTTGTGATTGTAGATGATTTTTCAAGATACATATGGGTTTTGTTTATTGCACATAAAGATGAAACTTTCAAAGTATTCAAAAAGTTTTATAAAAGAGTCACAAATTTGAAAAACATATCTGTTATTTCAATTCGTAGTGATCATGGCACCGAGTTTGAAAATCAATATTTCGATCACTTTTGTACAAAGCACGGTATTGATCATAACTTCTCTGTACCTAGAACGCCACAGCAAAATGTTGTTGTAGAAAGAAAGAATCGTACTTTAGAAGAGATGTCCAGAATAATGCTTTGTGAAGAAAATCTTCCAAAATACTTTTGGACAGAAGCTGTAAATACTGCATGCTATATTTTGAATAGAGTTTTGATTAGACTTATTATCAGAAAAATCCTCTATAAACTTTGGAACAATAGAAAACCTAATATTAAGTATTTTCATGTTTTCGGATGTAAATGTTTTATTCTTAACAATGGAAAGGATAATCTTGGTAAATTCGATGCAAAATCCGATAAGGCTATTTTTCTTGGATATTCTTTAAATAGTGAAGCCTATCGTATTTTCAATAAAAGAACTTTGACTGTTGAAGAATCTGTATATATTGTTTTCAATGAATATGATATTACATCTTCTAGAAAAGAAGATTTTGCTGATAATGATGTAGGTACTCTTGAACATAGGCTAAAGATTTGACTTTCAAAGACAAACAATCAAGTGAATCACATGAAAAAGAGGTAAGCAAAAATCATGAAGATATACCCAAAAAATGGAGGTATGTACAATCACACCCTAAAGAATTAATTATAGGAGACCCATCTTAAGGTGTTAAAACTAGAGCTGCACATAGAGATATACATGATTTAATTGCTTTTGTTTCTCATATAGAACCACACACTATAGAAGAAGCTGAAACTGATCCTAATTGGAGGCTAGCAATGCATGATGAACTAAATCAATTTAGGAGAAATAATGTTTGGACCCTAGTAGAAAGACCTAATGACTATCTTGTTATAGGTACTAGGTGGGTTTATAGAAACAAACTAGATGAAGAAAGAAATGTAATTAGAAATAAAGCTAGACTAGTAGCACAAGGATATAATCAAGAAGAGATAATAGATTTTGATGAAACCTATGCACCAGTAGCTAAGATTAGAAGCCATTAGATTATTACTAGCTTATGCATGCTTTATGAATTTTAAATTATTTCAAATGGATATAAAGAGTACATTTTTGAATGGTTTTATATCCAAAGAAGTTTTTGTTGAGCAACCACCGGGTTTCATTGATCACACTTTTCCAAATCATGTTTTCAAATTGAATAAAGCTTTGTCTGGTCTGAAACAGGCACCTAGAGCCTGGTATGACAAACTAAGTAAATTTTTAATTGCAAATGATTTTGTAAGAAGTAGTGTTGACACCATACTGTTTATTCAAAGAAAGAATAATGATATTTTAGTTGTTCAAATCTATGTTGATGATATTATTTTGGATCTACTGATGAATCTTTGTGTCAAGATTTTGCTAAGCTAATGCAGGGAGAATTCGAAATAAGCTTGATGGGTGAGCTGAGTTACTTTCTTAGACTTCAAATCAAACAAACTAAAGAAGGTATCCTGATCAACCAGGCCAAATACATTAAGGAGATTATCAAACAATTTGGCATGGAATCAAGCAAAGAAATTGGAACACCCATGAGTCCTGCATGTAGACTTGACAAAGATGAGAATGGCATAAATGTTGATCAAAAGCTATATCGAGGTATGATCAGTTCATTACTTTATTTGACAACTAGTAGACTTGATATTTTATTTAGTGTTTGTATGTGTGCACGATTTCAATCTAATCCAAAAGAGTCACATATCATAGTAGTTAAAAGAATCATTAAATATCTGAAAGGCACATGCAATGTAGGTTTATGGTATTCTAAGCACACATCTTTGAAATTAATTAGTTATTCTGATGCTGATTATGGAGGCTGTAAAATTGATAGAAAAAGCACAAGTGGCACCTGTCAATTTCTAGGTATTAACTTGATTTCATGGCACTGTCGCAAGCAAAACTTTGTAGCACTATCTACTGATGAGGCATAATATGTAGCTGTTGGGAGATGTTGTGCTCAAGTATTGTGGATCAAGCAACAACTAGAAGATTATGGTGCTATTCCGATCTAAAATTTCTATTAAATGTTACAATACTAGTGTTATTAATTTATCCAAAAATCCAATTCAGCATTCACGAACTAAGCACATAAAAATTAGATATCATTTTATTCGTGATCATGTTTTAAATAATGTTGTTGAGCTAGAATTTGTACGTACTGAAGATCAACTTGCTGATATTTTTACTAAACCCCTTAGTTTAGATAGATTTGAGAAAATTAGAGGCGAATTAGGACCGAGTGACCCATTCTAAACATTTTGACCTAATTTTTTGAAAAATAAGAAAAAATTATCTAGGTATTTCAAATTTCACTTTAGAGCTTAGGACAACCTATTTTAATGTCTAGAAATCCATAGAAATTGATTTTGACCTTTTTCAATTTTTAGGCTGATTTTTGGCTCGAGCCAACTCGAGTCATCAGGATGTTCGGCGAGCCGACTCGAAAGTTGGGCCGAATGTTTTTAAATAAGGTTTCGTTAGTTTGTTTTCACTGTGCTTTTAGGTTTTGCTCTCTTCTACTTAGCAGACTCCTCTTTCTATCTTAAGAAAACTTCCTAGAACACTCTCTAATCCCTACAAACTCTTAATCCTAGCTAGATGGCACCCTGTAAGGCCGTAGCTAAGAAACCCCGGCAAGTAGTTCGGTCGGTTGCAGAGGAAAGGAAAATGAAACGGTGCTTGGACACCTCCAATCTGGAAGAAGAACAGCAAATCGAGCAACAAGAAGAACCACAGGCACCCAGGCAAGTGATTCTAATGGGTAATCATCAAGTTACTCCTGGTAGGTGCATCGATTTTAATTTCTTGGAGCAAGAACAGTTACACATTAGGGATTGGTTAGATAAACAGGGTTGGAAAGATTAATGTTTGTTAAATGTACCTACTTATCCCAATTTGGTCAGGCAATTTTTTGAAAGTATGTCCTTAGGTACATTCCATATCAAAGGGACTGTGAAGGGAAAGCACATTGAGATTAGTGAGCAAAAATTGTCAAGTATCCTTCACATTCCAAAAGAAGGTGAATGTTACCTAGTTCTGAAGGAGAAGCAGAAGACCCTAAGACTAGTATTGGAAAGAACAAATGTAAAGGGTATTATTCATGTTAGTGCAAATCAGTTATCATTGGAAATGAGACTGTTGCACAACATTATCAGTCGCATTTTCTTGCCACGGACAGGGCAATTTGATTGGGTCAGTGAGCGTGACCTGGTTTTTATGAGATGTCTGATTGAGGGGGAGGCCCTCAATCTACCGTTTATCATGCTTTCACAGATGAGATAGGCGGCTCGTAGGGCACGAGCTTGTCTACCGTATGGGATGGTCTTCACACTTCTATTTCAGGATGCCCTGGTTGACTTGACAGGTGACGACAGCCGGCTACTTCTACACACTGACAGATACACTCTGAAATTCCTTACTCGAATGGGATTTATAAAAGTAGACGGTCATTGGATTCAAAAGACTTCAGGTATTCCAGTAGCTCACTCAGATGACTCAGAGGAGGACATTCAGGCAGCAAAGGGACATGGTGAGGAGGCAGATGCACATACTGATGAGGCTGGACCATCAGAGGCAGCTCCTACCACTCCTCGTTCACCATCCAGGAGATCTACAGCTGTAGGACCTAATACAGATGATAGACTATAGAGAGTACTATATGAGATATCTTGTCTCAGATCTGACATTGATAGCAGGATAGCTCTACTTCAGTCTGAGATCTAGCAGGGATTCCACGACATCGTGATCATTCTCAGATAGCTTACTGCAGCCAGCCAGTCTGTACCGATGACTTCAACAGCAGCACCTGACACTGGCACAGGCACTGATCGTGAGCAAGGATTGGCGGCACATTTCAGTGACATTCCTTCATACGCCACTCCTACTAATGCTGAGGCCGAGGTTGGTATTGAGGTTCCAGGATTTGATGTTGGACAGACTCCAGCTACAGAGATATTATCTACCACCAGCACTTTGGCATTGTCCTTTGATCCTCCGACTATCAGACCTACTTCCATTATCATTTCTTCAGAGTCCAGAGTAAAAGCCAAAGCCAAAACCAAAGTTTCTAGGACACCACTCCTACTAGGACTAGAATCAGGGATCTTAGACCTAGGTTTCCTAAGTTTAAACCTAGTCCAGGAATCTTAGAGGTTGGTTCCTCCTCTAGTGAGGAAGACCTTATTGGTGATGATCCTAGCCCATCTTTTTGATGTTTTTTAGGCTTTTATCTTGATGTTTTAGGACTCTATGGTTGTTATATTTTGATGTTGTGATATTATTTTATCGTGCCGAGGCATATATGTAATGTATCACTTGTGTACTGACTTTTCATATATATATATATATATATATCACTTTTTATGCTACATGTCTTCCTATGATACACTCATGTACTACCCCTGGAATGAATAACTTATTATGTTCTCCTATCTTTTATACCTTTTATTGATGACAAAAAGGGGGAGAAGGGAGAATGTGCATGAAAAGGCTATGTTATGGAGAAGGGAGAATGTGCATGAAAATGATATGATGAGCTAGAATGTTAATTTATGAAAATTTGATGAAAGAAATGCTATTACAATAGTAAGGGGGAGCTTTTGTTAAGTTTCTTGTTAAATTTTTATGAAATTTACTTCAAATACTTGGCAATTTTATAAGTTTTGATACACATTGTATAGATGATACTCTTGTTACATTATGTGTTGATACTCTCGATACACATTTGATACATTATGTTTCGATACATATTGTTCATATGATACAGATAATACAGTGTATCGATACATATGATACTTAGTGTTAATAGTTTTCATTTTCATATAGTTGATATATTTGATACATATGATACATTGTGACACACTGTATTGATACCTTGATATTCAATCTGTGTGATACACACTGTCTAATATCATTTGATAAATATGAATATACAGTAATTGTAAAGTGTTTTCAAATTCTGTTCATGCCCAGTGTTTTGTCATCATCAAAAAGAGAGAGATTGTTGACATCTGGAATGATTTTGATGATCACAAAATATTGGAGCATGTATTTGATACTAATTCTTTCAAATTACTTGAGAAGTTTTTGGAGGAAATTGGTTACCTTTAGTTTAAAATGGTTTTCAAATTGATTGGAAGGTAATTCAATTATGTATGTAGTTTTATGAACTTGAACTTGTAAAAGCTCTAGTTTTGTCAATCTTGTAATCTTGTAAAATGGGTTAAAAATTGTAAAATTAAGAGTATGTAGATTAGCTCTTATTTGATTCAAGTGCTGAAGAGTTTTAGAGAAGCTTGAAGCATCAATTGAAGTCTTTGCAAGAACTGACTCATGAATCAAGAGTCGACTCCTTGCGTCACGGCACGGAGAAAATTTCAGGATTTCAGTATCAAGAGCCGACTCCTTTCTCAAGAGCTGACTTATGGAAGAATACTTTATTTTGAAGCCTGAGACCTCGAGCCGACTCAAGCCCCAAGAGCCGACTCGTCCAGAGTTATGAATTTTGATGGACTGAGAACTCGAGTCGACTCTGCCCTGAAGAGCCAACTCTGGGTATTTGTCATTTTGAATTAACTGAAGGCAAGAGCCGACTCCAATATGAAGAGCCGACTCCTACAGAAATTTGTTTTGGACTGTCTGAGACTTCGAGCCGACTCGTGGACCTCCAACCGACTCGAGTAGCCATTTTCTGCACTCCAACAGCTAGTTGTTAAAAGTGATTTTTGAATTCTATTTCGTCTCCAACAGATCTTTCATGAATTCCTAGGCCCTACAACGTCCATATCTCTTGGAAAACTATAAAAAAGATTATTTTTGAGGGATTAAACAATTTTTAGAGCATTATTATTGATTTATCTTGAGATATTGAAAAGCCTTCAAGTTTTTCACCTACCTACTTCAAGAGCTTTCAAGTAAGGATTCAAAGCTTCACCAACTCTACTCCATCATTGAATCCACTCATTGAAGAAGCAAAGAAGCAGCTTGAAGAGCATTAAAGAGCATTCAAAGCTAGGCTTCATCTTGATCTACATCAGCAACACTTAAACAAACTCAGTTTGTTGTAGTTGCTTGCTTATTTTCTCTTTATCCTTGTTTTCTCTCTAAGAACAGCAAGGGGCTGTCTTAAGAGAGGGTTGAAGGTTTTTAGGTAAACCTTGTAAAAACCTAAGTTGGGTTCTTGGTGATCCCGGTATAAAACCAAGTATTAGGATTTCTTTGGTGATCCCGTTCAAAACCAAAGGGAGTTTGGGTTTCTTTGGTGATCCTGTTCAAAACCAAAGGGAGTTTAGATTTCTTTGGTGATCCCGATAAAACCAACGTGTATAGTTTTGATTGTGAGCCTGGTAAAACAATCCGACTGTATTCTGGTTGGGGGATATAGTGGAAATCCTAAGTGGTGCTTGGATAGTGGATGTAGGAGCCGGTTGCTCCGAACCACTCTAAATCTCTTTGTGTTTGTGCTTGTGCTCTTATTGTCTTATTATTTTTATTTAATTACTTTCGCATTGTATATTACACCACAATACTCAAAGAATTTGAAAGTGCACATAATTATGAAAAGTTTTTAATCCCAGTTCACCCCCCTCTTGGGAAGCCACCTGGACAACAACCACCGATCCTACTCCTACCCGCTCCTGAAATGCCTCAGGCCTATGGAGGCAGCCTTCGTACTCCAAGAGATATATGAAGGCCTCTGCAGGAATCACGTGGGAGGAAGGATGCTTGCATACAAAACCCTTCGCCAGGGATACTTCTGGGAGACCATGAGGGAGGACATCGCTGATTTCGTAAAGAAGTGTGACAAAAACCAGTGCTACGCTCATATACAGCGTCAACCGGCGGTGTCGATCTCTCAACTCTCCGCCCCTTGGCTATTTGCCCAGTGGGGAATGGGCATCTTAGGGTCATTTCCCCCTACACTGGGGCAACGGAGATTCTTGCTGGTGGCTATTGACTACTTCACTAAGTAGATGGAAGCAGAGCCACTAGCACGGATCACAGAAGCCAAGGTCCGTCAGTTCTTCTGGAAATCAATTATCTACCGCTTCGGACTCCCCCATTGCATCATCACCGACACCGGACGGTAGTTCGATAATCGAGAGTTCGAAGGGTTTTGTGTCGAGCACGGCATCTGACATCGCTTCACCTTGGTAGCTCACCCCCAAACAAATGGGGAAGCCGAGGTAACCAATCGGACCATCTTCCAAGGACTCAGGACTAGGCTAGATCATGCCAAGGGCAGATGGGCAAAGGAACTCCCAAGTATTCTGTGGGCCTACCACACAATGCCCAGATTGATGTCCGACGAAATGCCTTTCAACCTTGTATTCGGCGCTGAGGCCGTTGTCCCGGTCGAGCTCGGCATGCCAACACTATGGGTACAACAGTACGATGAAGCGGAGAACCCGACATGCCTTCTACTCAACCTGGACCTCCTTGAGGAAACCATGGACAAAGCTCGACTCCGGATGGCAGCATACCGGCAATGAGTGGCCCGGTACTACAATGCACGGGTAAAGCCAAAGGTCTTCCGACCTGGAGACCTAGTGCTACACCGAGCCGAAGCATCTCAACCCTAGGAGTGTGGCAAGCTCTCGCTGAACTAGGAAGGCCCCTACAAGGTGGTCGAAGCTTTTCCACATGGAGCCTGCTATCTTGAGAATTTGGACGGTGCCAGATTCCCACGAACATGGAATGCCTGCAACCTGAGAAGATACTATCAGTAGTGTAAGGCTTTCCTCTAATAATAATTAAGATATTCTTTTATACAAATTGCTCTCTACCTTGCAGGGATGTCGTTGCCCGGCCCAAGGTCCGATACGCCAAAGCCCGGAGACCAGCTCTACGGCATCGAAGCCCGAAGACCAGCTCTACGGCACCGAAGCTCGGAGCCCAGCTCTCCGGCACTCAAGCCCGGGGCCCAGCTCTTCGGCATCAAAGCTCAGAGCCCAGCTCTCCGGCACTCAAGTCTGGGGCCCAGCTCTCTAGCACTCTAACTCAGAGCCCAGCTCTCCGGCACGCTTAAGCCAAGAGCCCAGCTCTTCGGCACTCAAAGCCCGGAGCCCAGCTCTCCGGCACTCAAGCCCGGGGCCCAGCTCTCTGGCACCAAAGTCTAGAGCCCAGCTCTCCGGCACTCAAACTCGGGGCCCAGCTCTCCAGCACTCTAACTCGGAGCCTAGCTCTCTGGCATGCTCAAGCCCGGATCTCAGCTCTCCGGCACTCAAAGCCCGGATCCCACAACTCTCTGACACCAAAGCCCAAGGCCCAGCTCTTCAGCATCAATAGTGTAAGGTCCTTCCTTACTAATAATCAGGATTCCCCTTATGCAAACACTTTGTGCCTTGTAGGAGAATCATTGCCCGATCCCAGGTCTGGCACTCAAAGCCCGGATCCCACAACTCTCCAGCACCAAAGACCTGACCCTGCTCCAGCACCAGGATCCTAGCTTCCTGGCATTCTAAACCCGGATCTCACGACCCTCCGGCACCAAAGACCGGACCCTGCTCCGGTACCATGAGCCTAGCATCCTGGCATTCTAAGCCCGGATCTCACGACCCTCCGGTACTAAAGACCAGACCTTGCTCCGACACCAGGAGCCTAGCTTCCTGGCTTTCAAAGACCAGACCCTGCCCCGACACCAGGAGCCTAGTCCCTCGACAATCAAAATTTTGATCTCATGCCCTTTCGACGCTAGGATCCAAGCTTCCTGACATTGATCAGAGTGGAAAGATCTTCACAACTACTTCGCCCCCCAGCCGGGCACGATCAAACAAGACAAATACTCCTCCTTCACCTTTTCACCCATTCAGGCATCCAGATGGTCAAGAAGTGGAGAGGAAACATTTGCATTACAAAGAAACAAGCAAAGAAGAGAAAAAACAAGTCAAGTTGATGAAAACATTTTCATTTACCTGGCAAAATATTACATTGTTCCTGGGCCCCGACATGCCGGACAGCCCAGGTCAGAAAATAAAAAAGAAATGGCTACCGTTGCTAAAAAGCCCTATTCTACTCAGTCAATGCCTTCCCTGGATGGTGCACAGCTGGGGTCTCGCGCTTCTCGGCCTTCAGGGCCAGGACCCCTCCTTCAACCATCGCCGCCGACGGAGTCGATTCATCCGCCACCACCTATGGGGTCGGTTCAGCCATGGCCGCATGCTCTTCTGTCGACACCGTTGTAGGAGCCGAAGGTGTCCTCCTCGCAGAGCCTAGAAAGTAGATGCCAGCCATCTGCTTATCTGAAAGTACTCCACGCAGTAGAGACCGGCAATACGCAAACCCCTTGAAGAAGGAGTCTGTCGCCGCCTCCTTGAAATCGAGCTTGAACTCCGGAGAGGCCTTGTAGTTGGCCACCGCATCGGCGACCTCCTTCCCAGCAGCCTCTGCCCTGCGGGTCACCTCGGCTGCCCTCTTCTTTGCATCCTCAGCCCGGCTGACGACCTCGGCTGCCTCTTTCCTCATAGCCCCTACTGAGCTAATGGTGGCGGAAACCTTCTCCTCTGCCTTGGTAGCCTTCTGATCGATGGCTATGACCTTCTTCTCAGCGGAGGCACCCCGCTCCTTCGCTGCCTCCAACTCAGCTCTGAGCTTCTTCAGCCGAGCCCCTTCCTCCTTGAGCTCCTTTGAGAGTCGCTCGATGCTAGCGACTTCACCCTGGAGCCCTTTGACCTTCATATTGGCCTCCCAGGCTTCATCGTTCTTCCACCTCAGCTCGATGTTCAAGGACTCGAGCTCCATCGCTCACTCCCTGTCCCTCCTGGCCCAGGTATGGCAATAATCCCTGATGAGCAGGAGCTCCGCACCTTGCTGCACATAAGGAGATGTCAGTCGTAAAGACAAGAAATGAAGAAGGAAGCGAGGCAGAGCAGATGATGGGAACATTGAGCCAGTTCAGATCCAGCCAGTCCAGACCCAGCAGCCAGCCCAGATCTCGGTGCCAGCCCAGTACGGATCTTGATGTTTTTTTTTTTTTTTTTTTTTTATGGGTGTACGTGGGATTTGGGATATCTCCGAATCGGAGATTAGTTTTATTTAGGGTTATCGGAATCTCTTATAGTTCCGATTATTTTGAGATTATCTAGGGATTTAGCTTTAGTGATAGTTTCTTGTTTTAGATTTATTTAAGATCATATTCTTGATTAAAAAAAAGGAAGCGAAGAAAAAATATTTGAAAGAAAACCTTGGGTGTTTCCCGACTCCTCCCCTCTTCTTCTTCTCCCTGATTCTTTTTTTTTTCCTCTCCCGGTTCTTCTCCTCTTCCCCTGTCTCTTCTCTCTTCTGATTCTCCCCTTCTTCGTCTTACTGGATTTTCTTTCCTCTTCTCCCCGGATCCTCTCAACCGAGCCAACCACCCCGCCGACTGTAGATCTCCCTCGGACCACAGCCGTTTTCCCCCCCCACCTGTGCACGTCATCGCCAAGCGTCTCCGCCACAGACCTCCCGTGAAGCCTCCTGCCGGATCCACCAGGCCGATCCCAGCGGTCGTTGCATCTTCCCCCCCCGTCCGTGTCGCCGCCTCCGCCCAGCGCCACCGCTGGAGAAGCACCGCCGGTCTTCCTCCTCCCTCCCGACCGTGCGTCACTGCAGCCGAAGGTCGCCTCCGCCAGTTAGACGCCGGCTCCGCCAGGTCACTCCCAGCGATCGTCGCCTTTCCCCGCCTGTGGTCGCCTACGGCCGCTGCGACGCCTCACCGTCCCGGCCGTTCGTGAACGATGCTCTGCCCGAAGCCATCTCCTCCGGTGCCATCGTTCGCCTGCAACCCGTCTCACGCCCTCCACTGCCGAAGTCCTTGCCGCCGAGTCCTCCCACGAGTCACCTCCAGTCGCCGGTGACTTCACTCCGCAGGCCACCGCACGACCTTCGACCGTCCTCCCTCTCCTCCTCATCGCTGCCGTGCTCCATAGCCACCGCACGACCGCCGCCTGCGCCGGTCCGTCTCTTCTACCCGTGCAAGCCGAGCGCCTCTTCCGTGAAGCCCTCCGCCATCTCTTCCGTGAAGCCCCCCCCTGCCAGAACTTCTCCGCTCCGCCGTCGCCAGCCGATCTCCACCGACAGCTGCTCAGTACCGTCGCCGGTGAATCTGGCCGCTGAAAGACAGCACGAACATCAAAGCCGCTCCATTCTTTGCTGCCGATTTCTGCACCGCACGGATCCCAGAGTGCACGGATCCCAGAGCGCACGGATCCCAGAGCATAGATTTCAAAGCAATGGATTTTAATTAAATTTTATTTGGAATTTATTCTTCACTTGTATTCTCTTGGCGTTCCAGGTCCATCGGCTTCTGATCTACCTCATTCGTGAACTACTGGTCCGGACTTTGGACAATCTCGGGACGATCTCCCTCTTCCAACTTTCGTGAGATTCCGTGTTTTTTTTCGGGTGAGATCCACTTTGATAACCTGACCCAATTGTTTTGCTGGTTATTTCTATTTAATTAGATTTAACTTAATTAAATTGGACATCCTAATCTAGAGATCATTTCTTAATGATCACGGTCCGACACTGATCTTGATATCAGAGTATTCGGTCCCGCATCAATTTGGTATCAGAGCAATAGGTTAGGTTAGGGTCAATTTTAATTTTGCATGACAACTAGGTCAGGAAATAAATATCAATCAGAACATTCTTCCGTAGATAACAAAATGGATCCCAGTTTAGAAGCTGCCCTTCAAGTAATCATGGGTAAACTCGAAAAAATTGACAGCAAGTTAGGATCTTTAGATGCCAGGGTATTAACTCTTGAAGAGGAACGACTAGTGAACACCAATTACCCTATTAGGAACTCTTCATCAAGAGTTACAGATCCTAGAGATCCTAGAGACCGAAATGACTACCTAGATCATGATAGTGGTCGTACTCAAATCCTTCGACCTGACCCTAGGGATCGACATGATTATCCAGGTAATCAACCAACACTTAGGTCTTATCACAACCCAATCGATAAAGATGAACGAATCATGAGGAGTGTTAAGATTGACGCCCCAAGTTTTGTAGGTCGCCTGGACCCCAAAGAATATATTGACTGGGAAGCTAATATGGACCATTACTTCTCCTGGTATGATATGTCTGAGGATAGAAAAGTTAGGTTTGCCCAAATGAGATTGTTAGGCCAAGCAAAGCTATATTGGCACAATGTCCAGAGGTTAGCCATTCATAGGAGACAGGACCCTGTTGGAACATGGGATGAGATGAAGGATAAGCTTCGAGAGAAGTATCTTCCTGCATCTTATCAACAGCAACTTTTGGATCAATGGCAAAGGTTGACCCAAGGAACTGGACTTGTAAATGATTACATCGATAAATTTGATGAATACCTTATGCGATGTAATGTGCATGAAGACCCATCTGTCACTTTATCCCGGTTTAGAGCTGGTCTGAGAGTGGATATCCAAAAGGAATTGTTTTGAGAGAAGTTTATAGTCTAGAGCAAGCATATCAATTAGCTCAAGACTATGAAAGATTTCAGCAAATGTCTATCACTCGTAGATCTGAACCTTCTAGACCAGAAATTTTAGGTCCAAGGCCTAGCATGAACCTAGCCCCGACTGGTCCACAACCTAACATTATTCAGGCCCCTGGTAGTCGACCCCCGAGAGATGACAAAGGAAAAGGGATTATAGGAGAAACTTCCCGTGGAAGTAGCTCTAAGATCCACTGCTTTAGATGTAATGGGATAGGTCATGTAGCTAGCCAATGTCCATCTAGAGCCTTGCATATAGGGGCACTTGAAGAACAAGAAGATCTAGGTGATGTCCTTGAAGAAGAAGTTTACACTGCTGACCCAGGATTAGCCGATGCCTACGAAGAACAAGACGAAGAAAAAGACCATGAGGTTGGAGCTGAAAAACAATTAGGAGTTAATTTGATTAATAACTTGGATCTAATTGAATATAAAGAACCAGCATTGACACATGGTGATGTATTTGAGCCTGCATTCTTTGAGAGTGATCATCTTTTTGAGAGCCCACTTTTCCAAAAGAGAGGACAACACGATGTGATTAAACGAAATTTGGACGAGGAGATCAAGTCTTCAAGGAGTCAAAATTGCTACCGCTACCTGGTTCACTGGCGAGGCAGACCAAAGTCAGAGGACTCCTGGATTACTGAAGAGGAGCTGCAGAACCTTGATCCAAATTTATTTGAGCACCTCCAGCCTGACTCGACAGAGTCGAGTTCTCCCCACCACAGGGGAAATGATGGGAACATTGAGCCAGTTCAGATCCAGCCAGTCCAGACCCAGCAGCCAGCCCAGATCTCGGTGCCAGCCCAGTACGGATCTTGATGTTTTTTTTTTTATTTTTTTTTTTATGGGTGTACGTGGGATTTGGGATATCTCCGAATCGGAGATTAGTTTTATTTAGGGTTATCGGAATCTCTTATAGTTCCGATTATTTTGAGATTATCTAGGGATTTAGCTTTAGCGATAGTTTCTTGTTTTAGATTTATTTAAGATCATATTCTTGATTAAAAAAAAGGAAGCGAAGAAAAAATATTTGAAAGAAAATCTTGGGTGTTTCCCGACTCCTCCCCTCTTCTTCTTCTCCCTGATTCTTTTTTTTTTCCTCTCCCGGTTCTTCTCCTCTTCCCCTGTCTCTTCTCTCTTCTGATTCTCCCCTTCTTCGTCTTACTGGATTTTCTTTCCTCTTCTCCCCGGATCCTCTCAACCGAGCCAACCACCCCGCCGACTGTAGATCTCCCTCGGACCACAGCCGTTTCCCCCCCCACCTGTGCACGTCATCGCCAAGCGTCTCCGCCACAGACCTCCCATGAAGCCTCCTGCCGGATCCACCAGGCCGATCCCAGCGGTCGTCGCATCTTCCCCCCCCGTCCGTGTCGCCGCCTCCGCCCAGCGCCACCGCTGGAGAAGCACCGCCGGTCTTCCTCCTCCCTCCCGACCGTGCGTCACTGCAACCGAAGGTCGCCTCCGCCAGTTAGACGCCGGCTCCGCCAGGTCACTCTCAGCGATCGTCGCCTTTCCCCGCCTGTGGTCGCCTACGGCCGCTGCGACGCCTCACCGTCCCGGCCGTTCGTGAACGATGCTCTGCCCGAAGCCATCTCCTCCGGTGCCATCGTTCGCCTGCAACCCGTCTCACGCCCTCCACTGCCGAAGTCCCTGCCGCCGAGTCCTCCCACGAGTCACCTCCAGTCGCCGGTGACTTCACTCCGCAGGCCACCGCACGACCTTCGACCATCCTCCCTCTCCTCCTCATCGCTGCCGTGCTCCACAGCCACCGCACGACCGCCACCTGCGCCGGTCCGTCTCTTCTACCCGTGCAAGCCGAGCGCCTCTTCCGTGAAGCCCTCTGCCATCTCTTCTGTGAAGCCCCCCCTGCCAGAACTTCTCCGCTCCGCCGTCGCCAGCCGATCTCCACCGACAGCTACTCAGTACCGTCGCCGGTGAATCTGGCCGCTGAAAGACAGCACGAACATCAAAGCAGCTCCATTCTCTGCTGCCGATTTCTGCACCGCATGGATCCCAGAGTGCACGGATCCCAGAGCGCACGAATCCCAGAGCACAGATTTCAAAGCAATGGATTTTAATTAAATTTTATTTGGAATTTATTCTTCACTTGTATTCTCTTGGCATTCCAGGTCCATCGGCTTCTGATCTACCTCATTCGTGAACTACTGGTCCGGACTTTGGACAATCTCGGGACGATCTCCCTCTTCCAACTTTCGTGAGATTCCGTGTTTTTTTTCGGGTGAGATCCACTTTGATAACCTGACCCAATTGTTTTGCTGGTTATTTCTCTTTAATTAGATTTAACTTAATTAAATTGGACATCCTAATCTAGAGATCATTTCTTAATGATCACGGTCCGACACTGATCTTGATATCAGAGTATTCGGTCCCGCATCAGCAGAGAAGCACTTACAGTGAAGATGTGGGAGAAGGTGGCACTGATGGCGTCACCCAGAAGTTTCCCGGCCCTCTCTCGCCGGTCGCATGACTAGACAGTGAAATCCATCATGCGCTCGGCAAGGGCCGGGTCCTTGGCCAAGGAGACATTGGGTCCCAACCTAAAGGGGACCCGACGGTAGTCCCTGTCTCTCTTGCTCCAGGCCATTGCAGAATCGCCTGCACCACCAGCAGAAGAAGCTTCCAGCACGGGCTGCGAGCTCAGAACCATCCCGGATGGCACCGTCGATGTCAGCCCCTCACTTTTTGGCTCTCCTTCCTCCTCGACCTCAACAATCTCCAGAGGGGGGATGCACTGCGGTAGCATCGATAGTGGATCTGGCCTGGGCAACCACCTCGAGCTCCAATTCCGGGACCAGATCACGCTGCCTTGGAGGTTCGGGGATGGGTTCGGTGACCCTCCTGCTCGGCTCGGGAGTGGGCTCGGCTGGCACAGCAGGTATGGCCCTCGCGCCATCGTCTACTCAGGCCCTCTTCGGGGCAAGCTCACCGACCCCCTCTGCTTGGCTCCTCTCCTCGGTGAACGAAAGGAGCTCGTCCAAGGAGAACTTCATGCCTGAATAAAAAAAAGGAAGACATCATCTCTAAAAAAAAGAGAGAAGAGGGGGGAAGAGGAAAAGAAAAAGGAGTTTCGAGCCGAACTCATCCAACTCCTGTGTTAGGCCGACCCCGGCCTCGTGGAGATTCTACTCTGATAGCAGGACCTCAAGCGAAGGAATCTTAGTAGAGTAGAGCTGGTCGTATACCTCCAGGTCGGCTGACTCGATCACAGAGTTTCGATTGGGGGTCCGATCAGGATCGCTCCAAATCAATCGATCCCCTCAACCGAGGCAAAAAAGTATTTACTCTTCCATCCTTTGATGGAAGAGAAGAGTTTGAACCTAATACCCCTTGGATGGGAAGAAAGGGACTACCACCCCTCCTCGATTGGGTGGCATTTCAGGGTGAAAAAGATCCTGAACAAAGAAAAAACGGGTAACTATCCCATAAAAATGACATAAAATAGTGAAGCAAAAAATTGCTTTGATGGCATTTGGGACAAGTTGGGCAAGAACAAGGCGGTAGTTATTCAAAATAGAAAGAAAAAATGGGTAGAATGGAAATCGAAGGCCCCCCGCGAAGGTCTCCTCGTAGAAAGCTATCCGACGTAGGCCAATGGAAGTGACCTACTCCCCTGATCGAGGGACCAAGAGCCGGATGGAGTCCGAGATACCATATGTGTCCCGGATGGTCGCGAGATCCACAGCAGTGATCACCGAAGCAATCCCCCCAGGACTTGTCGATCGAGGAGGTTCAGGAGCAGGTATAGATTCAGGAGCAGGTAGAAGAAGAGGGCGGGGTGGAGGAGGAGATGTGGGTTCCCTAATCACTATTCCTCTAGGCGCGGGTCTTTGGCTGACCTCGAAGCGTGCCACATCCTCCTCCTCATCAGAAAAAGAAGAAGAAGGCGGCCTCGGCCTTGAAGGCCCGGCCTCATCCTGGTTAGTGGTGAGGCAGAAGTTTGGTCCGAAGCGAGACATGGAGAAGAAGATGAAAGCCAAGAAACAGAAAGAAGAGAGAAGACGGACAAGAGTCCGAGGAAAAACCTGACCCTAGAAGGTAAACTCTACTCGACTGGGACGGGGAGGAAGGAAACTAACCTACTATAAACTTGGAAAGACAGGGATGGCCAGGGGAGCAAAAGAAGAACTTTGGTATGATGATGGGCGCACAGGATTTGAAAGAAGGTGTATTTTGGGAAAGATTGCCTTTCATTTCGAAGTAACCGGTGCCCGACTGTACCGTTACAGCTCCCCACCGATGGGTCTGCACCACGTGTTATCAATCGACAAGGCTGGCATTTGGCTTCGAATGTGGCTGCTTTGAATTCTGTGCCCACAATAACTACTCCTCGGACGTGTCCACGTGGCTTCCCTAGATAGGCTGGGAAAACCGCTTTATGAAGCACCGGCGATCGTGGCCATCATTGCGCCAGATTTTCACCTTTCCACATCAGCATTGCATTTACTCCCTTCACCTCGAGCGCTCCACGCCAATGGGACTCGGGAGTGGGGACAAATGATGTGGCGGGAAGCTGACATGTAAACCCTATCAGATGCCATGTCAGAGAAAGCTGCCATGGTGGACACCCCTCCTCGGACTCCTTTACCGGGCCGAGCTCCCTCAGCACATCAGGGCAACCCGCCGAAGACAAGTTCCTGTCCTCGGTTAGGTCGGCTCCCGCAAGATCGGGATGCCTAGGCCGGAGTCGAGTGATCTCTTTCGCCAGATTGAGCCCCTCCGAGGTCGAGCCCTCTGTGCAGGAGTCGCGTACTGACCTCCTCCGCCTGATCGAGCCCCTCCAAGGTTGAGCCCCCTGAGCCGGAATCGAGCCCCGCTCTCTTCCACCATGTCGAGCCCTCTATGCAGGAGTCGAGCCCTGCCCTCCTCCTCCAGGTTGAGCCCCCTCGAAGTCGAGCCTCTTGGTCTGGAGTCGAGCCCAGCCCTCCTCCGCTAAGTGGAGCCCCTTCGAGGTCGAGCCCCTCGGAGTCGAGCCTCAGCTCTTCAGTTCGGCCTCCACCTCGGATAAAGGTGCTGGCCACCGAGGAAGTGATGCCGCCCTCCTGGGACGCCGGCGAGCTGCCCAAGGACTACAAGGAAGCACCTTCCAAGCCGTAATAACTGTCCGTAGCTACTACTTACACCAGAAAAGGAAGAAGCTCCTTGACCGAGGTGCCACACTCTCCACCAACCGCCTGCATCACCTGGAAGAGGAAGTCAACCATGGGATTCGAATCCCAGGGGTGGTGGCCCCCCGATCGAGGCCCTGCTAAGTTTCCCAAAATGGAGCAACCGGAAAGAATGTCAGAGCGCGTGGTAGCTTCCCCTATCACGAACCAGGAAGGATGTCCCATCCATGGCACAGAACACCACCGCACGCGCCTGCTAGCACGGGGGAGATCCCGAGGTAGGCGTTCAACAACCACTTGGACTTAAAAGAACCATCGACATCCCCAGCAGGGAGGTAAGCAAGAGTAAGCCAAAGCTAAGCTAAGAACACCCAAGCAAGTGAGGGAGAAGAGGCCATACAGGAGAACCACTATGGAGACTGAGAATTCAAGGCTACCGGAGATCCGCGGGAAGGATCGCCCAGACACAGCCATCCAGCTCCAGTTCATCTCGGCCACCACCTTTCCCAGCTTGCTTGCACCCCACTCACATATCATTTACTCCTAGCGTGGAGTCCATCTCAGAGGCTCGACCAGGAGGACCTGTTCCCCTGGATTGTCACTGACTTGACCGTCGGAGTGTCCCCGCCGGTATCCTCGGCCCAGGTCTCTAGCCCTTGTTTTGCAGGTCCTGACGAGCAGGCTGGTCCCGAAGAGACGAGGGGCGATCCGACACCGACAGCAGCTATGGGCCACGGCGATCTTGGTGGCAACACATACAATAATTGTCATAAGTCTGGTCATATCAAAATAACATGTTGGGAATTACATGGTCGTCCCGCTCAGTCTAGACGAAAAGGTTGGGACCATGGTTATGGTCGAGACCATGGTTAGCAAAATGCACATCTATTTGAGGAAGTGGAGTCTTTTTTCAGTATATCTATTGAAGACTATCATACCATAAAGTGGTTGATAGATAAATATGAATCTACCTCCAGTTTATTGTCCCTTCCAGCTTTGGATACCCAGCTACTGTACACTTCCAACTTTACCCAATCAGGTATTACATATAGTACATGTCATACATTTAGTTATCTACTGTACACTTCCAACTTTACCCAATCAGGTATTACATATAGTATATGCCATACATTTAGTTATCTAGATAGGTCTTCTTCTTGGATTATTGATTTTGGAGCTTCAAGTCATATGACTAAATCTTCTACCTCATTTAGTATGTATTTTCCTAGGTCTAATCAAGATAAATCGTATAGCTGATGGATCCCTTTCAATAGTGTATGGTAAGGAAACCATCGACTGTACACCTACTCTTCAGTTATCATCCATCTTGCATGCCCCTATTTTTTGCATGAGCTTATTATTTATTAGCTCTATTACTAGATATTTGACTGTTATGTCATCTTTTGGCCATATCATTGTATTTTTCAAGAGCTGACAACGGGAAAGAAATTTGGATATGGTAAAATGCATAATGGCCTGTACTACCTAGAGAATGAAGGGGAGAGGCTTAATGATTCATTGCTCGGGTGTGCTCTATCGATGGACAAGGCTTCCTTTGAGCTCCTACTTCATCACAGAAGACTAAGTCACATCACCTTTCCTGCTTTATATTAGTTATTTCCTGCTCTTTTTCAATCTTACAAGAAGGTTACTTTAGTTTGTAATGAATGTGAATTTGCCAAACACACTTATGGAATGTATTCCATTTCTAATAATAGAAGCAACAATGAGTTTGATATTATGCATTCAGATATTTGGGAGCCCTGTAGTATTGTTTTCACTACAGGGCATTGGTGGTTTGTTATCTTCATTGATTGCTATAGTCAGGTGACCTAGTTGTATTTACTGAAAAGCAAGCATAAGGTATTCTCATATTTTAAGAAATTTCATAAATTGGTGGATACTCAGTTTGAAGCAAAGTTTAGGATACTCTGATCTGATAATGGTATGGAGTATACAAATCAAGCATTTCGTACCTATCTATAGGATTATAGGATCATTTATCAAACTACTTGTGTAGATACACCTGTACAAAATGGAGTAGCCAAATGAAAGAATCGACATTTGCCCATATTTACTATGCGAGTTCCTATATGGGGAAAGGCTGCTCTGACTGCAGTTTACCTGCTCAATCGCATATCACTCTGAGTTATTGGCTTTAAGTCTCCCCTTGAAGTTTGTAAGGAAAGACTGAATACATTGTGCCACTTCCATATCTTCGGCTATGTATGTTTTGCTTGGGACCATATATTATCTGTTGGTAAACTAGATTCTCAAGCTCTGAAATATATCTTTATGAATTTTTCTACCACTAAGAAAGGATAAAAATGCTATTACCCACCTGTATGATAGATGCTAGTCATCATGGATATGATCTTTTGAGAAATAGAACCTTACTATGAGATAGAACAACTCCCTAGGCTTTTGGTTGAGCCAAATAGTGTCTCTATGTCATATGAATTCTTGACCACGTCATTTGGTGGCCCTTGGCATGAGAGAGAGCAGAGTGGTGTTAGAGGTGGTAGGAGTAAGGAGGTAGAGACTGATGATGCTCAGGAGGATACTAGTGATGCACAGGGTGATGGTATTGAGAGGAATAGATTGAGGTTATTATGCATTCTCCAGTCATCCAAGCTTCTGCCTCGAGCATAGCTCCATCCAAGCCTTCTGAGTCCTCATCTTCCTCTATAAATAATGATAACGATCTTATTTTCTTTGATTTAGATATTTCTATTACTAAGCGAAAGGACTCATGCCTGATCATTTCTCCTCGCTATCATTATGATATTTCTAACTATATATCCTATGAGTCTCTGTCTCCTTCTTATAAATCTTCTATAGCTGCATTAGAATCTATTAGCATTCCAACTGATTGGAAGGTGCTATGGCAAATCCAAATTAGAGGCAGGCGATGATATAAGAAATGAATGTTTTGTCAAAGAATCATACATGGGATCTGGTGACTATATAGCAAGAAGCAACTAGTGGACTATACATGATGGAATACAATAAAGCATAATCTCAAAGGCAAACTTGAGAGGTATAAAGCTCGTCTAGTAGTAAAAGGATATAAACGAATGTACGGCATTGATTATGATGAGACTTTTGCCCCTGTGATAAAGATGAACTTAATGCATACTTTGATTTCGTGTATTGCTAAATGTGGCTAAAAATTGCACTAGCTAGATGTGAAGAATGCTTTTCTTCATGGAGATCTTCAGAATAAAGTTTATATGTAGATTCCTCCTAGATTTGTGAGGAGAGCTACGATAGGGAAGGTGTGCCGATTAAGGCACTCTCTCGATGGCCTCAGGCAATCGCCCCATGCCTGATTTGAATACTTCACCCGGATAGTGCTCAAGATGGAATATTCACAAAGTAATGCCGTTCATACTTTATTTTACATGATGCTGGTGGAAAGAGAACTATTCTAATAGATATGTTGATGATATAATTATCACAAGGAATGATAGTTCTAATAGATATGTTGATGATATAATTATCACAAGGAATGATCTCATAGAGATTGTATAGCTTAAACAAAATCTGGCTTGCGAGTTTGAGGTTAAGGATTTGGGACTGTTGAATTATTTTTTGGGTATTGAGATCTCTGGTCATTTGACAGTATTTTTCTGACTCAGCGAAAATATATTCTTTATCTTCTTAGTGAGACTAGGATGTTAGGGTATAAGCCAGTTAATATTCCCATTGACCAAAATCACCAGTTAATAGCAAATGATGGAGCTCCTATTGATCATGGAAGATATCAGCAGCTGGTAGAGAGGCTGATTTATCTTTTTCATACCATATTGGATATTGTCTTTGTAATTAATGTCATCAGCCAGTTTATGTATGACCCATGAGAGCAACATATAGAGACAGTGTATCAGGTACTACATTACCTGAAAATGTATATTGAATAAGGATTGTTCTTTTCTCGACCTGACTTTCCGAGGATAGATGCATTTACTAATGCAGACTGGATAGGCTCACTAGATGATCGATGATCTACTACTGGTTACTGTACATTCGTTGGTGGTAATCTAATTACTTGAAGTAGTCTGTTGTAGTCAGATTGATTGCAAATGCCGAGTACAAAGTAATGGCTCTGAAAATACATGAGCTTCTCTGACTACAGAAATTACTCCAAGAGCTATGCCTTCCGAGAAAGTTTTCTTTAATGTTGTATTGTGATAATAAAACGTAATTGAAATTATGAATAATTCGGTACAACATGATCGTACCAAATCCATTGAAATTGACTACTTCCTTATCAAGAAAAAAGATGATCAACAGATAGATTCACTTCTTTTTTATTTGCTCAGCTAATCAAGTGACAAATATCCTAATAAAGGAACCAGGTGAATCTTCTTTTTCATCTCTTATTAACAAGAAGGATCTCCGTGATATCTTCACCCCATCTTAAAGAGAAGTATCGGAAAGTCTTCATATACCCGGTCTCTTACTATTTTTTTTTCCCTTGATTTTCTCCTTCTTAGTTTTACTTTCCTGCCTTCTTAAGATCTATATCTCTCCTAATGTACCGAATGATCCTACATGAATCAAAATCAATTCATTTACTTCATCATTAACAACAACTTGGTTAAATCCATCACCAAGTATAATAAATTTCGTGAAATAGCGGTATTAACCCCTCAGCACAAATAAGCATCAAGAATCTAATGTAAAATAAACCGGAATAATTCAATGACAATCTGTTCATCCAGAACCTCAGTTCCAAACTCAGTACCGTACTCATGGAACGAAAATTGAAACTTCACATCTTGAGAGGGCTGGAAGTGCCAGTTTATAAAGCTTTAAAGAAAAAAGATTTTGGTAGGGAAACCGTGCAGCAAAATCATCAGAAGAATAGCTTGAAGTCAGTCTCAGGATTAATGATCTGGCCATAACCTGTAGAAAAGATACACGGTTGGCAAGGAAAACAAGGGCACAGCACTGGACTGCTTGCAGAGAAATTTGATATTATATACCCTTAGCCACTTCCAAGAGTGATTTCTAGCTCTGTTTGGAGATCAAATGCCTGCCCTTGGTTTCGATTCAATGCAGCCAGCTGCCTTTAGTAATTTCTCTAGGTAAGAGTACATGGTACATAACTACATACAGTTCCTGGGATCTGGCATGTTCGGGTTTGTTGACAGAACTACTGGATTTACAGCAACAAACTCCCAACGGGAATTCTCTGGAAGATATCCAACATATGATTTCTGAGGATGATCATTGCAATGGCATCCTGATAACAACAACAACAACAACAACAAAAAACAACAAAAAAAAAAAAAAATTCAATCTCGAATTACAATAATAGGGCAACCATAAGAGATAATTCCTCGTACATATAATACTCCCATATAAATAAATTCAAGAAAAAAATTATGCACTTGGAAACAGCCCTCCAATTTATTGTTCCACATCAGCATCATATATCACGTTCCTGAAGACATTTCAAATGGATATGTCCTATATTCACAATAATAATGTTAATTCTAAGCATATGGATGTATGAAAGGGGTAATTTTGTCATATTCCGATGAATGATAGCCAAATTCTTGTGTATACCGGCATTTACATATAAGGATAAGCATATTTCAAATGTACAAAATCAGACCAATGGCTTCAAATAAAGAATGATGAAATTCCCCGCTTAAAATAGCTCCCGGGAGGCGACCCACTTTATGCATTTATTTTTGGTTATTTTTTAGAAAAACTTGAAAAAGGACAGTAAGCCAAGTTGGGGGAGCATCCCAAGTCCAGAAGAAGTGATCGCGCCCATAAAGGAGGAACTGCACAGACGACAATAAAAGAGTACATCAATCTAGATGGTATCCTTCCTTGCAATTTATTTCTCATTTACTATTCCTTCTTTCAGTGGAACGATCAAAATTAAGTTGGGGGGAGAATAATTAAATTAAAGTCCTCGAGTATAACTATAATCAGTTTTGTGTACCAAATTTTGTCTCGATTTAAAGTTAATCGGACATTCTAATTGATGAATGATTGATGGTTTAGAAAATTTTAGAGATACGATGGGTGAATTATTAAGAAAACCCAATTAATAGTAGCCAGAACAAATTTTTGGAGTGATTCCAGAATCTTCTGCCTATTGATCTCGATAAAGAATATACTTCATGAAGATATAAGTAAAAATATCCAAAAATATATAAAGTCCTCCTTGAAGTTTATTTAAAATTAATAAATTGATTTTTAACATCTCTCACTCAATAGCCGGGTCCCTTCATCCAAATAAGCATTGTTGCTTGCATCAAAATGTGAGAATGTAAAGAAACCTCTTATGGAATCAGTCTTGTTTCGAAGTTTTTTTGACTCGAGTCGATAAGTCTAAGATGTGTTCTATACCTAATGCCCTAAAACCAAATGGTTTGGAAGTCATTGGCCTAAAGCTTACTACAATGATCGATTAAAAAGCTTAAGGGATCAGGACATTACACTGACTATACATGTTTTTAAAAAAAATTAAAAAAAGAGAGAAAATAATGGAACTAAATTGCAAGAAGATACTATATCAAATCTATAGCAAGATAGAAGACTTAAAAAGTAAGGTGAGAAGTTGGCGAAAGAAAAGCTCTAAAAATTTTTATGGACTTCACTCAACCACTAAATTGGTGGAATTGATGATCCAACGAAGTATCTTTTTCATGATCTAACTAAATATCAACTGATCTTAGAACTACCAAAGTAACTCTCACTTCTAGGATAAGTTGGTATACACCGTTGATTTATATATTTTACTCGAGGACGAGTAAAAACTCGAGTTAAGGGTGCGATGAATATTTAAATTATGTCACTAACTCCCATCTAATTGATCTTTAATTAATAAAAAATTGATAATTTTTAGTCTATTTTTGTAGGTAACCAGAAGAACGAGTGCAGGCACTTTATCGAGTTCAGTTGGCTCAAATCCATCCCAAACCTAATGAAAGGGGGCAAGAGAGAACTAATTTATAAGCTTCTTTTGGATGTTTTGACGGTCAAATAGTCAAACCAAGGAAACAAGCATGGGAATTTTGAAATTTAAAAGGAATGCATGGAAGCCACCCAAGAAGAATAATATTGGGAATATACGTGATTGCATGGAGCACCAATTAAGACAAGTGGGATTTAATATTCAGCGTGTAGTGGGAGACTTCTTCTTGGTGGAGACCTCTTAATGGAATTAAAAATGCTGAACGTGGACATGCATGGAATGCTTGATTAAGCTTTATTTAAATGCTAAACTTTCTATCATGAATGGGTTTTATTTTAAAAGCAATAATGGGCTTTTGGACATTAGAGGTTTGCATGCGAGTGCACGTGATGGACATATGGAGGCAGCCTACCACCCTTCAGCCTTTATTCTATCAAGCAAATTCCCCCACCCCCCTTCCTCCCACAGCCTTCTTCCATCCCCTCGTCTCTTTTCCGGTGGAACCACACCATCTAAGAGACTAGCCTTCCACACCACCAAGCTCCACTTGCCATTTTTATCCTCCCATGCCCAGAGCCTCCATCTGTCCATCTTCCTTCATCACACCGACACACCTGCTCCATCTTTTCTCTATTGCCTGGGTCTTGTTCCAGCATGAAGATGTCAGCGAGAAGTCCCTCCATGGAATGCTAGATCTCTACTTCTCGAGAAATCTCTGAAGTGCTTATAATAGGCAGTATTTTCATTTTTATTTATCTTTTATACTCCTATGAAATAAAGATTTTGTTTTAATTTTAAATCTTGTTATATGCCTTTTAATTGAATAATCTATACTCTTGAGACAAGCCGTGCTCTACAAATAAGGTTCGTATTCTTGGCATAGATTATCCTCAAATATGATTTCTTTTACTTCGTATGCACCTTGTTTTGATTGGTCTATATTTCAGGAGAACGGGTCATGATCTAACAGGTATGGATCTTGATATCTACAAATATATTACATCTTATAGGTGGTATATGGATTACTCATAAAGAAGAAGAGTACCAACTGCCCCAAATAATCAATTGAAATCCCGAGACTTTTCTCTCTTGAATCTGTATTATTTTATTGTTCATCTCGGTTAGCTACTATTTAATTAATTTCTTAGTTATCAAATCGCTACTATTTTCTTTTAAATTCACTTTCAAAATAACTGCCTAAGGTCCCTGTGGATTCGATATCTAGTCTCACCACTTCTACATTATTAGTAAACCCATTTAATTATTTATGATCGCCTCATGGCAAGGTACATCGCATACCGTGCCAAAATTTCTCCATATTTGGACATTTTTCCATCAATGATGGAAGGGTAATTTTGTCCAAACCAAAGTATGCCGTCTCGGTAGCAGGCTCCGTATCAGCGCTATGCTATCACTTTACCGGTACGATTGGTACGGGGATCGGTTTGGCATTCCAAGTATCGATACACCTCCAATACCGTGTATCAACGTCGAACTATTATGGTACGATACATCCCGTACCATCCAGTTTGATATGGTACAATGTACCATGGTCCAATGTACCATGGTCCAAATTATATAAAATGTCTACTTATCCTATCAACCAAATAGCATCATGATAGGATATATCCCCCTACTTCAATCAAACAATTGCAGAAAATTCTTATTTTGTGGATTTGGATATGTTTCTCTTATCTCTTAAAAATTTATTCTGCAACCCTAAATGCTAAAAGTACATAAGGACTAATCAAGAAATAGAGGACAACCAAAGCAAGTTTCCCTTACCATATATATATTGGACCTATACAAGCTAGCATGTGCCATATCAACCAACGACTACTACAGGAAAACATGGCATGCCCCAATTTTAGCAAGTTAGGCCAAAAATCCCTATATGAAGGTGTACCGCCCATCATACACCATATCAAGGCAAGCTGACCCAACCAAACCGAGCACGACTATTTTGTGCCAGTTTTTACCAATTGGTACCGCTAGCATATCATGGTATGTATTGCAAAAGACTACCTGTATGGGTTTGTACCTCCATGTCTGAATCCTTGATCATCAAAGGTCTTATCCAGCACCTCGTTATCGACGAGAAACAGAAATTCCAAATTCCTTACCTTGCATATAAGACTTAAAAAGTTAAACTCAACCGCACAAATATACACCTACCCTCGCAACTCTATTACAGTCTCTAATCTCGCTAGTAAAACTCAAGCCTTCACTTTATCTACAATCTTCCATGCATTTTTTAGAAACGCATGATGATGGAACCATAAGTCAAAATATTTTAGCTTTCTTATTTTAGTCAGATCATTTCAATAAAATACGACAAAATATTACAGAATAATACTTGACAATATATATATATATACATACACACACATATGATGATTCATTAAAGTAGAAAATATGTAAGCAACATAATTAATTTAAAAAATTGCCTACACATTGTTGGATCGTCGTGGCCTGTAGCTGCTGTCGGCGTCGGAGCGGACCTCCTTCGCTGTCTCGCCATCCGTTGGTCCTGGACCTGCAAAACAAGGATTAGTGACCCGGACCGGGATTTCCGGCGGGGCACTCCGACGATCAAGTCAATGACGACCCAGGAGAACAGATCCTCCTGGTCGAGCCTCTCTTTATGGACTCCACACTAGGAGGAGTGATTAGTGTGAGAGTGGGATGCAAGTGTGTCGGGGGAAGAGTGGCCTGGCTAGAGGGAGTCTCTGTGTGGCCCTTCTGCCGGACTTTGCTTGAGGATGCTGGTGCACTTGTGTTCCAGTGGTATGGCTTGTGCCTCTCTTGTATTGTGGTTGTTACCTCTAAGTTTTGTAGATTAGGTTACCATTGGGCGTTCGTCTTGGAATCTCCACCGGGCTGTCAGGCACGTGCGGCGGTGTCCCGAGGAGCCTTTCCCGATCCGTGATAAGGGAAGCTGTCATGTGCTTTGACATTTTCCTTGGTCGCCTCATTCTGGAAAACTTGGCAGTACCTCAATCGGTGGGCCGCCGCCCCTGGGATTCGGGATGTCTATGGCATCCCACATTCTGTTCGGCTTATGATCCCTCGTCCGGGAGAATGGGTCACTTCTAGTGGCCCGGGCCGCATTGCTTTTTATGAGGAGACCTTTTTAGGAGGTCTCCACTTTCCCTTCCATCCCTTCTTCATGTCCGTCTTGGACAACTATCGTTTGGTCCCTGCCCAGTTAGTGCCAAACGCCATTAGGGTCATCTTCTCCTTCATTGTGCTCTGCCACCTCCACGGGTTTGTTGCCCGGTTCTCTTTGTTCAGGACTTTCTTTGCCCTGAAGCACCACCCGACTGAGGACGGGTGGTGATCCTTGTACTCCCGCCCAAAGGGTATTAGATTCGAGCTCCCCTCTTCCATCAAGGGATGGAAGAGCAAATTCTTCTTTGCTGCGGTTGAGGGGGTCGACTGGGTCTGGAGCGATACGGACCAGTCCCCCAACCAAAATTCTGTGGTCGATGCGGCTGACCGGGATGACTATGAGCAGCTCCGCACCACCCAGATCCCTTCCCTCGAGGTTTTGTTATCAGAGGAGAACCTCTCCAATGCCGGGGTCGACCCAACGAATGGGTTGGGTGAGTTCGACCTGAACTTTTCTTTTTCTTCATTGCATTTCTTACATTGCTTCTTACGGGCTTTGACCGTTGTATGACTTGCATGCAGGGATGATTTTTATAGAGAGTGACCTACTGGCGATCACCCGAAAGAGGCCGCTGACCGGGCTGGTTGAGGAGCCTCTAGCGAGGTGAGTCTGAGGTGAGAGTGCGCTTGCGGTTGCTCTTGCCGTGGTGGTGGGTCCGAGCTCTGCTGCTCCGGTCGGTGGGATTTCAGGGGCGACCCGAGCTGCCCCTGCACTAGTGGAGAGGGCAGTGTCTGCGGCACCGGGGCTGGTCCAGCAGGAGGCCCAAAGATCCCAGAGCGGCTCGGTTGTCAGGGGGTGGCCCCCACCGCGAAGCCCAAGGTAGTAGCCTGGGCAAGGGCCGCAGCTGCTGCCGCTACATCCTTCCGTCCTTCGAGTTCGCCTGTGATCGAGGTCAGGGATTAGGAGGTTCAAGCCACAACCAAGGCTGCGACTGAGGCGCTGTCTACACCGGTATCAGCTCCTCAGCCTACCTCCAGGGGCCCTGCGGCTAGTAAGGCAAGGTCGCCTACTCCAGGGGAGAGTAGGAAAGAGGAGGCGCGACGTCGTCTCCCCTTCAAGATGGGATCGAGGAGCTTTGTCCTCCTGAGTCCCACGCTGGCCGAGCGCATGCCGGATTTTTCAATCCAGACATGCGACCGGGAGGAGATGGCCGGACTTAGGCTGAACGACATCCTCAGCACCATCTTCCCCCAGCTTTACTCGATGAGTTATCCCTTTCTTCTCTTTTTCTTCTTTTCTTCTCTTTTTTTTTTTTCGCTGACCTCTTTTCATGGTGCAGATTGGTGCTAAGGTCCTCTTCATTAGGAGTTGCTGTTAAAACTGGGAGTGTATCGAGCGTCAACGAGCGACCGAGATCGAGTCTCTGAAGATCGATATGAAGGAGAAGGCCGGGGCAAACGGGACGCTCGAGCAGAAGGTTAGGGACCTGGAGAAGTAGCTCGCCGATGCTGAGGGGTGAGCGAGGAAACTCCTGGAGGCCCTTGACCTGGAGCGAAGTCACTCAAAGAAGGCTGTCGACGATCTCTCCACCATCGAGAAAAAGCTGAAGTGGTACAGTGCCGAGACTGATCGGCACAAAAAGGCCTCCCGAACTGCCCAGGCGGAGCTGACAGCAGGGAAAGAGATGTTTGCCGTGGCTGAGAAGGCGGTGGAGAGGGCGGCCAAGTCGGCGGAGGCGGCCAAGTTGGAGGTCGCTGAGGCAAGGAAGGGGGTCACCGAGGCCAGGAAAGATACTGAGGAGGCTGTTGCCAAGTTCAAGGCCTCGAAGGAGTTCGTCTCCGAAATTCATCAAACAGCGTCGGACTCCTTTTATAAAGGCTTCATGTTCTTGCACGACCGGATCGAGGCGTCTGTTCCCGATAAGGACAGTGACTGTCTCAGATACCCCTCGACCTCGGATGCAGAGCCTGATGAGGAGGTCATCATCGAGGAAGCTGTGGCTTCCGAGCCTTCGATGCCAGTTGAGGTCGAGCCGTGCGAGGCCAGCCCCGTTCAGCCAAAGGTCCCTGAAGGCGGCACCTCTCAGCCTCAAGACTCAGTAGGGGGCCGGCCGGTGCAGAGTAGTCCTTTCTTTTTTATTTTGTACTTTGTTTTTCTTTTTGTACTTGATCGGGGTCACCCGGTATGTCGGGGGCCCGTAAAATGTTTGTAACTGGCTCTTGATCAATAAAATTTGAACTTTCTTACAGCCCATCCTTCCCTCTTTTTTCTTTCTTTCCCTCTCCTCCCTCTTTTTCTTTGTTCTTTCTCTTTTTCTTCTTCTTCTTTTTTTTCCTCTTTTTTTTTTTAAATGAGTGGGGAGATCAAAGAAGAGGGTCTCACCTTGCCCGAGGCTTAATTACCAGGCTTTGGTGTCGACGAATCGGGCGCAAGGTTTTGGCAGTTGTGAGCTGCTGGGCTCATTAGTTCCTTGCCCGGAGAGCTGGGCCCTGGTCTAAGGTGCTTGAGGACGTTATCAGGTCTTGGATGCCTTAGAGCTAGGCTTGAGGCCTTCTTGGCCGGAGCACTGGGCCCCAGTCCAGGGATTACCTGAGAGCTAGGCTCAGGTCTTTGGCGCCTTGGAGCTATGCTCGAGATGTTGATAGGAGCTGCTTGGCTCAAAGATCCTTTGGTCGAAGAGTTGGGTTCCGGTCTTAGGTTGGTGTCTTGGAGCTGGGCTCGGAGACGTTGATGATTGAGAGCAGCTTGGCTCGAAGGTCCCTTGACTGGAGATCTGAGCTCCGGTCTTGGGTTGGCATCTCAGAGCTGGGCTCGGAGGCGTTGATGATTGAGAGCAGCACGGCTCGAAGGTCCCTTGGCCAGAGATCTGGGCTCCGATCTTGGATTGCCTGAGAGCTGGGCTCAGGTCTTGCCACCTCGGAGCTGGGCTCGAAGGCGTTGATGATGTTTTCCTGCAAGACAGATAGATACTTGCACAAGGAAAAACCATTAACATTATTATTGATGGGAAACCTTACATTATTGATTGTTTCTCCGCAAGTTATAGGCATTCCACGTTCGAGGGAACCTGACGCCATCGAGATCTTCGAGGTAATAGGCCCCTTGTGAGAGGGCCTCGGCCACCTTGTAGGGGCCTTCCCAGTTCGGTGAGAGTTTGCCGCACTCCCGGGGTTGAGATGCCTCTGCCCGGCATAACACCAAGTCCCCGGGTTTGAAAGCTTTTGGTGTGACCTGGGCATTGTAGTACCGGGCTACTCGTTGCCGGTATGCCGCCATCCGTAGCCGTGCTTTATCCCTTGCTTCTTCGAGGTGGTCCAGGTTGAGCAGGAGGTGTGCCAAGTTTCGCGCCTCGTCATACTGTTATACTTGTAGTGTAGGCATGTCGAGCTCGATCGGGACGACCGCCTCGGTACCAAAAGCAAGGTTGAAGGGCATCTCGTCGATTGCCGTTCTGGACATTGTGTGGTAGGCCCATAGAACGCTTGGGAGTTCTTCCGCCCACCTGCCCTTAGCTTGGTCCAGCCTGGTCTTGAGTCCTTGGAGGATGGTCCGATTGGTACATCGGCTTCCCCATTTATTTGAGGGTGAGCTATCGAGGTGAATCGATGTTGGGTTCCATGCTCGGCGTAGAACCCCTAGAACTCCCGGTTGTCAAACTATCGCCCGTTGTCAGTGATGATATAACGAGGGAGTCCGAAGCGGCAAATAAATGACTTCCAAAAGAACTGGCAGACATTGGCTTCTGCGATCTCGGCCAGTGGCTCTGCTTCGACCCACTTGGTGAAGTAGTTGATCGCCATCAACAAAATCTTCGTTGCCCTGGTGCAGGAGGAAATGACCCTAAGATGTCCATTCCCCACTAGATAAAAGGCCAAGGGGCTAAGAGCTGGGAGATCGGCGCCACCGGCTGGTGCTGTATGTTCGCATGGCGTTGGCACTTGTCGCACCTTTTAACGAAGTCGGCGGCGTCCTCCCTCATGGTTTCCCAGAAGTATCCCTGGCGAAGGACTTTATAAGCCAGTGTTCTCCCTTCCACGTGGTTCCCGCAGAGGCCTTCGTGTATCTCTTAGAGCACAAAGGTTGCCTTGGCAGGCCTGAGGCACCTCAGGAGTGGATAGGAGAAGGATCGGCGGTAGAGCTGGCCCTCCATCAGAACGAACCGGGAGGCTTTCTTCTTGACGAGGACTGCTTCTACCCGGTCCTTGGGTAAGGAACCATTGGTGATGTACCTGATGTACTTGTCTATCCAGCTCGGCTCGGGGGTGACTTGATGCACCTCCTCTAAGCTTTCGTAGCTAGGACCTTCGAGATACTCGATGTAGGCACGTCCCAGTGATGAATCTGGCAGGGTTGCGAGCCTGGATAGTGCATCCGCGCGCGCATTCTCCCTACGAGGGATGTGGAAGATGCTGAAGCACCGGAAGCCTGCCGTGCTCGAGCGGACCCACTCTAGGTACTTCATCATCTGGGCATCCCTGGCTTCATACTCTCCAGAGACTTGTCCGGCAACCAGTTGGGAGTCGGTGAAGACTTTTAGATTCTGCACACCCAGCTCACGGGAGACTCTTAGACCCGCGAGGAGTGCCTTGTACTCCACCTGGTTATTTGTTGCGATGAAATTGAAGCGAAGGGCGCATTCCATCACAACCCCATCGCCGTTGGTGAGGATGAGACCTGCTCCGCTCCCACCGGAATTGGATGCTCCATCCACGTGAGGATCCAAGGTTCCTCTCCTGGTCCGAGCTTCGCTATTGTCTGCTCCGGCCCCTCGGCGAACCCGGTGCACTCGACCATAAAGTCAGCTAGGACTTGGGCCTTTTGTGAGGGCCTCGGTCGGTACACTATGTCGAACTCACTGAGCAACAGGGACCACTTGGCCAATCTCCCGGAAGTTTCGGGTTGACTGAGTATGGTCCTCAGCGGCTGGTCCATCACAACCACTATTGGGTGTGCTTGGAAATAGGTCATGAGGTGCTTAGCAGACATTATTAGTGCAAAAATGAGTTTCTCGGAGCGAGTATACCTGATCTTCGCATCGTGGAGGATTTTGCTGGTGTAGTATACCGGCTTCTGAGATTTGTCCTCATCTGCACGGACGAGCACCGAGTTGACAGCTCCTGGTGTAACCGCTAGATAGAGCAGGAGCTCCTCCCCCTCCTCCGGCCTGGAGAGCAACGGGGGAGAGGCAAGGAATTTCTTTAGCTTCTCGAAGGATGTTCTGCACTCCTCCAGGTGAAGTCGTGTATCTTGCGCAGCGCCTTGAAGAATGGAAGGCAACGGTTGGCCGACCTCGAGATGAATCTGCTGAGGGCGACGACACGCCCCGTCAAGCACTGGACCTGCTTCTTGGAGGTCGGGTGCTCCATGTCGATGATTGCCTGAACCTTTTTCGGGTTCGCTTCAATACCTCTCTGGGTGACCATAAAGCCGAGGAACTTCCCCGCCGCCACCTTGAAAGCGCACTTCGCCAGATTCAGCTTCATCTGGCATTGCCGCAGGTTGTGGAAGGATTCGGTGAGGTCGGCAACGTGGCTCGAGCTCGGCTTGCTCATGACGAGCATGTCATCCACATATACTTACATGTTACGGCCAATTTGGTCCTTAAAGACCTTATTGACCAGACACTGGTATGTAGCTCCTGCATTCTTCAGACCGAAAGGCATCATCCTATAGCAGTACGTCCCTTGGTCGGTGATGAAGGCGGTGTGCTCCTCGTCTTCTGGGTGCATACGGATCTGGTTGTACCCAGAGAATGCATCCATGAAGGAGAGCAGCCTGTAGCCAGAGGTGGCGTCCACCAGCTGGTCAATCTTTGGCAGAGGGAAGCTGTCCTTTGGGCAAGCTTTGTTGAGGTCAGTGTAGTCTACACAGATCCTCCACTTGACATTGCTCTTCCTTACCATGACTACATTCGCCAGCCAGCTCGGATATTGGACTTCTCGAACAAAACTGGCAGCTAGGAGTTTGTCAACTTCCTTCTTGATAGCTGCTTGCCTCTCCGGGATGAAGCTTCTCTTCTTCTATCGAACTGGTCTGTACTTTGGGTCAACACTCAATTTGTGAGTAATGATGTCAGGAGGAATACCTGGCATGTCTGCCACTGTCCAGGCGAACACATCTGCGCTCGCCCATAGAAACTCCAGCAGTTGGGCCCTCTCCTCCTCGGGTAGCTGGGCTCCAATTTGCACCGTCTTCGTGGGATCATCTCCGAGTGGATAAGAGAGTAGATGTTCGACTGGGCCTCCCCTGGGGTCCTGGGCCCTATGGTCGAGATCGTCTACCTTGGGATCGTCCTCGGGGCCTTGACCCCAGGGAGGGTTTGGAAGTAATGCTGCACTAGCTGGGGCGCTTCCCTTATTTCTCCAACACCGTAGGGAGTGGGGAACTGTACAAGTAGCCTCTTAGTGGAGACAACGGTATCGAGCAAGTTGAGCCCAGGTCATTCCAAGATCATGTTGTAGGCGGAAGGAAGCCTGACAACCGTGAAAGTCATCATAACGGTGCTCTGCCGAGGTGGGATCCCAGCGGTGACCGGGAAAGTGATCTCTCCCTTTACCCTTATGGAGTCACTCGTGAAACCGACAAGGGGTGCATGCACAGGTTTGAGTTGATCAGGAGAAAGATTCATCCTGGAGAAGGCATCGTAAAAAAGCACATTTGTAGAGCTTCAACTATCAACCATGATGCATTTTTCAGGGTGCCTCGCGATCGTCATCTCGACGACCATGGCATCATTATTTACATTTTTCCTCCCGTCTTCCCCTTCCCTCATAAAGGGGAGTACATTCTCAGGATCCCTTGCCCCCCAGGCCCTTTTGGGCTTGCGCGCAACTCCCCAGGAGATTATGCCCACTGGCTTCTCGGTAGGGCGGTTGTCGATAGCTGGAGCCGGCGGGAGAGCGACGAGCGCCTGGGATTCCACCTGAGGTCTGCCCCCCGCGAACCTTTTGAGGTAGCACCTCTTGATGAGTTCTTCGATCTCCCACTTGAGGTTGCGGCATTCCTCGGTGTCATGGCCGTGGTCATGGTGAAAGCGACAGTACTTCGCTTTATCACGGTCGGTGGAGGACTTCATCGGAGGCGGGCATCTCAGGTAATCCTCGCCTTCGATTTCCATGAGAATTTTTGTTCTCGGGGTGAGGAGAGGGGTGTAACCCTCCTCAGGAACGGGAGCTCCTTTTGGTCTTGGCCGGTCCCTTCGAGAGTTCGGAGCCTAGGGTGTTGGCTTCCGGGTTCCGGGCATCTTGGTGGGGGCCGGCTTCTTCAGTGGCTTCCCATCGAGCTCCCGTCTTGTACGATCCACCTTCTCGGCACGGATATACTTTTGGGCTCGGAGAAGGAGCTCGGAATAAGTCTTGGAGGGTTTCTTATCCAGCGAATAGGTCAGGTTGGAGGTCCTGAGCCCTCGCTTTAGTGCCAGCATGGCAACTGGCTCATCAAGGTTGTAAATCTCTAATACGGCGGCCTTGAAACGGGCCACGTAGTCTCGCAGGGGCTCGCGGTCCTGCTGCCGGATGGAGAAGAGGCTGTCTGCCTCTTGTGGCAACTTCCGACAGGCATCGAAGTGGGCCACGAACTTCTGTCCTAGCTGGGCGAAAGAGTTGATGTTCTCAGGCTCCAAATGGGTGAACCACACTCGAGCCTCCTTCTGGAGAGTAGCGGGAAAGGCGACTCAAAGGAGAGCATCGGTGGCTCCCTGGACCCTCATGAGGGTCCGGTACCTTTCCAGGTGGTCCAGGGGGTCGGTGGTCCCGTCGTAGGGATCCACCTGCGGTATCTAGAACCAGTGCGGGATCGGCTCTGCTTGAATTTCTTGGAAGAAAGGGGGACGGGCATCGTAGCCCGCTGGCTCGCTAGCTGAGCCCTGCATGTTGGCAAACCGGCGGGAAAACTCCGCCATCTTGCGTTCATGCTCCTCCAGGCGCTTCTCCGCCATGCGCCTGACGGCTTCATCAGTAGTCCCCTCCGCTGAGGGAGACGGAGAACGTGACATGGGTGCACGGTCTCCGTGATGGAGGGTCTTGCTCTTTCTGCCTCGGTGGGGTCTGGGCACCGCCCGCCTGAGATTTGGTGAGCGGCTCTCTCTGTTGGCAGAGCTAGCTAGTTGCCTTTTTGCCGGAGTTTGATGGCTGCCCTGGTTATCAGTAGTGGCCCGCGGCTGTGAAGGCCTTCCTTGAAAGGAACGCAGGCTGTCGCGGGGGGCCGCAGCATGGGCCGTGGGTGTCCCCGGCTATTGGTGGGTGGCCAGGGACCAGTGTTGCTGCTGGAGCTGGCGCACTGCCGTGGAGAGGACTTGCATCTGCTGGGTGAGTGCGGCCAGCTAGGATTCCAGCGGAGGTGGTTGAACCGGAATGGGTGGCTCCACCTCTTGGTGGTGCGGGTTCCCCCGGGATGGGGAGTCCCCCGCATGGCTGGTGGAAGCCTCCCTTGTCCGTGTTGTCACCATCCTTCCGTCGGACTGCTTGTAGAAGAGGTGGAGGGCTTGGATTGAATCAAAGACTGCTCACTGCCCCCTACCTGGCGTGCCAATCTGTTGCCGCCAAGATCGCTATGGCCTGTAGCTACTGTTGGCATCGGAGCGGACCTCCTTCGCTGTCTCGCCGTCCATTGGTCCTGGACCTGCAAAATAGGGGTTAGTGACTTGGACCGGAGTTTCCGGCAGGGGCCCTCCGACGATCAAGTCAGTGACGACCCAGGAGAACAGATCCTCCTGGTCGAGCCCCTCTTGATGGACTCCACACTAGGAGGAGTGATTAGTGTGAGAGTGGGATGCAAGTGTGTCGGGGGAAGAGTGACCTGGCTAGAGGGAGTCTCTGTGTGGCCCTTCCACCCGACTTTGCTTGAGGATGCTGGTGGTGCCATGCTCTTTTTGGTTGAGCTTGCACTTGTGTTCCAGTAGTGTGGCTTGTGACTTTCTTGTATTGTGGTTGTTACCTCCAAGTTTTGTAGATTAGGTTACCGTTGGGCGTTCATCTTGGGATCTCCATCGGGCTATCAGGCACGTGCGGCGGTGTCCCGAGGAGCCTTTCCCGATCCATGATAAGGGAAGTTGTCATGTGCTCTAACATTTCCTTTGGTCACCTCATTCCGGGAAACTTGGCAGTACCTCGATCGGTGGGCCGCCGCTCCTGGGATTCGAATCTCCTGGTTGACTTCCTCTCTCGGGTGGTCCAGGCGGTTGGTGAGGAGCGTGACACCTCGATCAGTGGATTTCTCCCCTTTCTGGTGTAACCGACAGTCGCAGGCGGTCAGTACGGTCTGGCAGGTGTCCCAGTGTAGTCCTTGAGTGGCTCGCCGGTATCCTGGGATGGCGGTGCCCACGTCTGAGCTGGGGCTGAGCTAGAATGGCAGGGCTCGCTCCGACCTAGACGTCCCGAGCTTGCGGGATCGCCTCGGTGGAGGAGGGCAAAGTGCGGGCCGGTCCAGAGGGCTCAGCCTCGGAGAGGCTCCACGTGGCGGAGGAGGGCTGAGCTCGACTCCGACCACAGGGCTCGATCTCCGAGGGTCTCGCTCCGGAGGGCAGAGTGCGGGCCCGGTCCAGAGGGCTCAGCCTCGGAGAGGCTCCACGTGGCGGAGGAGGGCTGAGCTCGACTCCGACCATAAGGCTCGATCTCCGAGGGTCTCGCTCTGGAGGGTAGAGTGCGGGCCCAGTCCATAGGGCTCAGCCTCGGAGAGGCTCCACATGGTGGAGGAGGGCTGAGCTCGACTCCGACCACAGGGCTCGATCTTCGAGGATCTCGCTCTGGAGGGCAGAGTGTGGGCTCGGTCCAGAGGGCTCAGCCTCAGAGAGGCTCCACGTGGCAGAGGAGGGCTGAGCTTGACTCCGACCACAGGGCTCGATCTTCGAGGGTCTCGCTCTAGAAGGCAGAGTGCGGCTCCGGCCTAGGCGTCCTGAGCTAGCGGGAGTGACCTGGCGGAGGACGGAGCTCGGCTCGTTGTCTCGAAGGAGCTCAATTCGACGGAGAAGTCCGGGCAGAAGAATTGACGTGGCGTCCGACGTGGCGGCTTCCTTTGACGTAGCGCCTGTCAGCTTTCTCATGTCAGCGATCCCGCCACATCACATATCAAAATGCCAAAATGGTAAACTTGGTGAACCATTAGAATGGCATGTAACATATTTAATTTGAATATGAAAATTAATGTGATACATAGAAAAGTATGACCGGTCATTTTAGTACAGAGAGCATCCATCAACTTGGCAAATTGAACTTCATAGTACCAAGCTCAATCCTAGCCTTGCACAAGTTTAGAATTTTTAATTAAGATAATAGCATAAGTAAAGAATTAATGGTTACTTTAGTACACCCACAAGTATCCAATTTGACAAAATTAAATGACATGTTGTGAGGTGAGGACCATATAAGTGTATATTTAGTTCCATATTAATTATCCATTGAGAAAATCTTGGATATTTATACAGGATCAAAGAATCCAAATTATTCTTTTTGGCTAGCCTCTTTGAATGAGGTTGTGGATTGTTATAAATTGTATCAGAGCTAGCCCATAACCTATGTGGATTAGGAGATAATGCAGCATGGATTTATGGGGCCAACCATGAGCCAATCATGATGTTTATGAATGAATGAATAGATTTAGACCCTTGGTCCAGAGAGGATGCCAAAGCTTAAATAAGAGAAGTATGTGAGAAACCGTGCGGGTGTGTATTTAGTCCCACATCGATTATTCATCAAAAATATTTTGGATAATTAGATAAGATCAAGGAATCCAAATAATACATTCTAGCTAGTCCTCTTAGATGAGGTCGGATTGTTACACATGTTGCCAAGGAGAAATCTAAGACAAAGGGCATGCCTGATATTGCTTTTGCTTTTACCGAAGGCCACTTTATTTTGAAACACTAAATGAAAATACTTTATATAAAAGCTTTTCTATTTTTGTTTGGTCTCATAGCACATAAACTAGGAGCCTTCTTTTAAATCTACTGGTTTCAATAGGATGGATATAATTCTAATCAAGGATTTAAACACTAGTTCCATGGTGTGCTAGCATGCACACCATAACGTGCCAAAATCCAAAAAAACAGGAAATAAAAATTAAATTTAAAATATATTTTTATTAAGTATTTTATAAAACAGTTAATAGGTGTTACACTTACCCATGCCTGGTGTCAGTATTGGCCCCTCAATCATGCGTGCCATCCAGCATGTGCCAGCACTTGATAACATGATTCTGATGACCCAACTCTGATTTTGTGGGGAGTTTAATTTAGTTTAAGGTTTTCAAGATGACTCACAAAATCATAAGTTGGCTTGGGATTGGGCCAATAATGAATTGATTAAAATTAAATTTACATAATTCAGGGCATCAACTGAATATCTACTCTTAGTCAACAAAATAGATTGTTTTACAAAAATAAAATAGTTGTTTCATATACACAAGCTCTAAAAGTTGGATTTTTTAACTTTTCCTTGGTTAATGCTTATGTATGAATTTTCAATGGAATGTTGCCAAAGACATTATTTCCTTTTTTTTCTGAATTTACTTTCATAGATGCAGAAGTGTTTTTTTTTAAAAAGCAATGACAAATGACTTCAAACCTACCACCTGAGCAAGTGGAAACTTGGATTTTGAACTCCGAAAATAACACATCAATCATATTAATCATCAACTAGTGGTTTCACTGCATAGGCAAGTGCTCGCTGAGTCAAAAGAAGAAAAACTAGAGATATTTAAAACAACTTCCATCTAGAGAAAAGATTTTGAAAAATTGAGTGCTGGTGTAAAACTGTACTACTTCCCAGAACATGAAGGCAGGATACATCAAACTACAATGACAAATTATTAGGGATGATATGATCATCCAAGTAGACAATGATTTCCATAAATATTCGCATTCAAAATACCAATCAACTTACATGAAAAAGAACTGCCCGGAGGTGTAGTTAATCCCAGCACCCACAGTATCACCAGATGTAAATATGGGACCACAGCATCGATGAAACCCACAGCTATTTTCTTCCCAACTACAGAAAAGAACATCGATGTTTGGAAAAAAGCAAAATGATTAAAAAATTTGCTATGTAATTAATTTGGCATCATTCTGTAAACCAGATGAGAAAGAGAGGGCGGCATGCAATAGTGAAAAAATAAAGTCACAGATACTCCGATCATGTAAATTACTATTCAGCAAATTTATTTAGATCAGTAAATGATAGTTTATTCCAGATGGCTGAGGGAATAAGAGCCTGGACCAACAAACTACCATGGACCTAATGTCTATACTCTACACTGTACAAAGTGAGCCAGGAAGCCATGTTTCAACAATGTTTCTTATCAGAAATTTTTTTTTTTTTGATAGAAAAAAGGGAGGGGGAGGTAAAACCCCACTGTAGCTACCCCCACTGGGCTCCCAACCCGCCAGGCCATGTTCGATTCGGACTGCAATTTTCCGCGTATCTTCCTCACCCGAAGGTGAGTACGTCAGCCTGACACCACTAAAGCGCCAGAGTGGAGCGCTCCTCCTCGTGCCCAGTCACGTGTCCCAGGAAAAATCCCTAGATCTTATCAGAAATTTTTTTTAGGAAACACGTTTCATGATTTTACCTCTTATCACCTGGGCTATGTAGGATTAGGCAATCTTCTCGATTCTCACCACCCTGCTTGGTGCCTGATCACCTAAGAGACCCCTATGTGCAAAAGCCAGTCACCCAAGACCTAGCAAATTCGGAGAGGGTTCAGGATTATATCCAGCTTGAGTATATATCTTTCGTGCAAAAGAACGATTGATCTTCTTTCACAACACCAACCATTGGATCATATATCGCACAGATCTCAAAGCACTATGAAGTCTGAACTCTCTTTTTCATCTGCCTGCTCAGATCTCATAGTAGCTATCGTGCGATCCAATAGTGCACATCACGAAAAAGGATAAATCATTCTTTCATGCAAAAGATACAACCCAAACCTGCTCATATGGGCATGCAAGCTGAGCAGATTATCCCCTTGTCTTTCTCATTAATGCCCAGAAATTAGTTACAGCTCCCAAGTTGCACTAAGTCTTGATTATTTGCTTGTTCTAACATGCATTGATTATTCATAACTTGACAGATTTGCTTATTGCAATAACTCACTACAGCTTTTTTTTTCTCTAGGTGATTGATTATTACAATATAATCTGTGGGAATGATTTGTACCTTCACTGCTCATCTTAAAATCTGTTTTTGATTAATTATAGAAGTGTTCCAATTATATACTTCCCCCATTCAATTTTTTTTTTTTTGGTTGACGTGAAAAAAATTTAGCGGAGATACAGGGGAAAAAATTTAGATTTAATATCTTCTAAATTTAAAATAATGTTTTATTATTTTGACATAAGTTTGAGTTATATTTCTCAAACATTTTATACAGTCTCCTTTGTTTTGCAGGTCCGGGTGCGTGTGCAGGCTCCCATACGACGAGGTCGACGTCCGAGGTTGGCTCCAGCTACAGGCCACGACGATGTGGACGGCAACAGCCCCTATTCAAGGAAGCCGCATAGGGAAAGATAAATTCTGCTATTAATTTATGATATTGATGTAGTCTAACTATCACCTGGACCGGGTCCAAATAGATCGCGAGACATGGCCCATGCTTGATAACCGGCCACTTGGACCTGGTCCATGCAGTAATTTCTCGTCAATGCAGCGATAATTTCATCACGGAAATCATTATCGGCAACGCTGCATGGCGTCTCGCCGAAACCAAGTCCAGGTCAGAGTCAATCCCGATTCGAAAACAAGAAAACGCAGATTACGTTTCTCAGGGGTTGATATACAAATGGGCAAACTTAAATTCACTGCAAGGGTCCGCCTCTAGATTCGTGCTTGTCAATGATCATCATGTTTTCCTCCATCTTATCCATGTCCTGTATTTTATTTTTTGTTTGCACAGTCCGGAAAGGTTCAACGGATTGAAATCGGATGTAATAATGATCAAATGGATGATAAGGGCATATATGGTGAAGGGAAGTTGGACTTTGTATTGGAAATAGAAATGAGTTGCCCCATTATCATAAGTCTAATTTTTATTCCGAAAAAAATGTGAATATTTCAACCTTCGAAAATCTAATACTAACTCTTTTTTTTAGTATTCAAATTTAATTTTAATTCCGATTCTAATTCCCGTCGTGACTCAAATATATTGTAAATTTCTTGATTTGGCCTATACATTAGGCAAATGGTAATCTCTCTTAAACTTTTGAAATTTAATAGTTACTTCGCAAAACCTTCATAAAAACCATCATGAATCTTTAAGCAATTGTTTCTTAAATTTTCTCTTATTACAAATTTTTGTACATATCATTTAAGAAAAAAGTCATCAGAAAACTTGATTACCATCTATATATACTCCAATGGTGCATTTAATTTGCAATCGGAATCATAATTGGAATAGATGAGAGTAAGAATTAGAATAAGCATATCCTCTAATCTATTTGGTTCATAACTAGAATCAAAGTTAGACTTGGAATGGTATTTGAATATTAAAAGAGAGTAGGGATTGAGGCCCATTTTTCTTTGAAATCAGAATAGAAATGTGATTCATTCCAATCAAACATGGCCTTAGACGATATCAATAATTTATTTAGACCATATTTACTAACACTTTAATAAATTAATAAATTCTACATATAATGTGATTATTATTTATAAAGAAAAACTTGATATTTAATATTATCACCAACAAATTATGTAAATAATGATGTTGTTGCCAATCTCTTAAAGAATTTGTTAGTGTCATCAAGTTCTTGGCAAATGACTGAAGTATAGCGAGATACTAGCTCCAATGAGTTTGAGCTTACCTCAGTCACATCCATTTCTTAACTCTAGGTATCATTGATAATTGATTGGTCAAAAAGTATCAAATAACACATCAAAATGGAATTTCTAATTAAATGGAGAATTAGAGAGAGGGAAATCATTTTACAAACATAAACAAGCTTTGGACCCCAAAGTTGTTACCAAGAAAAATCTCAAGCCCCTATATCACAAGGAGATTGGTGCATTATAGTATTGAAGCTAAAATCATTTTAACAAAAAAAAATTAGACTACAAATAAGCTCATAAAATTCTCTACAGCTCGGTATAGTTTGGATTACGGAAATAGTCTATGCATAAGCTGATCATGTGGAGAATTTCTCTTGATTTGATCTTCCATTTTCATAATTATAGGAGAAGATATTGTAGAGAATTTATCTCGATGATCAGTCCATACATGGACTATATTTTTGTGATCCTTTCTGTGCTGAGCTAGAGAGAATTTTGTGGGCTAATTTACAGCATGATTTTTTTCGGCTTCAATATATAACAGTTAATATTAGAAACATGTATTGCGCTGATATCCCAAACGGCACCAATCCCCTCTTTCACAAGACATCTATGAAGTGTTTTTTCTTGGCACCATGGTTAGGTCCCATAGCATTACTCATATGTAAAGGTAACGAAAAATATCAATTATTGATGTTACAGAGCACCTCAAGATTATTAAGATCATCATAGACACCAAAATTCATGGTGAAAGGAAACAAACATCCAGCTCGAGTGTTTAAGGAAGTTGTTGGCTTGGACCATGACCAAAAAGCAGCAGCTAGGGTTGTTTACCAAAAATCTGCAGCTAGGGTTTAGGCTTGAGGTCCATGTGCCACAAAAGCTCATCTCCACCGGAAGCCTCCCAAAGCACCACTCTAGCAACCAAAAGCTAGAATTCTAGATTTTAAGGTCCTTGAATGATATAGAGTTCTTAGAAATCGTAACTTTTCCATCTTCTCCTTGCTAGGAGACAAAATTTAGGGTTTTAGGGTGTTGCCATCCGTGCACCTATCATCAAGCTCCAGTGGCATAGTGAGAGTACTCCGTTCTTCTTTGACAGAGTCCAGATATTTCTTTGTGAACGGGTTTGCTCCGGTGACCAGCAAGAAAGTCCCTAGAATGGAAATATCAGTAGGGACACTTCGATACTTAAGTCAGTGATTGAAAAACATGAGGCTATAGTAACCGAAGCTGGAGGCCTATGGTAGTCTAGTGAATCAAGATATGAAAGCATATGGGAATGTCTAGGGTGTACCTGGGTCGAAGATTCCTCTTACCTATTTGTAAGGCTATGTGGTATAATAGAAAGCCTTGAAAATATGTGTCTATCCCTAATAGCCATAACAGATCTAGCTGAAGTGGCAGGATTCTGTCCCCTAAGATTCTTGCTATTGAAATTTTTTCATCGCAATATCAGTGATGTTGGGATTTTGCCCGCCACCACTTGCACTTAGGCCAGCCATGCTAAGGTGGGCTCACGGCTACTTGGGCATTAAGTGGCGCGACTAGGAAGCCGACCAACCACTTGCTTTTCTAATGGAGCCACTTGACTAGGAGACTAGTTGATTGCTTGTTGGCATTGACAAGGTTGCCTGATTAGTTGACCAAACCGAGTATGAAGCCAGCTCGACTGGCTAGCCAGATTGAGATGGGACTAGCACATCCATGCCATCCCTCATGGGTACAGTCGCTTGCCCATCAGCGATGCACATGACAGTCCTGGTTGTCTCCAGCTACGTGTGGGTGATAGCCATATCAGATGCCTCCCACTCCTAAGTATGAGAAGTTTGACATCCTTGCTACTTCCAGATGATCGGAGTTGATGACTTGATTTGTCTTGAGGGCAGACAAGCCTAGGTGTTTCCCGATTGCCAGTTGGGTTCTTTAAGTGGATTTTCACTGATCGTAAAGGCATCTTGATCAGAAGGAGAAAAAGACTTGATGCACCATGTGATGGCCTTGCAATTAACTTCGTGCACATTAAATGGTTTGCACATCTTCCATCAGCTAATCGCGGTCGCCACGTGGCTCTAATGGTGGCAATTCGAAATCATTCGCTTGCTCTTCCTAGAATGGAGAGTAAATGCATGGGAGGGGCACTTGAGGCGATGAGACTTTTGGAAAGTGGGAGGTCACCACACATCCGAATCCTGGAGGACCATGTGGGACAAAGTCCAAATCTAGCCGTTAGGACCAGTTTTAAGGCATTTTCACCTCCATTGGGCGAGTCTTACCTTCTTCGATCTATAGGGAGAAAGAGTGAGAAGGGAAGGAAAAGCTTCGACATGATATTTCCTCCATTGAGTTCCCTTGAGCCAGGTTGGTCTCTTCCCTGCCCTTGCCCCCACCCATCTCTTCTCTTGGTTTTTCAAGATGCGATAGAGAATTTACTCAAGTATTTTCAAATCTGGGTATCTGTTGGATTTTTAGAACTTTGAAGCTTGAAGATAACTCAATCTTTTGAAGATACCTAATCATGGTTGACTCTTTAGCTCTATATTCTTCTCATACTTGTCCGACAACTAGTTGTGAGTCAAAGAGGACTTTGATATGATCGATGCCGATCTCTTTTGCTATCTTTAGGCCAGCAATTAAAGTTTCATATTCAGTTCCATTACTGGTAATATGAAAACCAAATCTTAGGGCATACTCTATCACTATCCCATCAAGATTTGTGAAGATTAATCTAGCTCTACTCCTTTGAGCATTTGAGGCACTATCAACATGCAGAACCTAAGGAGTGGTCGGCTCTTTCTTCAATCTCTTTTCTATCCTTTCTTTATCTGGTATCGTGCACTCAATAATGAAGCCAACGAGGACTTAAGCTTTCATACAATGGTAAGATTTGTATTTAATATCAAAATTTTCCAATTCGATAGCCTACTTAGCTAGATGCTCTGATGTGTCTAGCTTTAAAGTATGAATTTTAAAAGCTGATTTATTAAAACAATCATAGTATAAGACTAAAAATATAGCCAAGATCTTTTTGATGTAGTGACAAGAGCATGGATTATTTTTCTACCTTAGAATATCTTACTTCTGCATATCTTAGTATTTTGCTGGTATCATATATGCGCTTTTGTATACCTGCACTTCTTTCACCAAAATAAAACTAATGAAATTAAGAGAAAAAGATAAGTAAATATAAAGTTGCTCACCTTCTTTTTGTCTTGATAGTAATAGAAGAGAGCCAAGATATTTTTTAAAATCTTTAAAAGTGATTGGTAGTTATTTGATCACTCGAAGTTGTTGGTATGCTTTATAATTTTAAAGAATGGTAGGTACTTTTTAGCTGATCAGGAAATTAACTGGGTGAAGTGATTCGACCAGTTAAGCATTCAACTTTTTTTTGTTCAAAGGGTGCATCATTTTTAAAAGTACTCAGAATTTTTTGAGCTTGGCTTCAATTTCTCTTTGGATTACCATGAAGTCCAAAAACTTTTTTAGATGTGACACCGAATGTGTACTTATTTAGATTAATCTTTATTTGATATGATCTTAATTCATTAAAGGCTTCTTCCAAATCAGCTATGTGACGATCAACTTTTATGATCTAAATGAGTATATCATCCATATAGACTTTCATATTTTTCTCGATCTAGTTCTTGAAGACTTTGTTAACCAAGTATTGGTAAGTAGTGCCAACGTTCTTTAGCCTAAAGGATATTATTTTGTAATAGTAGAGCCCTCTTTCTGTAACAAAAGCTATTTTCTCTTCATTTTCTTCTGTCATTTAGATCTGGTTATATCCTGAGAAAGCATTTATGAAGTTAAGTAATTTATGTCCGGATATAGCATCTACCAGTTGATCAATTCTTGACAAAGGATAGCTATCTTTTGGACATGCTTTATTGAGATTGGTATTGTCTATACAGATTTTCTATTTACTATTTATCTTTTTGACCATAATTATATTGGCTATCCAGTCTGGATAATGAGTTTTTCTGATGAAGTATGCCTTTATAAGTTTGTCCACCTCTTCTTCAATGGCCTTTTACTTTATGGGATGAAACTTGTCTTCTTGTGCTTGATAGGGGATAGTGAGGGTCCATACTTAGTTTATGGACAATAATATCGGCAAGAATGCCTAGCATATCGGTAGCATCCAGGTAAAGATATCAGCGTTGGCTTGAAAGAAGAGGATCAGTCATTCTCTAACTATAGGAGCCAAAAGAAATCTAATCTATATAGCTTTATTTAGGTCATCTCCTAAGAGAATGCTTATCAACTACTCGGTAGGTTTCCCTCTGTTTGTAGTGGTACATTCTCTGACATCCAACTCATTCGCTTGTGAAGCACCAATCTATTTTAGGGTTTTGACAGTCATAAGAAAATACTACCTTGCCAATATATGATCTTCTTTGATTTCAACTCCACGCTTGGTTGGAAAGTGAACAAGCAGGTGGTAAGTGGAGACCACTACTTTCAGTGCATGTAATCTTGATTGTCCAAAAATAGCATTATAGGCTGACAGTATTAGGACTACTAGAAAATTTAGCTGAACTATTGCTTGTCATAGTGGCTAGCCTACAACTACTAGTAAAGGAATCTCCCCTTCTATGATGATGGAGTTCTCGGAGAATCCTTTTGAGTGGCAGTTTTATTTTTTGGAAAGCATCATAGAATAAGATGTCAGCAGAGCTTTTATTATCGATCAAAATTCTTTTTACATCATATTTGGCTATTGTCATAGAGACAACAACCGCATCATTATATGGGGTATGGATCTCCTTTACATCTTCATCAAAAATGTAATAATATTTTCATATTGGAAAGTGATCAACTTTACCTGGTGCCTCTTGCTTGGTAGCTCCTCATCTTGCCTCTCTGCCCCCTATCATGGAAGAGGCCTAAGATCATGCCAACTGTCTTCTCAGTTGGTAGGTTATCCAACTTAGCTCCATGCTCAAGGCGTGTTAGAAAAGTTTCTTCTTTCTTCTTGCCATTAAAATACTTGTTGAGGTTGCCCTTGTAGATCAAGCTTTTAATCTCTTGCTTTAACTACTAACAATCTTCCGTATCATAACTATGATCCCTGTGATAGTGGAAGTATTTATTTTTGTCCCTTTTCTTTAGTGAACCTCTCATGGATAGTGGTCAACATAGAAAATTCTTATTCTCAATGTCCATCAAGATTTAAGATCGAGAGGTAGTCAAGGTAGTGTAGTTGGCAAATTATCGAGTAGGGGATGGTTTAACTTCAAACTCTTTATGGGTTTGGCAACTTTTGGCTGAATGTGAGTTTCCTCCTCGCGAGGTCATTTCTTCATACTTCTCTTGTTTCCTTCTTCCTTCCAATAAAGAAACTATCCTTTTTTAGCTTGAACATACTTTTTTGCTTGCTCAAGAAGTTTGGCATAACTTCTTGAAAAATTCTTGCCCAAGAAGAAACTCAGGCAACCATTTTAGAGTCATCGCTTCAAGGTGGACATGGCAATGGACTCGTTAAGATCTCTGACTTTCAATATAACTGTATTGAAGTGCACTACATAGCTCCGGAGTGTCTCTTCTTTTTCTTGCTTGATGAAGTAGAGACTATTACTATTCTTTGGCGATGGTCAATGACTACCAAAGTGGTTTATCAGCTGACTACTTAGTTGCTGGATAGAATGGATGGATCTAGGCAGCAAGCTTAAAAACCATATCTTGGTGACTTTCTTTAGAGTTGCCAGAAAGGCCAAGCATAATATGGCATTAGATGTACCTTGGAGCCTCATGTGGGCTTTGTATCCTTCCAGATGGTCAATGAAATTAGTAGAGCCATCATAGGATTTGATCGATATCATCTTGAATCGATAGAGAATTGGCTTTTTCATGATTTTCTCAGAAAAAGGGGATTAAGTGTTGAAGTCATGGAAATTATTTTGGTGACAGTCTCCTATGCAGATTTCTCCAAGTTTAGCCTTTAGCTCCTAGAACTTCCTTTTGATATCATCTTCTTATTGAGAGCAATGATTCGAAGGGTGTATTGGAGTTGAATCCTTTCGAAAATTCTCCAGGATATGATAGTGGTGTTTTCTTCCTTCTTGAGGAGGAATTGATCATTATATTTATTTTTTCTTGCAGGGAGGTTGATGGCTTCCATCACCTCCACGATACCAGCGGTTTTGCTGAGATGATTCAGCTAGTAGAGCAGGAGGTCGGATAGTTAATTATTGAAGAAGATGGACAACACTTGCTAGTAGCTAGACCTGCTCAATCAAAGTATTCATCCTTAGATTAGTAATAGGAATAGGTCGAGAATTTCTTATCTCAACTTTTGCTATACTAGAAGTATTTTGAGAAGATCATCGTTGAGAAGTAGGATTGAGTGGAGGTCTTCCTCTTACCTTTTTTTGAAAGATTTGGACCAAAATCCTTTCTCTAGCACCAATCTATTGTTACACCTCTCCAAGCTTGATAAGCCAGTTATGCTAGAGTGGCTTTCAGATTCCTAAGAGTCTTCAAGAAATTGATCGATGACTTCAGAAGTGGACTCAATCAGCTCCTTGATCTACAAAAAAGTCTTCAACATTGGAAAAATTAGTAGAATTTCTGGATTTCTCCAATAAGAGACCCTTCGATGCTTAAGTCAATTTTGAGAGGGAGAACAATAAGAAGAAAATGGAGAGAGACTATGAGAATGCATGAGAAGTTTCCTAGAGTTTTCCTCGATCCCCTATTTATAAAGATTTAGGATCGAGTTGGTTTGAAAATTATAATCATTTGTGGGGTGGTTATACCACTAAGAAAGTTGTTAAGTTGGTTAGGCTATTAAAAGGTCAATTTGTGGAGTGGTTTGTTAAGTGATCCATTATACTTCTTGATAACCACTTTATGAATCTTGTTATAATGACTTTAATGATTTTTAAGATATATGCTTCATGTTAAATAATGTTTTGAAACTTTATACATGGTTCAGGTAAGTAGTCGGTACCTGTTCGATGAATAATTGGATAACCTATGCTTCAAATAAGTGATTATTTTCTGACCATCAATATTTGTACCTTGAATAATGATCATCTCCTGACTATCTAGCACATTGTGTCTTGAATAAGTGGTCAGCTTCTGGTCATATAAAATTTTATACCTCGAATAAGTGATTGGTTCTTGTTTATTTAGCATTATATTCTTTGAATAAGTGATCGGCTCCTGATCATCTGGTATCCTATGCCTTGAAGAAGTGGTTAGCATCTGGTCATATGGCATCCTGTGCTTTGAATAAGTGATTAGTTCTTGATCGAATACTTTTTTATATATTATAGTTAGTTACTCATGACAGGTCATCTATCCTATAACATTTATGAAATACTATGATCAAACATGTTACCGCCAAGATCGTCTTGGCCCGTAGTTGCTGTCGACGTCAGATCGTACATGGTCCTCTTGGGGTTGGCTAGCGCTTCCGGACCTGCAAAATAGGGGTTAGTGACTTGGGCCGGGGATCCCGGTGGGGGCACTCCAATGCTCAAGTCAGTGACGACCCAGGGAAACAAATTCTCCTGGTCGAGCCCCTCTTGATGGACTCCATGCTAGGAAGAGTGAATGATGTGTGAGTGGGGATGCGAGTGTGCTTGGAGAGATGTTAGCCTAGGTGGGCTGGCCCTCCTGTGTGGCTTCTTCTCCCTCACTCGATGGGGTGATGTTTTATGATTGAGTTTGCACTTGCATACCTTCTCCCCCTGATGGGGGTGTCGAATATTCTTTTAAATCTAGGTAACCGTTGAGCGCCTACCTTGGGATCTTCCCCCTGCTGGCAGTGCGCATGTAGTGATGTTCCGTGCCGTGGATGGGACGTCTTTCCCTATTCATGATAAGGGATACCGTCATGTGTCCTGACATTCCTTCCGGTCATCCCATTCCAGAAAGCCCTGCAGTACCTCGATCGGGGGGCCGCCGCCCCCGGGATTCGAATCTCCTGGTTGACTTTCCCTTTCAGGTGGTACAGGTAGTTGGTGGAGAGCGCGGCACCTTGGTCAGGGGGCTTCCTGCTTTTTTGGTGTAAGCGGCGGCCGCAGATAGCCATCATGGCTTGACAGGTGCTTCTTCGCGACCTTCGGGCTACTTGCCGGTGCTTCGGGGAGGTGGGCTCCGCCCCCTTGTTGGCCGGTGGTGCTGTCCGAACTGGTTGCCGAACTGGAGAGCTAGGACTCGACTCCGACCCGGGAGGCTCGACCTCCGAAGGGCTCGACCTGGCAGAGGAGGGCTGAGCTCGACTCCGGCTCAGGGGGCTCGACCTCAGAGGGGCTCGACCTGGCGGAGGAGGGCTAAGCTCGACTCCGGTCCAGGGGTCTCAGCCTCGGAGGGGCTCGATCCGGTGGAGGTCGACACGCGACTCCAGCATAGAGGGCTTGACCTCGGAGGGGCTCGACCTGGCGGAGGAGGACTGAGCTCGACTCCGGCTCAGGGGGCTCAGCCTCGAAGGGGCTCGATCTGGCGAAAGATGTTGCTCGGCTCCGGCCTAGACATCCCGAGCGTGCGGGTGCCGACCTGGCGGAGGACGGAGCTCGACTCTGACGGGCCGCCTCGTTGATTCGGAGGAGCTCGGCCCGGCCAAAGAAGTCCGAGATGGAATGTCCATCATGACGGACTTTCTGACATGGCATCTGATAGGATTTACACGTCAGCTTCTTGTCACATCAAAACCAATATAAACAAATCTTAGCTCTTATCTAACTCACCTTGTTCTTATGTGTCCAATTCCTTCGGGCAATGACCTAGCTAGGCCCAACCAGTGGAGTATAATCCATTCTAACCTTTCGGGCTCAAAATTTAATCTAAAACCAGATCAACTTAAGGAATTCTTTCTTGCTTCTTTTTCATCCTCTCAGAGAGTAGAAGGCTCGAAATAGTGTATGCCCTGTTACAGAGGTCTTCTTGGAAATATGGGGCACATTAATCTGGGTAACATGACACATAAATAATCAGTAGACTTCGGTACCTACAACTTTGACCAAGTACAAAACAAGATGCCTGATTAATTTAGTAATTTAGTCTAAGGCACCAACGGGGATGTGTTACTTGAGTTTGTTACCATACAAAGTATCTCACACATTCGGAATATAGAAAAAGAATTTGTTACCTAAAAAGAACCTACTCACTAACTTAAGTATCATGTCTATGTTGAAGACACCACAAATCAATGCTCAGATTAATCATGAGTGATATCCTGATTAGAATGATAGTCAAATTAATAAAGCATCAAGAGGCTTAAAAGATTTGAAATAGGATGAAGGAATGCGTGAATCCAATAATTTATGGGTGATTTGGGAGGGCTGCATCATATTATTTTCTTTGATTCAGTCATTGTCGTAGGTTCTATGGTGTAGTGGTTAGCACTCTGGACTTTGAATCCAGCGACCTGGGTTCGACTCCCGGTAGGACCTTTTAAAGGTTTCTTTTTTTTTTTTTTTTTTTTTTTGATTTTCATCCAGTAAGACCCATCATTTTGTATATGGATAGGATATTGAACATACAAAAGCTGATCTTAATCATCAATTTATGCTGTTATTAATAACCTAAATCTCCAACACAACTTACCCCAGCCAGTTGGCACCCCTCTCATCAACAACCAAAAAAAAAAAAAAACATATGCCTTTGTGAATTAAGCTAGAAAGAATAGGCTTTTCATAGTATATACATTTCTTATATTTCTTCAGTTTATGCTCAATATGTTTCGAGTATAATCTAGTATGATAAGTTTATGCACTTATGGCTTCTGTCTGGATTTCTTTGATCCGATCTAACTCAGAAAAACCATTGGGTCAGTAAGAAAAACAGTGAAACTGGCCTGACATGATCCAAGTTGAATCACCTTATTAAACTTATTCAAATATGAATAAGTGTTTTTTGTGTAATAGCTAATGTAGCTAGACCCACTTGCATCCCTATGGACAACTGTGTGATAAGCATTGCCAATCCCTGATCCAATCCATAAATTCTAATCACACCCTTCGAAAAGACTAACCATTTTTGCTCGGATAATTTTTACTTACTGCATAAATGATACAATTCATCCTACCATCCATTTCTTTCACCATTTCTACAACTTTCAAGTCTACACTATTTCTTAGAAGTAACAACTTAAAATTATTAACTGATAGGGTTCTTTGGTAAGCATTGCAGTTTTTGTGATGAGTTATTGGTAAAATGAGATCCCTAGTTTTTGACAATGTGCTTTCTAGCAGAGTCAGTATTCATATTAGCTGTTGCGTTTTGTATCTATATTGGAACCCTTAAATCAGGTCATAATAATTGTGGGCTTAATTTTATTCTTGTTATGGGCTTCTGATGCATATTTTGCATCGACGGTTATTCATTGATAAGAAGAAAGATTTTCAACATTCCACCAACATCCAAATCTATAACAATCACTATTTTCTATCATTTCTCATAGCTTAAACCCTTGTTCCTAAATTCTATAACAACTCGCTTAGATTTCATAACCTATACAAACTTAAATCTTAAAAGGGCATGGGTTTCCACCTTTCTTCTTGTTATGATATCCCGGTTTTATTTCAATTAATTATTGGATCCGATCTATCATTTCTCATAGCTTAAACCCTTGTTCCTAAATTCTATAACAACTCGCTTAGATTTCATAACCTATACAAACTTAAATCTTAAAAGGGCATAGGTTTCCACCTTTCTTCTTGTTATGATATCCCGGTTTTATTTCAATTAATTATTGGATCATTCTTTGAACCAATTTCAATTTTTGGTTTATTGATCAAATCAACATACAAAGAAAAATGTCTACTGGGTTTTGATCTACAATAAAATACTCCGTCTTCGGCTTCGTATCTTTATCTTGGTCCGAAGACCATGCCTAATATTTTAATATATATGGCTTCGTATCCTTATTTTGATCCGAAAGCCAAGCTTATTAATTCTATGTCTTCAGCTTCGTATTGTTACCTTGGTCCGAATACCACATCTAAAATCTTAATATCTATGGCTTCGTATCCTTATTTTGATCCGGAAGCCAAGCTTATTAATTCTATGTCTTCAGCTTCGTATTGTTACCTTGGTCCGAAGACCACGTCTAAAATCTTAATATCTATGGCTTCGTATCCTTATTTTGATCCAGAAGCCAAGCTTATTAATTCTGTATCTTCGGCTTCGTATCTTTATCTTGGTCCGAAGACCACGCCTAATGTCTTTTTGTCCACGACTTCGTATCCTTATTTTGGTCTAGAAGTCATGTTTATTAGCCTTATATCTTCGGCTTCGTATCGTTACCTTGATCCGAAGGCCCAGCCTTTCAATTGGATATCTTCGGCTTTATTTCTTCATAATCCGAAGAGCATATTATCTCATATTCAAGACTGTAAGTGTTTATCTTTCTTTACTATTTCTAAGAAAATGTCTATGAATTATATAACTAACATTCCCTTTAGGAGCGTTACTAAAGAGAATGTTAAGCTCACTTAGGATCTATTCTTAAAAATCGAGGCATATTGAACATATGGATTTTTTCCAACCCCGGAACAGTTGAAATCTATTCTGGTTGTTGCAAGAATCCACATGGTTGAAATCCTCATAAAAGATAAGATCTGAAATAACTGATTCTCCGATCGCCACTACTTACGGTTATGAGGAGGTTGCGTTTGCCCACTTTCATAACCGTAAGTAGTTACGATTGGAGCCTATAAATACTGGTAAGAGGGGATACTCGAGGTAAGTTTTGGCTCACTTCTAGAAATTCAAATTCTCTCCTTTCCCTCTCTATTTTCAGACTCACCATTCTGCTGCCTGAGTTCCTTCTGACTTTGGCATCGGAATGTCCTCCGCCAGAAAATTTCCGGTCAAGGGGATCTATTTTGCAGATTCCGGTCGACGGCGGTCCGGCGGACGAACCACTCCATCCGGTCGACGGGGATTCAGCGTCAACAGATTGGCGCGCCAGGTAGGAAAAGAAATCCATTTCCTCTATTCTGAAGGAGAGCTTTGAGAAGAAGAAATGGTGAGAGGAAAAGTTTGAAATGCCTCTACAGGCCAGGAGCAACTAGCTCCTTCATCAAACAGTCCTCCAGCAAATGATCTTTCAGCAAATCAGGGGGTGCAGCCTCCCATGATAATGGTGGGGCAACAGCGATTCGAAACCCTGTTAAACAGGGTGGAAGCTTTGACAACACTGGTACAAAATTTGCAAGAAGCTGCTGCCCAAAGGCAGCATCCACCATCGGTTTTGCAGTCCATCCATCAACCTGAAAAGAAAGAAGGTCGGCACCAAGAAATCACCCCCAATTTCTCACATATCCGGTCATCTCATGACCGCTATGCCTCTCCACCAGATCGACAAGTAGGAGATCATGGTGGAAAGAAGAGGGTCCGATGTTCTCCTTTTGTTTCTTCTAGAAGTTTTTTGCCAGAAGGGGCTAGGCAAAGAGAGATCAACTATGAATTTGAGAAGAAATTCATATCCATGCAAGTAGAAATAACCAGAATCACAGATCTAAAAAGAAATGATGTGGTTATTACTTTCAACTCTCAGCCTCTATTTTCTGATGTATTATGGATGAAGTTATCCCTAGGCACTTCAAGATCCCACAGTTAGAAGCTTATGATGGGACTTCAGATCCTCTCGACCACCTAGGGAGCTACAAAGCTCATATGATGGTGCAAGGAGCAACTGATGTTCTTTACTGCCTTGCTTTTCCTGCTACACTAAGGAGATCCGCTCGAATGTGGTATTCGAGACTACCATCGAAGATAATTCACTCTTTTACTGAGTTAGAGCGGCAGTTTGTCTCGCATTTCAGAATGTGCCAGAAGATGCCGTGCAACACCGACAGTTTGTTTCTTCTCCAGCAATAAGAAGGAGAAAATTTGAAAGAATTTGTACACCGATTCAATTCGGCCACACTGGAAATCCCAAATCTGAATGAGCATGTGGCCATGTCTGCCTTGAAGAAAGGCTTGAAATCGTCCAGGTTTATTTTTTCCCTGGACAAAAGGTTTCCACTCAGCTATGCCGAACCGCTGGCAAGGGCTCAGAAGTATGCTACCGTTGAGGAGCAAGCGGCAAGCCGAAGACTTGCAGAAGGGAGGTACCCTTCTAAGAAGAAAAATGTCAGAGGATCGAATATGCCAACATCCTCCAACAATGCTTTGGTCCCTAGGCGCAGCCTCAGATCCAAGCAGCGGAACAACCGGTTTGATGCCTACACACCCCTCAACTTGCCTAGGGAGAAGATTATGCTAGAAATTGAGAAAGAAAAATATTTTCAAAGGCCACGTCCCCTGAAGACATCTGCAAAAGCAAGGGATAAAAGCAAATACTGTCGATTCCACTAGGATCATGGCCATAACACAGAGGAGTGTTTTCAACTTCGGGACGCCATCGAAGACCTGATAAAAAGGGGATATTTGAAAAAATACATCAACCGCCTTGAGTCTCAAGCCGAAGCAACAACTCTCCCAAGAATATCCGATGAAGCCAATCTGCCTTATCAAAAACCAAATGGTGGGGATGTTGGTATGCTTCATCAATCATCGGCATGGGATATTGAAGCTGAGGAGAATATCCCAAAGAGGTTCAAGAAGAAGAACTCTATTACTTTTTTGATGATGATGTCCAAGGAATCCAACTTCCACATGATGACCCTGTTGTGATCTCGACTGTTATTGCCAACTTTGATATAAAAAGAATTTTGATTGATAATGAAAGTTCAGTTGATGTATTGATGTATGATGCTTTTCTTCGGATGAAATTGTCTGGACATGAATTATGGAGATCTCCCATTCCTATAATAGGTTTTGGTGGAAATCAAATTGGAGTGAAAGGTGAAACAGTCTTACTTGTGACCTTTGGGTCCGAACCACTACAAAGAACCCTCCCCATCAATTTTATTGTGGCAAGAACATCTTCAGCTTATAATGTAATTTTGGGACATCCAGCCTTAAATAAATTCAGGGTATCACCTTTTGGTCCGGTTTCCTACCAAGACAGGCATTGGAGAAGTGAAGGGAGATCAAAGGATAGCTCACCAGTGTTTGATGATTCAGAACAAACAAGTGGCCAGGTTTTTAACACTTGAACAGTTAGATCCAAGAGATGAATCCGAAACCTATAGAGAGCCAGTGGAGAAAACACTTTTTATACCTTTATCCGAAGATGACCAAACCAAACTTTTACAAATTGGCAGCTTGCTTGATGAGGAGTCCAAGGTAAAATTAATTTCTTTTCTTCGAGATAATGCTGATATTTTTACTTGGACAGCTTCGGACATGCCTGGAATTTTACCTAATGTGATCACACATCGTCTGGAAGTTTCTCCCAGCTATAAGCCGGTTCGACAGAAGAAGAGAAATTTTGCTCCTGAAAGGCAGAAGGTTATTGATGAAGAAGTTAATAAGCTACTTAAAGCTAAATTCATAAGAGAAGTCCAATATCCGAATTGGCTAGCAAATGTAGTCATGGTGAGAAATCAAATGACAAATGAAGAATTTGTATAGATTATACAGATCTCAACAAGGCATGTCCAAAGGACAGTTTTCCTTTATTGAAAATTGATCAACTAGTTGACGCCACGGCTGGTCATCAGTTGCTGAGTTTTATGGATGCCTTCTCAGGCTATAACCAGATCCGAATAGATCTTGAAGATGAAGAAAAGACTACTTTTGTTACAGAAAAAGGGCTTTACTATTATAAAGTGATGCCGTTCGGTTTGAAGAATGCTGGGGCAACTTTTCAGAGGCTCATTAACAAAGTTTTTAAAAATCAGATTGGAAGAAATATGGAAGCTTATGTAGATAATATGATTGTGAAAAGTTTTCGTAAATCTGATCATATTACAGATCTAAAGGAGTCCTTTGATGCTCTCAGACATCATCGGATGAGATTGAATCCAACCAAGTGTGTCTTCGGAGCAACTTCTGGAAAATTCCCGGGATATTTGGTTACTAAGCGAGGAATTGAAGTTAACCCATAAAAAATCCAAGCACTTCGGACAATGAGGCATCCCACCTGCAAGAAGGAAGTTCAGAGGTTAACAGAAAAAGTTGCTTCTCTGAGTTGATTTATCTCTTGTTCTGCAGAAAGATGTCTACCATTTTTTAAAGTTCTTTGCCAAACTCAAAATTTTGAGTGGACAGAAGATTGCAGAATTGCTTTTGATAAGCTGAAGGAATATTTAGAAAATCCTCCTTTGCTTTCCAAGCCATGTGAAGGAGAGACACTTTACTTATACTTGTCAGCCACCGATGAGGCAGTTAGTTCGGTGTTGGTACGAAAAGATGCCAATCATTTGTAGAAACCGATTTACTACACCAGTAAAGTATTGCATGAAGCAGAAATCCGGTATCCCAGAGTGCAAAAGATTATCTTTTCTCTAGTAGTGGCAGCGAAGCATCTTCGACCTTATTTCTAGGCCCACTCCATTATGGTTTTAACAGATTATCCCTTAAAGACCATTCTTCGTTGTCCTGATATCTCATGAAGGATAGCTAAGTGGGCTGTTAAATTGGAGGAATTTGATATTGACTATCAGCCTAGGTCAGCAATGAAAGCACAGGTTTTGGCTGACTTCATGACAGAATGTATATGGAAATCCAAAGAGAACCATCCAATAGCCGAAAAGGAAATCACCGAAGATAATCCAGAATTTATTTGGACGTTGCATGTAGATGGTGCTTCAAATGCCAATGGTTGTAGTGCAGGTCTAATTTTGGCTGGTCTGAATGGGCAGTCTATTGAATATGCTCTTCGATTTTCTTTCCAAACTTTAAATAATCAGGCAGAGTATGAAGCACTAATTGTTGGGCTCAGAATATCCCAAAAAATGAAAATAAAAAGGGTCAAAGTTTTTTTCGATTCACAACTGGTGGTGAATCAGGTAAAAGGTGATTTCGAAGCTCGGAATCCAAATATGATCCAATACTTGGAAAAAGTCCGAAGCATGACATCTGGTTTGCAACATTTTGAGATTGTTCATGTGCCTAGGATGGAAAATTCTCGGGTAGATGCTCTTTCAAGACTTGCAACCACTGTACCGAATTCTCTTGGGAAGACATATATGGAATATCTTGAAGACCCCAACATATTAGAATCCAAAGTTGAAATATGTCAAGTTGAACATGAACCTTCATGGATGGACCCAATTCTCAAGTTTTTAAAAGAAGGGACCTTACCCGAAGACAAGCTTGAAGCTTAGCGGCTTCGGTGGACGGCCTCTCAATACGTGATCTTGAATGAAGCATTATATAAAAGGTCCTTCATGCAACCTTTGCTGAAATGTTTAGGTCCATCCGATGCTGATTATGCACTCAGGGAAGTGCATGAAGGAATATATGGAGATCATCTGGGGGGCAAATCCTTGGCATACAAAATAATTCGTCAAGGTTATTATTGGCCAACTATTCAAATGGATTCCGCAGAATTTATCTAAAGATGTGATCACTGTCAGCGATACTCCAGTGTACAAAGGCGGCCTGCAAATCGTTAACTTCATTGACAACGCCCTGGCCTTTTGCACAATGGAGAATGGACATCCTTGGTCCGTTTTCTCTGGCTTCTGGGCAGCGGAAGTTTCTTATTATGGCTATCGATTATTTTACAAAGTGGGTCGAAGCTGAAGCATTAGCACAAATCATTGAAGCAAAGGTTGAAAATTTTATAAGAAATTTTATCATCTTCTGTTTTGGAATTCCTTATTCTATAATAACTGACTGCAGAATACAATTTGACAATCCGAAATTCAAGAGCTTCTGTACTTAATATCACATTCTTCACAAGCTTACTTCAGTAGGACATCCTTAATGCAATGGAAAAGCTGAAGTAACAAACAGGACTATTCTTCATGGTCTTAAAACTAGATTGAATGATGCTAAGGGGTCATGGGTCGATGAGCTAAACTCAGTTCTTTGGACATACTAGACCACTCCTATAATAGCTACTTGCACTGAAGTAGTTCTTCCTATAGAGGTCTCTTTACAATCTTTATGGATTGATCAGTATAAAGAGCCCAAAAATTCTGAATGCTGAAGAGTTGACCTGGATTTACTACAAGGTACATGCCTTCAGGCACAGTTGAAAATGGCTACATATCAGCAGAAGGTTGCAAGATACTACAACTCTCGTGTTAAAGAACGGACCTTTCATCTAGAGGATCTAGTTCTGCGAAAGTCTGAAGTATCCAAACCTACCAAACAGGCTAAGCTTTCTCCTACATGGAAAGGACCATACCGAATCAAAGAGGTCATTCGACCTGGAACTTATCGGTTGGAAACTTTAGAAGGTGTTTTACTGTCTCGGCCTTGGAATGTACAAAATCTCTGCAAGTATTATCAATAAAGGTTTTTATTCAAGGCTACCAAATGTAGATTTAATTATTCTATCTTCATCTTTTCAAAAAGGCACAAGGATGATATCCCTGATCTAACCTACGAAGTGCCAAGGTAGGTTTAACCAACCTATCTAAATTTTTTTTTTTTTAAAAGGCATAAGGATAATCTCCGTGATCTATCCTACAAAGTGCCAAGTTGGGCTTAACTAGTCTATCTTAATCAAAAAGGCATGAGGATGATCTCCGTAATCTACCTCACGAAGTACCGAGGTGTGCATGATCAACCTGTCTTAATTCCATCTCAAAAAGGAATGAGAATGATCTTCATGATCTACTCTATGAAGTACCGAGGTAGGCCCGATCAGCCTATCTTAATCCTTCATCGAGGGGCATAAGGGTGATCCAAGCAATCTATCCCGTAAAAATGCCAAAGGTTAATCAACCTTTTATTCATAATGAAGATGCAGGTGACCCACACGATTTTTTTTATTCTAAGTTCGAAGACTTAGTGAATCTTCAAGTCCTAAGACTTGGTATTCTCATTTAAGCAATTTTTTTTGATTTAATTATCTAAAATTTTCTCCTAAGTTCGAAGACTTGGTATTCTCATTTAAGAGATTCTTTTTGATTTAATTATCTAGAATTTTCTCAAGTCCGAAGACTTGGTATTCTTATTTAAGAGATTATTTTTGATTTAATTATCTAGAATTTTCTTAAATCTGAAGATTTGGTATTCTCATCTAAGAGATTCTGACTTAATTATCTGGAATTTTTTCAAGTCCGAAGACTTGATTCTTATTTGGAAATTTAGTATTCTTTTCTTCTAAGTCCGAAGACTTGATTCTCATATGGAGATTTGGTATTCTCTTATCTCAATTCTATGAAATTCTTCTAAGTCCAAAGACTTAGTGCATCTTCAAGTTCGAAAGCTTGGAGCCTCAAAATCATTCTTATTCCGGTATTATTATCCAACATGATGTAACCTTGAATCGGATCTTGGAATTCTGTTTAAAAAGATTATATTAATCTGGGTCCGAGGACTTAGAGTTATAATATACTTCGGAGGTTTCAATTATGTTCTAATCCAAAGACTTTTTACTCGGAACAATTTCCGTTCACACATATACATCCACAAAGAAACATCTTACTGAAATAGATCTTCATTAATGGGGAGTTTACATTTCCAAAAAGAGAAGAGGAAAAAGTTACAAGTTCTCCATTGTTGGAGTGTCTTCGGTCTGAGTAAGTTCGACTGGATTGGCCATTTCTTCAGCTATCAATGGAGCTTCGGGACCCTCTTGTGATTCGATCTCATTCGGACCTTCGGGGTCAAATAGTTGAATCCCCGAAATGTCCAAATCTAGGTAAAAGTTTTACATCTCCTTCACCCCATCATTGAAACCCCTCTTGTAACTGTAGGTCCCGGCTTCAATCATCTCGCTCTCAAAAGCTGGAGATGCCTTGTAATTTTCTATTACCTCTCCCAGCTGATCTTTCAATGATTGAATTTCTTCAGTGGCCTCTTCGAAATTTTTGGTGGCCTCTTCGGACTTCTGATGAGCTTCTTTAAGTAAAGCTTCCAAAGACCAGACTTTGTTCTTTCTCTTTTTAAGTCTCGCCTCCTGTTCAGAGTTCTTTGATTGGATCTTCTCTATATCAACTTTCAAGCTCTGAACTAAGGCATCGCTTTGGGCAAGCTTCTCCTTCATAGCCTACCTCTGCTCTTCGGCTACTGCCTTCTCAATTTTAGATGCTTTCACCTTCTCCTTCATTCTTTTATAGTTATCTCTAAAGTCGAAGATGCTTTCCTCCATGACAGTAATGTCATGCATCATCTGTATTAATAGATTAAAGAGTTAGCAGCAATAAATTTATGCTTTGAAAATACAATGAGATATTTACCTTTAGTGCTGATGAGAACACTGAGTCAGAGACTTCTTCAATGCATCAGGACTTAGTTTTGTCCCAGTCTTTCAGAAGAAGCGTGCGCTTCATCAACTCCCTGGCCAGATCAGGATTCTCTAAGCCCTCTCTATCCGAAAAGATAGTAAAGTCTACGTTACATCCTCCTTCTGAAGAGGCATTCCACCTAGGTTCATTTTCGGATCGAAACTTTGATCTTTCCTTTCTTTTCTCCTTTGGAGGTGCAATTAGGGATTCCCTATCAAATATCAAATTACGTTGATTTGGAGGGGGCATCGGATGAGGACTTTTCGGAGGAGGCCTCCTCGGAGATGGACTTTTGGCAGGTTCAGGTGGATTTGGTGAAACAGGCGGTATCTCTTCATCCAATGTGGGTCTCATCGGAGGAGTGCTCGAACCCTCTTCGGCCCTTCTTTTTTTTCAGACTTCGGATGTCGCTGGAACAATCACTGCCCTCTTCCGGGAAGCCTGTCAAACTTTCTCAAGTTGAGGCTTCATTCTTTCACCTGCAATCAAAAGATGATTTCATCATATAAAAAGAAAAAAGAGAGAAAAAGAAAGATGGAGAGAATGAAAATCCGAAAACCACTATTTCTATACCTAATATTGGGACTTCGCTGATATGGACTCGATGAAGGTTTCCTTCCTTCAGCAATTCTTTAAATGAGGGGATCTCCGGCTTCGATAGAGTCTCAAAATCTTTGAGATCGACTTTCAAAACTCTTTTTCTAGCGTTTGCATCCAAATGCAAAGCCTTCCAATCAGCGTTGAACCCCTATTGGTATAATATATAAAGAAAAAGCAAGGTTTCCACCCATGTATTGCACTGGGGGTCCCTTTTATTAGTCTTCGGCCAGGCCGATGACCTATAACCCACCATCGTTTATCATGGAAATCTCTCTTCAACATAAACAAAGAGGTGAATAAGGATGTCTTCGGCTCTATATTTTTAAGTTTGCAAAGGACTAGGAAATCACAGATGTTTCTAAAGCTGTTGGGGGTTAACTGAGCCGACACTATTTGGTAAAGGTTAAAGATTTTTATGAAGAATGGGTGAAGTGGAAGCCGAAGACCAGCCTTAAAGTGGCCTTCATAAATGGCAACTGAATGCATGGGGGGTTTATCTACCCTCTCTTCAGGTTTCGGAAGGATCATTTTGAAAGTCCGTGGAATATGAAAACGTCGCCTAACATCTTCTATTCTAGCAAGTGAAAAAGAACTAGTGACGGAATCAGGTGATCTTTCCGGGCTTCTCTTCCTACCGGAACTTCTCCCCCTATTGGTTTTGCCTCCCGGCGAACCCCTACTAGTCCCGTCTCCTGGCGAACTTCTATCGGTTTTCCTTTCCGGTAGTTCCCTAATGGTTTCACCCCCCGGTGAACCTCTATTAGGAGAAGGGCTCCTAACGGACTCTGACATTGTAAAGAAGAAGAAAGGAGAATAGGAAGAAGGGCCTCTAACCTCTGAGAGAATAAAAATGATGGACTGTAGCACGAGATGAAAGGAAGATGGAGCACGAATGCGAGGAAAGTTCTTTTGAAACTCTCCTTCCTTTTATAGCTGAGATTGCAAGGTTTGAGATGCTTCAGAAATCTCCTCGATCGTGCGCCGTATCAACAGCCTCGATCGTGGGTACGATTTCCTGAAAATCACTCATTAATGAAGCGGTGGCTACGATCCGCATGAAGTGACGTGAATGGCTACGATGACTTCTCAATTGTGGCCAACCTCCAGATGATTGCCAAGTGTCCCGCCTTGGTAAAATAAAAACTCTTTTCTAAAAAGATTTTTTAGAAGTTTTCCAGATTCGAAACGTTTCTTTTGAAACAACGAATGAGATGATGACACGTGTCTTCTTCATGTCTCTCGCGCCACCAAGCAGTTATTGTGAAAAGACATGCCAAGGTTTAACACCATCATGGTATGTCAGTTATCGCTAAATGATAGATTTTAAGTACTCCCATTTTTTGAAATTAAATCATTTCAAACTCGAGAGTGGGAGGCAGCTATTATGATATCCCGATTTTATTTTAATTAATTATTGGATCATTCTTTGAATCAATTTCAATTTTTGGTTTATTGGTCAAATCAACATATAAAGAAAAATGTGTACTGGGTTTTGATCTACAATAAGATATTCTATCTTCGGCTTCGTATCTTTATCTTGGTCCGAAGACCATGCCTAATATTTTAATATCTATGGCTTTGTATCCTTATTTTGATCCAGAAGCCAAGCTTATTAATTCTATATCTTCGGCTTCGTATTGTTATCTTGGTCCGAAGATCACGTCTAATATCTTAATATCTATGGCTTCGTATCCTTATGTTGATCCATAAGCTAAGCTTATTAATTCTGTGTCTTCGGCTTCGTATCTTTATCTTGGTCCGAAGATCACGCCTAATATCTTTATATCCACGACTTCGTATCTTATTTTGGTCCAGAAGTCATGTTTATTAGCCTCATGTCTTCGGCTTCGTATTATTATCTTGGTCCGAAGACCCGGCCTTTCAATTGGATATCTTCGGCTTTATTCTTTCATAATTCGAAGAGCATATTATCTCATATTCAAGACTGTAAGTGCTTATCTTTCTTTACTATTTCCAAGGAAACGTCTATGAAGTGTATAACTAACATTCCCTTTAGGAGCGTTACTAAAGAGAATGTTAAGTTCACTTCGAATCTATTCTTGAAAATCGAGGCATATTGAACATGTGGATTTTTTCCAACCCCAGAATAGTTGAAGTCTGTTCTGGTTGCTGCAAGAATCCACATGGTCGAAATCCTCATAAAGGATAAGCTCCAAAATAACCGATTCTCCGACCGCCACTACTTATGGTTATCAGGAGGTTGCATTTGCCAACTTTCATAACCGTAAGTAGTTACGATTGGAGCCTATAAATACTGATAAGAGGGGACATTAGAGGTAAGTTTTGGCTCACTCCTAGAAATTCGAATTCTCTCCTTTCCCCCTCTATTTTCAGACTCTCCATTCTGTTGCCTGAGTTCCTTCTGACTTTGGCATCGAAGTGTCCCCGGCCGGAAAGTTTTCGGTCAAGGGGATCTATTTTGCAGGTTCCAGTCGACAGCGGTCCGGCGGACGAACCACTCCATCCGATCGACGGGGATTCAGCATCAACACTTCTGAAAGATAGCAAGCCACCAAAGTCTGTCCTTAAGTATAAATCTGCAGTTCTGGATAACAATCCATCTTTCCTTTAGAAGTCAAGATGAATATATAATTCATCATTCAGGCACATCACTTTCTATCTCAAACTATTTAATAATTTGATTGAATCAATACTATTATAGCCTAACTTATTTAAAACATGTTTAACCCATTTAAAATCTAAGTTTTAACTTATCTAAACTGATCTTTTCTATATATTGAACAAGTTATGCAGATTGAGTTGGGTTACTTGTATAATAATAGATCGGGTTAAATTTTGAATTTACAACTTGTACAATAAAAGTTTGGTTCCTATTGACAATTATTTTTCTAATATCTACCTAACTCAGCCTTGACCCATTGCCATCCTTGATTGGAATGGTTATGCTCCAAGCACATGTCTATAAACAAGTGCAGAATGATATACCTTGCACATTAGTTTCTTTATCTCACCAATACATTATCTCTATTTTTCAAACTGCAACCATAGTGATATCATCAATCTTTCTTTAAGGAGCATGATATGCACTTTCATTGTTCGATGAAGTGCCTCTCTATTTGTTATAACTAGCTTGTATTCATATAATGGTTTTATATTTTATTGGTCAATAACTATGCCATATAGACCCTCACTCATACGTGGATTCGGTAATAATTTCCTCAAAATAAGATTTCATCTTGTGCTATTAGCTAATTTTGATTCTTTTCTATATCCTTGCACTTCTCTAAGGTGATGGGTGTGCTTGAAATTTATGTCACCAATTTATTTATCTCTTCCTTCTTTTTCTCTCTTATCATCTCTTTTATGCTAGATGCTTGTTGTTTTGCAAAATAATTCTACCTACTTTCACATAACAAATAATCTCATCCTCCTTTTTCTCTTTTATCTTCTTTTTATATTAAATAAATTTGCCAGTTTTAAGAAAATTCCATCAGATTTTCTATATGAAAAAATAATCCATCACCTCAGTTTTTATACAACAATCTCGAGTATTCCTACAGTTTAAAACCTAGGTGGCTAGTTCTATTTTATGAACATATATAACTTTTTATTGGTAAAATTAGATTTATTAAACCAATCTGGTGAATATACATTTATATGAATCAAAAAATAAAATATGCAAAAAAAATCAAAAGGAATTTTTGATACAGTAGTAAATAAAATAGTTTCTATATAATTAGTGATAAATGCCGCCATTATACGCGTCCATGTTTGTCTTATAAATACAGTTAACATCTGTTGCCGCCTAGATCGCCGTGGCCGGTAGCTCTTACGTGTCCTAGGTGAGTGGGCTCCGTGCCAGTGTCACCGGGCTCGTTGGTCGGAGACGATCAAGGGAAACATAGTCGTAGTTGGGATGAAAGGGGCTTGGTACTGTAGTGGCCCTCCTGTGGGCCTCTCCGGTGAGGAGTAATCTTCCTCCTTAATGTCCCTCCGTTGAGCGATACCTGCAAAACAGGAGAGACCTGCGCCGGGGATTCCAGCAAAGACACTCGGATGATCAAGTCAGCGGGACGATCGAAGGAAATAAGGGACCTTTGAGACGGAGAGCTTGGGGGACTCTCCGCTGCCAGAGGGTGATAGACAATATAAGAATGAAGAGAGTGTGTTGTCTCTTACCCCTCTTACCTCTTCCCGCTGCTCTTATGTAGACGAGCGGCTCTTGGTGTTCAGAGAGGCACGTTCTTCTTGGTATAGGCCTGTGAAGCTTCTGTAGGCCTAGGAGGCTTAGGTAGGTTGGTCAACTTCCTCCTTCTTGATGGTTCAGGAGGTTGGTGGAGGAGCACAGTGCCTTGGATGTGGCACTCTTTCCTGATTGGCGTAAGCTGTGATGGGGGCTTTTAATATAGCCCTCCTTCGTAGACGGCAGACTCAGTTTGGCAGAGATGGTGACATGTCGGGTTGCCATCTAGCCTTCCTCTGTACCTATATTTTGAAAAGCATACATGGAATGGAATCAAATAAACCGTGGCACATGCTTTGAGATGAGGCAGGCGAGGCTCTTCGTGCGCATGGTTCAAGGTGTCCCGCCGCGAGGCTAGGCCGCATGGCTTCTCCATGCATGGCGAGGTCTGCAAGGCTAGGCCGCGTAGCCTCTCCATGCATGGCGAGGTCTGCAGAGGCCTCTACGCACACGGGTCAAGGTGCGCGGGGTAGTCGCGCGAGCCGAGGTGCGGTATGCAGGGTCTCTCCCATGCATGCAGTTCTGGGCGCCGAACCAGGCGGAGGGCGTTGCATGGGCGTGCCCTGGCACGGAGGTGAGGTGCCCAGTTCGGCGGACCTCCGTCCAGTCCGGCCCAGTCCGACGAGGCACCCGCTCCGGCACCCGGTCGCCCGGCGAGGCACCCGCTCCGGCGAGGGCCTATATTTCATTAAATATAAAAAGATAGATAAGAATGATTTCTTCCTCTATGTAGTATAGGAGAAATGAAAGAAATGACCAATGATATTTGTATAACTATTTTACTAAACTATCTTTTAATAAAAATATTATTATTATCAATTTATAATACTTATTTATACTAAAGAAATAGTGCAATATAAGCTTATAACCTTTATAATTTATAATTATCTAAAAAATATATAAATATTTAATTTAAAATTAAACTTAATTAAAAAATAAATTTATAAATTAATTATAAATAAAATATTTTATTTATATACATTAGTTATGTAAATAACAATCAATTTATAATTTAATTAAAATATTTAATTAATTTTATACAAATAATTGACTAAACACAGTGAATATAAATAAAAAATAAAAAGATAATTCTAATTATTTACTTATAGTTATAAAAATTATATACTAAAATTAAAATACTTGTTAATAAAATTTAGTAGCCCAGGGTAAATAGTATATGTAAAATAAATAAACAATATATAAAATAAATAAAAAAATGAATAAATGATAGGGTTTTGATTAAAAAAAATTAATGAGGGATAATTTTATTAATATAGAAACCTTGATAATACAAGAGCAGAAGTAGTATTTTATTAAAGGTTAGTCTATTTTTCTACATAAGATAACTATGTTAGCCTAAGTGGAAATGCCTCCAAATAAAGCCTTCAAAAAGTCATAGATCATCACTTTTACTTTTTAAAAATAATGCTAGTTCATATTTTTTGGTGAGGTGACTATGGTAGTTCAAGTGTAAGAAAATACTATTCGATAAGTTTTTCAAAAAGTAATAGATCATCACTTTTATGTTATAAAAATAGCTCCAACTAAAATAAAAGACAAATCGATGCATATTATTCTTCATTATAATTTTTTAATTCCAAAAGTGTGATTATTTTTTATGTTTTACAAGCAGAGAATTATGCAGCAGGTCTACTGGCTCAATATTGAATGAATTATTGTACGTAAACTTCTATTAAAAGACTTATTTTATGACCAAATGGGCATTAGAAGAGTATATAAACTAAACAAAAAAATGCCATTATAATAAAAAAAAGGATAAGAATTTTTCAAGTATAATTACTAATTTTAAAAAGCAAAGGGATAATAAATTCCTTCAGCTCCTAGATTTTTAAAAATCAATGTTGATGGTTCCTTTAAAATACCTGATAATGAAAAAAAATGGACATTTAAGCTTGATGATACAAAACCAAAAGGGATATTTTATTAAAAATTGATCATGTTTCCAGGCGAGGTGACCATGATAGTTAAAGTGGAGGTAAATGCTCCTTCAAAAGCCTATAAATCACTACTTTTACTCTATAAAAAAAGAAAATGATCGTAAAAGTGTCACTAACTTATTTCTGCCATAGTAAATTTTTTGAAAAAAGCATCCACCTATCTTAGCTATAATACAAGTGTTATGTGTTTTGCTTCCCCCGAGACGACCGCTTTCCCTTCCGATTTCGTGTCTTCCAAAAATACCGGGTACAATCGACAAAAATCCCTTTCCTCTTGAAATTGTGAAGAAGTTTGATGTCAGGAAGGACTTGTACTTTTTCATCCGGCCTATTTAAAGGAATCAAGCCCTTCAAACCAATGAACACCGGCCACCAACCATCGTCGGAGGAAAGTCTTCTCTCCGAAATCTTATCTTCCATTGTGTTCGTTGGAATCACGGGTCAATTATCGCCAGAAAATCAGAGACGCCCTGCGATACAAGATGCCGAAATATTTTTCTGAGATGCAACAGAGAGCTGCAGAAGGTCCAGAAAAATATTGAAGACGGTCCAGAGAGCAAATAAAATAACAGAGAATCCACGACAGGATTTGGCGAGGCTAGAGGACCGGTTTTCTGTGATCTCTCCTGTTTTCTTCTTCCCTTTCGATTTGTTTTCCTCTTTGTGATTAATCTGCAATTGTTATTGGGATATTTGTATTTTTTTTGTGCCCAATTTTCGGGGCAGATTATAGTGGATTGCTCCTTCCTCTGTGTGGATGTAAGCAGATTTGCCAAACCACGTTAAATCTCGTCTTTCCTTCTGATTTGATATCTGTCCGTGTAATTGGTAAATTGCTAAAGTGAGTAAATATGAATTAATTGGAAGTCTAAACCGATCTAATCCGTTGTGCGCATCCCAACAACAAGGAGCAATTGATATATGTTACTTCCTATTGCATTCTTTTATTTATGAGATTATAACTATGTATCATGTTTTATAATAAGGAAACCATGCAACAAATCTACATGCTCCAAATATATCAGAGTTTCTATTAAAAGACATTCTATGACTGGATCAAGGTTAACAGGGTTTGTAAACTTTAAAAAATGCCATGGAAAGATAACGAGAAACAAGGTGAATGGTGTTGCCACCTAGATCGCCGTGGCCGGTAGCTCTTACGTGGCCTAGGTGAGTGGGCTCCGTGCCAGCGTCACCGGGCTCGTTGGTCGGAGACGATCAAGGGGAACATAGTCGTAGTTGGGATGAAAGGGGCTTGGTACTGTAGTGGCCCTCCTGTGGGCCTCTCCGGTGAGGAGTAATCTTCCTCCTTATTGTCCCTCCATTGGACGAAACCTGCAAAACAGGGGAGACCTGCGCCGGGGATTCCGGCAAAGACACTCCGATGATCAAGTCAGCGGGACGATTGAAGGAAATAAGGGACCTCTAAGACGGAGAGCTTGGGGGACTCTCCGCTGCCAGAGGGTGATAGACAATGTAAGAATGAAGAGAGTGTGTTGTCTCTTACCTCTCTTACCTCTTCCCGCTGCTCTTATGTAGACGAGCAGCTCTTGGTGTTCAGAGAGGCACGTTCTTCTTGGTATAGGCCTGTGAAGCTTCTGCAGGCATGGGAGGCTTAGGTAGGTTGGTCAACTTCGTCCTTCTTGATGGTTCAGGAGGTTGGTGGAGGAGCACAGCGCCTTGGATGTGGCACTCCTTCCTGATTGGCGTAAGCTGTGATGGGGGCTTTTAATATAGCCCTCCTTCGTAGATGGCGGGTTCAGTTTGGCAGAGATGGTGACGTGTCGGGCTGCCATCTAGCCTTCCTCCGTACCTATATTTTGAAAAGCATACCTGGAATGGAATCAAATAAACCGTGGCACATGCTTCGAGATGAGGCACGCGAGGCTCTTCGTGCGCATGGTTCGAGGTGTCCCGTCGCGAGGCTAGGCCGCATGGCTTCTCCATGCATGGCGAGGTCTGCAAGGCTAGGCCACGTAGCCTCTCCATGCATGGCGAGGTCTGCAGAGCCCTCCACGCACACGGGTCGAGGTGCACGGGGTAGTCGCGCTGATCGAGGCACGGCATGCAGGGTCTCCCCCATGCATATGGTTCTGGGCATCGGAGCATGCGGAAATGAGAAGCAGTCCCGCGGGTAGAGTCGGACTAGGCGCGGGCGGAGCCGGGGCATGCCGTACTGGTGCGGGGGCGCACCGGGCGGAGCCAGAGTCGACCGGGTGTTCTGGACTGGGCGCGGAGGTGAGCCGGGAGCCGGAGCGGGCGGAGCCGGAGTGGACCGGCGCGGGCGTGCCATGGACATGTGCTGGCACGAGCTTGGCACGGGCGGAGCCGAGGTGCCGACCTTGGCAGCGGACCCGGGAGTCAGAGCGGACCGGCATGGGCGTCCCGCCGGACTGGGCCGAACCGGACGGAAGACCGCCGAACTAGCGAGGGCCGAAGCCGAGGTGCTGCATGGAGCGGGGGCGTTCCCAGGCGTAGAGGCGAGGTGGTGCGATCCCCTGCGGGCGACCGGGCGCGGGAGCTGGCAGAGCCGGAGTGGACCGACGCGGGGGCAGGTGGCACCGAGGTGCACCGGCGCTGGGGCATGCCCTGGCATGGTTGCGGAGCTGCGGGCGCGCGAGGGTGCGGCCAGGCCGAGCTGGGAGCCGAACCGACAAGACCGGACCGGGGCACCGATCGCCGGACTCGAGCGGGGCAGGACTGGAGCTGCGAGCGAAGGCGGTGCCAAGGTGGGTTTCCCACGGGCGAAGGCGGAGCTGGGTGCACCGAACTGGGACGGTCGCAAGCATGGGCGGAGCCGAGCTGGCACGGGGCAGCCGCGGGTTTGCCCCGCTGAACTGGTGCCGGAGCTGGCGGGGGTGAGCTGGGGCCGACCGTCGCACCATTGGCGAGGTCGGGAGGAGCCGGAGGTGCCAGAGCCCGGAGGCAAGCCTCCTGCGGGTGAACTTGGCGTCGGCTCGGGCGGCAGCCTCCCGCGAGCTCCCACGGGCGGACCGGACTCCAGCCTGGGCGGAGCCTTGCCGAGCACTGCCGAGGTCGACCGAACGCCGGAGGAGCTGGGGTGGCTGGAGCCGGACGCGGGCATGCCGGGCGGAGCCTTGCAGGGCGCTGCCGAGGTCGGCCGAACGCCAGAGGAGCTCGGGCGGAAGCCGGATGAGGGCATGCCGAGCGGAGCCTTGCGGGGCGCTGCCGAGGTCGGCCGAACGCCGGAGGAGCTGGGGTGGCTGGAGCCAGACGCGGGCATGCCGGGCGGAGCCTTGCGGGGCGCTGCCGAGGTCGACCGAACGCCAGAGGAGCTGGGGTCCCGCGGCGCCGGGCGCGGGCATGCCGGGCGGAGCCTTGCGAGGCGCTGCCGAGGTCGGCCAAACGCCAGAGGAGCTGGGGTCCCGCGGCGCCGGGCGCACTGGACCCGGAGGGGGGGGTTCGCTCGTCGGAGAACCGCCGGGAAGAGCCGGAGCTGCGCGGGACCGCCGACCTGTCGCGGTGGGCGCGCCGTGCGGGCGAAGTTGGGCGGAGTTGAGCCGTGGATGCCACGTTCGAAGGGATGCGATACCTTGGCGCGGCACCTGGCACGTGCACGGTACCTTGGTGCAGGTATGCTGTGCTGTGCTGGGCAGGAGCATGCGGAGGCATTGATCCGGGCACGGCTTCTTCCTGATGATGCTTGGACCGGGCGGAGTGAAGCTGGGCCGATTCGGAGAGCTTCGTAGGCCGAAGTTGGCTACCTTTCATGCCTGACTGGGCTCCAGGCCAGGCTGCCAAGCTGAACTGAACTACCGAAGCTGGACTTCTCATGACCGAAGTGAGGCCGAGGTACTGGTTCACCGTCGAGGTGGGGCCGAGCCGAGCTGGGCTGAACCGCCACATGACCGAAGCGGGGCCATGATGAGGCCGAGGTGGAGAGGTGCCTGACCGAGGTGGAGAAGTACGTGGCTGTGCCAGCCTCCAAGGAGGACGCGTGTCAGGGCCGAATGGATCTTGTTTACTACTGTAACAAATGGTAACATAACAAGAAACAAGGTAAGGTTAAGAGTTTTTTTAAGTATAATTCCTTAATTTTAAAAGAAAATAATATAGTAGATCCTCCAAGATTTCTATAAATGAATGTTGATGGTTCCTTCAAAATAACTAATGATAGAAAAAAATTAGAAAGTATTGGCCTAATAATACAAGACATGAAGGGATATTTTATAAACAAATGGTCCATGGGTGACAACGGGAGCTCAGGTGCTTACATATGCCACACAACAAAGCTTCTAAAAGGCTATAGATCATCACTTTTACACTATAAAAATATATTTTTTTGTCTAAAAAACCCACCTATCACAATTAAAATAAAAGAAAAAATCGATACATATTACTCTCTATTGGATTATTTCAATTCCGGAACTATGATTATTATTCCTCATATTTTACAAGAAGGGAACAATGTGGCACGTCTACTGATTGTAGATATCGTGACAAATTAAAATGACGTAGATATTGTGATAACCATGCTGATGTTATTATTTAAGGACATATTTTATAACTGAATAGGGGTCAGCAGGGTGTACAAGCTAAATAGAAAAAATCAATATTAAGATTACAAGGTAAAAAGGTAAGGATAAAAGGTTTTCAAGAATAATTTCTAATTTTAAAAAGAAAAGGGATGGTAGATCACTCTAGCTCCTTCATTTAAAAATAAATGTTGATGATTCCTTCAAAACAACTAATGATGAAAAAAAAAAGGGATGGTATCAGCCTGAGATTTGGATCTCAAGGAGACAAGGTTTGTTCAATCTCTATGAAATGCATGTATGAAATGCATATGGAATCTCTATACAAGGTAGAATCTGCCATCATTTTTCTCAAATTTAATGCATATGGACCGTCGATTTTCTCGATCATGCAGCCATGTAATGATCGGAAGATGTAATGCAGGCAAGGATGGTAGATCATTAGGGTTGCATACAAGTATATGTAAGGGTCATCCAGGGAAGAAAACCTTGGAACGATTTTTTTTAAAAAAAATCAACAAGAGGTTTGCACAAAGTGATTCATTATGCTCAAATATGAATCAATTGTTTGCTCATTGGGGATGATTTATAAATCATTAAATTCCCACGAATGGAATGAGAATTGGGTCCACATAAATACAACAATGTTCCTTCCCCATATGAACTTCGACATCTAAATACAATCGTTGAATTCGTATTAGTTGACTTAACCCATTCCATTATTGCCAGGGTGGGGATTGGCCTTCGAATTATATGTCGGATGAGTTCATACCTGATACAACTCAGGCCAAAGACCGATCGAAGTTGAGGAGAGATGGGGAGACCCAATAGCTACTGGTCGGATGGATGGAAATACATGATAAGCTTGTGAAGAAGCAAAGCTGATTCCCCACCAAAAAAACAAACCAACTGATACTACTTTGCATTCTTTCTATTCCATTGCAGTCTTTTTAAAGATAGGCAGCTAATATTAATCTAAAAAGTGTAGTAGTCATCGTTTGACTAATCTGCTCATACACTAGAATACGTATCCCACCCCTTTTACCGCACCCAAAATGGAAGGGTTACTTAGTGATGGAGATTCAGGGCAGGTCCAGATTCTTTTTCTATTTTTTTCTTATTTTTTCTGATTTTTAACTTGATGCGGCTGAAACTAAAACTCTAAAACAGCTGATCTCTTTTGTTTTCAATTTTCTTGGTGGAGGTGGCAAAGGAAAGATGGAGATGGAAGATTGGGAACTGGAACTCATGGCCCTGGGACTCACTCTAACGGGGAGACACACACAGAAAGTCAGGGGTCAAAGCGTAAAGCTACCCTCCCGAGGGATCAAAGCACACAGCTACCCTCCCGAGGGATCAAAGCACCAGCTACCCTGAGCTTTCATCGAACTCATAATGCATATAGTAGGGCTCTCACATAGATGCGCTAGGATGACTCTCAAAGGACATGAGGGGATAAAGAAGACGAGATAGGGAATAACTAGGATACTCATCGAACCCATAATGCACACAGCAGGGAACGCCTCACACCCCTCATCGAACCCATAATGCATACAGCAGGGAACGAAGGCAGACGGGCCTCAGCCCAGAACCAGAACTAATGAAGAACCCAAAAATTTATATCAAATCATTATTATTACAGGGGGAGAGGGGGCATTTATATAGAAAAACCAAAACCCTCAGTTTCTTAGCCTCCAAGAAAACTAAAAAAGGAAAATAAATAACATCAAGATTCATGTTGCATCAAAATGGGCACCTTCCGACATGCGTCAAAATGGGCCACGAACTTCTGTCTCAGCTGGGCAAAAGAGCTGATGCTTTCTGGCTTGAGGCGAGTGAACCACACCCGAGCCGCCTTCCGAAGGGTAGCAGGGAAGGCGATGCATAGAAGGGCGTCAGTGGCCCCCTGGACCCTCATAAGGGCCCGGCAACTTTCTAGATGGTCCAGGGGGTCAGTGGTCCCATCGTAAGGATCCACCTGCGGCATGCGGAACCGACGGGGAATTGGCTCCGCCTGGATCTCCCGGGAGAAAGGAAGGCAGGCGTCATAGCCCACAGGCTCACTAGCGGAGCCAGGCAAGTTGGCGAACAGGCAGGCAAACTCCACCAACTTGCGGTCATGCTCCTCCAGGCGCTTCTCCGCCATGCGCCTGATGGCCTCGTCTGTAGACCCCTCCGCTGAGGGGGGCGGTGAAGGTGACACGAACGCACGGCGCTCGTGGCAAGGAGCCTTGCCCTTCTGGCCCTGACGGGGTTTAGGTGCCCCCTAGTCAAGATGCAGTGAGCAACTTTCTTCGCCAGTAGAGCTGGCCCGTCGTCGCCTTATTGGGGCTTGATGGGTACCCCGAGGGTCTGTAGCTGCCCGCGGCTGTGAAGGCCTCCCGTGGAAGGAACGCAGGCTATCGCGGGATGCTGCGGTCACCATCCTCCCAATGGACTGGCCAAGCGGGGCCTGAACTGGATCAAGTGTCGTTCTGCCCCCCTTCCTGGTGCGCCAATCTGTTGCCGCCCGGATCGTCGTGGCCCGTAGCTGCTGAAGGTGTCGGATGGTCCGCGTCCGCCCGTCGGGGATGCCTCCGGTGTCTCGAAACCTACAAGACAGCCAACGTCAGTGACTCGGGCCGTGAATTCTGGTGGGGGCACTCTGATGACCACCGCCGTCCAAGCCACTGTCTCTGCCCCAGCGCCGCCACCGACAAATGCCCACCGGACTGCCCTCTACGAGCCTCCCCTGTTCCAGATTCCAGTCCATGGAGAAGGGAGAAGAAGAAGCTCCAGCGCACGATCATGAAGGCAACTTCTGCCCCTGTTGCCGACTTCACATCCTGCACGGTTCTCAAAGTTGCACGATTTTTGGAGTTACACGGATCTCAAAGCATGCACATATCTCAAAGCTGCACAACTTTCAAAGCTGTACAGATTTTAAAGCAGAGGAGAATAAAAAAATAAAAATAATAATAAATAAAAATAATATTCTCTTGAAGCTAGATTCTGATCCTGACTCGATGGAGTCGAGTTCTCCCCACCTCAGGGGAATGATGGGAACCTCACCAGCATGGATACGGGAGCAAGCACGAATCTTGGAACCGTGCGAATCTCGGAGCATATCCAGAATAAATTTAGGATTTATCTTTTATTTGAAATTTGAATTAGGATTTTGTTGGTTAGGATTGAGATATGGATAGGCTTATCTTATCCTATCTTGTGTTTGAATTTGAATCATCTCTATCTTTTTATCTTATATTCAAATTCAAATGAGGGTTGGACAGGTCTATAAATACCACCCTCAGTCCTTTGTAAGAAAAGAGTTTTTGGAGAACAAAAATTGAGTTTTTTAGAAGAGTAATTCTTCTTGCCTTCGCCTTCGGGCATGGGCGTGATGCCCTAGTTATTCCCTTCCCGTGGCATGGGCGTGATGCCCTAATTATTCCCTTCCCATTCCATCTTCTTTATCCCCTCGTGATCTTTGAGATCCATCCTAGCACCTCTAAATATCGAGGAGGGTGTAATGCCCTAGAGGTGAGAGGTCTCTTCGTTAGGGTGAGTCCCAAAGTCCATGAGATCCAGATCCCTATCCTACATCCCCACTATTCCTTCGCCATCCCTAGAGAAAAAAATATCAAAAAAAAATAGTACCCTAATTTAGGTGACTTCTAGGCTCACGAACGATCCTATCTCTGTCCCCCATCAATTTAATGATGGGAACCTCACCAGCATGGATCCCGGAGCAAGCACAAATCTTGGAGCCGTGCAAATCTCGGAGCATATTCAGAATAAATTTAGGATTTATCTTTTATTTAAAATTTAAATTAGAATTTTGCTGGTTATGATTGAGATATGGATAGGCTTATCTTATCCTATCTTGTGTTTGAATTTGAATCATCTCTATCTTTTTATCCTGTATTCAAATTCAAATGAAGGTTTGACAGGTCTATAAATACCACCCTCAGTCCTTTGTAAGAAAAGAGTTTTTGGAGAAAAAAAATTAAGTTTTTTAGAAGAATGATTCTTCTTGCCTTCGCCTTCGGGCATGGGCATGATGCCCTAGTTATTCCCTTCCCATGGCATGGGCGTGATGTCCTAGTTATTCCCTTCCCATTCCATCTTTTTTATCCCCTCGTGATCTTTGAGATCCATCCTAGCGCCTCCAAGTATCGAGGAGGGTGTAATGCCCTAGAGGTGAGGGGAGAGGTCTCTTCATTAGGGTGAGTCCCAAAGTCCATGAGATCCAGATCCCTATCCTACATCCCCACTATTCCTTCGCCACCCTATTCCTTCATCATCCCTAGAAAAAAAAATATCAAACAAAAATAGTACCCTAATTTAGGTGACTTCTAGGCTCACCAACGATCCTATCTCTGTCCCTCATCAATTTTTGGTATCAGAGCTAGAAAATTAAGGTACCTTCATATCACTCTAGATCTCGCACCACCGATTCAATTTTTTTTCCATCCTATCATCTTCCTAAATCCAAAACCAAAAAAAAAAAATCCAAGTTGCCAACAATTCCATTTTCTTCTTCCGTGCTTCCTCCCAAACTCCATCGCCGCCTCCCAGATTTCCTTCACCAATGATCCTACCACTGTCCCTCATCACGAGCCCCTTTGGATGAGCTCCACGCTAGGAGGAGTGAGTGGAGTGTATGAGAGTGTGAGTGAGCTGGAAGATGTGGTGGCCGAGGTGGTCTTGCCCTCCTGTCTGGCATCTTCCCTTTCTCCTCTTTCTCTTTGTGGTGGTTGTGTTGGAAAATTGGGTGTTCTCCCTTGCTGAGAGAATGTTGTTCTTGCTTGGAAGGAGAAAAAATGAATGTTGTTGTTACCTCCTTCTTGTTTACTCTGGCTGAGTCGTTTACTTTGGCTTGCCTCGGGGTTCTCCCGTGCTGTCAAGCTGGTACGATGAGGTATCGTGTCGTAAACGGGACACCTTCTTGATTGGGTAGTTGGAGAAGCTTCGATATGCCTCTGACATTCCTTATGTTTGCCCTTCCTAGAAGCCTAGCAGGATCTTGACTATCGTGCCACCGGTCTCGGGACTCACGCTCTTCGGTGGGATCTTTTCTCCATTTGTACGACTAGTCGGTAGAGGGTATGGTGCCTTGGTGTGAGCTTCCTTTCTTTCTGGTATGAGCGACGGCCGTGGGCATTTATGGCGACGTGGCGGGTGCTGCTGTACGGTCCTCGGGAGGCCCGCCACCATCTTCAAAGGAGAGGCGTGGCTTCTTTGGCAGTTGGTACTTCAATTTGTGCTGAGGGCCAAGCTGAGAAGATGGGGCCCGCTTGCAGCGGACCCGCCTCGTCGCAGCTTGGCTGTGCGGAGGAGGGCTGAGCTCGGTTCCAGGCCAAGGGAGGGCCCATCTTTGACCTAGCTTGGGCCGACAGAGGTGGATGAGGCGCACCCAGCTCAGGGGACCTGGCCTTGAAGGGGCGCCACATGGCGGAGGAGGCTTGAGCTCAACTCCGGACCACGGGGCCCGACCTCGAGCTTGGAAGGTTTGCCTCTGGTGGGACTTGAGCTCGGCTCCGACCTAGGCGTCTAACTTGGCGGGGACCGACCTGGCGGAGGACAGAGCCCGGCTTCGATGGGCGGCCCCGTTGACCTCGGGAAGCTTAGCCCGGCGAAGGGGCCGATAGTAGGAATCTAGCGTGGCATCCAATGAGGGCTTCACGTTAGGCTCCTTGCTCCACGTCAGCGATCCGGTCACATCAACTACCATCTTGGTGGCCTTCGTTAGTCTCGTCGCTCTGACGAACACTGCGTGCAGTAAAGCCGTGCACCGTCTTAGCGACTGGATCCATCGTGAAGCATAATCGGATCTTGGAGGGCACAGACGGGTGGGCGCCCGTCATGTCTCAAGCTCCCACCAATATTACTGCACTCACATCCCATCATCTTTGGCACCGTCGCTCAATGGATATCATATCCCGTTGTGCAGTGCTAACAATACTCAGCGCAACGCTGCCACTACTGTGGCCGGTGCGCACACATTCTCTACGAGTCCATAACGCTTATTACTCCTTCGATTTTAACTACTACTATAGAGAAAATATTTTCAAAAATGAAGATTGTCAAGACCAGATTATGCAACAAGATGGAAGACGATTTTTTTATCGATTATTTAGTCACTTATATCGATAAGGAGATAACTAAAAATTTTACGGTAGATTTCATTATTAATGAATTTAATCTTATGAAATAAAATAAGTATAATTTAAATAATATTTATAAAAAAATATTTAAATTAATTTAAATTATTTATTAATATTATTTATTTTGATATTTTTTTGGCTCTCCTTAGAAAAATTGGTGTGGTTCGTCCCTGCCCATCACCCAAGCTAGATTATATATACATAATATATCTTTTTATAAACATATATATACAGTATATAGTGGGAGCACGAGGGAAGTTCAACCTAACAAACTTCTGATTCAATACACAATTTATATTTATTCTTAAAATTAAGTAATAATATATTTATATTTTTTAAAATTTTAAAATATAAGTATCTAACACAAAATCCTAGCTATTGGCTAAGCTTCCAATTCAGCCGCCCTAAAGCATTCCACTCGATTTAGGTGCCTAAGGATGGAATAAATAGAGGAAAACTATTGAGACCCCTCAACTCTTAGATTGTATTTGGTGTATTGCTAGGAAATCTTGAAAAGTAATGTTGATTGCTAGCAATATATATTACAGGTAATATGGATTATTATGTTTGGTATATACAGGTAATGTTGTAAAATATAAAATTAAAATTTCAAACTATTCATAAATTAAATATATATTATATTTATAAAAATATAATTTTTATATTTTATCTATTTGTTAAATTTATTATATATAACTAAAGTAGTATTATCTGGATTCAATGGCTGCCAAGTGTCAATTTTTTTTAGCCATTTTCTTACTCAAAAATATACCTTCTATATAATATATTATATATATAAAAGTAAAGAATTCTGGCTTAGTTTTGGAGGGAATTTTCCCTCCAAAACTTAAACCAAACTTTTTGACTTAGTTTTGAAAGGAATTTTTTAAACATCAAAATTTTGAAATAAATTTTAAATAAATTTAAAATAATAGATTTAATAAATTTAATAGATAATAAATTTTAAATCATACCAAATATTAAAATTATTATATTCCGTGCATTATATCGACTAGCATTTAGTATATATATATATTTTTTTCTTCTTGTCTTCTTTTTCTTCGATCCCCCCACCCCTCCCCCTGCTAGCACTGCCCCTTCCCTTTCTTCTCCTTCTTTGTTTCACCCCTTCCCTCGTCCAGCAAGCCTTGATGATGGTGACCTCTTCCCTGCAAGCCTCATAAACCTCTGCTACGGGCCTCTCTCCACCAATCGACGGGCCGCAAAGAGCCAAAGGACGGTCGACAAGCAGCGAGGAGGGCACCAACATGGGCGGTGATGGGTCACAAGTAGGGCTGGAAGTGGGCTCAGGGTGGCCCGATGTGCTTTAGGCTAGCCCAACATCGGGCTGGGCTTCTGGCTAGGCCCGAAAAAAATTAGGCCGGGCTTGGGCTTCCTTTTAAAGTCCATTACATTTTTAGGCCGGGCTCGAGCTTCTCTTTGGTTCGACCCAAACTAGTCCAAACCCGGCCCGAAAATGGCCCGAAGGGACTGGGCCCAAACCAGGCCCAACAATAGGCTCAGCAGAACCAAATCATCCAGCCCGATGAATCTTATAAAAGTTAAAACCCATTTTAACTTGACAGTCGGCACAGTCCCCTCCCCGAGTCGTCATCTCTAGGGTTTTGCCATCCCCGTCCGTCGGTCCCCTCCCCGCATTCCAATTAGGCAAGCGACGAGCCGATCACCGTGGCTGGCCTTCCAGCTTCGACCGTTCTGATCGTCGTCTCCGACTCTAAGGTAAAATCTTCATTGCTTCACCGCGAGCCCAACCCGGCCATCATCCTCGGTTCTATGTGACCCCACCGCCACTCCCGGCTCTGTGCAACCCTGCCTCCACCCCTGGCTCCATGTGACCCCCTCCGTTTTCCTGACCTCCCAGCTTTGATCTCTGTTGCCCAGTAAGTAACCCAAGAGGGGGGATGAATTGGGTCTTTAAAAAATTAAAATTACTTTACTTGATGTGTTGCCGATCTCGCCGCCGCGCCTGTGGCTTCGGAGCCGCCAATCCGACTAGACCGTCTTGCCCCTGGGGTCTCCTAGCTCCTCGAACCTGCAAGGCAAGGTCAGAAACCCTGGCAGGGGGTCCTGGCGAGGGAGCTCCGACAGTCAAGTTAGTGTACGGCGAGAGGAAACAGAATCTCCGAGACGGGCCCCCAAAGGAGTCCCAGACTTAGAGATTGTGCTAGCAAGAAAGATCTTAGGAAGGACAGAATTCCGGCCGAGTTCCTCCGCCGAGGTCACGCCAAAGGTCCCCTCTCGGGATCTTGGATCCTGCTCTTGGAACGGAGTCTCCTTTCCCAGCCCTTGTTTCTCGCTTACCTTGTCATCTATCCTTCCCTTCCTTTTAACCCCTCATGATGTTCCTTCGTTTGCCACCCTTGGGATGCTCTTTCGTTGCTTCCAATCTCCTTCCCTTTCTAGATCACAAAACCAGGCGGCTTCCCCGCCTTGCTCGCCGAGCCTAGCGAGGAAAGAGTAAAGGGAGGGCGCCGGGCAGACCGCCGACCAGACCTTGGGCCGAGTGCGAGCGCTCTTCTTCCCAGGCGCCGACGAAGCCCGTTATTGGGTCCTGTTTTGTTAGGACTTCGCCTCTCGACTGCGGGACCTGTCGAGCCGATGTAAGCGATGTTTCGCGTGTCGCTGCCGATCGTACGGGCGCTGTCCTCGGGGTGCAGCGCGCACGGCTCGAGGGGCAATCTTGGAGCTCGTGCTCTTGCTCCTTGGAAGCTTCTCCGCACAAGTTGGCCTGCCTCGGTCGAGGTGGGATCGTCTCAGGGTGCCACCTGGCGAGGGAGCAGGGAGGCCGCCAGCTTCGACCGAGGTGGACCCCTCCTGGGTGGACACCTGGCGGAGCAGCAGAGGGGCGCCCGACTTCGGCCGAGGTGGTCCCGTCTCCGGACGCCACCTGGCGAAGGAGCGAGGGCCCCGGCTCGACCTCGGCCGAGGTGGGACCGTCTCAGGGTGCCACCTGGCGAGGGAGCGGGGAGGCCGCCGGCTTCGACCGAGGTGGACCCCTCCTGGGTTGACACCTAGCGGAGCGGCAGAGGGGTGCTCGACTTCGGCTGAGGTGGTCCCGTCTCCGGGTGCCACCTGGCGAAGGAGCGAGGGGCCCGGCTCGACCTCGGTCGAGGTGGGACCGTCTCAGGGTGCCACCTGGCGAGGGAGCGGGAGGGCCGCCGGCTTCGGCCGAGGTGGACCCCTCCTGGGTGGACACCTGGCGGAGCGGCAGAGGGGCGCTCAACTTCGACCGAGGAGGTCCCGTCTCCGGGTGCCACCTGACGAAGGAGCGAGGGGCCCGGCTCGACCTCGGCCGAGGTGGGACCGTCTTAGGGTGCCACCTGGAGAGGGAGCAGGGAGGCCGCCGGCTTCGACCGAGGTGGACCCCTCCTGGGTGGACACCTGGTAGAGCGGCAGAGGGGTGCTCGACTTCGATCGAGGTGGTCCCATCTCCGGGTGCCACCTAGCGAAGGAGCGAGGGGCCCGGCTCGACCTCAGCCGAGGTGGGACCGTCTCAGGGTGCCACCTGGTGAGGGAGCAGGGAGGCCGCCGGCTTCAGCAGAGGTGGACCCCTCCTGGGTGGACACCTGGCGGAGCAACAGGAAGGCCTGGACCGACCTCAACTTCGGCCGAGGCGGAGCCACACCTGATTTTGCCGAAAAAACTCCACGTGGCTCGAATCACGCCCATCAAAATCTGAGACATGCCACGTCATCGTTACGGCCGTAACAGTTGCCCCCCATCCCCCAGTTCCGTTGAGGCATCGAGGCTCAGAACGTGGGGATTTAATGCGAAGATGACGTGGGGGAGGCGAAGATCTCGCGCCATGATTGCCACGATCCTCGTCGCCATTCCTCGTTGCGCCCAAAGCCCTATAAGAGGTCGCCACGTGTCGCCTTTCCGGTCGTAATTAATGCGTCGCTTCGAAACAGAGGTCGTTTCCCTGCAACCGAAGCGTCGGTGTCAGGCGTGCGTCCACGCGGCATCCATCCGATGGCCCGGAGCGGAATGACAGGTACGGCTACTGTCGATTGAGTTTGAAAAGGAGGGGACTTTCCGGAACGAGGCCCTTTCCCTTGCTTCGTCGACGGTTTGCAGCAGGCTATCCCTCTCCCCCCCGAGTTGCCGCCTCTTTTGCACAGTGCATTTCGGTGAGTGCTTCTATTTTATTCTTCGCTCCGTCCCTTTCCTTCAGCGTTCTTTCCTCATCACCTTCTTCCCCATGGCGCGCCGCCGCCATGTTTCGTCTAACCCGGACGAGGCCGGTCCGTCCCGGCCGAGGACTCCATCGTCTTCCTCCTCGGAAGTGGAGATAATCCCGGAGGAGACCCGCAGGTGACTCCAGCCTGGGGGTATCACCATAGGCATCCCTAGGGGTCTTAGGTCTCCCCCCATCTTGTCTGCCCATCCTATCTCCTCTCTTCCGCCTCCGGCCCTTCCTTCTGTCGGTTTCTTCGGTCATGTTTCAATAATGACCGAAGGTGACCTTTCCATGCTCCGGGAAGTCTATGGCATCCCGGGGTCGATCCATCTTTCTCTCCCGCGGCCCGGGGATCGTGTCACCCTGAGTGGCCCCAGCCGCATTGCCTTCTACGAGGACTTCCTCCTTGGGGGTCTTCGGTTTCCTCTGCACCCCTTTTTCCTTTCTTTCCTTAGTCATTTCCGTCTGGTCCCGGCCCATTTGGCTCCCAATGCCATCCGGGTCATCTTCTCCTTCATCATTTTCTGACATTTTTACGGGTTCGTTGCCCGTTTCTCCCTCTTCAGGGCTCTTTTCATCCTGAAGCGGTACTCCACCGATGATGGCTAGTGGTACATCTCGTCCCGGCCTAGGTATCTTCGGTTCGACCTCCCTTCCTCCATCAAGGATTGGAAGAACCGGTTCTTCTTTGTCTCGGTCGAGGACGTCGACTGGGCCTGGAGCGAACCGGATCGGTCTCCGAACCGGAACTCCCAGGTCAAACCGGCGGACCAGGAGGCTTACTCCCAGCTACTGAGTGATGTGGTCCCCTCGCTCGATGTTCTGCTCTCGGAGTAGAACTTGTTCGAGGCGGGGATCAGTCCCATCCGAGAGCCGGGTGAGGCTCGGCCTTTTTTCTCTTACTCTGCACTTCCCCCTTTCTCCCCTTCTTTCTTTAACTAGGCTGATCGACCTCCTTTCTATTGCAGGTATGAAGTTTTCCCTGGAGAACCTCCTGGAGGGCGCGGCACAGAGGGACACCGCCGAGGGGGACGAGCCCGCGGCGAAGAGGGCTCACACTGAGGCGAGTCAGGAGGTCGTGCCGGCGCGCGCGCCCATACCAGCAGTTGCAGCTCCCTTGCCCGGGCCACCTCGGGCCCGAGCCGCCGACGCCCCCGTCATCTGCCTTGACGGGGTCGCAGAAGAGGGAGGCCCGGTTCCCTCCCGGGTAGTGCCTGCTTCCACCGCAGCTCCGACGACACCGCCCGCGACTCCAGCTGCCACGCCAGTGGTAGTCCCGCCCGGGGGGGTGGTCGCTCTTGCCGCCGATCTCTCCGCCCCGCCGCCGACCATCTCAAGTCGATGCTCCGTGATCCGTGACCAAGGGCTCGCGGAGAAGGTGATGGAGTTTGCCTGCCCCTCCTGGGACCGTCGAATGAGGGGCGGCAGGGACTACGCCGATGCTCTGCTCGGGATCCTCCCATAGCTCTTCACAGTAAGTCCAAACTCGGATCCCTTTCCTTTGCAATTCCTCCTAACCTCTTACTGACCAATTCACTTCTTCGTGCAGATCGGGACCAACGTGCTCCTATTGAGGAATTTCCTTGCAGGGTATGCTAAGAAAGATGCCGAGAAGGAGGAAAAGCTCGGCAAGCTCGCAGCTGATGTGAAGGACCTCATGGAGAAGGGGGTCGAGCTGCGAGGGAGCAACCAGGCCCTGCAATCAGACCTGGCACGCGCCGAGGGGCGCATCAAGGAACTGGAGTCCTCTCTATCCGAGGAGAGGATCTCCAATCAGCAGCACTTAGAGGAGGATGCGGCGGAGAGGGCTCGTCTCCGAGCTCAATCACAGTCGCTGGAATGTCAGCTGGAGGAGGCCTGTAGGGAGGCGAGCACGGCCAAGGAGCGGAGCGCCTATGTCAACGGGCTCCTGGAGGCTTCGAAGCGGGAGGCACAGGAGGCCGTCCCGAGATTCCGGGCCTCCGACGAATACGTCTCGGAGGTCCGGGAGGCCGCCGTGGATTCCTTTCTGAACGGGTTCCAGGTGTGCCAGGAGAAGGTGGGCTCCTTCTACCCCGAGCTCGATCTCAGTGGGGTGGTGCTTGGTGGTAGAAGGCAAGGGCCCACCGGCGAGGCTCCAGTCGCAGCGGGCGACACAGCTGCAGCTCCAGAGCGGCCCTCCGAGCAACCAGTCGCTGACGGCGAGGAGGGAGAGCGCGCGCCTCAGCCTGAAGACCCCGCCACTGCGCCGAACTAGGCCCGCAGTTGTATTCTCTTTTCCTTCTTTTTTCTAAGGACTCCCGGCCTATCGGGACTCCTTCGTTGTAACCCCTTTCTTAATGAAAACTCAGATTTTGTTCAATCTCGACTTCGTCTTTCTTTTCTCTCTCTCTTTCTTTTTTGTGTCTTTATAAGATGCCTGTGTTGAGTGCCGAGGCGAGGTCCTGTGGCTTGCTCCGGGCTGAGTCCGCGGGTAGACTGGGTTCCATCCGGCGTTCAGATCAAAGTTCGGAGCTTCCGGGTTGGGCGACCGTAGAGCAGACCTTGCACGAGTCCTTCTGGCTTGCCGGGCTGCCCTCCATGATCGCGTGGGCGAGCTGGGCTCTGCCCCACCTTCCAAACCGAAGTCCGGGACTTCCGGACTGAACCCCGGGGCTGCAGGCTTTATCCAAGCCTTGCGCGACTTGCCGAGCTATTTTCTGTGATCGCGTGGGCGAGCTGGGCTCTGCCCCGCCTTCCAGACCGAAGTCCGGGACTTCCGGACTAAACCCCGGGGCCGCGGGCTTTATCCAAGCCTTGTGCGGCTTTCCGAGCTGTTCTCCATGATCGCGTGGGCGAGCCGGGCTGTGTCCCGCCTTCCAGACCGAAGTCCGGGACTTCCGGACTGAACCCCGGGGCCGCAGGCTTTATCCAAGCCTTACACGGCTTGCCGAGCTGTTCTCCGTGATCGCGTGGGTGAGCTGGGCTCTGCCCCGCCTTCCAGACCGAAGTCTGGGACTTTCGGACTGAACCCCGGGGCCGCAGGCTTTATCCAAGCCTTACGCGGCTTGCCGAGCTGTTCTCCATGATTACGTGGGCAAGCTGGGCTCTGCCCCGCCTTCCAGACCGAAGTTCGGGACTTCTCGCTTTCTCGGGTCTCCGGTCGCAACCATGTTTGTCGAACTCAGAGCTAGGCACCTACTTTCCTACGAGGCGAGAAAAAGCGTTTGAAGTAAAGGAATTTTATTGCAGGAGTTGGAGGAACCTTATATTACTGGTAATACATCCTCAAGTTCGAGGCGTTCCAAGTCCGAGGGAATCTAGAGCCTCCTAACTCCTCCAGGTATAGGCCCCTTGAGGGAGGACTTCCGCCACCCTATACGGGCCTTCCCAGTTCGGGGAGAGTTTCCCGCACTCCCGTGGCTGAGAAGCTTCAGCGGGCCGGAGCACCAGATCTCCGGGGCGAAAGGACTTTGGTCGCACCCGGGAGTTGTAGTATCTGGCCACTCGCTGCCTGTACGTCGACATTCAGAGTCGAGCCTTGTCCCTCATCTCCTCAAGGAGGTCCAGGTTGAGCATCATCCTGGCGGGGTTCTCCGCTTCGTCGTACTGCTCCACGCGCAGGGTGGGTAGACTGAGCTCAATTGGGATAACCGCCTCAGCTCCGAAGACGAGATTGAACAGGGTCTCGTCGGTGGCCGTCCTCGGGATGGTGTGGTATGCCCATAGGATGCTCAGGAGCTCTTCTGCCCACCTGCCCTTGGCCTGATCCAGCCTCGTTCGGAGGCCTTGCAAAATGGTTCTATTCGTCACCTCGGCTTCTCCATTCGTCTGTGGGTGCGCCACCGAGGTGAAGCGATGGTGGATGCCGAGGTTGCTGCAGAATTCTTCAAACTCCCGGCAGTCGAACTGACTCTCGTTATCGGTGATCACGGTGTGGGGGAGGCCGAAACGGCAAATGATTGACTTCCAAAAAAACTTGGCGATGTTTGCCTCGGTGATCCGTGCCAGGGGTTCAGCCTCAACCCACTTGGTGAAGTAGTCGATGGCCACGATCAAGAACTTCCGTTGTCCGGACGCCGGGGGAAATGGTCCCAGGAGGTCCATTCCCCATTGGGCGAACAGCCACGGAGCCGAGAGCTGGGAGAGCTGAGTGGAGGGCTGCCGCTGCACCACGGCGTGCCGTTGACACCGGTTACACTTCTTCACAAAATTGGCGGCGTCCTCCTTCATCATCTCCCAGAAATAACCTTGATGGAGGGCTTTGTAGGCTAGCGCTCTGCCCCTCATGTGGTTCCCGCAGATGCCCTCATGGATTTCCTGGAGCACAAGTGAGGCCTCCCCAGGTCTCAGGCACTTGAGGAGGGGATAGGAATAAGACCTCCGGTACAGCTGCCCTTCCATCAGGATGAACCGCGTGGCTTTCTTTTTGATAAGGTGGGCGGCTGCAAGGTCCTCCGGCAAGGCACCGCCGGTTATGTACTCTGTGTACTTGTCCATCCAGCTGGGCTCATGGCTGACCTGTTGGACCTCCACAGGGGTCTCGTAGCTCGGGGCCTTGAGGCGCTCTACATGAGCGCGACCCAGCAACGAGTCCGGCAGGGTCGCCAGCTGGGAGAGAGCGTCTGCATGGGCATTTTCCCCGCGGGGTATATGGGAGATGCTGAAGCACCGAAATCCGGTCGCGCTCGTTTTGACGAGCTCCAGATATTTCGCCATTTGAGGGTCGTGCGCAGCATATTCTCCGGAGATCTGTCCGGCCACCAGCTGGGAATTAATGAAGGCCTTGAGGTTGGCTACGCCCAGCTCGCGGGAGACTCTCAGCCCGGCGAGGAGTGCCTCGTATTCTGCCTGGTTGTTGGTTGCGGTGAACTGGAAATGGAGTGCACACTCGGCGATGACCCCATCACCGTTTGCGAGAATGAGACCAGCTCCGCTCCCGCCGGAGTTCGAGGGTCCATCTACATGAAGGATCCACGCGTCCTCTTCGGGCTCCTCGGGGCCCGGTTTCAATTGCGGGCGCAGAGTGTCCCCCTCTGGCTTCTTGCCCAGGCCTGCGCACTCGACCAAGAAGTCGGCTAGCACTTGCGCTTTCATGGCCGACCTCGGCCTGTAAGCGATATCGAAATCGCTGAGCTTAAGTGCCCACTTCGCCAATCACCCCGATGTGTCGGGTCAGTTGAGGATCGCTTTCAGCGGCTGATTAGTCAGGACGGCAATGGGATGCGCTTGAAAATAGGGCCTGAGATGCTGAGCAGATACTATTAACGCAAAAATGAGCTTTTCGGGTCGAGAATACCTGAGCTCCGCATCATGAAAAAGCTTGCTGGTGTAGTATACCGGCCTCTGGACTCCCTGGTCGTCTGTCCGAACCAGGACCGAGCTGACGACCTCTGAGGTGACCGCTAGGTAGAGGATGAGCTCCTCTCCTTCTTCGGGCCTGGAAAGTAGTGGGGGTGATGCAAGCGTCTTCTTCAGTTCTTCAAACGCCTCCTGGCACTCCTTAGTCTAGGCGAAGTCGTTCATCTTTCTCAGCACTGTGAAGAAGGGCCGGCAGCGGTCGGCCGACTTTGAGATGAACCGACTCAGGGTGGCTATCCGGCCGGTGAGTCGCTGCACTTGCTTCTTGGAGGCGGGCTGCTCCATGTCCAGGATGGCCTGGACCTTTTCCGGGTTGGCTTCGATCCCTCTTTGGGTTACCATGAACCCTAGGAATTTCCCGGCGGAGACGCCGAAGGCGCACTTCGCCGGGTTTAGCTTCATCTGATGAAGTCGGAGGTTGCCGAAGGTCTCCGCCAGGTCAGCAACATGATCCGACAGGGGCTTGCTCATCACTAGCATGTCATCCACGTACACATGCATGTTGCGGCTGATCTGGTCCTTAAAGACTTTGTTGACCAGTCGCTAGTACGTGGCCCCGGCGTTCTTGAGGCCAAATGGCATCATCCTGTAACAGAAAGTTCCACGGTCGGTGATGAAGGCGGTGTGCTCTTCATCCTCCGGGTTCATTCAGATCTGGTTGTACCCGGAGAAAGCATCCATGAAAGAGAGGAGGCGATGCCCCGAGGTGGTGTCGACCAGCTGGTCAATTTTCGGAAGAGGGAAGCTGTCCTTCGGGCAAGCTCGGTTGAGGTCGGTGTAGTCCACACAGATCCTCCACTTGCCACTACTCTTCTTTACCATGACCACATTCGCCAGCCAGCTGGGATACTAAACCTCCCGCACGAAGCCGACGGCGAGGAGTTTCTCTACTTCTTCGTTGATGGCCCTCTGCCTCTCTGCGGTGAAACTCCTCTTCTTCTGGTGGACCGGGCGGCACCTCGGATCCACGTTCAGCCTATGCATAATGACCTCGGGTGGGATGCCCGGCATGTCGGCCGCGGTCCAGGCGAACACATCCGCGTTCATGCGGAGGAATTCCAGCAGGCGGGTCCGTTCCTCCTCCGGGAGTTGGGCCCCCACCTGCACCATCTTCAGAGGGTCCAAACTGAGGGGATAGGTTAACAGACGCTCCACAGGTCCTCCCCTGGGTTCCTTTTTCCTTAGGTCGAGGTCGTCGACGTCGGGGCCGAGCTCGGCGCCCCGGGCACCTGGGACCGTCTGAAGGCAATATGGGACTAGCTGGGTCGTCCCCCTCATCACCCCAAGTCCGGAGGCTGTGGGGAATTGCACTAGCAACCGCTTTGTAGAAATCATGGCATCCAGTTGGTTGAGCCCCGGACGCCCGAGGATCGCGTTGTAAGGCGAAGGAAGCTTGATGACCGTAAACGTCATCATGGCTGTGGTCTGCCGAGGTGGGGATCCAGCGGTGACCGGGAGAGTGATCTCCCCTTCGACCCCCACCGAGTCTCCGGTAAAGCCTACCAGAGGGGCGTGCACCGGCCTTAGCTGATCATGGGACAGATTCATTCGGGAGAAAGCGTCATAAAAAAGCACGTCAGCGGAGCTTTCACTATCTACCATAATTCGGTGTACATGATGCTTTGCGATGGTCATCTCGACCACCACAGCATCGTTATTTACATTCTTGTTTTCATTCCCCTTCTCAGAAGGGGGTACATCCTCCGGGTTCCCGACCTCTCGGGCTCTCTTCGTCGCCCGCCCGATTCCACAAGAGATCATGCCCACTGGCTTCTCCATCGGACGGTTGTCGATCGCGGGAACCGGAGGTAAGGCTGCGAGCGGCTGTCCCTCTGCCGGGACCTCGTTCCTGATGAACTTCCTGAGGTAGCCTTTTTTGATCAGCTCCTCGATTTCCTGCTTCAGGTTGCGACACTCCTCCATGTCATGACCATGCTCGCGGTAGAACTGGCAGTACTTCGACTTGTCGCGGGTGCCTCTTGGAATCTGAGGAGGAGGTCGGCGGAGGTAATGCTCACCCTCAATCTCCATGAGGATCTTCGTTCGGGGAGCGAGGAGAGGAGTGAACCTTCGCTTCGGGGTGGCCTCGCCCTTCAGCCTCGAATTTGGACGAGGGTCAGCAGATGGCCCAGGCCGATGGGGCCCTGGAACGTCTCTCGGGGCCGGCTTCTTCAAGGTCCTCCCATCCAGGTCTCGGCGGGTGCGATCGGCCTCCTCCGCTCGGATGTACTTGTGGACGCGGAGGAGGAGCTCGGAGTACGTCCTGGGGATTTTTTTATCCAGGGAATAGGTCAGGCGGGACGTCCTGAGCCCGCGCTTCAAAGCAAACATTGCAACGGGCTCGTCCAGGCTGTAAATCTCCAGGGCAGCGGTCTTGAAACGGGTGATGTAGTCCCGAAGCAGCTCCTGGTACTGCTGACGGATAGAGAAGAGGCTGTCCACCTCTCTTGGCACCTTCCGACAAGCGTCGAAATGTGCCACGAACTTTCCTTCCAACTGAGGGAAAGAGCAAAGAGATCCGGGCTCGAGGCGGGTGAACCAAACTCGAGCGGCCTTCCAGAGGGTAGCGGGGAAGGCGATGCACAAAAGAGCATCCGTGGCCCCCTGGACCCTCATGAGAGCCTTGTAGCTCTCCAGATGGTCCAAAGGATCGGTGGTCCCGTCGTAGGGGTCCACCTGCGGCATGCGGAACCAGCTCGGAATCGGCTCTGCCTGGATTTCTTCGGAAAAGGGGGGACGGGAGTCGTAGCCCGCCGGGTCCATCGAGGATTTCTGTAGGTCGGCAAATCGGCGGGCGAACTCCGCCAATTTGCGTTCGTGCTCCTCCAGGCGCCTCTCGGCCTGGCGCCTGATGGCCTCATCGGTGGAGTCTTCCACCGAGGCCGCTGGTGAGGGGGGCGCCGATCGATCTCGGCGCGGGGTCTTGCCTCGGCGTCGCTTGCTGCGACGCGCCGTCTCGACCTCATCGGCCAGGGATCGACTCTCGTGATCCGCCAAACCGGAGTAATTTCTTTTCGCGGGAGTCTGGTGACTCCCGCGAGGATTGGTGGCTGCCCGCGGTTGGGATGGCTTGCCGTGGATGGAGCGCAGGCTCCCACGCGGCCCCGCGGTTCGAGCCGCGGGGGTCCCTAGCTGAGGCTGCGTGGCCAAGGAGCGCTGCTGATGTTGTAGCTGCCGAACTGCCGTAGTCAAGGTCTGCAGCTGCTGGATGACAGCAGCAAAAGGTCCGTCTGTCGAGATCGGCTGTGGTGGAAGAGGAGGGGGAGCTGGGAGCTCCCTCTCCGGGCTGTGTGGCCCCTGAGGGGAGGGGGCCTCCCCTACTCGGCTGGTGGACGCTTCGCATCCATGCATGACTACCATGGTCGGAGCGCGCTTCGTCCACAGAAAGCTAGCTCCCACTGGGGGTGTTGTCCTGCCCCCCTACCTGGCGCGCCAATCTGTTACCGATCTCGCCGTCGCGCTTGTGGCTTCGGAGCTGCCGATCCGACTAGACCGTCTTGCCCCTAGGGTCTCCTAGCTCCTCGAACCTGCAAGGCAAGGTCAGAAATCTTGGCCGGGAGTCCCGGCGAGGGAGCTCTGACAGTCAAGTTAGTGTACGGTGAGAGGGAACAGAATCTTCGAGACGGGCTCCCGAAGGAGTCCCAGACTTAGAGATTGTGCTAGCAAGAAAGATCTTAGGAAGGACAGAATTCCGGCCGAGTTCCTCCACCGAGGTCATGCCAAAGGTTCCCTCTCAGGATCTTGGATCCTGCTCTTAGAACGGAGTCTCCTTTCCCAGCCCTTGTTTCTTGCTTACCTTGTCGTCTATCCTTCCCTTCCTTTTAACCCCTCATGTTGTTCTTTCGTTTGCCGCCCTTGGGAGGCTCTTTCGTTGCTTCCAATCTCCTTCCCCTTCTGGATCACAGAACCAGGCGGCTTCCCCGCCTTGCTCACCGAGCCTAGCGAGGAAAGAGTAAAGGGAGGGTGCCGGGCAGACCGCCGACCAGACCTTGGGCCGAGTGCGAGCGCTCTTCTTCCCAGGCACCGACGAAGCCCGTTATTGGGTCCTGTTTTGTCAGGACTTCGCCTCTCGACTGTGGGACCTGTCGGGCCAATGTAAGCGATGTTTCGTGTCGCTGTCGACCGTACGGGCACTGTCCTCGGGGTGCGGCGCGCACGGCTCGAGGGGCAATCTTGGAGCTCGTGCTCTTGCTCCTTGGAAGCTTCTCCGCACAGGTTGGCCTGCCTCGGCCGAGGTGGGACCGTCTCAGGGTGCCACCTGGCGAGGGAGCAGGGAGGCCACTGGCTTTGGCCGAGGTGGACCCCTCCTGGGTGGACACCTGGCGGAGCGGTAGAGGGGCGCCCGACTTCGGCCGAGGTGGTCCCGTCTCCGGACGCCACCTGGCGAAGGAGCGAGGGGCCTGGCTCGACCTCGGCCAAGGTGGGACCGTCTCAGGGTACCACCTGGCGAGGGAACGGGGAGGCCACCGGCTTCGGCCGAAGTGGACCCCTCTTGGGTGGATACCTGGCGGAGCGGTAGAGGGGCGCTCAACTTCGGTCGAGGTGGTCCCGTCTCCGGGTACCACTTGGCGATGGAGCAAGGGGCCCGGCTCGACCTCGGCCGAGGTGGGACCGTCTCAGGGTGCCACCTGGCGAGGGAGCGGGGAGGCCGCCGGCTTCGGCCGAGGTGGACCCCTCCTGGGTGGACACCTGGCGAAGCGGCAAAGGGGCGCTCGACTTCGACCGAGGTGGTCCCGTCTCTGTGTGCCACCTGGCGAAGGAGCGAGGGGCCCGGCTCGACCTCGATCAAGGTGGGACCGTCTCAGGGTGCCACCTGGCGAGGGAGCAGGGAGGCCGCCGGCTTCGGCCGAGGTTGACCCCTCCTGGGTGGACACCTGGCGGAGCGGCAGAGGGGCGCTCGACTTCGGTCGAGGTGGTCCCGTCTCTGGGTGCCACCTAGCGAAGGAGCGAGGGGCCTGGCTCGACCTCGACCGAGGTGGGACCGTCTCAGGGTGCCACCTGGCGAGAGAGCAGGGAGGCCACCGGCTTCAGCCGAGGTGGACCCCTCCTGGGTGGACACCTGGCAGAGCGGCAGGAAGGCCTGGACCGACCTCGACTTCGGCCGAGGCGGAGCCACACCTGATTTTGTCGAAAAAACTCCACATGGCTCGAATCGCGCCCAGCAAAATCTGAGACATGCCACGTCATCGTTACGGCCGTAACATGATGCAATGCAATCCAATTCAATAATTAAATAAGCAAGGTACTAAGAATTCAATTGTAATGCTCTAAAATAAAAGTGCAGCAAAAATAAAGAGCAATGAAATAAAAGCAAGTAGAGAGATCAATCAACCACAAAGACCAAGAAATATAGTGGTTCGGTGCTATCCAATGCACCTACATCCACTCCCCAAGATCTCCTTGGGAATTCACTATAATCACTCCCGATTACAGTTGATTAGTTTTGCGGGCTCACTAATCAAAAACCCAACTTATTTTCACAAGGCCAACAAGTCAAAACCTCACTTGGTTTTACGGGCTAACCAAGAACCTAATTGGTTTTCAAAGGCTAAGCAATAACCTTCCTTGATTTTCTAGGCTAACTAAGAACCTAAGTGATTTTGCGGGCTAACCACCAACCTAATTGGTTTTCAAAGGCTTACCAATAACCTCACTTGGTTTTTTAATAAGCTAACCAAGAACCCTTACAACAAATAAAGATTAGAAGTAATGAGACAAAGTAAGCTTTCTAAAACAAAGCGGGTATTTCTTTGAAGCTCGATGTAGAGATGCTTTGAACTTGTTGAAGCCTCTTGAATGCTCAAGAATGGTTGATCTTTAATGCTCTTCAAGGATCTTGAATGCTTGGAGGCTTGCTTTTGCTTGAGAGTAGTTGAATCTTCAAAGAATAGGAGTTAAAGCTCTCACTTCAATGCTCTTTTCTTATTCTCTTCAATAATATTCAATGGTTATCAATTTGATTTGATTTGGAGCATATAAATACTTTTCCAAGGCCTCAAATCCCATTTCTAGCCGTTAGACTTAAAAAACTAGCCGTTGGAGGGCAAAATTGACGAGTTCTGTACTTAAAAAACTAGCTGTTACTATTATCAGAACTTCATGTATCGACACTTCAGGTTGTGAGTCGATACATAAGGTCGACACTTGAAATTCTTGAGTTGACACCCAATTCAAATATCTCCAATCTGATTCTCTGAAAACCTCAGATGTGTCGACACTTACTCAGTTGAGTCGACACCTTGAGTCGACACCTTGCTTCCATGTATCGATACTTCAGTTGTTCTTCATTTTCTACAAGTTCTGTGTCTTGAAAATCTCAGACGATATGTTGATCCATGTGTCGATACTTTGAGTCGACACTTCAGGTCCATGTGTTGATATTTCAGCCGTACCATTTGAAACATCATTGCGTACCGGCTTGAGTCGAACTTCACTTCCATGTGTCGACATTTGGTATCATGTGTCGACACTTTGAGTCGACACCTCATTGAAAACTTCACAGAAAAGGCTGAACTTGAGCTGAAACACATTTCCACTTTAACTTAACCATCCAATCAAGCAATTCTTGAGTTTCCAAGTCCTCTTTGAGCAATCTTTTTCATTCAAACTTGGCTTCTTCAAACAAATAAGCTTTTTCAAATTTGTGAGCACCTTTTTCAACAAAAATACACTTTAAGGAAATCATTAATCCTCAACTTATACTTAATCGTTTTGCTTATCATCAAAATCAATAACGAAGTCAACAATCTCCCTCCCCGGCCCCGGTGCATGCACCCGAGGTCTCGATACCCCCTCCCCTCCCTCGGCACAACCCCACAGCCCTTCCCGGCTCCGATCTCCCTCCCCGGCCCTGGCGCATGCACCCGATGTCCCCTCCGCCCCCGCATGACCCTGCAAGTCCCCCTCGACTCCGATCTCCTTCCTCGGCCCCGGCGCCCACACCCGACGTGGGACTCCCCTGCCCCCCATGCAGCCCCGAGCCCCCTACTCCGATCTCCTTCTCCCGGCATTGGCAACCGCACTCGACAACTGATGCCTAGAGTTTAGAGTTTTTTTTGGGGGGGGGTTCCGATGATCTAAGGGGCCACTTCGGTTTGGGCCTGTCCATTAGGCTCGGGCTCGGGCTTGGATTGGGTTTGGACATGATATTTCGAAAATTTTTTGAACCTAAGCCCGGTTTGAAGTCCGAGGTTTTTTTCGGGCCGGGTTCGGGTAGGGGTGTGGCCCGGTCCGCTTCCAGTCCTAGTCACGAGGAAGTATAGAAGGGAAGAAGAAAGAAGAAGGAAATGATAATATTGTTCAAAATATTATATGAAAAATGATAATTTAGATTGCCATCCTTTATAAAGACATCCTAGATTGCCTTTATAAAAAAAATTTAAATTATTAAATAATTTAGATTATCATAAAAGAAATTATTAAATATAATAATTTAATATATTGTTGACCATGAAATACAATCTTATATATGAATGCCTGTAAATTAGTGGCAATCTAGACAAATTATGGGCTACGGAACACAACCTTCTAGATGAATTATCGGCTATGAAACACAACCTTATATTATATAAATACCTAATGCAAAAACCTAGCCGCCGTTACCGATTCAGCCGCGCTCCAAGCCTCCCACCCGACTGCTAAGCTTACCTATTCGGCCTCCGAAGCCACTCGTCCGATGGAGGGAAGAAAAGCCGGAGGAAAATACGGGAAAACGGAACGCATTGAAAGGTAAGTCCTTTTTCTTTCGAAGTCAGCGAGGCGGAAGTCGAGGGGAGGGGACGGAGGCAGGGGAAGGCCGCGAGGAGGGCGGCGACGTGGCGGGACTCGGTGAGTTGGCGTGGCGGCAAGAAGGGGCCGAGGCGCTTGACAATCCCGCTGTTATTTCTGTGATTCGATTCAAGTCATGGGCACGGAGGCGGAAGCGAAAGCGAAAGTGGTTCCAAGAGTGGTGAAGCTAGACAGGGCACTGAAACTAGTAAGAGCTTGGGTTTCTTTTTCGATTTGATACCTAATAATCGAATCTTTATATCTGTTGCGCTTCGATTTCATGGACCTGTGCTGCAATGAGAAATCTTGCATCGAAATTCCTCTTTCGATTGGATATTGATATGTTTTTTTTATTTGCGCATTATATATTTCTTTTATTCTTTTTGGTGAATGGGTTTCTCATCCTTTAGGCCTTTACACCACTGCCTTCATTTAGGGCTTATATTTTGTTCCACGATGGTTGAGGGTTGAAGCACCAATCTTGGGAGAGGACTTTGAAGGTTGATGTGCTATCTTGGGTTGGTGGATGGCCAGTCGAGTGTTCTAAGCCTTTTTACTTGGGAACTGATGTGGACCGCAATGCGGGCTTAAGAACTTACCTGTTAAACATAGAGTGATGTCGAAGGGCCTAAAAGAGTTGAACAACATTAGTGTGGGTCTGAAGGGGAGAGATGGACTAAGATTCTAGTTGAAGCTAGGATGTTAAGTGATATGTATGTCCTGTTGAGGACTTCTGGTAGAAGAAAAGTAATCAGCAGAATGAGGTGTTTGGGATTGGTTGAGAGTTGAGACCACATTATCAAATTGATAATGGAGGAGGCAATTGGAGGAGCTGATTTATTTATTTATTTTTTTTTGGTCGTCGTCATATACTGCATTTTTTTCGCACTTGGAATAGTTACAAAAGGAAATAACAAGAAAGCACTGCCACCACTGTTTGATTCTTTGTAGAAACTAGAAACTCAATTACCTTCAAAGATGTAACATGACAGGTATTCAGGAGGTGCTAAAATTTTATAAGGATTTTCACTGAAATCTGATGCATGAGGTATCATCGATCTAAACAAATTACTATAGTGGTGGTAAATGTGCTAAAATTAATTTCTAGCCAGTTAATGTCTTGGAGTATTCTTTGAACGAAGAATCTTAAATTGGCCAGAAAACCAGAAAAAGAGCAACATATATAAGATGTTATTTTGGCAAGAAGATCCATGCCCCTGCTAATGTTATGCTGGCAGAAGCCATTAGTCTACAAAGACTAATTGTCATGTTCAATTACAGGTAAAAAAATTTCATTTGTAGCAAGCTTTGTATGTATTCCATTCCATGAGATGTTCGTAAGCCATAGAATAGTGGCAGGATCTTTCCTTAGCACCAAGGGACAACGTAAGAATTTGTTGGTTATAAGTTATAATATCATAAGAAAGCCTTATACAAACATAAATCAAGGAAATATGGAGTGGTAATAATGTTTGAGATGCAATTATGTGCCACTTGAGTAAGAACTTGCGGAATGACTGATATGCCAAATGCATTATCTGGTAGTTTTGAAGCCCAGTTAGGAGCAAGCAACTTGTGGATATACCCAACAAGACTGATGAATGGCTGAATCACTCTTTTAATGATAACAATCATGTATTGACTGACTTCCTCTTTAGTGGAAACTGAAATATGCATTGGTACCTGTATTTTACATCCCATTTATCTGTACAACCCATTGCTTGGTTCACTAAGTCTCCTACCTATACGGGAAATAATTATTTTGGCACGGATTTAAGATTTTAGAAACACGAGATGCTTTACCATTTTATGTTGCTGAAATATCCTATGCATCTGGTAACATGGTTTTTTCAGGCTGAAGCTTGGGTAAATAATATGAGTGCATCGGCAACAGATGAGTCTAATGAACAGGAATTTGAAGGTCGACCTTCTAGGTTTGTCTCTTATTATTCTTTCTTTTCAGCATATGAATTTTTTGGTGATCATGCATTATTTTGTGGGAATTAATTATATTTGATGCTTCTGAAGGCTGGGTCTGGGAGCCAGAGTCACACCAAATGCAAAAGTGGCGGTTTCAACTGATCCTGTTGAAAGAAAATTGCTTGGGAAGTTAAATTCTAAAAAGAGAAAAGCTTTTAGAAATCTAGAAAAGACAAACCCTGCTGAGGAAAGTGGACCAAGTGAAGAGGACATTGATGAACCTCAAAGTAGAACAAATGCTTTTGCCAAGAAGAGAGCAATGCCTCCAGCCATGTCTTTACAGCCAAGAAAGAAGAGCAAATAACACTTTGATGTGTTCAGGTCTTAATATTTGGGGCGTGTATCACTAGATGTTATAGTCATATAGGACTTCTTCTGGAAGATGGTTCCTTTTACAATCTGTTGATGGAGTGAGTTCTACCTGCTAACATCACATCTTTTATCATTCAAAGACCTTGAGAGATGCTTGGTTGTGTGTACAGTCTTGATAACTTGCTATATTGAATTTCTCGTTTTGAGAGTCATTTAGCTGCTAAGTTATGAACTTCATCTGCATGTATGGTTTGTTACTTTACTGAGGAAATTACCATACTCAAGCCTTCAAAAACTCTACTGTAACCCCTGTGGAACAGTTAATTGCTGTGTTACAGTTTTCATGTTTGATGGTTTAATTGAACTGCCCTAGCTTCTTGACTACTTTATTCATATGAATATTAGATATCTTTTATGTTTCAATCTCTATGCTCGTATTGCAAGTTCATTCTGAAAAATCCCTTCTCAGCTGTTGCCAATACTATTGCCTTCTTACTTGATTGATAATTTTTTTCAATTTTTCATGAACATGTTCTTCATTTCCTTAACATCCCATTTGTATCTGATGTCTGATGTTGTGAGAGGACAGATTTCATGCTTTTCATCAGAGGTAACTGAGTTCAGAGGCATGTCTGTGACTTTTATAGAAATATGGCTTTAAAAAAAAAACCAAGTTCATGTAAAAAGAGGGCACCTAGATTCTGATGTGGAGAAGAATTAAATGTTTCCAATGATGCCAAACTCGGTGCTAGACATGCAGAATGAGGGCTGCAAACTTTTAAGATTGAGGATCATGTATATGTTTTTTAAATATTTGCAGCATGTAGTACAAAGGTGTAGGACTTAATTGGCTGTCCGGTCAAAGTAAATGTAGCCTCTAAACTTAGAATGAGACAAATTCTCACTATAGATCGTGACTTGTGAATTGTATAGGTAGCAGCAGCTGACTGGTTACATTTTATATAGTCTGTTCGAGTAATTACATCATTCTTCCTGCTGCTTCTTGATTGGTTTTCATATTTAGAGAATACTGATTGAATGAAGCTCTTTAATGCCTTAAAAGGCCTTGCCATGTTTCTGTTGCCTCATGCAAGAGAGTTATCACATGAACATTACCTCTTTGGTGCTGATGTTGCCTGGGGGGACTCAAAAGGTCCACATCGACCTTGACCCCTTCCATCTGATAAAATTTTGCAGCTTGCTGATCGCATTGCTGCCCTCCCTATGGAAGAGCTGAAACAGATTGGTCCCAAATTTCTTGGACAGGCTGAAGCAACCCAAGCCGCTTCCAATATTCTCAGCTGGTTTCAATTTTGGACAACAGATGTAGGCTGCTCCATCAAAGGCATTGGAGAAGAAAGCAGAGAAGGCAGCATTTGATGTCAAGTTGGAGAAGTTTGATATCTGTTGCAAAGGTCAAGGTGAAGGAACCAGTTTTATTGAAGCATGGTGTCACCAAGGAGGCTAATCATAAAGGAAGATAAAGGCAGCCGGTGGTGTTGCTGTAATGGAGCAAAGGCCTGTTTATGGAGATGCTGAACTTTCATAATTGATGAGCTAATATTTGTTTGGTGTCTGATGTGGCAAGATCGCTGACGTGAAGTTCTTTTCAAATTCAGGTGGAAGTCGCGCTGGTAAAGATCGTCGCGCCAGCTTCGCTCCTCGAGCCACGAGTCCTTCTGCCGGGTGGCTCTCTCAGGATCGAGCTCCTAGTCGATGTCAAGCTCCAGCTTCACTCGAGCCACGAGCCCTTTCATCAGGATGGCTCTCTTAGGGTCGAGCCCTCGATCGAAGTTGAGCTCCCGCTTCATTCCTCGAGCTGCGAGTCCTTCCGATGGGATGGCTTCCTCAAGATCGAGCTCCCAGTCGAAGTCAAGCTCTCACTCCTCGAGCCTCGAGCCCTTTCGCCGGGATGGTTCCATTAGGGTCAAGCCCCCGGTCGAAGTCAAACTCTCGCTTCTCGAGCCTCGAGCCCTTCCGTCGGGCTGGCTCCCTTAGGGTCGAGCCTCCATTCGAAGTCGAGCTCCCACTTCGTTCCTCAAGCTTCGGGCCCTTCCGCCAGGGTGACTCCCTCAAGATCGAGCCGCCGATCGAAGTCGAGTTCCCGCTTTGCTCCTCAAGCTTCGAGTCCTTCCGCCGGGGTGGCTCCTTCAGGGTTGAGCCCCCAATAGAAGTCGAGCTCCCGCTTCGCTCCTCGAGCTTCGAGCCCTTTCGCCGGGGTGGCTCCCTCAAGGTCGAGTCCCCGATCAAAGTCGAGCTCCTGCTCTTCGAGTCTCGAGCTCTTCCGTCGAGATGACTCCCTCAGGGTCGAGTCCCGATCGAAGTCGAGCTTTCTCAAGCCGCGCGCCCTTCGGCTAAGGGGTGCCCGGCTCGAGGTTGACCATGGTGAAGGTCTACCATGAAGCTGGTACGCCAGGCGAGCAGTGGCACACCACCCGAAACCCATGAAGGGAGAGCGCGCCGACTTACGAGGAGCCGTCTCGTCAGAGCACCAAGGTCCATTCGGGCCGTCGTTTACACCACTTGGGGAAAGATGCGCCGCTCGAGACACCGCGCCCCTCCACCGACCATCTACACCACCTTGAAGAAGAAGGTTGCACCATAGGGCTCAGGTCCTAGAGCGTCTACTCCTGAATCGAGGCTTTGCCAAGTTTTTCCAAACAGGACATCCTGCCAGGATGTCAGAACTCCCGATATAACTTTCGACCATGAAGGAAGAGGGGGGCTCAGGCGTGATCCCCAAGCACCGTCCATCATTGACCTCATAGCATCCCCGAAGGAGGGGAGGGGGGGAGGGCGAGCCTGAGGCAGGTAACATACAGTACCTTCTATCTATAAGAAAGGGAGAGGGCCTTCGAAGTAGGTAAGCAAGAACAGGTAGAGGAAGTAGCAGGAAATAGCGCTTTGAGGCTACCAGAGAACTCGTCGGAAGAGTCCCAATGGATACAGCCGCCATTGCTCAAGTTCTCTTTCTCAACCAAAATTTTCACTTCGTTCTTTTCTTTCAAAACCTCTAAGAGTGGAGACCAGCTCGGGATCCACCTCAGAGGATCTGTTTTTCTAGATCGTCCCACTGACTTGATCATCGGAGTGCCCTTATCGGGATCCCCGGTCCGGGTCTCCTTTCTTTTGCAGGACTGAGCACACATGTCGGATACCGGACGAAAAAAGTACAACCCGATGCCACGTAAGAGCTACGGGCTACGACGATCCAGGACAACAGTGTCCATGTTTGATATAAAATGCATAAATTCGTGTCAAAGTTATCATTAAGAATATGCAAGATGAGCTATTCAAACATGTATCATTTTTGATGTGATTGATTTTGCTTTGAAAGATTTGTTGGTAGCTATCAGGTGAAGGGCATCTGCTAATAGATCGCCTGGAAGCAGTTTTTTTCTGTGACCTTAATTTTTTTCATAATTTTTAATGATTTTTATGTAAATATCTTTCTAAATATTCAAATTTATGTAAATATTTTTAAAATTTAAATATTTATATTAATATCCTAATGAAATATTTATTTTATATGTATATATCCTTTTTTTCTTATTTTTTATAAATGTATCTATACTATCTAACATTAGTAAAAAATTAATAATTAAAAATTAAAATGATTAAAATATTTTTATGGATAGATGTGTAAAAAGAAAAATTTATGAGGATATATGTGTAAATAATAATTTGACGAGGGTATTCATACAAATTTGAATATTTAAGAAGGTATATATGTAAAAAAAATTAATTTAATTTTTATAATTTTTATGCTTATATCATTTCAAATATTCAAGTTTTCTTGCTTTTTTAAAATTAATATTTACATGTATATTCTCATAAAATGTTATTCTTGCATATATATATATATATATATATATATATATATATATATATATATATATATATATATATATATAATGGTACTTTAATGCTATTAGCTAAAACATAATTTTAAAATTTAAAATTTAATAAAATTATGAAATTATATCTTTATATCCAAAAATGAATAATGGATTAACATATCTTGGTAAAATTTACTAGATTCATTATCTTTTCCTTGGCTTCCAAATCATATATTGTTCCTTTTATAATTATCAATATACCTAATTTTAAAAAAAAATTAATTTCTTTCAATTAAGAAGGGGTATTGAAGGACGTGATCAAGGCTTAAGGCTTAGTGGTGGCATATATAAAGCTAGCTTCTTTTTTGAAAATTAGAGAATATTTTTATAAAATGAATAAAATTTTGATGAGTCATCTCATTTTTATCTAAAAAATAAAATATTATAAAATTTTAATATATTATATATTATCATTATTATTATATAGTTATATTATGTAATATGTTATTATATAATAGGGTAAAATAGTTCGATTCTATTTGAATAAAATAGATAAAAATTAGTTTTTTTTTGTGTATATCCCTCCAAATATTTAAATTTGTATCAATATCATTGAATTTTTTTTTGCATATATATTTTTATAATTTTTTCCTTTCATACATCTACCTATAAAGATATTTTAGTTATTTTAATTTTAAATCATTAATTTTTTAATGGTGTTAGATAATATGGAAATATTTTTTAAAAAAAATGGTATATATACAAAATAAGTATTTTATAAAAATATTTTATAAAATAATATATATAAATATCAATTTTAAAAGGATATTCATATAAATTTGAAAGTTGGGGAAGGTAAACATGTAATTTTACTTTTTTTAATCTACTAAACTTTTTGAAGCCTTATTCTACATGCCTAATTGGACCTTTTAAACTCATGGATGATAATGGTTCCTGTATTCATGAACTGTTTGTAGGTTATCTTACCTTGTATATGTTTGCTGCAAATAACAACCGAAACAAAACCACCTTGTAAAGAACTGTTTGTAGGTTCTCTTGGCCATTGACCAAAATTCGCATTCTACTTGCCGTAGATGATGGCATTGGCATTAAAATTTGGAAATGAGTGTTGACTCATAATTAAAGCTATAAATGAGCCGAGTTGACTCGTGATCCGACCCAACCTAATTTAATCAGACTCGATCCAATATTTTTAAAGATCCATGTATTATGATCGGGTCCTAAAATTAGATCCGTTCATTTTTCCTAGCCAATTTTGGATTTATTGAACTTAGATCTAATTCGATGTGATACAATCCAAACTTGATAATATTGTTATAATCTCTTTTTTTCATCCTAACTTAATTGAATCCTTAAATAATAATTTAAAACTTGTATGGATTATATTTTTTTAGTATAAAAATATATTTATAATTATTTTTATATTTTAATTTATTTTTAAAATATTGTTTCTGGTATATTTTGTATAATTAATAGTAATTGACTATGTGATAATCAAAACATAGTTATCTATATCTAACTTGAACCTTGTCCAGATCCGAAGTTTTTTGGATTATAACTTGATTATATATGAACCCAATTAAATCTGAATGACATGTTTGGTTGAAGATTTTAGCCATAGATCTAACCTGGACCGACCCAGTAATCTATCGGATTGAATCTGGATCCAATAACAAGATCTCATCAAAAAATAGGATCGGAGTGGGATTTCTCATGATCCGGTCCAATCCGATCCATTTTCATCCTTACCCATGGTATGGTAAATTGAATGACTTGATCATCTAACCAAATAAAATACATATAAATCGTAGTATTTTCTTGTTATTTGAATGAGATGTTAGTTTCTCGTTGGCATTGCGTATGGTTCTCGCCAATTGATCCAACAGAACGTACTACAAAAAATCAGGGTCTGATTAGTGCCTTGAACCTTGGGCAGACTGCGCAAAACCCGGTTTTCTGATTGGTGAGTCAAGCCAGAGGCTTAAATCAGCGAGAATTTTATGGAAATAGATAGGTTTGTCAGGTCTTGTAGGGTTCGGTTTAGTACTTTCTTGGTCAGTTTTCGACTCAGGTCGGGTTGAAATCCCTGCACTGATGAGCTTAGATTCGAATAATGTTATTGTGATAGCGCAAGCCCACGACCAAATCAGAACCAACTTGAAAATTTACACACCAAACCAAATCAAGACAGACCCAACACAGCCCAAGTAGCACACACTAGCAGAGTCCAAACCTGAGCTACAAGAAAATCAGATGCAGATGCTGACCCAGCAGCTACTAAAGCTTCTTTTTCGAGACATGGCTTCCCAAGTGCCAGGTTTAACATGCTTTTATGCATCAGCAAGTTTTTAAACGAATGGTCCAAGGCAAAGGGACACATCACAAGTCCAAGGCGGTGTAAAGTAGAGTGCCTGCATTACCCAAACAAACTCACTTGCACCAAATATCCAGCTGATATTTTCGATGGTTAAATCACTAGGATTACTCATCTCACCTCTTTTCTTTTCTTTTCTTTTTTTTCTCGTAATCGTCAGTAGCAATGGACAAAGGATAACCCCTCTTGAAAAGATGATTATCTCTGAACATGCAACTTGCGAAAAGCTTGATGCACCCCAAGTAAGATTGAAAATGAACCGGCCCAAAATCTATTGGATCGGCCCAAAAACTATTTTAAAAATTTTTGAACCGAATCCAAACATTCCTTTGATCCAAAATTTAAATGAACTTTATTTTACAGCCCGAAAACTAGTCCGATATGCTTAAAATTTGATCCGAAGCCTGAAATTGATTCCAGACCAGCCCGAAGTTTATTGAGCTGATCCAGTCCAGATCCAGATAATGAGCTTTTGGACCGCCCCATTTTCAGCCCTAATCCCAAGTATGCAAGTTTACAAGCAATTCATGGTATGAGATCCTCTACCAGGGTTGATCCACAAAGTTAATCGCCAAGTTCCAGGATTTGGCTACCTTCAATTAATAATAACCTATAAACTAGTAAAAAAAATTTCCATGAGATATTCTCCCCAGAAAATTGATTGAAGAAATGTTCTTTCTTACCTTCAAGAAGAAGGTTGTAAGGGTCTGATGATATGGCATAAATGTTCAACTATTGCCGGAGAGACAGGTTCCAGTTACCAGGTTACATGGGAGATTTATTATCTGCTCTCGAAAATCAACCAACGCCACAATTGCTACAGTATTCTTGTCAAATCAGCAAAATGAGTATTACATGTATTGGAACCACAGAAAAATGCCGCAGATACATGGGAGAAAGAAAGCAACATCAAGCCCTTCAATCCAAGTAATCCCAATAGATATCCCCAACCTAATTGTTCTGGCATTCCATTGGCAGCCTTCACTTCCGTTCCTCCTAGGACATAGAGGGCAATCAGATAAATCAGATGCTGAAGTTTATCCAATTCACAGGGTTTATAAGCTTATAAATTCACAGAAATACATGGTTTAATTTGTGAACAAATGAACAGAAATGAAAAAAATGGCAAGATAAGTTAGCACATGCATTTTCTAAGTTTTTTAAGGTTATCAGTGATCATAGATGTGCAAGAGTCATACCATATCAAGGCAAGCTGCTACCCTGGCAGGGAAAACATAAATAATGCACACTGCATTTGAGAACAAACAAAATGTTCATTTGATAATAAAGAACAATAAAAGCAAGCAATCATGTACTCGAGTACTCCAAGATATTTTGGTCCACTTATCTAACCTCCAAAGGCCTAGCTCACTCCCATCCAAACCATTTATGTGTCAGCCCACAATAACAGAGCTACCTTCCTCAAGGTGCACAGGAAAAAAATATTTGTTAACTAACCGGCTCAACCAAATAACAATGGGCTTGCGTTATTTTCTCATCTGCCTCCAAAGATTCCATCGTACCAAGCTAGCATTCAGAAAGACAGGATAGCTCTCAGTCATTGTCATCTGGGAAACAATTTGGTTAAACCAACATAAACAAATCTTATCCCTTATTCTAGGTCACCATGTTTTGATGTTCCAATTCATTGAAATCCAACTATTCCAAACAATAGCTGTTACAGGCACCTGAGAGAGTGCCAAGTCACCTGAACTAGCCCAACTTGCCTGGTCAAGGCCAGTCTGAACAGCCTGCCACCTGGTGCTCACCTGGCTTTTTGGATGCCAGAATGGGCACTTGGGTTCATGATGTTTGACTTAGCCCAACTTTCCTGGTCAGTATCGACATATATGTCAAGATTTTTTATGATGTTTGGCTTATTCCTATGCAATTGAAAATGGACTCATGACCTCTACTGTGATCCATGGTTTATGGTGTTAACCAGAGGATCCACCACACCTTTTTCTTGCGCTCCTTGACATCCCAAAACATGACCCATACCTACAGTTGACATGGCTACGGTTTCTTTATCAATGTTAATTATTTGCAAACTTCAAATCATCTAAGATGTTAGCATCTGCCAGAATCTCATTATTCATGGAAGTTGACCAAGGGAAACTCCAGCTAAGCCACCATCTTAGTCAACAATAATTTGCTCAAATGATAACTTTATCTTCAATATTTGAGACCTCTCAAGGACCATAAATTTGTTTCACATTTTGATGGCCAGATACATAGGCTCTTGATAGCCCATTCTACAGAATAATTAGCTTCTTACTTTTCAAGGAGATGGTTTGAACATATGGCTACACAAGCATTCGAGAGATAAAGCAAACAGAAATAAGTTCATAAATATGTATAGTTTCAGCACTAAAACCCACTCAAACAGCAAAGATCTAAAGTCTAAACACTACGGATATGTTCTCTTACACTAGCTTTCATTTATCTATTCAACCTTTCAATATTTCATATGTCAAGTGATCCAAGTCTCAGGTATGAATTAGTAATAATGAAGGGGCATTCACTATAAAACTAAAAAAAATTGATTTCCAACCACAGATTGTCTATCTTGATTGGATAAAAAAGAAGAATTACAGTCATTTCTAAAGGAAAAACATTTAAATTAATTCTTTAAATGCGGAAGCTAATATTACGGTTCACAAGGACAATTCAAGTATCAAAAGTTGCAACAAATCCATTCACTCCTAATAAGAAGTAAATGCTGTTAATGATAAGAAGCCCAAAATGTAAGGCTGGTCAATTGTTTGTTAAGATGGACCAAAATGAAACGATCATACAAGAACAATCCACACAAAAAGAGTTAAAAAATTGTGGTCGTTAAGAGAAAATTCTGAATAGCAATCTAATGATTGCACCTTGATGAGAAAAATGACAATAATTTTCATCCTAAGACATAGCTTCCTCATCTATCTTTTATTTTTAAAAAATCAAATGTATTTAAGCATTCTAGTGGATTTTAACAGTAACTACTATTTGGAACTTATAACTTTATCAAACACAACAGTTACAAAGGAACAAGGTACATGGGGAGGCCTCTATAACGTCTTCCTGCAGTATTAAGTTTAAGATAAGTGATCAAACCAACGCATGCAAGGTCAATGCAGTATGCACAAAATTATTTATATTTAGATTGAGTAGCTTTAACCCAAAAAAGTACTTAGTTGCTAATCATTCTGGGGACTTTATAACAAGTTGTAACTAATCATTCAGATTCTATATCAGGTGATAACATGCCTGTAGACGAATTGACTAAGTTGGTAACTTTTTTCCCTTTGATAGCACTGATATTCAATAAGAATCATGCAACCAGACTATGAGGGCCATTGTGGGCATGTATTTAGTCCTACATCAGCAATGCATTAGATAGATCTTCGATACTTATACAGGGCCAAGTAGCCTACTACTACCTTCTAGCTAGTCTTTTAATTGAGATCTTGAATTGTGATAAATGATATCAAAGCATACCTAACCTATAACCCATGTGGACTAGGAGATACCACAACACAGGCCCATTTGGCTAGATAATGGCCTGATCATGGTATATTTGTGATTGGATTTGAATAGATCTAGACCCTTAGCCTAGTGAGGACACCAAGGCTTAAACAAGGGGGTGTATGTAAAAATCCTTACAGGCATGTATTTAGTCCCACATCACCTATGCAATGGAAAGATCTTGGATACTTATAAAGGGCTAAGGAACCCATCTATACCTTCCAGCTAGCCTTTTTGGTTGAGATCTTGGGTTGTTACATAGACCATACACCATTTAGACACTGATTTTTCATGTTACAAATTTCTTTATGCATTTTGGATCACTATTTTTAACAAACAATAACCTATATAAAGAATTATTGGTACAATATGGATACAAATAAGAATATACCAATACATGAATCATGGTTTACAACTTCAATGAGCATTTTTTTTATTTTGTTCACTTTGCACTATATAGTCAAGTCAATCATACAAAGAAGAGCCACAACTTAGAGAGTTTGACAGAAAACAACCACCACACAACTAGTAAATCTCTCAAGTTTTCAAAAGAACTAATACTTGTTCATAAAACACTCTAACCTTGGTCTGAAAGCATTTCTTAGAACATGTTCAAGCATTAGCTGAATGACGAGAAGTAGCACATGATAGAACAAGATATTATAAAAAGTGAAATTCATGTTCTTAGAATACAGTTCCGGGTGTTGCCATAATCTACAATCAATCATATCAACAACTATGTAATCAAATATACAACATTCAAAACAATGGTGTTCAGAAAAAACACATCTAGAGACAAAAGTCCTGATTTTGAACGATAATAAAAAAACTGCCAAAATTCCAAAAAATACACAACAACTAATGAACACATACAACCCTCCTATAACACTCCTATGATGACTAACATATATTTTTCTTCTCAAAATACTCTCATAAAAGTTTTACTTTCAACGGATTGGATGCCTTATTACTATTTTATTCCCAAAATAGACATAAGTCTGAACCACTTCCTAGAACAGCATTTTGAAAGGACCCAGGATCTATCCACCCAAGGGCCATTCCCTTTCTCTTATGAGTCTTAAGTCCAAGGGCCTTGAGATCTCCACTCCTAATGCAATACTTACTCTATCAGACTAAGATTACCTAGATTTCAAAATATTGGCAGTTGTAGTAGTCGTTGTAATCACAAATAACAAAAAAAAAAGTACCACAGTTTGTCCAGATCACTTTTTATGGTAAACTTCAGAATTTCTAATTTAATAGTAAATAAGTTAATTGGAAACAAATGCACCATAGCTAGTATTTAGTAAATGCCCCAAAAACAATAGTATTGTAAATAATTTTGTGAATAAGTTGTTAAACTGACTTATAATTGTAAAATTATTAATCAACTAGATTGCCTCAGAATAATCAGGAAAATCATTTGACCGATGAAAAAATTCAAGAACTTAATAACTCTGATAATAATGTTAATGTGTAATAGCCACAACTATGAACAGATTATTCTCTTCTTTCTACAAACAATGCTTACAAAAGGTGTAAAAATGGTAAAGTAGATATGGCACTAAATTAAACATTTAGTGAAAACAAGAATGAAAAAATAACTTACTTGTGCAAAACCAGAAGGCACATCTGAAACATTTGGAGACAACTTTGGAGGTGAACCATCAAATATGTAAGAGCATTCGGTATATGCTGCTCCAATTCCTACTCCAGCACCAAAAGCTACAGATGCCCATCGAGTTGTTGGACTCCCTAAGAGAGCAATAAATGTAAGATCTAGATGATTTAATTAAACCAAAATGCCTGCAAAGAGAATAATATATGGAAGACAAGTAATCATTCAAAAAATAAAAGGAGAACCTACTTTAAATTTTACAAGAGTAGCCTGAATATCAATAAGCATACAACGTTAACGTTAGGTGATCAACAACATTAACTTGTAGCTTCAATTCTGGGCTCAAAGCCATCTAGGTTATCTCTTCAAGCAAAATAACCATCACATTTCCAATATAATAGAACATAATTGAGATTTCCCAAAAAAACTCTTCCAAAGGTGTGTACTACTCACACCTCTATGAGTAATTATTCAAGTCAGAAGTCAAAGATATAATGGGTCAGTTCAGGTCTCATCTTTTATGGATAGTTTGTAATTGATTGTTTAAATCAAGAAAAGAATTTGTATTGTCATTAACATTATCATGCATATTACTCTAAGAATTCATCCAAGGTCATGAGCCTCCATCACCGAGGCATGCGTGTATCTTTAGTCCTAATAAATTGAGTCAATCCATGTCATTTTTTTCCTTCCCTTCTGTTTGGGGATTTTAGCATCAATGGGGTCAGGTCAAGTCACGATTAGTTCAGTCAGGTTGGCAAACTATAGGTTGGCCAATTGGGTCCCAGAAGATGACTAATGGTTGAGCCAAGTAGCCTTGACTCATTGATGGGTTGGGTTGAGTTTAGCTTGCAGGCAAATTTGTTTTTATATTGTTCCAAACCAGATCCAGGTCATTTCATTTCCATCGTTCATCACATGGATGATTTTGAGGTTCAGACTTAATAGCTTTTTCCTTTGTTGATCTCCATTTATGTTTTCCTCGGCATATAGGTTATTGTTGTAATATTTGTTTTGTTTCTCCCTTTCTGTTAACATTATTTTCATCCTTTATAAATAGTATGAGCATGCACATACTAGACTATAGGCACATGCAGCACGCACCAAGCATGAAGAAGAGAAAGTGTTTAAATGGAAAAAGAACCATATGAAAGAAATAACATATTTAATTTACAAAATATATCACAAAAAAAGTAACCAAGGAAAATTGATGTATCTCAAGATAAGCATTCAACCAACAGATACATGGCAACTTGTTGTAATTGTTCTTTTAAATCTATTTTGAGAAATCCCAACCAGAGAAGGAAGGGCAAGGGGGGGTAGGGAATAAGGGTAGGTTTTCAAGCCAACATACACAAAATCAAATCTGAAGTGAATAAGGTGGTTTTTTACTTCTATATTTATGTTTTTAGATCTCATTAGCATATGCTTAATTCATCATCCCTTTTTTGTTTGTATTAAATCCATTGCATGTTATATTGATATCCTTGCATCTATGACATGGCTAGTTCCTTGAAAATGTTAACGATTTGTTCCAAACCATTTTTTACATAATTGACCTCCCATGCACTCATCATAGCTGAGATCAAATATACACATGATAAAAATGGCAAAGTGGTGAATATTTGTACTCCAGTGACTTTGGCCTTCTTCTTTTTTTGTTTTTTCTAAGCATTACTAATCACTCATTATTATCGCAATAAGAAGAGGCAAATAAATATATAGATGACTCCAAGATCCTCGATCTTGGTATCGGGTAACGCGCTGCTACATTACTGGTTTGGTATGGTATGCATCCCATACTAAAATAACTCCCAATCACTTTTTTCTCGCTCCTTATCACAATATTGCCCGAAATCGAGCAGTACGGATTGGTGTCGAGCAAAATCGGTTGGTTTTGCTTGGTTCAAACCAGTAGGACTGGTTCTTCTACCGAACCAGCAAGCCAACTCAATTCCACACCATTTTGGCACAGTACATCCTGAACTAAGCAGTTCATGTCGATTTTGCAATTCTTGGGTGACTCAATCAATGGTAAGTTTTAATAACATGAGAAAGGATGGATCAAGGCAACGACAAACATCTATAATATAATGTGAAAGCTTGGGTCTCGACTCCACCCCAAGCATTATTCCACTTTCTTTTTCATTTCCAAAAATGCCCCCATGCATCCCCTCTTTACTGGTGAGAGAGTATGACTCCTTGCGACTCCAGGCTCCTCCCCCTCCAGGCTCCTTGCAATTCTTGGGTGACTCAATCAATGGTAAGTTTTAAGAACATGAGAAAGGATGGATCAAGGCAATGACAAACATCTATAATATAATGTGAAAGCTTGGGTCTCAACTCCACCCCAAGCATTATTCCACTTTCTTTTTCATTTCCAAAAACGCCCCCATGCATCCCCTATTTACTGGTGAGAGAGTATGACTCCTTGCGACTCCAGGCTCCCCCCCCTCCAGGCTCCTTGCAATTCTTGGGTGACTCAATCAATGGTAAGTTTTAAGAACATGAGAAAGGATGGATCAAGGCAACGACAAACATCTATAATATAATGTGAAAGCTTGGGTCTCAACTCCACCCCAAGCATAATTCCACTTTCTTTTTCATTTCCAAAAATGCCCCCATGCATCCCCTCTTTACCGGTGAGAGAGTATGACTCCTTGCGAATCCAGGCTCTCCCCCCCCCCCAACCCTTGGTACAGCCCTCTCACATGCATTGTACATTTAAAGAAAAAAAAGATGAAAAAAGAAAACAAAGATTTGAGCTAATTAACAAGCTAAGAAGCATTATGAAGGCCCCACAGTTATCCCATCAAGGGGAACAATTGAACATGAATTTAATTGTCTATATTTTTGTAATAACATTAGTTGGTATATTGACAAAAACTAGCCCAAGTCACATATATCGTCTCTACATTCATTTTGAAATAATTGTATTATATTTACAGATCCTACCTGACCGATCCAACTTTGATCAAACTTTTGCTTGTCAGAGATTATACAAAGCAAACAGGGGCCAATGGGTTCTTGATGGTAAAATCATGCCGTCCATGTCTAAAGTGACCTTAGTTACTCTACATACAAGTGGTTTTATTGGAAATTGATAATCCCTTAGAACGTCATACTTCTCTCAGGTTCTTATCTTAGAGAGAATACCCAGTTGTACATGATGATAACCTACTTTAAAAGGAGTGGATCCAATGATATTTGTGCAAAGAGTAATGAGGTGGATAGAACCAATTTATATGTTATCCCAAACAGTACATAAGACAAATGAATTCTAAATCTGATTTTTCTCATATCAACAAGCAAAGAGTAAGACAAGATAACCCTTATGGCTAATCCTTGTGAAGAATATGACGTACTAAAGGAAGGGTGGAAACATGAGTTGCCTTTCCTTTAGCTATCAGCAATCAATGTGGGAAAAATTAAAACAGAAAAGATTTTTTAGAAGAATGCAAATTGTAAGCAAAGTGGTGGGTTTTGGACCTCCAACTAGCTAGCAAGTCATGTCTTTGTGAATATCCTTACCTTTAGCTATCAGCAGTCAATGTAGGAAAAGTGAAAGCAGAATTAAAAGATACCTTTAGAGTACAAATGGTAAGCAAAGTGGTGGTTTTTGAACCTCCAACTATATAGCAAATCATGAGTCTGTGCAATGAATCCATCGATAACAAACATGAGGGTTGATTTCATTTTAATTCTGTAGTAATCATGCATACTTATTTTTCTTGTAATTGATGAAAAAAGCTTTATTTGATGAGTAAAGTAAAGAAAGAAAACATACAGAATCACATCCACTTAAAAAAGCAAACAGATAATCCAAAGCCCTGACAAGATTTTTTTAAAAAAAAGTCATTCCATGCATCAGAAACACTTTACAAAAAAAACTAACTCCCCACGGAACATTATCCTGCAAGCAGAATCCTCTAGAAGACGATTGAACATGGTCTTGCTTGCCCATTAAAAAATCACCCTTGAAAATTGTTATGCCGCTTGTAAATAAGCCATCAAGGAGTGTCCTCACATTCAATTACTAGTTCTTATTTGATATATAAAATTATGAATTACCTTAAACCCAATAAACTGTGAAATGTTCAAGACTACTTTTCTTTCGATGAAAAAACAATTGCCAACAACTATATTAAAGAAGCATTATGATTTGTAAACCATCTAAATCATCAATTGCAATGCCAATTATGATCTAAAGGGATAAAAACCTGAAATTCAAGGCTTCTGCTTCCTCATCATCATGTGATGACCATCACTCATCCTTACAATTGTCACAACAAAACTACCTTATTATTTGGGTACCATAGCAATATCCCATCCTTCCATTCATTCCATGCTACAAAAACCTACCTAACCACCATGTGACCCTACATGCTGCCCTCTCCAATTGCATATCTCATTGTGTCCACAGCCACCACTACCAATCTGTTCCACTCCTTTCATCAACCCCTCCTTTGCTTGAACGAATAGTAGCAAACATGAAGGAATGAGGAGCTTATGAGAATGGTTGATTGGTAATGAATTGTGTACTAATGGTGGTCATGATGCTGTAACCCAAGAAAGCTTTCCCAGAGTAGCCAAATCCAAATCTAACATATAGTACATACCCATTCATGCTGAATTTTTAATGTTGATAACCACTTATTTTTGGAAAATAATAGGTATTTTATACAATGAGGATATGGCTCAAATACTTCCAAGATGCCCCCAACTACTTTAGGGGCCTATGAGGTTATAGATCAAATGGAGTTGGATAGGTTATTGTCTAGATTCACAATCCATTAAACGTTTAAAATAATAATAATAATAATAATAATAATAATAATAATAATAATAATAATAATAATAATAATAATAATAATAATAATGTTGTCATATATAATGTAGCCATATATTGATCTTTATTTATGGACATATCCTTTCCATATATAAAGTTCTAGACTCCATCTAAATTTTGCCAAGACTTGCTGTGTCAGCGTATCCATACAATGCTATACCTTATATCTCCCATTCTTGTTCACGTTTCATAGCCACCATGATTTTGGCAAAGTGAAAGATAGAAGAATAGGAAAGAGAAAAGGATGAAGAAGAATGAAAAGACAAGGCCCAAATTTACATACAATTAAATTGGAGCCATGTTGTGCAGAGCAAACTTGATCTTATATTTTAGATATATGACAAACACATGGAAGTGATAAACTTCTTGGCATGTGAATAGCATAAATATAAGAATACATATGTACTGTATATTTATGCACAAATTCTAATTTAAAACTATATATACGAGTGTAACGATAGATACGCTTAAAAATGGTTCCACATCTCACGAAAATAATCATAACCAAAAATTGTGCAACAAGAAAAAAAGGAATTTCATGATACAGAAATAACTCAGACATTGTTGGACATATAACATATCATAAACACAAACAGAAAGTTACACTGGTAGTACATAATGTAACAAGTTTTTATATTTTGGGTAAAACATCCTGATTTCCATCAAACATGCGAGGATTACAGACAACTAAGTTTCCATCAATTAACCCCCAAAGAATACATGAAAAGCAAATGGGCATTTCATAATTCTTGAAACCTCCAATAGTTTAATGACAGTGCCTGTCATTAAGGAAGGTTCTTCTAAGTCTTTCAGATGTCCTATATCACTCACAGGTAACAAACCATAAACGCACCATATCACAGAAAGCAAATGATGAAGGGCTTCCGAAATGTCACGGCGATCTATGATTCATTGGCTTAATGCACGAGCAAGAAAGCAAACATGATTAGAGAGTTGCCCATCCTTCTTACAATCACAATCCAACTTGTGAATCTGTACAAAAGACATAAATTGGGGACGGAACAGTTCGATAAGAGACTTTATCTTTTTTAATAATAACCTGAGGTCGGCAACAAAATACTGACACGGAAGACAATATACCTCTCAGGAGAGCCGCAATACCCGCTTATAATAATCACATTCTTTCAAAACTCGCACTTCAAATAACAATATGCCAATTTCGATTATATCTTACACCATCGCCCAGCTTCCCCGGTGTCCACTCTCCCACAAGAAGAAGAATAAAAAAAGATATAAAACCAGAAAATACACAAACCTTCACTGCCAAATAGTCAAACAGGAAAGCTACAAACGTAAATCCAAAGAACATCTCACCATGTCCATGTAAACAAAAAAGACGAGGAAACAGATTAGGAAAATAAAAGGGGAAGGAAAAAGCTACAAGCCAGCTGATGTAAAGAAGAAAAACCACGCGCGCGCGCACACGCACACACAAAAAAGCGAAATTTCCCCCAAGAATCCATCAATGAGCATCAAAACAGGTCAAAAGATCGAGCCGGGTGAAGAAAAAAAAGACGGAGGACTCACGGAAGAGGAGGAGTCCGGTGAAGGCGCCGGCGAGCGAGGAATAGAAGAAGCGGCGGATGGTGAGATCAAGGCAGGCATCCCACTTGGCATCGAGGTCATAGCGAGGAGGAATCGCGCCGTTCTTCTTTTCTTCCGCCATGACGGACTTGTTACTATTAGACCTTCGTTCGAGCTTCGGCGTTCGGCCTTTTATTATTCCTTTCGGCCGCTTTCCTCTCCCCGTTCCCTGCTTTGCCCGTCTTCCTCGCTTGCGGGCAGGGGAAATAGGGCTTTACGGCGATTCAGGAAGAAAAGTGGTGTGAGTTTTAGCACACGGTAAGTTTCATGTGGTAAAGCTCGTTCGATTTTTGATGCCCTCCATGAAAACCAAATCCTTCGATCAGTGTGCTTTAATATTTGTGTTAAAAACAAAAAAACAAAAAATTAAGAAATATTAAACTAACTAAGGCCGTCGACAGCAGGATTCGAACCTGCGCAGGCAAAGCCCAACAGATTTCTAGTCTGTCTCCTTAACCACTCGGACATATCGACAAGGGTGAAAAATTGGCTACAAATCCGCTCTTATGTTAGTATTTCATGATCAACTAACATTCAAGCACATAATGCTAACCTATGAAAGATGGCATGTAAAGAAATAGTTGACCTACACCACCAAAATGGTAGCTCAGATAGAACCGGCTATAGTTCCATATTTCACACATCCTAAATTTGAGAAATGATGCTATAGTCGACTCAAATAATTTCATGATTAATCTTAGGACCTGAATATGGATGTATGGGATTGGCTACTAGTCCACTGATGGAGCTGAAGTGATATATTCATCAATTCTACTTAGGATGAGGTGGGAAAGGGTTAAGCCATCTTTGTTATCATCATATATCGAACATTCTCCAATAGTGTGGGGACTCTTATAAGGGTAGCTATGCTCGAAGCCCCTTCCCCCTTCACTCCTATTGCTTATCCAAAAAAAAGAAATAGTTGATCTATCATTTGCTTTCTCTCATGTCAGTGGCACTAGGTTTTCACTATTTGGGTTGGCCAAAGTGCACAGGTAGTATCGCTTACATGTACTTCATGTTTTATAAATCTCATGAACCACTTTTTATCAAAAAAAAATTCATAAGCCGCTAAAATCTTGTCCATGATATAATTAACGTTCAGCATTATCAAATAATTTGAAAAGTACCAACTCAACCACCACCTATACAAGAATAAATACTATAGCCTATATGAATATTTGTTTATGCTCCTTGTTCCAACAATCATCTCATTTCTCCTATATAAATGCTAATGTAGTCACAAATGCATATTATTAGACATTCTCCATTGTAATGATAAAATTTGTTTTAAACAAATTACCTATACTACAATGCCTTCATTGCCAAATTTAATCAATACTAGTTGTGTTTCAGCATTGAAAAACTACTTAAAGAAGATTACCAACAACATAAAGTGCAGCTATTACTTAGGTCGAGAGGTTAAATAGATGGAGGTATAGAATTTTTTTTGTGATTATCAATGTTAATATGCTAAGGTTAGCTCACTTTATATTTTCTCAAAAAGATAAGGCTAGCTCACTTTAAATTCAGTTATTGTCTTGCCAAAAAAAGTTCTCACATGATGACACATCCCTGTCAAATTCTAAAGTCTACCCTTTAATCACCCCATTTATTCAGTAGGAGATATCATTTGACTAGCTTGTTTTCATTTCATAAACAGCAAATTAAACAAGCATATAACTTGATGATGTATGGAGTATATTTTTTTCTTTTTTCTTTTTCTTTCTCCCATTTTTTTATCCTTCTCATATCAGTTCTGTATTAGATAATGAACCCATGTAACAATTTGATCTAACTAGCATATAACAAGCATAATGCACGAGATTTTCTTTCAATATAGACATTAAAATATAAATTATTCAAATAACATGGTAGTAGAAATTGATATTATCATATATCAAGTATTTTATTCTATTTTTTATCTTAGATTTTCTATATTTTGATGTGTATGTCTTGAAATAATAATTTCATAATTAGTTATTTTAGAATTCTCATTATTAAGTAGAATAGTCAAATTTTTCACTATAAATCAATATGATCTTAGTTTGTAGTTTAAATATGCTAAATCAAATATATAAGAGTTTACAAGTTTTGAATATAAGAATCAATAAGATTCATGTTACCTTATACCAAAACTAATTTGAGTCTTTTGGCCATAAACTGAATCATGATCAAACCATTACTCCTGGATTAGAAGGACAATTGCAAGCTGAAATATGCTTAGTTTTCATAACCTAAATGCCTTTCAAGATGAGTATTTTCTTTATAAGAGATTTTGTTTCAATATCTTTTATTGGGTTTAAAAGAGCCCTTTGAAAAACTCTATATCTTTGCCTCTTAAGACAGTTTTTCATTATATTGAAGTTATGGAAAGTTACCAAAGTAACTTTCAAATAATGGTTAATTTTTCTCTAGGTAGGGTTTTACCTACATTGATGACCTAAATCATATTAAAATGTAGCATCTCCTACTCGCACATGATGGGCAAAACATTAATCTCATCTTAGTAATTTTATACTGGCAAATGAGCTATGTGACCCGCAAATATACATGCAAACCTAACCATGTTCATGTTAGAGATACATGATGCTTGTAAATCAAAAAACAAGAATAAACATCAAATAATTACATGTCTCGCTGTACCCTAGACATATTTGGTTATATCAAAAATCAAGTATACTTAAATCCCTCTAAAATTATACTTGACCTCCTTCATAATTTTTTTTTTTTAATGAAATGACATAACTGGTTAATCGTTGTCTTCCTTCTATACTTATATCTATTAGATTTAAGCTAATTGCTTTCCTAAACATGCTCCACAAGACTATATTATTTTATCTTCGTAAGAATGCTAAAATAGCTAATATTAACTTGTCACATAAGAATATAGTCAAAAGTCTCTAAGGGCACCAATGAGGTTTTATTAATGATTTAGTCTCGAGAAAGTCATATAGTAAGAAAGCCGGGATTCATTAAATTCAATCTTTAATGATTCTCATTTTTTTATATATCATACATACATACATAATATGAAAAACGTGCTATGGTAGACTTTCTCCTTTAAGGAACGTATGTCAAGTCTTATATCATTATCATACAAATCTCGATCTAAATATTTTCTTTGCATCTATCTAGAGTTCTATCTAGGCCATCTATCAATTTAACTCTTAGAGAACTCATATATGGCATTATGCACCTTCCAGGCTTACATGATTGTAGGATTATCATGTTTGGCCCAAATAATGATTCCTTAAACTTCAGGACCTCATCTTGATAGTTATAAGGCAACACAATTATTTTATGTGCACTTGCATACTTTCTTAATTACATATTTCTAGTTTTAATAAGTGCATAAATATCTCATTTTAATTCGTCCTCCATAACATTTAAGGCCATCACTCGTGTGAAAGAGTTGATATATGCCTGGTGATATACTTTTAATCATGATGCACATTCATACATGTTCCAATGCTAGTTTATTGTGTGTCTAAATTCATTTGATAATTCATAAGAATAAATAAAGATAAATTTCATTAATATACGAACATCATTGTCTTACAAGCAATTAATGTACAGTCTCAAATTCTATACAACCCAAAAGATCTAACATGTAATTGAAATAAATCTCTTGGTATTAGTTTGGTAAATGCGTTAGTCACTATTAAATATATAGGAATATATTTCAAGACCACTTCCTTTCAGGCCATAATATCTCTAACAAAACTATTCTTGATATCAATGTGTTTAGTTCTATCACGATATTTTGAATCTTTCATGTAACCCATGGCCACTTGACTATCATAATTAACTCCCACTAGTTTAAAGGCATCTTTTATAATTCTCAAACTTTACAGGAATTACCTCAACTATATGGTTTCTTGGATTGAAGCTAAACATACTATGAATTTAGCTTCCATCGTTGACAAGGCAATATAACTTTATTTCTTGCTTTTCCATAATATGGCACCATTGTTCAATAAGAAAGTATACATAGAAGTTGACTTGCATTCATCTAAATCTCCTACCCAATCAGCATTGAATATCCCTTTAAGCACAAATCACCATCATGATAGCACAAGGAGTAATCTATACTGCCTTTAAGATATCTTAGAATCCTCTTGACCACTCTCCAATGCATCCTCCTAGGATTTGATTGATAGCGGCTTATTAAACTTACTGCATAACATATATTTGGCCTTGTACACATGGTAGCATATATTAAACTTCCAACTATGTTTGAATAGGTTAGTCTAAGCGATTTAGGCTATATCCACTAAGTCAAATTAGGTCTTGAATTGACCAATTCATATTAGGATGTAGATCGATATGACTAACTACAACTAAACTTGATCTTGAGCCCCTTTGATGTAATCCTAATCAACTATTGATTAGGTTTAATCAACTACTTAGAAATCAAAAAGGGTTCTAATCTGATCTAATCAAAAATTCTAATTGTAGTAAAAAACAAGACCTAATTGTTCAATCCATACTCTCATGCTTAATTTAAAATCCATATTCTAAAAATAGTTTTTAGATTTTGTTTAAGTACATGAATTAATGGCTTATGATCTTGAACTAATTTCAAATCTAAATCCAAATATATATATCATATATATGGATGTTTTAGATATAAAGTCTATGAAAAATATATCACTTATATGAATTTTCAAATCTAAAAATAACATAGCATATATCATATACATGCAAAATTAGATCTAAACAAATGATTAAAATAATATAAAAATCCTTTTCAAATATCTATTCAACATTGTACTAGGACAATCTTTGTAATATAACAGATAAAACTCATATTAGGACAACCTTATGTTAGTATAATTGAGCCTTAATCATCTTTATTTAAGACTAATATGAAAGAAGACATATCTCATATATCAATTTTTAAATCTAAAGTTATTGCTTAATTTGATTTAAAAATATTTTTTAAAACCGATCAATCTTTGTACTATGACAACCTTTGCAGTGTATGGAATAAATTTTATACCAGGATAACATTATATCAATACGATGTGAACTTTAATTATCTTAATTTTAGATTTAATATGGAAGAAGATATACCTCATATATTAATTTTCAGATCTAAAGTTATTGATTAATTTGATTCGAAAATAATTTTCAAAACTGATCAATGTTTGTACCAGGACAACCTTTGCAACATAGACGGTAAACTTTATACTGGGACAACTTTATGTCAGTACAAAATAATTTTAATCAATTTAACTTTTAGATTTGAAGAAAAATCATATCTAAATCTATTTTCATGTATGTAAAAATCCGAGGCTTTAATACCACTATTAGGTTTAGGTGATTATAGTATGCAAAATTTTTATGTTACAATAACCTAAAATAGAAGTAGATTTGATGACTGATATGGCATGATCGCTAATGTGGAGCCCCTCTTAGATCCAATTGGCAGCCATGCTAGCAGAAGGTGCCACCTGGATGCGGCTCCTGGAGGGAGCGTCTGGACTGAGTCCCTGGCCAAGGTGAGCTCCCTGGCCAAGGTGAGCTCTCTCGAGGTCGAGCACTTGGCCAAGGTCATGCTCTTATCTTTCGAGCCCCCGGTCGAGGTCAGCTCCCTCGAGGTCGAGCCCTCTGTCGAGGTCGTGCTCTTACTTTTCGAGCCCCTGGCCAAGGTCAGCTCCCTCGAGGTCAAACCCTCGACGGAGATCATGTCTCGCTTTTCGAGCCCCTGGCTGAGATATGTTCCCTCGAGGTCGAGCCCTCGGTCGAGGTCATGCTCTTGCTTTTCTAGCCCCTGGCCGAGATAAGCTCCCTCAAGGTTGAGCCCTCGGTCGAGATCATCCTCTTGCTTTTCGAGCCCCTAGTTGAGGTGAGCTCCCTCGAGATCGAGCCCTCTGTCGAGATCGTACTCTCATATTTTGAGCCCCTGGCTGAGGTGAGCTCCCTTGAGGTCGAGCCCCCTGTCGAGGTTGGGCTCTCATTTTTCGAGCCCTCGGCCAAGGTCAGCTCTCTTAAGGTCGAGGTCGAGCTCTCGGCCGGGGTCATGCTTTCCTGCTTTGGGTCGACCCCCTAGTCAAAGTCAACCTCTTCCCCCAGAGTCAGGTATGGATATTTTTTCAGGTGAACGTGACCTTTCCCACGAGCACCCCTAGGGTGGCCAGGCTGGTGATATCGATGGGTGGCGCCACTGCCCTCACCAAAACCCTAACACCGCATGGAGAGGCTGACACCCCTAAGGGGTGGTGCTTCATTAAGGCACGCTGCCTGAAATCTTTGAGAAATGGCGTCCCACCATGGCACACTGACTGTAACCCATACGGGATGGCATTTCATCAAAGCACACTACCTATGGGGGAGCGTCCCGCTGGAGCATCAGGCCCCTCAGCCTACTGTCGGCACCTCCTGGGAAAGGGCACTCCATCCCTCAACCCACCATCTACACTACCTAGAAGAGGAAGATTTTGCTAGGGGATTCAGACCCTGTAGCATCTCCCTTCGGACTAGTGCTCTGCCAGGTCTCCCCAAATATGATGGGACGATGCTAGAAAGGGGCAGTGCCCTGTCGAAGTGTCAGGCCCCGTGGCGTGCCCCATGTACCCGCCATGAAAGGGACACGTACTCCTCCGTACTCCACCACTGCCCATGGCAAACCTTCCCTGATGGAGGCTACGGATCCTGTCCCCCTTCTCCGGAGGGGAGAGGAAGAGCAGGCCTATGCCTTGCCCACATGAGGAACTCCCAGAAGGCACCAAGTCATGGCTCTGCACCTTACTAGAGGTGCAACTCTTCTATAAGAAACTCAAACGGGCCTTTGGCAAAGGTAAGGGAGAAGGGGCAAGCAACCAGCAAGGCTCGGAGCGCAAGAAGAGTCACCAAGACTCCCTAGGAGAGTTTTGGTGGTAGTGACCGTCATTGCCTAAGCTCCCTCTCTTTGTCCCAACTCTTCTTCTATCATCTCTAAAATCCTCCAAAGTGGAGACCACTTTGGAATCCACCGAGGAGGATCTGTTCTTCTTGATCACCTACTGACTTGATCATCGGAGTGTCCTCGTTGGGATCCCCGGCCTGGGTCTCCTTTCTTTTATAAGATCGGGTGCTCGTAGAGGATGCCATGCAGGAAGTGCACTATCGATGCCATGTAGGAGCTACAGGCCATGGCGATCTGGGTGACAATAGATTGGTGCGCCAGGTAGGGGGAAAGCCAAGTAAGCCAGCCCCTCATTGCCACAACGATTCTGCTGATGACATGGTGGTGACGCGTGCATGGGAAGCCTTCGTCGGCCGTGTGGGGGACCCTCCTCCCTACGGAGACCCACATAGTATGGAGAGGGAATGCCCATTCCACCACTGCCACCCTTGACAAACCCCCAGCTTGTAGTGCTCGCCCAACAGGTCCAGACCCTGATGGTAGCAGTAAGATAGCTACATCATCAGCATCGATTCATGGCTACCTAGTAACAACCAGGAACCCCTATGGCTTAGGCCACTGGACCGTGCGATAGTTTACGATCTTTCTAAGGAAGGCCATCACACCTGCGGGCCATATCTTGTCACTGAGGAAGCCTTTAGACCCCAAGGAAGAGATAGTAGAGTGGGTCAGTCGACTAGGAGAGCCGGTCTCCGACCTCCGACCACGTCGCCTTAAGGTGTCGCAAGCGTCGTCACGATAAGGGCCCCCGACATGATCTTCTCCAACCCTTATCTTCCTCTTCTCTGATAGCCTCGATAGAAGATTCCACCGATGAGGCTATCAGGTGTCAAGCTGAGAGGCACCTGGAGGAACAAGAGTGCAAGTTGGCCGAGTTATCTTACCAATTTGCCAATTTACAGGGCTCTTTACGTGAATTCGCGGGCTACGACACCCGCCCCCTTTCTCCCACAAGATCCAAGAGGAACCGATTCCCAGTCGGTTCTACATGCCTTAGATGGATCCCTATGACAAGACTACCAACCTCCTGGACCACCTAGAGAGCTACAATGCCATCATAAGGGTCCAAGGGGCAACGAACACCCTTTTCTACATCACCTTTCTAGCCACACTTCGGAAGGCCACTCGAGTCTGGTACACCCGTCTCGAGCCAAGGAGCATTGACTCCTTTATGGAATTGGAGAAGTTTATGGCATATTTCAATGCCTGTCGAAAGGTGCTGCGTGAAGCTGACAGCCTCTTCTCCATTCACCAGCAGGACCATAAGTCCTTACGGGACTACGTGTCCCACTTGAAGGTTGCCATCCTGGAAATCTACAATCTAGACGAGCCCATCACCATATTGGTACTGAAGAGAGGGCTCAGAACCTTCCGTCTTACCTACTCCCTCGTTAAGAAGCTCCCAAAGATCTACTTTGAGCTCCTCCTCCAGGCCCACAAGTACATTTGTGTGGAGGAGCATACCACACTAGGAGAGAACAATACAGGAGACCCCTGAAGAAGCTGCCCTAGGGGGAGCCTGCCGGGATGCACAGGCCCAAGGTGACCCCGAACCTTCGGACGGGCCTGAAGTCGAAGAGTGCCCCAATCCAAGAAGAGAGGTACACTCCTCTCCTCTCCCCAAGGTCCAGGATCCTAGAGATTGAGGGCGAGCACTACCTGTGCCACCATCCCCCACTAAGACCATCCGGTGATCGAGATAAATCGAAGTACTGCCAGTTCCACCGTGACCATGGCCATGACATCGAGGAATGCCACCATCTCAAGAAGGAGATCAAAGATCTGATCATAAGAGGCTACCTTGAAAAGTTTGTGGGGGGCAAAACCCCATCGGAACCTTAGGTGCTTGTAGCTCTCCCTCTTGTTGACAACTGGCCCATCGAGAAGCCAGTGGGCATGATCTCCTGGGGGATAGAGCACACCTCCAAGAGGAACAGGACGGGGGAGGGGCCTGAAAATGTACTTCTATTTATAAGAGAAAGGAGAACCGAGATAGAAAATATAAATAATGATATCATTATCATCGAGATGATGATAGCGAAGCATCCTGTAAAATGGATTATAGTCGATAGTGAAAGTTCAACCGATATCTTTTTTTATGATGCATTCTCTGAGATGAATTTGTCTCCTGCCTAGCTGAAGCCAGTGCACATTCCCCTGGTCAATTTTATTGGAGATTCGGTAGGGGTCAAAGGGGAGATTAGCCTCTAGGTCACCACTGGGTCGCCACCATGGTAGAGCATGGTCATGATGACTTTTACGATTGTCAGGCTCCCTTTAGCCTACAACGTGATTCTCGGCCATCCTGAGCTCAACCTACTCGATGGAGTCTATCTACAAAGTGGCTCCTGGTTTAGTTCCCAGCCCCTTGCAGTGTGGGAGAGATGAGGTGGACCCCCAAGTCGATTCAACACTGTCTATAGGCATCCTCGAGGCAGAGGTTCCATAGAGGACCCTGTTGCTGGTGAGCTCGACCAAAGGGCACATGATGCCAAGGATGGCTCGGTTGAATGCTTGCTATCATACTCCCTCAGCACAGATCCGTTGAAGATGGTGCAAGCAGGAGCCCAGCTGCAGGAGGATGAGAAGGCCCACCTACTAAGTTTCCTCCAAGCAAACATAGACATTTTTGCATGGATCGCGATGGATATGTCGGGAATTCCTTCCAACGTCATCACCCACAGGCTAAACATCGACCCGAAGTGTCACCTGATCTGGCAGAAAAAGATGAGCTTCAACCCGAAAAGACAAAAGGCAATCAATGAAGAGGTGGAGAAGCTCCTTGCAGCTGATTTCATCCGAGAAGTCTAGTACCCCTGCTGGTTGGTGAATGTAGTCATGGTCAAGAAGGCCAGCGAGAAGTGGAGGATCTGTGTAGACTACACCGACCTTAATCGAGCTTGCCTAAAAGATAGTTTTCCCATCCCAAGATCGATTAGCTGGTAGATACTACATCAGGGCACCACTTAATCACCATCATGGATGCATTTTTTGGATACAACCAGATTCGAATGCACCTAAAAGATGAGGAGCACATTGCCTTCATCTCAGACCGAGGGATTTATTATTATAAGATGATGTCGTTCGATCTGAAGAATGTTGGGACCACGTACCAGTGCTTGATCAATAAGGTCTTCAAAGATCAAACCAGCCATAACATGCAGGTCTACGTGGACGACATGCTCGTTATGAGCAAGCTAGAGTCAGACGATGTCCCGGACCTAGCAAAAGCCTTCCAAAAACTCTATCTCTATTAGATGAAGTTGAATCCAACCAAGTACGCCTTTGGCATCACCGCTAAGAAGTTCTTGGGCTTTATGGTCAACTAAAGAGAAATTATGGCTAATCTCGAGAAGGTCCAAGCGATCATCGACATGGAGCACCTCACTTTGAAGAAACAAGTTTAGCACCTGACCGGCCGAATCATGGCCCTGAACCAGTTCATCTCATGCTCAACCGACCGCTGCTTGCCTTTCTTCAAGGCATTATGCAAGATGCACGACTTCACCTGGACAGAGGAGTGCTGTGAAGCCTTCGAGATACTGAAGAGATTCTTTGCATCGCCACCATTACTCTCTTGATCGAAGGATGGGGAGGAACTCCTCCTATATTTAGTGATCTCCCTAGGGGCCATTAGTTTAATACTCGTTAACAATGATGGAGAGGGAATCCAAAGATCGGTGTACTACTCAGCAAGCTCCTCTGGGATGCGGAGACCATGTATACCTACTCTAAAAAATAATTTTTGTACTCATTATGTCTGCTCAACATCTCAAGTCATACTTCCAAGTCCATCTGATCGCAGTCCTCATCGACTAGCCTCTAAGGGCCATACTCAGCCATCCGAATACATCGGGCATCTGGCTAAGTGGGTACTAAAGCTTAGAAAGTTTGACATCACCTATCGTCCAAGGCCATCTCAAAAGGCATAGGTGTTGGCTGACTTTCTGGTAGAGTATGCCTGCATGAGCGAAGAGCTAGAAGAAGCTCCTTTGGAGCACCCCAGGGAATCGCCAACTGACGAGATGGCTTGGGTCCTTCATGTGGATGGTGCATCCAATGTGGGAGGAAGTGGAGCCGGCCTCATCCTTGCCAACTCTGATGGGATCGTGGTTGAGTGCACACTATGCTTCTTATTCAAGGCCACTAATAATCATGCTGAGTATGAAACACTCCTGGTGGGATTAAAGGTATCCCATGAGCAAAGTGTATCAAGCCTAAGAGTCTTCACTGATTCGCAGTTAGTTACGGGCCAAGTCTCAAGAGAGTTTGAAGCCCAAGATCCATAAATGGCAAGATATCTAGAGCGGGTATGTTCAAGCACGGCGGGCTTCCAGCACTTTAGCATCTCCTACATTCCATATGGGGAGAACGCTTGCGCTAACTCTCTCTCTAGATTTGTAACCCTACCGGACTCATCGCTAGGGCGTGCCCACATCAAATATCTACAGGCTCCCAGTTATGAAGTGTCCGATGAGATCCAGCAAGTCACTCTTTAGCCTAGTTAGATGGACTGCTACATCAGATACATCACTGATGGTACGCTACCCGAGAACTGTGTGGAGGCTGGCCTCCTCAAGAAGAAGGCCATGCACTTCATGTTGATGGCGGGCAGCTCTACTGGAGGTCCCACTCCTACCTACTCCTGAAGTGTTTGAGACCCTTGGAGATAGCCTACGTGCCCCAGGAGATACATGAAGGCCTCTGGAAAAATCATGTGGGGGGAAGGATGCTGGCATACAAAGCCTTCTAACAAGGATATTACTGGGAGACCATGAGGGAAGACAAGGTTAATTTTGTTAAAAAGTATGACCGTTGCCAATGACATGCTTGCATACAGCATCAATCGACGGTGCCGCTCTCCCAACTCTTGCTCCTTGGCTATTCACCCAGTAGAGAATGGACATCTTGGATCCTTTTTCTCCCGCATCTAGATAATGGAGATACCTGATTGTGGCCATCGACTACTTCACCAAGTAGATCAAGATTGAATCATTGGCTCAAATCACTGAAGCCAAGGCCATATCTTTCCTTTGAAAGTCGATTATTTGCCATTTCGGCCTTCCCGACTCAATCATTACCGATAATGGATGGCAGTTCGATAACCAAGCATTTAAGAAGTTCTATGCTGATCTCAGTATTCGCCACCATTTTATCTTGATATCTCACCCTCAGACCAATGCGGAGGCAGAGGTGACCAATCAGACCACCCTCCAAGGGCTCCGCACCAGGTTAGATGAGGCCAAGGGCCGATGGGCCGAGGAACTCCCTAGTATTCTTTGGGCCTACCACACCACTCCCAAGATGGCAATAGGTGAGACATCCTTAAACCTTTTCTTCGGTATCGAGGATGTGATTCCAATAGAGATGGGCCTGCCCACGCTGTGTGTAAAACAATATAAAGAAGCTGAGAATCTAGCTCGCTTTCTGCTCAACCTGGACCTACTAGCAAAGACAAGGGACAAGGCCCGCCTCTGCATGGTGGCTTACAAACAATGAGTGGCTCGGTATTACAACTCCTGCGTGAAGCCGAAGACCTTCCGTTTGGGTGACTTGGTCCTATGGCGGGCTGAAGTCTCATAGCCTGGAGAACATGGCAAGCACTCCCTAACTTGGAGGGCCCTTACAGGGTAGTTAAGGTCCTCCCTCATGGAGTCTACTACCTCGCTGCACTCGATGGCATCCAATTTTCCCGAACTTAGAATGCCAACAATTTAAGGATGTATCACCAATGATGCAAGGCTTTCCTTTCACTAATGACAAGTTCCTTTTTGGTGCAATATTATTTTTCACCTGCGTAAGAACTCTATCCGTCAATCTCTCAATTCGGCAACGGTAAGCCAGAAAACTTCAGAAGCCCCATACTCTATCCATCGAACTCCTAGTTCGATGGATGGCAAGCTAAGAAACTCTAAAAGTTTCGCACTCTATCCATCGAACTTCCAGTTTGGCGGCAATAATTAAAAAAACTTCAGAAGCCCCGCACTCTATGTATCAAACTTCCAGTTCGATAACAGCAAGCCAAGAAACTCCTGAAGCCTCGCACTTAATTCATCAGACTTTGAGTCCGATGAAGACAAGCTGGGAAACTCTTGAAGCCCCGCACTCAATCCATCAGACTCTGAGTCCAACGAAGGCAAGCTAGGAAACTCCTGAAGCCCCGCACTCAATCCATCAGGCTCCGAGTCTGGCAAAGGCAAGCCAGGAAACTCCTGAAGCCCTGCACTCAATCCATCAGGCTCTGAGTCCAACGAAGGCAAGCCAGGAAACTCTTGATGCCACGCACTCAATCCATCAGGCTCTAAGTCTGGTAAAGGCAAGCCAAGAAATTCTTGAAGCCCCGCACTCCAACTTACAATACTCCCGGTCCAACAGAGATGGCTTGCAAAATCTCCAAGGTTTCTTTGGCCACCTGCCAGGTCTCGAATTGAGTAGGAAGAGCCGGAGCCTTGGAGGCCTTAAGATTGGCAACCTTAGTAAATCTCCCAATCTGGTGGAGATGATTCACATAATCGTCGAGGTTCCTTCGGTCACCTGCTAGTTCTTAAATTAGGCAGGAAGAGCTAGAACTTTGGAGAACCTAAGTCTGGCAACCACTGAAAGGATCCATTTCTGTGCCAAGTAAAAAAAGAGAGAGAAAGGAAAAGAAAGGAGATAGTGGAAGGTACACTGAAAGAAAGGGAATTTCATTAACATGAAAAAGTTTACAAAAAGAAGAACCCCCGACAGGTTGGGAGGTTCTCCAAAGTATTACATCACAAAAGTCAAAAAAAAGAAAAGGAAATAAAAGAGGGCACCGATCACGATGAGGTTGTCGGAGCCTTGCCAAGGCATCGAGGGATCTCACTGGCATCCCCTCGGCTCTCTACCGGTGGGGTGGAAGAACTTGCTGTCCCCTCCACGGGCACTGCTCCGGCTTCTTCAGTTGGTGCCTCCTCCTCCATGCTGTCGTAGCCTAGCCGGTCAGGGATGATAGCCTCCAAGTCCTGACTGGGGTAGGCCAGGGCCACCTTCATTTTGCAGTCGATGAACCCCTTAAGGAAGGAGTCCACCATCGCCTCCCTGACCTCCTCGACGAACTCCATCGAGGCCTTGAACCTCGGCATTGCTCCTATAGCTTCCTTCTTAGTGGCTTCCATCAGTGCCACCACTGCATTCGCTTTCTCCTCCATCACTAAAGCCCATGCCATCGCCGCCTCCAGGTGCGCTTGGAGGGTCCGGGACCACCCCTCCAAGCATGCCACCTCCATGGCGGATTCCTCTGCCTAGCGGGTGGTCTTGTCCTTCTCAGTTGCCAGGGATGCCTCAAGATCCCTAGCCCACCTCTCCGCTCTGGCTATTGACTCCTTTGCATTGGCCATCTCAATCTAGAGGATCCTGGTCTGCTCCTCCAGGACCTGGACCCTCTCAGTTTGCGCCCGAGCCTCCACCTCCAGCACCTCTGAATGCTTCTTCTATTGGGCATCCTACTTGGCCCATTGCATGCAGTAGTCCCTGATGAGGATCATGTCGATGGCTATCTGCAATGATGGTGTCAGCAGAGATGATGCAAATAATAATGGGAAGAAGTCAAAAGAGGAGAAAAGTTACCGTGAATAGCTAGGGGAGGATGCCCGTAATGGTGGCCGACAGTTGCTTGCCACTCCTCTCGTGGCAGTCGCGCTGCTGGACAGTGAACTCCATCATCCACTTGACCAGTATGGTGTCCTGGGTAACCACCACATTTAGCGATACCGCGATGGACACCCGGTTCACCCTAGGAGTTGTTGTCGCCAGGGTTGTCACCAGTCCCCGAGCGGGTGACGACAAGGGCACCTCAGCTTTCGAGGGCATGGTCACTACTGTCACCAGTAGCACCGTTGATCTTCCTCCCATCGCTGCCTCGGCCTCCACTTCGACCACCTCTGGGGCTTCCATAGAGGAGATCGTCTGCCTGGCCCATGTAGTTGCATCGGGCCCACGAGCAGGAAGCTGGGCCTACACCCCTGATGAGGTGGGGACCGGCCTAGTCCTCCTTTCCTCCTGACTGGCCGATGAACTTGCCCTGGGCCTCTGCCTAGACTCGTCGTGGGCCCTCTTTGATGGGTCCTCCCTGGGCTTGGGGGATGCACTCCTCTTCTAAGACATCTCTCGGATTTGATCCATCGAGAACTTCATGCCTGCAGGAAAAGAAGAATGCTAGTTAGTCTCAAAGCTAAGAAGGATCTCTGCAGGAAAGAAAACATGGCTTATGGGGCTCACCTAGAGCACAGATCGGGCTGATCCTAGCCTCGAACAAATAGTGTTCAGCCAGTAGGTCTTGGAGGGGAGGAATGATGGAGGTGATGAGCTGGTCGTACACCTCCCAGTTCATGACCTCCACCTGGAAATTACAGTTCGAGGAGCGGTTCAGGTCATTCTAGATCCAGTCGATCCCCTCAATCGAGACAAAGAAAAACCTATTTTTTCATCCCTTGATGGAAGAAGGAAGGGCGAACTAATGGCCCCCGAGCGGGGGGCCACCAACCACCACCCCTCATCGGTGGGGTGGCACTTCAGGATGAAGAATGCCCTAAATAGAGAAAAACGGGCAACAATCCCATGGAAATGACAAAGAATGGCGAAGCAAGAGATGACTCTAATGGTGTTTGGGATGAGTTGGGCTAAAACTAATCAGAAGTTACTGAGAAAAGAAAGGAAAAAGGGATGCAGAGGCAAGCAGAGACCCGTGAGGAAGAAGTCCTCATAAAGGGCGATGTGACTCGGGCCGCTGGAGGTGACCCATTCTCCCAGTCCCAGAACCGAGAGTTGGACAGAGTCTAAAATCCCGTAAGTGTCTCGAAGTCGAAAGAGGTCCTCCTGAGTCATCACCGAAGCGATGCCAAAAGGACCAGTCAGATTACGGTCGATAGGAAGACCAGGAGGATAAGGAGGAGGAGGAGCCCTAGGCTAACCTATGATGATCCCCCTCGGTTGGGGACCCCTTCGGATGCTAAGGAGGACATCATCCTCCTCATAAGAGGATGGGGTCCTGGGCCGAGAAGGCCCTGCATCGCTAGAGTGCCCCGAACGGAGACGCCTCCAACCAGAAGGATCCATCCTAAGGTAAAGGAAAAGAAGGGTACTGAAGAACGGAGACCTAAGGACCCTAAAATAGGTCTCCCTTAGTGCAGGTCGAAAAAGAAGAAGAAGACAAAGGAGGGGGAAACTAACTTGAATGCCTCAAAAGGAAAGGGCAGACTGGGGTGGAAAAGGCTCTAGTTTTCCTGCGAGCTTGAAGGTTAGAAAGACATGGTTAGGAAAAAGTTTTCCTCCTTTTCAAAAATAGCCTGACAGCACCCATGCATCTTTTCAGTCCTCTCACCACCGGATGCATGCCACGTATCAAGATCGGCTAAGAATGGTGCCTCGACACGTCGAAGATCACCTCAGGCCCGGTATCAATCATCATGCTTCCCTGAACCTGCTGATGTGGCATCTTTCTATTGGCCTCGCGATGTGATCTGCGAGTCATCAATAATCGAGGCATTTAATAGCACTGGATAATTGTCCTTCCATGTCAGTGTCACCATAACTCCCTTCATCCTGAGCGCTGCATCGTGTCGTGACTTGAGAGTGGGGGCAACTGATATGGCATGACCACGACGTAAAGCCCCTCTCAGATCCAACTGGCAGCCATGCTGGCAGAAGGTGCCACTTAGATGCAGCTCCTAGAGGGAGCATCCGGATTGAGCCCCTGGTCGAGGTGAGCCCCCTTAAGGTCGAGCACTCGATCAAGGTCGTGCTCCATCTTTCGAGCCCCCGGTAGAGATTAGCTCCCTAGAGGTTAATCCCTTTGCTGAGGTCGTGCTCTCGCTTTCTGAGTCCCTTGTCGAGGTCAGCTCCCTCGAAATCTCACTTTTCGAGCTCCTGGCCAAGGTGAGCTCCCTCGAGGTCGAGCCCTCGATCGAGATCGTGCTCTTTCTTTTCAAGCCCCTGGCCAAGGTGAGCTTTCTCGAGGTCGAGCCCTCTATCGAGGTCATGCTCTAATTTTTCGAGCACTTGGCCGAGGTGAGCTCCCTCGAGGTCGAGCCCTCTGTCGAGGTCGTGCTCTCATTTTTTGAGCCCCTAGTCGAGGTGAGCTCCCTTAAGGTCGAGCCCTCTACCGAGGTTGTGCTCTCATTTTCGAGCCTCCGGCCAAGGTTAGCTCCCTCGAGGTCGAGCCCTCAACTAGGGTTGTGCTTCCCTGCTTGAGGTCGACCCCCCGATCAAAGTCAACCTCATCCCCCAGGGTTAGGATGGATATTTTTTTAAGTGAACACGGCCTTTTCCACGAGTGCCCCTAGGGTGCCGGGCTGGTGACATAGGCGGGTGGTTCCACCGCCCTCACCAGAACCCCGACATTGCATGGAGAGGCTGACACCTGTAAGGAGTGGTGCTCCACTAAGGCACACTGCCTAAAATCTCTGAGAAATGGCATCCCACCATGGTATGCCAATTGTAACTCCCGTGGGATGGCATTTCATCAAAGAACACCGCCTGTGGGGGAGCATCCCGTCGAAGTGTCAAGCCCCTCAGCCTACTATCGGCATCTCTCGGGGAAGGGCACTCTGCTCAGGCACCGCACCCTTAATCCACCATCTGCACTATCCAAAAAAGGAAGGTTTCACCAGGAGATTCAGACCCTATAGCATCTCCCTCCAAACTGATGCTCTGCAAGGTCTTCTCAAACATGGTGGGATGATGCCAGAAAGGGGCAATGCCCTGTCGGAGTATCAGGCCCCACGACATGTCCTATGTACCCGCCATGAAAGGGATGCGCACTCCTCCGTACTCCACCATTGCCCGTGGCAGACCTCCCCTATGGAGGCTATGGATCATGTCCCCCTTCTCTGATGGGAGGAGGAAGAGTAGGCCTACACCTCGCCCATGTGAGGAACTCCCAGAGGGTGCTAGGTCAGGGCTCTGCACCTCACTAGAGGTGCAACTCTTCTATAAGAAACTCAAAGGGGCCTCCAACAAAGGTAAGGGAGAAGGGGCAAGCAACCAGCAAGGCTCGGAGGGCAAGAAGAGTGCACCAAGACTCACCAGGAGAGTTCTGGCGGCAGCGACCATCATTGCCCAAGCTCTCCCTCTCTGTCCCAGCTCTTCTTCTACCATCTTTGAAATCCTCTGAAGTGGAGACCACTCGGGATCCACTAAGGAGGATATGTTCTCCTTGATCGCCTACTGACTTGACCATCGGAGTGCGCTCGCTGGGATCCCCGGCCCAAGTCTCCTTTCTTTTGCAGGATCAAGCGCTCGCAGAGGATGCCAGGCGGGAAGTGCACTATTGAGGCCACGTAGGAGCTGCAGGCCATGGCGATCTGGATGGCAACAATAACTTTTGTTCAACTTTAGCATGCTGGATATAATCATATAAACCATCTAGGATCTTGTTAACATATTAGAAATAAATTCATAAATAATATATGAAATCAGAAAGCTTAAAGAAGGATGATCAAATGACTTACCTGATTCATAATTCCTTCTTCTCTTATTAGATTGAATTTGGTAGATGTCCCGAATTCCTGTCATAGTTATGCAAGCACCCGTCCTTTGTAGATATCTACATGGAGAAGAAGCTTGATTAAAAAGCCAAGATTATCGGAGTACTAGCACCTTACAAATCACTCTTCTTGGCCTGGACCAAATCGCATTCTTGAAGAAGAATAAGACCTAACTAGAAACCTTGTGCAAATCCTTTCATGTTGAATCAAGGAGGATTAGACGCCAAGAGAAGAAGAATTGACTTTCTTCTTCCTCTTTCTCTCTCTAATCTCTCTCTAGCCATGTGAAATGATGGAAGGAGGGTTGGTGAAAATCTTTGTGGCATGAAAAGAACTTATGATGAGATACTAAGTCCATCAACCCTTCTTCCCCTCTTTTTATAAAGTTGTCACACAAATTATGATTTCCCATGCTTAAAAATCTTGATAAAATTAAAATTCTAATCTAATTTGAATCAAATTCAAATCAGATAAAAATTATAACCCATCTTGAAGAGAGAGTTCCTGGATAATTGGGGAGGTGCTCCTCTACTTTTCTCGCATGCACAAAGAAAGGGGCGACAAAACTATTACCCCTTCTTCTACTTAGGCGTGAAAAGGATAGAGTCCCGGTCCATTTGGAGTTTGGCTTCTTATTCTAGTTGGATTTCAATTTAAGTCAATTTTGAATCCAATTCGAATATAATTTGAATCAAATTCGAAATCCTATCAAACCTATTCCAATTAGGATTCGAATCTAAGTCCTACTTGGATTATAAAATCTAATTAGCCTTAAATTAAGTCAAACCTAATTAAATAAATATGATTTAAATTAATTATGACTGATCCATAATTTAATTAAGCTAAATAACATTGCAACACTTGTAATTAAGTCTCTTTTAATTAAGTCCTTGTGCTAATAATTAGTAGTTTCTAAATATATAACCCTTATATATTGATTCAAATCATTAATCCAATTGATAATTTGATCATGATCCAAGCTATTGACCAGGTCAAGCTAGTTTTGTATATGACTCTACAAGTTTTATTTTGTCTAATAGTAAGACATCATGATTTGTGTCATAGTATCATCGAAACTCTTTCCGATGGGCAGGAACAATTCCAACTCATCCTAACAAGGATCGTTGATCCAAAAACTATTCTAGTAAGTTTTCATAATCTATTAGCGATGCATAGCAGTATGTAATGGCAACCCAGCAAAATAGAAAAAAATAAAACCTAGGTGTAGTTACCGTGTAATCAAGTTTTTCTATCAAGAGTCCCAACATAATGCAAGTCATGAAAACTCGTCAAACTTTAAGCATCTATTATATGCAAGACTTAATTAGCTTGAGTCTAATCATAAATTTCATAAAAAAAAAATTTTCATCTATCACATTGCTTTGGCTATAGACTTAAGAACTCAGTCTCTTAAGTTATATAGGACTACTCCTCGTCTACCAAGATCAATAGAATTTCTATAAGTGCATACCCTATTTCTATAGCGAACCTACTACAATCAATGAACATTTCAAAAACATAAATAATTAGAGTCCATGTTTATATACTTTCAAACTATGTCAAATCCACTGTGAGCAGCCGAGGCACCGTAGCTCTAAGAATTATTCACATAACTACAGCATCGAGAAAGTTACTAAGTAAATAGACATTCAAGTGACTTCTTATTTTTAGTCATGCTCAGTACTGTTGTTCTTTAACAATTACTTGCACTCACTCTAGTGTCCCTATAATGACAACCACTTGCACTTTCATATGGGAAGCAATCCATGTATCAATCTTAATAAATTAATCACTGACCTCGTGATAATCCAATGATCAAAAATAATTTAGGAGTTAATCTATAATAACACATCTTAAATTATCAGCTCTTGATAATATGTATCATCATCTATTAATTCTTTGAATAATTTATAGACACATCACATATAAATAGATAAAAAAAAATATCAATTTTATTAATTTGAATAAATCAAGTACAAAAATATATCCTAGAATTATTACAATATATCATGCCAATCTGGCTTCTATGGCATATATCTAACATCTTAGACTTTATTGTTCCCTCTTCATACAATACAATAGCGCCACAATGTTCACACATATAATTAGGCCTACCAAAATTCCAAGGTTGGGTAAATTTTCCTAAATAATAATATATATATATATTAGATTCAACTTAAAAAAAAATAGAATTGTCATAGTATAATGACAAGTAAAAGTTGTGGAAAAAACTAATACTAACTTTTAACCAAAGGATCAATTGTAGGCCTTAGGCTAAAAGTACCACCTAAGTTTTTAGGAACACAAAACCTCTATTTCACTCTTCTTTGGATGGAATTGTTAGCTGATATGAAAAATATCAATAATAAAATTATAGTTTAAAAAAATTAAATCATAAATTTGAGATACATTAGAAAGCATAACTCATTAAAATATTATCCATTGAAAAAGGAGATGCAAATATCCCCAACCTAAAAGTAGGGATAGCATCATAAACTAAATTGAAAGTTTTCAATGGTGTTCCAACAATATTAAGATTGATATCTCTTCTTAGATAATATTAACCATCTCCTGTGTCTTACATATTGAGAGGAATCCATAGCAACTATATAGATAGCTGAAGCATTTGTCATCGCTAAGTCATCAAAGTTATAATTTTTATCTTCAAAAATGAAAAATGTCACATCTATTGAGATATATTGTCTAATTGTTTAATCAACTCTTTGACTTATTCACCATGCTATGTTTGTTGTTTTCTTCTCCCTTTCTTAAGTTATTCTTTTGATTTCATCTTTGTTTATAGTTACTGCATCACTCTATTATTTTATTTGGTGCAGAGATGTTTTCTTACAATTAGAAAACATGAACAGATAATTAATATGAAAAAAGATCAACAGACAATCATTTTTATCTTTCTTTGCTAGAAAATCAATTAGGTGTTATTTTGTATATTTTGTCTTGAATTTATCCACAATTTGACCTGTATATATTAAAACATAATTTTTATCATTATTTATTTTAGAATACTTAATGCTCATTACAATTACAATTAGAATGAACATTTAAAAAAAAAGCTTACCAAGCTATTGATGACCAAGAAAAAGGAAAATCTTGAAATGATCAATTAACCATGTTCATAAACAAACTTGTAACATAGAAAAATAAATACATAAAAACATTTTTTTTGGAGTTGAAGTTCTAGTTTGGGTAATGAAGTACATTACTTTCATCTTGCATACCCAATGCAACACAATCGTTATATTCATCATTGATGAATTCCACATCACCAAGTCAAGGAAAATATTTTTTTTTAGTTTTATGACAGACCCTATATCTAGAAAAGAAATAGTGCTTGCGTAATTATAATTAAATTTTCAATAAAATTTCACTTCTACCTTGATTGCATCGTGAAAGACAATTTCTTAAAGGAACTGAAAGGAAAGGAGACAAGCACTTATTTTGCAGAGATGCAGAGTTACTAAACTAATATCAATTTTGTGTTTCCATGCTTTTCGAAAGGGTATTTGAATCCTAAATTTGATCACAAGGCACATCTGATCAAGGCATAGATGATTGTTGGCCTCATCTATAGAAAACCAACTGTAGTTGTCTCGATAATATAAATTTGCTTTGCTTTGATATCTTATCGATTAACATGCTAGCAAAATAGTTTGTCTTTATATCTAATAGAGGCTCAAATCAGTTTGTGTGGTGTAAATTAGTTAGGCTCAACTCAAGATCATTAGGCTAAAAGTCTTAAATTAAAATAAAGAAACTATGTTGCAGGAGTTGTAGCAATACTTAACACTGTAAGCTTGAAGAAGTAATTTTAGAGTCACTAAATTGCTGTTAAGATTTCATGAACATAATATCATAATATCACCTTCTCCTATTTATCAATGAGATCTAAGTAACCATGCCTATTGGTTGAGCTACAGGAATAAACATAGTTATACTAGGAAAAGGCTTTTGGAGTCAGCGATGGGATGTACATTATAGTACATCATCCCAGCTCCATCCAAGTACTAGTAGGAACATTCAAGCCTGAAAATTTCCTAACCTATCCCGCACACCCATGTTTCAGGCCCCAGAATTAAATCTAGAATTTATTTGAGTTGACCATGGCATCATTTTTCGAACTTGAGATGCGAGGAAGCTAGAATTAAACCCGTTCCAACTGGACTACTACTTGAGTGATCATGGTTTGCTAGTTTATCACCACTTTATATGTTTCAGTTACCTATCCTCCCTAGTTATAGTTTTAATCAATCATTGTACACTTTTAGAATAGGTACCTTTTGTACATATGGCTTTTGTTTTGAGAGTTATCCTGAGTATTTGTGTTTCTATTTTTTATGTCTACCTAAAGTTGTATGTAAACATTTCCTATACCTTTTTTTAATACAACTAGTGCTCCTTACTCTATTAAAATAAAAAGTGAAAAAAATAGTTCCAAAGAGAAGAGAAGATAGTTTTTTGCATACATAAATGGGATAATGACATATATAAAATTGCTTCAAAGTTCATATCAATATTCATATTTAAGCAATTCACTGTATAGCATATAAACTAAGGTAATGATATATGTATATGCAACAATTATCATTTCTATGGTCTTGGTATTATCTTTCAAATCATTGTAATATTGTCCTAAAATTTAGTTAAGTCAACTATTAAGCTACCATAATGCTACTATTAAGTTGTGGTTGTGTTGCTAGATAGACATTATTAATATGGTTTCTTGAAAATAGAAAACATCTCCTAAATCATTCAATTGATCTTAATCCTCCCATTTATTTAAGTCAATGTCATATGGTTTGATATTGTTTGCAAACTCATCAAGAGCATGTCTAGTATTAGTGAGTACTTAAAAAAAATGTGCTACTACAAATATGCACCAAGGTGACAAAATTTAAGATTTTTTTTTAAATAAAAAATAAATATGATACTCTATTTGTTAGGCAATTTGTTAGTATTTATAATTTCTTAATTATTCAACCAAGTCATAGATATTAAGTGTTGACTCCTTTATTAATTTTGATGATAAGCAAAATGGTTAAGTATAAGTTGAGTACTAATGATTTCTTTGAAGTGTGTTTTTATAGAAAAAGGTGCTCATCAATTTGATAAAAGATTGTTTGATCGAAGAAATCAAGTTTAGATGATTAATCTGCTTAAAGAAGTCTTGGTCAGTTAAAGTTTGCTTGAATGGACACTTAATTTCAATATAGACTTGATTCAGCACAAGTTCAGGTATTTTTTATGAAGATCTCAGTGAGATGTTGACTCAAAGTATCGACACATGACACCAAGTGTCGACACATGAGAGTGGAGTATTGACTCAAGCCAGTACACAAAGCAAGTTTCAGATGGCACGGCTGAAGTGTCAACACATGAACTTGAAGTGTCGACTCAAAGTGTCGACACATGGATCAGCTCATCGCCTGAGATTTTTAAGTCACAGAACTTACTGAAGATGAAGATCTGGTGAAGTATTGACACATGGATGAGAAGTGTCGACTCAAAGTGTTGACTAAAAGTATCGATACATCTGAGATTTTCAGAAAGCTATATTGAAGACTTTTGAACTAGGTGTCGACTCAAGAAGTTCAAGTGTCGACCTGATGTATCGACTTACAGCCTGAAGTGTCGACACATGGAGTTCTAGGAACAGTAACGGCTAGTTTTTCAAATGCATAATTCATCTCTTTTCATCCTTAATGGCTAGATTTTCATGTGTAACAGCTAGAAACTGGATTTGAGGCCTTAAGAAGGTATTTATATGCTCCAAATCAAATCAAAAGAAGGATTATTGAAGTTGTTGAAAAAGAAATATCCAAGAGAGAAGAAAAGAGAGCATTCACTCCTATTCATTGAAGCTCAACTACTTCCAAGCAAAAGTAAGCCTCCAAGCATTCAAGAGCATTAAAAATCAATCATTCTTGAGCAATCAAAAAGGCTTCATCAAGTTGAAAGCATCACAACAACAAGCTTCAAAGAGATACCCATTTTTTATTAGAAAGCTTTTATTATTTCTCTACTTCAAAACTTATTTGTTGTAAGGGTTCTTGGTTAGCCTATTGCAAAATCAAGGAAGGTTATTGGTGAGCCTTTGAAAACTAATTAGATTCTTGATTAGCCCAGAAAACCAAGGAAGGTTGGTGGTGAGCCTTAAAACCATTTAGATTCTTGGTTAGCCCGTAAAATTAAGTGAGGTTTTGACTTATGAGCCTTGTGAAAACAAGTCGGGTTTTGATTAGTGAGCCCAAAAAACTAATCGCTGTAATAAGTTGAGATTATAGTAAATTTCCAAGGGGATCTTGGAAAGTGGATGTAGGTGCATTGGATAGCACTGAACCACTATACTTCATTGTGTTTGTAGTTGCTTGTCTCCTCTACTTGCTCTTACATTTATTGCTTTATATTTCTACTGCATATTTACTTAAGAGCACTTCATTTGTATTCATAGTACTTTGTTTAATTGTTGGATTGGATCACATACTATTGCATTGCATCAAGTAATAATTTTTTAGAGACCCAATTCACCCCCCTCTTGGGTAGCATACTAGGCAACAAGTGGTATCAGAACCCTATTCTCAGTGTATAGGCTTTACTGCCTTGAGTAAAGATCTATGGCAGCCCCTATTGGTACTAGTGTAGTTGAGGGACAAGCCTCAAATAGACCTTCATTTTTCAATGGATCAAATTATACATATTGAAAAATTAGGATAAAAATTTATATACATTCTATTGATTATAACTTATGGAGAGTAGTTGATAAAGGTCCACATATTCCTTCGGTTGTGGTTAATGGTGTTTCCATCCCAAAGCTCGAAGAGGATTGGGATGAAAATGACATTAAACAATCAAGATCAATACTAAGGCAATGAATCTCCTTTATTGTGCATTAAATCCTAGTGAATTCAATAGGATATCTACTTGTACTTCAGTTAAAGAAATATGGGACACACTTGAAGTTATCCATGAGGGTACCGATCAAGTGAAGAATACTAAGATGAACATGTTAGTGCACACTTATAAAATGTTCTGAATGTAACTTGATGAGTCTATCACTGACATGTATACTAGATTTACAAATATTGTAAATAGAATGAGAAGTCCAAGAAAAGTAATGTCTAATGCTGATCTTGTCAATAAAATCCTCAGGTCACTTCCAACATCATGGGATCCGAAGGTGACCGCCATCCAAGAAGCTAAAGACGTTGACAAGCTAAGATTGGAGCAACTGGTTGGATCGCTCATGACTTATAAGTTGAATTTGAAGCAAAAGTCAATGGACATTGATAAGAAGAAAAAGGGGATTGCATTCAAATCAACTATACAAGAAGAATCCTCAATTGATGAGTCCGAAGAAGAAGAAAAAGATGAAAGTGAAGAAGCACTCCTTGCTAGGAAATTTAAAAGATTCATGAAGAGAAGGAAGTTCCCTTACAAGAAGAAGTCCCAATCAAATAAAGAAAAGAGAAAAGAGAAAAGAGAAAGAAAAGGAAAAGAAAAAGAAAAAGGAGATACCTAGCTTCGAGTGTAAGAAGCCAGGATACTACAAATTCGACTGCCCTCTCCTAAAGAAGTCAAGGAAGAAGTTAAGGAAAAAGGCAATGATGGTTACCTGGAGTGATAGAGGACCCCAGTTATGAAGAAGAGCATACTGAAATTGCAAATCTTTATCTTATGGCCCATCAAGAGCAAGATGAGGTAAATTCTGATACAGAAGTTGATTTTACTTTTGATGAGTTATGAAATACTTTTGATGAACTTACGCATGATTATATATTGATTTTATCTAAAAATAAAAGATTGAAAAAGCATGTAAACAATTTCTCTCATGAAAATAATTCTTTATTAAATGAAGTTAGTGATTTGAAAACTAAACTAGATGTTTTAGAAAAGAAAAATAACACTTTAACCATGGAAAATGAAGTTTTAAAAAGATCCAAAACTATTATTTCAAATGATGATCTTTTAAAAAAATAAGGATTTAGAATTAGAAAATGAAAAGTATAAAAAAGAGCTTGATAAAATGAAACTTTTTGTTGAAAAACTTACATATAGTTCAGAAAAACTAAACCTACTTTTAAATAGCCAAAGAGCCATTTTTAACAAAACAAGATTAGGCTATAGACCCAAAGACAACAAAAACATTTCAAAAAATTTTTGTACCTGCATCATCTAGCATAACATGTTTTTCATGTAAAAAGCAAGGTCATAAATCTTTTCAATGCAATTTGAAAAAAAATTAATTCTTTTGAAAAAGTTTGAATTCCAAAAGGAATCATTTTAAGTGCTAACCCTAAAGGACCCAAGTTGGCTTGGGTACCTAAAAACAAAACTTGATTTGTATTGCAGGTGTGTCTTGCAACCAAAGAGAACAAAAGACTTTGGTATCTTGATAGTGGTTACTCAAGGCATATGACGGGAGATGTGAAGCAATTCACTTCTCTTGAAGCAATGAATGGAGGAAGTGTGACCTTCGGGGATAATGGTAAAGGAAAAATCATTGATATTGGTAAGGTTCACATTACTCCTTCTAGTTGTATTAGCAATGTACTATTAGTTGAAGGTTTAAAGCATATTTTTTAAGTATTAGGCAATTTTGCGATAAAGATTTTCAAGTTATTTTTAAATCATCTTATTGCATGATTGCTAGTTCGGATAAAAATAGAGTACAGTTTATTGGAAAAAGGCATGATAATGTTTATTTGGTAGATTTAGATGATCTATCTTTGCCTAATGGAGAATGCCTTGTTGTAATGAATTCTACTAAAGATGAGACTAGTTGGCTTTGGCATAGAAGATTAGGTCATGCTAGTATGTATCTACTTTCAAAACTTTGCAAAAAAAAATTAGTTAGAGATTTGCCTGAACTTTGTTTTGAAAAAGATAGAGTTTGCCAAGCATGTCAATTTGTAAAACAAATTAAAACCTCTTTCAAACCTAAAGGTTTTGTAACTATTAGTAGGCCACTAGAACTACTTCATATGGATCTCTTTGGTCCAACTAGAACATCCAGTCTAGGAGGCAAGAGATATGGATTAGTCATAGTGGATGATTTTTCAAGATTTACATGAGTTTTCTTTATAGCACATAAAGATGAATCATTTTCTACATTTATAAAGTTTTACCAAAAAGTTTCAAATAAAAAAGGTGTTTCAGTTATTTGCATACGTAGTGATCATGGTTCTGAATTTGAGAATCAGGATTTCGAAAGTTTTTGTAATGAAAAATGTATTGAATAGAATTTTTCTATACCTAGGACACCTCAGCAGAATGGGGTAGTAGAAAGAAAAAATCGTACTTTAGAAGAAATGACATGCACTATGCTTTGTAAAAACGATTTACCAAGATATTTTTGGGCTGAAGCTATTAATACTACATGTTACATTTTAAATCGAGTTTTAATCCGTCCTATTTTGAAAAAAACACCTTATGAACTTTGAAATAAAAGAAAACCAATTTTAAAATATTTTCGAGTTTTTGGTTGTCAATGTTTTATCTTAAATAATGGCAAAGACAATCTTGGAAAATTTGATGCCAAGTCTGATGAAGGTGTCTTTTTAGGATACTCTACATCAAGCAGGCATACAGAGTTTTTAACAAAAGAACTTTAGTTGTAGAGGAGTCTGTACATGTTATTTTTGAAGAATCTACTAACAAATCCTCCAGAAAAGAGGATACTTCTGATGCATGTGCAAGTACTGATAAGCTTCAAAAGTTGACACTGAATGATCAACCCTCTCAGCCAAGTGAAGAAGATCAAGACAAAAATGAGAAAGGTAAAAACACTCCAAAGTACCAAGATCTATCTAAGGAGTGGAGGTATGCTCATGGACATCCTAAGGAATTAATCCTAGGTGATCCATCTAAAGGGATAAGAACTTGAGCTTCAATTAGAAATGAATGTGACTATATAGCTTTTGTTTCTCAAGTAGAGACTAAATATTTTGAAGATGCTGAAAAAGATCCTAACTGGATAAATGCTATGCAAGATAAATTAATTTAATTTGATAGAAATAATGTTTAGACATTAATAGAAAGACCATCTAATGTTTCTATTATTGGCACAAAGTGGGTATTTAGGAATAAGTTAGATGAAAATGGAATTATTGTTAGAAATAAAGCTAGCCTAGTTACTAAAGACTACTATCAGGAGAAAGGAATTGATTTTGATGAAACTTTTGCTCCTATTGCTAGACTTGAAGCAATTAGACTACTATTAGCATTTGCTTGTTTTATGAATTTCAAACTCTTTCAAATGGATATTAAAAGTGCTTTTCTAATTGGTTTTATAACAAAAAAAAAATTTGTTGAACAACCACCTGGCTTTGAAAATCATGCACATCCTGATCATGTTTTTAAATTGCACAAAGCACTTTATGGATTAAAGTAAGCACCTCGAGCATGGTATGAAAGACTCAATAAATTTCTAATTGAAAATAAATTTTTTAGAGGCCATGTTGATAAAACTTTGTTTTTGAAGAAGAAAGATAATGACTTATTAGTAGTGCAAATATATGTTGATGATATTATTTTTGGTGCTACTAATGAAATTCTTTGTCAAAAGTTTGCTAAGCTAATGCAGGGTGAGTTCGAGATGAGCATGATGGGAGAACTCAATTTCTTTCTCGGACTCCAGATCAAGCAAACTAAAGATGGAATCTTCATCAACCAAGCTAAGTATACAAGAGAAATTATAAAGAAGTTTGGGATGGAGACTACTAAATCAATAGGTATACCTATGAGCCCCTCTTGTAAACTTGATAAAGATGAGCATGATAAATCTGTAGATCAAAAATTCTACAGAGATATGATTTGCTTTTTACTGTACTTAACTGCTAGTAGACCAGATATAATGTTCAGTATTTGCATATGTGCTAGATATCAGTCTGAACTTAAAGAATCACATCTATTAGCTATTAAGCGCATTATTAGATATCTATCTGGTACAATTGATATTGGCTTATGGTATTCTAGAGATTCATCTACTGAATTAGTTGGATATTCCGATGCTGATTTTGCTGGTTGTAAATTGGATAGAAAGAGTACTAGTGGAACTTGTCAATTTCTTGGAGTTAACTTAATCTCCTGGTTTAGCAAGAAATAAACTTCAGTTGCACTATCCACAGCTGAAGCTGAGTATATTGCAGTGGAAAGTTATTGTGCTCAAATCTTGTGGATTAAGCAATAACTTGAAGATTTTGGAATCAAGTTGACTAGTATACCTATAAAGTGTGACAATACCAGTGCTATTTGCTTGACTAAAAATCATGTTCAATACTCTAGAAGCAAACACATAGAAATTAGGCATCACTTTATTAGAGATCATGTTGAAAATAATGATATTATGCTTGAATTTATTTATACTGAATTTCAATTAGCTGATATTTTGACTAAACCTCTTCTAGAAGATCGGTTCTGTATGATTAGAAGAGAACTCGGGATCATTAATCCTTTTGATTAAAATCTTCCAATCTTTAACTTAAAATAGATCAAATTTGACATCAATCATATTCATTTATTGTTAATTTCATTGAATTTCTAGTATTTTTTATCAGACTTTCTGTATCTTAATTTTCGATTTTAAGTCGATGCGTCGACACATGCATGTGTCGACACCTGAATGTGTCAACACATTCATGAGTCGACACATGAACGGTAGCAGACTGGGGTTAAGGGCATTCCGAAGTGATTTTTCTTCCATTTCTCCTCCCTATTCAAGCCGACACATGCCCTAACTTTCTCCACACTGTTCCTTCCCTCCAATTTATGCCTAAAACCCTTTGATTCTTTGTTTGGGATGCTTTTTGGTGTGGATTGAGCGACATTCTCTTTCCCATTTCTACTTTGAATCCTAGAATCCTAGGTTTCTCCTCCAATCTTGTTCAAATCTTTATTCTATGTAATAGGACCCCGAAAACAAGTAGTCTGTCATCCTTGGCCATCCAATCAGGATGAAGAGCAAAGAACCAAGGCCAGACACGAAGCTAGAGCTCCAGATCCACCAGTTCGACCACTATTTGTAGCTTTTAGCATCATGAGCTCAAAGACGATTGTCGGAGGACGCAGCGTGGACTTCAGTTTTGTCGACCAGCAGCACTTCAGGATCGGTCAGTGGATTAGAGATGCTGGTCTGACATCTTTCTGTTCTCTAAGTGAGAGATACTATCCAGGGCTCATACTAGAGTTCTACGGATCATTAGCCCATGGGAGTGATGGCTGGATAGCTCAGGTCAGAGGCAGAGATATTCCCGTTACTTCAGAGATATTGAGCAGAGTGTGGGATATTCCTATGACCGATTCGGTTGTTGATAGCTTGATTGACAGAGTGAGTGGTCTCAAGTGTGTATTTGAGTCAGACATTTTGCCTGAGGGAGCCACTGTGCTTGTATCCCGTTTGTCTACGGAGATGAGACTTCTGCACCATATTGTCGGCCGGATCCTTCTGCCAAAAATCGGACATTTTGATTATATCACTAAGAGAGAGTTGCTAGTGATGGCCTCATTGGTACAACACACACCCGTTTGCCTTCTGGTGCTTATGGTTTATCAGATGACGGAGGCTTCGACGAGTCAAAGACTATGCTTACCCTACGGGATGGGGTTGACATTATTATTCAGGGGGTATGGTGTTACTTTTGAGGACGAGCCCTTTTGTATGCTCCTACATACTGATGTTTATGACATCAGGTCATTACATTGGATGGGATATCACCTGTTTAGAGGTCAGTGGAGATGCAGAGTATCTGGTTAGGTCGATGACAAAAATGGTGATGATGCTGCGGAGGAGGATCATATTCTTTCTGGCGAGGCAGGACCTACAGAGGTACTTCTTCTAGAGAATCAGCCTGAGCCAACAGCATAGCCAGAGTCTGCTTCTTAGTCTGAGCCTACACCATAGCCTCAGCGAGTTCAGTTGGATACTCCAGGAGTTTCAGAGAGTCTATTGGACAGAGTCAGTCGCATTGAGATAGACATCTTGATCATTAGACAACGACTTGACTGCTTCATTACTAAGACTAGAGAGAGCCACAGAGGACTAAGTAATGGCATCTCAGCTATTCTGACTGCACTATCCAAGTTTTCTACAGGGAGTACTCCAGTTTCTGATCCAGCTCCATCTGCCCCAGCACCAGTTGTTGATGATAGTGATGATGAGGAAACTAACTCCGATGATTTTGACTTTCTAGATTTGATTTCAGAGCCAGCGGCAGAGATGACAATAGACTTACCTAGGAGTTCCATTTGTGACCCTTCCTGTTCACCCACTCAGACTCCTGTTCTCTTTACTCCACCATCCAGATTGGATGATCATGTTCCTATTCCTATTCTTTCACCTGTTATTGATTCACCTGTGATTGATACCCCCATTATTGACACTCCTATTATTGACTCACCAATTACAGATACACCCATACATTCTTCAGCTGATACGCCTATCGTTGATACGCCTATCATTTCATCAGTTAATACACCTATTTTTGACACACCCACTGTTGATACACCTACCATCCATACATCCTCTCTTATCCGAGAGCTAGATTTTTACACACCTGGCTTTCAGTATCTTGATTATGGTCCATCATTTGATCATACACCTCATCCGACAGTTGTAGAGACTGTCATCCCGATCTGTTCTGTTCCTGCTGAGGACATTGCCTCCACCTCTTCTGCTTCAGCTAAAGGTCGGACGTATGCTCGATGCAGAGGACATGGTCGTCGTACTCCTCCACGACCGACCAGGACCCATCTTCGTGATCTCAGATCGATGTGACCTCGCGCTTGCTCTTTCATTGATACTAGACCGATTGAGATTGGATCTTTCGATGATGAGGACAAGGATTAGGATCTTTTTATGTTTAGATAGTTTGCTTTTATGCACTTTTTGTATGTTTTGTTGTCTTTGTAAACAAATTCTGACTTTATATGAAATCTTATGTGGTATTACATGTTATGATCTCAAATGAATGAAATGCTTTAACTTTCCTTTAATACTTCATTATCTTTTGAATGGATGAATGAACTCTTACATTGTACTTCAATGTTATATCTTGAATGACTTGCCTACTCTCTTCCTACCTTTTTAATGATAACAAAAAGAGGGAGTAATAAGACTGAAGTATAAATGTGCGAGTGAGAAGTAATAGTGTAATTGCATAAAATTTGTGTTTGGAAATTTACAAATTTGAAAATTCTTTTAAAAATTTGGTTGAGCTTGAATTGAAAATTCTTTATAAATTCCTTAAGTAAGGGGGAGCAATACCTCATTTATATTGAAAATCTATTTTGAATTGAATTTCATGTTAAAACTTTTCTTTAGATGCTTAAAAAGATGTTTACAAACTCTTTTATGAATCATCTATTCAGGGGGAGTCTAGTCTATTGCTAAATTTTTTGTCTCTCTTAAACATGTTTTCTTTTAGGGTATCATGATACATGAGTTTATATCTTATTTATCCCAAAGCTCTGATACTTTTAATCCTTATAACACTCTTGCTCTAATACATCATTTCAATATTGCAATTACTTTGATACATCTATTGTATTTAGCTTTTTGCACCTTGAAAAATTCTTTTGAAAGCTTTTTATGCAATTTATATTTAAAGGTTTTGTCATCATCAAAAAGGAGAAGATTGTTGACTCCTTTATTGATTTTGATGATAAGCAAAATGGTTAAGTATAAGTTGAGTACTAATGATTTCTTTGAAGTGTGTTTTTATAGAAAAAGGTGCTTATCAATTTGATAAAAGATTGTTTGATCGAAGAAGCCAAGTTTAGATGATTGATCTACTAAAAGAAGTATTGGTCAGTTAAAGTTTGCTTGAATGGATACTTAATTTCAATATAGACTCGATTCAGCATAAGTTCAGGTATTTTTTTATGAAGGTCTCAGTGAAATGTTGATTCAAAGTATCGACACATGACAGTGAGTGTCGACTCAAGCAGGTATACAAAGAAAGTTTCAGATGGCATGGCTGAAGTATCAATACATGGACTTGAAGTGTCGACTCAAAGTGTCGACACATGGATCAGCTCATCGTTTGAGATTTTTAAGTCACAGAACTTGCTAAAGATGAAGATCTGGTGAAGTGTTGATACATGGATGAGAAGTATCGACTCAAAGTGTCAACTCACCTGAAAAAGTGTCGACACATTTAAGATTTCCAAAAAGCTATATTGAAGACTTTTGAACTAGGTGTCGATTCAAGAAGTTCAAGTGTCGACCTGATGTGTCGACTCACAGCCTGAAGTGTTGACACATAGAGTTCTGGGAACAGTAATGGCTAGTTTTTCAAACACAGAACTCGTCTCTTTTCACCCCCAATAACTAGATTTTCGTATGTAACGGCTAGAAACCAGATTTGAGGCCTTGGAAAGGTATTTATATGCTCCAAATCAAATCAAAAAAAGGATTATTGAAGTTGTTGAAAAAGAAATATCCAAGAGAGAAGAAAATAGAGCATTCACTCATATTCATTGAAGTTCAACTACTTCCAAGCAAAAGCAAGCCTCCAAGTATTCAATAACATTAAAGATCAACCATTCGTGAGCAATCAAAGATGCTTCATCAAGTTGAAAGCATCACAACAATGAGCTTCAAAGAGATACCCGCTTTTTATTAGAAAGCTTTTATTGTTTCTTTGCTTCAAAACTTACTTATTGTAAGGGTTCTTGGTTAGCCTATTGCAAAACTAAGGGAGGTTATTGGTGAGCCTTTGAAAACCAATTAGGTTCTTGGTTAGCCCGAAAAATCAAGGAAGGTTGGTGGTGAGCCTTAAAACTATTTAGGTTCTTGGTTAGCCCGTAAAACCAAGTAAGGTTTTGACTTGTGAGCCTTATAAAAACAAGTCGGGTTTTTATTAGTGAGTCCGGAAAACTAATCGTCGGTCGAGATTATAGTGAATTTTCAAAAAAATATTGGGAAGTAGATGTAGGTGCATTGGATATCACTGAACCACTATACTTCCTTGTGTTTATGGTTGCTTGTCTCCTCTACTTGCTCTTATATTTATTGCTTTATATTTTCACTACACATTTACTTAAGAGCACTTCATTTGTATTCATAGTACTTTGTTTAATTGTTGGATTGGATTACACACTATTGCATTGCATCAAATAATAATTTTTTAGAGACCCAATTCACCCCCCCTCTTGGATTGCTTACTGGGCAACATTAAGGCATAACATTCAAAATATTTCAAGCAATAACATCTTAGAATCAAAAGATATCATAAGTTATTTTATGGTATTAGCTAGGCATATTAGTGAATTATCATATGATTCACAAACATGATTATATAAAAATGGAAAGAGATTGACAAACATTTTGAAAAAATATAATCAATAAGTGTAGAAAATGATTTCATAATGATTTAAATTGAAATCTCAAAAATACTAATGATTTAACATATTACTTGCAATTTGATTTTCTTGATTTGGAATTGTTGGTGTTAGCAAAAACAATAAATTCTATGTCTCGAACTTGTTGATATTCTTAAAATAATATTTCTTTTTTGTAAATAATTATGAAGGATTTTTGATGGCATTATTTTCACTTAAACTCCTTACCTATTAATAATCTAATAAGAAATTATAATGATAATTAAATAATTTGTAAATAAATGCTATTATTGAATGGTATTATTGGTTGTATATTTTTTAACTGATTTGAAAATAACAGTTTTTTATTGGTTATACTTATTTTTAAAATAGTATAATGTACATATGCAAAAAAGGTGGGTGGGATACTAAATAATAGAAAGAGAAAAAGTTTTGTCCGATATAGATGAAAGCCAAGGGTTGCAAGGGGTGTTGATAAGAATTGATCGCTTCATCTCAATACCAATAGTAAGAAGTTCCTTGATAAGTATTCTGTCTCAAGATCTTACCTACGGATACAATTATTTTGTTTAATGGTGGTATCAATGGAATGGCCTTAATCAAAATTATTTCTTGTCATTTAATATGGGCCCAATTTTCTTTTAGCTTGCTGGTTAGGATTAATAAAGGTTTTAAATTTTAGAAGCTGATTATGCTATATAAATAGTCTTTTTTTTGATAAAAAATCAATTTTTTTTTAAAGCACCTAAATAAAACTTACTGTAATTAAGGTAGTGCTAATTATGCTCCAAAGCTACTATTTAAATATTTACCTTCTCCATTAGTGCTAATAATGGAAAAATGTTTGTCTTCATTATTTGAAGTGTTTATGTCCCACTATAAAAAAAGATTATACAAGTGATGAAAGAAGAGCTATCAATTTAAAGCCTCCATTTTAATACATATATATTAAATTATTTTTTGTGATATAATTCTATAATACAAATTAAATTTTAAATGAAATAATAAATAAAAATAATGAAGATGCACAATGGAGAAAAAAAGAATACAATTCATTTGATGCTGAAAAATTTAAATTTGAGTGAAATAATGAATGAAAACAATAAAGAGATATGGTAGAGAAAAAATATAATACAATAGAGAAAATGTTATTAAAAATATATATAATAGGATAAAAAGAATATAATATATTTGAAACTAAGGTGAGAAGGATTGGATTTGATGCAATAAGCCAAAACTTGGATAGTAAATGGAACTCCTTAATTTCCAATCAATCAATCAAAATAATTAATAATTTCTCAACTATTTTTTTGTGTAAAGAAATTCTCAACTACTTTTTTTTATGTAAAGCATTTCTCAACTACGTGCATACGGATTTGATCAGTTATGAAAATGAAGCTCCTTAATAACACTATTCACGTATCTTGTCTCACTCAAATATATGGTCTAATTAGATAAATCAGTTTCTTTTGAAGTCCCCTTCTTATCTTTTTAATGGATATGGTTTTTAAAACTCTCATCCCATATTTCTATTTTCCGGTAGTAATGAGCTTGGAATAAATTGTCTACTAAACAATTTCTTGTGACTCGTAATATTATACTAAGTATTCAGCAAAATTATGATCTTTGTAATGGCATAATAGAAGATATTTCTCATATTTTGATCAATTGTACCCTTGTAAAAGATTATTGGTGTGATATTACATCTTATTCAGGTTTCTTAATTTTTTTTATGTTGAAGGATATTTTTAACTTTGTGAGATCTCCTTTCATTCAACAGAGGCACAAAGAATTTATTGCCACAGTATTCTGGATTCTCTAGACTGCATATAATGATTGAATTTTTAACAGTACTTATACTTCTCCACCTCAGATTTTTCAACCTCGGATTTTTAGTAAGGCTCTTATGTATTCTCTTAATCTTTCTAGTTTCCTGTCAAGGTACTATGATAGTTCTTCTTCATCAAATCATTTATCTTCTCCTTTAATTTCTTGGCTACCACCTCCCTCGGGGATGATAAAAGTTAATTTTGATGGTTCTATAAAGTCTTCTATTGTAGCTACAACATATATTATTCGAGATTAGCATGCTTCTTTTATACAAGCTAGAAGTAAATTACTTACTTATGCTTCGGTTTCCTATGTAGAGTTGATTGCTGCCTGGCTAGGCCTACATGCAACTATCTTTGATTTGAATGCTTCTCATATTTCTATATAAAGGGACTCAACTACAATTATTTCATGGATAAATACTATTGATATTTCTTATATATCTAATAATCATTTTTTACAGGATATAGCTATATAGAAATTCTCTTTTTCCTTCTTATATATTTCATATAAATATCGTGAGGCAAATCAAGTAGCCAATTATTTAGCTAATTTGGCACTCGTGGGGTCTTTTCTTTGGTATAAAAATGACAAAGTTAATTCTTCTTGCAGATATCTTCTAAATATGGATCATCAGGCTATTTTTTTATTAGACACTAATATATATTTGCTGGTTTCTTTTCATCAACTTATAATTTATGGTCTACTTTATATGGTGTAGTTGAAATAATTGGTCAAATTGTATAGTATTGAATTCAACAACTTTAAGCATAATGGGGGCTGCCACCTGCTTTCTTACATCTATATTATTTTAATAGAGGTGGCATGATGGATATATATGCTAATTCTCTTCTTTTATTACAACATATAATAATAGAGAAAGTAGAGTTATATATTCTATAGTCATGCTACAACAAAAAACCTAGACATCATTCCTTTGTAGCTCTTCTATGCTTATTCCTTTGTTGTTAGGCTACCACTATTCTTGTTAGACCAAGAACAAAAGAAAAAATAAAAGTATAAAAAAGGAGTTTATATGAAGAAAAATATGGAAGAAATGTGATAAAAAAAAAGAATATATAGAAATAGAGGAGGAGAGAAGTGGAAGTAGGAAATGTTTCTAGTCACCATGCTATTCTTGTGTGCAGGTTCCCTTCATCTAGGTTAGGCCGAGCAAATTTCCACTATTAGATGTCCTACTTATGGTTCATTTATCCAAACAAGCTATAAAGATTTTGTTGACTGTGGTCTTGATTTTGATGATTGACAAAATACTTAAGTATATATGAGTACTAATGTGTATTAAAAGTGTTTATTAGATACAGGTACTCATCAATGTTAAAAGATTGAAAAGATTGTCATTTAGTTGAAGAAGCCATAGATTTTTAAGTTATAAGGGCTTTGGAATTGATACGAAAGAACTTGAAGAGGCAAAAAATCAATTTTGGAGAAGTTTCAGCAAGTTTCAACACTGGCACAAGCAAGTGTTGACTCATGAAGAAGTTCAAGTGTCGACTCAAGGCCTAAGAAGAAAAAAAATACAGAACTGTGTCAAACCAGAATTTTTGCCTTGAGCTGACCTAAGTGTCGACTCAAGAGGTCGACTCATGAAGAAAATTCAGGAAATTCAACTGTCGACACTTGGTGTAAGGCTAGTTTTTCAGAAGTGCAGAATTGATTCTAACTTGCATCAAACGGCTAGTTTTTCATCCCCAACGGTCATAAATGGTCATATATGGTTTGGAGAGTTATATAAATACCAAAAATCAAATGGAAAAGTAATCCTTTGGAGAGTTTTATTGAATACACTTAAGGATTCAATGTTTTGAGTGGTTCAAGCCTTCAGGCTTCCAAGATTGAGAGAAAGCTTCGAAGTCCATATCTTCATCAACATTCAAAGGCTTCAACATCTTGAAGACAAGTTCTTCATCAACTTTCAAGGACTTCAAAAAGATACTTGCTTTGTTTAAGAAAGATTTTCTTGTATTATTTTCATATTGTGCTTACTTTGTTTATTGAGATTTTGGTGAGCCTTGGAAAACCAAAGAGATTTTTGGTGAGCCTTAGAAAACCAAAGAGATTTGTTTGTGAGCTTTGTGTAAGAACTAACAAGATTTTTGGTAAGTCTAAGTTATAAAACCAACAAGATTTTTTGTTAGCCATGAAAACCAAAAGGTTGTTGGTTAGCCTAAGTTTAAAAACCAACAAGGAATTTTGACTTGTGAGCCCAGAAAAATAAGTTGGGTTTTGATTAGTGAGCCCGGAAAACTAATCGACTGTAATCATGATGATTATAGTGAAATTTCTAAGAAAAACTTGGGGAGTGGATGCAGGTACCTTGGAGTGCACCGAACCACTATAAATTTGTTGTGTTTGTGTGATTATTTTCTTTGTGCATTTACTTTATTAATTATGCTGCATATTATTTTAAAGCATACAAATACTTTGGCAAAATATAAACACTTGATTTGAATTAGCACATACTTGTTTATATCTATTGAAATAGTTCAAATAGTTTTATAAAATCCAATTCACCTCCCCTCTTAGATTGTATCTTCACTGGGCAACAATTGGTATCAGAGCCCGGAACCCAAAATCGTTGGTATCTAAACTTGGTGCTTTTCAAAGAATCCAACGATTTTGAGTTAAAAGATCATGGCAGCTCAAGAAGGTATTTGTTTTGAAAATTATTTTAATTGATAAATTAGAATCAAGTTTAGACTAATAGTCATTTATTATGATTATGAACATTTTGATGTTGATGGATTTCATGCTCTCATGATTCAACTTGTGATTATTAAAGTTTCACTTGATTCTGATTAATATAGTTTTAAACTATTTCAAGTGAAATGTTATGATTTATATGTTTTCAATTTTGGCATCTATGCTTAAGTTAGAAATGATTTGGATCCAGACTATGACTGGAAGTTAAGGATTATATTTAAGAATAAGGTATACATATTGATAAATCCTTCTCTAGTAGCTAAACTTGGTACTAGATTACTTCTAACTTTTGTATGGGTAATCAAAATCATTTCAAATCATATAATTTTTATGAAATATATTCTATTTTGTATCCATGCCTAGACTAGAAATGATTTGGAATTAGTGTAGAACTGGTAGTTAAATGTTACATTTAAGAAGAAGGTATACATATTGATAAACCCTTGCTCTAGTAGCTAGACTTGCTATTAAATTATTTCTAGCATCTGTATAGATATCAAATCATTTCAAATAAATTTGAAATCATGATGATCAATCCCTTGCATTTTGAAAATTTTGTATATCTTGGAAATTCAAATCTTTGCTTTCAGACTTAGTATTTATATTTATATCTAAAATTATCTGAAATTATGATATGCTTATGCTTTCATGTTTTATTCCTCAATGAATACATATTTTAAGAGGGAATAATATTTAGGGGGAGCATCCAAAGATTTGTTGTCATGTATGATGTTTTCAATATTTTCTTGATATCATACTTATATTATGCTGATACTCCTTCTCCTTGTTTTTAAATTTTTTTCCTTGAGAAAAGTTACATTCAATTGGTATCAAGATTTATTTCATTAAGAATCTTAAAAAAAGAAAAAAAGAGCTCCTAGTAACTGTTTCGGATTGGGTTAGTCACCATGGTCGTCCGGTCATAGGAGCTAAGTAAGGTTTAAAGACCTTCTCTTCCCATTCAATGGGATCTCCTATGACGTGTTGGGATGCCACTGTGGTCTTATCCCATGAACAAGTGAGGTGAATGGATTGCTGTCTTAATCATACCTTGGTTATGCATATTAAAGCTAATATACATTGAATTATTGTTTGCATGCGCATCTCATTTTATGGTATAATGTTCAATTAGTATCATATTTAATGAGTACCATGATTAATTAATTTCATGTATTGATTTTGATGATATACTTGCTATTCTTTCTACCTTCATTCCAATTTTGTATTGTCTTTCACCCTTTTTCATGATAACAAAAAGAGGAAGAAATATGTTAAGTATGAAAAGGGAAAAGATATGATAAATATGAAAAATTATAAGAGAAATGAAAGAAAGTACAAAAAGGGGGAGAAGAAAGAAAAATATTTTTGAAATCATATTTTGAGGGGGAGCTTGATACTCATTGATTTTGAGCTTACATGTTTATCTTATTGTTAATCTTTTAAGCTTATCCTATTCATATACTTAAAGATTTTGTCATCATCAAAAATGGGGAGATTGTTAACTCTGGTATTGATTTTGATGATTGACAAAATATTTAAGTATATATGAGTACTAATATATGTTAAAAGTGTTTATTAGATACAGGTACTCATCAATGTTAAAAGATTGAAAAGATTATCATTTAGTTGAAGAAGCCATGGATTTTCAAGTTATAAGGGCTTTGAATTGATATGGAAGAACTTGAAGAGGCTAAAAATCAATTTTGGAGAAGTTTCAACAAGTTTCAGCACTGGCACAAGCAAGTATCGACTCATGAAGAAGTTCAGTGTCGACTCAAGGCCTGAGAACAAAAAAATACAGAACTGTGTCAAACCAGAATTTTTGCCTTGAGCTAACCTAAGTGTCGACTCAAGAGGTCGACTCATGGGAAGTGTCGACTCAAGAAGTTGACTCATGAAGAAAATTCAAAAAATTCAAGTGTCGACACTTGATGTAACGGCTAGTTTTTCAGAAGTACAGAATTGATTCTAATTTGCTTCAAATGGCTAGTTTTTTATTCCCAACAGTCATAAACGGTCATCTATGATTTAGAGAGTTATATAAACACCAAAAATCAAATGGGAAAGTAATCATTTGGAGAGTTTTATTAAATACACTTAAGGATTCATTGTTTTAAGTGGTTCAAGCCTTCAAGCTTCCAAGATTGAGAGAATGCTTCCAAGTTCGCATCTTCATCAACATTCAAAGGCTTCAATATCTTGAAGACAAGTTCATCAACTTTCAAGGACTTCAAAGAGATACTTGCTTTGTTTAAGAAAGCTTTTCTTGTATTCTTTTCATATTGTACTTACTTTGTTTATTGAGATTTTTGGTGAGCCTTAAAAAACCAAAGAGATTTTTGGTGAGTCTTAGAAAATCAAAGAGGTTTGTTGGTTAGCCTAATGTGAAAATCAACAAGGTTGTTGGTAAGCCTAAGTTACAAACCAACAAGATTTTTGGTTAGCCGTGAAAACCAATAGGTTGTTGGTTAGCCTAAGTTAGAAAACCAACAAGAGGTTTTGACTTGTGAGCCCGAAAAAACAAGTTGGGTTTTGATTAGTGAGCCCGGAAAACTAATCGACTGTAATCTTGGTGATTATAGTGGAATTCCCAAGGAGAACTTGGGGAGTGGATATGATACCTTAGAGTGCACCGAACCACTATAAATTTGTTGTGTTTGTGTGATTGTTTTTTTTGTACATTTACTTTATTAATTACGCTGCATATTATTTTGAAGCACACAAATATTTTGGCAAAATATAAACACTTGATTTGAATTAGCACAACTTGTTTATATCCATTGAAATAGTTCAAATATTTTTATAAAATCCAATTCACCCCCCCCTCTTGGGTTGCATCTTCACTGGGCAACAGATTTGTCCTGCTAAACTTGCTCTATTATGAAATGCAATAGCAGGGAAGGTATGTTTTACGGTTAGATTTTAACAGTGACCGATATCAACTTTGTAGATTTCTATGTATCTTCTACAATTCAAGAGATCTATATGTTAGCATCAATCTTAAATCATACTTCTTCATCAATAACATTGCAAGAAAGTTTAATATACAGGTATATCTATTGCTCATTTATACAAATTTTGGTCATTATGAAAGGTTCAATAGAATATGGTGGATAGCTATAAGCATGGTGGATAATTGTGAGAGTATGGTGAAGTTGCATATATTTGATGGCAGTGAAAGATGGGGGATCATGATATTTGGATGCTATTGCTATTTATCTCTACAAAGCTACAATGCTGCTATTAATTGCTGGATATGGATCATTAACTTCTACAAGAATATTGGCTATTGTTTCATTTTTAGCAGGACTATTGGTTATCTTTAAATTCAAAACTTGGTTCTTTCTCTAACACATTCTGACTTCTTCTTTAGTCTTGACATAGACACATATGTTTGGACATGCTAGATATCATGCTTTCGTAGCTCTTCTATGTTTATTCTTTAACAAAACAAGTATACATGTTACCATTATTCTTCCTGGATCAAGGATAAAAAGAAAAATAAAAGTACAAAAAAAAAATTTATACGAGGAAATCTTAAAAGAAATGAGAAAATAAAAAGGAAGATACAAAGATTCAGAGAAGGAAAAAAGTAGAAAGTTTTCACTTACCATTCTATATCTTTGTGTAGGTTCGTTTAATCCATGTTAGATCGAGCAATTTACTGCTGCGAGACATCCTGCGTATGGTTCATGTTGTTCCAACAAAGTCATTATACTGGATTCTGCTTTATCTTATCTTTTATCTTTTCAATACTGTATAGAAGCAATTTATAAATTTGAATGGGCACAAAATGCATACATTACACCACATACATATTATAATATGGAGCAGTTTACTAAATATAGCAACTTACAATTTGGAATTGAATACATCTGGTATTATTGAATTGGGGCTGAGGAACATGATATCTGGATGTTGCTGCTACTTATTTTTATAGAACTTTCCTATAATTATTTATAACTAGATGTGGATCACTTACTTCTACCGCTGCTATTTATCTCTTCAAAATTTTCCTACTACTATTTCTTTTAGGATTTGGATCATTTACTGCTACAGGATTACTGCTTGTTATTTCTGCTACAAGATTTTTGCTTTTTGTTATTTCTGGCAGGATAGTTAATTATTTCTCGTTTCAAAATTGGATTCCTTTTCTTCACATTTTTTCCCTCTTAGCTGATCTATTAGCTATTTCTGCCAGGATAGTTAGCTATTTCTCCTTATACATTGACATGTCACTTATGTTTTATACTGTTGCCGATCTCACCGCGGTGGCCTGTAGCTCTTGAGCTGGCACCGATCTCGGACCGTCTCACATCGTGATCTCCAAGCTTCCGGTCGTGTAAAACAGAGTCAGAGACCCTGGCCGGGGGTTCCGGCGGGGGCGCTCCGACGGTCAAATTAGAGAGCGGCGAGATGGAACAGACCCCCTAAGACGGGTTCCCGAAGGACTGCCGTGCTTAGAGGAGATGTTAATGAAAGAAGTGTGGGAAAGAGTGGAGTTGATGCTCAGCTCACTGCGCTGAGTTCACCGAGCCCACACCTGAGGACTTGTGTTTTTCCTCTTTTTTCTTTCCTTGCTGCCCATTTTTACCATCCCTTTTATATCATCATGTTGCCTCCAGCCCCTCCCCTCCCCTCGGGGGGCTCCCTCTCACTTCTCGCCTTTCTCCCCCTTCCTTTCCTCTTCGGGCCTGGGGACCCAGTGGCCGAATCGCCTCACTCATCGTGCGTAACGAGGAAAAAGGGGGGGAGGATACTAGCGAGGCTTTGGGCCGAGTGCGGGTGCTCTCCCTCCGAGGCGTTGACGATGAGCGCCCAGCCATTTTGGGCTCCTGCCCGCAAGGATTCCGCTTCTCGGTTGCGGGGCCCATCTGACTGGTATAAATGAGGTTTCGTGTGTCACTGCAGCCTGTACTGGCGCCCCGTACGGGGCGCGACGCGCGCTACCCGAGTGGCGATCTTGAAACCCGCGCCCCCACTTCCCAAAGGCTTCACTGAGCAGGGCTGACCTCGGCCAAGGTAGACCCGTCAGGGGGCGCCACCTGGAGGAGGAGCGGAGAAAGGCTTGACTTCGGTCGCGGTGGACCCGTCTCTGGGTGCCACCTGGCGAAGGAGCATGAGGGCCCGGCTCGACCTCGGTGGAGGTGGACCCGTTTCCGGGTGCCACCTGGCGAGGGAGCAAGGGGCCAGCAGCTTCGGCCGAGGTGGACCCCTCCTAGGTGGACACCTGGCGGAGCGGTAGAGAGGTGCTCGACTTCGGCCGAGGTGGACCCGTCTCCGGGCGCCACCTGGCGAAGGAGCAGGAGGGCCCGGCTTGACCTCCGCGAAGGTGGACACATCTCCGGGTGCCACCGGGCGAGGGAGCAAGTGGCCAGCAGCTTTGGCCGAGGTGGACCCCTCCTGGGTGGACACCTGGCAGAGCGGCAGAGAGGAGCTCAACTTCGGCTGAGGTGGACCCGTCTCCGGGCGCCACCTGGCGAAGGAGCAGGAGGGCCCGGCTCGACCTCGGCGGAGGTGGACCCGTCTCCGGGTGCCACCTGGCGAGGGAGCAAGGGGCCGGCAGCTTCGACCGAGGTGGACACCTGACAGAGCGGCAGAGAGGTGCCCGACTTCGGCCGAGGTGGACCCGTCTCCGGGCGCCACCTGGCGAAGGAGCAGGAGGGCCCGGGTCGGCCTCGGCGGAGGTGGACCCGTCTCCGGGTGCCACCTAGCGAGAAAGCGAGGGGCCGCCAGCTTTGACCGAGGTGGACCCCTCCTGGGTGGACACCTGGCAGAGCGGCAGAGAGGTGCTCGACTTCGGTCGAGGTGGACCCGTCTCCAGGCGCCACCTGGCGAAGGAGCAGGAGGGCCCGGCTCGACCTCGACGGAGGTGGACCCGTCTCCGGGTGCCACCTCGCGAGGGAGCAAGGGGCCGGCAGGTTCGGCCGAGGTGGACCCCTCCTGGATGGACACCTGGCAGAGCGGTAGAGAGGTGCCCGACGTCGGCCGAGGTGGACCCGTCTCCGGGAACCACCTGGCGAAGGAGCAGGAGGGCCCGATGCGGCCTCGACGGAGGTGGACCCATCTCCGGGTGCCACCTGGCGAGGGAGCGAGGGGCTGCCAGCTTCGGCCGAGGTGGACCCCTCCTGGGTGGACACCTGGCAGAGCGGCAGAGAGGTAACCGACTTCGACCGAGATAGACCCGTCTCCGGACGCCACCTGGCGAAGGAGCAGGAGGGCCCGGCTCGACCTCGACGGAGGTGGACCCCTCTCCGGGTACCACCTGGTGAGGGAGCAAGGGGCCGGCAGCTTCGACCGAGGTGGACCCCTCCTGGGTGGACACCTGGCGGAGCGACAGAGAGGTGCTCGACTTCGGCCGAGGTGGACCCGTCTCCGGGTGCCACTTGGCGAAGGAGCAGGAGGGCCCGGCTCGACCTCGGCGGAGGTGGACCCGTCTCCGGGTGCCACCTGGCGAGGGAGCAAGGGGCTGGCAGCTTCGACCGAGGTGGACTCCTCCTGGGTGGACACTTGGCGAAGCGGCAGAGAGGTACTCGACTTCGACCGAGGTGGACCCGTCTCCGGGCGCCACCTGGCGAAGGAGCAAGAGGGCCCGGCTCGACCTCGGCGGAGGTGGTCCCGTCTCCGGGTGCCACCTGGCGAGGGAGCAAGGGGCCGGCAGCTTCGGCCAAGGTGGACCCCTCCTGGATGGACACCTGGCGGTGCGGCAGAGAGGTGCTCGACTTCGACTGATGTGGACCCGTCTCTGGGCGCCACCTGGCGAAGGAGTAGGAGGGCCCGACTCGACCTCTGCAGAGGTGGACCCATCTCCGGGTGCCACCTGGCGAGGGAGCAAGGGGCCGGTAGCTTCGGCCGAGGTGGATCCCTCCTGGGTGGACACCTGGCGGAGCGGCAGAGAGGTGCTCGACTTCGGCCGAGGTGGACCCGTCTCCGGGCACCACTTGGCGAAGGAGCAGGAGTACTTCTCCCCGAATGGGAGACCTTTTTAAAAAAACACGTGGTACCGATCATGTCCGGCTGGATCTGACATGTACGCCACGTCAGCGTAGTAGCCCTATCACATACATTAACTATTATTTTTTTTTTCTTTCTCCTTTGGCTCAATTGGATTTTTGGTTTGATATCAACTAGCTTTTTAATTTTTGTAACACTGGATAGATAATTTCTTTGTCAAGTTAATGCATATATTTTTTTAAAAAAGACCATCCATATATTAGTCAAAAATATTGCGCCGTTTGGTATCCATTTGGGTCAGCCATATCTACGCTTGCGATCACGTGATAAGTATATAAACATTTTGTCTATTATAAATAGTTTGTTGAGGGATAGTGTCACACGGGTAACTCCAGAATAGGAAATTTTTTATGTGATGGCATTAGGATTGCCTTTCCTAGTCAGCCACTCCAACCCTCATACCAGTATCCAGGTGGAAGGGTCTCTTTGGAACACACAACAACCCCAAAACCAGATACTGCACCTTGCTGTTATATGCAGCCTACTACCTGATGTCCCGAGTCCCAGCGATGGTTGTCTCGAGTCCCTTCACAGAATCTCCTTGCTGTCTCCAAATCCCAACATACAACCAACCCAAGAGAAAGACTCGGATCTTACAGGGAAAAACCCCCGACCAGATTGCATTCTCTTCTCAACCTGGATACAAGGCTCTCTGTTCTGCCCCCTAGCAGACCTCCAACAAAGCTCTCAGGTTTCCCAGAAACCTCCCTTGCTGGAACAGCAATGGCCTCTCTCTCTCTACCTTGCTGCAGGCTCCCACAGACCTTGTTCTGCTGCTGGCTGGAACTGCTGCCACCTCCTAGCAACTGCTGGCAACCACCCAGCCACCTTGGCCGGTAGTTTTTGCCCATCTGCCACTTGCCCATGGTGGGGAGTTGCTGGAAACTGCCCAGCAACCGTTGGTAACCTCCCAGCCACCTGCTGCCTCGGTCCATGCACGCCTGTGCCCGCGCCCACGTTCGTGCCCGCGCCAACGCGCGTCCCGGGTTGTGCCTGCACGTGTCCTGGCCTGCGTGCGCCCGTGCGCGTCCTGGCCTGCGTGCGCCCGTGCGCGTCCTGGCCTGCACGCACCCGTGCACGCCCGCGCCCGCGTCCGCGCGCGTCCTGACCCGCGCCTGCGCGCGTCCTGGCCTACGCGCACCCGCGCGCGCCCGCGTCCGCTCGCATCCGTCCGCGTCCGCCCGCGTCCTGGCCCGTGCCTGCGCGCGTCCTGGCCTGCACGCACCCGCGCACGCCCGCGCCAGCGTCCGCGTGCGTCCTGACCCGCATCCGCGCGCGTCCCAGCCTGTGTGCGCCCGTGCCCGCACCTGCGCGCGTCCCAGGTTGTGCCTACCCGAGTCCTGGCCTGCTTTTGCCCGTGCGCGCGTCCCAGGCTATGCATACGCGAGTTCGGCTTGCTTTCGCCCGTGCGCGCGCCTGCGCGCGTCCGCTGCCTTGCTTGCGCTCGTGTACCTTCATGTGCGTGCAGCCTTGCATGCACCGTGTGCCTTGTGCCCACGCCAAGCCAGCCCCGCTCTGCCTTTGGCTATGCCGAGCAGCGAGGGCCTAACAATTCCCCCGCAACTATCTGGCAACTGCCCTCGGTTGGCAGCCCAGGGATCCGAGTCCTGCGCCTCCGTGCCTCGAGTGCACCCGCATCCCACGTGCTGCGCCCATGTTCCGCGCATGCCCGAATCCCACACGTCCAGGACTCGCGTCCAATCGCCCAAGGCCCAACTGTCCTAGGACTTGAGTCTAATGACCAAATGACTCGAGTCCGATCCTGGCGCCCATCTGGTCTGGCTGCATCATGCCCAGCAGCGCGCGCACACCTGCGCGCCTGCCTGGTTCGGCTGCTTCGCTCCTTGGCACCATGCGCATCCCCGTGCACCTACCCAGCCCGACCACACTTGATCTCATCGTGCGCGTATCCCACGCATCCGATCTGGCCGATATGCCATGCACATCTTCACCGTGCGTGCTCGCACCCAATCTCGTACGCGTGTCTTGGACATGCTCCAGCATGCCCAATCTTGGCTCGGCAATGCCCTACCCAGCTTATATATCTGGCCCCGTCTAGATCAAGTGTTGGGATGTGACAGATAGCACCAAATCTTTAGTCTTTGCACCTCTTGGAGTTTTGCTGATTCCCATGTTTATCCATAGACTACCCCGCTAATTAACAAATGTGGCCAAAGCCCATGTGTCACGGCGTCACTGGAAGTCCTGCGGCGGAGCCGGACACCAAACATTTAAAATGCTCTCCATCCGACGCTCGGAGGCACCTTCTCTCTCGCCTCCCCACCCCATCTACCTTCTCCCATGGCTTTCTTTCGTTCGGTCTCTCGCTCTCTCCTCCGGAGGCACCCCAAGCCCTGCGCCTCTCCATGGCGATCGCTCTCTGGCGCTGCCCCCAAGGAGGAGAGGGTCGACGCCGCCGGCTATCACGTCGCCGGCGGTCCGTCTTTCATGCGGGGAACCGTCTTCTGGGAGCCCAACCGGCCCCTCACCATCGAGGAGTTCCATATGCCCCGCCCCAAAGCCGGCGAGCTCCTCATCAAAACCAAAGGTCACGAATCCTTTTCTTTGAGCCGTGTTCTTGATTTCTTTTCTATGTTCATACTTCAAACCTGTTGATCCTATCTTCTAATTTATTCGATTCATCTGGGCATTCAAGTTGATAGCTGAACCACTTAACTGACTCGACTGTAAGTAGTTGTTCTGTCATTCCTTGTTTCAAGATCTGATCTGCTGCTGGTTATTTTTTTTAATTTCACAGTACATAACAACATAAAGTAAGAATCTTGCGCCCTTTTATTTGGCAAATGATAACAAATAAAGTACCTTTTGAAGTGAAAGACCACCTTAGAACGGGCAATGACTTTCCGATTAAGCTAGGGCCAAGCTATGGCTACTGGTACTGGTTCGAGAGGGATCTCGGATCTGGTGCTCTCTGTTTGGAGAATATAATTGGCACATCTTTGATGGGAAAAGAGGTTGGGATATTCCATTTAGGGAGGAGAGGTCTCTGGATTCGTAATAATCATAGCCAGAATAGCTAGGAGATAGCCCTGTCATTTTTTTAAAAATATATATTGTGACTCTACTTCTAGTCCATCTCTATATGATTGACCAATCCTTTTACCGATTTTACATTTCCCTTACAAAGTTTAACATTATAATAGTTATAATACGAGGGAAAGAAGAGACATCCTGTTGTGCCCATTCGGCTAGTCCCGGGTCGGGCCGGTCCCAGGCGTCCGGTCGGCTGCCCCCCGCGGGATCCGACTCCCCGGTTCTTGGAGGGGACCCCGCGGCCCCTTTCCCGAAGGGCTGACCCGGGGAGCTTCGGGGGTCGGCGGGCGCCTTCCCGCCCATGCGTCGGCTTCTTTGAGATCTTGATGGGCGCCATGGTCGGCTTCTTTGAGGCCGAGGCTGATCCGTTGTTGGAAGGGCCGCCCGAAGGTTTCAGGAGCCTTCCTCCCTGACAAGTTCTGACATTCAGTTGTAATGAACTCCACTGCATGGCCACGACTCTTGTTGCCAGGCCATCACTCACTCTGACGCTCCTGCCACGCCGCCAACTAGCGACCTCACCACCATGCCGAGGCATATTCGAGTTTTCCTAGCTTATTCCCCGACAGAATTTGGCGGCACTCCATGCCTATAAAAAGGCACCCGGGGGATCTCCGCGGAGAGGGTAACTTTTTCTTCCCCACTGTGAACTCATTTCCCTGAGTTCTTTCCATTCTGTTGCTCTGATTCCTCCTCTAACTTAAGTATCGGAGTGTCCCCCGCCGGAGCCCCTCTGGTGCCTAGGGACTTTTTGCAGTCGACTGGTCGAGGAGCTCTCCGGCGTACCCACCGAGCCCGGTCCAGGAGAAAGAGTAGCAACACATCCTTTCTTTTTCTCCTCCTTTTGTTCTTCTTCTCAAGCCTGCGTGACTAGCTCATCCGGCCTGTGCCTAGCTCTCTTTCATCTTGTCTTGTTATATTTATGTTGTTTGACTCCCCAAAGAGTTCCTTATCCACTAAGACCCAATCTGGATCGTCTTATGTGGCAGGATACCAAAATCTCCCTCGAAAGGAATTACCAGAGTATTATTTTCCATTCTTTAGCCACACACAACCTCAATAGGCACCCATGCTCTAGAGGTCGCTTAAAATCATACTTGAGCAACTGCAACAATCTCCATCATTTCAAAAATTCCTTCAAGCTTTTGTGAAATCCTTTTTGCTGATCTCTAGAAATCCCTGGAGCTTTATTGCACATTAGAGATGCTAAAGCAACACTTGCATTCCCTATCCATAGCTCAAAAATGGTCGCTGATTTGAACCTTCTTGTGCGTTATGTCACTTCAAATATTGATGGGTGCAATCCAAATGTCATTTTTTAAATAATTATGTTACAAAAACTTTCTTTAATGTTAGTTGAATTCCAACTTGAAACCTTCGTTAACTTTGTATGATGTAATTAGAACATCATGGAATACTATTTACATTATTTTGTAGCCCTACCCTTGCTTGTTTGTAATTGTGCTTCAAACTTTAAAGGACAAAATGCATTTCCTTTAAGTATCCTTCCATGTTCGTTTTAATCTAAATATTGCTTCTTTCCAACCAATACATTGGCCCTTCTGTTTTGTCCTTCATCACCAGTATTCTGCCTAGATAACTTTATAATTCTACCAACTTCTTGTCAGCCACAATAATCCTTTTCTTTATCTCCATGACATGCTTCATCCCACTTAACTTTTGCTGTGTATCCTTATTTAGTGCTCTTCATTCCATAAACTACATGCCACATTGTTCCCTATTAGAATATTCTTCTCACCATAAGGCTTCTAAGGTTTCAAAACGAATTTTTCTTGAAAACAATATTGAAAGCAAGCAAAAATGATTATGATGATATTGCTTAGAAATGATATTCTCCTAATTATTAACAACCCTGAATTTGTTCAATACATTTTTTTTTAACTAGCCATATGTTCACCAAATTACAGTCAGTTACGGAATCAATCAAAATTTTTTTCAATTATTAATGAATTTTGCATTTTATTTGGGAATTACGTATGATTTCTTCAAGGCATCTCCATACTTATTCTATGTATTGTTTTTGGTGGTGGTGGTGTTGCTACTATTTATTATTCATTTACTCTTTCCTCTTTGATGCTTGTATTTATAATTTTTATCCACAGAAATACAATTTCCAGCCTTTCTTTTTTTCCCCTTTATTTTTTGATTTTCTAAATTGTTTCAAGTTCTTGATGAACTCTCTGTGTTGTTGTTTTTCGAATTCAAGATCCTTGCACCTAGCACCATGGTTCCTAATGTCAGAGTTGTTACCATGCAATTATTGAATAAACTAATAAAACATCTCTGTCACTATTTGTATCATTCAGCCCTTCCACAAGGATAGTCTCTTGGGTCTGTGACTTCTATTTTATGTCTTTAAGTTTTATATTCTCTTCTCTTGCAACTATTCTTTTGCGTGTAAACAAGCAATGGTAACAAAACCACAAATTTAACCTTCAACCTTTTGTGCTTCTTTTCAATATTATGGAGGAATGACTCTAGCTTTATGATGGCACTTGATTATTAGTTGATCTTAGTTTTAATTAGTTCTTTCCTTTTTTTTCACTAAATTCACTTTCTGTCACCTTTGTCTATGTTGCTAAGTTCACATTCTCTCACCTTTGCCTATGTTGAATTAATGTGCCACGGGCATTTGGATTTTTTCCATAATTCCATTGTTTACAATCAAAAACTTGTTCTGTTAACATTATCTTGTCGATAAACAACACATACCGTCAGTATCCTTAACTGTCAGCTCATTTATGAAAACCATATTCAGAATTCTTAAGACTTAAAGGTTGCCCTTGACAGAGTGTGAACACAAATAAAATTATGTAGCCTGTTTCTTATGCAAGTTTTACCGTAATTAGCTAAAATTTATAAGATATCATACATTTTCATATATGTTGGAGCAATGTGCTGTCATTTAATTTATAATTATTTAATATTCTTTAAATACTTCTTTCTATTTATTATACTCGGTCCTAGGATCAAATGGTAAAGTAGGATCTGCAAATGCAGCTTGTGTAGTTGGAGTAAGACTCATTTTTCTTGTACTCATACATTATTAAATTGGCCAATGTGGCTTTGATGTTACCTGTTCCTGTAGGTGCATTCAAATTTCTTACTTTTCCACCTTTGAAGTTCATTTGCATGCTAACAAAGTTCCAGTTGGCAGTAGTTGCTTTTGGAGATTCTTTGTCATTGTATATTTTATTCTTAGCATCCTGCTATAGAATTGTATTTTACCTTCAATTTCCTTTGCAGCTTGTGGAGTCTGTCATTCTGATCTTCATGTCATGAAAGGTGAACTTCCCTTTTCAAGTCCTTGTGTAGTTGGTCATGAAATAACTGGGGAGGTTGTTGATCATGGTGCACACACGGATACTGGGGTTATAAAGAGGTATATGCACAAATAGGAAATTCTCGAATGCTGATGACATTTGTTTTCTAATGAATTTCATTTTAATTTATTTCTGTATTTGAAACACTACTACATAAAACATGTGAAGCAAATTAAAAATTTGTCATATCAGATGTAATTATTAGCTGTCTTTGTTGGTATAAAATTTTAGGTTCCCTATTGGAAGTCATGTTGTTGGAGCATTTATAATGCCTTGTGGCAACTGCTTCTTCTGTGTGAAGGTAGATTTGTAGAGACATGATGCTTCTTTTTGGCTTTGCATATGTTGATTCATGAGTCGTCTGGTTTGTACCCCTGAGTATGGTTTAATTTGATTCCACCAATAGGGTCAAGAAGATCTTTGTGAGGCTTTCTTTGCCTGCAATCGTGCAAAGGGAACACTCTATGATGGCGAAACCCGACTATTTTTGCGCAGCAATGGTATTGATCCATATTTAACTTCAATATCTTCATATTGTATTATAGAAATTATTTCTGCTTTTGCTTTAAGCAAACAATTTACTATCTTCAAATTGTAATCTTGCTGTACTGACAATATTCTATACTTAGAGAAAGGCATGCTAAAAATTTGTCCATGAAGGTTCCTGTGGCAGGGTTGGTAAAGTTAGTAAAGGTTAGGAGGTTAGGTTCTAGTGACTAGTGGCCTAGGTTCGAGTCCTGCCATCACTGTACCAAAAGTAGGTGGGATTTTGCATCTGCCTCTCCCAAGTCTCCCCTCACCATCCACCCTCCCTCAAACAAATTTGTTGAAAATTATGACCTAAGACAATGAAAGGTCTCAAATAATGGATCAGGTTGGGCTTGAAGGGCAAAATCAGACTTTTTTTTTGACTATTTGCAGCAAAGAAAAGACTCTCTTTAAGAGAGTATATGCACACAAACAGAAATAATGTATGATTTGAAATTAGATTGAAGATAAATTTAGTTTTTTTTTCTTCTTTTGCATTTGGGTGCGGTGGTGGTTGGGGGGGTGGGGGTTGGCGAGGGTTTGAAAAATTCATTTTTGTGTATGGCTCTTTCTTATAAAAAACTGGATTATTTTCACTAATTATAGCTGCTCTGTAGTCATAATACAATTTATCAGTTTTTCAATCCCAAGCTTCCTTTTGATTAAATATGTTTCTTTGAGAAAAACTAGATATGATGCTAACCATAATAGATATGATTCTAACCATAATATTCACATAATGGATGTGTCATTGCCTGATACCTTAATATTATGCAAAACTTAACCACTAAACTTATTTTTCTTGCTCTTCCATGCAACAATATTGCCTCCAATAATTTTACATATCTGGTAGTAATCTCTGATCAATTGGGCTTTTAAACCAGCATGCATCTAAACAAAGTCTCAACTCAAAGATGATCATCCCTCTTTTACAGAATACCTTGGTCTAAACATCTTTTGATATATCAATGGATGCATAGCATTGCATCAAGTTGTGGCTCGCTTGGACTTTATATTGATTGATTTGCAGCATGCTGCAGATGAAATGTCTGGCCATTATAATGTCCAACATATTTCTGAAGTTTCCCTTGGTCAAGGGCCAATGGGAGCCTTGATCTTAATGATGCTAATATAGTTGTAGTGCTGTTTATCAATATTCTACAATTAGTATCTGGTTCTTGAAGAGGTTCTTATTTTTATAAAGGTTGTTTCTCACTCCATTTCTAATGTTTAGTATTGTCTGATTACTCATGACCGAGCTTATTTATCTTAGTTCTGTGCTTGACCTGGAATTATATATTTTGAATACTTTCTTTTGTGATACATTTGTCGTGACACACCGAATGAGATCACTTCGTCTGGACCACTTACTACATCTCAAACACGAAGCATCGTGAAGAGACTATAACGGAAGCAACAAGCCTGGCGTGAACTCTATACCACAAATCTTAGGAGATAGGGGTAATGAAGATCAAACAAGTAATAAATCAAAATTAAGAAGAAGTTTAGGGAGAGAAACAAGAGTTTAATATATTATCTCCTTTGGAATAGGTTACAGGATCTTTTGGAAGACTCGAGAGATATCTTCCCTCTCCTTGGCCCAAGACCGTACAATGTATATATATCCCTAGGTTAAACCAAACCTAGCCCCTTGAACCAACTCCCAACTGGCACAGCGTCAACACAGAGAACCCGTCATCCGAGTCGACTCGCAAAGTTTGAGTCGGCTCGTCCAGACCACTCCTTCAACTGTTATGAGAATACGAGCCGACTCTAGCAAACCGAGCCGACTCGTCCAGAGTGTCTACATACCTTCCCTGAGAACTAGAGTCGACTCCTGGAAATCGAGTCGACTCGAAACAGGTATATCACCTAGACTCTCGTGCCATGCCACCAATCGAGTCGACTCGAAGGACCATTTAGCCGACTCGAATAGACAGACTGAACAATAAACATTGTAAACACAATCTATCACCTTGGATTCTTACCGGACTCACTTCTAGCCCTAGTTACATCATGACCAATATGATAAAGATCCAAAACTTGACTCCAGATGCCTTGGATACACCATACGAGACTCACGATCTCCACCTTGGTGTTTCAAGGCTTCGGTCAACTCCATCTTATCCATCAACCGCATCAGTCCCATATACTTGTGAAAGTTGTCCCTTGGAAGAACCTTCGTCAGTGCATCAGCTGGATTCTCCTTGGCATAAACCTTCTCCAACTCCACCTTGCCTTCTTCCACCAGCTCTCTAACTCGATGGTATCTGATGTCGATGTGCTTTGTCCTGACATGATATACTGAATTCTGTGCAAGTAACAATGCACTCTGGCTATCACAATACACCTTGACAGCCTCCTGTTTGCAGCCCATCTCCATAGCCAATCCCTTCAGCCATAGAGCCTCCTTTGCTACCTCCGTGATGCCAATATACTCTGCTTCGGTGATGGATAATGCCGTTATAGGCTGCAAACAAGACCTCCAAGACACAGGTCCTCCATTCATGCTGAATATGAAACCTATTGTGGAATGACGGGTATCTACATCTCCACCAAAGTTTGCATCCACAAAGCCTTCCATCTGTCCCTGGGCAACTTTGGCTATGTTAGAGTGTTCCACAGCACCTCCTCGCTGTCCATAGCAGATGCCCACTCTAACTGATCCCACCAAGTATTTGAAGATCCCCTTCAATGCTTCTCAGTGTTCCTTGCCAGGCTGCGCCATGAATCTGCTCACCTGACTCACTGCATGGGCTAGATCCGGCCTACAACACACCATAGCGTACATTAGGCTTCCCACACTAGATCCATAAGGCACCCTCTCCATTTCCTGAGCCTCCATCTCAGTCTGTGGTGACATACTCTTCGAAAGTCTGAAATGTCCTGCAAGTGGCAGCGCTGCTGGTTTGGCCTCCTTCATTCCAAACCTCTCTAGCACCTTTTGAATGTATCCTCCCTGAGATAAATGCAGCAACTTCTTGGCTCGATCTCTGAAAATCTCCATGCCCAAAATCTTCCGTGCAGCCCCCAAGTCCATCTCAAACTCCTGAGATAGGCTTGCCTTCAAATCCTGCACTGTCCTCTTACTCTTGCATGCTATCAGCATGTCATCTTCATACAAGAGTAGATATACCTTGGATCCATCCTCCAGAGATTTTATATACATGCATGGATCAAAATTGCACCTGAAAAGTCCAATACTTTTCACGAAGGTATCAAACCGCTTGTACCATTGTCTTGGTGACTGCTTCAACCCATACAATGATTTCTTTAACAAGCATACCTTCTCCTTTGATCCAGGCTCCCTGAACCCTCGTGGCTGCTCCATGTAGATGCTCTCCTCAAGATGTCCATGAAGAAATGCTGTCTTCACGTCCATCTGCTCCAGCTCCAAATCCTGAGCTGCTACAATGCTTAACAGCATCCTGATAGACGTATGCCTGACAACGGGAGAGAAGACCTCAGAGTAGTCAAATGCCTTCTTTCTGTGAGTACCCCTTGGCTACCAGCCTAGCCTTGTACCTCACTCCACCTTGCTCTGAATTTTTCTCCTTCCTTGTAAAGACCCATTTGGAGCCAATGGGTCGACTCCCTCTTGGTAGATCCACTAGCTGCCATGTCTTGTTCTTCCGAAGAGAGTCCATCTCCTCCATCATGGCTTGCATCCATGATCTTGCATCTGAACTATCCATGGCCTTCTCAAATGTCTCTGGATCTCCACTGGCAGAGATGAGAGTGTATTAGATGGTCTCATCTATGCCGTACCGCACCGGTTTCTGGATGTTCCTCTTGGGCTTGTGCAGTGCTACACCTCTTGGGTTGTCCTGCAAATCTGCAATTTCTGGCTCCTCCTGCACATCCTCCTAGTCAGAAGTCCTCCCTCGCAGTTCCTCCACATGTGTGGGAATATGACTGCGACTCGCCACCTCAAAGTGAAACTGTTTTGAGGCTGAAACTGATGGCTTATCTCCTGATTGCAAAAAATGAGATCTGCTATCCTCCACAGACTTGTCAATTCCAGTTGCAACACTGGGCTTCCTTAGAAAGCTCCTCTCATTGAAGATAACATTCTTACTGATTGTGAACCACTGAGAGTGAGGATTCACCAGTAGGTAACCTTTCACGCCTCTTGGGTATCCAATGAATACCAGTTTGCGTGACTTTGGATCCAATTTATTCCTTTCGGCTCCTTCCACTAGTGCATATGCTGGACTGCCGAAATTTTTTAGGTAACCAAGCTCCACCTTCTTGCCACTCCAGACCTCCTCTGGGATGCCTTCATCGATTTTTCTGTTTGGGGACTTCTTTACAAGAAAACAAGAAAAGGTTATAGCATCACCCCAAAAAACCTTGGGCAGTGATGCTTGCAGCCTCAAGCTCCTGGCCTTCTCTATCAATGTCCGGTTCATCCTTTCAGCTACACCATTTTGTTGGGGAGTCATCTTCCATGTGAATTGGCATTTGATGCCATTCTCCTCACAGTAGCTTCTAAACTCAAAGCTCGTGTACTCTTTTCCATTGTCAGGCCGCAGGCAGTTGACTGATTTTCCTGTTTCCTTTTCCATTTAAGCTCTCCATGCCTTGAATCGGGCAAATACCTCTGATTTTTTCCTGATCAGATATACCCTCACCTTCCTGGAGAAGTCATCGATGAAGGTAACAAAGTATTTTGCTCCACCCCTGGCTGACACGGGTGTCGGCCCCCATACATCCAAGTGAACTAACTCTAAAACTCCTTCACTCCGCATGGTATTCCTGGCAAACGTTACTCTGTGCTGTTTGCCATAAATGCAAGGCTCACATAGATCATCTCCCTCTTTCCTAAGTGCTGGAATTAGACCCTTCTTGGAGAGTTCCATGAGTCCTCGGTCACTCATGTGACTCATCCAATAGTGCCATAGCTGGTAGGTAAGCTGCTCCTCCTGTGCTGCAGCAAGGATCTCCGCACTATCTGTCACCACTGAGCCTTCTATCTTATAAAGGTTGTTGCTTAGTCTCCTTCCTCTCATCACCACCAAGGCGCCCTTGGTTATCTTCAAGCATCCATTATCCGGTGAACAGCTAAAGGCATACTCCTGCTTCTCCAAATAACCTAGGAAAATCATGTTCTTCTTCAGCTCCGGTACATGCTTGACATTGGTAAGCGTCCGTTTGACTCCATCATACATTCTTATCTTGATTGTACCAACACCAGCAACTTTACATGGGTGATCATCCCCGAGACTCACACTTCCACCATTTGCTTTGGTATAAGAAGCAAACCAATTCCTGTATGAAGTGTAATGAAAAGAACAGGCTGAATCCAATGTCCATTCACTGTCATACTCCATGGCTCCATCTGATACAACCAGTAAACCACCTTCACTGTCCTTAGATGAATGTGCACCACTCTCACCGGTCAAATCTCTTTTGGAAAAACCCTTCCCCTTCTCATTCTTCAGAAGTGGACAGTTCCTCTTCAGATGACCAGGCTGATGACATTTAAAACACTTTCAACCCTGCTGACTACCTTGAGACTTGGACCTATCTTTTGATTTTCCTCGAGTCCTTTCCCTTTGCCTTCCTTGCCTCTCATTCACAGCAAGAGCCTCTGAACCTGAACTCCCTTTACAAAGCTTTTCCCGCTGTTCATTAGACCTGAGAACTCCAACCACTTCTTCGAAGTTTAAGGTCTTCTTTCCATACACCAGAGTTGTAATGAGACCGTCATATGATACTGGAAGTGAACATAGCAACAGGAGAGCTCTATCATCTTCATCTATCTTCACATCAAGGCTCATAACATCCTAGCACACTTGATTGAATTTTTGGATATGAGCAATCAGATCTCCTTCCTCAAGCATCCACAAGCTGTATAGCTGTTTATTTAACCACAACTTGTTCGTCATATTTTTGCCCAAGTATGTGTTCTCCAACTTCCTCCAAAGACCCTTCGCCATGGTTTCTCCACTGATCTCAGGTAGAACCTGATCAGCCAAGCACATCCTGATTGTGCTAAAAGCTATCTCCTCCAGTTCCTCCCATTCTTCCAGACTAACCTTCTTTGGCTTCTCTCGTACTAACACCTTATAGATCCGGTTCTGTATGAGTAAATCCTTCATCCTTTGCTACCAAAGGGTGAAGTTTTCCTTGCCATCGAAGTTTCCAAAGTCTGCCTTGATACTGCTAGATGCCATATCAACAGATCTGATCAAATCAACAACACCAACTACTCACCTGATATTTTGATCAAAAACTGTTCCGCACTTGATCCTAGCAACGATCTTCTTTCCTTCACGCAACCTAGGCTCCGATACTAAATTATCATGACATACCAGATGAGATCATCCCGTTCGGACTACTTACAACATCTCAAACACGAAGCACCGTGAAGAGACTATAACAGAAGTAATAAGCCTGGCGTGAACTCTATACCACAGATCTTAGGAGATAGGGGTAATGAAGATCAAACAAGTAATAAATCAAAATTAAGAGGTTTAGGGAGAGAAACAAGGGTTTAATATATTATCTCCTTTGGAATTGGTTACAGGACCTTTTGGAAGACTCGAGAGATATCTTCTCTCTCCTTGATCCAAGACTGTACAATGTATATATATCCCTAGGTTTAACCAAACCTAGTCCCTTGAACCAACTCCCAACTAGCACAGCATCAAAACAGAGGACCTGTCATCCGAGTCGACTCGCAGGGTCTGAGTCGGCTCGTCCAGACCACTCCTTCAACTGTTCTGAGAATATGAGCCGACTCCAGCAAACCGAGCCGACTCGTCCAGAGTGTCTACATACCTTCCTTGAGAACTAGAGTCGACTCGAAACAGGTACATCACCCAGACCCCCGTGATGTGCCACCAACCGAGTCGACTCGAAGGACCATTGAGCCGACTCGAACAGACAGAGTGAACAATAAACATTGTAAACACAATCTATCACCTAGGATTCTTACCGGACTCACTTCTAGCCCTAGTTACATCATGACCAACATGATAAAGACCCAAAACTTGACTCCAGATGCCTTGGATACATCACACGAGACTCAACAACATTGTGGTGCTATCAGATATAACGTAATGAAGTCAACTCTCCCTTTTTTGACTAACATAATATTTTGCTTTCCCATCTCTAGTTTACTAAGTCGTCCGTGGATTTCTTTGTGAATACTCTTGCTGTTTTTTCTTTTCTATTTGTTTGCTTTATTCTTCACCTTTATCTTCCATTTTGACAAGGCCACAGGTTTTCCCTTTTCTTCTCCTTTTCTTTTATGCATGCATGTGTGCATGGAGGGCTAGAGTTTAGATATATTTGCTGTATATAAGTTCTCTGTGATTGATACTTGTACACACCTTTTGCTTGTGTGTTACATATGAGTGTTGTATATGAGGGGTTTGTTGTACGTATCAAGCTATTTCTGTAACCAATAAATTAATGCATCTATTACAATCAGTCCAAATATCATCTCAATCATCAAATGTTATTTCATTGCAGCAACTTCTTTGACATTAATGATGTCTTAAAGAAATATTATGCATCACAACATTTCACATATTTTATACTAGTTTGCCATCTTGCACTGTTAAACAGGAGATCACCAGGTAACTGCAATGATAGAGAGAGAGTCTCACATTTTCCCTCTCCTTAGATAAAGAAGGGGAAGAGAGACAACCTGTACTAATATTAAAGAAATAATCACTAACAAACTAAATTTTGATATGTACCTAGAAAGTAACTAGTGGCATACTCTAGAAAGAACTTTAGGGAATGAATAATTGTTGGGTCTTAAACTCAAAACATGGTATATTTTTATTTCTTTTTTTTTGAGAGAAAAAAGGAGAGGGCTTCTTTCCCATATGGTCATCCCTTGGAGGTTGTAACATATAATTCGCATGATAGATGTAAAACTTGTTGAACTATGAAATGGCCAAAGTTGAGTAAGCATGTGTGGTGATCTCTTAATGCTTATTCGAAGGGAAACAAGAAAGAGGAAATGGACAATCAGTATGTAGAATGCATAGAATTACACAACAAAAGGAAAAGGCGGTGCCATGTAGGAATTGTAGTAACCCTTGACTTAAGAAGCACTAGGGGAGCAGTTGTCATCAGCTCAAAATGTGGCTACAGCTGTTTTATCACTGTCAGCTACAAAATATGTCCTCTCTTTGCACCTTTCTACTAGTTGTCTGTCATTCCTTTTTAACCTTTATGACTGCAAAATTTATCTCATATGGTTGCCCTATTGTGGAGTCACACATTCTACAATCCATTTAATATTACTACCCTATTACGGAAGTATTCTTTACATTTTACTTAATTATTTTTTGTTGTATTACCTAGGAAAGCCGGTCTACATGTACAGTATGGGGGGGCTTGCTGAATATTGTGTTGTACCAGCTAATGCATTGGCCATTCTTCCTAACTCACTGCCGTACACCGAATCAGCAATTCTAGGATGCGCAGTCTTCACCGCCTATGGTGCCATGAGACATGCAGCTGAAATGAGAGCTGGTGATTCAGTTGCTGTAATTGGAGTTGGTGGTGTTGGATCAAGGTGATGACCTACATTTGGATGTAATTGCCAGGTTCTCCATTTTATCCACTAGTTATGTGCTGTACTTTGCAGTTGTACCTAAGTCAGTGATATTCTGGTGGAAAATTAGGAATTTATATTGATTTAGAATGACTAAAGTCCTCCAACCTTTAATTTGTCGGACTCTCTCTAATTCAAACCATAAACATATAAATGTGGATCAAGAAAAGTTCCTGTTCAGTTTTAAGTACTACATGATTTTGTATGATTTCATTCTTAAATTTTATGCTAATAATTTATCAATCCATGGTTTAGAAAACAATGATTTGTAAGTGACCATTTTAATGTATTACTGAGTGGCTGAATTTATTTGCTCTGCTACAAGTTATCAGTTGTAACCAGTTGTGTAAGTGTTACTTTCAAATGCTAGGAATAAGTAAAAGTATGCATATGAACATGCTGTCTGCTTGATATGTGAATATTGTGAATATTTCATTTCCTTTACATTATCACGTGCATAGTTTTTCATTTTCCTGCAGAAAACATGAATTAGTGATAGTGACTATATTTTTCTTGTTGCTTTCTTTCTCTATTGACTACAAACTCTTTTCACCAGGACCAGTGTGTCATATAAATTTTGAAACTAAACAATTCTTCATGAAGGAGAAGGTTGACTAGTTGATACATCAGGAAACATCTGTAGCCATTGCATACACATTTATGCCTCTGTGGAGGGTTTTGTGAGGCCTGTATTGCTAAAGTATGCATTCCATAATAAGAATGACTAGTAAAGGGGAGTCAAAATATCTTATATTAGATATTGAGTATATGGCTATTAAAGCTTGGGTATGATGTGTTTATTCAAGTCTTTATGAGGCTATGCCTTTTCTTCTGGTGGGTTTTAATTGAAGTCCTGGCATATGAATTGTAAATTGTCAGATTCCTTATCTCATAAAGCAGTACAAATCTTAGTAGTTGGAAACTTCTGCTTAGGGTGGCATGCCAGCTTCAGAAACTCAACCCTGCTCCCACTTCCTTGTTGTATTTATTTATTTATTTTTTTGAGAGACTGTTTCCTGCACCCGCACCTGCCCCTGCACTTGAATCCACTTCCGCACTTGCTCCTGCTTCTGGCAACTAAGGTACAAATAAGTTTTTATATTTATTTACTATGATAATTTGAATTCATGTATTGTACCATTTTAATTTGATCTTGTACACCAGTTGTTTGCAGATAGCAAAGGCATTTGGGGCTGCAGAGATTATTGCAGTTGATGTTCTAGATGAAAAACTTCAAAGTGCAAGAATTCTTGGAGCAACTCACACAATAAATGCTTTGAAAGAAGATGTTATTGACAAGATCAAGGTAAATTTCTGAATCTTTCATTCTTAGCTTTCGTGGTTGTATATGAATGGATTCTTTTTCTCATAATTGACATGTTATGGATGCATAGTTTAATGAGAAAACAATGCAAGTTATATGTTTGTTTTTGTTCTTTGTTTAGATTTATTTGTATTGGTAATAGGAATTAATCATGCTTTTGTTAGCTGCATTCATTAGATATTATAAATGCTTTGAATTATCACCAATCCACTCATCAATTATCTCTTAGGGATGCTTGCTAGATGGAGTGATTTGTTAAAAATCTGTATTAAATTACAGTAAGATAGTCAAATCAACTTTCTGAGTTTTATACACTGCATATAGATGGGTTGATTTTTATTCCATCAGGTTTTCACAGTGTAGCATATTATATGGCATCGTAGAAGTGCCAAACTGTAGTTTATCATCCTTGAGCTTTGATTCTCCATTATAAGAGTTACAGAAAGAAGACACCTACATTTTTGTTCATAATATCTCCCAAGGATTCAGGTCCCAGCGGGACGTCCCGGGACGTCCCACGGGACTCCGGGACGGGGTACTATCTCATGTGTTGGGACAGGACGTCCTATCAGCGTCCTAGCGTCCCAATCGGGACATCTTGGGACATCCCTTGTCCCGAGTGTCGGGACGGGACGGGATGGGACGCCAATGCGTCCCGTTCCATAGAAAAATCGAGACATCCCCATCCCACGGGATTTAAAACCTTGATATCTCCATTCTCTAAAAGATGGGCTCATATTGTTTTACTGCTTTTTTCTTTGATTCTTGTGATTATCTTTTCTGATATAGCACAAGCATCTGAGAGAGCCACATCCATGATTGATCATGGTCCACACATGCAAGTCACAAGATATGAGGTTCTTTTCAAATTTACCTACCCAGATAAGTTGAGTGAAGTCAAGTAACGCATACAAACTCTCAAACTCAGTGCCTTCTTTCTCTATTCGATCTAGCCATCAATGGACTTGAAAAGCTCTTTTGCCACTCATGCTATAGTTCTATTATCCTTTCCATTCTTTCTTCACTTAATTTTGTTGCCTGTGCACTTGATTAGACCATCAGCTGCTGCAATTCATTTGCATATAATGTCTCTCTTCACTTCAGCTTTCTGTCTGCTTGAATTAATCATTTGAACAAGCTGTGCGTGTATGTTCTTGTTCTGTCTGGTCAAACACTTGTACACATGGTCAGATCTTCAGTAGCTTACGCAACTCATGTGCTTCTTTCTCAGTCTACCTAATATCGGTCCTTAATAGTATCATTTGTTCCATGTGTATAGTTCAGTCTTGCTGCTTGATCCTAATGGTAAATGCACTAGATCAGATTATTAGTTGTGTGCTATTCTGATTCAAGTCTTTTCTTGCCACTTTTATCACCATTGCCCACGATCCAATCATAAGTTGATGTGTTTGTCTGCTTGACCTCAGCCATTCATGCAATTGACAATCTAATAATAAGACATATAATATCTAATGATACTAATTTATTTTATATTGCAAATGCTCCTCTAGCTGTAGAAATTTAACTGATGCGTGTTCTCTCTCTCTCTCTTTCTCATCAAACATGGGACTGTAGATGAGGAGGAAGCAGTTATTTGCACAGTTTGAGACTCGGTGGATTTTCTTGGTTGAAATCTTGAAATCTAGAACAAGTGTTCTGCCTTCTTTGATGGTTGTCAGAAGAAGGATGTATTCTGTTGGTGGTGCAAGAGTCATCCAATACAAGGTTCACCGAACTGGTACTAGGACTTGTGTTGGTCAGCAATTAGCATGGTACGGACCTATGGTGCTGGAGTCATCCATTTTGGGAAGTTCCTTTTTTTTTTTTGCTAATTGAAGTCAGCAAATCATTTGCTAATTTCAATGTTTTGCTGATTTCAAATTGAAATTGGTAAAAAAAAGATTAGGATTCTCCTGTTTCGGTTTCGAAACAGGGGCAACCCTGTCCCTTTCTCTCTCATGCTCCCTGTACCTCTCTCTCTCTCTCCCTCCCTTCTGCTCCCTCTCTCTGTCTTCCTGTCTCTTCTTTTCCCTCTCCCTCTATTTTGAATCGATGGACTGAACCGTGTCAGTAATGGGCTGGTCTTGTTCAATACACCTGGAACTGGCTGGTTCGGCATGGTCCAGCAGACGTTGATCCAATATTTTTGTCTTACCTTTTGTCATAAATGCATAATACCCGGGTACTTTGTCTTTCAGATTGATAGGTAGTTGCCAATTGGAGAAAACATATTCAGGAAGCAGCACACAAGGTGAAAGAGTGTAACAACTCATGCAGAGCACATGCAATTTGTGTAACAGATGTTCTTGTAAAAGTGAGAAACAGTAGGAAGTGATTTCCTGGTAAACTTGCAAATAAAGAAACAAGCGTTTCTGTAGGCATCTCATGCTTCTGTAAAGTTACCTGCACATTTCCCTTTCAATGCTTGGGAATTGGGATGCATGGGAGCACAGGAAATATGCTTCCCAACATATGCATGAGTTGAAAATTTATGTCATCATAGATAACAAGCCTAATCTCATTGGTTTGGAACAACCTTTTTTCCCTGCTATGAATTTAATCCATATGTGTAGCTGGTTCCTCTTATGCAGAAAATAATCATCAGTCAACTCTCACCAGCCTTCTTTAGTTTCTTCTGTTTCTATACTCAAATTTGTATTCAGGATCCCCCTCTCACTAGGCACTGCATCCTTCAAATGTAAAATAGGAACTTGGAAGTCACTTGATGTGAGCCTGAAAGCCCAGAAAAATAATGCATTTCCTTCTGTAATGGTTTTGTAGTGATGAAACAATAAAATGTCAAATCAGAAGAGACTAGAAATGGGGTCATCTTTTCTGAATTTGCTAAATGCCTGTTAACTTTTTGATGCAACAGTTTTAGTTTCTATGAAGTAGCTGATTTGTAAACTCTCATGCTTGACCCAGGAACCTCTGTAGGGTGCTTGGTCTTCAAGAGAACCAGCTGCATTATCAAGATTTGTTGAAACAAGAGTGAGAAACAACCTATGTACATCGTTTAGGATGTAAAAATGATAAAAGAACCACCCTTTTGGTGTTATTTTATCACATTGTCTGAATCAGAGGGATTGATAATGGAAGCTAGGCACCTTCTCTTCCTTTGTGTTTTTCATTCATGCTTTTCTCTAATTCCAGTAGATAGGTCCTTTATTGTTGACTGTGGTTGGTGCAATATAAAGTAATGGCATTTCAGAGTATTTGGTGTTTCTTTGCTGTACTGTCATGTTAGCTTTAAAATTTGATGTCCCACCTTGGAGAAGTGAAACTTGTTAGGATTTTATAGGGTAGGTTAACAGATAACAGGCCTATCATTTATAGGGACATTGCCATCATTTTCTGATTTAAGAGTGGACGTTATAATGCTCCATGATGCCCATTCCCCACATCCCCCCTCCTCCCCTTTGTTCTATTCTTGTGTTTCTAACTCTGCTACTCATGATGAAAGTCTTTTATTGTTCCGTATGCTATTATAAATGAGCACATGGTTATCCCATTGACAATTCACAAGATGGTTTTCACAATCTAAGTAGCTTTAACTTGTCATGCTGTGTTGAGTGCACATTGTAGTATGAAGAACATGTGGATTTCTCTGGCATTGTTTGAAATCAATGTTGAGGGGAATATTCTCCACTTAATTGTATTTTTATCTTTATTAGTTTAAAAATGTTTCTTTCGGGGTTCTCAGGTATCAAAACATTTTTCAGTTAAAAAATATTTGTTAAAAGTTTATGATGGTTGAGCTTTTTTCTCACCATTTGCATCAAGTGACTTTAGATAATTGGAAACGAGCTTGCTAGCAATTTTATTAATGCTAATTCTTGATAGGAAATCACTGGAGGAATGGGAGTGGATGTGGCGGTAGAAGCATTGGGAAAACCATTAACATTTATGCAGTGCACTAAAAGTGTACGAGATGGAGGGAAAGCTGTTATGATAGGACTCGCTCCAACAAATGCTATAGGCGAGGTTGATATAACTCGACTTGTTCGCAGACAGGTAAGTTGATGTTTACATATAACTAATTATCTAGTTTTATTGTCTATTTTTCTTTCTTTTTGCATGAACATGCCAATTGAATTTCCAGTTTGCTATTACTTTATGCATGTACCAAAGTGATATGATGAATGCGGTGTGTTGCCATATGACAAAAGAATATGGAAACTGCATAGCATAACTTGTTTATAAAGATGGTTATATACCCTCAATGTTTTTCTACCCCTTCCCAGACTTGGTTTGAAGCTTACACAAGCTCCACTGTGGACAATTGAACATTTTTTGGACTAGGACTTCACTAGGAAATGTGGTTGTAGCCTTTATGCAAAAGAAGGATATGCCTTTTTTTGTGCCCAGTGACTGTTGGATCATCCACCTGCACAGATCTCAAAGCAAGCAGTGGATGATCCAATGGTTGCCAGGAAGGAAGGTGTACCCTTCTATTGCATGAAGGATACAACCATGATCCCTTCCAAAGTAATTCCAAAAAGCATATGGTGGATGGAATTTGAGCAAAATAACATTTTAACTTGATTAAAATAAGAAATGAAATGGCAATAGATTTCAGTACCCTTCACATGAGAAAAATAGCATCTTGACTTGATTAAAATCATAAATGAAATGGCAACATATCTCAATATGCTTCACATGTTAATGGAATTTGAGGAAAATAGCATCTTAACTTGATTAAGATCATAAATGATATGGCAATTGATCTCAGCATTCTTCACATGCTTATGGAATTTTGTTTTGTTGGTGCAGTCTCTATTATGAAATGGCCATCATGATATGTATTGGTAGGTGTACCATTGTCAAACCGCTAGTTTGTAGGATGATACTAGCCAAGTAATGTTAGTAGGATGATAGGTGGCCACATTGTATGCCATAGCCTTTCCAAAAAAAATAAGAAATGATATTTGAGTTTCATTTTGAATAGCCCTTGTAAATTCTTCTTAACCATTCAAATGTGATTGGGATCACTTCTAATGAATTTTTTTCTATATAAAAAAGAAAGCAGCTACTGCAAAGTTGAGCATAGGGAATGTATCAAAAGGAAAAGGGGAGAAATATGAGCAAATATGGCTTATCCATGTCCACCATGCAAAAATATTGTTGCTATCTATTCTGACTAAACTTCTCAAATTGGACTTACGGGACTTGTACTCTTTCATCCAATAGGATAAATAGATCTGATGGCCTTCCTTACATTCTTTGAACTTGAAATGACATGATGAAACGAAATGAAATGTTGATGTCGATGAGAAAGGATAAGAATTGACTATGTCCAGATTTTGAAAAATTTCAATGAGAAGAAAGACTTTCATATTAGACAGATCTTTTGTGCTCCTAGACAAGGCCATGTGCCATCAATGATTTTAAAATCAATGTTTTAGGTCCCGGCGGGATGGGAGGCATCTCAGCCATCTTGTTTCGTTCCTACGAGACAATGGGACATCATATTCTATGAAGAAACTGGGACACCTCCATCCCATGGATTTTAAAACCTTGTTTAAAATCATCTGGTTCTTTGATTTTGTCAACCCATCTGCATGAGATAGTGGTCTTAATAGCTAGCAAAAAGAAAAAGGATTCTATTTAAATTGAAGAGCACTTGGCTCCCAACTAACAACCTTTTTTCACTAGGCATGTCAATAAATCTCGCAGCATACGCAAGCTAGAGGAATTAGAGTCAATGGTAGCATGGATGTCTTTTGTAGATGGTGGTTGTGGGAGTCAGGAATGTGGAAAGTTAGCCTAGGCTTGAAATAATGAAGCTTGGAACTGAGGATTCCTACCTACGTCCAAAATATAACAACCTACTGCAAGCTGTAGTAGTAATGACAATGCCAGAGAAGGGTCAAAAAGCAGGAGAAAGAGGATAGGGTGATAGCTCACCTAAAAAAAAAAGCATATTAAGAAAAGTATCATTGCAAACAAAGTTATAATGGAGAGTGGCACAGGAATAAAGGAAGCCAAATAACATAAGGAGCATGGTGCTATGATGCTTCATTTGAAAGTGCTTCAGCAGATAAGGTGGCAAGAATGGAAATGCGTCCTTAAACCTTAAAGACAGGTGCTAAGCTATGATAAAGTGCACAAATAAGGAGCAATAAGTTGCTACAGGCAATTAGACATATTAGTCTAGTTGGACCAACTATTGACCACTTTTTGATAACTCATCTTTTTGAAAAAGTCCTGAACTTAAGAGTAGACATAAAATGCAACAAAGCTTGGAAGAGGAAACAACATTTGGCACTTGCACTCAGAAAAAATCAACTAGAGTATTTTCTCAGGAGGTTTAACAGGATTGAGATGAATTAAAACCATTTACATGAAATGAAAGCACCCAAAAAAGCTCAGAATTGATATCATGGACAGTTACACAGGGAAGCAAAAAGAAAAGGCAAAAATAAATGAGCCTCTGCGATTGGTGATAAATGCACAAATTAATCAACCTATTCTTGATTCAGCTTCATGTATGAAAGTTGCAAAAGATGGTTCAGTGTCTGGCCCAGTATGAGCTGCTCAGCAGTGCAAAATGCAAACCTGTTCCTGGTACTTCCGAGAGAGTTCCAATGCCTAGCTAATTACGTTGGACCATTAATTACTTTGGCACTAGAAACGGCAAGCAATGAACGATTACCTCTAAAACAAACAACCTTGGATAACCTAGTAGCATGTGCCTACATGTTCTGTCCAGGTATGCAAATTGCAAAATTATTGATACCTAGCATCTACAAAGATAAGGTGTCTCTAAAAGATAGCATCTGAAAAATAATGTGCCTCGAAAGATCCTATTGTAATATGGTTTGCGGGCTACCTTGCAGACCTTGCTATGGTAATTTATTAATCAAATATTGTCATTCATGTGAGTTCTTGATATATTAGATCTTTCCTGCTGAATGTGGGTTAACATTTTTCTCATACTGTTTATTTAGGAATCATTTTCCATTTCTGAAATTCTACCAAAGGCCATCTTCAACAGCTTTAGTTACTGCTTTATTCATATGCTGCTTTAGTCATATGCTGCCCATAGGCTTCTCTCTGACTTCTTTTCATTTTGTTAGTTAAAATCCTGTGTCCGATGGTTTAAATTGTATTTGATGCGGCAAGAAGTCTTATTGTATGACTCATTTTTAAAGCAATGTTTGTCATGATGCAACAACAATAATTCCTCTTATATATTTTTCAAACATGCAAAAGGTTATGGGATAATATAATTATTTTGGAGAGTTATCTGTTTTTTGTGTTTGTGTATACCTACACATGCTTGTATATACATATATGTATATCCTTGAAAACCGAGTTAACTATTTTAAAATACACACATATACATGCATACATATATACATATATAAATACATACATGTATATATTTTGTAAAGAAAGAGTAACAATTTTAATAATCAATGATGGGCCATTCAAGTCGAACCATTGAACATAATCTGTATTCTGTGCTATAGAGAAATGATTGGAAACCAAAATTTATGACTTTAGGTGGTTTTTGACCTATCCATCAAGTTGGTCAAAAGATGAATGATATCAATTGTGCTACTGTGGTGAAATGCATGATTGGGCACATAAATCAAAAACCTACTTTATGAATCATGATCTACATGTCTTAAAATATGGATAGATTTAAATTGACTAGATGTTGATCATTGGATCATAGTAAAACATAGTATTATGCTATTAAAACTGTCAATTTTGATACTTGATGATTAAGTTAAAGATTGTCAAAATGCATGAATTTTGGTTTCAAAGAATATTTTATAGTATAGATCATGTTTAAGATTTTGGATCTAATGGTCCATCATTGGATTTGAATTGTAAGCTTCTTTTCAAAGGAGGTAACATAAAGTGTGTAGTCCAACTACATATATGTATATACGCGCTATATAAAATATATATATGTATGCAAAATACAGACATGTATACATATGTTTATAGAATTGGATTATACACTTTACATGAATTCCTTGAAAAAGGGGTTAATAATTTAAAATCAACGATGGACCATCCATCCAAATTCAAGATCTAAATCAGTAAACATGGTCCATACCACACAAAATTAGTAGAAATATAATTTCATGTTATTTTGGTGGTGTAATCCAATCATCAAATTGGTATAAAAACTAAACAGTTTTAATGGTATAATACTTTATTTTACTATAATCTAATGATTGGTACCTAGTGGATTTGAATTTGCTTATGTTTGGAGATGTGTAGGTCATGATTCATCAAGTGAATTTTCAATTTATGTGCCCTATCATATATTTTACCTTGGTAGTGTAATTGATGCATTTCATTTTTTGCACTAACATGATGCTTATATGAGATATTATTAAAATATATGAATTTTGATTTCTAAGCATTTTTTTATAGTATAGATCACGTTCAATAATTTGGATCTTTAATTTAGATACTTCATCGTTGATTTGGAATCGTTATATTCTTTAAAATGTGCATGTGTGTATATATTTATATGTGACCTTGTATTTTTTTTGTCAATCCATTTCATTCACCTCCTAAATCTGATATGATTTTCGGAGCAGATAAAGATAATTGGTTCATATGGGGCGAGAGCAAGACAAGATCTTCCCCAACTAGTGAGGCTTGCAGAGACTGGCATTTTCAATCTCCAGAATACTGTATCAAGGAAATGCAAATTTGAGGAAGCAAATAGTGCATACGAGGATCTTGACCGTGGAAAAATTATTGGACGAGCAGTGGTTGAGATCATGTAGTTGAATGATGCACGAGCAGTTTGGTTGTGGCTCGAGATCATCAACTCTTGCCTCGACACTTTATCTTGGTCACCGTTGTTATTTATCCGTCTTTTTCGATATCAAAAATAAATTTAATCAAAAGTGTAGTTCAAATGTTTCTTTCAGTGTGTCGGTTGCATTATATATTTTCCCCCAGCACTTGGAGAGCTCATTTATGTTAGTTGCGATTCTTGCGAATCTTGATGCAGAGCCGTGAAGTTTAGATGCGAAATACTGAGGCTTTGCATTCTCTTGTACTTAAAATACGAAGGCATTGGAAGAATAAATAAGGGGAGAAAGGAGAAAGGGAAAGCAAGGGTATGGATTCCTCCACCCATGGATGCACACGTTGTTGACTCTGAAAAATCAGCGTCAAAGTATCTTATAGAACTTGACAGAAGAAAACTACAGAGCAAAATAAGTTAAATTCTAACTCAGCTTTTTAGGTAGCGTTGGGATATCAAAAAAAAAAAAAAAAACCTTCGAATAGGAATATCAATTTTTAGAAAATAGTTATTTATTTTTATTATATCAAATTTATGTTTGGTAAGAAATTTGAAATAATAATTTTATTTTATTATAATTATTATAGTGAAATTTATTATATAGAAATAAAAATGATCTAAAATAAGTTATTTCGTGATCCAAGCTATTTTAGAATATCAAAATAATTTTTTCATTTAGATTTCTGCAGTTGTTTGGAGGAATAAAATAGAGCAAGAAATTATTTTGGATAGAATCAAGGCAATCAAATATGACCTTTCAAAGGGATAACAAGTAAACGACGCCCCTCCCCTTTCCTCTTTTTCCTTAAGGAGAGTATTCCAGCCACGTTCTACAAAACGCTCAGCACAAGCTACAGAGCTGTGATACATGATGATCAAGTTCAAGTTCTGTAAGGTGGTTGGAACGGTCTCGAATCACTCGTGATGAACTGTAGACCGAGCCTTGTTGGCCTCGTCTCACCTGGTTATGATCCATTTCTTCTCCAGGAGGGAAAACGGGTATTGTTGCTACAACTTCTTCCGGATCGGGCTCGGACGGCTAGGCTGGAGCACTCTTCTCCCGGTTCCTGCAAAAAAGTCTCAAAGGACCGGTGGTGTTCCGACGGGGGACACTCCGATGCTTAAGTTAGCTGGAGCTATAGGGCAATAGAATGGATGAATCAAATGAAGATAGCGTATGGAGCAGGAAGAAAGTCCTTGTGCTTACCACCATGTATCCCCCGATTTATCTTATATATACGCGGAACAGTGCCAAAATTCGTTAGGAGTGAAGCCAGGAAAGACTGATCAGCCCCTAGGAGAATCTGAAGAGTGGCCACGTAGCGCCAAGATAGGGCGACGTCGTGGGAGTGGTGGAGTAGTGGTACTGATGTGGCAGGAGTCTATTGTAACAGAAATCTGGTATTAGCTGGAAGAGGTTTCTGGAGTCTCCAGGATCAACTTCGCAGTAGCCTCTTAAGAATAGGGCGGTCGGACCTCAGCAGGAGCGGGTCGGTCGGACTTTAGCAGAAGGGGAGCGTCCGTCAAACCTTCAGCTGGAGCGGGCCAGTCAGACCTCAACAGAAGTTGGTCATTCGGACCTCTCTTCAGTGGGTCAGTTGGACCTCCGAAGGAGAGCGTCCGTCGGACCTTCAGCAGAAGTGGGTCATTCGGACCTCTACTTTAGTGGGTCGGTTGGACCTCCGAAGGAGAGAGTCTGTCAGACCTTCAATAGGAGCGGGCCAGCCGGACCTTAGCAGAAGTGGGTCGTTCGGACCTCTACTTCAGTGGGTCGGTTGGACCTCCGAAGGAGAGCATCTGTCGGACCTTCAAAAGAGTGGGTCGCCCGGATGTCTGTAAGAGCAGTCCGGTCGGACTTTAGCAGAAGGGGAGCGTTCGTCGGACCTTCAACAGGAGCGGGCCAGTCGGACCTCAGCAGAAGTGGGTCGTTCGGACCTCTACTTCAGTGGGTCGGTTGGACCTCCGAAGGAGAGCGTTCGTCAGACATTCAAAGGAGTGGGTCGCCCGGATGTCTGTAAGAGCAGTCCCGTCGGACCTCAGTAAGAATGGCGGTCCGGTTCGATGGTGAGCTGGTTGGGTATAACAGTTGCCCTCCTTGCTCTTGGCCTTCAAGCGGTTCTGCAGCTTCGAAGGATCAGAGCATGATTTGGCATTTAATGCGCCAATCTTTGAGATGATTGTGAATTTGATCCGGCGTACTGCGACCGACCATCTTCCACTCTGAAATTCTGCCCTCAAGACAAGTGTCAGCACCGCATTGAAGGAGTTGGTTGGAGCAGTTAATGCTTGTGAGGCGTAATGATGGGCTGCCAGCCTGATACGCCCGTCCGTCGGGTTTCTGACGCGACGTGGGCGACGTGGAGAGATTCGAATGGTTGGCGTAGTGTCCGGAGTGGCTCATCCACCGCTGGCTTGGTGATCACATGGATCGTGATTGGACGCGATCCATCGTGTCCCATCGGCTTCCCCATTGGATCGGGAAGTCGCGTCGTTTGACGGTGGATCGCGGTGCTCAAGGGGTGCTGGGAAGCGGCCCCTCAGCACCTATAAAAGGAGGGGGAGGAGGCTCGGAGGGAGTCTTCCACTGCATTTGCGCTCGAGGAGAAAGAACCCCCTTCCCCTGCTGCTCTCGCTCCATTAAAAAACCAGAACACCAGGTCAGTTTCCCGCCAGCCCCTTCTTTCTTCTCCTGCGTGGAAGAAGAGGCGGGCCCGTCCGACGGAGGGCTTGAACCCCAGGCTAAGGTCAGCATAGAGGAGGCCAGAGCTAACGCCTAGGTCAAAGTCGATACAGGAATGGTGGATGTCCCAGTCGGAGCTTCGGGGGTGGTCGAGGGGGCGGAGCCAAGGTCACATCTATATCTCCAGTGGGTCAGACCTAGGATGTTTGTAAAGGTCTGACCTACATTTTGTAAGAAACCCATTTTGTAATGAAATAGAAGAACTCTTTTCTATCACACCTCTTGTGTATGCATCTTCGTGTATGTTGAGTCGGTCAGATTAACCGAACTCTTTCTTTTAAAAATCTTTCTAAGTGTTGACGATCGGCTTGATCGTACCGTTGGTTCTTCGAAGTAGCGGCTGGATAGTGGCTCAGTCCGAACCCAGTCACTTAGGAATTTTTCTAAGTGTTGGACTGTCGGCCCGTCCGAACGCGAGACCTCCGAAGAGTTACTGGACAGTGGCTCAGTCCGAACCCAGGCACTTAGAGATTTTTCTAAGTGTTGGTCCGTCGACCCGTCCGAATGCGAGACCTCCGAAGTAGCCACTGGATAGTGGCTCAGTCCGAACCCAGGCACTTAGAGATTTTTCTAAGTGTTGGTCCGTCGGCCCGTCCGAATGCGAGACCTTCGAAGTAGCCGCCGGACAGTGGCTCGGTCCAAACCTAGACACTTAGAAATTTTTCTAAGTATTGGTCCGTCGGCCCATCCGAACGCAAGACCTCTGAAGTAGCTGCTGGACAGTGGCTCAGTCTGAACCCAGACACTTAGAGATTTTTCTAAATGTTGGTCCATCGGCCCCTCCGAATGCAAGACCAGATCTCCATATGGATCACTTTGAAGCTGTTGTCGATCGAGGTTAGATTTTTAGGAGTGGGCTGCACTAGAGCCTCTGCTGACCGGAGTCGGACTTTCAGAAGTGGGCTGCCCTAAAGTCTCTGCCGACCGGAGTCGGACTTTCGAAAGTGGGCTGCCCTAGAGCCTCTGTCGACTGGAGTCGGACTTTCGGAAGTGGGCTGCCCTAGAGCCTCTGCTGACCGGGATCGGACTTTCGTTAGTGGACTGCCCTAGAGCCTCTGCCGACCGGGGTAGGACTTTCAGAAGTGGGCTGCCCTAGAGCCTCTACCGACCGGAGTCGGTCTTTCGAAAGTGGGCTGCCCTAGAGCCTCTACCGACCGGAGTCGGTCTTTCGGAAGTGGGCTGTCGACCGGGGTCGGACTTTCGGAAGTGCTTCATAGAAGAAGTGATGGCCTTTATTGATAGTACTTGCGAAGGTTGTTTACATTCTATGGACGCGCCACTTGCCGTTCATCCAGATGCTCGAGTCGGTAAGTTTCGGCTCGAATTACTTCAACAACTCGATAAGGGCTTTTCCAGATGCTGCAACTTCTCCCGGACCGGGCTTGGACGGCTGGATTGGAGCGCTCTTCTCCCGGTTTCTGCAAAAAAGTCCCGAAAGGCCGGTGGTATTCCGGCGGAGGACACTCCGATGCTTAAGTTAGCGGGAGCTAGAGGGCAACAGAATGGAGGAATCAAATGGAGATAGCGTATGGAGCAGGAAGATAGTCCTTGTGCTCACCACCCTATATCCCTCAGTTTACCTTATATAGGCGTGGAACAGTTCTAAAATTCGTTAGGAGTGAAGCCAGAAAAGACTGATCAGCCCCTAGGAGAATCTGAAGAGTGGCCACGTGGCGCCAAGATAGGGCGACGCCGTGGGAGTGGTGGTGCTGATGTGACGGGAGTCTATTATAACAGAATTCTGATACTAGCTGGAAGAGGCTTCTGGAGTCTTCTGGATCAACTTTGCAGTAGCCTCTTAAGAGTAGGGCGGCCGGACCTCAGCAGGAGCGGGTCGATTGGACTTTAGCAGAAGGGGAGCGTCCGTCGAACCTTCAACAGGAGCAGGCCAGTCGGACCTCAGCAGAAGTGGGTCGTTCGGACCTCTACTTTAGTGGATCGGTTGGACCTCCGAAGGAGAGCGTCCGTCGGACCTTCAGCAGAAGTGGGTCGTTCGGACCTCTACTTCAGTAGATCGATTAGACCTCCGAAGGAGAGCGTCCGTCAGACCTTCAACAGGAGCGGGCCAGCCGGACCTCAGCAGAAGTGGATCGTTCGGATCTCTACTTCAGTAGGTCGGTTGGACCTCCGAAGGAGAGCGTCTATCGGACCTTCAAAGGAGTGGGTCGTTCGGACCTCTACTTCAGTGGATCGGTTAGACTTTCAAAGGAGAGCGTCCATCGGACCTTCAAAGGAGTGGGTCGTCCGGATATCTGTAAGAGCAGTCCGGTCAGACCTCAATAAGTGTGGCGGTCCGGTTCGATGATGAGCCGGTTGGATATAACAAGTATTATCTAAATAAAAGAAGAATGCCAGTAACAAAGACGTACTTGGACAAGCAGTGCCGGTCGGTACACCTGGTCGAAGCTGGACTTAGCACTGACAGGCCAGCTCGGCCTTTTCCGATAGGAAACTTTTGCAAATCCTGAACTTCGATCCTAAATTTACAAAATAAAATAAATCGAAGGCAAGGTTCGGAGCAATGTGGTCATTACGTCATGACAATTAACCATCAGACTACTAAATCTATCAGAAAATTTATTTCTTAGTGGCGATGGAGATCTTATCATATCAATCGGTCATCCCACGTTCCCAACCTGTTTATAAGATTCTTATCATACTACACATCACCTCATCCTCCGATTCTATGATTTGCATATCTAATTGATAGACAAAAGAGAGCACGAATAGATTTGACGGATAGCAGCCATTTAGCGAACTTCTCTATGACACCGGTGCTGGCGATGATGATTACTCGGCGACGGAGAATCTCTCTCCAGCACCGAAAAATCTCCAAAGTTCAAAATGCCATCAGGCCTGGTGGGAAGCTAAACGCGGCTATTTTATTAACAAAAGTATCGACCCCAAACCATAGGCGACATCAGTCAGGCCAGCAGGAGCTCGAGGCATCGTCGATCACACCGAACCCTCTTGGCCACAAGATTGCTCGCTCCTCAACTCCCATGGCCACCAGCGGAGTTATATGCCGAGGCCTTGGTTAGCCATTTTGTAGAGGGCCGCAACTGGATAAGAAGCTTGGGATAGGGAAGGTCCTGGTGCAAGGCAGTCATCGAAGCAGGAGGCTAATTCTGAATTCTGAGGTGGGAATCACCATTAGAGATTGTCTGCAAATTTTGGGCTGCTCCGAGTACCGGGGAGGCAACACCATCGAAGCAGCAGGCTTGAAACGAGCCAACAACAGCCGTCGCGAGCTTGAAAGCGGTGGTTCGGTTTGGATCGACCTCGAGACTCCCGGTGCCGGATAAAGAGTTATATCACTTTACCGCTAAGACGGGTTCGATTGGTACGGACTCGAGGCACGATTTTTTTTTTTTTTTTTTTGTTGGATGATTCAATTAAATTTTAAGTATATTTTTGGAATATGGATCGGGATGACGAGAGAATGTATTATTACTCATCGATGATGAAAATAGTATGCGAAAAAATTATGGCTCGAATTGAACATGACTTGGCATGTTGTCAGGAATAGCTGCACCAAGATTTATTCCCCCTCTTCTTTTTCGTTAAATCAAAAAAAAAAAGAAATACATGTATATGACCGAGAGCATAATTAATCGTAGCATTTACACCGGAAATATTGTACAAGAAGAGAGACTCCAAGCTCAAAATGTATGACAAACCGGGGAAAATTCGAAGCTTTCTTTGAATAAAAATACATCACCTTTGGATGAGCAATCTGTTATTGTTTTTTTTTCTCAAGAATCGAAGATAATGAATGCCTTGTCTATTTCAGCAAACACATCCTCGAGAGGGGCATCTCCATTAACTTGCAGTGAATAAATAGAAGAGTATATTGTGTATCCAAAGCACAAGCTAGCTGTTCGAAATAAGGTAACAAATTTGATCGCATGATGATCAGATGCGGGAGAAGTCCCAGCAGTTTTGACTCAGAATTTTGGATGAGGACTTGGAGAACGATGATTTATATCGGCATAGGTCTAAATCCCGAAAACCGGTCATGAGGATTAAACCCAAATTCATGAAGTTGAACCGAGAGAGAAATCTGGAAAAATGCACTACGAGAGTGCTTATGACTTCGCAGTTCCAGCTCCAAAGGTATGGAACGTGAAGTTTACTTGCCCCTGAAATACACGATAATTTGGAAACTGATAATCTTCGAAATTGTTTCATGTATTGTTCACTATTTTCTAAAGATTCTGAAAAATAGGCAAAAGTATGTCAATAGTTCCTTAATTTCTATGCTTTGTGCTACGATGCCTCTCAACTAAGAACGTTATAGTTGAGGTTCCTTGACTTGTAATATGTGATTTATGAAATCCTTCTATCAATTATGTCGGTTTGTTTGCTGATGTGATTTTATTTTAATTATTATTGTCACCTTTGAAATAATATTTTAATATTTTTTAATATTTTTAACCGGTCGCTAGATTGAGGGTATAATAGTGCTCAACCGTCCTTCAACTCTAATTTTTTACCCTTTCATATCCCCCCCCCACCCCCCATACGGCAAAACCCTCGAAAGCCATCTCCAAAAAAATCCACCTATCGGAAAGGATATTCTGGCCCGACGATGAAAGGAGGAGGTCTTAAAGGTAAGCTTTTTCATTTTATTATCTGTCGTGCTTCTAAAAATCGATCGATAAGTGAAAATCTTACTGTCATTTCAGAACAATCCGGCGATCAATTTGATGAACACCAAAGAATGTGGCCCCCAAGTAATAGGTCAGTATGAAATATGTTTAGCACGAGTTTATCAAAGTATGTTTGAAAATATTTTTTTAATTAATTATAATTAGCATGTTATTATAGTAAGATTGGGAATGGGTTAAGTCCTATTGCACTTGGCTTTAGAGGAGGGTTGTCACCAGCACTATGATTTTTCTACGAGAAAATCTTGTCCATGAAGACCTAGATTTTCTAAAATATGTGGATGGCTGAAGTTTATTATGGGATATTGATCTAAAGTCGCTGTCATATTTTGAACTTTTGGATATGCAAAATAAAGTTACAAAGGCCACGATTACTAAGGTATTTTATCTCATACCTGGACAAACATTGAAATATGGATTACGAATGGTATAAATAATATAACTATAAATGAGCTTTCCATAATTTTAGAGTGATCAGGAGCATGGATGTATATGTAGAACATGGTGCGGAGGATCCAGGTAATTATGTTATAGTTTTTAATGAAGACAATGATGTTGCCAATACCTATATGCTCCCTGCTCCTCTTGGTTGCTATGTAGACACATCTCCTCTGTTAATGATGCTGATAATGTACATGGTGAACATGTAGATGTTCATGATGCTACCATCAATGATACTGATAATGCACATGATGAACATGTAGATGTTTATAATGCTACTATTAACCAAGGTGATGATAAACATGAATATAAAGATGAAGGTGTTAATGTAAAAGAAGTTCAACATGAAGACAAAAATGAAAGAGAAAGATAGTGACAATGATTTGTAGCCTATAGAGGGTCATACAGATGAGGACAATGAAAAGCATATTTTTGCCAGGAAGAAGGTCAAACTGTCAAAGTATATAATGAAAAGCATATTTTAGGTCTAGCAGAAACCTTGCCAGTAATTATTGTCTCATACCTAAATCCTAAACAAGAGGAGCTGTTAACTATTTTGAGAGAAAATCTAGAAGCAATAGACTGGACTATGGCAGACATAAGAGAATAAGCCCTTCCATAGTTCAACATAGGATATACATAAAGGAAGAGGCTAAACCAACTAGAGATGCACAAAGAAGATTAAATCGAGGCATGGTAATGAAATTATTTACCCCATTTCTGATAGCTCATAGGTAAGCCCTGTACAAGTGGTACCCAAAAAGTTTGGGATAACGGTGGTCCATAATGAAACAAATTTCAACTAGGATCCAAATAGGATGGAGGGTCTGTATAGACTATAGAAAATTGAATGCAGCAACAAAGAAAGATCACTTTCCTTTGCCATTTATTAACCAGATGTTAGAGAAATTAGCCAGATAGGAGTTTTATTATTTTCTTGATGGATACTCTAGATATAACCATATCCCCATAGCCCCTGAAGATTAGGATAAGACCATATTCACCTACCCATTTGGAACCTTTGCTTATAGGCACATGCACTTTGGGTTGTGTAATGTACTGGCAACCTTCTAGAGATGTATGATCAGTATTTTTTTTGACATGATTGAATGATTTTAGAAATTTTTATGGATGAAGTTTTTGGCCCTACCTTCTCTGAATGTTTAAACCATTTGAGACTAGTTTTAGAAAGATGTAAGGAAGAGCATTTAGTTCTCAATTGGAAAAAATGTCAATTTATGATTAGAGAAGGTATAGTTCTTGGCCATGTAGTTTTGAAAAAGGGAATAGAAGTTGACAAGACCAAAGTTGACCAGATTGTAAGTCTTCTACCATCCAATTCTGTCAAAGAAATTTATTCATTTTTAGGACATGCTAGATTTTATAGAAGGTTCATACCCAATTTTAGTAAAGTGGCTCACCCATTAACAAATTTGTTAGCAAAGGATGCAAAATTTGAGTTTACTTCTAAGTGCCTAAAATCTTTTGAATTTCTTAAAAAGGCACTCATTTCTGCTCCCATCATTCATCTATCTATCTAGATCGAACTCTTTGAACTCAAGTACGATGCATCTGATCATGTATAGGTATAGTTTTAGGTCAAAGGATTAATAAGTTGCCTAGAGTTGTTTATTATGCAAGTAAAATCTTAAATGATGCACAACTTAATTACACAACCACTGAAAAGGAGTTCCTAACCATTGACTTTGTCTTAAAAAAAATTAGATCCTACTTGGTTGGGTCGCACACTATTGTTTATACTGACCACTCAATCATTAGACATTTCCTAGCAAAGAAAGATGCTAGGGCATGCTTAATACGATGGATCTTGCTCCTTTAAGAATTTGACTTAGAAATTAAGAACAAGAAAGGAACAAAGATTGTTGTAGTGATCACTTGTCTCGAATCATAGTCATATCATCTAGTGAACCACTTGTTAATGAATTCTTTCTTGATGAACAACTCATGTCTGTGTCTACTGAACCATGATATGCTGATATTATAAATTATTTAGCCATTAGTAAAGTTCCTTCTCATTGGACTATTGAGGATAAACACAATTTTTTTTTCCAAGTGAAGTACTTCATTTGGAATGATCTATACCTGTTTAAATAGTATCCTGATCAGATCATTAGGAGGTATGTCCTGGATAATGAGATTAGACGTATTCTATCATTTTGCTATGACCAAGCATGTGGTGGTCACTTCGCGTCCAAGAAGATAGCTGCCAAAGTCCTCCAATATAGATTTTATTGGCCTAATTTATTTAAGGACACACATGTATATTGTAAAAGTTGTGCTCGGTGCCAACAAATGGGTTGGATCACCAAGAGAGACATGATGCCACTCAATCCAATTTTGGTGATCAAAATTTTTGATGCTTGGGGGATCAATTTTATGGGACCATTTCCAAACTCCTTTGAAAATGAATATATTTTAGTGGCTATCGATTATGTCTCTAAGTGGGTAAAAGCTATTCCATGTAGATCCATTGATAGTAAAGTGGTCATTAATTTTTTTAATAAAAATATTCTCTTCCATTTTGGTACTCCTAAGATAATCATTAGTGATCGAGAGACATACTTTTGCAACCGACCCTTTACCATATTAATGAGAAAATATAATGTTACCCATAAGTTGGCCACACCTTATCATCCTCAAACTAGTGGGCAAGTAGAAGTGTCCAATAGATAGATCAAACAAATCTTGGAGAAGACCGTTAATACAAATATAAAGGATTGATCTTTGAAATTAGTTGATGCACTCTGGGCATACCGCATCGTCTACAAGACCAACCTAGGAATGTCTTCTTATAAGATTGTGTTTGAAAAGCCATGCCACTTGCTTGTTGAATTAGAACACAAAGCTATATAGGCAATTAAAAAATTAAATATGGACTTGGACATAGTCGAAAATTATAAGAAGCTTCAGGTTAATGAATTAGAACTTAGAAATGAAGCTTATGAGAATGTGAGGGTGTACAAGGAAAGAACAAAAGTATTTCATGATCAAGCAATTTTTAGAAATTTTTTTATTTGTGGATAGAAAGTTCTCTTGTATAATTCGAGGTTATATCTTTTTCTTGGAAAGTTTAGGTCTAGATGGACAGTACTTTTTTTTAGTTAAAGAAGTCTTCCCATATAGAACTGTAGAAATTGAAAACCCAAGTAATGGTACTTTTTTCAAAGTTAATAGTCAATGATTAAAACCATTCTTAGAACTATCCACAGAATCTATTAAGGAAGCCATGGTTCTCTATGAACCAGCATATCTTAGTCAGCCTGTTGTCAATATTTAGTCTGGCTGAAGACTTTAAACTTAGCACTCCGGAAAGCAACCCAGCTCTTTTCTTTCTAATTATTATTTTTTTAATATGATTAGGTTTATTAGATCCTGACTCAAATGAGCTTCATTGGCTAAGTTGGGGGGAGAGCTTAATAAAAATTCTTCCTTAGGTATCTTCATTTCTTTTTATCCTATATTATGCTTACATTTAGAAATTATTTTTATTCATGAGGGAATAATAAGCAGAATAAGTATATTATTGGAGCTACCTTCACCTTCATATTCTTAGACTTGTCGATCTTGGACTTAGGATAAATCACATATTTTTGATAACTAATTGATTGAATAGTCTAGATAATTTTTGAAACACTAAGGAAGAAAATATTAATAGTCTCAAGTAAAAAGGTAAGTAAGAATGAAATCAATTTCTGGATAATTCTAACCCTCCTATTCGCATCAAAGAAGAATCTACTTCTTGTATGTGTAGGTGTTGACAAATGCAAAGTTTCCTTTATTAGTAAAAAAAAGAGAATGAGATAATAAAAGCAGGTTCTAAATATTGTTTCACCGAGTAATCGGCCTCTTCATCTAAGTAAGCATTGAGTCTTGCATCAAAAAGTAGAGATGTGAAGAAACTTTGCTATACATCCAGTTTCGATATGTAGCCTTTCTGACTCGAGCTAGTAAGTCCTGAGGGGTGTTCTATACTTAGTGCCCTAAAGTCAACTGGTATGAAAGATATTGGTCAAAAACTTGTTACAAGGATTAGATAGAAAGCTTAAGAGATTAAGGCATTGTACAGTCTATATTAAAAAAAGAGAAGAAAAAGAAAAAGAAAAAAAAAGAAAAGAAAAATATAATAATAAAAGGAACATACTTGTACCAAAATAATATCTCGCCATTCTAGGGAGTAGAAAATTTAGAAATAACAATAGAAGTTGGTTAAGAATTATTTTGAAAAAATGAGAAGTTTGTACTTAACCAATTTACTAGAAGCTATTAATATCCCAATGACTTGTTTCATCTACTATCTAATAGGAAATCTTTTACTTATAAAAGGGTATGAGAACAACCTTTGAGTTCGAGTAAACTTGTGTATGGTCTTAAAAGTTTTTGGTAGCCCCCTCAATTATTTTTATAATAAGTAATTCATGAACTATCTTTTATTCTTACTCGAGAACGAGTAAAAATCAAGTTGGGGAATGTAATAAGTGCATAAATCTAGCCATAGAAGCATCAATTTGTAAGATCAAGTTATCTTTATTATTTAGAATTGATACTTTTTTTTATATTTCGTAGGAAAGAGGTGCCATAATAAAGAGCCCGATCTACAGGCTTAAAAGATATAAATTAGAGTCCTAATAATGAACAATTGGAGCCCAACACTTATATTAAAGGTGGTCCAAAAAAAGCTCACATGCAACTGGTCCACCATGGACCAGTAGTTTGGTCCATAAGAAGCCATCATGCAGACCACCAATGAATTTGAAGGAGATTTAGGACCAGATTTGTCAATAAATTTGAAGGAGATTTACATTCAGATTCATTAATATATTAGAAAGAGAATTATGGTTAGATTCATCTAAAATTTAAATTTCTTCTTGTTTTAGTCCCACATCAGAAGAATGTAAATAATCCTTTTTCCCTGATACATATAAAAAGGCCTGTATACTCCATGAAAAAGGTACTTTCCACTTTCTTCCACCCTTCCAACATATGAGAAGGAGAGTGAGTTGAGAAAAAAAGAGCCACAATCAAGTTCTAAAAATTTTTATTTTTTTAACTCCAAGCCTTGTTAATGGCTTAAGAGTTAAATATTTTTTTTGTAATCAGATTTTCTTAGCAATAAAATTTTATTCTTCTTATTTCAATTATTCCCTTGTAATTTTTAATTTTAGCACTAAGATAGTTTAAATTCTTGCAATTTAATTTCTATAATTAGGCTAGTTTAATTTCTACATTTTTTAAAATTATATAATTTAAATTCTAGCAAGTAATGTAAAATTTATTTTATATTTTTAAGTAATCTTAAAGTGTTAATTTAGATCATGTCTAGCTAAGCAAATCTTCTAGGATTGACGATGAAGCTAGACTATGATTAAGAAGTTCTTTCTTAGGATCTCTTCTTGGGCTTTTAAATTTTTTCAAGTCCTTTCTATTCAATTTCTTGCCAAGAGACTTGATCGATGGACTATTGTTAGATTTTAATCCTTTCATAGTTTATACTTGATTCGGTACAAGGGTAACAGATAGAACGCTCACAATATTTTTAAATCTTTTTTTCTTCTTCCTTATGAAAATCTTGATGGATTATTGTTGGATTAAAATCTTTTCATAATCCATACTTTGTTACACAAAGAAAAAAGTTGAAAGGACATTATGAGAGAAATCATAGAAAGGCTCTCTAAGTCATTGGTTTAGAGGATTTAAAAATCCTAGTTCTTTAGATTATTTATCTCTTCAATTTAATTAATTCTACTTTAAGTAGAAAGTAAAGAAATAATCTCTTTTCATCTTTGTTAAAGCTCGCCTGAGCAAGGATTTGAACAGGTTTGAACACAGTTCATACATCTAATTCCTCATGGGATTGATCCATACTCATTGGGCGTGTTATCCTGTATACCGTGCACTTACGGTTTAAATTTAAAATACATCAAAGAAGAAACTAGAAACCCCTTTTCCTTTTTTCTCTTTCCAAATCCTAGTAAAAGCACTAGAGAGCTCACACCCAAAACCCTTCTTCTCAAGCCCCGTACCTCTTTTTTTCCTTTAGCTAGAAAACTTTTTTTTAGCTTTCACTCACTCTCACATGCCCACCAACAATCCATTTTAAAATAGGCATCCAAATGGTTAGGAGGTTAGAGAGTTAGGATGTTAAAGAGATAAGGGGAAGAGGTTAGGATGAGATTGTGTAGTTTTGATTCAAAATCAAAACTACTTAATTCAAATTTATTTTGAATCTGAATTTAAATTCAAACTATTTGAGTTTAAATTCAATTTCAAACCTAATTTAAATTTAAAATTTCAAATACAAAATTCAAATCAAATCAAAGGGTTAGTGTACTTGGATGTGATCTAATCCAATTGGATCAATCTAATTGAATTTGATTCAATCAGACTTGAACCAAACCTCATTGCTCAATCAAATTAAGCTAATTAGCATTCTAATTACTAAAATAAATCTTCACAGTACTCACTAAATTTTAGTGAGAACATGATGAGTTGACACTCAGACAAACTAAAGTATCGCCTCACTGAAGTGTCAACTTAAAGATAATCATCAATCATACTGATAATCAAACTTTGGAATGTTTTATAAATATTGATCAACCAAAATTAGGCAGAAACTTCTATTATGTATGATCCCATAGGTTTGAATACTAAGCTAGTAGTACATGAATATTTTCTGTACTAAATGAAGTGACTATCTAGCAATGATACTCGATGTCCAAATAGGTTAAATAATTGCAAAGTAACATTCAATAATCTTTGACATATGGTTATCATATAATTCATCACTTTAACCCTCAATGCTTAAGATGACTTCAAGATTTAACTACCAACCCTTAAACAGTACATTCATATAGTATCTCAACCTTACAAATCCTGTGACTCTTCACAAGGATTATCATGGCTAAGGTTTTGTTAAATTAAAACATATCGAGACATTCTCTCCAAACTTTTTGGAGGGCTTAATCCCATCTTGACTCACATACCAACTTCACAAGTACTTGACTGCATTTGTTACTGGATTAGAAATTCAAGTAGTATGGTATTAAAGTATAATAAGTTGCTTATAAACCATCATGGTAATTTTAGGTCCGAGGGATACTTATATCATATCCTTTATGATCAACTCTTGGCAGCAGAGAGCTCCACAGGTGAGTTAAGTTCAGTGAAATATACCCCTACATTTCACCTGCATGCCATACTAGTGTTTCACACTCATTGGTTATGAGGATAATTAATCCATATGGCATACAACAACCTATACTCGATAAATATTGTCATCTTATAATAAGTATCATTTGGTCACGAATATGTTTAAGAACCATATGATAAATCCTTCTTTATTGCATCAAAAGTAGTTTTAAGGACTTCATTAGAAAAGAGTTTATTACAAGAAGATGAAATGTGGTGAACTGTCAAATAATTTTTATTAATAAATGATATATATATATAATTATAATTTACTCAACTATCTATAAGCTATATGATTGGTTTTAGGATACATTTTTCAACAAAGGAAAGGAAGGATCTCACTGATGGAGAATGATATTCAATCTGTACCAGATGAACCAAAATGTATTGAACTCTCTACCTTATTACTTCAAGAGAATAGATTACTTCTAGAAGTCTGACAATCATTTTTCAAGTAGATGAAGTATCTTTGTGTACTTGATCCATCCGGCACTATGTTGCATCACTTCTATCACACCTTGAATCGAGCACCTAAGTTGGTCACATGACACGATTACATAAACCCTAAAGCAATATCCCAGAGATCATGTAAGATATAATTGAAGGAAATAGGGATGAAAGCATGCATGAAATCAAGATTTCTAAAATTGCAATGGAAGCTATTTACAAAACCTTTTTGCAAAAGCATGCATGATTAATTTAAAACTCACATAAGGATCTATCTAACATGATGATAATATTCCATCTCATGAAATTAGATCTTAAATAAATAAAAACAGAGAAGGATAAAACACTTACCTCGATCGCTATCCATCTTCAACTCTAATCGCATCGGATCAGGTGGATCGTCATGATTCTTGTTGGAGTCGTGCACGTGCCTGGTCTCTGTTGATATACACACAGGACTCGTTCATGATCGATTCAATGATGCCACTGGAGTGCTAGCTCTTTTGTAGGTATCTCTTTTAGCTTAGATCTTGATCGTCCTTCAATAGCTTAAAGGAAGGGATGTAACCTTTGCAGCCTTCGCATGAATCCTTCATGCAAGACTTCAAGACTTCATCTAAAATGCCTAAGAAAGAATAAAACTATTTTTCTCCCTTTTTTTCTCTCTCAAGAACCTCTCTTTGGAGTTTTATGGTATGGAATAATCATGAAGAGGAAAAAAAGGGGTGGTAGAGAAACATGGAGTGCAGCTAGGAAGAACTAGAATCCCGTGCAAACTTTTTATGCCGATTCTAAGGGAGATGGAAAATCCAAAAGGAAGAAAACTATTTTCTTCTTTTTTTCCTCTCAAACTCTCACTCTCTCTAATATTTTGGTCATGTGGAACAGAAGAGATGCATCAAAGAAAAAAATTTTATAATGGAGAAGATGATGTGCAATTAGAAAATCTACGCTATCCCATCTATGCAACATAAAAACTCCATGCCAAAATCACATCTCCACGCCTCCAAAAATCCTGATAAAATAGGAAACTAATCTAATTTTAATCAAATTCAAATCAGATGTCAATTCAAATAGAGAAAGAGTCCTAGATAAATATGAAAGATGCCACATATGCGAGTCTCATCCTCCTATGCACGCTCGAAGAAAAGTGCAACAAAATTAGCATCTCTTCTCTCCTTTTTCACATGAATAATGAGAGAGAAATCCAGATAAATATGGGTTTGGTTTCCTGATTTGATTTGGCTTTGATTTGGATCAATTCCAAAATTATTTTGGATCCGAATCAAATTAATTTCAAAAAGGTTGTCAATCTAAATCAATTAGGTTTGCAATCCAAGCCTAACTTGGATTCTTAACCTAATTTTAGAGAGTTTGAATCTAATTTGATTAGGTTTAGGATCCAAGTCAATTGGATTCAATTATATTCAATTTGAATCTAATTCAAGCCTGATTCGAATCGAATTCAAAAAGGCTATCAATCCTATTCATAATAGGATTTGAGATCCTAGTCCTCCTAGGATTCTTAAATCCAATTTTATCAACCCGATTAAATTAAATCAAATTATAACTCTTGCAATTAAGTTCCGAATGTCAAAATTGGCAGGTGCTAAAAAATATCATGTATCAAAATTAGTAGGTGCCAAAATTAGTAGGTCCTAAATATGATCCAAGCTCTTGATCAGGTCAAGCCTTATTATGTATGACCCCTTAGGGTCTATTTTGTTTGGTAATGAGACATACTATAATTTCTATCATAGTATCATTGAAACTTTTTTGATAAACTGGAACTATTTCAGCTCAACTTTAACAAGGATCATTGATCCGAACACATTCCAAGTGAGTTCCCACAATCCTCCAGTGACACCTAATAGTATGTAGTGGCAACCCAGTAGAATAGAATGATGAATCCCTAGGTGTAGTTTCTGTATGATCAAGTTTCTTTATTGAAAGTCTCGACAAGATGTAGGTCATACAATCTTGTCAAATCTTAAGCATCCATCATATGCTAGACTTATTAGCTTGAGTCCATTTATGATGCCCATTGAAACTTATTTTCATTATCATGCTGCTATGGCCATAGACTTAAAGACTTGGCCTTTTAGATTGCATAGGACTATTTCTCAATTACTAAGACCGATAGATTCTCTATAGGTGCACTTCCAACTCCTACAGCGAACCTACTGTAGCCAACATATACTAAAAGGCCCCATAAGGCTAAGGACCATGTTTATGTGCTTGTCCAACTACAGCAACCCCGCTATGAGTGACTGAGGTACTATAGATCAAGGAATTACTCATACAACTATAGCATCAAGAAGTCACTGACAAGTAAGTAGACATCTATGTGACTTTTCATACTTGGTTACGTTCAGTGCCATTATTCTTTAACAACTACTTGTACTCTTGCTCCAGTATCCCTATGCTATATACTTGAGACTCGTCTATCCAAAAGAAAAGCAGTCCGTGCACTAGTCTTGATAGATCGATTACCATCCTCATGATGATCTAATAATCGAGAGCATTTAGGAGTTAATTTATAATGATATGTTTCAAATTTTCAACTCTTGAGAATATCCGTCATCATCCATTATTTTTTTGGATGATACATGAACCAACATGTATGGTTAAAAACAATCCAATTTGAATTATTAAATATAAAATTATATTTAAATTTAAAATTCATGTCAGCCAGATTGGCTTCTAGGGCACATATTTAATAATATTGAATACATTAGAATTCCTATAAAACTAGAATTTACTAAAAATAATGAATGACCAAAGTTATCAACTAAAATAGATCCATCATGAACAAATAATTAACTTGTTTAGGTACAATTATTTAAATATTATGTAGTATTAGAAATCAAACTAGCTAATGAACTAATAATTTCGATTCTCGACCTCTCACCCAATCCCATCCGAACTAAGAATTCCATGTCTTTTTTTTAAAAAAATGCAATATAAGGACATGTGCCTTTCTAGGTAAGTAAGAATCACCCTACATTTACATCAATATAATAAATAATTTAAAAAAAATAATAAGTAATATCAAAATAAAAATACATTGCATAAAAACACATATCATATATTAGAATAGCTCAAATATCCACATAAATATGTATCAATAATATATTTTATCAAAAGGATGGATCATCAGCTGCTAGTAACTAAAATCCTTAACTTTCATTTCATGTATCTTATCATAAAAGTTATCCCATACATAAGCTTATAGAAGCTATCCTACACATGAGCTCATAGAGACTATCTCAAGCATCAGCTTCTAAAGGGTATCTTACATGATGAGGTTAGGCCAAACCTTTTCTTATCTATCTAAATAGTTATGCTTTACTCTTGATAATTTTCAAATATAATTTTGCTTGTGAAATTATGAGTTCTCGGCTAATTAAAATTATGTCACATAACGTATCTTTAATAAGCAGTGTTTATGCACAATAAACATAAAATATTACTATATTGAAAATCATATAAGCCATATCATCTCATGCAAATCAAACTCATCTTCACAAATCCCACAATACAAATTCGACGGTGCAAATCAATAAATAAATATTTACACCGGTGATCAAGTATATGGATTTTTACCTTAACTAATAACAAATGGAACTCATTGGTTTTACTATCTAGGAGTCAAGAACCCTGCTTGACATTCTCTTGGCCAATAGATTGTCTTCCTATAGAATCAAAATTATTAATAAATTATTTCATGGTGCAGAGATCATCGATCCTGAACCGTCTACCGGGATTCATTAGGGGTCCACCCATAAGTCTCCTAATTCTGCTTTCATAAACTCCCTAATCTCTAAAAGAGAGAAAAGAAGAAGCTAGAGAAGGGACAGAAAAGGAAAAATAGGAGAATAAAACAAAGGATTGTAGATATATGATGCTGTATTTTTTTTTGGTTGATCCATTTCATTCACCTAAATCTGATACATAATCATGATTTTTGAAGCAGGTAAAGATAATTGGTTCATATGGGACGAGAACAAGACAGGATCTTCCCCAGCTGGTGAAGCTTGCAGAGACTGGCATTTTGAATCCCCAAAATATTGTATCAAGAAAATGCAAAATTGAGGAAGCAAATAGTGCATACGTGGATCTTGACTGTGGGAAAATTGTTGGACGAGCAGTGGTCGAGATTAGGGCTGGAACTGGTCTGGTCCAAAGCCCATTAGGTCGGCCGAGTTCAAAATTGGATCAGGTTTTGGACCAGATTTTAAGAATTTTTGGACCGAATTCGGGCATTCTTTTGCCCCAAAAATTAAATGGACTTTATTTTACAGCCCAAAGTCTAGCCCGATATGTTTAAAATTTGATCTGAAGCCCGAATCAATTTTGGACCGGCCCAAAGTTTATTGAGCTGGCCCAGCCCAGTTCCAGGCGATGGGCTTTGGGCTGGCCCAGTTCCAGCCCTAGTCGAGATCATGTAGTTTTGAAGATGAGTAATTCTTTGTGCACCGTGTGCAGTGCAGCAAATCCTGCACGTGGCTATTGGTCCACACTGGCATGATGGATGGGACGGGTCTTTACGATATGTAAGCTGCAAATGCCGCCTTGCAATTTTTTCAACCGTGCAAAATGACCATTCTGTCCTCATCATTTTCGGTATAGGAAAAACGGTTCTTATTATGCAAATAGGAAAAAAAACCCATTTGCAGTACGAAGCCCCATCCCAGAGTTCGTCCATTATTTTTTGATATCCCAGATACCTCCATTTTGTATTTTTGCTCCTCTTTGGTGGTCGAGAAAGCGTTGGTGATCTTCCTTCAACATTTGATACGCCTTCGAAATCTTGGAAAAATGGAGATAAGTGGTTTCGTCTTTCAACGTAGATGACAAACACGAAAATAATGCAAGAAGAAAAAGCAGATGGAGGAAGGAAGTACTGCGATCATTGTTTATTCAGGAGGTGTTGAGACCCCCTTAAGATCCGTCCCCAAGAATGCTACAGAAGCAGAAATAGGTAAGTAAAATTTTTGATTTATGCTTGGAGTTGACATTTGGCATGTGAACCTTTTTTTTATAATTTCTGCATGGGTATCGGAGTTTTTTAACTAGGGTGCCCTAGGTTTTGAATAAGGGTGTCGTAGGTTTTGAACAACGGTGTCATAGATTTTGAACTAGGATGTCGTAGGTTTTGAACTAGGGTGTCGTAGGTTTTGAACTAGGGTATCGTAATTTCTGTTTTACTATTTTAATGTCAATCTTTGAAATTTATCTCTATAGAGGGATGTCACGATAATTTTTAAAAAAATATTAAGTCTTCATAGTATAAAATCATGATACTGTAGTTCAGATATTACGACATCCTAATTCAAAACCTACGATACCCTAGTTTAAAATCTACGACACCCATGCAAAAATTATGAAAAATAAGTTTTTAACCCCTCTACCTCTAATACATGATAACCATGGCTTGTTTTATGACTCCCAGGGTGTTATAAAATTACCACGGATGCTGTAACATTAATCAAAATGGCCAAAACAGTATTACGATATCCTAATTCAAAACCTACGACACCCTAGTTCAAAACTTATAATACTCATGTAGAAATTATGAAAAATAAGTTTTTAACCCCTCTACCTCTAATACATGACAACCGTGGCTTGTTTTATGACTCCCAGGGTATCATGAAATTACCACGGATGCTGTAACATTAATCAAAATGGCCAAAATAGTATTACGACATCCTAGTTCAAAATCTATGACACCTATGCAGAAATTATGAAAAAGAAGTTTTTAACCCTTCTATCTATAATACATGGCAATCATGGCTTGTTTTATGACTCCCAAGAAGTTATAAAATTGTCACGGATGCTGTAACATTAATCAAAATGGCCAAAATAGTATTACGATATCCTAGTTCAAAACCTACGATACCCTAGTTCAAAACCTACAACATCCATGCAGAAATTATGAAAAAGAAGTTTTTAACCCTTCTACTTCTAATACATGGCAACCGTGTCTTGTTTTATGACTCCCAAGGTGTTATAAAATTGCCACGGATGCTGTAACATTAATCAAAATGGCCAAAATAATATTACGACATCCTAGTTTAAAATCTACGATATCCTAGTTCAAAACCTACGACACCCATGCAGAAATTATGAAAAAGAAGTTTTTAACCCCTCTACCTCTAATACATGGCAATCGTGGCTTATTTTATGACTCCCAGGATATTATAAAATTGCCACGGATGCTGTAACATTAATCAAAATGGCCAAAATAGTATTACGATATCCTAGTTCAAAACCTACGACACCCATGCTTCAAAACCTATGACATCCATGCAGAAATTATGAAAAAGAAGTTTTTAACCCCTCTACCTCTAATACATAGCAATCGTGGTTTGTTTTATGACTCCCAGGATGTTATAAAATTATCATGGATGCTGTAACATTAATCAAAATGGCCAAAATAGTATTACGATATCCTAGTTCAAAACCTACGACACAAATGCAGAAATTATGAAAAAGAAGTTTTTAACCCCTCTACCTCTAATACATGGTAACTGTGGCTTGTTTTATGACTCCCAAGGTGTTATAAAATTACCACGGATACTGTAACATTAATCAAAATAGCCAAAATAGTATTACGATACTTTAGTTCAAAACCTATGATACCCTAGTTCAAAACCTACGACACCCATGCAGAAATTATGAAAAAGAAGTTTTTAACCCCTCTACCTCTAATACATGGCAACCATGGCTTGTTTTATGACTCTCAGGATGTTATAAAATTACCACAGATGCTGTAACATTAATCAAAATGGCCAAAATAGTATTACGATATCCTGGTTCAAAATCTACGATACCTTAGTTCAAAACCTACGACACCCATGTAGAAATTATGAAAAAGAATTTTTTAACCCCTCTACCTCTAATACATGGAAACCGTGGCTTGTTTTATGACTCCTAGAGTGTCATAAAAATTTTTGTTTAGAATTCATTGCTTAACTTATATTTTTATTTTACTTATATTTCAGGTGATCTTGCAATGCTTCGGCTGCCTAGATTAAAGGCTTCACAATTATTTAAAAACCATTGCAAGCCAGCAGTGTATGCTGAATGAGTTTTGAAGGTGAGTTTCTCAAGTTATCATTTAGAAATAATCCGAAAGACTCCTTTCAATGCGTTCGTAGGCATGCAACCATTTATTGTCGACGGGCATCTACTAGCTGAAATTATTAAATGCTACAAGGAAGGAAACAAGTTTATTTTTTATGGCAAGGAACTTATATTTAGCATCGAAGACCTGGCCCTGATTTTAGGTTTGCCATACCACAGAAAGAAAATCAAAATGGAAGATCAAGTTAAGAAGGGTCGGTTATTCAAACGATTTGGAAAAGAATTAAATATGCAAAATAAGGGGCTGGAGAAGTTAATTGCCCAACTTCATTCATCAACTTTACAAGAGGATGTCGAGGACACTATGAGATTATGGATTGCATATATGTTCGTAACGTTCTTGTGTCCAAAGTCAAATCAATCTTGCCCAAGATTTATCATCCCTTGGATGATTTATCCCAGCTGGGTCAAATAGATTAGGCTTCCACAATAAGGGAGTTGATTCTTATGTCTCTCCCAGATGCTGCTTTTTGCTTGAGATCCGACCAGCTAGTCCTAACCAAGAGAAGTGACAAGGTTAGGGGGCAGCCAACTTTGTATGGGTGTACAGCTGCTCTGTTGGTAAGTATCATTAATATGCAGCAAAAGTATAATTACTTTATTTTAAATCTTTCATATATTTAACATACATGATTATTATGTACATGTTTGGATCCTTGAGCATAGTACCTTGAGAGCCCCAGCATATCTAAATAAATTGCCTAGGTTGTTAAAATGGTATGATAGCCAAGTGAAGACAAAGATTGTTGAGCTTACAAACTTGAAGCCTCATGAGTTGGTAAATAAAAATATTTTTTCATTATAATATTAATGAACAATATATTATTATGATTAATATATGGTTATTTTGTTATTGTTCTTGGCTTGCAGGTGGAGGGAGCTATTGAGCCTATGATAACGGAACAATGGCTTCTCACTGAAGAAACAGTAACAGCAGCATCCTCCAAAAAAGAAAAAACTTATGCAAGCTGTGCACAGGTGAAGGCTGAAGTTGAAGAGATAAAGAAGAGGCTTGCGATAGTTGAAACTTTCCTTAGTTCATTAGTAAATAAAGGTACCAATGCCAATAAAGAAGGGCAGAAAGAGGTGGAAGGAGAGGATACTGAAGATACTGAGGATGAGGTGGAAGAAATTTTTGATGAAAAATTGAAGGATACCCTTGTAAGTGAGGAAGCTGAGGGGAAAAAAGAAGAAATCCAGATTCCTTCACTTATCAAGAGGGTAAAAAAAGAACCTAGGCTACGGAAGGCCTCCCAAATCATAGCTGATTCTGCTTTCGAAATAGGCTCATCGAAAAAAAGATGAAGATAGTGGGTACATCTCAGCCTGAGGAATCAAATTTGAATCTTCAAATTGAAGATGATGAAAATTTGATCAACACATTTTTGAAAGAAAAGATGAACTCATAAGTTACATCTATTTTTTCTAATATGTATGCTAATTTATAGTCGAGAATATATAATATCATTCATGTTTATTAATTTCAGAGATGTCATCTACAACAACAAATTTGGAGGCACTATCACTAGAAAAAATCTTTTTGATCTGATAAACAATGACATGATAGTTGATGATGTAAGTAATAGAGTATTAAATCATTTTGTTATTAATCTTTATATATGTAATGATATATTTTCTAATAATTATTATATTCATTTTTAGAATTTTATGAAATCAAGTTACTTATAATTAATCAGTTTATATTGTATTGACAGATAATTGATGCCGGGCAGGAGTTCATTACAAAGAACTGGACTGAGAATGCAGAAATATATCATAAGAAAATAGTTGCACATGTAATGACCTCTAGCATGTGCCTAACATCAGCATCACCGTATCATGAACTTGCCGGAACAGTCGGGAATATGATTTTTAATGGAGTCAGTGATGTAGATAAGAAGGAATTTCGATTTCTTTTCACTATCATAAACTCGGACAATTCCCACTGACACCTGATAGTGGTTGACATGCAAGAAAATATTTTGATGCATTTGAATTCAATAAAATGCAATTCCAAGTACAAGGCAAATGCAAGAAAGTGGCACAAGATAGGAGGTCCAATGTTCCATATATTCTGTGACAATAGTGAGGTATCCAAATGGTCCATGAGAGAGATTAGTGAATGCCCTTTCCCAAGCTGCAGGATCACTGGACTGCGGTTTATTTTGCTTGAAATACATGAATTTTATTGCTCGCATGGATAGGCCTGATACTTGAGATTTCACAGAAAAAGATATCAGCATGTACCGTCGCCAGTTAGCAGCAAGAATTTTGAGAGTCTGAATCAAAAGATTGAAAGTGCTGTTAAAAATTAGCCTATAAAAACAAATTATTTGTTATGTACTCTTTCTTTTCGATTCATTCACTTCTATAATATGTTACACAAATTTATAACTAACTCGAGGATTATATTTTACACATCATTCTCAACGAAAAATTTTATAATTCATTCAACCAATATTATTTTGAATATCACTGTCTTATTATAAGTAGTTTTATGTAATTCATTCAATCAATATTTTGTAATTCTTCATTACTATGATGATGATATAAAGGAATGTTATGTTTATTAACAGGGTGTCGTAATATTTATACTTGGGTGTCGTAGCAATTGAACTAGGGTATCGTAGCATTTGAACTAGGATGTTGTAGGTTTTGAACTAGGATGTCGTAACTTTTGAAATAGGGTGTCGTAATGCTGTTTCAGGTTATTTGGATGATCTTATAGCATCAGTGGCAATTTTTGTCAATTTGGGAGTCATAAACCAAGCCACAGATGATATAAAATATGGGTAGAAGGGATTAAAAATATTTTAATTTATATTTTCTGCATGGTTATGTTTCGAACTAGGGTGTCGTAGATTTTGAACTAGAATATCGTAACTTTTGAACTAGGATGTCGTAATGCTGTTTCAGGTTATTTGGATGATCTTATAGCACCCGTGGCAATTTTTGTTAATCTGGGAGTTATAAACCAAGCCACAGATGATATGAAATATGGATAGAAGGGATTAGAAATATTTTAATTTATATTTTCTGCATGGTTGTAGTTTTTGAACTAGGGTGTCGTAACTTTTGAACTAGGATGTCGTAATGCTTTTTCAGGTTATTTGGATGATCCTGTAGCACCCATGATAATTTTTGTCAATCTGGGAGTCATAAACCAAGCCACAGATGATATGAAATATGGGTAGAAGGGATTAGAAATATTTTAATTTATATTTTCTGCATGATTGTAGTTTTTGAGCTAGGGTATCGTAGGTTTTGAACTAGGATGTCGTAACTTTTGAACTAGGATGTCGTAATATTGTTTCAGCATTTTTTATTGATCTTTAAGTAGTCGGGGCTATTTTGACAATCTAGGAAAATAAGTAGATTCTATAAAATGTCCAATACATCATGTTTAAAATTTCATCCGATAATCTAAATAAACATAGGACTGTACATATATAGGACTATACCATAATTCAACATTTTATATCCTATCCTGTGTTAGTTGACTGCATACACAAGCATCAAATTCATCTAAAAAAGGGTTCAAAGAAGGTACAGTGGGTTCAATTACTATTTTTGGTACTTCCACTACAATATGGGAAGTCTACATTTTGCTAGTACCACATCTTCTCTCATTTTGCACAGGAGTGTTAATAGAAGCCTTATCCATATTTTTCCTTGATCTCTTTGATTTCTTCTCGACTCCACTCTTAATTATATTCTCTCATGGATGACCTTTCATAGTAAGCTAGTTAGGATCCTGGATTAGAAGTTCTCTACTTTGCTTAGCTGTACAATTAGTATCAGCAGCTCTTCTGAATAATGGTGTAAGATCTTCCATCACCAAATTGAATGCATCTTCAGACATGGAGGCTATCTCTGCAAGCTTCATCATCCGATGACTCATCAAAACATATCTACGTTCAATAAAACATAATATTTATATTAGGATTTCATGACATATGATAGGTTAATGTAAACTTATAATAAGATATCTGAATTTAAATAATTTCTTGAGTGCATACCGTGATTTTTGCGTGCTTTTATCACAAAATTGAATGTTGCATTCAAGATCGTCGAATTGATATTTCATGTCCTTGCACCATCTATTCAAGAAGTACTTATCTGGGATACGAAATATATTGCTTTGATGAAGAACCAATAAGGCATGCCTACATAAGTAACCCTTGTACTCAAAGGATCCACACTAGTATTTAACTTCCTCCAAAGTTTTGTCATATGAAACCTCATAATTTTTAATAATCTCCTTATTATTTCCATTAACTTTAATTCTTTCAAATGATTTAATGGAATATACATCATGATTATCAACTTATTTAACTAATTTGGCATTTGATGCAGCAATTTCAAGGACCTCGTTCTGAAATTTTTTGAATATTTGCCTTGTATATTTTTCTACTGCTTGCCACTCAAAGGAGAGGATGTCTTTAAGAAAGCACTTGTTTGCAACATTTTATTGTCTTTCATATTTTCTGCTTCATATCTTTTCTCTAAGGCATCTTCATACTTATCGATGAATTCCTTGAGCATAGTCTTCGAGTTTATAAACCCATCAAAGAAGTGATTGATGCTTTCACTCCTTTATGAAGTTGACATCCCTATTCATAAATATTTAAAAAACAGAAGCATATAAGATAAAAAGTTTGTTCAAAATTTTAAAAAATGAATATTAATCATTCATAATGATTAACAAACCTGTAAAAAATGTATCTTTAAGATAAACTGAAACCCATTTATCCTGGCATTTATATATATCATTTAACCAATATACGTCTTTGCATTCTACATATTTCTCTATTAAATGTGCCCATTTTTTCTCGAAAGATACTATGGTAACTGAATCATATATCGTCTCATCAAACTCAACCATAAATTTAGAATTTGCAGTGTAAATATGACCAATCTTTTCAAAAATCTTTTTTAAAATATGCCAAAGACAAAATCTATGTCGTGCTTTGGGAAAAACATTCCTAACAGCAGCCTCTATTGCCTTATCTTGGTCAGTTATGATGGCATTAGGTGGTTGACCACCATTTACATCCAGCCATGATTGGAATACCCATTTAAATGTCTCAGTCGTCTCATCTGATAACAATGCGCAACTAAGCAATGTGGATTGTCCATGATGGTTAACTCTGATAAATGGACAAAAGAGCATTTGATATGTATTTGTCAAATAGGTTGACTCAAAGGTCAGTACATCACTAAAGTAAGTGCTTGCCAATTTTGACCTAGGATGGATCCAGAAGATAGTCCTGAGCTGTCCATTATCATTCAGGTCAAAAGTATAAAAGAAATTTGGATTTTTTACTTGCATTTATGTGAAATGGATTACCATTGACTGTGCATCTCCTTCTTTCAGCTAACTCTGATGTTCTCGACAGATAAAATTATGAGCATCCTTTTCTGTGAAATCTAATTATCTTCTATCCCCTTTCCTTCTAGCCATGGCAAAGTATATTTGACTTGTGAAAATATTCACGGTATGTAAATTGTCGATCTCTGCCTTTTCTAGTGTGCTGATCCTCTTATGGGATCGTAGATAACCAGCTAATGATATGGACAGCTCATGATTATGTTCTACGAAAACATCAACCAATATCCACTTACCATTTTTAGAATTTAGTCTTGTTTTTATCGAAGCCTTACAGTCAATTTTGCTAGTATCCTTAGGATTCATGGAGTTATTGATTTTTCTGGATTTTCCTTGCCTCCAACATGCCATGTGCTTGAAGCATATTTCTTTGATGTTGTTGGATCTACTACACACTGTTGTGATTCCAAAACCTACTCTCCTTGCATATCCATTGTAGAAATTGTATAAATCATTTGCAGAATTGAACTCCATACAAATTTTAGGATCAACAGACTCGTTCTCTGTGATCGGGGTGATAAAAGAAGGTGCATTCTTCTGAACAACATCAGCAACCTCATCCAAATGATCATATTGAATTTTTTCCAGTTTTTTAATTTTAGTGCCATATGTAGAAATATCTGCATAAAAAATTATAAACATTGATATACATAGTTTTAGATGACATTTTATCTACAACATAATAAATAATGAGTTATGCATTGGATAGAATATGACATGACAGTATAATAATATAACATGGATGCAAAAAGTTCATAAATATATGATGAAACAGTATTACGACATCCCAGTTTAGACACTACGACATCCTAGTTATAAACCTACGACATCCCTATACAAAAACTTAAATTAGATGTTTTGATCCTTCGTAACAGAAGTATTTCGGTATGCATTGATGATATATGATACCCATAATATAGTAAAATGCTTATGGAAAACTTGTATATCAAAAACATCGAAACATGAACAAATCGATACAAAACAGAAAATGAAAGCTTTTATCCTCCGTCATGGGACATTTCAACCGTGCATTGGCTTAAATAAGATTGTTGGATTGTGATAAAAAGACCAGGAAGAAAAAAGATTTAAAAAAAAAAGAGTTTTTAAGTTACGACATCCTAGTTCAGAAGTTATGACATCCTAGTTAAAATATTACAACACTCGATCATGAAACATGAAACTAAATATACTAACCCCTACTACCTGGAGAACTTATCACTTGTGGACTGAGTTATGACTCCTAGGATGTCATAACATGACATGGATATAAAAAGTTCACAAATATATGCTGAAACAGTATTACGACATCCCAATTCAGACACTACGATACCCTAGTTATAAACCTACGACATTCCTGTACAAAAACTTAAACTGGATATTTTGATCCTCTGTAACAGAGGTGTTTCAGTATGCATTGATGATATATGATATCCACAATATAGTAAAATACTTCTGGAAAAACTTGGATATCAAAAACATCGAAACATGAACAAATCGGTACAAAACAGAAAATGAAAGCTTTTATCCTCCGTCATGGAACATTTTAACCATGCATTGGCTTGAAAATGAAAGCTTTTATCTTCTATCCCCTTTCCTTCTAGCCATGGAAGAGTATATTTGACTTGTGAGAATATTCATGGCATGTAAATTGCTGATCTCTGCCTTTTCTGGTGTGCTGATCCTCCTATGGGACCGTAGATAACCAACTGATGATATGGACAACTCATGGTTATGTTCTAGGAAAACATCAACCAATATCCACTTACCATTTTTAGAATTTAGTCTTGCTTTTATCAAAGCCTTACAATCAATTTTGCTAGTATCCCTAGGATTCATGGAGTTATCGATTTTTCTGGATTTTCCTTGCCTCCAACATGCCAGGTGCTTGAAGCATATTTCTTTGATGTTGTTGGACCTACTACACACTGTTGTGATTCCAAAACCTACTCTCCTTGCATATCCATTGTATAAATTGTATAAATCATTTGCAGAATTGAACTCCATACAAATTTTAGGTTCAATAGACTCGTTCTCTGTGATCGGGATGATAGGAGAAGGTGCATTCTTCTAAACAACATCAGCAACCTCATCCAAATGATCATATTGAATTTTTTCCAGTTTTTTAATTTCAGTGCCATATGTAGAAATATCTGCATAAAAAATCATAAACATTGATATACATAATTTTAGATGACATTTTATCTACAATATAATAAATAATGAGTTATGCATTGGATAAAATATGACACGACAGTATAATAATATGACATGGATGCAAAAAGTTCATAAATATATGATGAAACAATATTACGACACTCCAGTTCAGACACTACGACATCCTAGTTATAAACCTATGACATCCCTGTACAAAAACTTAAATTGGATATTTTGATCCTTCGTAATAGAAGTGTTTTGGCATGCATTGATGATATATGATACCCACAATATAGTAAAATGCTTATGGAAAAACTTGTATATCAAAAACATCGAAACATGAACAAATCGATACAAAATAAAAAATGAAAGCATTTATCCTCCGTCATGAAACATTTCAACCGTGCATTGGATTGAATAAGATTGTTGGATTATGATAAAAAGACCAGGAAGAAAAAAGATTTCAAAAAAAAGGAGTTTTCAAGTCACGACACCCTAGTTAAAAGATTACAACACCCGATCATGAAACATGAAACTAAATATACTAACCCCTACTACCTGGAGAACTTATCACTTATGGACTGAGTTATGACTCCCAGGATGTCATAACATGATATGGATATAAAAAGTTCATAAATATATGCTGAAACAGTATTACGACATCCCAATTCAGACACTACGACACCTTAGTTATAAACCTACGACATTCCTGTACAAAAACTTAAAATGGATGTTTTGATCCTTTGTAACAAAAGTGTTTCGGTATGCATTGGTGATATATGATATCCACAATATAGTAAAATACTTCTAGAAAATCTTGGATATCAAAAACATCGAAACATGAACAAATCGATACAAAACAGAAAATGAAAGCTTTTATCCTCCGTCATGGGACATTTCAACCGTGCATTGGCTTGAATAAGATTGTTGGATTGTGATAAAAAGATTAGGAAGAAAAAAGATTTCAAAAAAAAGGAGTTTTCAAGTTACGACATCCTAGTTTAGAAGTTACGACATCCTAGTTAAAAGATTACGATACCCGATCATGAAACATGAAACTAAATATACTAACCCCTACTACCTGGAGAACCTATCACTTGTGGACTGAGTTATGATTCCTAGGATGTCATAACATGATATGGATACAAAAAGTTTACAAATATATGCTGAAACAGTATTACGATATCCCAGTTCAGACACTACGACATCCTAATTATAAACCTACGACATCCCTGTACACCGGATATTTTGATCCTCTCTAACAGAAGTATTTCAGTATTCATTAATGATATATGATACCTACAATATAGTAAAATGCTTCTGGAAAAACTTGGGTATCAAAAACATCGAAACATGAACAAATCGATACAAAACAGAAAATAAAAGTTTTTATCATCTGTCATGGGACATTTCAACCATGCATTGGCTTGAATAAGATTGTTGGATTATGATAAAAAGACCAGGAAGAAAAAATATTTTTTAAAAAAAGAAGTTTTCAAGTTACGATATCCTAGTTCAGAAGTTACGATACCCTAGTTAAAAGATTCGACACCCGATCATGAAACATGAAACTAAATATACTAACCCCTACTACTTGGAGAACCTATCACTTGTGGACTGAGTTATGACTCTTAGGATGTGATAACATAACATGGATGCAAAAAGTTCATAAATATATGCTGAAACAGTATTACGACATCCCAGTTCAAACACTATGATACCCTAGTAATAAACCTACGACATCCCTGTGCAAAAACTTAAACTATATTTATTATCCCCTCCTATTAGGAATACCTATAACCTGTGGACTGAGTTATAACTCCCAGAGTGCCATTAACTTTCTCTAACTACCAAAACAGTTGGTGTAATAATGGAACTATAAAAGAAAACTAAAAAAGATGTTTTACTTCCTATTGGAGATGACATTTTATCTTGAACGTATAGAAGAACTCTTCGGTGGCTTATTCCAACCTCGGATCAAAACAAAGGAAGTCTTCGATGCCTTATTCCAACCTCATACCAAAACAGAGTACTTTTTCAGATAGAAGAATAAGCTATTTATATTTGAAAGTTGATTTCTGCAACAGAACTCTCAGCAGATTTTAGAACGAGGAGATTCTTCACCAGAGCATGTTTCAGATTGAAACATTTCCATAAATCAAAGCAAGATGGCGGGTAAAAAGGGGCTGGAGGGAAAGGGCTAGATGAATATTTCAAATAAAAGCTGAATTCTGTTTAATGCTAGTCACGCTCAACTTAAAACCTATTATACCCCTTCCATCATGCCATATCCCATCCTATCATGCCAGCATGGACCAATAGTCTCAGCATGGACCAATAGCCACGTGTGGTGCGGGCCACGCTGGATTTGCTGCACCGCACGCGGTGCACAAGGAATTACTCTTTGAAGATACACAAGCTGTTTGGTTTTGGCATGAGTTCATCTTTTGGCTTGATACTTATCTTATCACTGTTGTTATTTATCATCGTTGTTTTGAGGTGAATCACCATCTTTTTCCATATCAACAATAGAATTAATTAAAAGTGTAGTTCAAACATTTTCTTGCAACATAGGAAGCATGCAATTCAATTGTTTAACATAAACAAACAAGAATGTGTTGGTGATAATAATATTTGTAGCTACCTAATTAAAAAAGACAGAGTCTAGAGTTACACTCTATATCCTTAAGATAATTTCATCCCGCAATAGTGCTTACGGTGTGAAATGGTAACATCGGTGATGCGGAGTGTATGTCAGATCCAGCTGGATGCCAGCGGTGCCACATGGATTTTTTCTTTCGAAGTTTCCCCCGAGTGGCTTGGCCAGCGATTGTCCTCACCCGGGACGAGGTGCTCCTGCTCATTCGCTAGGTGGCACCCCAAGACGGGTCTACCTCGATCGAAGTCGAGCCTTCCTCTACCACTTCGCCAGGTGTCCACTTAGAAGGGGTCCACCTTGGTCGAAGCTAGCGGCCTTTGCTCCCTCGCTAGGTGGCACCCCAAGATAGGTCCACCTCGTCGAGGTCGAGCCAAGCGCTCCTGCTCCTTCACCGGGTGGCACCCCAAGATGGGTCCACCTCGATTGAAGTCGAGCCTTCCTCTGCCACTTAGCCAGGAGTCCATCCAGGAGGGGTCCATCTCGGCCGAAGCTGGCGAGCTCTGCTCCCTCGCCAGGTGGCGCCCCAAGATGGATCCACCTCGCCGAGGTCGAGCCAGGCGCTCCTGCTCCTTCGCTAGGTGGCACCCCAAGATGGGTCCACCTCGGCCAAAGTTGAACCTTCCTATGCCACTTCTCCAGGTGTCCACCCAGGTGGGGTCCACCTCGGCCGAAGCTGGCGGCCTCTGCTCCCTCGCCAGGTGGCGCCCCAAGATGGGTCCACCTCGCTAAGGTCGAGCCAAGCGCTCCTACTCCTTCGCCAGGTGGCACCCCAAGACGGGTCCAACTCGGTCGAAGTCGAGCCTTCCTCTGCCACTTCACCAGGTGTGCACCCAGGAGGGGTCCACCTCGATCGAAGCTGGCGGCCTCTGCTCCCTCACCAGGTGGCGGCCCAAGACGGGTCCACCTCGTCGAGGTCGAGCCACGTACTCTTGCTCCTTCGCTGGGTGGAACCCCAAGATGGGTCCACCTCGATCGAAGTCGAACCTTCCTCTGCCACTTCGCCAGGTGTCCACCCAGGAGGGGTCCACCTCGGCCAAAGCTGGCAGCCTCTGCTCCCACTTCATGTGGAACCCCAAGACGGGTCCACCTCGCCGAGGTCGAGCCAGGCGCTCCTGCTCATTCACCAGGTGGCACCCCAAGACGGGTCCACCTCGGTCGAAGTCGAGCCTTCCTTTACCACTTCGCCAGGTGTCCATCCAAGAGGGGTCCACCTCGACCGAAGCTGGTGGCCTCTGCTCCCTCGCCAGGTGGCACCCCAAGACGGGTCCACCTCGTCGAGGTCGAGCCAGGCACTCCTGATCCTTCGCAAGGTGGCACCCCAAGACGGGTCCACCTCGGCCGAAGTCGAGCCTTCCTCTGCCACTTCGCCAGGTGTCCACCCAGGAGGGGTCCACCTCGGCCGAAGCTGGCGGCCTCTGCTCCCTTGCCAGGTGGCGCCCCAAGATGGGTCCACCTCGTCGAGGTCGAGCCAAGCGCTCCTGTTCCTTTGCCAAGTGGCACCCCAAGACAGGTCCACCTTGGCCGAAGTCAAGCCTTCCTCTGCCACTTCGTCAGGTGTCCACCCAGGAGGGGTCCACCTCGGCTGAAGCTGGTAGCCTCTGCTCCCTCGCCAGGTGGCACCCCAAGACGGGTCCATCTCGTCAAGGTCGAGCCAGGCGCTCCTGTTCCTTCGCCAAGTGGCACCCCAAGATGGGTCCATCTCGGTCGAAGCTGGCGGCCTCTACTCCCTCACTAGGTGGCGTCCCCCACCTCGGTCGAAGTCGAGCCTTCCTCTGCCACTTCGCCAGGTGTCCACCCAGGAGGGGTCCACCTCGGCCAAAGCTGGCGGCCTCTGCTCCCTCGCTAGGTGGTGCCCCAAGACGGGTCCACCTCATCGAGGTCGAGCCAGGCGCTCTTGCTCCTTCGCCAGGTGGCACCCCAAGATGGGTCCACCTCGGTCGAAGTTGAGCCTTCCTCTGCCACTTCGCTAGGTGTCCACCCAGGAGGGGTCCACCTCGATCGAAGCTGGCGGCCTCTGCTCCCTCGCCAGGTGGCACCCCAAGATGGGTCCACCTCGCCGAGGTCGAGCCAGGCACTCTTACCACTCCACCAGGTGGCACCCCCTGATGGGTCCACCTCGGCCAAAGTCAGTGCTGCCTTGCAAAGCCTCCGGGGATCAGAGGCATGAGCCATGAGGTCAATACTAGAGTCGGCGTGCGGCGCGTCCTGTACAGGGTGCCCGGTATGGCCTGCAACGGTGCACGGAACCTCGTTTACACCAGTTAAGGAAGGCCCCATGATCGAGGTATTGAGTCCTTGTGGACATGGGCCTGGAACCCTGAAAATCCATAGTCAATGCCCCGAGATGAGGACTCCCGTGCTTTGCTCGAGATCCCGCCAGGTTCCTCCTTTCGTGACAGCACGACAGACGAGGCAAGCTCGCCGCTTAACTCCCAGACTCGAAGAGGAATCTCCGAGGGCCTCCGGGAGGGAAGGAAATGAAGGTGGTCTGGTGGTATAAGGGGGACGGTGAAAGCGGATGGGAAGGTATGCCACCGAGAGGAAAGAACACCTAGAGAAAGGGATAACGATTCTGGGGCCCCCGGAAGTTCCTAGATGCAAGCCCGGCGAGTCCAGTGTAGGAAACTGGGAGTCAACCCCTCTCGTTCCCATATTTTCTTTCATAAAAACCTCCTCTAAGCACGGGAATCCAGTGGAGACCCATCTTAGTGGATCTGTTCTATCTTGCCGCTCGCTGACTTGACCGTCAGAGTGCTCCTGTCGGAACCCTCGGCCGGGGTCTCTGACCTTGTTTTGCAGGACCGGAAGCTTGGAGATCCTGAAGTGAAGGAGTCTAAAATCCGATGCCAGCTCATAAGCTGCAAGCCACAGCTGTAAGATTGGCAACAGATTGGCATGCCAGGAAGGGGAAGGACGGTAACTCCTGCACGAGCAAGCCCCCCTGTGAGCAAGAGAATAGCTTAACCATGGTGGTGATATGCGGACGCGAAGCTTCCACCAGCCGGGTGGGAGAAGTTCCCTCTCCTCCGGGCCCGCGTAGCCCAGAGAGGGAACTTCCCGCTCCTCCTCCTCCTTAGCTGTCCTCGGTGGACGATCCAATTGCAGCCATCGTCCAGCAGCTGCAAACGCTGACTACAACTGTGCGGTAGCTGTAGCATCAGCAGTGCTCCCTGGCCACTTAGCCCCAGCCAGGGACTCCCGCGGCCCAAGCCGCGGGCCCTCGTGGAAGCCTGCGCTCCATTCAAGGCAGGCCATCCAGCCCGCGGGTAGTGACCAACCCCCGCAGGAGCCATCAGACTCCCGCAAAAAGAAACTGCATTGGGTTGACGGATCACGAGAGTCGATCCCCGACTGACGATCCCGAAGCAGTTCAGCTCAGCAGGCGCCATCGAGGCAAGGCCCCTCGTCATGATCGATCGGCACCTCCTTCTCCAGCGACCATGGTGGAAGGTTCCACTGATGAGGCCATCAGGCGCCTGGCCGAGAGATGCCTGGAGGAGCATGAATGCAAGTTGATGGAGTTCTCCCGTCGCTTTGCCAACATGTAGGGCTCCCCAAGCGAGCCAGTGGGCTATAACACCCAACCACCCTTCTCTCGAGAAATCCAAGAGGAACCAATCCCGAATTAGTTCCGCATGCCTCAGGTGGATCCCTACGATGGGACCACCGATCCCTTGAACCACCTAGAGAGCTATAAGGCTCTCATGAGAGTCCAGGGGGCGACAGATGCTCTCCTATGCATTGCCTTCCCGGCCACCCTCCGAAAGGCTGCTCGAGTTTGGTTCACCCACCTCGAGCTAGAGTCTAATAGCTCCTTCCATCAGCTGGAAGGAAAGTTTATGGCGCACTTCGATGCTTGCCGGAAGGTGCCACGTGAGGTGGATAGCCTCTTCTCTATCCGCCAGCAAAACCAGGAGCCGCTCGGGACTATGTCACCCGCTTCAAGTCTGCAGCCCTCGAAATTTATAGCCTGGACGAGCCCGTCGCCATGCTGGCGTTGAAGATAGGGCTCAAGACCTCCCGCCTGACGTATTCCCTGGACAAGAAGCCCCCCAAGACGTACTCCAAGCTCCTCCTCCACGTCCACAAGTACATCTGTGCTGAGGAGGCCGACCATACCAGGCGAGAGCTAGACGGGAAGCCTTCGAAGAGGCCTGCCCCAAAGGATGTCCCTGGGACCCGGAGGCCCGGACCACTTGCAGACTTCCGGTCGGGTCCGAACCCAAAGAATGGTCTCGTTCCGTAGTGAACTTTCACCCCCCTCCTTGCTCCAAGAACGAAGATCCTCATGGAGATCGAGGGTGAGCGCTACCTCCACCGACCTCCTCCTCAGAACCCGAGGAACAGTCGCGACAAGACAAAGTACAGCCAGTTTCATCATGACCACGGAAACGACATGGAGGAGTGCCGTAATCTGAAGTGGAAGATCGAGGAGCTGATCAAGAAGGGCTACGTCAGGAAGCTCATGAGGAGCGAGGCCCCAGTGGAGGACCAGCCACTCACGGCCCTTCCCCCCGTTTCTGCAGTTGACAACCGCCTTACAGAGAAACTTGTGGGCATGATCTCTTGGGGGATAGGGCGCGCGTCGAAGAGAGCCCGGGAGGCGGGAGACCTGGAGAATGTACTCCCCTTTGAAAAGGGGAATGAAAATAAAAATGTAAACAATGATGCAGTGGTGGTCGAGGTGACCATCGCTAAGCATCATGTACATCGCATTATGGTGGGTAGTGGGAGCTCTACTGACATACTTTTTTATGATGCCTTCTCCCGGATGAATTTGTCTCATGATCGGCTAAAGCCTGTGCACACCCCTCTCGTGGGCTTCACCGGAGATTTCGTAGGGGTCAAAGGGGAGATTACTCTTCCCATTACCGCTGGATCCCCATCCCGGCAGAGCACGGTCATGATGACCTTCACCGTCGTTTGACTCCCATCACCTTACAATGCTATCCTGGGTTGTCCAGGACTCAACCAACTGGACGCGGTCATCTCTACTAAAAGGTTACTGGTGCAGCTCCTTACCACCTCTGGGATGGGAGTGATGAGGGGGACGGCCCAACCAGTCCCGCATTGCTTACAAGCTATCCTGTGGGCCTGGGGTGCCGAGCTCGGCTCCGACGTCGACGACCTCGACCAGAGGGTGCAAGACCTCAGGGGAGGCCCCGTAGAGCGCTTATTGACGTACCCCCTGGGCTCGGACCCTCAGAAGACAGTGCAGATAGGAGCCCAACTCCCGAAGGATGAACGAGCTCGCCTGCTGGGTTTCCTCCGGGCAAACGTGGATGTGTTCACCTGGTCTGCTGTGGATATGCCAGGTATCCCCTCGGAAGTCATCACCCACCAACTAAAGATTGACCCGAGGTGCCGCCCGGTCCTCTAGAAGAAGAGAAGTTTCATCGCAGAGAGGCAGAAGGCAATCAATGAAGAAGTGGAAAAGCCCTTCACCGCCGGCTTTGTACGAGAAGTGCAGTACCCTAGTTGGCTGGTGAACGTGGTAATGATGAAGAAGAACAACGGCAAGTGGAAGATCTGTGTGGACTGCACTGACCTCAACCGAGCGTGCCCGAAGGACAGCTTCCCGCTTTCTAAGATTGACCAGCTCGTGGACACCACCTCGGGACATCGCCTCCTCTCTTTCATGGATGCTTTCTCCAGGTACAATTAGATCCGAATGCACTCGGAGGATGAGGAGCACACCGCCTTCATCACGGATCGCAGGACCTACTGCTACAGGATGATGCCATTCGGCCTCAAGAACGCAGGTGCCACGTACCAATGTTTGGTCAACAAGGTCTTCAAAAACCAAATTGGTCGAAACATGCAGGTGTACATGGACGACATGCTGGTGATGAGCAAGCTGACCTTGGACCATGTCGGCGACCTGACAAAGATCTTTAATAACTCCATATTCACCAAATGAAGTTGAACCCAGTGAAGTGTGCTTTCGGCGTATCGACGGGGAAGTTCCTCGGCTTCATGGTGACCCAAAGAGGGATAGAAGCCAACCCAGAGAAGGTTCAGGCGATCCAAGCCATGGAGCAGCCCACTTCTAAGAAGCAAGTGCAGCGACTCACTGGCCGGATAGTTGCCCTGAGCCGGTTTGTCTCAAGGTCCACTGACCGCTGTCAGCCCTTCTTCAAGGCGCTGAGAAAGATGCACGACTTCGCTTGGACGAAGGAATGCCATGAGGCATTTGAAAAGCTGAAGAAGACGTTGGCGTCGCCGTCACTGCTCTCCCGGCCAGAGGAAGGAGAAGAGCTACTTCTGTACCTAGTGGTCACTCCAGAGGTCATCAGCTCGGTCTTGGTCCAGACGGATGACAAAGGGATTTAGAGGCCAGTGTATTATACGAGCAAACTTCTCCGTGATGCGGAGCTCAGGTATTCTCGATTCGAGAAACTGATTTTGCACTAATTATGTCCGCCCAGCACCTCAGGCCTTTTTTTCAAGTTTATCCCATCGCTGTCCTGACGGATCAACCACTGAAAGCAGTTCTCAGCCAACCTGACATGTTTGGATGCCTGGCAAAGTGGGCGCTGAAGCTCAACGAGTTTGACATCACCTACCAACCGAGGTCGGCCATGAAGGCATAGGTACTCGCTGATTTTTTGGTTGAGTGTGCATGCCTAGGCGAGGGGCCGGAAGAGAGCCCCCGGAACCGACAGCCAGAGCCTGGACCGGAGGAGGACATCTGGATCCTTCATGTGGACGGAGCCTCGAACTCCGGCGGGAGTGAAGCCGGACTCATCCTCGCCAACAGCGAGGGAGTCGTCGTCGAATGTGTGCTCCGCTTCCAGTTCGCCGCCACCAATAACCGGCAGAGTACGAAGCGCTCCTCGCGGGGCTAAGAGTCTCTCGCGAGCTGGGTGTGGCCTGCCTCAGGGTCTTCACCGACTCACAGCTGGTGGCCGAGCAGGTTTTGGGAGAGTACGAGGCATGGGATCCTCAAATGGTGAAGTACCTGGAGCTCGTGCGAGTGAGCGCGATGGGTTTTAGGCATTTCAACGTCTTCCACATCCCATGCGGGGAAAATGCTTGTGCGGATGCCCTCTCCCGCCTGGCAACCCTGTCGGACTCATCGCTGGGTCGCACCTACATCGAGCATCTTCAAGCCCCGAGCTATGAGACACCCATAGAGGTCCAGCAGGTCACCCTGGAGCCCAGCTAGATGGACAAATACATCGAGTACATCACCAACAGTACCTTGTCGGAGGATCACGCGGTGGCCGGTCTCATTAACAGAAAGGCCGCACGGTTCGTGCTGATGGACGGGCTACTGTACCGGAGGTCCTACTCCTACCCGCTCCTCAAGTGTCTGAGATACACTGAAGCTGCACTCGTGCTCCAGGAGATCCATGAGGGCATCTGTGGGAACCATGTGGGAGGTAGGACACTGGCGTACAAGGGCCTCTGCCAAGGCTACTTCTGGAAGACGAGAGAAGATGCAGCTAACTTCATGAAGAGGTGTGATCGATGTCGCTGCATGCTGTTGTGCAGCGCCAACCTGCCGCTCCACTCTCCCAGCTCTCCACCCCCTAGCCGTTTGCTCAGTGGGGCATGGATCTCCTCGGATCCTTTCCCCCTGCGTCCAGGCAATGAAAGTTCTTGATTGTGGCTATCGACTACTTCACGAAGTGGGTCGAAGTCGAGCCGTTAGCCCGGATCATAGAGGCAAATGTCACTAAGTTCTTTTGGAAGTCGATTATCTGCCGCTTCGGCTTGCCCCATACCATCATCACCGACAACGGACGCTAGTTTGACTATCGGGAGTTTGAGGAGTTTTGCAACGATCTCGGGATTCATCATCGCTTCACCTCGGTAGCGCATCCTCAGACTAATGGAGAAACCGAGATGACAAATAGAACCATCCTGCAAGGTCTTCGAGCAAGACTGGACCAGGCCAAGGGAAGGTGGGCAGAGGAGCTTCCAAGCATCCTATGGGCGTACCATACCACCCTGAGGATGGCCATGAACGAGACCCCCTTCAACCTCGTCTTCTGTGCGAAAGCAGTTATTCCGGTAGAGCTCAGCCTGCCGACCTTGCGTGTAGAGTAGTACAATGAGGCTGAGAACCTAGCACGGCTGCTACTGAATCTAGATCTCTTTGAAGAAACAAAGGACAGGGCCTGAGTTCGGATGGCAGCCTACCGATAGCGAGTGGCCAGATACTACAACTCCAGGGTGCGGCCGAAATCCTTCCGCCCCGGAGATTTAGTGTTGTGACGTGCTTAGGCTTCCCAGCCGCGGGAGTGCGGCAAGCTCTCCCCAAATTGGGAAGGCCCTTATAGGGTGGCTGAGGCACTCCCCCACGGAGCATATTGCCTGGAGGGGCTCGGTGGATCCCGGTTCCCGCGGACTTGGAACGCCTCAAACTTGAGGATGCATTACCAATAGTGTAAGACCTTTTAAACTTTAACAATGAGATCTTTTTATATGAAACGCCTATTCTTGTCTCGTAGGACAATCGCCATCCAGTTTTAAGTTCGGCGAGCGAGGGTAAGTTAGGGAGCCTTCGAAGATGCGAAGTCCCAGGCCTGAAAGATCTCACGGAAGTCGGCCCTTCCGCAAAAATCTCGGAGTTCAGTCCGGAGTGCCGCACGGAATTAAATTCCAGCATGCGGCCCCGGGGTTCAGTCCGGAGGAAGTTCCGGAGACTTAAGTCCCAGTCCCACTAATCCCGGAGTCCAGCTCGAAAGGTCGTGCAAGGATTAACTCCCGCCTGCAGCCCCGTGGTTCAGTCCGGAAGTTCGCACGGAACCTAATTCCAAAGCGAAGCCCCGGACCTCGGTTTGGAAGGTGGGACGGAATCCAGTTCCCCCACAAGATCCCTGAGTTCAGCCCGGAACTCCCCACGGGACTCAGTCCCGGTGTTCGGCCCCAGGGTTCAGTCCGGAGGATGCACAAAAAAAAAAAAAGAAAAGAAGAAAAGAAGAAGAAAAAAGAAAAAGAAAAGTGCGGGAGACAAAGCAAAATGATGGAAAATGATCTTCATTTCTACTGAAAGTTTTCTTACAAAAGAGGGCCTCGACAGGCCGGGTGACCCAAAGAAACAGGAAAGAAATCTATACAAGAAACAAAATAAAAGAGAAGCCCCAAGGTCACTTCGCTACAGCCGTGTCCTCCTTCGGCTGGGGGGCAACCTGCGGCGTCGTCAGAAGGCTGCATGGAGGCCGCCACATCGGCACCCTCTGCAGCTGGAACTCCCTCGTCGGGCTCCTCTCTTCGGTCGCCCAGGATGACCCCGCTGAGATCGAGCTCGGGGAAGAAGGAGCCCACCTTCTCCTAGCACATCTCGAAGCCTTTCAGGAAGGAGTCGACCGCTGCCTCATGTAGCTCCTCCTTGAACTCCTCGGATGCTCGGAACCTTGGCACGGCCTCTTGCGCCTCCTTCCGAGATGCCTCCAGCAGCTCATTGATATAGGAGTTCTTCTCCTTAGCCGCGCTGAGCTCCTTGAGGACCTCCTCGACCCAGCGCTCAAGTGACTGAGACTGAGCCCTACGGCGTGATACCTCAGCCGCGTCGTCCTCGGCACAGCGTTGGCTCGAGATCCTCTCCTCAGACATAGAGGTCTCGAGCTCCTTCATGCGCCCCTCGGCATGGCCCAGGTCTGCCCGGAGGGCCTGGTTGCTCCCCCGCAGCTCGTACCCCTTTTCCATGAGGTCCTTCACGTCGATCACGAGCTTGCCGAGCCTCTTCTCCTTCTCGGCATCCTTCTTTGCCAAGCTGGAGAGAAAGTTTCTCAACAGCAACAAATCAGTCCCGATTTGCATCGGAGAAAGAATATGACGTTAGAGATAGGGATGGCAATGGACCGGGTTCGGGCCGGGTTCATAACTACCCAAGCCCAAATCCAAATATTCAATACACTACCCAAACCCGGCCCAAACCCTATCAGGACTGGATTTTTTTTATCCAAACCCATCTTAATTGGGTATTGGGTAATCGGGTTTACCCGTCCCAAACCCAATTGAGTCATATTAAATATTTTTTTATTTTTATCAATCTTAAAATTATCTATCATTTTATAAATTATACATACATTAAATAAATAAAATTTAACTACATTTTTAGTTTAACAGCATTTAATTTCATATTCAATCAAAATTAAATTTAAATTATCTTAAATAAATAAAATTCAACAAGACTTAATTCAATACTTATGAAGTAAATAAAAACATAAATATAATTTATAAAATATATATTAATTATAAAATAATTAAGTATTTTAAAATTTAATAACTAATAATTAATATTTAATAAAATATATATTTATTATATATTTATTATTTAAATATTAAAATAATTTGGGTCGGGTTCGGGTCGGGTGTATATCTATCCAGTCCCGGCCTAAACCCAAAGTTAGGCATTCGGATTTTACCCAAACCCGGCCCAAACCCGGTCAAAGCGTTGACTACTCGGCTCAATCGGGTCGGGTACCTATGGGTTTGGGTTTTATTGCCATCCCTAGTTAGAGAAGCCCAACTAGAATATTAAAAAAAGAGAGAGAGCTCGAAACTCACCGTGAAGAGTAGGGGGAGGATCCCGAGCAGCGCGTCGGCGTAGTCCCGGCCGCCCCTCAGGCGGCGGTCCCGGGGCATGCAAGCGAACTCCATCATTTTCTCTGCGAGCCCTTGATCGTGGATGACGGAGGAGCTAGCGTTGAGTCCCGATTGTGGAGGGTGAGCATCGGTTGTAGGCTGAGCAGCTGCCCCTCCGCTGGGTAGTGCGGCCGTCGGTGAGGCCGCCACCACCCTAGGGGCCACCGCAGGGGCAACCAGCACGGTGGCCGCAGCAGGCGCCGCCCGGGGAGGTTCCGGCCTCCCCTCACCCTCAGCCCTGTCGAGCTCGACGATGAGCACGTCGGGTGCGCGAGATTGGGGCGGTCTGGGGGTAGGGCCCATTGCCATGGGTCCAGTAGGAGCTGGGGTCGGCCCGGGCCCCTGGCTCGCCTCGGTGCGAGCCTTCTTTGGCGGAGCCTCCTGGGCCCCTTCAGCGGTGCCCCTCTTCCGAGCGCCCTCCATCAAGCTCTCAACGGAGAATTTCATCCCTGGAGAAAGGAAACAATCAGGCCATTTCAAAAAGAAAGAAGCAGAGAGTGGAAAGAAAGTTAAGGTGAAGGAAGAAGACCCAGGGTCTCACCCAACGCCCGGATTGGACTGATTCCTGCCTCGAACAAATTCTGCTCCAAGAGCAGGACCTCGAGGGCTGGGACCATGTCACCCAACATCTGAGCGTAAACCTCCTGGTCGGCCGGCTTGACCTGGGAGTTTCGGTTCGGGGACCCGTCTGGCTCACTCCAGGCCCAGTCGACATCCTAGACCGAGGCAAAGAAGAAAAGGTTCTTCCACCCCTTAATCGATGTGGGGAGATCGAACCTAAGACACCTAGGCCGGGAAGAAAGATACCACCAGCCATCATCGGTGGAGTAGCATTTTAGGGTGAAGAGGGCCCTGAACAGCGAAAAGTGGGCAATAAACCCATGGAAATGGCAGAAGACAATGAAGGCGAAGATGACCCGGATGGCATTAGGAGCCAACTGGACCGGGACCAAGCGGAAGTGATCAAGGAAGGAGAGAAAGAAAGGATGAAGAGGAAAACGAAGACCCCCGACAAGGAAGTCCTCGTAGAAAGCAACCCTCCCTGGGCTGCTCGAGGTTACTTGATCCCTCGGACCTGGGAGCGAAAGCTGAATTGAATCCGGGACCCCATACGTATCCGGATCCAAGAGAGATCGTCTCCGGTCATCGTTGAGGTATAACTAGAGGGACCGGAAGAGGAGATCTCTGCCACCGGAAGAGAAAGGGCAGAGATGTGACGTGCAAAAACAACGGGGAGAGATCTAGGACCCCTAGGAATGCTTATGGTCACAGTCCCAGGCTGCAGTTGCCTTCGGACCTCAACCGGAATCTCTTTCCCCTCTGAGGAGGAAGGCGATGGAGTCCTCGACCGGGAAGGACCGGCCTCATCCGGATTGGAAGAGGAATGATGGCGATGGGCCTTCAGGGAGAAGAAATGAGAAAGAGACAGATTCGGGGTGACACGGAATCGAAAGGTAGAAGAGGAAGAAAAGGCATCGCAGGCACTCACCAGGATGTTTTGAACCGGAGGAATGGTGACCCTGGAGATGAAAAAAGGTCGCTACAACCGCTGGCGATGTGTGAGAAAGCCAAGAGGCCTCGTTTCCGGAAAGTCCCCTCCTTTTCAAACTCAATGAATAGCGGTCGTACGTCTCTTTCTGGCCAGAGCCATCAGATGAACGCCACGTGGAGACACACCCGACATCGACGCTTCAGTTCAATGGAAGCTGCCTCGGGTTCGGAATGGCGTATTAATGGCCTGTCAGGCACATGGACGTGGCGACCACCGATTGGGCCTCGGACATGATGGACGTAGCGGCAGTGATCATGGCAATTATGGCACAGGATTTTTCTCTTTCCATGTCATCTCTGCATTAACTCCACACACCCCAAACCGTGACGCTCCGATGGGACTTGGGGATGGGGGGCAACTGATATGGCAACATCGGTGACACGGAGTGTATGTCAGATCCAGCTGGATGGCAGCGGTGCGACATGGATTTTTTCTTTCGAAGTTTCCCCCGGGTGGCTTGGCTAGCGATCATCCTCACCCGGGACGAGGCGCTCCTGCTCCTTCGCCAGGTGGCACCCCAAGATGGGTCCACCTCGGTCGAAGTCGAGCCTTCCTCTGCCACTTCGCTAGGTGTCCACCCAGGAGGGGTCCACCTTGGTCGAAGCTGGCGGCCTCTGCTCCCTTGCCAGGTGGCGCCCCAAGACGGGTCCACCTCACCGAGGTCGAGCCAGGCACTCCTGCTCCTTCGTTGGGTGGCACCCCAAGATGGGTCCACCTCGGCCGAAGTCGAGCCTTCCTCTGCCACTTCGCCAGGTGTCCACCCAGGAGGGGTCCACCTCGATCGAAGCTGGCGGCCTTTACGCCCTCGCCAGGTGGCGCCCTAAGATGGGTCCACCTTGTCGAGGTCGAGCCAGGCGCTCCTACTCATTCGCTAGGTGGCACCCCAAGACAGGTCCATCTCGGCCGAAGTCGAGCCTTCCTCTGCCACTTCGCCAGGTGTCCACCCAGGAGGGGTCCACCTCGGTCAAAGCTGGCGGCCTCTGCTCCCTCGCCAGGTGGCGCCCAAGACGGGTCCACCTTGCCAAGGTCAAGCCAGGCACTCTTGCTCCTTCGCCAGGTGGCACCCCAAGACGGGTCCACCTCGGCCAAAGTCGAGCCTTCCTCTGTTACTTTGCCAGGTGTCCACCCAGGAGGGGTCCACCTCGGCCGAAGCTGGCGGCCTCTGCTCCCTCGCTAGGTGGCACCCCAAGACGGGTCCACCTTGCCGAGGTTGAGCCAGGCACTCCTGCTCCTTCGCCAGGTGGCACCCCAAGATGGGTCCACCTCGGCCGAAGTCGAGCCTTCCTCTGCCACTTCGCCAGGTGTCCAACCAGGAGGGGTCCACTTCGGCTGAAGCTGGCAGCCTCTACTTCCTCACCAGGTGGCGCCCCAAGACGGGTCCACCTCACCGAGGTCGAGCCAGGCGCTCCTGCTCCTTCGCCAAGTGGCACCCCAAGACGAGTCCACCTCGGACGAAGTCGAGCCTTCCTCCTCTGCCACTTTGCCAGGTTTCCACCCAGGAGGGGTCCACCTCGGTCGAAGCTAGCAGCCTCTGCTCCCTCGCCAGGTGGCACCCTAAGACGGGTCCACCTCGTCGAGGTCAAGCCAGGCGCTCATGCTCCTTCGCCAGGTGGGACCCCAAGACGGGTCCACCTCGATCTAAGTCGAGCCTTCCTCTGCCACTTCGCTAGGTGTCCACCCAGGAGGGGTCCACCTCGACCGAAGCTGGCGGCCTCTGCTCCCTTGCCAGGTGGCGCCCCAAGACGGGTCCACCTCGTCGAGGTCGAGCCAGGCGCTCCTGCTCCTTCACCAAGTGGCACCCCAAGACGGGTCCACCTCGGCCGAAGTCGAGCCTTCCTCTACCACTTCGCCAGGTGTCCACCTAGAAGGGATCAACCTCGGCCGAAGCTGGCGGCCTCTGCTCCTTCGCCAGGTGGCGCCCCAAGACGGGTCCACCTCGCCGAGGTCGAGCCAGGCGCTCCTGCTCCTTCGCTAGGTGGCACCCCAAGATGGGTCCACCACGGCCGAAGTCGAGCCTTCCTCTGCCACTTCGCCAGGTGTCCACCCATGAGGGGTCCACCTCGACCGAAGCTGGTGGCTTCTGGTCCCTCGCCAGGTGGCACCCCAAGACGGGTCCACCTCGCCGAGGTCGAGCCAGGCGCTCCTACCATTCCGCCAGGTGGCACCCCCTGATGGGTCCACCTCGGCCGAAGTCAGCCCTGCCTTGCAAAGCCTCCGGGGATCAAAGGCACGAGCCGCGAGGTCAATGCTAGAGTCGGCGTGTCCTGTATAGGGCACCCGGTATGGCCTGCAACAGCGCGCGGAACCTCGTTTACACTAGTTAAGGAAGGCCTCGTGATCGAGGTATTGAATCCTTGCGGACAGGGGCCTGGAACCCTGAAAATCCACAGTCAACGCCCCGACATGAGGACTCCCATGCTTGGCTCGAGATCCCGCCAGGTTCCTCCTTTCGTGACAGCACTACAGATGAGGCAAGGTCGCCGCTTAACTCCTAGACTCGAAGAGGAACCTCCGAGGGCCTCCGGGAGGGAAGGAAATGAAGGTAAAAGCGGACGGGAAGGTAAGCCACCGAGAGGAAAGAGCACCTAGAGAAAGGGATAACGATTTTGGGGCCCCCGGAAGTTCCCAGATGCAAGCCCGGCGAGTCCAGTGCAGGAAATTGGGTGTCAACCCCTCTCGTTCCCATATTTTCTTTCATAAAAACCTCCTGTAAGCACGGGAATCTGGCGGAGACCCGTCTTAGTGGATCTGTTCCATCTTGCCGCTAGTTGACTTGACCGACGGAGTGCTCTCGCCGGAATCCCTGACCCGGGTCTCTGACCTTGTTTTGCAGGACCGGAAGCTTGGAGATCCCGAAGTGAAGGAGTCCAAAATCCGATGCCAGCTCATAAGCTACAGGCCATAGCGGTAAGATTGGCAACATGGTGGATGACGATTGTCTCTCAGGATACAATGGTTTTTTTCTGGCGAAAGCAACACTACAATTCACCAAAAATTCGAACCAGAAATGCTTTTCTCTCTTATATGTACTATAGCTATACTCTATTATTCACAGTATGCAAATGCCTAAGAGACTTCCTATGCACTATAGCTATACTCTGTTATTCAGAGTATGCAAATGCCTAAGAGAAGGAAAGAGAAAATTGGGATGAAATGAACGAGGAATGAAAACCTATTTATAGCCTTAAGATGTCCCTTGGAAGCAACTCCTCAGATGTGATTGGAGAGAGTTACCGATGGCTTTTCATAGTGAGATACGCTTTTTCTAAATCGCGATCTGAAGATTACGTGATCAATAAGCTTCCTCAATCGCGATCGGATGCCACCACAATCTGAAGATTACGCGATCAATACGCTTCCTCAACCGTGATCGGACGACATGATACGCTGATTCATACCGTGATCTTTAGATCACGCGATTAGCACGCTTTTCAATACATCATTTCATAATCCGATGGCACCCATGATCATCAGAAGAAATGTTGATACGTGAACGGATGCGTGATTACGCTATCAACGCCTTCGGATGCGTGATCAGTTGTTTCGTGATTCTGAAATCCCGTCATCCCAGTCGGCTCGAACTCTCGAGTCGGCTCCTTGTTGCAGAGAGCACTCTAGACGAGTCGACTCGAATCCCTCGAGTCGACTCGGCCAGACCTCATATTACCTGTTATGTGGATCTGAGCTAGCTCGAACCCCTCGAGTCGACTTGGCCAGACCACATGTTACCCATCCTGTGGATCAGAGCCGACTCCTAGCAGAACCGAGTCGACCCTCCTCCCTGCAACCCTGCCGTGCCAATACGATCTTGGTTCAATCAATCTCGACCATTGGATCCATTTGATCCCGACCGTCGGATCTATTTGATCAGAAAAAATTTAAAGACTTCTCAAGCTCCTTGCGACGATGCATACGTGCAAAGTGCACCTGCAAAGCATCCTTATTACCGTCGCACGCGCGTCAATTTTATTTAATTATAAGATATTTTTCTAATAAAATGTACGTTCTCGCATTTAATGGTTGCGCGACTCTGTTTCCTGCCATGTTGGAAATGAACATTGCTGGGCTGGAGTTCATACAAGAAGAGCTCATTGATGTTAGTTGTGAATCTTGATGCAGAGCTCGTTGATTTTAGTTGTGACTCTTGATGCAGAGCCGTGAAGTTTTGATACCAAACAATGCGGCTTTGCATGCTCTTGTACCAAAAATATGAAGGGATAGGAAGAATAGAAGACCAGGGAAGAAAAGAGAAAGGGAAAGCAACGAGATGGATTCCTCAACCTATAGATACAAGCTTTATTAACTCTATAAAATCTGCATCAAAGTATCTTAAAGAACTTAATAGAAGAAAACTTATAGAGCAATGTAAGTTGAATTCTAACCTAGCCCTTGAATAAATTGCAAGTAAACCTGGGACCCCGCCCCTACTTTCCTCTTTTTCCATCAAGAAAAAAAAAAAAAAAGGCTTTTCCAACCACATTCCACAAAAAGCTAAGCACAAGATTAAAAAACGCTAACCTCGGCCTTTCCTAGAGGAAACTTTTGCAAATGTTACACCTTGATCCTAAATTTACAAAATAAAATGAATTGAAGGCAAGGGGTGGAGAAATGTGGTCATTACGTGATGACAATTAATCATCACACTACTTCTGACCCGATACATCTGTCAGTAAATTTCTTTCTTGGGAGCAATGGAGATTTTATCATATCATTGGTCATCTCACCTTCTCACCTTGTTTATAAGGTTCTTATCATACAAAAACATATCACTTCATCCTCTGATTCTTATTGATAGATAAAAGAGAACACAAATAGGTTAGAAGGATAGCAGCCATTTCGGTGAACTTTTCTATGATGATTACTCGGTTCTGGTGATGATTACTCGGTGATGGGGGAGTCTCTCTCTAGCACTGAAAAATCTTCAAGTTCAAAATGCCATGAGGCCAAGCGGGAAGCACGCATGCAGCCACTAAAACATGGCTATTTTATTAACACAAGTATCGACCCAAGCTTCATACAAAGCTTAGCCTCCTCCTATGGTTTGTACCGAACTAACTGAGTTCTGGACGACCTGAGATCAACTCTAGTGACACGATATAGGTTAAATCCTCAGCCTTTCATTGGCATCTCCACTAGCTTTTACTACTAGGCTTAGTCCAAAAAGCTACGCCTCATTACCGCTGTTCAGGGGTATATTGCTCGCAACATCAGGCCTTGAGCTACTGAAGCCACGGTCAGGCTTCTTCTCTTGCGCACAATTCTGTAGCCTTGTGTACCGCCACAGAGAAAATAATGATGACATTTACGAGCTTAATAAAGAAACAGGAAGGGCAGCACCGGGCTTAGCAGGTGGAACCCGGTTGGCCACAAGATTGCTTACTTTTTCTTTCAACTCCACCATTGGGTTACCAGAAGACTTCCATTGCCCAGGCCTTGGCTATTATTAGTACAGGGCCGCAGCTGGCCAAGAAGTCTGGGATAGAAAAGATCCTGGTTAAAGTTGGAATTGGATTGGATAAGACTATTCATATTTATATTTATTTTATCTAATAAATATAAATATAAATATAAATATTAATATTAATAAAATATAAAAAATTATATTTATATTTATTTTAAATATATATGAATAATTTTTTTATTAAAAATATAAATATAAATACATATTAATATGATATTTAAATATTATGATTATAAAATTAAAAATATTATTAAATAAATGATAAATCAAGTTAATAATAATTTTTTATTAATATTTATTTTTTTAATAAATATAAATATATATATGAATATTAATTGAATGTTCAAAATTTTATCTATATTTAATTAAATTCGGATATAAAAATGGATATAGTAAGATATTATTCATATTACTTTTATTTCTCGTCCTAGCAGTGAAGACGATTACAAGGCAGTGATTGAAGCAATCCACAGATGGCTGATTTCGAATTCTGAGGTGAGAATGATCATTAGAGATTATCTTGAAATTTCGAGCTGCTTTCAGTGGAACGGCAGCCATGGACACCCGGGAGACAACAGAAGATGCATGGCCTAGAAATGAGCGAACGACAGATATCAAGAGCTTGAAAGCGGTGGTATGGTTGGATTGACCATGACTCCATGAGACTGCTAGATAAAGAGTTTATATTACTTTTAATACATGTATATAAAGGTGCCCATGTACATAATTAAGTATAATTGTTGCATTTACATTGGAAGTGTGGTACAAGAGCCGGTCTCATAGCTAAAAATGTACGACAAACTACGGAAAAAAAAAAAAAAAAATCAAAGCTTTGTTTAAATGACAATACATCAGCTTTTGATGCATGGAACTGTTACAATTTTCTTTGATTAAATCAACAGCAACGGAGAATGGGGCCTTTTGGTGTCCACCGGAAAAATTAAAACCCAGCATAATGTTATGCCAATTCTCCCGTCCTACTTACCTGTGATATATGAGTACCAACAATTCTAACAACTCGTACCAGCAGCCAAGGATGCTGAATCTGTTTTTGATTTTTTCCCAAGAAGTGAAGATAATGCCTTGTCTATTTCAGCAAATACATCTTCAATAGGGGCATCCCCATTAATCTGCAATGAATAGTTAGAAAAGTACATAGTATGTTAAAAAACAAATTGGATCACATGATGATCAGATGTGTCACATGTGAAAGAAGTCCCAGCAGTTTGACTCGGTAAATATTGCCTCCAATTTGGATGAGTTGGAGAACAGTGAGTTATATTGACAGAGGTCTTAAATCTCATCCAATGAGAATTTAACTGCAAATTATTGAGGTCAGCAGTAAAGTCACATGGCCATGTAACTTGAAGAAAACCAGCCCATGAGAATTAACCTAAAATTTATGAAGTTGAACTAACCAGGCAGATGTGTAACTCTTGTAGGACTCAAAAGTCAGCTTCGAAATGAGTACTTTCACATCCCAATAGACATGCATAACTCCAGTTATGCCTTTGGAAAGACAGCTGACCTTAAAGACCTGAACATTGACAAAATCCTAATCCTGACAGGAATTCTGTTTTGCATCTATTTCATAAACACCCTACATCTGAGACCAGAATTTTCTACATCGAGCATTTCATGTTTGTGATTTTCATTCTCCATAGTCTTACTTTCTCCAATTTTAAACATTACTTCTAACAAACAAACATCTCCCACTATACATCTCAACCGATTCAATTTAAAACTTCTTTTGACATTTATCATGTAAAGGACAAAATGGTATAAATCTCAAGATCTATTTTATTGTATGCTCTTCCCTACCTATCATCTTCAATAATAGAAACAAGACAGGTAGGACAGATAATTTCAGATAACCGGGACAACTAGATCTTCCCCTAGAGTACTAGGAACAGTTTTAGACACAAAATCTTCAGCATGGTTCCCTTCTCTCCATACGAGTGACTCAATAATCTTCCAAAGAGGCTATAAACTTCCATAATTTCACAAGAAGGTGGCTAATATCCTAAGATGGTTCCCCTTTCTTATTAACCCACTCCACAAGTGTTTTTGAGTCCAACTCAATCCATAGTTTTATATGGTCTTCTTCCACCTGTATTGGATGTCCCAATCCTTGACCAGCACCCAAGTATTCATCATATGATACATGTGGATGGAACAAAGACCTACCATAGTACAACAACAGAGAAGGAACAAAGACCTAACATAGTACAACAATAGAGTATCTCCAGCTTCATCCTTAACCAAACCACCATAACCAGCATTTGGCTGATGCATCGACCATAGTACAACAATAGAGTATCACCAACTTCAAAAACACCATAACCAACAGTTGGCTGATGCATAGATCCATTAGAATTTAACTTTAGCTACCCAGTAGCTGGTCAAACCTGTTGGAAACAAAGGAATCATGGCTTTGGAACTTAAACCTTCAAATGCAGTCTGAGAGATTAGCAGATTTAAATAAGTTCCCTTCTTAAAGTTTGTCAACTAAACTAATAAATGCCAAAGGGATAAAACTTAAAAGGTTATGATAGCATAAGAGATCCCAAAGCTAGGTTATGAATCTAGAGACGAGAATAAAGGTGCTGATTGGACAAGGGGCTTTGGCTGTACCAGATAGGAATAGAGGCTGATGAGAGAATCTTTGTAGAATTGAAAATCCCAGGTTGAGTCTAACGTGATGGAAGTTTGGAGACAGGGTTCACCTCTTAGTACCAGGCCCCATACCAGTGCCAATATGTTATTTTGTCGGTACAGGGCTATTTTGATGTGTACCGAGTGTTAGTACGCCCCCATACCATGTACCAATACCAAACCAATATAGTACGGTATAGTGCATACCACCTAGTTTAGTGTGGTATGGAAAACATTGGTTGGAGGGGCTACTGGGCTAGGATTAGTCTTTCTTCTTCTTTCCTTCCTTCCTTTTTTTTCTGGTTTTTCAGACTCTTACCACCTTCATTTTTATAATGACAGCAGACTAGACCCTAGAGTCTTCAGAGAGAGAGAGAGATTAGATAGATTACTGCATTTAAACAACTAATAAAGGATTTACAGCAAATAACAGATGATCTAGTGTCAATACACTGAGGAAACCAAGTCAGCCAATTCAAGGCAGAAAATCCTTTTTATGCCAGAAGCAAGCATCTGAATGTACATTATCAGCAAGTCATTGTATAAGAGAAGAGGTGCTAAATGGAGAGAGAAATGCAGGCAATGAAGACACATGACCAGCCAGTGGATTGAATATCGAAGGAGTTAGCTACAAAAACTTTGAAAAGTTCAGGAAAGTCTAAAAGGAATAATCAAAAGGTCAAGGATAAAGTCAATACTGGCTCTTCACTCCTTTACAGGCTTTTCACATTTCACTGCTTCATTTGGAACAATCTTCTAGCGATCCTGAACTCTGTCAAGAACTGAGTAATCAAAAACTTTCTAGAGAGGCCATAGTTGAAACAACTCCATTATCTATTTAAGGAATGTTAAAATCACCATTCTGAGAAAGATTGTTAAGAAGGGGTTGACTGAAAGAGTGGGGCACCTTAGAGTGTATGTCTAAGACTACTAAGTTTTTGGCATGCATGCTAAAGCTTATGTATCTGAACTTGTATGCAAGTGTCCTTATAGAGATGACATGTACAAGGTGAAGTAAAAATGAAAATTGCCCTTGCAACCCCAGCTTTAGAATTTGGACTGCATTTCCATTATGACAAACTTCAATCCCCTACACTTCAAAAATTAAATATTGGCCAAGCCTTTTTGGCCAAGGAAGTAGTGACTTAACTGTTAACACTAGACCAGCCAAGGATTTGTAATTGAATTATAAAGAATTATGTCCCCATGTTTAATTACTTCCCTCTCGATTTTTTTTTTTTGGTCGTGCTGGGGGGGGGGGGGGGGGGGGGGAGCGGGGTGTTCAGAAACTTCTTTTAGCCAAATTCTATATTTTGATTTATTAGAGTTACTTTCAATGCATTTGCATTTGACCATAGCCACCAAGAACCGGTACTCTTCCTGCTCTTTCTTTACTCCTTGCTATTAATACTAAATAGAGGAAGGAATCTTTCTTGTATTCATATAATAACAAAATCAATTGACAGTGAAGGAAATTAAAAATATTGGCCAACTACAAGCAACAAGCCATGCCCCATTACTTGGATTCCATTTTATGTTTTGCCTCACTTGATTAACAATATCAAAGTAAAGAAATTTATCACTTTGTTTTGACCATTTCTAATGCATGCACATGCAAGGTCTTTAAGTCTTCAAACTTTTGCATTACTATCCACCTTCAGTTCTAAATTTTCAGCAGTCAATGAAATTGCCGCCCTTCTTTACAACACAGCAATGGATCGGCATCACAATGTGAACTTCAATAACTCTGCCTCTATAAATTCCATTGTCTATAATATATTATATTTATACCTAAATTTTCAACTGGTAACCAGTCAGAGAGACAAAATAGATATGCAAACAAGACCCTGCTTTTTTTATTCCATCAAGAGGACCATGTGAGCTTCAACATATATATGAATTGCATTACCTAAGTCTTTTGTATCAGTATTTCCATATATAAATTTTCATCTTATCAGCTGACGGAAAGCGTGCATGCATGCGCGCGCGCGCACGCGCGCGAGAGAGAGAGAGAGAGAGAGAGTTCAAATACCTTCAATAAAACATCTTTATATGTTGAAAGGACATCTTCAACATTCTGATGATGAGTGTTTAATCGCAACTTTACCTTGAGAAAAGAGAAGAGAAAAAATAGATAAAAGCTATATAATAGAGATGCCTCCAAAGTGGACCTTTCTTTGGTTCTTTTTGCTGTCTACCCATATATAAATGAGAGGAAATTGATGTATGGAAGCAAATAATTCAGGTGGCTTATTCAGAGTTAAAATAATCAAACAAGAAAATTTAATCAATGACCTGGCATATGGGGTACCTTTTCTTCTGTGTCATCAAACCGTTGGGTAAGCCTTGCAGCAATTTCTTCACTCTCAGGTGGAGAGTACTTCAAATGGTATATTTTTCCAGTCACAGGATCAAGCCTTCTACCAACAACTCTCTCAATAAGTATCTCTTCAGAAACCTGCAAAAGAAATTAGTTACAAGGACAATATAACTTTTCTCATTACTTGAAATATGGAGATAAAAATTACATTATTATATTATATCATACTTTCAAGAAAAGTTCATGGTAAAAGGCTAAAGAGAAAAAAAGGCTTTGTTTACAAGCCACATGCTTTGATAATTAAACTTTATGCTTGTGTTGGTGTTACAAGACATTCCAAGCTACACCTGGAACTAATTCAGGTGCAGACCAGTATAGGTAAAAATGATGACAATAGCAAAGTTACCCTTCACTTGAGAGAGATACAGAAATTTATCCCTGTTTTTCGTAGGTCAAAACAGCAAAGATTTACATGATGGGGAAAGGAAGGTGGTAAGGACAACATGCTTGTAACTACATCAACTAATTCAAGTAGAGATACGATAAGGTCATTTGGATATGGGAAGATTTGTGTTGCAATTTGGCTCTTTTGGTTATAATTTAAGCCTTAGAGATGTCTGCATGACTGTGTGCATTCCTTGCATCATTTTCTGCTTCCAGAGATGTGTGCATGTGAGCGTTTACTCCTTGCATCATTTTTCTGCTTTCTTTCCTCTTCATCTAGAATCTTTGTTAGTACAATTGAGCCTTTCTCAGGTGCATGAGCCTGAATTGGTACCAATGAGTTATATTTTTTGATATCTTACTAGTTAGTTGGTTTTACCTTATTCTTTCACATAATTATGTTGGCTAAAAATTCAATGTATTAGAGGGTAGACATATAAAATATTCTCAAACAGTGATAGATATCCTTAATCCATAAAATGAGCCTGAACTAACTGGACTTAGGCTTGAAGGTTTTCTCAATATAGGATGTAAAAGAGAAACATACGACCTATAGAAACTAAGAAAAAAAATTAGTAGTATAATAATAGCCCCAAGAGTATGCACCAAATGTGACATAAGTTCGACATAGTAACAATTTCAGACAAAATGAAGTGCTCACATCCAGGAGAATGAAAAGGTCAGGTCGGATTCTGAGATCTTCCAAAGCAGTTGCCTGACCTAAGCTTCTTGGGTATCCATCTAGGAGCCAGCCTTTTTCTTGAGCGTCTGGTTGCAGAAGACGTTCTTTCACCATCTGAAATTCACAAGTTGCAACACTCCAATAAGAGACATGATGATAAGGTGGGGAGGGGGTGGAGCATCAGGTCAGTACATCAATATACCATGACAACAATTTCAGAAGGAACCAACATTCCCTTCTCCATATATTCTTTGGCACGCTTCCCATTCTCAGTGCCAGCTTCAATTTCTGCCCTAAGCAAATCTCCCGCAGCAATATGCACAAGCCCATACTGCATATATCAGCACTATTTGATTCAATCTGTCTCTCTTCAGAAGCAACTCAAGCATGTCGATTCATCATTTGCAAATGAGACATTGAAGTATAAAAATTGTATCTAACATGAAAGATATGGGAATGAAGCAATAATTGAAAACAAATACCAATATTAGAACCAAATATTACTTGGATATTGGGTATTTAGAACAAACAGAAACTTCGTAAAATTATATAGATGACTTTCAACAAGAAATAATAGAAATGACATTGCAGTAGAAATTCTGATGAAAAGGAATTTGTCGCACAATGATGACAAGCTAAAGCAAAAACATTACAAAAGCAAATGATTTTTAATACCTATTATGCCCCAAAAATGTATTGCACCAATAAAAAATTGGATTGACCAAAACATCTTTACTCAATCACACTTGTAAGAAACACCCTGGTTGGGAGAGAAGAATAGGAGAGAAGAGAAAAGAATATGAGAGAAAGTTAATCATTTCTTTTGGTTGGAAGTTATTTAGAAAAGAAAAAGAAGGAAAAGGAGAGAAAGTGAGGAAAAACAAATCAAATTTGCAACTTTTTTCTTCTCCAAATCGAGAGAAATTGGAAAGAAAGGAATTGGGAGTTAAGTGAAACATTTTATAATCTCCATCTTATCCCTCTAAAAGTAAAAAAAAATCTGTATCATTTCCTTTCTTTCCATCTATTCTTTACTTCCAACTTCCAACCAAGAAGAAGAAATTATGTTCTTTTTCTTCCATCAAACTTCTAACCAAGAGGAGAGGAATACACTTCCTTTCTTTTCTTTTCTTCTCTCCTTACCAAAACTTTCTTTTCTTTTCTTCCCCAGACTCCCAACCAGACCCTTAGTGCAAACTATGCAATCAGTCAGTTTTTGCACATATATGAGTTATTGTATGCTCAGTATATATTCACCCATAAATGAAAACTTAGAACTGCAATGTTGAATGTTTTTAACATACTTTCTTCTTGATTAGCTCACATTGAGTTCCCTTGCCAGACGCAGGAGCCCCCGATATCATAATCTTCAGAGGTTCTGGTTTTGTAGCTGCTACAACCTGAATTTAAAATAATTAACACAGTGAACAAAGGGGAAAAAGTAGCAGCAAGAGAAAAACTAATGTTAAAAAAACTGCCTTTTTTATTTTTCCCAAAGCACCAGCCCCGTTATCATTTTTCAGCAAACCCACATATCATTTTTCATCAAAAAGCACAATTATTGAAATTATAGATAGGAACAGAAGGAAGAAACCCTAAAACGCTCTCCGATTATGGCTAGCACAAAGCATGAAAATCCAATCGAACAGATGGAGACAGAAATATCGGATCCGGGGCACTAACCGGGCCTGATAGGGCGGCGGCCGACGGCTTCCACCGCAACTCGACGGAGAACCGGCGATCATAGCTGAATTCAAGACGGAGGGGAACCCTCGAAGTCTCCAAAGAGTGAGTTGTGTGGAGAGAGGCAAATGGCTTGTTGTTGGAGCAAAAAGGAGAAGGAGCCGGCGAAGGCGTTGGCCTGGCTGCCGCCACAAACGAGAAGGAGATGCCCAAAGAAGCCATGGCTGCTCTCTCTCACTCGCACGCTCGCGCTCTTTAAAGCCTTTCTCTAGACACCGGGACTCGGATGCGAGTCTACGACGGCGAGGAATCGAGGGGAGGCGAGGGCGGAGATCCCGTCACCGCTCCCTCGGGGTTCGGCGGCAGGAGCCGGCTCCCCTTGTGGGTCAAAAGCAGGCTGGCAACGGGAAACCAGGACGCGGGACAATATGCTGGGATTGCGGTCACCATGTCAATGGTAACTGGTTCCTCCAGACCGTTCAGCTCTGCAGGGTCCAGGCCAACCGTTCGCTTCAAGGATCCAGGCCCACGCTAACACGGTAGTCGGGTTGACACAGGCTTAATCTCATTTTTCATTGATCGTGGGTTTAAAACATGTTTTTTATAAATAATTTAATTAAATTTTAAATTTTTTTGAAGTACATGATCGAGATGATGAAAAAAATGTACTAATTCGGTATCTTAGTAATATCAAATTGATATACTTACCGGTGATGGAAGAGTACGTAAAGAAATTACGATCCGAATATGTGAGAATCGGGCCGTTGGGCTGAAGTCGGCTGGGCCAGCCGACTTCAACTCAGCAAAAAGAAAAAAAAAAGAAGAGAGAAACGGAACGAGCGATGGCAGAGCCGGAACAGGGGAGGTTTCCTTATCCTTATCCGGCCGGCATTTTCCAGCCGACTTCAACTCAGCAAAAAGAAAAAAAGAAGAAGAGAGAAACGGAACGAGCGATGGCAGAGCCGGAACAGGGGAGGTTTCCTTATCCTTATCCGGCCGGCATTTTCGTCGGAGACTTCGAGGGATGAGTCGTGAGGGAAGAGGGAGTTGATCGGTGATGAGTCCATGAAGGATTGGGATTCGATTGGACGGAATTCGTTTTCCAAACGGCGAGGGAACCGTCGATTGGTTTCTATAAAACCCCGTCACCACCGATGATTCGAGACCATCAAGCCCTCCCCACGCGGTTGTTTTTCCTCTCCGACGAGCATCCGAGAGATCGACGAGATCCGGTGAGATTTTTAAAGGATTTCATTTAGTTTTTTTATTGGGATTGTTCGGTTATTTTTTGGGTTGGGGCCATGGATCACTGTGGCTACGCCACCACCATTCGTCGAGGTCTCCCCGGCAACCACCTCCCATGGCTACCGCCGGCAACCATGGGGGAAAGACCAGTTCGGCCGGGCCCAGGGAGAGGCAAGGGGGATGGTTCGGAAGAAGAGAAGGAGGAAAGAAAAATAAATAAAATGGGGGGGCCTCTGTTATGTGAGGAGGAAAAAAAAAAGAGAATTAATAAAAAAGAGGAGAGAGAATATGATGAGAGGGAGAGAGAGAGGAGAGAAGATGAGGAGAGAGAGAGGAGAGGGAAAGAGGAGAGAGAAAGAAAGAAAATAAATAAATAAATAAATAAAAAATAAATAAATAGAAGAGAGTGAGAATCAGAAGATTTTTCTCGAAATTTATGAAAATTGAGAATTTAGATTTTAATTAAATTATTTATATAGGGAATCAGTCTCCTGAGCAGGAAGGTATTGCGCAGATTTCGGGTACAGACTAGTTCAGGTGCAGATAATTGATTTTTGAGAAGTAAGAATTCTAGACGTGATCACCAGTCTATATATTATTTTATTTTACATGGCATGATTTTAATCCGAGTTCATGAGCATTGACATGCATGATTGATTGTCGCATGGTGTAATTGAGTTTTTATGAAGACTATGGTTGTTATTATTTTATATTTCTGGATACTGTGTTTATCGGATAGAAATTACTTTTGATGGTTTGGTCCATACCAAATTGCTAAATGTATTGGACCATGATACCAGATATCGAGTGGGTTGGACCACGATATCGGTTATTAAATGTGTTGGACCATGATATCGGTTATCGAGTAGGTTGGACCACGATACCGGTTGTTGAATGAGTTGGACCAAGATACTGGTTATCGTGTGGGTTGGACCACGATACCAGTTATTGATTGATTCAGACTATGATACTAGTTATCGAGTGGGTTGGACCACGATACCAGTTATTGAGTGGATTGGACCATGACACCGGATATCGAGTGGGTTGGACCATGATACCAGTTATTGAATGGACCATGATGCCAGTTATCAAGTGGGTTGGACCACGATACCGGTTATGGAATGGATTGGACTACACGATATTGAGTTGTTTGACTGCATGATATGATATTCTAGTATGCTCATGCCATTTTTTAGAAATGTATATTATTATTGGTATAATTGTAAGGAAACCTTACTGGGCTGTAGAGCTCACTCCTTACTTTTTGATTTTCAGAGACTCAGGATGCATGACAGGATTTGGGCTGGGCGTGAGACGGAGCTTCATTAATGTTGAGTTAGTTAGTTAGTTAGAGTTAGTTTTGGTTACTGATGCTTGTTATGAATCAGTAGACCAATTAGTGATATTGATTAAATAAATGGAATGTTTAATTGTTAATCAATTGTTTATATAATATTAGTTTTAAATTTTGATGTGAATCTGGTGCGGGCACCAGACTCAGAAGAAGACTTCAGAGCTCCATTTGGATCTCTGATTGACATTGCCCGAGAAATTAGGGTTTGTAATAAAGGTTGACCTGGTCAACCAGTTTATTTATTTTATTTATTTCTTGAGTCACCATTTAAATTTTGTTGAGTCATGTTGACTCGGTGCAAGTCCCAATGTGGTTTCAATTTGGTCCAAAATAGTGCCACATTTCTCTTCCAATCAACTCAAGGTTCAAGCAAGTGGAGGCCACACTCCAAGCCACACGCCCAGCCACACTCCGAGTACACGCCAGAGTCCAGGAGGCGCCATAGAGGCATCCCAGTGTCATGGTCCCCACATCCAAAGAAGAAAAAATCAAATTGGAGGCTAAATTAAAGGAGGCGCCCACACCTGCCTAATTTACCTAAGCAAAGAAGGAAGAAAACTTCTCTTGGAGAAGAAATCAAAGAAGGACATCCAACCTACTCCTAATTGAAGTTCAAATCAAAATCAAAGAGCTTAACTTGGAGTGGAAGAAAAGAAGAAATACCATAAGAAGAAGAGGACTCCAAATCCAAATCCAACTCCAAAGGAGGTGCCATAAAAGTTCCAAAACAATTCCTTTATGGCCGTCCCAATTTTTTTTGGACTCTTGGTCGGCCAAGGGAGAGGATTTTCTACCTAATCTAGGGGTTGGAAGAGTTTAGTCCCACATGGGAATTTGTACAAGCTAGGAGAAAATTTTAGGTCTATATAATAGACCTCTCTTTGTAACTTTAAAAAATCAATGAAGAAAAATTATTTTTGCTATTCTCTTGTGTTGAGCAACCTAGGTTTCTCTTCTTCCGCACTATTCTAAGTGTTGAGCTCCGTGAGGGGGTAATCCGGGTTCCATTGGAGCCTTGAGGAGGTGAGAGATCTCCATCTTTATCCAAAACCCTAGGTTAGCCACTTGAAATTCCAAAACCCTAGCCACCTTTCATTATTTTCCATCCACCAAACCCTAGATCCATCCATCTCCCACGGCCTCTCTCTCTCTACAAGTCCAGGCCGTCCACCTTCATCCAGATCCAGTCCGGCTACTTCAGATCCAGAGCAAGTTCCAAGGAAAATCACATCAGCATCCAAGAGAATCCAGTTTTCAGCAATTTCGATCTTCAAGTTCATCAACCTGGTAAATCTTTTCCTTGACTCTCTGATTCCATCAATTGTTTTTCTTCTCTTCCAGATCTTGAGTTCAGGAGAAGCCAACCCGCCAAAGGACCAGTATTGGAGGATCCATTACGAAGATATCCAACTCCGAGGATCCAACAATCTGCTCGGGAGAGTTCTTCCACCAAAATCTGTGAAGATCATTGTCTGGTTAGATAAACCTTCCCTTCTCTTTATTTCTGTTTTGTTGAAAGCTCGGAGTGAAACCCTAGGTCTGGGAGTTTCTCAACCCCCAGCGATCCGTTGCTTCTAAACTACTCTGATAATTTAGTTTCCTTAAAATTGTGCTTTCAATTATCATATTAGTATCTTTCAATGTTAGGTTAACTTTTCTTTGATTTGAAGCCAACTTCTACAAACCTATAAAAACAACAAAAAAATTAGTTAATCTTAATTTACTTCCGCATCGCATCCCTTTATTTGTTCTGCATCATTTTTGGTATCAGAGCTTCTGTTCTACATCATTTTGGTATCAGAGCCCAGTCTAGGGTTTCTGATTTGCTTGCTTGCTTGTTTTGATTGTTTTCTCTTTTTATTTTGTCTGCTCGAAGTAGACTCCCCAGGACGTCCGGTCCTAGGAACTAAGCGAGGCGCAAGCCTCCTCCTCCCATTCCACGGGGTGTTCCTAGGGCGTGTAGGGGATCCATTGGGTTATAACTTCGTAGCAGGGATTATAAACGGAGAAGACAACATAGTTGCAGCCCGTAATTGCCCTGTTGTCTGAATTATTTCTCCCTGCATAAAACTCCGAATTGCATGATTTTTGCTTCGTTGAAACCATTATAATTGAACCTATTTTCCATAATTTTTCTGTGATTTATTGGTTTCGGTAAAAACTCTGAGAATTAAAATACAGCAACTCTGTGTTTTTGTGTTCTGCAATTCAATTCTTTTTTGGAGTGATCATCTCATAATTTACTTAAGGGCAATTGAGCATCTAAGATAAGGGGAGGAGTTGATTACCTCTCCTTAGCCCAAAACCACCATCCAATCATTCGAACCTAGACCTAATTTAAAATCAGTTAGACCTAATTTGCCCTAGTGGGCTAGGGACACCAATTGGTCGGGTCTAGGCTAGTGTTGAGTCAGTTTGCTGAGTTATTCTGTGTGTGCTTAGCACTCAGTGTCTAGAATGGTGGTTCAGGGACTACGTCCCGAAGGGCTTGTGTGCTGGTCCGCCTACCTGGCCAATCACTGATTGGTGTCTAGGATTGGCGATCAGGGACCTAACACTCCCCTTACACCTGCCTGGCTGAGTCCTGAGTTACTACAGGCTAGCTTGCCACTCTGATTGGGCATCTAGTTTGGACTCTAGGTCTAGTGATCCAGTAGACGATTTAGTCTAGTCTCATTTTGTGTGCTTGCTTGAATCATCATGTCTACCAGAAACGGAGTGCCATATCAACCTGGTCAAACCCAACCTGATTTAGAGGCCATGATCAGAACTCTTACTGAAAGTATGGCTAAAATGAATCAGGATATGACAAACACTGTGGCCCAGTTTAGCGCACAAATTCATGAGGATCTTACCCAACTTAGGGACCGAGTCCAAGTACTTGAAGAACCTAGACATCGGAATTGGACTCCTGACCCCGATTTTAATGTGCCTCAACCTCACCCACATCAAGAGCCTAGAAGGCCTTTATATAGAGATCCCGAACCTAATCATAGGAGGCCTGACCCAGAGCCTGAAGATAGAGATGATAGGTTCATCAGGAACATCAAATTAGATGCACCCACTTTTGATGGTAGTCTGAACCCTAAGGTGTATTCTGATTGGGAGGGTGAGATGGATCAATACTTTGAGTGGTATGCTATGTCTGAGGAGAGGAAATACAAGTTTGCCAAGATGAAATTAGTGCGTCAAGCTAGGTTATACTGGGGGAACATTGAGCTAACCACTAGGAGACGGAATGTTGAGCCCATAACCACTTGGCAGGGTATGAAAGAAAAATTGAGAGATAAATACCTACCCATTTCATACCAGCAAAACCTGTTAGACCAATGGCAAAACCTGAAACAAGGAAACCGATCTGTCTCAGACTACATAACTACTTTTGATGAATACCTAATGAGATGTGATGTGAGTGAAGCCCACGAAGTCACTTTGTCTAGACTTAGGGTTGGACCGAGGGAAGATATCAAGAGAGAATTATTTCTGAGAGAGGTTACTGATCTAGACCAAGCCTACCAGATTGCACTGAACACTGAGAAATTTCAGAGAGGACCTATACCTTCTAGGGTTAGTGCCCCAATCCCAAGGAATGGACCTAGCCAAGTTATCCCTAGTAAACCTTTTCAGGGTACTTCTACCCCTAGGCCCATGGACAAAGGTAAGGCACCTGACACCCAGAGAACCCCTAGTTCAAATATCACCTGTTTTAAGTGTCAGAAACCAGGTCACATTTCCAGTCAGTGTACTGCCATAGCCTGTTTCAAGTGTCATAAGATAGGTCATGTTGCTAGCCAGTGCCCACGGAGATCCCTTTACATAGAAGAGGGAGAGAATGATAATTCCGAGCCCAGTGAGGAATTTGAAGAAGAAGTTTATGAGGCCGGAATGAATTTGGTTGAGGAGTATGAAGGAGAGGAGGAACCCAATGAATCTGACCAATTAGGAGTTGTAAGATGCATCCTATCCCAGAATCTAGTTCAAGAGGATTGGCGTAGGACTAACATCCTACAAACTTTTCTTAAATTAGGGGATAAGGTATGTAAGATCATCATAGATAGTGGGAGCTGTGTAAATGCCATCTCTACTAGCACTGTCAAGATGTTAGGCTTAATCCCAGTTCCCCATCCCAACCCCTATAAGGTTTCTTGGGTAGATTCTACCTCCATACCCATCCAATCTAGATGTCAAGTCCAAATCCAAATGCAATCTTATCACGAAAAGATTTGGTGCGATGTCTTACCCATGGGGGTGAGCAGTATAATTCTCGGAAGACCTTGGTTGTATGATCATGATGCCACCCTCTTAGGAAAATCCAATACCTGTGTCTTTAATTTCAAAGGGAAGAAGATTACGATCCATTCCGTTCCCCCTAAGGACAAGGTAACTAAAGGAGCTGGTAAGGTTAAGGAGATGAAAACTGGAGTGAACCTAATCAGTGCTAAGGATCTAGAACAAGAAATTCATAGTGGTTCACCCATCTGGATGTTGACTGCTAAGGAGCTTAGAACTTCGGAACCCTCAGAGCCTCCTCAAGAAGTTAAACCTGTGTTAAAAGAATTTGAGGATGTCTTTCCCGAGGATTTGCCAGACCACCTTCCACCTCTTAGGGATATCCAGCATGCCATAGATCTAATCCCAGGAGCAACTTTGCCCAACTTGCCCCATTACAGGATGAATCCATTTGAGCATGAAGAGCTGCAAAAGCAGGTTGGAGAATTATTGAGGAAGGGGTTTATTAGAGAAAGTCTTATCCCTTGTGCAGTCCCAGCCTTACTGACCCCAAAGAAAGATGGCACGTGGAGGATGTGTGTTGACAGTCGTGCCATCAATAAAATTACAATCAAATATAGGTTTCCCATCCCTAGACTAGATGACATGCTTGATATGATGGCTGGTGCAATGGTTTTTTCTAAGATTGATCTCAAAAGCGGCTATCATCAAGTTAGGATTAGACCCGGGGATGAATGGAAAACTGCTTTCAAAACTAAGGATGGTCTTTATGAATGGGTTGTTATGCCTTTTGGGTTGTCCAATGCCCCTAGTACTTTCATGAGAATTATGACCCAGGTACTTAGAGCTTTCATAGGAAAATTTGTGGTGGTCTATTTTGATGACATCCTGATCTATAATAAGACCCCAACAGATCACCTAGACCACCTTAGAGCAGTCTGCCAAGTTTTGAGGAATGAGAGACTCTACGGTAATCTTAAGAAGTGTGAATTCATGACTAGTAGAGTTATCTTTCTTGGTTTTGTAGTAACCCCTGACGGCGTGGCGGCCGATCCTGAGAAAATTAGGTCCATAGTAGACTGGCCAGAGCCAACCAATGTGCATGAAGTTAGAATTTTCCACGGCTTGGCTACCTTCTATAGGCGATTCATCAAGGGGTTTAGTACTTTAGCTGCTCCTATCACTGATTGTATTAGGAAGGGAGAATTTCATTGGACTAAGTCAGCCCATAAAGCCTTCCTAGATCTTAAGGAGAAAATGACCCAGGCACCCATTCTGAGATTACCCGATTTTTCTAAAGTATTTGAGGTTGCCTGTGATGCTTCAGGTGTAGGAATAGGTGGAGTCCTAAGCCAAGAGAATCATCCCATAGCATTCTTTAGTGAAAAACTTAATGATGCTAAGCTTAGGTATTCTACCTATGATAAGGAATTTTATGCGGTGGTGCAAGCTTTGCGTTACTGGAGACATTATTTGCTACCGCAGGAATTTGTACTATTTTCGGACCATGAGGCTCTTAGATTTCTGAACTCCCAAAAGAAGCTTAACCCTAGGCCTGCTAAGTGGGTAGAATATATCCAGTCCTATACTTTTGTCCTGAAACATAAGGCTGGAGTTGAGAATAAGGTAGCTGATGCCCTTAGTCGCCGATCCCTGTTATTAACTTCTGTTAGAACTGAGGTCATATGGTTTGAGCAAATCAAAGAGGAATATGAGTCTTGTCCGGATTTCACAACTGTGTATCAGGATCTAGTTCAAGGACCATCTAGTAATCACCAGGATTATACCCTTGTAGATGGTTTTTTGTTCTTCAAAAATAGGCTTTGCATCCCTAGAACTTCTCTTAGGGAATTTTTGATTTGGGAAATCCATGCTGGAGGTTTAGCCGGCCATTTTAGAAAAGACAAGACCATTCTAGCTATTGAAGACCACTTTTTCTGGCCTAGCTTGAAAAGGGATGTAGCTAATATTGTAGCTAGATGTCGAACCTGTGCTGTTGCCAAACAGCGAAAACAAAACACTGGCCTTTATACCCCACTCCCTGTCCCAGATCGTCCTTGGCAAGATGTGAGTATGGATTTTGTGTTAGGTTTACCTAAGACCCAGAGGAGACATGATTCTATCTGTGTCGTAGTCGACCGATTCTCTAAAATGGCCCACTTCTTGCCTTGTTCCCAAACCTTTGATGCGTCTAAGGTAGCCACGCTTTTCTTCAATGAGATAGTTAGACTCCATGGCCTACCTAAGACAATCGTTTCAGATAGGGATGTCCGGTTCACCAGTTACTTTTGGAAAACCCTTTGGCATAAGTTAGGGACAAAACTTAAGTTTTCAACTGCCTATCATCCCCAAACTGATGGCCAAACTGAAGTAGTGAACCGTAGCCTAGGAAATCTGCTGAGATGTCTTGTTGGTGAAAATACCAGAAATTGGGATTTATACCTACCAAGGGCAGAATTTGCGTACAACGACTCGGTCAATAGGTCTACGGGTAAGAGTCCATTTGAAATTGTACATGGGTACAAACCTCACACACCTCTTGACCTAGTCCCTTTACCTGTCCACACTCGAGTCTCCGAATCTGCCGAGAATTTTGCACAGCATATAAAAGACTTGCATAAAGAAATTCATGCCAAAATAAATTTAAGTAATGAAACTTATAAGAAGTTGGCTGATACTCAAAGGCGAGTCAAATCTTTTGTTGAGGGAGACTATGTGATGATTAGGTTAAGGCCTGAACGGTTTCCTCCTGGAACCGTTAGAAAGTTACATGCTAGGGGAGCTGGACCATTTAGAGTGGTAAAGAGAGTAGGATCCAATGCCTATGTGCTCGAGTTGCCTCCAGAACTAGGCATTAGCTCTACTTTCAACATTACAGACTTAGTAGAGTACAGGGAGCCAGCTGTGATTCCTAGTGAGCCTTTTGAGCCTAACCCTATCATTGAGAGTGATCCCGACCCTGTGTGTCCACCAACAAACTGGCCTGTGAGGAAAGAGCAGATTGAAAAGATCCTGGATGATCAGGTTATCTGTACTCGTAATCGAGGATACCAAAGGTACCTGGTCCGCTGGCAAGGAAGGCCAGATTCTGATGACTCTTGGATCTCCCGAGAAGAATTACAAGAATTGGACCCAGACCTCTTGGAGAGATACCAGAGCCAACTTGAGCCTTACTCGACAGGGTCGAGTTCCTCCCACCCTGGGAGAATTGGTGCGGGCACCAGACTCAGAAGAAGACTTCAGAGCTCCATTTGGATCTCTGATTGACATTGCCCGAGAAATTAGGGTTTGTAATAAAGGTTGACCTGGTCAACCAGTTTATTTATTTTATTTATTTCTTGAGTCACCATTTAAATTTTGTTGAGTCATGTTGACTCGGTGCAAGTCCCAATGTGGTTTCAATTTGGTCCAAAATAGTGCCACATTTCTCTTCCAATCAACTCAAGGTTCAAGCAAGTGGAGGCCACACTCCAAGCCACATGCCCAGCCACACTCCGAGCACACGCCAGAGTCCAGGAGGTGCCATAGAGGCATCCCAGTGTCATGGTCCCCACATCCAAAGAAGAAAAAATCAAATTGGAGGCTAAATTAAAGGAGGCGCCCACACCTGCCTAATTTACCTAAGCAAAGAAGGAAGAAAACTTCTCTTGGAGAAGAAATCAAAGAAGGACATCCAACCTACTCCTAATTGAAGTTCAAATCAAAATCAAAGAGCTTAACTTGGAGTGGAAGAAAAGAAGAAATACCATAAGAAGAAGAGGACTCCAAATCCAAATCCAACTCCAAAGGAGGTGCCATAAAAGTTCCAAAACAATTCCTTTATGGCCGTCCCAATTTTTTTTGGACTCTTGGTCGGCCAAGGGAGAGGATTTTCTACCTAATCTAGGGGTTGGAAGAGTTTAGTCCCACATGGGAATTTGTACAAGCTAGGAGAAAATTTTAGGTCTATATAATAGACCTCTCTTTGTAACTTTAAAAAATCAATGAAGAAAAATTATTTTTGCTATTCTCTTGTGTTGAGCAACCTAGGTTTCTCTTCTTCCGCACTATTCTAAGTGTTGAGCTCCGTGAGGGGGTAATCCGGGTTCCATTGGAGCCTTGAGGAGGTGAGAGATCTCCATCTTTATCCAAAACCCTAGGTTAGCCACTTGAAATTCCAAAACCCTAGCCACCTTTCATTATTTTCCATCCACCAAACCCTAGATCCATCCATCTCCCACGGCCTCTCTCTCTCTACAAGTCCAGGCCGTCCACCTTCATCCAGATCCAGTCCGGCTACTTCAGATCCAGAGCAAGTTCTAAGGAAAATCACATCAGCATCCAGGAGAATCCAGTTTTCAGCAATTTCGATCTTCAAGTTCATCAACCTGGTAAATCTTTTCCTTGACTCTCTGATTCCATCAATTGTTTTTCTTCTCTTCCAGATCTTGAGTTCAGGAGAAGCCAACCCGCCAAAGGACCAGTATTGGAGGATCCATTACGAAGATATCCAACTCCGAGGATCCAACAATCTGCTCGGGAGAGTTCTTCCACCAAAATCTGTGAAGATCATTGTCTGGTTAGATAAACCTTCCCTTCTCTTTATTTCTGTTTTGTTGAAAGCTCGGAGTGAAACCCTAGGTCTGGGAGTTTCTCAACCCCCAGCGATCCGTTGCTTCTAAACTACTCTGATAATTTAGTTTCCTTAAAATTGTGCTTTCAATTATCATATTAGTATCTTTCAATGTTAGGTTAACTTTTCTTTGATTTGAAGCCAACTTCTACAAACCTATAAAAATAACAAAAAAATTAGTTAATCTTAATTTACTTCCGCATCGCATCCCTTTATTTGTTCTGCATCATTTTTGGTATCAGAGCTTCTGTTCTACATCAGAATCACTTTTGTGTACCCAGGCCTGCATGAACTCTAGGATAAAACCTAGGATTTGTGCGGCCGATCGCGTGCCAATTCCGATGCTGGATTCGGGGCGTGACAGAATGGTATCAGAGCAAACCAGGTTCTAGGATCTTAGGATATGAGCTCATCGAGAGAGTGTGGGTTGATTCATAGGTGGGGTAGATAATGTGGCATGTTTTTGATTATCTAAGTGTTAGTTGTATACTAACAATAATTGATGTAAGTTTTCCATGGCGCGTGGTAGTGGGCGTGGACGTACTAGGAGGCCCATAAGATTTGCGGATGGAGCAAATGCTTGGGATCCTTTAGAGCAGCATGAGGATACTGGGGTCTTATCTGGTAATGAGGAACATCCACAGGAACCAACACCCAATCCTATGGACAACACTGGTGATGCAGAGCATCCCCAGGAACCGACCCCTAATCCTTTGGACAACACTCCGGAGACTGGGACTGCAAAAACGGGAACGCCGGGAGGATTTGGAGTTCAGCCTGGGGACCAGGTGAGTCTTCCCCATCTATTGCAATACTTAGTGTAGCAACAAGCTACTGCAAGAGCTGATACACTGAGATTAATGGAAGCACAACAGTTCATGCAGCAGTTATTATTACAGCAACAATTGCCAGAAGTTAGGATTCCACAAGAACGACCAATCACTTTGATAGATTTTAAGAAGTATGCACCACCGGTATTCAAGAGAACATTTGATCCCATGGAGGCAGAGAGTTGGTTAAAGGCTATAGAAAAAGTATTCCAAGCCTTGCGGTGTCCGGAAGGGGAGAATGTTACTTTTGCTACATTCTTGTTACAAGATGAGGCAGCTGCTTGGAGGGAGTTGGAGCTTGGGAAGCAAGGACCAAACGATGCACATTTTACCTGGACAGATTTCAGAAAGGTTTTCTATGAGAGGTACTTTCCTCAAAGTGTTCCGGTACAAAAATTTCGAGAATTTGATCGCTTGGAGCAGGGTAGCTTAACCATTTCTCAATATACAGCAAAGTTTGAAGAATTATCGAGATATGCTCCATCACTTTTAGTAGATGAAGGGATCCTAGCCAGGAAATTTGAAAATGGACTTAGAGATCGGATTCAGCATCAGGTGACTGCCTTCGAGCTACCTACCTATAATGAGGTCGTCAACAAGGCACTGATTATAGAAAGGGGATTGAAGGTGGCTCAAGCAGAGAGAGAAAAAGCTTTAAAGAAAAGATCCATATCAGGAGAATTTCAGGATCAACCTAATAGAAATGCTGAAGCAAGGACAAGGAAGCCTGACAGAGCTGATATCCAGTGCTACCGGTGTGGTGGATCGCACCTTAAGCGAAACTGTACCTGGCCAGGAGGGAAATGTTATAATTATGGAAATGAGGGTCAAACTGCAGCTGGGTGTCATATTGGTTAGGGGTCACAGCATCAAACGCCTCAAGCATCGCGTGACGGACTTCAGCAAGGAGGACAATAGAAGTCAGGTACCCAGGGGCGGGTGTACGCACTCACGCAGCCGGATGCCAACACATCCAATTCAGTAGTGACAGGTATGATTAGGTTATGATCATTTGGGATGGTAATACAAATGATTAAAATCATAATGACATGATGATTATTAGGATATGATAAGAATAGTATAGAGCTCAGGTTATGATGACATGGAATTATAGTATAAGTCCTATGATAGATATAAGTGGTATTAAATTCAGGTCATGATTATTTGAAAATTTTGACATAAGAGATTAAGAAATTAACATGATGACAGAAATTTCTGGAAGGATTTATCTAGTGAACCTAGATAGTTTAGTAAATTATATTAGAGTGTGGAAGCATAGTGATTTAAGAATATTAACTTTAACTTTGGAAGTGTTATGATGGGAGTACTGATTTAGATCTCAATCGAGCTAATTTTGAGGACAAAATTATTTTAACAGGGAGAGAATGTGAGAATCGGGCCGTTGGGCTGAAGTCGGCAGGCCCAGCCGACTTCAACCCAGCGAAAGGAAAAAAAAAAGAAGAGAGAAACGGGACGAGCGATGGCAGAGCTGGAACATGGGAGGTTTCCTCACCCTTATCCGGTCGGCGTTTTCGTCGGAGACTTCGAGGGATGAGTCGTGAGGGAAGAGGGAGTTGATCAGTGATGAGTCCATGAAGGATTGGGACTCGATTGGGCGGAATTCGTTTTCCAAACGGCGAGGGAATCATCGATTGGTTTCTATAAAACCCCATCACCACCGATGATTCGAGACCATCAAGCCCTCCTCACGCGGTTGTTTTTCCTCTCCGACGAGCATCCAAGAGATCGATGAGATCTGGTGAGATTTTTAAAGGATTTCATTTAGTTTTTTTATTGGGATTGTTCGATTGTTTTTTTGGGTTGGGGCCATGGATCACTGTGGCTGCGCCACCACCATCCGTCGAGGTCTCCCAGGCAACCACCTCCCATGGCTGCCGCCGGCAACCATGGGGGAAAGACCGGTTTGGCCTGGCCGAGGGAGAGGCAGGGGAATGGTTCGGAAGAAGAGAAAGAAGGAAAGAAAGAAAGAAATAAAATGAGGGGGCCTCTATTCCGTGAGGAGGAAAAAAAAAAAGACAAATAATAAAAAAGAAGAGAGAGAATATGATGAGAGGGAGAGAGAGAGGAGAGAAGATGAGGAGAGAGAGAGGAGAGGGAAGGAGGAAATGAAAGAAGGATAAATAAATAAATAAATAATAAATAAATAAATAAATAGAAGAGAGCGAAAATCAGGAGATTTTTCTCGAAATTTATGGTAATTGAGAATTTAGATTTTAATTAAATTATTTATGTATGGAATTAGTTCCCTGAGTAGGAAGGCGTTGCGCAGATTTCGGGTACAGATTAGTTTAGGTACAGATAATTGATTTTTGAAAAGTAAAAATTCTGGACATGATCACTAGTCTATATATTATTTTATTTTACATGGCATGGTTTTGATCCGAGTTCATGAGTGTTACCGATCTCGCCGCCATGCCTGTGGCTTCAGAGCAGTTGATTCGCTCAGACCGCCTCGCCCCGAGGTCCCCGGGCTCCCAGTCATGCAAGACAAGGTCAGGAACCTTGGCCGGGGATCCCGGCGAGGGAGCTTCGACGGTTAAGTTAGAAAACGGCGAGAGGGAACAGAGTCTCCAAGGCGGGCCCCCGAAGGAGTCCCAGGCTTAGAGATTGTGTTAGCAAGAAAGGTCACAGGAAGAGTTGAAATCCGGCCAAGTTCCTTCACCGGGCTTGCGCCAAGGGCCCCCTCTCGGGGTCTTGGATCCTGCTCTCGGTGCTTTTCCCTTTCCCAGCCTCCGTTTCTTGCTTACCTGGTCGTCCGCTCTTCCCAGCCTTTTATCCCATCACGCTGCCTTTCGGTTCCCTCCTTCGGGAGGTCCCCTCTTTGCTTTCACCTCCTTCCCTCCCTCTCTTTCTCCTTTCCCTTTTGGGTTCAAGAACCCGGCGGCCTCCTCGCCTTGCTTGCCGGGCCTAGCGAGGAAAGGGTAGAGGGAGGACGCCGTCCTGACCTTGGGCCGAGCGCGGGCGCTCTCCTTCCCAGGCGTCGACGATGCCCGTTACCGGGTCCTGGGTTGTCAGGACTTCGCCCCTCGGCTGCGGGACCTGTCGGGCCCGTGTAAACGAGGTTTCGCGTGTTGCTGTCGATCGTACCAGCACTCCTCTCGGGGTGCGGCGCGCACTGCTCGAGGGGAGGCCTCGGAACCCGTGCTCCTGTCCTTCGGTGGTCTTACCGCACTGGTTAGTCGGCCTCGACCGAGGTGGGCCCTTCTTGGGCGGACACCTGGCGGAGCGGCAGAGAGGCGCTCGACTTCGGTCGAGGTGGACCCGTCTCAGAGCGCCACCTGGCGAAGGGGCAAGAGGGCCCGGCTCGACCTCGACCGAGGTGGGACCGTCTCAGGGCGCCACCTGGGAGGGGGCAAGGGGCCACCGGCTTCGGCCGAGGTGGGCCCCTCCTGGGCGGACACATGGCGGAGCGGTAGAGTGGCGCTCGACTTCGGCCGAGGTGGACCCGTCTCTGGGCGCCACCTGGCGAAGGAGCGAGAGGGACCGGCTCGACCTCGACCGAGGTGGGACCATCTCCGGGCGCCACCTGGCGAGGGGGCAAGGGGCCGCCGGCTTCGGCTAAGGTGGGCCCCTCCTGGGCGGATACCTAGCGGAGCGGCAGAGAGGCGCTCGACTTCGGCCGAGGTGGACCCGTCTCCGGGCGCCACCTGGCGAAGGAGCGAGAGGGGCCGGCTCGACCTCGACCGAGGTGGGACCGTCTTAGGGCGCCACCTGGCGAGGGAGTAAGGGGCCGCCGGCTTCGGTCGAGGTGGGCCCCTCCTGGGCGGACACCTGGCGAAGTGGCAGAGAGGCGCTCGACTTCGGCCGAGGTGGACCCGTCTCCGGGCGCCACCTGGCGAAGGAGCGAGAGGGCCCGGCTCGACCTCGACCGAGGTGGGACCGTCTCGGAGCGCCACTTGGCGAGGGGGCAAGGGGCCGCCGGCTTCGGCTGAGGTGGGCCCCTCCTGGGCGGACACCTGGCGGAGCGACAGAGAGGCGCTCGACTTCGGCCGAGGTGGACCCGTCTCCGGGCGCCACCTGGCGAAGGAGCGAGAGGGCCCGGCTCGACCTCGGCCGAGGTGGGACCGTCTCAGGGCGCCACCTGGCGAGGGAGCAAGGGGCCGCCGGCTTCGGCCAAGGTGGGCCCCTCCTGGGCGGACACCTGGCGGAGCGGTAGAGAGGTGCTCAACTTCGGCCGAGGTGGACCTGTCTCCGGGCGCCACCTGGCAAAGGAGCGAGAGGGCCCGACTCGACCTCATCCGAGGTAGGACCGTCTCAGGGCGCCACCTGGCGAGGGAGCAAGGGGCCACCGGCTTCGACCGAGGTGGGCCCCTCCTGGGCGAATACCTGGCGGAGCGGCAGAGAGGCGCTCGACTTCGGCCGAGGTGGACCCGTCTCCGGGCGCCACCTGGAGAAGGAGCAAGAGGGCCCGGCTCGACCTCGGTCGAGGTGGGACCATCTCAAGGCGCCACCCGTCGAGCGAGCAAGGGGCCGCCGGCTTCGACCGAGGTGGGCCCTCCTGGGCGGACACCTTGCGGAGCGACAGAGAGGCGCTCGACCTCGGCCGAGGTGGACCAGTCTTCGGGCGCCACCTGGCGAAGGAGCAAGAGGGCCCGACTCGACCTCGTCCAAGGTGGGACCGTCTCAGGGTGCCACCTGGCGAGGGAGCAAGGGGCCACCGTCTTCGGTCGAGGTGGGCCCTCCTGGGCGGACACCTGGCGGAGCGGCGGAGAGGCGCTCGACTTCGGCCGAGGTGGACCCGTCTCCGGGCGCCACCTGGCGAAGGAGCGAGAGGGCTCGGCTCGACCTCGTCTGAGGTGGGACCGTCTCAGGGCACCACCCGGCGAGGGAGTAAGGGGCCGCCGGCTTCGGCCAAGGTTGGCCCCTCCTGGGTGGGCACCTGGCGAAGGAGCAGGAAGGCCCAGGCCGACCTCGACTTCGGCCACGGTGGGGCATCCGACCTTACTGGATCGATCCCGTTTTGCCGAAAAATTCCACGTGGCTCGAATCACGCCTGGTGGAATCTGAGACACTCCATGTCATCGTAACAGCCGTAATAGTTGCCCCCCATCCCCCGTTCCATTGAGGCGCTATGGAACGTGGGGATTTAATGCGGAGATGACGTGGGGAAGGCGAAGATCTCGTGCCATGATTGCCATGATCCTCGTTGCCGTTCCTCGTTGCGCCCAAGGCCCTATGAGGGGCTGCCACGTGTCGCCCCTCCGGCTGCACTTAATGCGTCGCTTTGAAAAGGAGGCCATTTCCCCGTAACCGAAGCGTCGATGTCGGGCGTGTGTCCACGTGGCATCCATCTGGTGGTCCAGAACAGAATGACGGGTACAGCCGCTGTTTATCGAATTTGAAAAAGGAGGGGGACTTTCCGGAACGAGGCCCTTTCCCTTTCTTGCGCTTCGCCGGTGGTTGCAGCAGGCTATCCTTCACTCCCCCGGGTTGCCGCTTCATTTGCACAGTGGGTTTCGGTGAGTGCCTTCGTCTGTCTCCGTCCTCTTTCCTTAGCGATCTCTCTTCACCGCTTCCTTCCCCATGGCGCGTCGTCGCCATGTTTCGTCTAATCCAGACAAGGCCGGTCCGTCCCGGCCGAGGACTCCATCGTCTTCCTCCTCGGAAGCGGAGGTGATCCCGGAGGAGGTCCGCAGGAGGCTCCAGCCTGGGGGTGTAACCATAGGTGTCCCTAGGGGTCCTAGGTCTCCCCCCGTAATCTCTGTGCGTCCTGTCTCTTCTCTTCCTCCTCCTGCCCTTTTTTCTGCTGGTCCCTCCGGTCACCTTTCATCGATGACCGAAGGTGACCTTTCTTTGCTCCGGGAAGTCTATGGCATCCCGGGGTCGATCCAACTTTCTCTCCCGCGGCCCGGGGATCGCGTCACCCTAAGCGGTCCTGCCCGAATAGCCTTCTACGAGGACTTCCTCCTTGGGGGTCTTCAGTTCCCCCTCCACCATTTATTTCTCTCCTTTCTTAGCCATTACCGCCTAGTCCCGGCCCAGTTGGCTCCGAACGCCATCCGGGTCATCTTTGCTTTCATTGTTTTTTGCCACTTCCACGGGTTCGTTGCCCGTTTCTCGCTCTTCAGGGCTCTTTTCATCCTGAAGCGTTATTCCACCGATGATGGCTGGTGGTACATTTCACCTCGACCTAGGTGTCTCCGGTTCGACCTCCCTTCCTCCATTAAGGGTTGGAAGAACCGGTTCTTTTTTATCTCGGTTGAGGAGTCGACTGGGCTTGGAGCGAGCCGGATCGGTCCCCGAACCGAAACTCCCAGGTCGAGCCGGCGGACCAGGAGGCCTACTCTTTGCTGCTGAGCGATGCGGTCCCTACGCTCGATGTTCTGCTCTCGGAGCAGAACTTGTTCGAGGCGGGGATCAGTCCCATCCGAGAGTCGGGTGAGGCTCAGCCTTCCTTCCTACTCTGCATCTCCCCCCTTTCTCCCCCTCTCTTTTAACTGGGCTGACCGACCTCCGCTCTTTCGCAGGTATGAAGTTCTCTCTGGAAAACCTCCTAGAGGGCGCCGCTCAGAGAGATAATGCCGAGGGAGATGAGCCCGCGACGAAGAGGGCTCGCACCGAGGTGAGCCGGGAGGCCGTGCCGATGCCCGCCTCCGGTCCAGTAGCGGCGGCTCCCGCATCCAGGCCACCTCGGACCCGGGCTGCCGACACTCCTGTCATCCACCTCGATGGGGCCACAGAAGAGGGAAGCCCGGCTCCTTCCCGGGCAGCGCCCATTCCCACCGCTGCTCCGACGGTGCCACCGGCGGCTCCAGCTGCCCCGTCGGTGGCAGTTCCACCCGAGGAAATGGTCGCTCCTACCGCCGTCGATCTGTCCGCCCCGACGTCGAGTCTCACAAGCCGGTGCTCCGTGATCCGCGACCAGGGGCTCGCGGAGAGGGTCATAGAGTTCGCCTGCACCTCTCGGGACCGTCAACTGAGGGGCAGCCGGGACTACGCCGATGCCTTGCTCGGGATCCTTCTGCAGCTCTTCATGGTAAGTTCCGGACTCGGAACCCTCTCTTTTAAAGTTCCATTTGGGTTCTGACTGACTTCTCTCGTTGGTGCAGATCAGGACCGACGTACTACTGCTGAGGAATTTCCTCGTAGGGTATGCCAAGAAGGATGCCGAGAAGGAGGAGAAGCTCGGCAAACTCGTAGTCGACATGAAGGACCTCATGGAGAAGGGGGTCGAGTTGCAGGGGAATAACCAGGCCCTTCAATCCGACCTGGCGCGTGCCGAGGGGCGCATCAGAGAATTGGAGACCTCCCTGTCCGAGGAGAGGATCTCCAACCAGCGCCGCTTGGAGGAGGATGCCGCGGAGAGGGCTCGCCTCCGAGCTAAGTCCCAGTCGCTGGAGCGCTGGATGGAGGAGGCTAGGAGGGAGACGAGCGCAGCCAAGGAGCGGAGCTCCTACATCAACAGCCTGCTGGAAGCTTCGAAGCGGGAGGCGCAGGAGGCCGTCCCGAAGTTCCGGGCCTCCGACGAGTACATCGTGGAGGTCCGGGAGGCCGTCGTGGACTCCTTCCTGAAGGGGTTCCAGGTGTACCGGGAGAAGGTGGGCTCCTTCTAACCCAAGCTCGATCTCAGTGGGGTGGTTCTCGGTGGTAGAAGGCGGGAGCCCGGCGGCGAGGCTCCAGTTGCAGCAGGCGACACGGCCGTAACTCCAGAGCAACCCCCCGAGCAGCCAACGGTCGACGGCGAAGGTGGAGAGTGCACGCCCCCGCCCGAGGACAGTGCTACCGCGCCAAATTAGCTTCCACTTGTACTTTTCCTTCCTTTTTTTTTAGGACTCCCGGCCTGTCGGGACTCCTTCATTATAAAGCTCTTTCTGGTTAATGAAGAAACTGTCTTTTTCCTTACCAAGTCCCGGCTTTGTCTTTCTTATGTTCTCTTCTCTCTCTTTTTTTTTTTGTGTTGAGATGTTTGCTAAGTCCTGTGGCTTGTTCCGAGCCGAGCTCGTGGGTAAACTGAGTCCAGTCGAGCCTTCAGATCGAAGTTCGGAGCTTCCAGGTTGGACGCCGATAGAGCAGGCTTTGCGCGAGTCCTTCGAGCTTGTCGGGCTGGTTTTTCGTGATCGCATGGACGAGCTTAGCTCTGCCCCGCCTTCCGGACTGAAGTCCGGGACTTCTGGACTGAATCCCGGGGTCACAGGCTTTATTCAAGCCTTGCGCGGCTTGCTGAGCTGTTCTCCGTGATCGCGTGGGCGAGCTTGGCTCTGCCCCACCTTCCAGACCGAAGTTCGGGACTTCCGGACTGAACCTTGGGGTCGCAGGCTTTATCTGAGCCTTGCACAGCTTGCCGAGCTGTTCTCCGTGATTGCGTGGGCGAGCTTGGCTCTGCCCCACCTTTCGGACCGAAAGCTGGGACTTCCGGACTGAACCCCGGGGTTGCAGGCTTTATCCGAGCCTTGCGCGGCTTGCCGAGCTGTTCTCCATGATTGCGTGGGCGAGCTTGGCTCTGCCCCGCCTTCCAGACCGAAGTCCGGGACTTCCCGCCTTCTCGGGTCTTCGGCCACAACCATGTTTGCCGAACTCAGAGCTAAGTGTCTCTTTTCTTACGAGGTGAGAAGAAGCGTCTGAAGTAAAGGAATTTTATTACAGGAGTTCGCGGAACCTTACATTATTGGTAGTACATTCTTAGATTCGAGGCATTCCAGGTCCGGGGGAATCTGGACCCTCCTAACTCCTCCAGGTAATAGGCCCCATGGGGGAGAACTTCTGCCACCCTGTACGGACCCTTCCAGTTCGGGAAGATCTTCCCGCACTCCCGTGGCTGAGATGCTTCAGCACGCCGGATCACCAGATCTCCCGAGCGAAAGGATTTCGGTCGCACCTGGGAGTTGTAGTACTTGGTGACTCGCTGCCTGTATGCTGCCATCCAGACTCGGGCCTTGTCCCTCATCTCCTCAAGGAGGTCTAGGTTCAGCATCATCATGGCGGGGTTCTCCACTTCGTCGTACTGCTCCAAGCGCAGGGTGGGTAGGCTGAGCTCAATCGGGATAACCGCCTCCACTCCGAAGACGAGGTTGAATGGGGTCTCGTCGGTGGCCGTCCTCGGGGTGGTGTGGTAGGCCCACAGGATGCTCGGGAGTTCTTCCGTCCATCTGCCCTTGGCCTGATCCAGCCTCGTCCGGAGGCCTTGTAGGATGGTCCTATTCGTCACCTCGGCTTCTCCATTTGTCTGAGGATGCACCACCGAGGTGAAGCGATGATGGATGCCGTGGTCGCTGCAGAATTCTTCAAACTCCCGGCAGTCGAACTGACATCCATTATCAGTGATTATGGTATGGGGGAGGCTGAATCGACAGATGATTGACTTCCGGAAAAACTTGGCAACGTTTGCCTCCGTGACCCGTGCCAGGGGTTTGGCCTCGACCCACTTCGTGAAGTAGTCAATGGCCATAATCAGGAACTTCCGCTGTCCGGACGCCGGGGGAAACGGTCCTAAGAGGTCCATCCCCCACTGGGCGAACGGCCACGGAGTCGAGAGCTGGGAAAGCGGAGTGGAGGGCTGCTGCTGCACCACGGCGTGCCGCTGACACCAATTACACCTCTTCCCGAAGTCGGCGGCATCCTCCTTCATCGTCTCCCAAAAATAACCTTGGTGGAGGGCCTTATACGCTAGCATTCTGCCCCCCACGTGATTCCCGCAGATGCCCTCGTGGATTTCCTGGAGTATGAGTGCGGCCTCCGCGGGTCTCAAGCACTTGAGGAGAGGGTAGGAGTAGGACCTCTGATACAGCTGCCCATCCATCAGGACGAACCGCGCGGCCTTCTTCTTGATAAGACGGGCCGCCGCGCGGTCTTCCGGCAAGGTGCTGTTGGTAATGTAGTCAATGTACTTGTCCATCCAGCTCGGCTCTTGGCTGACCTGTTGGACCTCCACCGGGGTCTCGTAGCTCGGGGCCTTGAGGCACTCAACTTGAGCACGACCCAGCAACGAGTCCGGCAGTGTCGCCAGCCAGGAGAGAGCGTCCGCACGAGCATTTTTCCTGTGGGGTATATGGGAAACGCTGAAGCGCTGAAACCCGGTCGCACTCGTTTTAACGAGCTTCAGGTATTTTGCCATTTGAAGGTCGTGCGCACTGTATTCTCCGGAGATCTGTCCGGCCACTAGCTGGGAATCAGTGAAGGCCTTGAGGTTGGTCATGCCCAACTCGTGGGCAACTCTCAGCCCGGTGAGGAGCGCCTCGTATTCCGCTTGGTTGTTAGTCACGGCGAACTGGAAGCGGAGTGCACATTCGGCGACGACCCCGTCACCGTTGGCGAGGATGAGACCGGCTCCGCTCCCACCAGAATTTGAGGCCCCATCTACGTGAAGGATCCACGCGTCCGCCTTGGGTCCCGGTTTCAATTGTTGGTGCAGAGGGTCCTCCTCCGTCCCCTTGCCTAGGCCTGCGCACTCGACCAAGAAGTCGGCCACCACTTGCGCTTTCATGGCCGACCTTGGCCGATAAGCGATATCGAACTCGCTGAGCTTGAGTGCCCACTTCGCCAATCGCCCTGATTTGTCGGGTCAGCTGAGTATCGCTTTTAGCGACTGATCAGTCAGGACGGCAATGGAATGTGCTTGGAAATAGGGCCTGAGACGCTGAGCATACACTATTAATGCAAAAATGAGCATTTTGGGCCGGGAATACCTGAGCTCTGCATCGCGGAGGAGTTTGCTTGTGTAGTACACCGGCCTCTGGACTCCCTGGTCATCGGTCCAAACCAGGATCGAACTGATGGCCTCCGGGTTGACCGCCAGGTAGAGGACGAGCTCCTCTCCTTCTTTGGGCCTGGAAAGTAGTGGGGGCGATGCGAGCGTCTTCTTCAGCTCGTCAAACACCTCCTGGCACTCCTCAGTCCAGGTGAAGTCGCTCATCTTCCTTAGCACTTTGAAGAAGGGCCGGCAGCGATCGGCCGACCTCGAGATAAATCGACTCAGAGCGGCTATCCGACCGGTGAGTCGCTGCACTTGCTTCTTGGAGGTGGGTTGCTCCATGTCTAGGATGGCCTGGACCTTTTTCGAGTTGGCTTCAATCCCTCTTTGGGTCACCATGAACCACAGGAATTTCCCGGCGGAGACGCCGAAGGCGCACTTTGCCGGGTTCAGCTTCATATGGTGAAGTCGTAGGTTGCCGAAGGTCTCCGCCAGGTCGCCAACATGATCCAAGAGGGGCTTGCTCATCACCAGCATGTCATCCACGTACACCTGTATATTGCGGCCGATTTGGTCCTTGAAGACTTTGTTTACCAACCGCTGGTAGGTGGCCCCGGTGTTCTTAAGGCCAAATGGCATCATCTTGTAATAGTAAGTTTCGCGGTCGGTGATGAAGGTGGTGTGCTCTTCGTCTTCCGGGTTCATTCGAATCTGGTTGTACCCGGAGAAGGCATCCATGAAAGAGAGGAGGCGATGCCCCGAAGTGGTGTCCACCAGCTGGTCAATCTTCGGAAGAGGGAAGCTATCCTTCGGGCAGGCTCGGTTGAGGTCGGTGTAGTCCACACAGATCCTCCACTTGCCGCTACTCTTCTTTACCATGACCATATTCGCCAACCAGCTGAGATATTGGACTTCCCGCACGAAACCAGCGGCGAGGAGCTTTTCAACCTCTTCGTTGATGGCCCTCTGCCTTTCCGCGGCGAAGCTCCTCTTCTTCTGGCGGACCGGGCGACACCTCGGATCCACGTTCAGCCTGTGGGTGATGACCTTAGGGGGGATGCCCGGCATGTCGGTCGCGGACCATGCAAACACGTCCGCATTTGTGCGGAGGAAATCCAGCAAGCGGGCCCGTTCTTCCTCCAGGAGTTAGGCCCCCACCTGCACAGTCTTCTGAGGGTTCGAACCGAGAGGATACGCCAACAGACGCTCCACGGGTCCCCCCTGGGTTCCTTCTCCCTTAAGTCGAGGTCATCGACGTCAGGGCCGAGCCCGGCGCCTCAGGCACCTGGGACCGTCTGAAGGCAATGCTGGACTAGCTGGATCGTCTCCCCCATCACCCCAGGCCCGGAGGCCGTGGGGAATTGTACTAGCAACCGCTTTGTGGAAATCATGGTGTCTAGCTGGTTGAGCCCCGGACGCCCGAGGATCGCGTTGTAAGGTGAAGGGAGTTTGACGATGGTAAATGTCATCATGACTATTGTCTGCCGAGGTGGGGATCCATCGATGACAGGGAGTGTAATCTCCCCCTCGACCCCCACCGAGTCCCCGGTAAAGCCCATAAGAGGGGTGTGCACCGGCCTTAGCTGATCATGAGACAGGTTCATTCGGGAGAAAGCGTAATAAAAAAGCACATCAGTAGAGCTTCCACTATCTACCATAATACGATGTACAGGATGCTTTGCGATGGTCATCTCGACCACCACAGCATCATTATTTACATTCTTGTTTTCATTCCCCTTCTCAAAAGGGGGTACACTCTCCGGGTCCCCCACCTCCCGGGCCCTCTTTGCTGTCCGTCCGATTCCGCAAGAAATCATGCCCACCGGCTTTTCCGTCGGGAGATTATCGATCGCGGGGACCGGGGGAAGAGCCGCGAGTGGCTATCCCTCCGCCGGAGCTTCGTTCCGCACGAACTTCTTGAGGTAGCCTCTTTTGATTAGCTCCTCGATTTCCTGCTTCAGATTGCGACACTCCTCCGTGTCGTGGCCATGCTCGCGGTGGAACTGGCAGTACTTTGACTTGTCGCGGGTGCTCCTTGGGTTCTGAGGGGGAGGTCGGCGGAGGTAGTGCTCGCCCTCAATTTTCATGAGGATCTTCGTCCTGGGGGCAAGGAGAGGGGTGAAACTTCGCTCCGGGGTGGCTCCGCCCTTCAGCTTCGGGTTTGGACGGGGGTCAGCAGGTGGCCTTGGCCTTCGGGTCCCTGGAACATCTCTCGGGGCCGGCTTCTTCAGGATCCTCCAGTCTAGTTCTCGCCGGGTGCGATCGGCCTCTTCCGCTCGGATGTACTTATGGACACGGAGGAGGAGCTCGGAGTACATCCTGGGGGGCTTCTTGTCCAGGGAATAAGTCAGGCGGGACGTCTTGAGCCCGCGCTATAAAGCCAGCATGGCAACGGGCTCGTCCAGGCTGTAGATCTCTAGGGCAGCGATCTTGAAACGGGTGATGTAGTCCCGGAGCGGCTCCTGGTCCTGTTGGCGGATGGAGAAGAGGCTGTCCACCTCTCTCAGCACCTTCCGACAAGCGTCGAAGTGCGCCACAAACTTCCCTTCCAACTGATGGAAGGAGCGGATGGACCCGGGCTCGAGGTGGGTGAACCAGACTCTAGCAGCCTTTCGGAGGGTAGCGGGGAAGGCAATGCATAAAAGAGCATCCGTGGCCCCCTGGACCCTCATGAGAGCTTTGTAGCTCTCCAGATGGTCCAGGGGGTCGGTGGTCCCATCGTAGGGATCCACCTGCGGCATGCGGAACCGGCTCGAAATCGGCTCCTCCTAGATTTCCTGAGAGAAGGGGGGCCGGGAGTCGTATCCCGCCGGGTCCGCTGAGGAGTTCTGCAGATAGGCAAATCGATGGGCGAACTCCGCCAGTTTGCGCTCATGCTCCTCCAGGCGCCTCTCGGCCTGGTGCCTGATGGCCTCGTCGGTGGAGTCTTCCACCGAGGTCGCTGGTGAAGGGGGCGCCGATCGGTCTCGGCGGGGGGCTTTGCCCCGACGCCGCCTGCTACGGTACACCGTCTTGGCATCATCGACCGAGGATCGACTCTCGCGATCTGCCGAACTAGAGTAATTTCTCTTCGCGGGGGTCTGGTGGCTCCCGCGGGGGTTGGAGGCTGCCCGTGGTTGGGATGGCCTGCCATGGATAGAGCGCAGGCTTCCGCACGGCTCCGCGGCTCTAGCCGCGGGGGTCCCTGGCTGGGGCTGCGTAGCCAAGGAGCGCTGCTGATGCTGTAGCTGCCGAACTGCTGTAGTCAGGATTTGCAGCTGTTGGATGATAGCTACAAAAGGTCCGTCCGTCGAGGTCGGCGATGGCGGAAGAGGAGGGGGAGCGGGAAGCTCCCTCTCTGGGCTACGTGGCCCCTGAGGGGAGCGGACCTCCCCTACTCGGCTGGTGGATGCTTCGCGCCCGCGTGTGACCACCATGGCCGGAGCGCGCTTCGTCCCTCGGAAAGCTAGCTCACACTAGGGGTGTTGTCCTTCTCCCCTTCCTGGCGCGCCAATCTGTTGCCGATCTCGCCGCCACACCTGTGACTTCAGAGCTGTTGATTCGGTCAGACTGCCTCGCCCCGAGGTCCCGGGGCTCCCAGTCCTGCAAGACAAGGTCAGGAACCCTGGCCGGGGATCCTGGCGAGGGAGCTCCGATGGTTAAGTTAGAAAACGGCGAGAGGGAATAGAGTCTCCAAGGCGGGCCCCCGAAGGAGTCCCAGGCTTAGAGATTGTGTTAGCAAGAAAGGTCACAGGAAGAGTAGAAATCCGGCCAAGTTCCTTCACCAGGCTTGCGCCAAGGGCCCCCTCTCGGGGTCTTGGATCCTGCTCTCGGTGCTTTTCCCTTTCCCAGCCTCCGTTTCTTGCTTACCTGGTCGTCCGCTCTTCCCAACCTTTTATCCCATCACGCTGCCTTTCGGTTCCCGCCTTCGGGAGGTCTCCTCTTTGCTTTCACCTCCTTCCCTCCCTCTCTTTCTCCTTTCCCTTTTGGGTTCAAGAACCCGGCGGCCTCCTCGCCTTGCTTGCCGGGCCTAGCGAGGAAAGGGTAAGGGAGGACGCCAGCCTGACCTTGGGCCGAGCGCGGGCGCTCTCCTTCCCAGGCGCCGACGATGCTCGTTACCGGGTCCTGGGTTGTCAGGACTTCGCCCCTCGGCTGCGGGACCTATCGGGCCGTTGTAAACGAGGTTTCGCGTGTTGCTGTCGATCATACCGGTGCTCCTCTCGGGGTGCGACGCGTGCTGCTCGAGGGGAGGCCTCGGAACTCGTGCTCCTGTCCTTCGATGGTCTTACCGTGCTGGTTAGTCGACCCTGGCCGAGGTGGGCCCCTCCTGGGCGGACACCTGGCGGAGCGGCAGAGAGGCGCTCGACTTCGGTCGAGGTGGACCCGTCTCAGGGCGCCACCTGGCGAAGGAGCAAGAGGGCCCGGCTCGACCTCGGCCGAGGTGGGACCGTCTTAGGGCACCACCTAGCGAGGGGGCAAGGGGCTGCCGGCTTCGATCGAGGTGGGCCCCTCCTGGGCGGACACCTGGCGGAGTAGCAGAGTGGCGCTCGACTTCGGCCGTGGTGGACCCGTCTCCGGGCGCCACCTGGCGAAGGAGCGAGAGGGACCGGCTCGACCTCAGCCAAGGTGGGACCGTCTCAGGGCGCCACCTGGCGAGGGAGCAAGGGGCCGCCGGCTTCGGTCGAGGTGGGCCCCTCCTGGGCGGATACCTGGCGGAGCGGCAGAGAGGAGCTCGACTTCGGCCGAGGTGGACCCGTCTCCGGGCGCCACCTGGCGAAGGAGCGAGAGGGGCCGGCTCGACCTCGGCCGAGGTGGGACCGTCTCAGGGTGCCACCTAGCGAGGGAGCAAGGGGCCGCCGGCTTAGGCCGAGGTGGGCCCCTCCTGGGCGGACACCTGGCGGAGCGGCAGAGAGGCGCTCGACTTCGGCCGAGGTGGACCCATCTCCGGGCGCCACTTGGCGAAGGAGCGAGAGGGCCCGGCTCGACCTCGGCCGAGGTGGGACCGTCTTGGAGCGCCACCTGGCGAGGGGGCAAGGGGCCGCTGGCTTCGGCCGAGGTGGGCCCCTCCTGGGCGGACACCTGGCAGAGCGGCAGAGAGGCGCTCGACTTCGACCGAGGTGGACTCGTCTCCAGGCGCCACCTGGCGAAGGAGCGAGAGGGCCTGGCTCGACCTCGACCGAGGTGGGACCGTCTTAGGGCACCACCTGGCGAGGGAGCAAGGGGCCGCCGTCTTCGATCGAGGTGGGCCCCTCCTGGGCAGACACCTGGCGGAGCGACGGAGAGGCGCTCAACTTCGGCCGAGGTGGACCCGTCTCCGGGCGCCACCTGGCAAAGGAGCGAGAGGGCCCGGCTCGACCTCGTCCGAGGTGGGACCATCTCAGGGTGCCACCTGGCGAGTGAGCAAGGGGCCGCCAGCTTCGGCCGAAGTGGGCCCCTCCTGGGCGGACACCTGGCGGAGTAGCAGAGAGGCGCTTGACTTCGGCCGAGGTGGACCCGTCTCTGGGCGCCACCTGGCGAAGGAGCAAGAGGGCCCGGCTCGACCTCGGTCAAGGTAGGACCATCTCAGGGCGCCACCCGTCGAGGGAGCAAGGGGCCGCCGGCTTTGGCCGAGGTGGGCCCCTCCTGGGTGGACACCTGGCGGAGCGGCAGAGAGGCGCTCGACCTCGACCGAGGTGGACCAGTCTTCGGGCGCCACCTGGCGAAGGAGCAAGAGGGCCCGGCTCGACCTCGTCCAAGGTGTGACCGTCTCAGGGCGCCACCTGGCGAGGGAGCAAGGGGCCACCGGCTTCGGTCGAGGTGGGCCCCTCCTGGGCGGACACCTGGCAGAGCGGCGGAGAGGTGCTTGACTTCGGCCAAGGTGGACCTGTCTCCGGGCGCCACCTAGCGAAGTAGCGAGAGGGCTCGGCTCGACCTCGTCCGAGGTGGGACCGTCTCAGGGCGCCACCCGGCGAGGGAGCAAGGGGCCGCCGGCTTCGATCGAGGTGGGCCCCTCCTGGGCGAGCACCTGGCGAAGGAGTTGGAAGGCCCAGGCCGACCTCGACTTCGGCCGCAGCGTAGCGGCATCCGACCTTGCTGGACCGATCCCGTTTTGTCGAAAAACTCCACGTGGCTCGAATCACTCCAAGCAGAATCTGAGACACTCCACGTCATCGTAACGGCCGTAACAATGAGCATTGACATGCATGATTTATTGTTGCATGGTGTAATTGAGTTTTTATGAAGACTATGGTTGTTATTATTTTATATTTCTGGATACTTTGTTTATTGGATAGAAATTACTTTTGATGGTTTGGTCCATACCGGATTGCTAAATGTATTGGACCATGATACCAGATATCGAGTGGGTTGGACCACGATATCAGTTATTAAATGTGTTGGACCATGATATCGGTTATCGAGTGAGTTGGACCACGATACCAGTTGTTGAATGAGTTGAACCAAGACACTGGTTATCGAGTGGGTTGGACCACGATACCGTTATTGATTGGTTCGGATTATGACACTTGTTTTCGAGTGGGTTGGACCATGATACCAGTTATTGAGTGGATTGGACCATGACACTGGATGTCGAGTGGGTTGGACCACGATACCGGTTATTGAATGGACCATGATACCAGTTATCGAGTGGGTTGGACCACGATACCGGTTATGGAATGGATTGGACTACACGATATTGAGTTGTTTGACTGCATGATATGATATTCTAGTATGCTCATGCCATTTTTTTAGAAATGTATATTATTATTGGTGTGATTGTAAGGGAACCTTACTGGGCTGTAGAGCTCACTCCTTACTTTTTGATTTTCAGAGACTCGGGATGTGTGACAGGATTTGGGCTGGGCGTGAGACGGAGCTTCATTAATGTTGAGTTAGTTAGTTAGTTAGAGTTAGTTTTGGTTACTGATGCTTGTTGTGAATCAGTAGACCAATTAGTGATATTAATTAAATAAATGGATTATTCAATTGTTAATCAATTGTTTATATAATATTAGTTTTAAATTTTGATGTGAATGACTTTTGTATACCCAGGCCTGCATGAACTCTAGGGTAAAATCTAAGGTTTGTGCCGTCGGTCGCGTGCTGATTTCGGTGCTGGATTCGGGGCGTGACAGAATCGAACATGACGTATTTACCGGTGATGGAGAGGGTATGCAGAAAAATTATGATCCGAATCGAATATAACCTGGCTGGAGTGGGGCCTAGTGAAGGTAGCTATACCGAGATTTATCCCCCCTCTACCTTTTGTTCTATCAAAAAAAAATTTGAGACCCCACTCACTTCCAAGGAATTATCACGGGGGCAGATTTATCTTAAAACCTAGTATGAAATGAATCTATCTAATAATTTTACGTAGGATGAAATGAATCCATCTTAGTTATACGACAGGATATGACCTACCCGGGCAACATCTTTTCACTTCCAGATACCCAAGGGGCATAAGTTTGCAATCCTATGTAAGCATAAATCTAAAGATGTTGATATGAATTATTTGAGGGCCTACCAGTGACCTGGAGTTACGATGAAGCAGAAAAGATTAGTGAGTTTTCTCAAATGATAAATATTATGATAATCCAGTTTAATATAAAATAATTATCAGTTCATCAGTTGGATCGATTTTATTTTGGCCCGTCAAATAGATCAGTGCACCTAACGATGATATTTTCTTAATTTAACAAGGACTACAGTACATCTCAATGAAAAGAATATATTATTACTTCATTGTTATATACTATTATTTCATTTCATTCGGCTTCATGTCTTCAGCCTGGTCCGTAGAAGGATGCCTCTGGAATCTATTATTATTTCATTTTGGCTTTATGTCTTCAGCTTGATCCGAAGAGGACGCCTCTGGAATCTATTATTATTTCATCCGGCTTTATATTTTTAGCCTGATCCAAAGAAAACATCTCTGGAATATATTATTATTTTATTCGGCTTCATGTCTTCAACCTAGTCCGAAGAGGACACTTCTGAATATATTGTTGATCCCTTCGGCCCAACAGTAAGTAGTTTTTTATTTCGTAGTTCACTCCGAAGGATATAAATCCGAAGCATATAGCTAACACCTCTTCAAACCATTCCAAGGAAGATAGTCCGAAGAGGTAGTTAGGCTCATTTCAAATCTCCTCTAAGAGAGTGTATTTGAAGCATGTGAATAATCTTTTAACCTGAAACAGTTAAAGGTTATTATCGTTGTTCTAACCACTCACATGGTCAATAGCTCTGGTTTCGATAACCATGGAATAACTAATTTTCGACCGCCACTACTTACTGTTATGAGGAAGTTACGTTAACTAATTCTCATAACCGTAAGTAGTTACACATACGCCTATAAATATCGGTAAGAGGGGACACTCAAGGTAAGCTAACTTCAGGTAAGTTAGAGCCAGTCTGCAACTAGCTCTTTCAACGCCACTCCACTTATCTTTTTCATTTCCATTTCCATTTCCCACACCTTTCTGCTTTCAAGTTTTCCATTCTGCTGCCTAAATTTTGGCTAACTTTAGCATCGGAGTGTCCCCTACCGAAAAAATTCTTGTTAGGAAATTTGTTTTGTAGTCTTCCTTCGACAGTGAACCAGCAGGCAGGTCGCTCCGTCTGTCAGCAGGTATTTAGCATCAATAATAAAGAAGCTGGTTTTTGTATTTTGTATTTTATATTAGTTTAATGATGTTATTCACTTTGAGCCATCATGGACTCCGTATGAAAGTGAATCATGTTGAACATCTCATTGTATATATATATGTGTGTCAATTAAGATTTAAGAACAAAAATAGATTAAAAGAAAGTAGAATTCATTGTTATTAACCACTAGCTGAATTCACCGTAGATGTAAATGAGCAAAACAAGACCTAAGCTAAGCCTAGCTTTAACTTGGCTCATCTTATAATCAAGCCAAAGTTCGAGCCCGCAAGCTTAACTTTGAGTCAAGCACAATTTGCTCATGAATAGCTTAGTTAAAAGCTAGGGTAAAAGTATAATTTAAACTTCTATTTATATACCTCCATTTAATTGGCTTGCTTTTTATACTTCCACTTATATAATAAGAATGACAATTTTGGTTAAATATAATTTTATAACTGAATACACTTATTATACATAGTTTATATTAATTTACGATAAAACTATGGTACTCATAAAGCATATAGTAATTGATTATATTTATTATGAAGAGCAAGTACATTAAATTATGGAAAACCTAAGGCTAGGGTTAGGGTTGAAGAACCAGCTTTTCTAATTTTGAAAACTAAAAATTAATAATTAATATTTTCACTTAGTTAGAAGGTGGATTTCTAACTTTTATTATATCAAATATTGATTTTAAGTTAATTGGGTGCCTTTGGTTTATTAGGTTGAGTTGGTATATCCGATTGGATTTTATTATTAGTATAGGTAAGGATTCCTGGGCATATCTAACAATATAGTTATGGATATCTTGTGAAATCCAGGTTTTTTGGGTCGAAGTCGGTAGGCTCAGCCGACTTCAATCCAAATCACAAAAAAAAAATGGCGGAGTTGGAACAGGGGAGGTGTGTTTGCCCTTATCTGGCTGGAAAATTTGCCAGAGGAGTCGAAGGGACGCCGTGGAGGAGCGGGAGTCGATCAGAGGTCACGTTAGGGTGGGACGGGACTCCGATCAACGGAGTCTTTCTTCCCCAAACAGCGAGAACAACTATCGGGAGTTTTCTTTAAATCTCCCTTCATTGTCCCCCAATCGAGCCCTTCAAATCCCTTCTAAGCCATCGTTCTTCCTCTCCGGCGAGTAACGGAGAGCCTCTTCAATTGCTGGTGAGTCCTTTTTCTTTTAATTTAATTTTTTAGGGAGGACTTGATTGGGATTTTTGGAGGATTTTCGGGTTGGGCCGTACCTCGCCAGTGGCCACACCGTCATCGTCCCTCCGGCCAGCCGAGCCCCTTCTCGGTGACCACCTCCCATGGCCACCGTCGGCAGCCATGGGGTGGCCAGTTCGGTCGAGCCGAGAAAGAACAAGGGTTTGGGAGAAGAGAAAAAAAAATTACCTGAAAGCTGAGTCACCGACATGGTTTCCCGGTTACTGGAGCTGTCGTCGGTGGCTCACCCGAGGCTCTCCCTATCATCATGGGCGAGGAAGAAGAGAGAACGGGGGAAGAATCCTCGGTTCAGAGGAAAAAGAAGAAAAAAAGAAGAGAGGAAAGAAGGAAAGAAATGAAAAAGGGAAAAAAAAAAAAAAAAAAAAAAGAAAAAAAAAAAAGAAAAAGGGAAGGAAAAAAAGAAAAAAAGGGAGGAGAGAGAGAAAGAAGAGAGAGAAGATGAGAAGAGAGAAAGAGAAAAAATAATTAAAAAAATAGTGAGGGGGGAGATCAAAAAGTCTCTCTTTGGGAATTTGAGATTTTTTTTCAGGTAAAAGATTTTGGTATACAAATTATCCTAGGATTATTTATGTTTAAAATTGTCATTGTAAGGGGAACAACCTTCTGAGCAAAAGGGCATTATTCGAGTTCCGGGTACGGACTAGTATCAGGCATGTTAGTTATCTCTAGCGAGATAAGGATTTCTAGACTTGATCATAATTATATATATATATATATGTATTATATAACATATTTTGATTTGAGTACATGAGCATTGGCATGCATGGTTGTTTTCGCATGGCATATCTTGACTTCTTGTGATAGATAGTATGATAGATGTTATTATTATTTATGATCATGTATATCACATTTTATCAAGTAAAGTTTTCTTGGATGGGTTGGACCATTATACCGAATGTTAAAAAATTGTAAATGACATGATTTGACTATATAAAGTGAGTTGATAAAGTGTTAATCAAGTGAATACGATATTTAGACTAGCCATGCCATGAGATCGTAATTATTGATATTGTCAGTCACAAGCTGGATAATGATATTGCTAGTTGCAGGCATGGACAATGATATCGCCAGTCATAGGCATGGACAATTATATTGCCAATCACAGGCATGGACAATGATATTGCCAGTTATGTGGCAGGATCGCTAACGTGGGACACCTGTCGGATGCCAGGTCAGAGCATGCTGCCATGGTAGATGTTCCCTCCCGAGCTCCCTCAGAATGTCGGAGCTGCCTGCCGAGATCGAGCACCGTCCTCCACCAGGTCGACCCCCTGCGAGGTCAGGGATGCCTAGGCCGGAGCCGAGCGACCTCCCCAGATTGAGCCCCTCGAAGTCAAGTACCGCGGTTCGGAGTCGAGCTCAACCCTCCTTCGCCATGTGGAGCCCCTTCGAGGTCGGGCCCTCCCGTCTGGGGTCGCGTGCTGCCCTCCTCCGCTATGTTAGGCCTCCCAAAGCCGAGCCCTGCGATTCGGAGTCGAGCTCAACCCTCCATCATCATGTGGGACCCCTTAAAGGTCGAGCTCGATGGAACTCAGCCCTGCTCTCCAGCTCTGCCATCACCTCGGCCAGGGTGCCGACCACTAGGGAAGCAGCGCCTTCCCTCCCATGATGTCGGCGAGCCTCCCGAGAGCTGCGAAGCAGTGCCCGCCATGCCGTAATAACTGCTCGCCACTGCCACTTATGCCAAAAGAGAAGGAAAAGAGGCTCCTTGACCAATACGCCATGCCCTCCACCAATCGCTCAAACCGCCAGGAAAGGAGGCCAGTCAAAGGGCATGAATCCCGGGGGTAGCGGCCCTCCGATCGAGGCCCTACCAGGCTTCCCGGAATGGTGCAGCCAGAAGGAATGTCAGAGTGCATAGAAGCTTCCCCTATCGCATGTCAGGGGACACGTCCCATCCACGACACGGGATGCCACCGCACGCGCCTACCAGCCCAGCAAAGGTCCCAAGGCATGCGCCCAATGGTCACCTTGGCTACAAAGAACGTTCGACACCCCCAGAGAGGGGAGGTATGAAAACAAAAATACAAGTACAAGCTCAACCAAGGCAAGGCACCACCACAAAAGAACCCAAGCAAGGGAAGGAGGACAGGCCACCTAGCGAATCCCTCTAGCCTGGCCACCATTCTCCCGACGCACTTGCACCCCACACTACTCACTCCTCCTAGCATGGAGTCCATTAAGAGGGGCTCAACCAGGAGGATCTGTTCCCCTGGATCATCGCTGACTTGACTGTCAGAGTGCCCCCACCGGAATCCCCGGCTCGGGTCTCTAACGTTGTTTCCCTGCAGGTCCCGAAGAACAAAGAGCTCCTGGGAAGACGGTTGGCGGTCCGATGCCTCTAGCAGCTACAGGCCACGGTGATCTTGGCGATAACAGTTGGCACGCTAGGAAGGGGGACCGAAAGGCTAACTGTTGGAAGGACCCTTCTTGCTCCGAAGGATCGATCCCTTCACAAATAGTCTAATGGAAGGATGGTGACGACAAGGACGAGAGAGGCCTCCACCAGTCATGCTGGGGACTCCCCCTCCCGGGGAAACCCACGCAACCCAGAAGTGGAGCCGCCCGCTCCAGCTCAACCACCTCCATCGGAATCCCAGCTGGCTGCACTCACCCAACAGGTCAAGTCCTTGCTACAGCAGTGCACCAACTTCAGCACCAGCACCGGTCCTTGGCTACTCACCAGTAGCCAGGGACCCCCGCGGCCCATGCCGCATGGTGCGGGCACCAGACTCAGAAGAAGACTTCAGAGCTCCATCTGGATCTCTGATTAACCTTGCCCGAAGAATTAGAATTTTTTGGCTTGTAATAAGGGTTGACTTGATCAACTCAATTTTAGTTTGAGTCTGTATTATCTGCATTTTTATTTTGTTGAGTCATGTTGACTCAGTAGTGGACTAGGGCTTCAACCTGGGGTGTTACATTTTCTTCCAAGGCCTAGCAAGTGGACGCCACACTCCCAGCCACACTCCCAGCCATACGCCTGAGTCCAGGGGGTGCCATATATACATCCAGCAGCCTTTGGTCCCCACGCCACAGATAGCAGCTTCCTTCTCTCATGCGCCAGTTGAGGAGAAATCCACCAGGAGTCCACAAATCAAGGGGGCGGCCCAAGTCTTTCCCAAAAGAACCAAACTAAGAAAGGGAAGAAATTCTCTTGGAGAAAACTTCAAGGAGGCGCCCACTACCTGCCAAAAATATCCAAAACAAAGATGGGAAGGGCCTTGACTTAGGGAGGAAGAAAAGGAGGAGTCCAAAAGAGTTGATCCATGGAAGGAAAAAAAATTCTCTGAGAGATCCAAGCAAGGAGGCGCCATCTACCTACCTTTTATAACCCTAATCAAATTTTTTTGGTACCTTGGCCGACCATATGTGTATGGATTATCCTGATTTGTAGATCCCCTCCTTTAGTCCCACATGGAAAGATGTAAAACCCTACTCCCTTGTAAAGCCTTATAAATTAAATCCCTCTTGTAAGTTTAAATCAATCAGATGAATGAAACCAAATTTTTTTGTGAGCAAACTTTGTGTTTTCTCTCTTCCGCACTTGCATCCAGGTGTTGAGCTCCGTGAGGGAGTAAATCCGGGTTCCCCAGGAACCTTGAGGAGGTGTGAGATCTCCAAAATCCAAACCCTAGGTTAGCCACTTCTACTCCAAAACCCTAGCCGCCCACCATCCACTTCAATCCACCAAACCCTAGCCTATTCCACCTCCCACGGCCTCTCTCTCCAAGTCCAGGCCGACCACCAGCATCCAGCTCCAGTCCGGATACTTCAGATCCAAAGCTCTTTCCAGAGGGAGTCGAATCAGCCTTCAAGAGAATTCGGATCTCAGCGACATCAGCCTTCAAGTTCTTCGAACTGGTAAATCCTTTCCTGAGTCTCTGAATCCATCACTTGTTTTTCTTCTTCCCAGATCTTGAGTCCAGGAGAAGCCGACCAAACCACAAGACCAGTATTGGAGGATCTATTGCAAAGATAGCCGAATCCGAGGATCCAACAATCTGCTCGAGAGATTTCTTCCATCCAAATTCTGTGAAGATCACTGTCTGGTTGGTAAACCATCTCTTCTCTTTATTTCTGTCCTGTTGAAAGTTCAAAGCGAAACCCTAGGTCTGGGAGTTTCTCAACCCCCAGCGATCCGTTACTTCTGAATTACTCTGATAACTTAGCTTCTTCTAAATTGTGCTTTCAATCCTTACCTAGTTTCCATCAACATTAGTTTAACTTTACTTTGAGTCAAAGCCAATTTCTGAAATATATATATATAAAAAAAGGAATTAATCTTAATTTTTACTTCCGCATACGCTTCTTTGTTCTTTGTTCTGCATCATTTTTGGTATCAGAGCTTTCGTGCTGCATCAAAACCCTCCCTGGGGCTGAGGCCTCCGAGGGTAACCCCAGGGTGGACGATCTCGACCAAAGGGATCAAGACCTCAGGGAAGTCCCGGTCGAACACCTTCTATCTTATCCGCTAGGAGCCGACCAGACAAAGACAGTGCAAATCGGGACCCATCTGCCAGACGAGGAGAGGGCCCACCTGTTAGAGTTCCTGCAGGCAAATGAGGACGTGTTCGCCTGGACGGCGGTGGACATACCGGGTATTCCATCCGACATCATCACTCACAAGCTGAGCATTGATCCAAAGTATAAACTAGTCCAGCAGAAGAAGAGAAGCTTCGCCCCGGTGAGACAGGCGGCCATCAACGAGGAGGTGGACAAACTCCTCGTCGCCGGTTTCATTCGAGAGGTACAGTATCCGAGCTGACTGGCGAATGTGATGATGCTAAAGAAAAATAATGGCAAATGGAGGATCTGTGTAGACTACACTGACCTCAACAGGGCGTGCCCGAAGGACAGCTTCCCCTTGTCGAAGATCAATCAATTAGTAGACGCCACCTCAGGGCACCGCCTGCTTTAATTCATGGATGCGTTCTCCAGGTACAACCAGATATGGATGCATCCAGAGGATGAGGAACACACCACCTTCATCACCGACCGAGGGACCTACTGCTACAGAATGATGCCCTTCGATCTAAAAAATGCTGGGGCCACGTACCAGCATCTGGTCAACAGGGTCTTCCAGGATCAGATCAGCCAGAACATGCAGGTATATGTCGATGACATGCTCGTCATGAGCAAGCCGAGCTCAGACCACGTTGCTGACCTCGCCGAAGCCTTTCACAGCCTCTGAACACACCGGATGAAGCTGAACCCCATGAAGTCTGCCTTCGGGGTGGCCACTGGAAAGTCCCTCGGCTTCATGGTCACCCAAAGGGGCATCGAAGAGAACCCGAAAAAGGTCCAAGCGATCATCGACATGGAGCACCCTACATCCAAGAAGCAAGTCCAGCGCCTAACGGGGTGGATTGCAGTCCTGAGCCGGTTCATCTCGAGATCGGCTGACCGCTGCCTTCCCTTGTTTAAGGCACTGTGTAAGCTGCACGACTTCACTTGGACGGAAGAGTGCAGGATGGCCTTTGAGGGACTGAAGGGATTCCTAGCTTCCCCCCATTGCTATCCAGACCACAAGAGGGGGAGGAGCTCCTACTCTATTTGGCGGTCACACCCGGAGCCGTTAGCTCGGTTCTCGTCCGTGCAGACGAGGACGGATCCCAGAAGCCGGTGTACTATACCAGCAAATCCTCCACGACGCGAAGATCAGGTATACTCGCTCCGAGAAACTCATTTTTGCACTAATAATGTCTGCTAAGTGCCTCGGGCCCTATTTCCAAGTGCACCCCATCGTGGTCATGACGGATCAGCCGCTGCGAACCATACTTTGCCATCCCGAGACCTTTGGGAGGCTGGCCAAGTGGTCCCTGCTGCTCAACGAGTTTGACATAGCATATCAGTCGAGGTCTTCGCAGAAGGCCCAAGTCCTACCTGACTTCATGGTCGAATGCACTGGGCTCGCCGAGGAGCCAGAGCAGACAATGATGGAGCACCAAGCGGAGCTTGGACCAGGGGAGGAGCCCTGGATCCTCCATGTGGATGGCGCGTCCAACTCTGGCATGAGTGGAGTAGGCCTCATCCTCATCAACAGCAATGGGGTGGTGGCAGAGTGTGCCCTCCGCTTCAAGTTCGCCACAACAAACAACCAAGCAGAGTATGAGGCGCTCCTCGCGGGTCTGAAAGTTTCCCGCGAGCTGGGCGTCCAAAACTTGAAAGTTTTTACCGACTCCCAACTGGTTGCCGGACAAGTCTCCGGGAAATATGAAGCCAGAGACCCCCAGATGATGAAGTACCTTGGAGTCTTGACCAAGTCAAGAAAAATTTTAGGAATTTTTCTACCTAATATTTCCTTATTTTCTAGCTAGGGTTTGAGAGGGAAAAGGATTCTTATGTAAAGACTTATGTACCCTTACTTGGAGCCCAAGGTTAAGGGTCTATTTAAGGGACCCTAGCCTCTTGTATGGAGAGAATTTTGATGAATGAAAACCTTGAGTTCTTCTATTGAGTTGTGTGATACCCTGCTGTGTGCATAAAGGGGTTTGCAAGAGTTCTTCTTCCCAGTGCTGCAATCATCTTCCTGCTGCCAACAAGTATCTCAGATCTCTGGACGCCCACTCCAAAAGAAGCCTTCCCTTGCTGTTTTTCCTTTATTTTCTTGTTCCTTTATAAGTTTTCTAACCCCTTAAAGGTCGTTTGTAGGTCCCCGAGTTCCTACGAATCCAACGACTCCAGCCAAGCCTCAATCGGATCACCGAGCAGAAAGCCGGGTATCCGCGGGTCTTTGGCTCGATTTTTCAGGCCGCATCCGTCGAGGAATGAGAGACCCCTTTGCTGCAATCTTCATAGAAGTTGTTAGGTACACCCCTCTACCTCCAGTAGTTTTATTGCAGGAGAACTTGCCCTAACCGAGGCTTCTCAGCCCCGGCGGTCCTTCTTTGCTACTTTTCTAGGTCCTAATCTGCATGCTGATCTTCAAAAACTCATACAAAATTTGCTACAAATAATTTTGATCTGAAATTCGGGAATTAATCACCTAACTCAACATGTAAAACATACAAAAAAAATGGCATGCATATTAGTTCCCCATCATTTGGTATCAGAGCTTAGATTAGGACTTGTTTTCCGCAATTTTTTTATCCGTATATACTCTGTTAGTTTAATTATTTCTCCCTAATAAAAACTCAAAAAATTCTAAATTTTTTTTTTCTGGATTAATAATAATTCACAGTAATTTTTAGAATTTTCTCAGATTTTATTATAGCCTGTGAATTTTCTGCAAGCCGAAATACAGCATGCAAATTTTTGGCTCTGTTTTTTTCAGCAAGACAAGTTTGGAAGTTTTAGGGTTTTGTTTAGCATCTTTTGCATATCTTTTAATTTTAGTATATTTCTTGCATATTAGGCCATGATTTGAAAGTTTTCTTCTATTTCAAAAAATACCAAAAAAAATAAAAAAATTACATATTCTCCAAAAATACCAAAAAAAAATATCTAAACCCTAATTTGCATCCTCATCTGCCTGCCATCATTGCAAAATTTACTTTTAAGGGCACTCTTGCTATATCAGATGGGGGAGGATTTGATCACCTCTCCTTAGCCCAAAACCACATCCCTTGCATTCGGTCCCAAGCCTTAACCTAAAATTAAATAGACTTAATTTGCCCTAGTGGGCTAGGGACACCAACTGGTCGGGTCCGGGCTAGTGTTAGATCACTGTGTCAAGTTAACCTGTGTGTGCCTTGTGCTCAGTGTCTAGAACGGTGGTTTAGGGATTCAATCCCGAAGGGCTTGTGTGCTGGTCCGCCTACCTGGCCAATCTCTGATTGGTGTCTAGGATTGGCAATCAGGGACCTAACACTCCCCTTACACCTGCCTGGCTGAGTACAGGGTTACTATAGGCTAGTTTGCCACCCTGATTGAGCATCTAGTTTGGACTCTAGGTCTAGTCAGCTATAGTCGGTATGATCAAGTCTTGTATGAGCACTAGATCAGGAGTTTCATATCACCCACCTCCTTCACAAATGTCTGAACCCATGGAAAACTTACAAGCCCAAATAAAAGCCCTAGCTGATCAAATGGCCCAGATGGCTACCCAGATGACTACCCAGTTAACTCAGTCTGCTAACCAAACCAACAATAGAATTGACCATCTTGCCAATAGGTTTGACCAGTTAGAAGGCCATGTAGAGACCATACAAAGAACCCATGGGTCACAGTCTGAGCCAGATCCGAATTCCCCTCAACCAAGGAGGACCCCAAACCCTGATCCATACCGAGAGGTTAAACCTAGGAGAGCCCCTCAGCCTGACCCATACTATAATACTGAACCTAGAAGAACCCCTTACCATGACCCTTATTATGATACTGAACCTAGAAGAACCCCTTACCATGACCCTTATTATGATACTGAACCCAGGAGAATCCAATACTCTGACCCATATAGGGAGTCCAACCCTTGGAGAAACCAATATCCTAACCCATATAGGGAGCCCAACCTTAGGAGGACCCCATACCATGATCCATCCTTAGAACCTGACCATAGAGCTGACCCAAAATCCTATGACCCCAGATCCTATAATTCCATGACCCATAGATCTGCACCCTTGTCCTATGAGCCCAGAGAACCCATAACCCCTAAGTATCAATCTAGTACTAGTCAGGTTTCCCTTAGTCAACTTGAACCCCATAGGATTAGTACCCCTAAAAATGAATCTAGTAGTGAGCCACTACCCCTTAGGCAACCTGAACCTACAAGGACTAGTATCCATAATCAGAAACTATGACCTAGCCAATTTTTCCCTAGCCGACCTTCTCCAACCATTCCTGAGATTGACAAGGCTTACATTAACGCGGAAGTGTATGAAGCTTATGCAAGCCTAGTGGATGAGTATGAAGGAGAAGAGGAGACACCTTTAGTAGACCTAGAATTAGCTGACCCAGTAGATACCCAGGTAGAAACCAACCCAGAGCTAGTTGACCTTGACCACATCCAACCTAAAACTATAATGGAAGAACAAATAGAGGAAGAGAACCTAGGTACTGCTGCTAGAGCCTTACCTGAGGAAACCATAGAGGAGAGCCAAATTACAGAGTCTAGTCCAAAAATATAAGAACCAGAAGAATTTATTAAGGACCTGATCTCTTTGAATCAATACCTTCAAGATGAGTCCCCTCCTATAGTTCCCATTAAGGACCTCTTCCCCGAAATTGGCGATCCATCCTTCCATTATGCAAACCCTGTAGATATAGCTCAACCTCGTAAGGTTAACCTCATTAGTATAGGATTAGTTCCTGACACCCAATCTTTTATCCTACTTTATCCAACTAACCATGAACCTTTTTCTCTACCTTACCAAACTAATTCTAAACCCACTTCCTATTTTCTGCCCTTTCCTGACACCTCCAGCATTTCTAGGATCATTAGATTGCATTTAGCTGAGATTAGCATACTGCATGCATTCATCACGCATGTTAGGTTTGCATCTTACTTCTGGCACACTCTTTGGAATTTGCTAGGAGTTCACTGTAAATTTTCATGTGCATGTCAAGCTAGGATCAAACCTAGAGAACCTATAATCTATTAGGTTTAGATCCAAAGAGTTCAATAAAATTTCCTTCGATAGGAATGCATAGTCGAGTCTGTTAGGTGTTAGTTTGAGTCCTTTGCATCATCTTGTTAGGAGTCTGCATGTGCCTAACATGTTCACCACCCGCACTAATATTAAACAAACTGGCTAATTCCCGAAGATGGATCAAAGAATTTGATGTAGTGGATTCTATCTTGGTTAGGCTTAGGCCTAAAAGAAGCTTCATGCTCGCAGAGCCGGACCTTTTAAAGTGATAGAGAAGGTTGGATCAAATGCCTAGGTGTTAGACTTGCCTTTGGATTTGGGCATTAGTTCTACCTTCAATATTACTGACCTGGTTGAGTATAGGGAACCGGCAGCGCTACCTAGTGAGGCCTTTGGACCTATTCCTTTTCATTGTGAATGACCCTAACCTAGAGTATCCACAAACAAATTTGGCCTGAGAGAGGAGAATGGATCGAGCGTATCCTGGACGATCAAGCCATCACGACCCAGGGCCATGTCTATCAACGCTTCCTGGTCCGATGGCAAGGCCGGCCAGAGTCGGACGATTCATGGATTTCTCGAGAGGACTTGCAACGCCTCAACCTAGACCTTCTCGAGAGATTTGTGAGCCAGTCTGACCTTCACTCGACAGGGTCAGTTCCTCCCTCCCCGGGAGAATTGGTGGGGACACCGGAGGCACCAGAATAAGATAGAGGCTTTTCAATCCTCTGTGAATTGATCAATAATTTATGAGTCCATCTGTAATAAGGGCTTAGCTCATCTGAGTCCATTTTAGTTGTTATTTGAGTATTTTGAGTTGTTATTTCAGTTCTGTACTTGTCAGCTCATGTTGAGCTAGTTCAGTCCAATGCTAGTCAGCTCATGTTGAGCAAACTTTATTTTTTTGAGTCCTGTCCAAGCATACTGAAGACTCAAGACTATATCATAAAAGTGAAGACCTAGTCCAACTAGATTGAAGACATGGAAGTATAGCCCAAGTCCAACCCAGCTTGAAGATTTGAAGACCCTAGGAGGAAAATTCAGAAAAACCCTGATTTCTTGCAGATGCCCTCCAGATGCCCAGATTCCCTTCCAGATGCCAAAGTATATTCATAAATAAGGGAATCCATGATTTTAGAGGTCCATCTGCATCCTAGCCCAAAGAAATCAAGCCCAGGTTCCAAGCCCAAGCCCCTAAGAAGCAAGATACCAGGGAATATTCCTGCTACCTGGCTACCAGGCCACCAGGCCACCCCAGCTTCCAGAGGCCCAAACCCATGCACCCGGGCCCCTTTGGGCCGGCCCCTTGCTGCTCCTAGAAGCCCAACACGCCCCCCTAGGCATCCTTGGAGTCTTGACCAAGTCAAGAAAAATTTTAGGGATTTTTCTACCTAATATTTCCTTATTTTCTAGCTAGGGTTTGAGAGGGAAAAGGATTCTTATGTAAAGACTTATATACCCTTACTTGGAGCCCAAGGTTAAGGGTCTATTTAAGGGACCCTAGCCTCTTGTATGAAGAGAATTTTGATGAATGAAAACCTTGAGTTCTTCTATTGAGTTGTGTGATACCCTGCTGTGTGCATAAAGGGGTTTGCAAGAGTTCTTCTTCCCAGTGCTGCAATCATCTTCCTGCTGCCAACAAGCATCTCAGATCCCTGGATGCCCACCCCAAAAGAAGCCTTCCCTTGCTATTTTTCCTTTGTTTTCTTGTTCCTTTGTGAGTTTTCTAACCCCTGACAGGTTGTTTGTAGGTCCCCAAGTTCCTACGAATCCAACGACTCCAGCCAAGCCTCAATCGGATCACCGAGCAGAAAGCCGAGTATCTGTGGGTCTTTGGCTCGATTTTCCAGGCCGCATCCATCGAGGAACGAGAGACCCCTTCGCTGCGATCTTCATAGACGTTGTCAGGTACACCCCTCTACCTCCAGTAGTTTTATTGCAGGAGAACTTGCCCTAACCGAGGCTTCTCAGCCCCGGCGGTCCTTCTTTGCTACTTTTCTAGGTCCTAATCTGCATGCTGATCTTCAAAAATTCATACAAAATTCCCTACAAATAATTTTGATCTGAAATTCGGGAATTAATCACCTAACTCAACTTGTAAAACATACAAAAAAAATGGCATGCATATTAGTTCCCCATCAGCTCTCCTTCCCTAGACCCTTTACTCAGTAGGGGATGGACATCCTAGGACCGTTCTCCCCTGTGCCTGGACAATGAAGGTTCCTGCTGTAGCGATCGACTACTTCACCAAGTGGGTCTAAGCGGAACCGCTAGCTAGGATCACTGAGGCCAACATCCGCCAATTCTTCTGGAAGTCAATTATCTGCCATTTCGGACTCCCCTATTGCATCATCACCGACAATGGGCGATAATTTGATAACCGGGAGTTCGAAGGATTCTGCACTGAGCACGACATCCAACACCGCTTCACCTCAGTAGCCCATCTCCAAACAAATGGGGAAGCTGAGGTGACCAATCGGACCATCCTCCAAGGGCTCAGAACCCGACTAGACCAAGCCAAGGACAGATGGGCGGAGGAGCTCCCAAGTGTCCTGTGGGCCTATCACATAACGCCCAGAACGACGACCGGCGAGATGCCCTTCAACCTTGTCTTCGGCACCGAGGCAGTCATCCTGGTTGAGCTCGGCATGCCCACACTATGGGTGCAGCAATATGATGAGGTGCGAAACTCAGCGCACCTTCTACTCAACTTGGATCTCCTCGAAGAAACAAGAGATAAAGCACGGCTTCGAATGGCGGCATACCAGCAACGAGTGGCCCGGTACTACAATGCACGGGTAAGGCTGAAGGTCTTCAGGCCTGGCGACTTGGTGTTGCATCGAGCCAAAGCGTCCCAGCCTCGGGAGTGCGGTAAGCTCTCGCCAAACTGAGAAGGCCCCTACAAAGTGGCTGAGGTCCTCTCACACAGGGCCTACTACCTCGAGGATCTCGATGGTGTCAGGTTCCCTCGGACAAGGAATGCCTGCAATCTGAGAAGATATTATCAATAATGTAAGGCTCTCTTCCAATAATAACAAAGATTTTTTTTTGCACAAGTAGCTATTTGCCTTGCAGGAAGATCCTCAACTCTGGAGCCCAGCTCTCCGGCCAAACAAGTCTTCGAGCCCAGCTCCAAGACCCCAACTCTAGAGCCTAGCTCTCCGGCCAAGCAAGTCTTCGAGCCTAGCTCCAAGACACCAATTCCGGATCCTAGCTCTTCAGCCAAGAAAGTCTTCGAGCCCAGCTCCAAGATCCCAACTCCGGAGCCCAGCTCTCCGACCAAGCAAGTCTTCGAGCCTAGCTCCAAGACCCCAACTCCGGAGCCCAGCTCTTCGGCCAAGCAAGTCTTCGAGCCCAGCTCCAAGACCCCAACTCCGGAGCCTGGCTCTCTGGCCAAGCAAGTCTTCGAGCCCAGCTCCAAGACCCCAACTCCGGAGCCTAACTCTCTGGCCAAGCAAGTCTTCGAGCACAACTCCAAGACACCAATTTCAGAGCCCAGCTCTCCGGCCAAGCAGGTCTTTGAGCCCAGCTCCAAGACCCCAACTCTGGAGCCCAGCTCTCCAGCCAAGCAAGTCTTCGAGCCCAGCTCCAAGAGATCAATTTCGGAGCCCAGCTCTATGGCCAAGCAAGTCGTCGAGCCTAGCTCCAAGACCCCAACTCCGAAGCCCAGCTCTCCAGCCAAGCAAGTATTCGAGCCCAGCTCCAAGACCCCAACTCTAGAGCCCAGCTCTTCGGCCAAGCAAGTCTCCGGAGCCCAGCTCCAAGACCCCAACTCCGGAGCCCAGCTCTCCGACCAAGCAAGTCTCCGGAGCCCAGCTCCAAGACCCCAACTCCGGAGCCCAGCTCTCCGGCCAAGCAAGTCTCCGGAGCCCAGCTCCAAGACCCCAACTCCGGAGCCCAGCTCTCCGGCTAAGCAAGTCTTCGAGCCCAGCTCCAAGACCCCAACTCCGGAGCCCAGCTCTCTGGCCAAGCAAGTCTTCGAGCCCAGCTCCAAGACCCCAACTCCGGAGCCCAGCTCTCCGGCCAAGCAAGTCTTCGAGCCTAGCTCCAAGACCCCAACTCTGGAGCCCAGGTCTCCAGCCAAGCAAGTCTTCGAGCCCAGCTCCAAGATACCAATTCCGGAGCCCAACTCTCCAGCACCAAAGCCTTGAGCCTAGCTCCAAGGCATCCAAGACCTGAGCCCAGCTCTCAAGCATTCAAGTCCGGGGCCCAGCTCTCCGGCACCAAAGCCTCGAACCAGCTCCAAGGCATCCAAGACCTGAGCCCAGCTCTCAGGCATTCAAGCCCGGGGCCCAGCTCTCCGGCACCAAAGCCTCGAGCCTAGCTCCAAGGCATCCAAGACCTGAGCCCCGCTCTTAGACATTCAAGACATGGGGCCCAGCCCTCCGGAATGCAAGCCTTTAAGCTCGGCTCTCTAGCATCCAAGACCTGAGCCCAGATAAAGTAGAGCCCTCCTCCCTACTCTCCCCATACAAAAAAAAAAGAAGAAGATAAGAAAATGAAAATGATAAAAGGAAAGTTGGGCTGATGAAAGCGCTCTTTATTATTTCATGCAAAATATTACACTACCCTCCGGGCCCTGACATGCCAGGCCACCCGGACCAACAAAAAAGAAAAATTACAAGAGGCTCAAGGGTCCTAATCTACTCAGCCGGTGCCTTCTCCGGACGATGCCCGACTTGGATTTCTCCTTCCTCAGCCTCCGCTGCTAGGACACCATCTTCGACGACCGCCGCTGGGGGGCTTCCTCAGTCACTGCCGCCCTCAGAGTCGGTTCAATAATCGTCACCTGCGGGGCCGGTTCAGAGTGCACCGACGCAGTCGAATCCGCCCACAGAAGGGGCCCGACCATAGCAGCACTTTCCCTCACCGCGACCGGTGCCGGGGATGAAGTACCATGCCCGAGAGTAGTAGCACGGCCATCCACTTGTCTGAGATGATGCCACGTAGCTGGGACCGGCAGTAGGTGAACCCCTTGAAAAAGGAGTCCGTTGCCGCTTCCTTGAAGTCCGCCAAGTACTCCAGGGAGGCCTTGAAGTTGGCCACTGCATTGGCAATTTTTTTCCTTGCGGCCTCCACTTGGCGGGATGCCTCAGATGACTTCTTCTCCACCCGTTCAGCCCGGCGGACCACCTCAGCCATCCCTCTCTCCGCCGCCTCGACCGAGCTGGCGGCAACGGAGGCTTTCCCCTCCGCATCTACGGCCCTCTGCTCAGCGATCGTGGCCTTTTTCTCAGTGGAAACGGCTCGTTCTCTCGCCGCCTCCGACTCAGCTCAGAGCTCCTTCAGCAGAGTCCTTTTCGCCTCGAGCTCCCTCTTGAGCCACTAGGCATTGGAAACCTCGCTAGTGAGGCTCTTGGCATTCGTAGTGGCCTCCCAGGCATCGTCGTTCTTCCACCTCAGCTTGACCCTCAGAGACTCGAGCTCTGCCTATTACTCTTTGTCCCTCCTGGCCCAATTGCGGCAATAATCCTGGATGAGGATGAGCTCCCTATCTTGCTGTATCAGAAAGCATGTTAGTCGCAACGGCAAGGAATGTTAGGTGGGACGAAGCAAAGCGGGAGGAAACTCATGGCATAGAGGTTGGAAAAGGACATGCTAATGACATCACCGAGGAGTCTCCCACTCCCTTCCCGTCGATCATAGGACTGAATGGAGAAGTCCATCATCCACTCAGCGAGGCTTGGGTCCTTCATGAGGGAGATGTTGGGCCCCATCTGAAAGGGACCCGGCAATAGTCCTTATCTCTTTGGCCCACCGTCGACGCAGACTCCTCCATAGTGGGAGAAGCCCTCGGTGCATGTTGCGAGCTCAGCACTGACTTAGATCGTGCCACTAGCGCCAGCCTCGCACCCTTTGGCTCCCCGTCCCCCTCGACATCGACGATTTCCGGAGGAGGGGTTGCCACCACTGCAGCAGTAGCAGCAGCCGATCTGGCCCGGGCCACCACCTCGGACTCGGGTGCTGGAGTCGGATCGCATTGCCTCGAAGGCTCCGGGATGGGCTCAGCTACCCTCTTCCACCTCCGCTTATAAACAGGTGTGACCATCTCGGCCTGCACCGACCTTGCACCGTCGTCTGTGCGAGCCCTCTTTGGAGCGGGCTCGCCGGCCTCCGCCGCCTGACTCTGCTCCTCGATGAAGGTGAGCAACTGATCCATCGAGAACTTCATACCTACACCAAGAAAGACATAGTCAACTCCAAGCAAAAAAAAAAAAGAAAAAAGTAAAAGGAAGAAAGAGAAAGAGAAGGAGAAAAGGATGGTTGAGCCAAACTCACCCGACTCCCGTGTTGAGCCAATCCCGGCCTCACGAAGGTTTTGCTCCGATAGCAGGACCTCGAGCGAAGGGATCTTAGTGGAGTAGAGTTGCTCGTACACCTCCATGTCGGCAGCTTCGACCGCGGAATTCCAGTTGGGGGATCGATCCGGGTCACTCCAAGCCCAGTCGACCCCCTTGATCGAGGCAAAGAAATACCTATTCTTCCACCCCTTGATGGAAGAGGGGAGCTCAAACCTAATACCCCTGGGGCGGGAGGAAAGAGACCACCACCCCTCCTCGGAGGGGTGATGCTTCAGGATAAAGAAAGTCCTGAACAGAGAGAAATGGGCGACTATCCCGTTGAAGTGGCACAAAACGATGAAACAAAAGATCGTTCTGACGGCGTTCGGGACAAGTTGGGCAAGAACAAGGCGGTAATTGGTCAAAACAGAGAGGAAGAATTGATGGAATGGGAATTGGAGGCCCCCAGCGAAGGTCTTCTCATAGAAGGCTATCCAGTGAGGGCCACTGGAAGTAAGCCGCTCCCCTAGATGGGGAACCAAGAGTCGAATAGAGTCCGGGATGTCATAATCATCCCGGATGGTCGCAAGCTCCACGGCGGTGATTACCGAAGCAATCCCTCTGGGACCTGATGACCAAGGAGATTCAGAAGTAGGAATAGAAGGAAGAAGGGGACAAGGTGGAGGAGAAGAACCGGGTTCCCTAATCGATATCCCCCCGGGTGCGGGCCTTCTGCTAAATTCATAGCGCGCTGGATCCCATTCCTCGTTAGAAGAAGAAGGAGATCTCGACCTAGAAGGCCCAGCCTCGGCCTGGCAAAAGGGACGGAAATCCGAACCAAAATATGCCATGAAGGAAGAAGGATGAGACGGGAAAGAACCTAAGGAGATCACTATTCGACCGACATAAGGAAGGAGAAAGCTAACCTGCTAGAAGCTTGAGGAGACCACTCGAGCTGCCGGAGGGGATGGAAGGAAAATTTTGGTACGACTACGGGCGCGAAAAATTTGAAAGAAGGTGAGTTCTGGAAAAGCTACCTTTCTTTTCGAAGCAACCGGCGGCCAACCGTACCGTTACAGCTCCCCCGTTGAGGGATGCTTGCCACGTGCCGTCGATCAATGGGACGGCACCTCATTCCGACTACAGCCACTCTGAATTCTGTGCCCGCCATAACTACTCCTCGGACATGGCCATGTGGCACCACCGCACTGGCTCGATGATCCGCCTCACGAGGTGCCATCGATCACGATCATTATTGCACCGGATCCTCACCTTTCCATGTCAGCATCGCAATTACTCCCTTCGCCCCAAGTACCATGCACTAACTGGCCTCGGGAGTGGGGGGCAAATGATGTGGCAGGATCGCTGACGTGGGACACCTGCCGGATGCCATGTCACAGCATGCTGCCACGGTGGATGTTCCCTCCCGAGCTCCCTCGTCAGGTCGAGCTCCCTCAGAATGCTAGAGCCGCCTGTCGAGATCGAGCATCGTCCTCCGCCAGGTCGGCCCCCCGCGAGGTCGGGGATGCCTAGGTCGGAGCCGAGCGACCTCCCCAGATTGAGCCCCTCGAAGTCGGGTACCATGGTTCAGAGTCGAGCTCAGCCCTCCTCCACCACGTGGAGCCCCTTCGAGGTCGGGCCCTCCCGTCTGGGGTCGCGTGCCGCCCTCCTCCATCAGGTCAGGCCTCTCGAAGCCGGGCCCCGTGGTCTGGAGTCAAGCTCAGCCCTCCTCTGTCATGTGGGGCCCTTTCGAGGTCGAGCCCGGCAAAACTCAGCCCTGCTCTCCAGCTCTGCCATCACCTCGGCTAGGGCGCCGACCGCCATGCAAGCAGCGCCTTCCCTCCCATGATGCCGGTGAGCATCCCGAGGGCCACGAAGCAGTGCCCGCCATGCCACAATAACTGCTCGCCACTGCCACTTATGCCAAAAGAGAAGGGAAGGAGGCTCCTTGACCAAGATGCCATGCCCTCCACCAACTACCCGTACTGCTAGGAAAGGAGGCCAGTCAAAGGGCACGAATCCCGGGGGTGGCGGCCCTCCGATCGAGGCCCTACCAGGCTTCTCAGAATGGTGCAGCCAGAAGGAATGTCAGAGCACATAGAAGCTTCCCCTACCGCATGTCAGGGGACACATCCCATCCACGATACGGGACACCGCTGCATGCACCTGTCCGCCCAGCGAAGGTCCCAAGGCATGCGCCCAATGATCACCTTGGCTACAAAGAACGTTTGACACCCCCAGAGGGGGGAGGTATGAAAATAAAAACATAAGTGCAAGCTCAACCAAGGCAAGGCACCACCACAAAAGAACCCAAGCAAGGGAAAGAGGATAGGCCACCTAGCGAATCCCTCTAGCTCGGCCACCATTCTCCCGACATACTTGCACCCCACACTACTCACTCCTCCTAGCATGGAGTCCATCAAGAGGGACTTGACCAGGAGGATCTGTTCTCCTAGATCATCGTTGACTTGAACGTCAGAGTGCCCCCGCCAGAATTCCCGGCCCGGGTCTCTGACGTTGTTTCCCTACAGGTCCCGAAGAACGAAGAGCCCGCAGGAAGACGGTTGGCGGTCCAACACCTCCAGCAGCTACAGGCCACGGCGATCTTGGCGGAAACACCAGTCACAGGCATGGATAATGATATTGCTAGTCACAGGCATGGATAGTGATATTGCTAGTCACAGGCATGGACAATAATATTGCCACATCATAGGTTGAAGTGTGACACCGAGGTTGCTAGTCATGGACTAGAGTATGACTGTGGTTAGTCTAGAACCCTAAAGAAGAAGGATGATTAAATTCAAACATAAAAAGAAAATATGATTTTGATAATAGATTTTATCATATATGATATTTGAGTTGCTTGGTTGCATAACATGATATACTCTTATCTCCTTGCTATTTTTAAATTATTATTATTATTGGTGAGACTGTTTGGAGATTTTATTAGGCTATAAAGCTTACAACCCCCTACTTTCTTCATTCTCAGAGTTGTGCAGGATATTCAAGCTTAGTAGTGGTTGAATTCTTGGTGAAATGATGTATAACAAGGATCGGGCTCGGCGTGAGACCGAACATAAATTTTTAGATAGTTAGTTAGTTTTGTTTAGTTGGTTTGGTTGCTAACATTTATGTAATAAATCAATGAATCAATTAGTAATTTTGACTTGAATAAAATGATTGTTTAGTTATTATTCAATTATTTAAATAATATTGGTTTATTTGAAGTGATCTTTGAATGAAGTGACTATTATGTACCTATGTCTTGCATGATCTCTAGAATGTATTCTAGGATTTGTGCGATTGATCTGTAGTCGATTCCGGTACTGGATTCGGGGTGTGACAAAGTGGTATCAGAGCCTAGGTTATAATCATTTGGGACGGTGATACTAGTGGTTAAAATAATAATAATAATAATAATAATAATAATAATAATAATAAATAATAATAATAATAATAATAATAATAATAATATGATGGTTATTAGGATATGACATAATGGCATCAAAGCTTAGGTTATGATAACTTGGGACTGTGGCATAAGTGATTAGGATAGATATGAGTGATATCAAAATTTAGGTCATAATTGTTCGAGACTAGGACATAAGTGATTTAGAAATCACATGGTGATTATTAAGACATGACAGAATGATATCAAAACTTAGGTTATAATTATTTGGAACTATGATATAAGTGATTAAGATATGACATAAGTGAGGTTGAAGCTCAGCTTATGACCACTTGGAACTATAACATAAGTGATTAGAACATGGCATGAATAATATTAAAATTTAGGTTATGATCGGGGCCATGACATAAGTACTTAGGATACAATCTGAATGATATTGAAGTTATGGTTATGATCAATATGGACTGTAATTTAAGAGGTATTTGAATTTAATGTCATGATCAGTCGGAATATTAAGTTGAAAAAAATGGATTCGAAGTTTGGATTTCTAATCTTTAGATATTATGCATAAGATCTGGCATATGATTAGTACAAAAAAGGAACATGATTTTTATCTATAGTATGAATAGTGAGATTGATCTAGGATACATGTAAAGGGCTGGATGATTTGTATTATTTGATCATGATAAGTAAGTACATAATGGATATTGAGAAGCTGGATAAGATGTATCTTTGCCTTTGATAAGTGGGTTGACCCAAGCATCAATAGTACTAGCTGAAAGTATAATATATTATGTTAACGGATCTTGCTGAATATGTATGTTAAATTATTCATTGAATAATTTGAAAATCCTAAATCTGATATAGATGTAGATTATGATAACATGCTAGTTCTGTTATTAATTATTGAATTATAAATATTTAGGATTGTTATAAGAAGATAGTTAGGGTATAAGTTATGCAAGAGTTTAAGGATATTAGAAAAAAAATTATGATGAACCTATATGTGGAGTATTATTGGAAAAATATGTAATGAAGAATATATTTGGGATAAAGCATAGATTGGTAAATTATTATCAGTGGATTAAATTATATTATATGAACATGTCATGCACATCTTAATAGAATCTTTGATTTGTTAGGTTAGTAGTTTGGGATTGAATTACTTGATCCTCCTTATATTTGTTGGAGATTATTGGTATGTCAAACTCTAAGTCAAATTTAAGATCTATGAGAAGACTTAAGTTACCTTACTACTGATGTGGTATTGAGTGAATAAATTGGTATTGAAACACTTTTATGGGTTCAACCTATGAGGGACAATATTTAGGTAGTTTATTAATTGATGCTAAGAGCATGGTAAGATAGTTCTATGAGTGATAATATGATTGATTCTATTTATAAGAGCATTGATTCAAGTATTTTGCCTTGTTAGAGTTAATGATAACTTCCAAGAGCAAAGCTGATCTTGATTATCTAATTGAATTGTCAAGGAAAGTATGATTAATTCAGACTTGGACTAGAGTTATTGAAGTCATAAAAGGATAGTGAAATTTATGCAAGGACTTTCAATATGGAAACTGGGTCAGGATAAATCTTGATATGATATGCTTGAGATGTGAACGAGATAAAGAGACCCAACAACTTTACTTTAATAATTTTGGATCTTTCTAATACCAAGTAAGATAAATTTTTGTATGGATTTATTTAGTGAACCTCGATGGTTTAGTACATTTTATTAGAGTGTGTAGTGAAAGCACAGTGGTTTAAGTTATTTTAAAATTAATTAAGAATGTCAACTCTAACTTTATAAGTGTTATGATGGAAGTACCGATTTGAATTTCAGTAACAAAATTTTAGAAATAAATGAAAAGATAATGTTATTGATCCTTGGGCTAGTCTTTAAGTGTTGGCATGTAATTCTCATCGATAGGTTTCTTTAATGTAGAGAACTCTAGTAAAAATTTTGGACATCTATAAATCTAGAATAAAGAAGTGATAATCCTTATCCGGCTAGGATTAAAAATATTTGTGACACCAAGCTTCTTTAATTATGATATTATGATTTCTCCATTTAAGGAAGGCTCAAGATTTTCATAAGATAAAAAGACTAATTGTAAAATCATGAAGAAGCTTAAGAGAAGAAAGAATGCTAAAAATCATGGCAAGTATCTAGTGCTCAAGCCTCCTCCGAATTGTTGGTTAAGAATATATTGGACCAATTATGATTTTCATATAAAGCTAATCAAAAGAAATAAATTTTAGGGGGCAAAGAATTATGTACTTAATTCAAGGTTGAGGTATTAATGTTTATTTGAAAGAGACTAAGAGAATTCATTATATACCATAAATTATAAAGAGCAAGAACTGAGATGTGATATAATGTCATTATGTGAAGGTCGTATGAGGAAAGCATTCTGAGAGGGAGACTATCTGAAAGCTCGAGGATGATGTTAAGATTGGGTATTTCTAAAATTGGACTATTATGATGTTGTTGTAAAGTTAATTAAGGATAATTAATCATATCAAAAGGTCAGTATTCTTTTGAAAGAGCTTAAGAAAATTTGTTATGTATTAAGAAAAGTTAGTTTTGGAATTTGAGAATGATATGAAAGTTAGTTACTTCTATGGTTTAAAATCTCAATCAAGCTAATTTCGAGAATGAAATTATTTTAACAGGAAAAGAATGTGAAATCCAAGCTTTTTGGACCAAAGTCGGCAGGCCCAGCTGACTTCAACCCAAACCACAAAAAAAAATGGCAGAGTCAGAACAGGGGAGGTGTGTTCGCCCTTATCTGGTTGGGAAATTTGCCAAAGGAGTCAGAAGGGATGCCATGGAGGAGTGGGAGTAGACCGGAGGTCGTGTTGGGGTGGGACAGGACTCCGATCGATAGAGTCTTTCTTCTCCAAATGACGAGGAAAACTATCGGGAGTTTTCTTTAAATCTCCCTTCATCGTCGCCCAATCGAGCCCTTTAAACCCCTTCCAGGCCATCATTCTTCCTCTCCGACGAGCGATGGAGAGCCCCTTCAATCGCTGGTGAGTCCTTTTTCTTTTAATTCAATTTTTTAGGGAGGACTTGATTGGAATTTTTGGAAGATTTTTGGCTTGGACTATACCTCGCCAGTGGCCTTGCCGCCATCGTCCCTTCGGCCAACCGAGCCCCTTCCCAGGACCACCTCTCATGGTCATCGCTGGTAGCCATAGGGTGGTCGATTCGGTAGAGCCGAGAAAGAATAGGGAAGGGTCCGGGAGAAGAGAATAAAAAAAAAACTACCTGAGAGCTGAGTCACCATTGTGGTTTCTCGGTTGCTGAAGCTGCCACCAGTGGCTCACCCAAGGCTCTCCCTGTCATCATGGGTGAGGAAGAAGAGAGAAGGGGGGAAAGAAGCCTCAGTTCGGAGGAGAAGAAGAAAAAAAAGAAGAAGAGAGGAAAGAAAGAAAGAAAAGAAAAAGGGAAAAAGAAAAGAAAAAAAAAGAAATAGGGAAGGAAAAAAAAGAAAAAAATGGAGGAAAGAGAGAGGAGAAAAAATGAGGAGAGAGAAAGAGAAAAAAATAATTAAAAAATAATGATGGGGGAGATCGAAAAGTCTCTCTCTGGGAATTTGAGATTTTTTTTTCAGGTAAAAGGTTTAGGTATACAAATTATCCTAGGATTATTTATGTTTAAAATTATCATTATAGGGGAACAACCTTCTGAGCAGAAGGGCATTGTATGGGTTCCTGGTACGGACCAATATCAGGTATGTTACTTGTCTTTAACGAGATAAGGATTTCTTGACTTGATCACCAGTTGTATATATGTATTTTATTTGACATGTTTTGATCTGAGTACACGAGCATTGGCATGCATGGTTGTTTTCGTATGGTATATCTTGACTTCTTGTGATAGATAGTATGATAGATGTTATTATTTATGATCCTGTATCCTACATTTTATCAAGTAAAGTTTTCTTGGATGTGTTGGACCATGATGCCAATTGTTGAAAAACTGTAAATGACATGATTTGACTATATAAAGTGAGTTGATAAAGTGTTAATCAAGTGAATACGGTATTTGGACTAGCCATGCCATGAGATCGTGGTTATTAATATTGCTAGTCACAAGCTAGACAATGATATTGCTAGTTGCAGGCATGGACAATTATATCGCCAGTCATAGGCATGGACAATTATATTTCCAGTCAAAGGCATGGACGATTATATTTCCAGTCATAGGCATGGACGATTATATTGCCAGTCACAGGCATGGACGATTATATTGCCAGTCACAGGCATGGACGATTATATTGCCAGTCACACGCATGGATAATGATATTGCCAGTCACAGGTATGGACAATGATATTCCACATCACAGGCTGAACTGTGACACCAAGGTTACAGTCATGGGCTGGAGCATGATCGTGGTTAGTCCAGAATCCTAAAGAATAAGGATGATTAATTTGAAATATAAAAAAGAAACATTATTTTGATAAAAGATTTTGTCATATATGATATTTGAGTTGCTTGGTTGCATGACATGATATACTTTTATCTCCTTGCTATTTTCAAATTATTACTATTATTAGTGAGACTGTTTGGAGACCTTACTAGGCTGTAAAGCTCACGACCCCCTACTTTCTTCCTTCTCAGAGTTGTGTAAGATATTCGAGCTTAGTAGTGGATTGGATTCGTAGTGAAATGATGCATAGCAAGGATCGGGCTGTGCATGAGACTGAACATAAATTTTTAGATGGTTTAGTTAGTTTTGTTTAGTTTGTTCGTTTATTGACATTTATGTAATAAATTAGTGAACAAATTAATGATTTAGACTTGAATAAAAGGATTGCTTAGTTATTATTCAATTATTTAAATAATTTTGGTTTATTTGAAGTGATCTTTGAATGAAGTGAATATTATGTACCTAGGCCTTGCATGATCTCTAGAATGTATTCTAGAATTTGTACGACCGGTCGCATAGCCGATTTCGGTGCTGGATTCGGGGTGTGACATATCTGGTATATATATTTATCATATGCTGATTAGTATTGTTGTTGCCGATCTTTGAATTGGCATGGAGGTCTGCTTGGATGGAACAGGCCCAAATGAAGTAGGTGGCTCTTGACGGATGAAGACCAGACTTGCAAAGAATAGTTCCTAACTAAAAGTGTTTTGATGAGGTCCCTCCAATGTCCAAGTGAGCAAGGAGAACGAGAGAAAGGGGGAGGGGCTTTTTAGTTTGGACTCTAGACTTACCTTGGGACCCTTGTTTTTCCCATTATTTATAGAGAGGAACGAGCAGCTATTCTCGTAATGAACGATGGCCATTACTGGAAGGTGCATGTGAATCATGCTGATAGTGAACATGTCCCACGTTCAAGGCACAAGATGGCTGGCTATCGCTTAGCAATCATGCCAATCACATCCAGAGCAATTAAAGATACCTTATCAGCTCCATCATAATTGGGGGGAGTATGGTTTCTAAAATTAGAGGTTTACCATGCTTGGTGTTTTCTTCCTCATCCTTGGCCAAAAAGACCAGGTTGGCACTTGCCAATCTCAAGGTCCTTGGCCTAGGTCAGGGGTGAAATGCCCATATCATTTGTCCCCCCCCCCTCGCCCATAGAAACTAAGGGTCAAGGTTGCAGTTTGTATAGTTTCAAAGCTATGCCACCTATAATAAATGCACCTTGATGGATGAATCAATAGCACGATCATGAGGAGCCACGTGCTCCAATCCCACATGTCTATTTTTATGGCCGCACCAATTTGAGCCATTAGAGGTGATGATATGCCAATAATGGTCGGTTCTACCCATTTCTAAACCGACACTTGTCAAGCATCAATAGCGACTAGATAAATTGTTGCCTAATTAGAGCTATTTGAGCTCTTATAAATAGTCGACATCTCTCCCATGAGTTTTTACTTTTACCTTTCAATGCTAGGAGGTCCTCTTCTAGAAATTTTCATTGAACATCCGATGATCGTTGTAGGGTCGATCCCATAAAGCCTCCATCAAATTTGATCACGTCAAGCTCTAGATGTGGGGTTAGTCACTTGAGTTGCTTGTCAATCCATCTCTTTTTTGGCCTTCTTTGTTGTAGGTTAGTCCCGACCTATGACTTTTCACCTTTTGTATCTCTTCTTTCCTTTAGCTCCTTCTTCTTTTATGTCATCTATAGAGATGAACTAATCTAGTGCCTTGACGGAAGCTAGTCCACAAACTGTGACTTGTCGAGTGGTCGAGGATCCCTACCTTGGCACTCCAATTGTACCTTGGATGGCTCTAAAGTGGAGGCAGAGTCAGTCTATGGTCAGAGCCAAGGACCTGGAGTTCGTACACCTCCAGTACCAAATTCCTTTCGAGTTCCAATTGGCACTAGCAAGTCCCAGTGACTAGGTATTTGTCTCACCCTTAGGTTGGATCAGGGTCTATATGAGTCTCTTTAAGCTAGCCCGAGGTTACGTTTTTCATTCCTTTATTGTAAAGCTTGCCAAACCTTTATAAATCATCCCATGTTTTGTAGCATTGAATACATGGTGATTGATTGTAGCATTCCTCATCCATTGTTTCCTCAGCATCGAGCCTACTATTAGTCTCTTCTAGGCATGCTTCACATTCAAGGAGCACCCTACCAAAAAGGGCTAGTGGTATGCCTCACCTCAAATGAGATGACGTCTTATCCGCGGTGCCCCTTCCTCTATGCATGGATGGAAGGAAAGCTTCTTCTTTGTGTCATCCAAACAGCCATGGGGGTTAGATACAACATGGGGTTAGCCTTGAAGGTCATTAAGCCAAGCTCAAGGACTATCCAATATTGACCAAAATTTCTTGAAATTCATTTTTGGGCATGTTGTTCCACCTCGATGGGAGCTTCTCTCTAAGAAAATGCTCTACAATGACAGCTTGAGCGCTACCAATCCCTATGGTAAGTTTGTGAAGTAGTTTATCTCAATTTTGTTGTGTCCAATAGGGTCTAACTTTTCATCTTAGGTTTGTTGCTCATAGAGATGAAGTCTAAAGAGCTCAAATCATTATGCCATGCTGCTCAAAAGAGGAAGAAGGCCTTGGATAGAGCCCCAACATGCAACTAGGGCCGAACCAAGGCCATCTTGGCATATCCAGCTGTTGATTATCCTCACATCTTGGGTTGGGGTGCGACACCGAAGAAAGGGTCCCCTTCATCCGAGGTCCAAATTGTAAGCCCATTCTAGGTGGTTGCCTCAGGGACCTAACCTCTAACACAAGTGACCTCCTCTTCTTCCCTCTTAGGTGAGGTGTGACCTCGGAGCTCATCACATTGCTCTTCTAGCTAAGTTGGTTCTTCAACACCAGCTCCTTATACAACCCCTGCCGAAGTCGAACAAGGAGCCTAAGGCCCAAATTCAAGCCTTAAGGACTACAAGGTCACTCGAGAGTTGCTTCAAGGGGCCATTCTTCCAATCGATGTGGAGCTCATGAAGGTTGAGCACTTTAGGTTCCACATCATTGATTCCTATGACTATCCTATGGGTAAGTTCAAGCCAATTTTTCATTCTTCCTTTTGTTTGCCACCTCATATTCTAATTATTCTTTTTTTAGCATATTCATCTCAAATACTTCATCAAGGCATTGAAGGTGTTTAGATCAATCATGGATGAGGCAGAGGCCAGAACTTAGGCTATTAAGATTAAGGTGACAAACGCACTATAGGTCGATGAGAAGGCTCAAAATGCCTTGCTCGAGGCCAACTACAAAATGTTTGCCCTTAAAACCAAAATCAAGGCAACCGAGGAGACAACTACTCAAGCCATTGTTGAGAAAAGAGCACCTCGATTTGGTCTGGAAGAAGCCCAGAACAAGAACCAAAACCAAGAAGGAATCAGGCTCGAAAGAAAGCCCATAGGCACGGAAGACGGCCCGCACACGTGGCCAAGCGCACACTTCATTCTCTTTGCTAGTATGGTCCATCATAGACCATGGACCATGTGCAATCCAAGGGATCTTCACATGGTCTATGGTGCAAAGCTTTTAGTCATTATCATGGTCTATGGAACAAATGCACATGATTTGCATGATAAGTTGGCTCTGTGCACTCCTCGCTATAATTTGATGGCTAGGGGACATCTTCAACTCTGATCCAGCATGATACATAGCAATTTCAGTGTATTTGATGGTGATCGAATAGTTGGAAACTCTTCCAAGGGTCAAACATCAATTGGACAAGGAATTGAAGTTTAATTCCGATGTAGATTGAACCTCTAGTTTTCTATTGAAGTTCTCTTCAAAAGGGAGACGTCCTAGAAACTATAAAAAGGGGGCAGATGGATTAAGGACAAGGTGTGAAGATCTAGAAGGCTTTTAAGAGGTGTGATAGCGGTAGAAAAAGCCTGTAGGTGCTAGAGAGTCTTCTTGAGAGTTGAGAGCTTTGTGAGGGATTTGGAACTTATTTTTGAGATAAATTGTATAAAATTTAGAATGAGAGTTATTATATTGTAAGTAATTATTTTTCTCAAAGTAAAGTCTAGTTAAATTATATTTTCTAGTTTATTTTTTCTTTTTCCTTCTCTTGCGGTATCAATAACATATCATGATCTTGCACATGGGAATCCGTATTCTATATGAGAGATTTCCTAATAAGTGGTATCAGTATAGGTGGTACCATAATAATTGGTATCAGAGCTCCAGATTATTCATGTTGATTGAAATTGAAGAAGATAACAAGTGCAATCAAAGTCGATATTAACCAGTTTGATAGGAAAAGCAATTTTTTTCTGACAAGTGAGGGTAAAAGACATGATCATCTAGCAGGGGTTGATCGATGCTCTCATATATGAGAAGAGACCAGCCATCATGGAGGAGAAAAGTTAGAAATGGCTCCAAATGCAGGTAGTGAGTATGATTCACTTATATTTGATAGATGACATAGTGATCCATATGCTAAGCAAGACTTTTCTAATAGTATTATGGGCAAAGCTTGAGAAGTTGTACATGATAAAGTCTTTCACCTAGGATTTATGATACCATCCTATACCACCCGGTACGGGATGTATTATATTGTACCAGTCAAGAACCGATATGGTTCAGTCCTAAAAAATAGTTCAGGATTCGAACCATAAAAATTAGCCTGAACTAGATCGATACAGGTCGATTCGGTATGGTACAGGTTGGTTCAAATTGGTACGGCCTGGTTCAATCCGGTTTGGGCTCGATTCAGCTCAGTTTGGATTCGATTCAGGTCCAATTTAGCAATCCTTGCTTGAGAGGGGAGAGGAAGATAGTTTTTTTTCAATTTATTAAGGTTGGTACACGTACCGGTACGGTATAGTATGGTACCTATCGTACCGTACCGACCACTGACCGAGGTCTCAATATCGGTTCAATGATCCTTGCTCTCATCAATGCACTCTTTTTTTTAGAGTACTTTTATCAATTACGGATGAGAGAAGAACAAAGCATGCAGAAGTATTTAAGCAACTTTCGAAGGATCCTCACCAATCTTCTCAGTATATGTAAGAAAGTTAAAGAGAAGATCAGGGTATTAGTCTTGCTATCATCACTTCTACACTTTTTTGAGTCCTTAATATATACTCTTCTAGTGAAAAAGAGCACCATCAAGATGGAAAAGGTCACCGTAGCACTTCTTCAGAATGAGGTTTTGGTGTGGACACCGGCAATGGAAAAAGATTTCAAGCTAATCTAATTCACCCAGACTCTTTATGGATTTGTTGCTAAGGTAAATTGGTCAAGATGATCAATGGACAAAAGCAAGGAAGCAAAGCAAGGAAGCATTAACTACTTTAACTTCCTCACCACATTTATTGAAGCCAACTTAACTACCACAAGTACCATAACTTCCATAACTTCTTCAACTTCTTGGGCACCACATAAAGCCAACTACCTCCTTGGATGCCACATCATCAACTTCTTTCTTGGGCGCCAACTAATTCAACTACTTCCAACTCCCTTCAACTACTTGGAACAACTTGAAATAACTTCCCAACCACCTTGCCATGTGGAATGCCACTTCATTCTCCACTTCACCCTCCAACAAGGATGCCACATTAGCAAGGAAGGCTGCATTATCCCACCACATGTGCTAATTGGTTGCAACCAACTATAGTTACAACTACTAACCTTTTGTTGTTACAACCAATTACCTAATCTTGTTATAACCTACATATTTGTTATAACCAAATTAGTTACAACTAACGTTGGTTAGGATAGCCTTATCTCTTGTAGCCGAATTCTATGGAGGCCTATAAATACCTCCTAATCCCTTATAAAAAAGGCACTTGATGAATGAAATGAAAGCTTGAAATCTTCTTTCCCTTGGCCATGTACCATTGTTTTCACTCCAAATGTGGAGAGGGTGTGAGACCCATTCCATTCCACTTCAACAAAGTCCTTCCATGGCTGTTTGAAGTATCGCTCCGTGAGGGAGAGGGTGTGAGATCCAAGTCCAAGCTATCCAAGCTCCAAGAGCCTTCCTATTTTCCTTCTTTTCCCTTTCTTATTTCAATAGCTTTCTTCTCTTTGCTTCCATGCCTTCTAATGATCTCTTTACAGGTTCTCTCCATGATCTCAGGTTGAAGATGAAGGTCACATCGCCTTGGAACCAACTACAAGTGAAGTCCATTGCCAAAGGTGTGTAAGTCTTACCTTCCACCCGCCCTTCCTAGGAGTGTTGAGTGAACCCTCCACCAATCACTTTAGCTTTTATTATTGGTAGGGAAACCCTTCCTAAACTCTTAAGATCTGAATATTTGAAGGTACTTGTCCTAGTAAAGATGGTTTCTTAGCCATTGGTCCTTTCTCTTTAATTCGAATAAGATCTCATTTGCGGGTGTTTCAACTTTTGAACTAATAGTCCATTTCATTGTATTTTCTTGCTCTCTCATGCTTCATTTAGCTAGTGCATATAAGATTCCTTGCTCATCATAGATAGCTAATCTTCTAGGCTTTACCATCCATCTCATCTTGTCCCGCATCAATTTGGTATCAGAGCCAGGTTTACTAGGACAAGTATGATTGCTGAAATTTTGCATTAATTTTTAGTACCACGCCTTCAAGTTTTTCCTTCAAAATTTTAAAATTTTAAAAAAAATTGAATTCTGAATTCTAGACTTTGAAATTGAAAATTCCAATTTTAAAATTTGAATTTTGATATTTTGAAATTTGAATTTCGAATTACAAGTTCTATTGGTTAGTTAGAGATTTGATTTTGCATCCATTCTAAAACACTTAAGGGCATTCAATCATAAGATAAGGGAAGGAATTCATTATCTTTTCTTGGCCCAAAACAACCACCTACATCTTGCATCAACCTGAGCCTAATCTAAAATCGAGTAGGAACCTAAGCTAGGGACATCAACGAGTCAAGTTCATGTGCTTGATGAGACTTAGTATTGATTGATTCTGTATTTGCTCCTTGATATTAGTATCTAAGGCTTGGGATCCAATGACAACTGCCTTAAGTGGATCTACAATTTTTTAATTAGGATCTCGTGAAAGTGAGGGGAGCCTCTCGCAATCCCACCTCTTACCTGGCCAGTTGAAAGGATAACTAGGTCTTGATTGGTACCTAGTCAATTCTTGTTGCATTGAACTTCTAAGTCTCGGAGCCCTAGAAGCTAGGAATTTGTATTGCATGTCAACTAGATCAGGAACTCAATACCAGCAGTTCCAAACCCAGCTTGGTTTATCCATGGACTCCAATCTTGAGGCAACACTAAGGACTTTAATTGAACAACTAGCCCAACTAAACAATAATTTTGAACAAATGAAGGAGCATGTTGAGATCCTAAAAGAGGCCCGATTGAACCACACCTAACCTAAATTACCTAGGCCAAATCCCTTGGGTCAAATAGCCCCTCAACATGATCTCACCTCTGAACACAATCCTAGACGCCCACACCAAGACTTCATTGATGCGGAAAAAAGGATGAGGTGATGATGCTAACACGGATGATGCAAAGGTGGTTATATCTTATTTTCTTTTTAGGGTTTTATCTTTGGTTCCCGATTGCAAGCAAAGAGAACCTAGGAAAACTGAAAGAAAAGAGGTCTATGCTAGCAGATCAATCCCTAAGAAATGATAGACCAAGACCCCGAGATTAAGGAACCCCGGGATTAGGACTAGCTCGATACACCCAATACCTACCTAGGAGATGGGGATGCAAACCTTTCAAATTCTGAAGCGCCTGGTGCAGAGATCGCTCCACTCGATGGATGCGGCCTGGATGTCCGAGCAATCGCACCCGTGGATGCGCCGGTTCCCGATCATGTGGCCATGATGGCAAGATGACCCATCTCCGATGTCCGTAGCACCGAGGAAGACCTGTAGGCAGCAAGAGAAAGAACGGTTAGCGAAGAGATGAGAAGTGTTGAAGTTGAAATAGGGTTAGGATAGAGAAACAGGGCTTCGAGCCCGGTATCTGACTGGAGTCCGAAATCGAAGTTGATAACTTGGGGCCTCGCACCCCGCGACGTCCTGGAGGACGAAGGAATTGTGGCCTCCCACCACTCGATGCTCTCAGGCGAAGGAACGTGGCCTCACACCACTCGATGCCCTCAAGCGAAGGAAAGTGGCCTCACACCACTCGACATCCCTGGGGATGAAGGAAGAGTTTCACTCACTCACAACCTAGTCTAGGGAGACAGAGGATTGGAGAAGAAAACACTCGAAATTTTTTTTTGTATTCATTCACTAACTGTTACAAAGAGGGGTTTGGGTCCTTTAAATAGGTACCCAAAGATACATTCAAAACTCAAAAGAAAACCCATTCAAAATTTGAACCAAAATACAACTCAATTTGAAAGTGGCGCCCAAGCTTTGGAGAGCTTTCTTCTTGGCCGACCAGCTTGGTATGGCATGATGCTTGGCTTGGAGTGGAGGAGTTGCTCCTTGGACTTCCTTCTTTGCTTGCTTGGTTTTGGTAGAAAACATGAAGTGAGGCTAGCTTGGAGGGATTTGTCCCACTTTGACTTTTCTTGGCTTGATTCAAGGCCGACCAAATGGGAATAATCCTAGGCATGGCATGATTGGTGGCTTGGAGAGGGGGATTGGTCTTTGACCTTCCTTCCTTGCATGGCTTATTTTGGTAGAAGGCTTGGATTGAGGCTTGATGTCTTCACCATGCCTTTCTTGCTTAACTTCATCAAGGGATCATGCCTTTCTTGCTTAACTTCTTTATGGAAGAAGGCTTGAGTGGAGGCATGCATCAAGGGATTTGAAACTTCTTTCCACTTGGAGAATGGAGGATGCCTTTCTTGCTTGACTTCTTTATGGAAGGAGTCTTGAGTGGAGGCATGCATCAAGGGATTTGAAACTTCTTTCCATGACTGCCCATTCTAGATTGGAAGAGAGCTTGAAGAGGGGAGGAGAAGGGGGCATGGATCATGTGAGTGGTCCCCTTTCTTGGGCGCCTAAAACAAACCACATGTCATCACCTTAGTGCGCCACATAAACAGATAAGGTGGGCCCTGAGCTGACATGTCTCCTTGCCTTTGTTAGGCTTAAAAGAGACTTAACTTTTGAACCACTAAAGACTTCATGGGCTTAGACTCGGCCCGACTTATTACAAGACTCAGCTCGACCCGATGGGTCGAGGTACAGACTCCATTTAAGCAAATAAACTAAAGGCTGACAGCCTTATTACAGGACTCGATAAACACAGAACCCTAATCAGAGATCCCCTGAAGTTTGAAGGGCTCAAGTCAAACCCTGATACCCACATCATTCATGGATTCGGAGGAAAGAGCCATTAGAAGAATACATCTAGAGGCACCTATCTTTGATGGAAGTCTAGATCCTAAGGTGCATGTTGATTGGGAGGGAGAAATGGATCAATACTTTAAGTGGTATGAAATGTCAGAAGAGAAGAAGTTCAAATTTGCTAAACTAAGGTTAATCCGACAGGCTAGGTTGTATTTGAAAAATGTTGAGCGTATTTGCCGACAAAGAGGAGATATGCCCATAATCACTTGAAGAGCCATGAAGATCAAACTTAGAAAAAAGTACCTACCCATGTCCTATGAGTAGAGGGGACCCATAACCCATCAACCCGAATCCAATAGGATTAGTACCCCTGGATATAAGCCAAGTACTAGTCAAGTTCCCCTTAGTCGACCCACCCCTACAATCCCATTTGTTCACAAGGATGACATTGAAGAGGAAATATACATGGCGGACCCAGAACTAGTTGACCAGCAAAATACTTAGACTGAAGCTATGTTGGAAGGACAATTAGAAGAAGAGAACTATGAGGAGTATAACACTACTACTACTAGGGCTTTACCTGAGGAAATACTAGAAGAGAATCAAATTATAGAGCCTAGTCTTGAAATTCAAGAACAAGAGAAATTTAGTGAGGACATGGTTTCTTCAATTCAGTACCCTCAAGAGAAATTCACTCCTTTAGTCCTAGTTAAAAATCTCTTTCCTGAAATTGCTAACTCATCCTTCTATAAAGTGGACCTTTCATCGTCTGTAGATATAAATCAATGCCCAAACCTTAAGGTCATCCCTATTAATCAAGGACTATTCCATGAATCCTCTTCTTATTTCCTACCCTATCCTAAGGCTTCAAATACTTCTAGAACCACTTGATTACACTTTGTTGAGGTTAACAAGTTACATAAATCCTTTGAGCACATTATATTTGCTACTTATTTCTGAAAGACCTTATAGCATTTTGATATGGCTATTATGCTGACGTGGCATGTCTCAGGGCTCGCCGGACGTGGTCCGAAACATGTGAAATTTCTTTCGACGAACGAGATCGGATTGGTCCACCTCTGCCAAGGTCGAGCCGGGCCTCCTCGCTCCCTCGCTAGGTGGCGCCCGGGGACGGGTCCACCTCGACCGAGGTTGAGCCGGGCCCTCCTGCTCCTTCGCCAGTTGGCACCCGGAGACGGGTCCACCTCGGTCAAAGTCGAGCACTTCTCTGCCGCTCCGCCAGGTGTCCACCCAAGAGGGGTCCACCTCAGTCAAAGCTGGCGGCTCCTCGCTCCCTCGTCAGGCGACACCCGGAGACGGGTCCACCTCGGTCGAGGTCGAGCCGGCCCTCCTGCTCCTTCGCCAGTTGGCGCCCGGAGATGGGTCCACCTCGGTCGAAGTCGAGCACTTCTCTGCCGCTCCACTAGGTGTCCGCCCAGGAGGGGTCCACCTCGACCAAAGCTGGCGGCCCCTCGCTCCCTCACCGGGTGGTGCCCGGAGACGGGTCCACCTCGGCCGAGGTCTAGCCGGGCCCTCCTGTTCCTTCGCTAGTTGGCGCCCGGAGACGGGTCCACCTCGGCCAAAGTCGAGCACTTCTCTACCGCTCCGCCAGGTGTCCACCCAGGAGGGGTCCACCATGGCCGAAGCTGGCGGCCCCTCGCTCCCTCGCCGGGTGGCGCCCGGAGACGGGTCCACCTCGGCCGAGGTCGAGCCGGGCCCTCCTGCTCCTTCGCCAATTGGTGCCCGGAGACGGGTCCACCTCGGTTGAAGTCAAGCACTTCTCTGCCGCTCTGCCAGGTGTCCGCCCAGGAGGGGTCCACCTCGGCCGAAGCTGGCGGCTCCTCGCTCCCTCGCCGGGTGGCTTCCGGAGATGGGTCCACCTCGGCTGAGGTTGAGCCAGGCCCTCCTGCTCCTTCACCAGTTGGCGCCCGGAGACGGGTCCACCTTGGCCGAAGTCGAGCACTTCTCTGCCGCTCCGCCAGGTGTCCGCCCAGGAGGGGTCCACCTCGGTCGAAGCTGGCGGCTCCTCGCTCCCTCGCCGGGTGGCTTCCGGAGATGGGTCCACCTCGGCCGAGGTCGAGCCGGGCCCTCCTGCTCCTTCACCAGTTGGCGCCCAGAAACGGGTCCACCTCGGCCAAAGCCAAGCACTTCTCTGCCGCTCCGCCAGGTGTCCGCCCTGGAGGGGTCCACCTCGGCCAAAGCTGGTGGCCTCTCACTCCCTCACTGGGTGGCACCCGGAGATGGGTCCACCTCGACCGAGGTCGAGCCGGGCCCTCCTGCTCCTTCGCCAGTTGGTGCCCAGAGACGGGTCCACCTCGACCAAAGAGAGCACCTCCCTGCCGCTCCGCCAGGTGTCCACCCAGGAGGAGCCCACCTCGGCTGGCGCCGGCCCTACGTAGTGAGGACTCTGGAAAGTGGGATTGTGAGTTTCAAAATTGCCACTCGGGTAGCGCACGCCGTGCCTCGCGAGGAGCACCGGTACGGTTCGCAGTGATGCGCGAAACCTCGTTTACATCGGCCCGACGAGCCCCGCAACCGAGAAGTGGAGTCCTGGTGGGCAGGAGCCAGCAACGGATATCGTCAATGCCTGGGAAGGAGAGCGCCCGTGCTCGACCCAAGGCCTCGCCAGTATCTTCCCTCTCCCCTTTTTTCTCACTAGGCTTGGCAAGCAAGACGAGGGGGCCACCAGGTTCCCGGACCCGAAGGGGAAAGGAAAAAGGGGGGAGGGAGAGAAAAGTGAAGGCTGAGAGGGAGCCTCCCGGGGGGGGGGGACCGGAGGCAAGGTGATGGCATAAAAGGATGGGAAGAGCGGATAGCAAGGGAGGTGGAAAAAAAGGACGGTGAAAAGGAAGGCATCGAGAGAAGGATCCAGGGATCCGAGAGGGGTCCTTCGGCGTGAGCTCGGTGAAGGAGCTGGGCCCAATTTCCACTATTCCTAAGGCCTCTTTTGTTAATATCTCCTCTAAGTCTGGGGCTCCTTCGGGAACCTACCTTAGGGAGTCTGTTCCATCTCGCCGTTCTCTAACTTGACCGTCGGAGCTCTCTCGCCGGGACTCCCGGCCAGGGTTTCTGACCTTGTTTTGCAGGACCGGAAGCTCGGAGATCTCGAGATGAGACGGTCTAAGACCGGTACCAGCTTTGAAGCTACAGGCCACCGCGGTGAGATCGATAACAGATTGGCGCACCAGGTAGGGGTGCAGGACAGCAACCCCAGTGCGAGCCAGCTCTCCGCGGGCGAAAGCGCGCTCCGACCATGGTGGTGACACGCGGACGCGAAGCATCCACCAGTCGAGTAGGGGAAGTCCCTTCCCCTCAAGGGCTGCGTAGCCCGGAGAGGGAGCTTCCTGCTCCACCTCCTCTTCCTCTGCAGCTGTCCCTGGTGGACGGACCTTTTGTAGCTGTCATCCAACAGCTGCAAACCCTGACCACAGTAGTCCGGCAGGTACAGCACCAGCAGTGGTTCCTGGCCACTCAGCCCCAGCCAGGGACCCCCGTGGCTCGGGCCATGGGGCCCCGCGGAAGTCTGCGCTCCATCCAAGGCAGACCCTCTCAACCGCGGTCAGTCTCAAACCCCCGCGGGAGCCACCAAACTCCTACGAAGAGGAGTTACTCCGGTTCGACGGATCACGAGAGTCGATTCCCGGCCAACGATGCCGAGACGGTGCACCGTAGCAGGCGACATCGGTGCAAGGCCCCCCGCCGAGACCGATCGGCTCCCCTTTCGCTAGTAGCCTCGGTGAAAGATTCCACCGACGAGGCCATCAGGTGCCAGGCTGAGAGGCGCCTGAAGGAGAACGAGTGCAAGCTGGCGGAGTTCGCCCGGCGCTTTGCTGACATGCAGAACTCCTCGGCGGACCCAGCGGGCTATGACACGCGGCCACCCTTCTCTCGGGAAATCCAAGAGGAGCCGATTCTGAGTCGGTTCCGCATGCCACAAGTGGATCCCTACGATGGGACCACCGACCCCTTGGATCATCTGGAGAGCTACAAGGCTCTCATGAGGGTCCAGGGGGCCACGGACGCTCTTTTATGCGTCGCCTTACCCGCTACCCTCTGGAAGGCCGCTCGAGTCTGGTTTACCTGCCTCGAGCCTGAATCTATTTGCTCCTTCCATCAACAGAAAGGAAAGTTTATGGCACACTTCGACGCTTGCCGGAAGGTACCAAGAGAGGTGGACAGCCTCTTCTCCATCCGCCAGCAGGACCAGGAGCTGCTTCAGGACTACGTTACCCGCTTCAAGATCGCTGCCCTGGAAATCTACAATCTGGACGAGCCCGTTGCCATGCTGGCATTGAAGCGCAGGCTTAAGACACCTGCTTGACCTATTCCCTGGATAAGAAGCCCCCTAGGACGTATTCCGAGCTCCTCCTCCGTGTCCACAAGTACATCCGAGCAGAGGAGGCCGATCACACCAGGCGAGAGCTGGATGGGAGGTCCTCGAAGAAGCCGGCCCTAAGGGATGTCCCCGGGACCCGGAGGCCTGGACAACCTGCTGACCTCCGTCCAGGCCCAAAGCGGAGGAGCGGTGCTGCCCCGGAGCGAAACTTCACCCCTTTCCTTGCTCCGAGGACGAAGATCCTCATGGAGATTGAGGGTGAGCACTACCTTCGCCGACCTCCTCTTCAGAACCCAAGGAACATCCACAACAAGACAAAATACTGTCAGTTCCATCGCGAGCACGGCCACGACATGGAGGAGTGCCGCAATTTGAAGTGAGAAATCGAGGAGCTGATTAAAAGGGGCTACCTCAGGAAGTTTGTGAGGAACAAAGCCCCGGTAGAGGGACAGCCGCTCGCAGCCCTTCCCCCGGTCCTTGCGATTGATAACCGCCCAATGGAGAAGCCGGTGGGCATGATCTCATGGGGGATCGGGTGTGCGGCGAAAAGAATCTGGAAGGCGGGAGACCCGGAAGATGTACCCCCCTTTGAGAAGGGGAATGAAAACAAGAATGTAAACAATGATGCAGTGGTGGTCGAGATGACCATCGCAAAGCATCCTGTACATCGCATTATGGTAGATAGTGGGAGCTCTACTGACGTGCTTTTTTATGATGCTTTCTCCTGAATGAACCTGTCTCATGATGAATTAAGGTTGGTGCACACCCCTCTTGTAGGCTTTACCAGGGATTCGGTGGGGGTCGAAGGGAAGATCACTCTCCCTGTCACTGCCGGATCCCCACCTCGGCAGACTACTGTCATGATGACGTTTACTGTTGTCAAGCTCCCCTCACCTTATAACGCAATCCTTGGCCGTCCGGGGCTCAACCAGCTGGACGCCGTAATTTCCACCAAGCGGTTACGGGTGCAGTTCCCCACAGCCTCTGGGACTGGGTTGATGAGGGGGATGCCCAGCCCGTCCAGCATTGCCTTCAGACGGTCCCGAGTGCCCGAGGCGCTGAGCTCGACCCTGACGTCAACGACCTCGACTTAAGGGAGAAGGAACCCAAGGGAGGACCCGTAGAACACCTGTTGACGTATCCCATCGGTTCGGACCCTCAAAAGACTATGCATGTGGGGGCCCAGCTCCTGGAGGAAGAAAGGATCTGCCTGCTGGATTTCCTCCGCACGAACGTGGATGTGTTCGCCTGGTCCGCAGCCGACATGCCAGGCATCCCCTCGAAAGTCATCACCCACAGGTTGAATGTTGACCCGAGGTGTCGCCCGGTCCGCCAGAAGAAGAGGAGTTTCACTGCAGAAAGGCAGAAGGCCATCAATGAAGAAGTAGAGAAGCTCCTCACCGCTGGCTTTGTGCGGGAAGTACAATATCCTAGTTAGCTGCCGAATGTGGTCATGGTGAAGAAGAGTAGTGGCAAGTGGAGGATCTGCGTGGACTACACCGACCTCAACCGAGCTTGCCTGAAGGATAGTTTTCCTCTTCCGAAGATTGACCAGTTGGTAGACACCACTTCGGGGCATCGCCTCCTCTCTTTCATGGATGCCTTCTCCGGGTACAACCAGATTCGAATGCACCCGGAGGATGAGGAGCACACTGCTTTCATCACCGACCGTGGAACTTACTGTTACAAGATGATGCCATTCGACCTCAAGAACGCCGGGGCCACGTACCAACGGCTGGTCAACAAAGTCTTCAAAGATCAGATCGGCCGCAACATGTAGGTGTACATGGATGATATGCTGGTAATGAGCAAGCCTCTTTTCGACCATGTCGGTGACCTGGCGGAGACCTTCGGCAACCTCCGAATTCACCAGATGAAGCTGAACCCGGCGAAGTGTGCCTTCGGCATGTCCGCCGAGAATTTCTTGGAATTCATGGTGACCCAAAGAGGGATAGAAGCCAACCCGGAAAAGGTCCAGGCCATTTTGGACATGGAGCAGCCCACCTCCAAGAAGCAAGTGCAGCGACTCACTGGTCGGATAGCCGCCCTGAGTCGGTTTATCTCGAGGTCTGCCGACCGCTGCCGCCCCTTCTTCAAAGTACTGAGGAAGATGAACAACTTCACCTGGACCGAGGAGTGCCAGGAGGCGTTTGACGAGCTGAAGAGGATGCTTGCATCACTGCCACTGCTCTCCAGGCTCGAAGAAGGAGAAGAGCTCATCCTGTACCTGGCGGTCACCCCGGAGGCCGTCAGTTCGGTCCTAGTTCGGACTGATGACCAGGGTGATGCAGAACGAAAACTCTGATACCAAAATGATGCAGAACGAATATGTGGAATGCGGAAGCAAATTAAAATTAATGTATTTTTTTTTAATATATTTTCAGAAGTCGGTTTTGACTCAAAGGAAAGATAAACTAATGTTGAAAGAAATAAGAAATGACAGAAAGTATAATTAAAAGGAGTGGATTATCAAAGTAACTCAGAAGTAGGATCGCTGGGGATTGAGAAACCCCCAGATATAGGGTTTGCTCCGAGTTTCAACAAAACAGACAAAGTGAGAAGGGAAGGTTCTTGTTACCTAGCAGTGATATCTCTCCATTTGGTGGAAAAAGACTCTCTCGAGCAGATTATTGGATCCGGGAGTCAAGGTATCTTCGCAATGGATCCTCCGATAATGGTTCTTGGCAAAGTTGGCATCTTCTTGAACCTTGGATCCTAGAGAGAAGAAGAACAAGGTTAGGAACAAGAGACTCAGGGAAGAGAGTTACCAGAGTAGAAGAAAGGATGGGTTCTGAAGGTCTTCAGCTGATCTGGAACTCCTAGGCTGCGGATTTGGGACTTCTTCTCCTGGATCTGCTGGATGGACTCTGAAGCAGTGGTAGCTGACTTGAAGATGGTTGGACTGGGGTCCTGGTGGTCGGCCACCCTTTGGAAGAAGAACCTTGGAGATGGTGTAGAGGCTAGGGTTTGGTGGTGGTGGAGTAGAGATGGGTGGACTAAGCTAGGGTTTTGGGGTTGGAGATCTCACACCTCCTCAAGGTTCCTAGGGAACCCGGATTTACTCTCTCATGGAGCTCAACACTCAGAATAAGTGCGGAAGAACAAAACTTTGCTAAAAAATAAGGGATTTCATTCATAAGATTTCATAAGATAAGTTCAAGTTACAAAAGAGGTCTAATATATAGACCTATAAGAAAAATCAAAACCATACAAGTTCCCATGTGGGACTAATAGGACTAATCTACACTTTAGGCATCAAATTCTCTTCCCTTGGCCAACCAAGACTCCTTCCATGAGTGAGCGGCCCAAAAACTCTAAGAAAACTTGAAAATCAGCTCCAAATGGCAGGTTATGGGGGTGTCTCCTAGTATCTCTCCATGAATCAAGGATTTCTCCTTCATGGTTTGGCTCTTTTGGACACCTCCTAGTCTTGCTCCACAAGTTTAGGCTTCTTCTTTTCATGGCTTTGGCACTTTAGGAAACTTTTGGGTGCCTCCTTGATTTTCTCCCCAAGACATGCTCTCTTCCCTTTTATAACTTGGATTTTTATGGAACATTGTGGGGCACCTCCTTGATCCTCTCTTCAAGAAAAATTCTTGCCATCCTGGCTTGGGTTTATCTGGAAAGAAGTTGGCTCCTCCTTGGATTGAGGTATCTTGATGGATTTCTCCCCCAAGTGGTGCAAGAAAAAGGGGAACTTACTTCTTATGGTGTGGGGACCAAAGACACTGGATAGAGATGTGGCAGGGAGTGTGGCACCCACTTGTAGCTGGACCATGGAAGAAAAAATGTGGCACCCTATGGCAAAGGGAATGGCGCCAACCTGGACCTGGACTTGGACTGAGTCAACATGACTCAACAAAAATTGAAATGACAAAATTACAGACTCAAAATTGGGTTGATCAGGTCAATCCTTATTACAAACCCTAATTTTCTTGGGCAAGGTCAATCAGAGATCCAGATGGAACCCTAAAGTCTTCTTCTGATTCTGGTGCCCGCACCAATTCTCCTGGGGTGGGAGGAACTTGACCCTGTCGAGTATGGATCAAGTTGGCTCTGGTATCTCTCCAAGAGGTCTGGGTCCAATTCTTGTAATTCTTCTCGGGAGATCCAAGAGTCATCAGAATCTGGCCTTCCTTGCCAGCGGACCAGGTATCTTTGGTATCCTCGATTACGAGTAGAGATAACCTAATCATCCAGGATCTTTTCAATCTGCTCTTTCCTCACAGGCCAGTTTGTTGGTGGACACACAGGATCGGGATCATTCTCAATAACAGGATTAGGTTCAAAAGGCTCACTGGGAATCACAGCTAGCTCCCTGTACTCTACTAGGTCTGTAATGTTGAAAGTGGAGCTAATGCCTAGCTTTGGAGGCAACATAGGCATTGGGTCCCACTCTCTTCGTCACTCTAAATGGTCCAGCTCCTCTAGCATGTAGCTTTCTAACGGTTCCAGGAGGAAACCGCTCAGGCCTTAACCTAATCATTACATAGTCTCCCTCAACAAAAGTTTTGACTCGCCTTTGAGAATCAGCCAACTTCTTATAAGTTTCATTACTTAAAGTTATTTTGGCATGAATTTCTTTATGCAAGTTCTTTACATGCTGTGCAAAGTCTTCAGCAGACTCGGAGACTCGTGTGTGGACTAGCAAAGGAACTAGGTCAAGTGGTGTGTGAGGCTCGTACTCATGAACAATCTCAAAAGGGCTTTTACCTATAGACCTATTGACCGAGTCATTAAATGCAAATTCAGCCCTAGGTAAATACAAATCCCAATTCCTGGTATTCTCACTCAACCAAAATCTGAGTCAATGTCCTAAACTCGACTGACGACGCATTCCTAAAGAATGGACTTTATTCAAAGGAATCCTAGGTCTAAACCTAACAAACTAAGGCTCTCAAGGTTTGACCTTGGGTCGGAGGATGGCATGCAGAGCATGAAAACTTATCATGGGTGCCTAGGTGCCATAAGGTCTTCCAGAAGTAGGTGGCAAACCTAATAGGTTCTAAGGAGTCTTGCAACCTAGAAATCTCAGTAAAGTGTAATCCCATAGCTCTAGAAACATGAGAAGATTCAGGGAAGGGTAGGAAATAAGAATCAAAGTTTTGAGGTGGCTTATAGGAAACAAGAAACATACCTTGGTTATTTAGGACGACCTTAAAATGAGGACATTGTTCTATAGGTGCACTCATCCAAACCTCATGATTTGCTCTAGGAGGGTCTACAAGTGCAAGTTCTAGGGTAGGCTGGGTGCTCCTAGAAGGTGGAAGGTTATCAGGAAGGTCTTTGGAATGTTTATCTAGAAAGTCTTCAAAGCTACTGTCTTTTTCTTGTTCTTGGACCTTCTCAATGGGCAATTCTTGTGAACCCCTTCCTTCTTCACACTTCTCTACCAGATTTGACTCAGGGGTGTCTTCTTTGGATTCCTCAATGAGTTCAGGGGATTCTCAATTAAACTCTCATTGGGTACAATTTCCTCTTCCTAAACTTCCTCAAAAGGATCTTCTCTTAGGGTTAGTTCCTGAATTCCTTGAGTGGCAAGGGTCCCCTCAATAACCCCATCAGGTAGGGGTTGGTTAATTGAATTATCGGGAGAGATATTGATGCGGCAAGCATATGATTAATGTTTTGAATATGGGGTTTGTAGAGCAATGAAACCTAATTATACTTAGCATTGTACTCATCTTAATAAGATTTAAGGATTATATGAAAAGGGACTATTACATGATTAGACACAACTCTAAAACTAAGAAGGAAGAAGATCTAGACAATAGGGGCTAATGATTGAGGACTTACCTTGATGAGTTTTCCAACTTTCCTATGATTCAAAACTTGAAACTACTGATGCTCTGGATTGGAGAACTTGGATAACAGTGATCAGAACCATGGACTTAGGCTTCAGCTTGTTGGTTCATTGTCAAGGGGAACCCTGTTCACAACTCAAGGACTTCGAAGGACCCTGCAATGAAGATCAAAGTTAAGGAAGAAGGATAGGAACATATAGAAGGGATGGGAGAGTTTATGAACTAAGAACAGAATTTTGAGAAGATCTGGCCGACTCCAATGCCTTCACTTGAGCTTGGAAGATGCTTTGCTAGGGAAAAAAGAATGGCTTTGGCGTGGAGGAAGAGGATGGAAAACTTTCACATAAGAAAAAAAAATATAAGACAACTTCTACTTCCAAAATTTCAACTTCAATTTTCATTCATTCCCAAAATCAATCTCTTTTACAATGGGCATCCAAGGCTTTTAATAGCCTCACAAAGCTAGCTTTTGAAATTTAAAAACTCCCCAAATCGAGGAGGATTACAAGGGGGGTTGGAGGATTTGGTGGAGAGTTTGGAGGATTTGGTGGAGGACTTGGAGGGATGTGGCCAACCTCCTTGAATTTGAATCTCCCTTGTTGGCGCCCAAAGGGTGATGAGGTGGCTGGTGAAGTGGCACCTGATGACGTGGCATGGTGTGGTGGTCTTCTACTTGGATAAGAATGACATGTGGCACCCAGTGGTCCTAGTTGATGGTCCTTTTCTCTTGCTTGGTTGATGTGTCTTCTCTTCTTCATGTGGTCAAATTATGGGGTCTAGAATTTGAGTCTTGTTGCTGGCTTTCATGGCTTTAAGACTTGATTAGACTTAACTCAACTGAATTAGACTTAACTCAACTGAACTGACTTGACTGCCCTAGATTTTAAAACTTGAAATAAACTTACAGGAAATGAAATTTTAAAAATAATTAAAGGACTCAATAAACACTCTTGATTTGAAACTCAAAATTAATTACAGGACTCTTGAAAAGAAAATGACTCTTGAAAATAAAATATTTTTGAACTAAAGGATACAAGGTAACCTAATTATCTTCGATCCAAATTGGGATAAGGCTAACCTTGTTGGAGTGAAGTTTCTTTCAGCTTCTGGTGTCCACACCAATTCTCCTGGGGTGGGCAGAACTCGACCCAGTCGAGTATGGTTCAGTTTTGCCCTGGTAATGCTCGAACAAGTCTGGGTTAAGTCTTTGCAGGTCCTCTCGAGTAATCCAAGAGTTGTCGGACTCAGGTCGACCTTGCCATTGAACCAGGTATCGTTGATAGTCCTTATTCCTGGTAGTAATGATCTTGTCATCCAGGATTCTCTCAATCCTCTCTCTCTGCTCAGGTAAGGTTGGTGGTGGACACTCAGAAATATGTTCACTCTCAATGAAAGTTTCTGGCTCAAAAGGCTCACTAGGTATTAGCAGTGGTTCTTTGTATTCTACTAGGTCTAAAATATTGAAGGTTGTACTAATACCCATATCAGGTGGAAGTTCCAAAACATATGCATTAGGCCCTATTTTCTTTAAGATCTTAAAAGGTCCCGCTCCGCGGGCATGCAGCTTCTTTATGGTTCCAGGAGAAAACCATTCAGGGTTGAGCCTAATCATCGCATAATCCCCTTCACATAATTCTTTAGCCCTCTTATGTGAGTCAGCTAAGTGTTTATAAGTTTCATTGCTCAGGTTGATCTTATTACTGATTTCTTTATGCATATTTGTGACATGCTGTGCAAAAGACTCAGCAGACTCAGAAACTTACACAAGCACTTACGAAATGCAGACTGAACCAGGCATCTTTATTAAGAGGAATTTTATTGGACTCTCTAGGGCCTAAACCTAACAGATTAATGACTCTCTAGGTTTGACCCTGGTCTGGTATGTACATGAGAATTTACAATGGGTTCCTAGCAAATGCCATAAGGTTTTCCAAAAGTAGGTAGCAAAAGGAATAGGCTTTAAAGGCTCATGCAACCTAGTAATCTCATCAAAATGAAACTTAATGGCTCTAAAATTATGATAAGACTCAGGGAAAGGCAGGAAATAGGAATCCAAGACTTGGGATAATTTAGGAGAATCTTGAAATAGACCTTGGTTACTCATGATGACCTTAAGATTAGAATTTTGATCTACAGGCGGGATGCTTCTAGGTAGTTGAAGGTCATCAGGAAAGTCTTCTAGAATAATGATTGGGTTCTTCTCAGGTACCTGAAGGAGTTCTTGTGTCGAAGCTAAAGTATTGGGTTCTTCCTGAGGGCATTGTCTTACGGGAACCAAGTCCTCACTAAATTTTGGTTGTTCTGATGTTTCAGGACTAGGCTCAATAATCTTTTCTTTACCAAAGGTTTCCTCAGGTAAGGTATTAAAGTTGTTCTCTTCACAGTCTTCCCCTTCATATTCATCTATTAAACTTATGTTAGTCTCATACACATATTTACTAGGTTCAGACTTGCCTTCTTCCTTCCCTAGCCCTTCAGTTTGAGGATACCCTAAGTCTTGAGTATTCATGAACTCAACTTGTACTTCAGGGTTCTTACTCCTATCATTCATATGAGCTAATGGGAAAGTAGGAGTTGGTTGGTCTAAGGAAAATTGGTTAGCCAGCATTTGGTTCAATTGGGCCATTAGATCATTTAGGCCTTTCAGCATGGTTTCAAGATTCGGGTCCATGGCTACACTAGACTGGGCTTGGATTGGTGAATATGGTGTCCCTGCTCTAGTTGTCATGCATGCAAATGGACTCAAGCTCGAGCTAAGGTTTCCTAGACCTAGAGCACAAATTAGAAGTCTAATTAAGTGAACCAACTAGCTAGTAGTACTTATGGTACTTAGCCAGGTAGGTGGAGGGGAGTGTAGGTCCCTGATTGCCAACCTTAGACACCAATCTAAGATTGGCCAGGTAGGCGGACCAAATCACAAGCTTTGATGCACCAATCCTAGACACCAAGCCAGTAAGCACACACCAATTAGCTGACATAGTTAACTTGACCCTAACCTGAACCCAATTTGTTGGTGTCCCTAACCCACTAGGGCAATTAACGTTCTACTCAATTTTAATTAATGGGCTGGGATCGATATGCTGGTTGGTGATTTTTGGGCTAGGGACAGGTGATGAAATCCTGACCCTATGTCAAATTGATGCCCTTAATTTGATTTCTCATGAGATGAATGAAATGCAAAGGTGCTGCAGAAGTGTGTTGCAGTTTGAAAGTGGTGTGGAAAACGTGATGAAAAAAATGTCCAAAAATTTTAAAAAATTCACAGAGGATTCCTAACTTATATGTTTCAATGCAGGTGAAAGGAGTTTTAAAAATAAAATCTGTACTACTCTAAGCAGATCCTACAATTGAAGATAAATAAAAAGGACAGAACAGAACCCTAATGACAGTGTCGAACTGCAGAAATTTTAATTTTTTTTATAATTTTTTTATGATGATGAAATTTAATATGGTGATAACTGACTTAAAAAGGAACAAGAAAAAAAATATTTCAATAAAAAATCAGCGACTTGCCTTTGGAGCTGCAGATGGATTACAGTAAATAGATGCAAATTTTCAAAAAACAGAACCTAATCAAACAAGTGCAATGGCTTACCCAAAACTTCAATCTAAAAACTCACGTCCGGCCAGGGGCTCATTATTCCCATGGGTCGTGACAGTGTACTGGAGTACACCCGCTCAGGAGGCGTGAATTTTAGATCTTGCTTGGATTTAAAGAAAACTATTCTACCCTAATGCAACCATGCTCTGATACCAATTTGATGCGGCAAGCATATGATTAATGTTTTGAATATGGGGTTTGTAGAGCAATGAAACCTAATTATACTTAGCATTGTACTCATCTTAATAAGATTTAAGGATTATATGAAAAGGGACTATTACATGATTAGACACAACTCTAAAACTAAGAAGGAAGAAGATCTAGACAATAGGGGCTAATGATTGAGGACTTACCTTGATGAGTTTTCCAACCTTCCTATGATTCAAAACTTGAAACTACTGATGCTCTGGATTGGAGAACTTGGATAACAGTGATCAGAACCATGGACTTAGGCTTCAGCTTGTTGGTTCATTGTCAAGGGGAACCCTGTTCACAACTCAAGGACTTCGAAGGACCCTGCAATGAAGATCAAAGTTAAGGAAGAAGGATAGGAACATATAGAAGGGATGGGAGAGTTTATGAACTAAGAACAGAATTTTGAGAAGATCTGGCCGACTCCAATGCCTTCACTTGAGCTTGGAAGATGCTTTGCTAGGGAAAAAAGAATGGCTTTGGCGTGGAGGAAGAGGATGGAAAACTTTCACATAAGAAAAAAAAATACAAGACAACTTCTACTTCCAAAATTTCAACTTCAATTTTCATTCATTCCCAAAATCAATCTCTTTTACAATGGGCATCCAAGGCTTTTAATAGCCTCACAAAGCTAGCTTTTGAAATTTAAAAACTCCCCAAATCGAGGAGGATTACAAGGGGGGTTGGAGGATTTGGTGGAGAGTTTGGAGGATTTGGTGGAGGACTTGGAGGGATGTGGCCAACCTCCTTGAATTTGAATCTCCCTTGTTGGCGCCCAAAGGGTGATGAGGTGGCTGGTGAAGTGGCACCTGATGACGTGGCATGGTGTGGTGGTCTTCTACTTGGATAAGAATGACATGTGGCACCCAGTGGTCCTAGTTGATGGTCCTTTTCTCTTGCTTGGTTGATGTGTCTTCTCTTCTTCATGTGGTCAAATTATGGGGTCTAGAATTTGAGTCTTGTTGCTGGCTTTCATGGCTTTAAGACTTGATTAGACTTAACTCAACTGAATTAGACTTAACTCAACTGAACTGACTTGACTGACCTAGATTTTAAAACTTGAAATAAACTTACAGGAAATGAAATTTTAAAAATAATTACAGGACTCAATAAACACTCTTGATTTGAAACTCAAAATTAATTACAGGACTCTTGAAAAGAAAATGACTCTTGAAAATAAAATATTTTTGAACTAAAGGATACAAGGTAACCTAATTATCTTCGATCCAAATTGGGATAAGGCTAACCTTGTTGGAGTGAAGTTTCTTTCGGCTTCTGGTGTCCACACCAGATATCCTCAAATTCTTCTTCTTCATATTCATCTATCAAACTTATGTCAGGCTCATATATTTCTTCCTCAATCTCACTGAAAGGTTCTAATCTATTCTCCTTTGATTCCTCTTTAAGTACGGCTCTGGTCTGGTCAACTAATTTTGGGTTGGCCATGCCTAACTCCTTCTCAGTGTTATCCTTCTGGTCAAGAGGTGACACAAGTGGGAATTGACAAACAAAAGTCTAGTTCACTACGGGTGTCGGATCAATCGGAACTTGACTCAAGTTGGTAGAGGTTGGCTTTAAGTCCAAAGTACTTGATTGGTTATATCTTAAAGACCACTCATAGTCTTGGGCTTCTTGGTAGGCTCGGTCTAACTTATTGGTCTTTTCAAGGCATAGCTTCCTATAAATGTCTGGGTGTAACCCAACCCTAAACCTCGATGTGATTTGAGCTTCGGTCTCAATGGTATTGCATTTCATGTCATACCACTGGAAGTCCTCGATATATTTAGACATAGGCCTATTACCTTGTCGCAATTGGTACCATTGGTCTAAAAGTCTTTTCTCATAGGATCTACCTAGGTACCTATCTCTCAACTTACTTCTCATATCTCTCCAAGTATATATTTCCTCTTTTCTTTGATAACACTCACGCTCAATAGCATACCAATGCGACCTAGCATGTTTGGTAAACTTGGTTTTGGCCAACCTAACTTGTCATAATTCCGATATGTTAGTGCACTCAAAATACCGATCCATTTGTTCTTCCCACTTAATATATGTCTCTTGTCTTCCATCAAAAGTGGGTGCATAAGGTTCGGTGTTCCTAACGGGTCCCTTCTCTGAGTCAACCAAGTATGGGTATAGGCTCCTAGGGTTATGCTCGGGATCACGGTATAAGGTCCTCCGAGGCTCCTGGCATGGGTGAGGTTGGGGCCTATTAAATTTTGGATCAGGGGTCCAATTTTGATGTCTACGTTTCTCAAGTCCTTGGGCTCGGTCTCTAAATTGGGCAAAACCCTCATTCATATCCTGACTCAATTTGGTCATACTTTCGGTAAGAGTTCTAATCATGGCCTCTAAATCAGGTTGGGTTTGACCAGGTTGGTAGGATACTCCGTTCCGGGTGGACATGAGGATGCAAGCAAGCACACCAAATTAGACTCAACTGAAATGACTACGGGCTAACTAGACCTAGAGCCCAAACTAGATGCCCAATCAGAGTGGCAAGCTAGCCTATAGTAACTCGGGACTTAGCCAGGCAGGTGTAAGGGGAGTGTTAGGTCCCTAATTGCCAAACCTAGACACCAATCAGTGATTGGCCAGGTAGGCGGACCAGCACACAAGCCCTTCGGGATAGAATCCCTAAATCACAATTCTAGACACTGAGTACAAAGCACACACAGAGTAACTAGACAAACTGACTCAACACTAGCCTAGACCCGACCAGTTGGTGTCCCTAACCCACTAGGGCAAATTAGGTCTAATTAATTTTATGATTAAAGGCTTAGGTTCAAATGCACCGGAGGTGGTTTTGGGCTAAGGAGAGGGTCTCAATCCTCCCCTTATGTTGCAACTTCGGTGCCCTTAAGATAGATTCAATTTATGCACACTCAAATAAAACACAGCTTGCAGAAAATAAAAAGCAGAACATCAGTAAAATTGATCTTAGAAAATCTACATAAATTAATAAATCATGAAAATTTTATTTAAATTACTTTCAATTATAATGGTTCTAGCAAAATAAGAATTATTTAATTTAGAATTTTTTGCAGGGAGAAACAATTTGGATAACAGGGTAGTTACTGGCAGAAAACAGAATGTGTGTCCCGTTTACAATCCCTGCCTAGAAGTTATAACTTAGCGGCACCCCTACACGCCCTAGGAACCCCCATGGAATGGGTGGAGGAGGCTTGCATCTCGCTTGTTCCTAGGACCGGATGGCCAGGGGAGTCTACTCCAGGCAGCAAAAGTAAAAAGGAACGAAAAAAATAATCAAACAAGCAAGAACCCTAGACAGGGCTCTTATACCAAAAATGATGCAGAACGAAAACTCTGATACCAAAATGATGCAGAACAAATATGTGGAATGCGGAAGCAAATTAAAATTAATGTATTTTTTTTTTAATATATTTTCAGAAGTCGGCTTTGACTCAAAGGAAAGATAAACTAATGTTGAAAGAAACTAAGAAATGACAGAAAACACAATTAAAATGAGTGGATTATCAAAGTAACTCAGAAGTAGGATCGCTGGGGATTGAGAAACCCCCAGATCTAGGGTTTGCTCTAAGTTTCAACGAAACAGATAAAGTGAGAAGGGAAGGTTCTTGTTACCTAGCAGTGATATCTCTCCATTTGGTGGAAAAAGACTCTCTCGAGTAGATTATTGGATCTAGGAGTCAATGTATCTTCGCAATGGATCCTCCGATAATGGTCCTTGGCAAAGTTGGCCTCTTCTTGAACCCTGGATCCTGGAGAGAAGAAGAACAAGGTTAGGAATAAGAGACTCAGGGAAGAGAGTTACCAAAGTAGAAGAAAGGATGGGTTCTGAAGGTCTTCAGCTGATATGGAACTCCTAGGCTGCAGATTTGGGACTTCTTCTCCTGGATCTGCTGGATGGACTCTGAAGCAGTGGTAGCTGACTTGAAGATGGTTGGACTGGGGTCCTGGTGGTCGGCCACCCTTGGAAGAAGAACCTTGGAGATGGTGTAGAGGCTAGGGTTTGGTGGTGGTGGAGTAGAGATGGGTGGACTAAGCTAGGATTTTGGGGTTGGAGATCTCACACCTCCTCAAGGTTCCTAGGGAACCCGGATTTACTCCCTCATGGAGCTCAACACTCAGAATAAGTGCGGAAGAACAAAACTTTGCTAAAAAACAAGGGATTTCATTCATAAGATTTCATAAGATAAGTTCAAGTTACAAAAGGGGTCTAATATATAGACCTATAAGCAAAATCAAAACCATACAAGTTCCCATATGGGACTAATAGGACTAATCTACACTTTAGGCATCAAATTCTCTTCCCTTGGCCAACCAAGACTCCTTCCATGAGTGAGCGGCCCAAAAACTCCAAGAAAACTTGAAAATCAGCTCCAAATGGCAGGTTATGGGGGTGTCTCCTAGTATCTCTCCATGAATCAAGGATTTTTCCTTCATGGTTTGGCTCTTTTGGACACCTCCTAGTCTTGCTCCACAAGTTTAGGCTTCTTCTTTTCATGGCTTTGGCACTTTAGGAAACTTTTGGGTGCCTCCTTGATTTTCTCTCCAAGACATGCTCTCTTCCCTTTTATAACTTGGATTTTTATGGAACATTGTGGGGCACCTCCTTGATCCTCTCTTCAAGAAAAATTCTTGCCATCCTGGCTTGGGTTTATCTGGAAAGAAGTTGGCTCCTCCTTGGATTGAGGTATCTTGATGGATTTCTCCCCCAAGTGGTGCAAGAAAAAGGGGAACTTACTTCTTATGGTGTGGGGACCAAAGACACTGGATGGAGATGTGGCAGGGAGTGTGGCACCCACTTGTAGCTGGACCATGGAAGAAAAAATGTGGCACCCTATGGCAAAGGGAATGGCGCCAACCTGGACCTGGACTTGGATTGAGTCAACATGACTCAACAAAAATTGAAATGACAAAATTACAGACTCAAAATTGGGTTGATCAGGTTAATCCTTATTACAAACCCTAATTTTCTCGGACAAGGTCAATCAGAGATCCAGATGGAACCCTAAAGTCTTCTTCTGATTCTGGTGCCCGCACCACAGGGAATGCAGAGATCGATGTACTACACAAGCAAACTCCTCCGCGATGCAGAGCTCGGGTATTCCCGGTCTGAAAAACTCATTTTTGCACTAATAGTGTCTGCCCAGCGTCTCAGGCCTTATTTCTAAGCACACCCGATTGCCGTCCTGATGGATCAGCCGCTGAAAGTGATACTCAGTCAACCTGACACATCCGGGCATTTGGCGAAGTGGGCACTCAAGCTTAGCGAGTTTGATATCACTTATCGACCAAGGTCGGCCATGAAGGTACAAGTGCTCACTGACTTCTTGGTCGAGTGCGCAGGCCTGGGCAAGGGGATGGAGGAAGGCCCTTCGGACCGGCAGCCAGAACCGGGACCCGAGGAGGACGTTTGGATCCTCCATGTGGACGGGGCCTCGAACTCTAGCGGGAGCGGAGCTGGTCTCATCCTCGCCAACGGAGAGGGGGTCGTCACTGAATGTGCACTCCGTTTCCAATTCGCCGTAACTAATAATCAGGCGGAGTACGAAGCGCTCCTCGCGGGGCTAAGAGTGTCCCGCGAGTTGGGCATGGCCAACCTCAAGGCCTTCACTGATTCGCAGCTGGTGGCCAGACAGATCTCTAAAGGGTACGACGCGCGGGACCCTCAAATGGCGAAATACCTGGAGCTCGTGAGAACGAGCACGGCTGGATTTCGGTGCTTCAGCATCTCCCATATACCCCGTGGGAAAAATGCTCGTGCGAACGCGCTCTCCCGACTGGCGACCTTGCTGGACTCGCTATTGGGCCGGGCTTATGTTGAGCATCTTAAGGCCCTGAGCTATGAGACGCCCGTGGAGGTCCAACAGGTCAGCCAAGAGCCCAGCTGGATGGACAAGTACATCGAGTACATTACTAGCGGCATCAAACTGGAGGACCGCGTAGCGGCTCGCCTTATCAAGAGGAAGGCTGCGCGGTTTGTCTTAATGGATGGACTACTATATCGGAGGTCCTATTCCTACCCCCTCCTCAAGTGCCTGAGACCCGCGGAGGCCGCACTCGTACTCTAGGAGATCCACGAGGGCATCTGTGGGAATCACGTGGGGGGCAGAACACTGGCGTACAAGACCCTCCGCCAAGGTTATTTCTAGGAGACAATGAAGGAAGATGCAGCTGACTTCGTGAAGAGGTGTGACCGATGCCAGCGGCATGCCGTGGTGTAGCGTCAACCCTCCACTCCGCTCTCCCAGCTCTCCTCCCCATGGTTGTTCGCTCAATGGGGAATGGATCTCTTAGGACCTTTTTCCCCGACGTCCGGGCAGTGGAAGTTTCTAATCGTGGCCATCGACTACTTCACGAAGTGGGTCGAGGCCGAACCCCTAGCCCGGATCATGGAGGCAAACGTCGCCAAGTTCCTCTGGAAGTCAATCATCTGCCATTTTGGCCTACCGCACACCATTATCACCGATAACGGACGTCAATTCGACTGTTGGGAGTTTGAGGAATTCTGCAGCGACCTCGGCATCCACCATCGCATCACCTCGGTGGCGCATCCACAGACAAATGGAGAAGCCGAGGTAACGAATAGGACTATCTTGCAGGGCCTCCGGATAAGGCTGGATCAGGCCAAGGATAGGTGGGCGGAAGAGCTCCCGAGCGTCCTGTGGGCGTACCACACCACCCCGAGGACAGCCACCAATGAGACCCCGTTCAACCTTGTCTTCGGAGCTGAAGCGGTTATCCCGATAGAACTCAGCCTACCCACCTTGCGCGTGCAGCAGTATGATGAAGTGGAGAATCCGCCAGGATGCTGCTAAACCTGGACCTCCTTGAAGAGACGAGGGACAAGGCTCGAGTCCGAATGGCGGCCTACAGGCAGTGAGTGGCCAGGTACTACAACTCCAGAGTGCGACCGAAGTCCTTCCGCCCAGGAGATTTGGTGCTCCGCAGGGCTGAAGCTTCCTAGCCACGAGAGTGCTGGAAGCTCTCCCCGAACTGGGAAGGCCCTTATAAGGTGGCGGAGGTACTCCCTCACGGGGCCTACTACCTGAAGGAGCTGGGAGGGTCCCGATTCCCTCGGACCTGGAATGCCTCAAACTTGAGGATGTATTACCAATAGTGTAAGGTTCCTTGAACTCCAGCAATGAAATCCTTTTTCTTCACCAAATGCTTCTTCTCACCTCGTAGGGAGAGAGCCACTTAGCTTTGAGTTCGGCGAACACGGGCGTGGCCGAAGACCCGCGAAGGTGACAGGTCCCAGACTTTGGTCTGGAAGGCGGGGCAGAATCAAACTTGCCCACGCAGTCCCGGAGAACAGCCCGGCAAGCCGCGCAGGGCTCGGATAAAGCCTGCGGCCCCGGGGTTCAGTCCGGAGGTCCCGGACTTTGATCTGGAAGGCGGGGCAGAATCAAACTCATCCACGCAGTCCCGAAGAGCAGCCCGGTAAGTCACGCAGGGCTCAGATAAAGTCTGCGGCCCCGGGGTTCAGTCCAGAGGTCCTGGACTTCGGTCTAGAAGGTGGGGCAGAATCAAACTCGCCCATGCAGTCCCGGAGAATAGCCCGGCAAGCCGCGCAAGGCTCGGATAAAGCCTGTAGCCCCGGGGTTTAGTTCTGAGGTCCCGGACTTCGATCTGGAAGGCAAGGCAGAATCAAACTCACCCATGCAGTACCGGAGGACGAACCGGCAAGCCGCGCAGGGCTTGCACAAAGCCTGCTCCCCCGGCGTTCAGTTCAGAAGTCCTGAACTTCAGTCTGGAGGGTGGGGCAGAACTCAGTCTGCCCGCAAGCTCGGCTCGGAAGGCACTATAGGACTTAGTCCCGGTGCCCGAAACCAGAATTCAGTTCAAAAAAAAAAAAAAGAGAGAAGAAAGAGAGAACGAAGCAACGATCTGGTGAAGAAGAAATTTCATTGACTTAGAAATATAAATACATTGGAGGAGTCCCGACAGGCCAGGAGTCCTCGAAAAGAAAAAAAAAGGTACAAAAAAGAAAAAAGAAGAAGTCGGCAGAGCCGGGGAGGCTACTTCGGCACGGCGGCATCCTCCTCGGGCTGAGGCGCACTTTCTCCGCCTGCGCCGTCGATGGGTGGCTGCTCGGGGGGCTGCTCTAGAGTCGCAGTCTCATCACCAGCTGCTGTTGGAGCCCCTCCACTGGGCTCCTGCCTCCTACCACTGAGGACTACCCCGCTGAGGTCGAGCTCGGGGTAGAAGGAGCTTACCTTCTCCCGGCATACCTGGAACCCCTTCAAGAAGGAGTCCACGGCAGCCTCCCAAGCCTCCATGATGTATTCCTCCGAGGCCCGAAACTTTGGGACGGCCTCCTGTGCCTCCCGCTTCTACGCCTCCAGTAGCCCATTGACGTAGGAGCTCTTCTCCTTGGCCGCGTTCAGCTCCCTCTGGACCTTCTCCACCCGGCGCTCCAGCGGCCGGGACTGAGCCCTGAGGCGGGTCTTCTCCGCCGCGTCCTCCTTGGTGCGGCGCTGGCTCGAGATCCTCTCCTCGGACAAGGAGGTCTCGAGCTCCTTGATGCGCCCCTCGGCGCGGGCCAGGTCAAATCAGAGGACCTGGTTGTTCCCTTGCAGCTCGACCCCTTTTTCCATGAGGTCTTTGATGTCGGCTACGAGTTTGCCGAGCTTCTCCTCCTTCTCGGCATCCTTCTTGGCGTACCCGACGAGGAAGTTCCTCAGCAGCAGCACGTCGGTCCCGATCTGCACCAGAAGAAGAAAGGGTAGGCATAACCCAACTGGAACTTTAAAAGGAATAGCTCCAAACTCGGGACTTACCGTGAAGAGCTGCGGAAGGATTCCGAGCAGGGCATCGCTATAGTCCCAGCCGCCCCTTAGACGGCGATCCCGGGAGGTGTAGGCGAACTCCATGACCTTCTCCGTGAGCCCCTGGTCGCGGATCACGGAGCACCGGCTGGTGAGGTACAATGGCGGGGCAGACGTGTCGGCAGCAGCAGAGGCGGTCGTCCCCTCGCCGGGTAGAGCGGCCACCAGTGGAGTCGTCGCCGTGCTGGTGACCGCCGTGGGTGCAATTGGAGCGGCAGTTGAAGTAGGCGCTGCCTGGGAAAGGACTGGCCCCCCCTCTTCCACGATCCTATCGAGGTCGACGACAGGGACATCAGGCGCCCGGGCTCGAGGCGGCTTGGATGCGCGAGCCGACACCACGGGTCTGGAGGTGGGGATTGGCGCGGCCTCCCGGCTCGCCTCGGTACAAGCCCTCTTCGCCACGGGTTCAGTCCCCTCGGTGACATCCCTATGCAGCGCCCTCCAGCAGATTCTCCAGAGAAAACTTCATACCTGAAAGGAAGTAGAGGTCAGCCGGACCAGTTAAAAAGAAAAGAAGAGGAAGAAGGGGGTTGTGCGAGGTGAAAGGGAAGCCCGAGCCTCACCCAGCTCCCGGATGGGACTAATCCCTACCTCGAACAAGTTATGCTCCGAGAGCAGGACATCGAGGGTCGGGACCGCATCACTCAGCAGCTACGAGAAGACCTCTTGGTCCGCTGGGTCGACCTGGAAATTCCGGTTCGGAGACCGATCTGGCTCGCTCCAGGCCCAGTCGACGTCCTCGATCGAGACAAAAAAGAACCGGTTCTTCCTGCCCTTGATAGACGAAGGGAGGTCGAACCTGAGGCACCTAGGCCGAGGTGAGATGTACCACCAGCCATCATCGGTGGAATAGCGCTTTAGGATGAAAAGAGCCCTGAAGAGGAAGAAACGGGAAACAAACCCGTAGAAGTGACAAAAAACTATGAAGGCAAAGATGACCCGGATGGCGTTTGGAGCCAACTGGGCCGGGACCAAGCGGTACTGGCTGAGAAAGGAAAGGAAGAAAGGGTGAAGGGGAAACTGAAGACCCCCAAGGAGGAAGTCCTCGTAGAAGGCTATTCGCCCGGGGCCGCTTAAGGTCACTCGATCTCCGGGCCACGGGAGGGAAAGATGAATCGACTCCGGGATACCGTGGACCTCCCAGAGTAGAGAAAGGTCATCTTCGGTCATCGTTGAGACGTGACCGAAGGGACCAGTGAAGAGATGCCGAAGGAGGAAGGGAAGAAATCGGATGGGCAGAAACTACAGGAGGAGACCTAGGACCCCTAGGGATGCCTATGGTTACACCCCAGGGTTGGAGTCGCATGCGGATCTCATCCGGAATCACTTCCCCTTCCGAGGAAGAAGGCGATGGAGTCCTCGGCCGGGAAGGACCGGCCTCGTCCGGGTTAGAAGAAACATGACGACGACGCACCATGAGGGAAGAAGGGGTGCAGGAAGATTGTTAAGGCCGAGAAATGGAAAGGGGAGGAAGATGCGGGCACTCACCGAGATACTCTGTGTAAAAGAGGTGGCAACCCCAGAAGGTGAAGGAAAGCCCACTGCAACCACCGGCGGAGCGCGAGAAAGTGGAAGGACTTCATTTCCGGAAAGTCCCCCTCCTTTTCAAACTCGATCGACAGTAGCCGTACCCCTCATTCTGTTCCTAACCACTTGATGGATGCCGCGTGGATGCATGCCCGACATCGATGCTTCGGTTCGATAGAAGCTGCCTCTTTTTCGAAACGATGCATTAATGGCCGCCGGAAGCACGATGCGTGGCAACCTCTCATAGGACCTCGGGCGTAACAAGAAACGGCGACAAGGATCGTGGCAATTATGGCGCGAGATTTTCGCCTTCCCCACGTCATCTCCGCATTAAATCCCAACATTCCAAGCCATGATGCCTTGGTGGAACGAGGGGATGGGGGGCAACTGATATGGCTGTTACGCTGACATGGCGTGTCTCAGGTCCCGCCGGACGTGGTCCGAACCACGTGGATTTTTTTTCGGCGAACGAGATCGGACTGGTCCACCTCTGCCAAGGTCGAGCTGGGCCTCCTCGCTCCCTCGCCAGGTAGTACCCAGGGACGGGTCCACCTCGGCCGAGGTCGAGCCGGGCCCTCCTACTCCTTCACTAGTTGGCGCCCGGAGACGGGTCCACCTCAGCCGAAGTCGAGCACTTCTCTGCCGCTCCACCAGGTGTCCGCCTAGGAGGGGTCCACCTCGACCGAAGCTGGCGGCTCCTCGCTCCCTCGCCGGGCGGTGCCCGGAGACGGGTCCACCACGGCCGAGGTCAAGCCGGCCCTCCTGCTCCTTCGCCAGTTGGCGGCCGGAGATGGGTCCACCTCGACCGAAGTCGAGCACTTCTCTGCCGCTCCGCCAGGTGTCCGTCCAGGAGAGGTCCACCTCGACCGAAGCTGGCGGCCCCTCGCTCCCTCGCCGGGTGGCGCCCGAAGACGGGTCCACCTCGGTCAAGGTCGAGCCGGGCCCTCCTGCTCCTTCGCTAATTGGTGCCCGGAGACGAGTCCACCTCGGTCGAAGTCGAGCACTTCTCTACCGCTCTGCCAGGTGTCCGCCCATGATGGGTCTACCTCGGTCGAAGCTGGCGGCCCCTCGCTCCCTCGCCGGGTGGCACCCGGAGACGGGTCCACCTCAGACATAGCATACCACTCAAAGTATTGATCCATCTCACCCTCCCAATCAGAATACACCTTAGGGTTCAGACTACCATCAAAAGTGGGTGCATCTAATTTGATGTTCCTGATGAACCTATCATCTCTATCTTCAGGCTCTGCGTCAGGCCTCCTATGATTAGGTTCGGGATCTCTATATAAAGGCCTTCTAGGCTCCTGATGTGGGTGAGGCTGAGGCACATTAAAATCGGGGTCAGGAGTCCAATTCCGATGTCTAGGTTCTTCAAGTACTTGGACTCGGTCCCTAAGTTGGGTAAGATCCTCATGAATTTGTGCGCTAAACTGGGCCACAGTGTTTGTCATATCCTGATTCATTTTAGCCATACTTTCAGTAAGAGTTCTGATCATGGCCTCTAAATCAGGTTGGGTTTGATCAGGTTGATATGGCACTCCGTTTCTGGTAGACATGATGATTCAAGCAAGCACACAAAATGAGACTAGACTAAATCGACTACTGGATCACTAGACCTAGAGTCCAAACTAGATGCCCAATCAGAGTGGCAACTAGCCTGTAGTAACTCAGGACTCAGCCAGGCAGGTGTAAGGGGAGTGTTAGGTCCCTGGTCGCCAATCCTAGACACCAATCAGTGATTGGCCAGGTAGGCGGACCAGCACACAAGCCCTTCGGGACGTAGTCCCTGAACCACCATTCTAGACACTGAGTGCTAAGCACACACAGAATAACTCAGCAAACTGACTCAACACTAGCCTAGACCCGACCAATTGGTGTCCCTAGCCCACTAGGGCAAATTAGGTCTAACTGATTTTAAATTAGGTCTAGGTTCGAATGATTGGATGGTGGTTTTGGGCTAAGAAGAGGTAATCAACTCCTCCCCTTATCTTAGATGCTCAATTGCCCTTAAGTAAATTATGAGATGATCACTCCAAAAAAAGAATTGAATTGCAGAACACAAAAAATAGAGTTGCTGTATTTTAATTCTCAGAATTTTTACCGAAACCAATAAATCGCAGAAAAATTATGGAAAATAGGTTCAATTATACTGGTTTCAACGAAGCAAAAATCATGCAATTCGGAGTTTTATGCAGGTAGAAATAATTCAGACAACAGGGCAATTACGGGCTGCAACTAGATTGTCTTCCCCGTTTATAATCCCTGCTACGAAGTTATAACCCAATGGATCCCCTACACGCCCTAGGAACACCCCGTGGAATGGGAAGAGGAGGCTTGCACCTCGCTTAGTTCCTAGGACCGGACGTCCTGGGGAGTCTACTTCGAGCAGACAAAATAAAAAGAGAACAATCAAAGCAAGCAAGCAAATCAGAAACCCTAGACTGGGCTCTGATACCAAAAATGATGCAGAACAAATAAAGGGATGCGATGCGGAAGTAAATTAAGATTAACTAATTTTTTTGTTGTTTTTATAGGTTTGTAGAAGTTGGCTTCAAATCAAAGAAAAGTTAACCTAACATTGAAAGATACTAATATGATAATTGAAAGCACAATTTTAAGGAAACTAAATTATCAGAGTAGTTTAGAAGCAACGCATCGCTGGGGGTTGAGAAACTCCCAGACCTAGGGTTTCACTCCGAGCTTTCAACAAAACAGAAATAAAGAGAAGGGAAGGTTTATCTAACCAGACAATGATCTTCACAGATTTTGATGGAAGAACTCTCCCGAGCAGATTGTTGGATCCTCGGAGTTGGATATCTTCGTAATGGATCCTCCAATACTGGTCCTTTGGCGGGTTGGCTTCTCCTGAACTCAAGATCTGGAAGAGAAGAAAAACAATTGATGGAATCAGAGAGTCAAGGAAAAGATTTACCAGGTTGATGAACTTGAAGATCGAAATTGCTGAAAACTGAATTCTCCTGGATGCTGATGTGATTTTCCTTGGAATTTGCTCTGGATCTGAAGTAGCCGGACTGGATCTGGATGAAGGTGGACGGCCTGGACTTGTAGAGAGAGAGAGGCCGTGGGAGATGGATGGATCTAGGGTTTGATGGATTGAAAATAATGAAGGGTGGCTAGGGTTTTGGGATTTCAAGTGGCTAACCTAGGGTTTTGGATAAAGATGGAGATCTCTCACCTCCTCAAGGCTCCAATGGAACCCGGATTACCCCCTCACGGAGCTCAACACTTAGACTAGTGCGGAAGAAGAGAAACCTAGGTCACTCAACACAAGAGAGTAGCAAAAAAATAATTTTCTTCATTGATTTTCTAAAGTTACAAAGAGAGGTCTATTATATAGACCTAAAATTTTCTCCTAGCTTGTACAAATTCTCATGTGGGACTAAACTCTTCCAACCCCTAGATTAGGTAGAAAATCCTCTCCCTTGGCCGACCAAGAGTCCAAAAAAAATTGGGACGGCCATAAAGGAATTGTTTTGGAACTTTTATGGCACCTCCTTTGGAGTTGGATTTGGATTTGGAGTCCTCTTCTTCTTATGGTATTTCTTCTTTTCTTCCACTCCAAGTTAAGCTCTTTGATTTTGATTTGAACTTCAATTAGGAGTAGGTTGGATGTCCTTCTTTGATTTCTTCTCCAAGAGAAGTTTTCTTCCTTCTTTGCTTAGGTAAATTAGGCAGGTGTGGGCGCCTCCTTTAATTTAGCCTCCAATTTGATTTTTTTCTTCTTTGGATGTGGGGACCATGACACTGGGATGCCTCTATGGCGCCTCCTGGACTCTGGCGTGTGCTCGGAGTGTGGCTGGGCGTGTGGCTTGGAGTGTGGCCTCCACTTGCTTGAACCTTGATTTGATTGGAAGAGAAATGTGGCACCATTTTGGACCAAATTGAAACCACATTGGGACTTGCACCGAGTCAACATGACTCAACAAAATTTAAATGGTGACTCAAGAAATAAATAAAATAAATAAACTGGTTGACCAGGTCAACCTTTATTACAAACCCTAATTTCTCGGGCAATGTCAATCAGAGATCCAAATGGAGCTCTGAAGTCTTCTTCTGAGTCTGGTGCCCGCACCACCGAGTGGCTTCCGGAGATGGGCCCTCCTACTCCTTCGCCAGTTGGCGCCCAGAGATGGGTCCACCTCAGTCGAAGTCTAGCACTTCTCTACTGCTCCTCCAGGTGTCCACCCAGGAGGGGTCCACCTCGGCCGAAGCTGGCGGCTCCTTGCTCCCTCACCGGGAGGCTTCCGGAGATGGGTCCACCTCGGCCGAGGTCGAGCCGGGCCCTCCTACTCCTTCGCCAGTTGGTGCCCGGAAACGGGTCCTCCTCGGCCAAAGCCGAGCACTTCTCTGCCCCTCCGCCAGGTGTCCGCCCTGAAGGGGTCCACCTCGGCCAAAGCTGGCGGCCCCTCGCTCCCTCGCTGGGTGGCGCCCGGAGATGGGTCCACCTCGGCCGAGGTCGAGCCGGGCCCTCCTGCTCATTCGCCAGTTGGTGCCCGGAGACAAGTCCACCTCGGTCGAAGCTGAGCACCTCCCTGCCGCTCCACCAGGTGTCCACCCAGGGGGAGCCCACCTCGACTGGCACCGACCCTGCATAGTGAGGCCTCCGGGAAGTGGGGGCACGAGTTTCAAAATTGCCACTCGGGTAGCGCGCACCGCGCCTCGCGAGGAGCACTAGTACGGTTCGCAGTGATGCGCGAAACCTCATTTACATCGGCCCGACGGGCCCCGCAACCGAGAAGCGGAGTCCTGGCAGGCAGGAGCTAGCAACGGATATCGTCAATCCTGGGAAGGAGAGCGCCCGTGCTCGGTCCAAGGCCTCGCCAGTATCTTCCCTCTCCCCTTTTTTCTCGCTAGGCTCGGCAAGCAAGACGAGGGGGCCACCGGGTTCCCAGACCCGAAGGGGAAAGGAAAAAGGGGGGAGGGATAGAAAAGTGAAGGCTGAGAGGGAGCCTCCCGGGGGGGGGAACCGGAGGCAAGGTGATGGCATAAAAGGATGGGAAGAGCGGATAGCAAGGGAGGTGGAAAAAAGGACGGTGAAAAGGAAGGCATCGAGAGAAGGATCCAGGGATCCGAGAGGGGTCCTTCGGCGTGAGCTCGGTGAAGGAGCTGGGCCCAATTTCCACTATTCCTAAGGCCTCTTTTGTTAATATCTCCTCTAAGTCTGGGGCTCCTTCGAGAACCCACCTTAGGGAGTCTGTTCCATCTCGCCGTTCTCTAACTTGACCGTTGGAGCTCCCTCGCCGGGACTCCCGGCTAGGATTTCTGACCTTGTTTTGCAGGACCGGAAGCTCGGAGATCTCGAGGTGAGACGGTCTGAGACCGGTACCAGCTTTGAAGCTACAGGCCGCAACGGTGAGATCGGCAACACATTTATTAGGAGTCCATGTAAAATTTTCATCTGTATGTTAACCACCAACCAAGGGTCAAGCACAAAGTTGTAGTTAAAGATTTAATAAATTCCTTTCAGTAAAAATGCATAGTCAAAACTTTAATTTATTAGGTGTTGGTATGAGTCATATGCACAGCATATTAGAGATTTGCACAAAAAGATTAGTAAGAAAATTAACTTGAGCAATGAAACTTACAAGCATATGGCTAATTCCCGTAAGAGAGTCAAAGAATTTATGAAGAAGACTACGTAATGATTAGGCTTAGGCCTGAACGGTTCCCACCCGGAACCATGAAAAAGTTACATACCCACGGTGTGGGTCCTTTCAAAATAATAAAGAAAATTGGACCTAATGCCTATGTGCTTGAGTTACTATTTGACTTTGGTATTAGTTCCACTTTCAATATTTCAGACATAGTAAAGTATAAGGAATCAACAATGATACCTAGTGAGCCTTTTGGACCTGATCCCATTTTTTAGAGTGAACCTATCCCTGAGTGTCCACCAGCCACACTACCAGAACAGCGAGATAGGATTGAGCAAATTCTGGATGATAAGACTATCACTACCCAGAACAAGGGCTATCAATGTTATTTGGTTCGTTGGCAAGGTTGACCTAAATCTGAAGATTCCTGGATCACTCGAGAGGATCTGCAAAGGATCAACCCAGACTTATTAGAACACTACCAAAGTCAAGTTGACCCATACTCGATAGGGTCGAGTTCTTTCCATCCTGGAAGAATTGGTGCGGACACTGGAAATTGAAAATGTTTCAAACTAATCTAATTCACCCAGACTCTTTATGGATTTGTTGCTAAGGTAAATTGGTCAAGATGATCAATGGACAAAAGCAAGGAAGCAAAGTAAGGAAGCAACAACTATTTCAACTTCTTCACCACATTTATTGAAGCCAACTTAACTATTACAACTACCACAACTTCCATAACTTATTCAACTTCTTGGGTACCACATAAAGCCAACTACCTCCTTGGGTGCCACATCATCAACTTCCTTCTTGGGTACCAACTAATTTAACTACTTCCAACCCCCTTCAACTACTTGGAACAACTTGAAATAACTTCCCAACCACCTTGCCATGTGGAATGCCACTTCACTCTCCACTTCACCCTCCAACAAAGATGCCACATCAGCAAGGAAGGCTGCAACAAAGATGTAACCAACTATAGTTACAACTACTAACCTCTTGTTGTTACAACCAATTACCTAATCTTGTTATAACCTACCTATTTGTTATAACCAAATTGGTGGCTCCGGCGGGATGGCAGCGACGGCGGCAGAGATGGGTGCGGGGTGATAGGGGGTGGCGGCCATAGGTGGCCATTTGTCTTCCCATGGCGTCCGTTCGTCTCCCCTCGGCGTGGGCGGTGGATGCCGGTTTTCTAGCGAGAGCGAGGCCGGCGAGCACTGGTGGCAGGCCGACGGAGGCAGCCGAGGGTGACGGGCATGGCGAATCTGGGACTGGTGGGACAAACAAAATCGAAAAAAGAATGTTTTGTGACTTCTTGGGAGGTTGAAGAAGATAGGGATAGTCATGGAAAAAGGTGGGAATAACATCGGGATAAAATAGGAATAAAGGGAATAAGAGAAATAGCTGGAATAACTAAAAAAATTCTAAAAAAAAATAAAAAGAGAAACCCGGATGGGTTTTGGGTCCCCCATCATTCTCCTGCAGTGCGAAGAACTCAACTCCGACGAGTTTGAGGATGAAGCAAATCCTAGTCCACTACTGGCTCTGATACCAGAAATGATGGGGGACTAACTAGATGCTAGGATGATGCAAGTGATTTTTAGGGTTTTAAATTAGGTTGAGGATTCTCGAAGATAAGAGAGAGTAATTCTAGGGATTCAATAATAATAAGAACTATCAAGCAAGCAAGTAGTCCCTAAGCAATGATAAAGAGAGGACCCCAGGATTGAGAAACCCTGTAGGACTTAGCTCTCAAATCAATACCTATTTATGAGTCAGGGGACAAACCTCAAAGATCTGAAGCACCCGATGCCGAGGTCACTCACTCTGGCGAATGCGGCCTGGATGATCGAGCTGTCAACCCTGCGGATGCATTGGCTGGCTGTCCGAAGATCTCGATGGCAAGGGCAACCGACTCCGTACTCGTGTCACCTGGAGGACCTGCGAGCATTCAAAGAAGGGTTAGATTTCAATCGGAAGAAAGTAATATAAGAAGGAAAGAGAGTTGTTGTGGTGATGGCGGAGTTCTTCTTGACTCGAAGTTGGAGGATGGAGTTGCGGAAGTGATAGTAACTTGAGGCCTCATACCTCTCGATGCCCGAAGGCGAAGGCGCTCCCTCATGGAGATCGACGTTCCTAGTGAACGAAGGCAACTAAAGAGAAACTGGATCTCAAGAAACTTGGTTTTTTCATTCATCAAAGATTTAACCTTACAAGGGAGGGGGTAAGGTCCTTTATATAGGCACCTTAGACCCTTTCAAAATTTGAATGAAAAAATATATTTCTTCTCTTGATAAGGCACCAAAAAAATATTCAAAAATCTGAAATTCAAACTCCTTGGCCGACCAAAGCTTCTTGGATTTGGGCATGGCATGATAATGGGCTTGGAAGAAGGAATTTGGCTCCCTTGGACTTGAAAAGTTGACCTTCAATTTTGGGAAGAAGGCATGATGCAAGGCTTGTGTCTCCCTCTTTCCTTGGTTGCTCACCCTTCTTTGGAAAGAAGCTTGATATGAGGCTTAGAGCAAGGCCTTTGTCTTCAATCTTTCATTGGTTGCTCACCCTTCTTTGGAAAGAAGCTTGATATGAGGCTTGGAACAAGGCCTTTGTCTTCAACCTGTCCTTGGTTGCCCATGACTCCTTTAGTAAGTGGCTTGATGGAGGGAGGGAAAGGAGGAGAGAATATTTGATGTGTCTCCATTTGGCATCCAAGAAAATCTCACTTGTGCCGCCCACATGGCTGGATGAGGTGGCGCCACATGGGATGATGAAGTGGCATCACATGGGGTGGTGAAGTGGCACCCTAGGGTTGACATGTTGACCTTCAAGGCTCGGCCCAAAGTAGTTGAGCTGGACTCAAAGACCACTCTGGCTTGGACCTAGACTTGGACTAGACTCAATACAGGACTGGACTTAATACAGGACACAACTTGACCCAATTGGTCAAAGTACAGGACTAGACACAGACATAAGAGACTCAATTCAAATAAAGAAATTACAAGTTTTAGGCTTGAATCCTTATTTCAAGACCTGAAAAAAATGGAACCCTAATTGGACATCCATAGAGGGTTGAGGAGCCTCTATCGGATTCTGGTGCCCACACCATTTCTCCCGAGGTGGGAGGAACTCGACCCTGTCGAGTAAGAGTTGAGTTGGCTTAGGTACTCCTCCAGAAGGTCGGGATCGAGGCGTTGCAAGTCCTCTCGGGTAATCCATGAGTCATCGGACTCAGGTCAGCCTTGCCATCAAACTAAGAAACGTTGATAACCTTTGCCCCGGGTAGTGATAGCATGGTCATCCAGGACATGCTCGATCTGCTCTCCTCTCTCAGGTATAATTGGAGGTGGATACTTAGGTGATGTGGTACTGAACGCACTGATACCAAGACTGGTGCGGGACGGACCGACAAATCCTAGACCTAAAAATTAATTGATTCGGACCATTGATCGTTAAGAAATGATCTCTAGATTAGGGTGCCCAATTTAATTAAATTAAATCTAATTAAATAGAAATAAAACCAGTAATTGATTGGATCAGGTTAATAAAATGGATCTCACCCGAAAACACGGAACCTCATGAAATTTTGAAGAGTAAGATCATCTCGAGGTTGTCCAAAATACCGAACCAGCGGTTCGTGAGCGAGGTGGATCAGAAGCCGTTAGACCTGGAACACCAAAAATAAGCAATATATCAATCCCAAATCAAAATTAATAATAATCCCAATGCTTTAAGATCTGTGTGCTTTGGGATCCGTGTGCTCTGGGATCCGTGCGGTGCAAAAAAATTGATAGCAGGAACGGAGTGGCTTTCACGATCGTGCGCTGGTACTTTTCTCCTCCACGGACCAACACCGAAAGGAAGAATAGGGGAGGCCGAAGTCCAGCGGTGGCGAAGGCAGCCTGGCAACAGAAGGAGGCTCGTGGAGGGACGTCACTGGCGACAGCAGGGGCATCGACGTTGGGCGGCGACGGCCGGGGTGGTGGCGGCGTTGCAGCAGCGTCTGCTTGCACGGGAGGGGCGCTCGGTTGCAGCGTGCGTTGGCCATGGAGGGCACGGTGGCAAGGAGGCGTTCCGGCCGGCTAATCCAGCGGTGGCACTGGGCGGAGGCGGCGACACGGAGGACGTCGAGTGGAGGTCGACGGTGCTTGCAGGTGAAGATGGTGGGGTGGATGGAGGAGAAGATGGCATGGCGGGCGGTGGCGGAAGGCTTCACGGAGGGGCTCCGGTTGCAGTGAATCCGACGGATTTGACTGTGCCGGAGGAGACGGATAGCCCGGAGCGGATCTGGGAGATCCAGCAATTTGGGGCTTCGGCAGTTGGCTCTCCGATGAGATCGGCGGATGCCGGATGGTGCTTGGTGGGTGTTGGATGGATGGACGGTGATCGTGGGTGGCTCAGGAAACAGGTGCAATGGCTTGATTCTGAAGCATGGGTGTTTTGAATTGGCAGAGGGATAAGTAATCCGAGAAGAAGAGGGAGAGGAAGAAATAGCAGGAGGGGGGGGGGGAAGAAGAACTGGGAAGAAAAAATAATACAAGGAAGAAGAGGGGGAGAAGGAGGGGGAAGAAAATCGGGATACACCCTGATTTTTTTTTCTCAAAATATTCTCGTCGCTAATTTTCATTCATGAAGAACATGATCTTAAATAAGCCTAAAATAAGAAACTATCGATAAAACTAAATCCCTAAACAATCTCAAAATAATCGGAACTATAAGTGATTCCGATAACTCTAAGTACAAATAAAAACTAATCTCCGATTCGAAGATATCCCAAATCCCACGTACACCCATAATAAAATAATAAAAAAATACATCAAGATCCGTGCTGGGCTGGCACCGAGATCTGGGCTGGCTGCTGGGTCTGAACTGGCTAGATTTGAACTGGCTCAATGTCCCCATCATTTCCCCTGTAGTGGGGAGAACTCGACTCTATCGAGTCAGGCTGGAGGTGCTCAAATAAATTTGGATCAATGTTCTGCAGCTCCTCTTCAGTAATCCAGGAGTCCTCTGACTTCGGTCTGCCTCGCCAGTGAACCAGGTAGCGGTAGCAATTTTGACTCCTTGAAGACTTGATCTTCTCGTCCAAAATTCGTTCAATCACATCGTGTTTTCCTCTCTTTTGGAAAGGTGGACTCTCAAGAGGAGGATCACTCTCAAAGAATGCAGGCTCAAATACATCACCAAGTGTCAATGCTGGTTCTTTATATTCAATTAGATCCAAATTATTAATCAAATTAACTCCTAATTGTTTTTCAGCTCTAACCTCATGGTTTTGTTCTTCGTAGGCATTGGCTAATCCTGGGTCAGCAGTGTAAACTTCTTCAAGGACATCACCTAGATCTTCTTGTTCTTCAAGTGTCCCTATATGCAAGGTTCTAGATGGACATTGGCTAGCTACATGACCTATCCCATTACATCTAAAGCAGTGGATCTTAGAGCTACTTCCACGGGAAGTTTCTCCTATAATCCCTTTTCCTTTGTCATCTCTCGGGGGTCGACTACCAGGGGTCTGACTAATGTTAGGTTGTGGACTAGTCGAGGCTTGGTTCATGCTAGGCCTTGGACCTAAAATTCCTGGTCTAGAAAGTTCAGATCTACGAGTGATAGACATTTGCTGAAATCTTTCATAGTCTTGAGTTAATTGATATGCTTGCTCTAGACTATAAACTTCTCTCAAAAACAATTTCTTTTGGATATCCACTCTCAGACCAGCTCTAAATCGGGATAAAGTGACAGATGGGTCTTCATGCACATTACATCGCATAAGGTATTCATCAAATTTATCGATGTAATCATTTACAAGTCCAGTTCCTTGGGTCAACCTTTGCCATTGGTCCAAAAGTCGCTGTTGATAAGATGCAGGAAGATACTTCTCTCGAAGCTTATCCTTCATCTCATCCCATGTTCCAACAGGGTCCTGTCTCCTATGAATGGCTATCCTCTGGACATTGTGCCAATATAGCTTTGCTTGACCTAACAATCTCATTTGGGCAAACCTAACTTTTCTATCCTCAGACATATCATACCAGGAGAAGTAATGGTCCATATCAGCTTCCCAGTCAATATATTCTTTGGGGTCCAAGCGACCTACAAAACTTAGGGCGTCAACCTTAACACTCCTCATGATTCGTTCATCTTGATCAATTGGGTTGTGATAAGGCCTAAGTGTTGGATGATTACCTGGATAATCATGTCGATCCCTAGGGTCAGGTTGAAGGATTTGAGTACGACCACCATCATAATCTAGGTAGTCATTTCGGTCTCTAGGGTCTCTAGGATCTGGAACTCTAGGATCTGTAACTCTAGGATCTGTAACTCTTGAAGAAGAGTTCCTAATAGGGTAATTGGTGTTCACTAGTCGTTCCTCTTCAAGAGTTAATACCCTGGCATCTAAAGATCCTAACTTGCTGTCAATTTTTTCGAGTCTACCCATGATTACTTGAAGGGCAGCTTCTAAACTAGGATCCATTTTATTATCTAAGGAAGAATGTTCTGATTGATACTTGTTTCCTGACCTAGTTGTCATGCAAAATTGAAATTGACCCTAACCTAACCTCTAACCTATTACTCTGATACCAAATTGATGTGGTACTGAACGCTCTGATACCAAGACTGGTGCGGGACGGACCGACAAATCCTAGACTTAAAAATTAATTAATTCGGACCATTGATCGTTAAGAAACGATCTCTAGATTAGGGTGCCCAATTTAATTAAATTAAATCTAATTAAATAGAAATAAAACCAGCAATTGATTGGGTCAGGTTAATAAAATGGATCTCACCCGAAAACACGAAACCTCACGAAATTTGGAAGAGTAAGATCGTCTCGAGGTTGTCCAAAATACCGAACCAGCGGTTCGCGAGCGAGGTGGATCAGAAGCCGTTAGACCTGGAACACCAAAAATAAGCAATATATCAATCCCAAATCAAAATTAATAATAATCCCAATGCTTTGAGATCTGTGTGCTTTGGGATCCGTGTGCTCTGGGATCTGTGCGGTGCAGAAAAATCGATAGCAGGAATGGAGTGGCTTTCACGATCGTGTGCTGGTACTTTTCTCCTCCACGGACCAACATCGAAAGGAAGAACAGGGGAGGCCAAAGTCCAGCGGTGGCGAAGGCAGCCTGGCAGCAGAAGGAGGCTCGCGGAGGGACGTCACTGGCGACGACAAGACGACAGCAGGGGCGTCGGTGTTGGGCGGCGACGGCCGGGGTGGTGGCGGGCGTTGCAGCAGCATCTGCTTGCACGGGAGGGGCGCTCGGCTGCAGCGTGCGTTGGCCGTGGAGGGCATGGTGGCAGGGAGGCATTCCGGTCGGCTAATCCAGCGATGGCACTGGGCGGAGGCGGCGACACGGAAGACATCGAGTGGAGGTCGACGGTGCTTGCAGGTGAAGATGGTGGGGTGGTTGGAGGAGAAGACGGCTTGGCGGGTGGTGGCGGAAGGCTTCACGGAGGGGCTCCGGTTGCAGTGAATCCGGTGGATCTGACTGTGCCGGAGGAGACGGATAGCCCAGAGCGGATCTGGGAGATCCAGTGATTTGGGGCTTCGGCAGTTGGCTCTCCAATGAGATCGACGGATGCCGGATGGTGCTTGGTGGGTGTTGGATGGATGGACGGTGATCGTGGGTGGCTCAGGAAACAGGTGCAATGGCTTGATTCTGAAGCCTGGGTGTTTTGCATTGGCAGAGGGATAAGTAATCCGAGAAGAAGAGGGAGAGGAAGAAATAGCCAGAGGGGGGGGAAGAAGAACTGGGAAGAAAAAATAATACAAGGAAGAAGAGGGGGAGAAGGAGGGGGAAGAAAATCGAGACACACCCTGATTTTTTTTTTTCAAAATATTCTCATCGCTAATTTTCATTCATGAAGAACATGATCTTAAATAAGCCTAAAATAAGAAACTATCGATAAAACTAAATCCCTAAACAATCTCAAAATACTCAGAACTATAAGAGATTCCGATAACTCTAAATACAAATAAAAAATAATCTCTGATTCGGAGATATCCCAAATCCCACGTACACCCATAATAAAATAATAAAAAAATACATCAAGATCCGTGCTGGTCTGGCACCGAGATCTGGGCTGGCTGCTGGGTCTGAACTGGCTGGATCTGAACTGGCTCAATGTCCCCATCATCAGGTTCGGGTTCGCTCTCAAAAGAAAGGTCAGGCCCAAATGGCTCGCTAGGTTTGTTTGCTGGTTCCCTGTACTCGACTAAGTCTGAGATATTGAAAATCAAGCTAATGCCATAATTTGGGGGTAGCTCAAGAACGTAGGCATTAGGGCCAACTCTCTTTATCACTCTAAAGGGGCCAGCTCTATGAGCATGAAGTTTCTTAACGGTTTCGGGTGGAAACCGTTCAGGCCTAAGCCTAATCATTACAGAATCCCCAATTTCAAACTCTTTGCTCATTTCCGGGAATCAGCCATTATTTTAAAATTTATACTTAATGCATGATGCAAAATGCAGACTAAACAATGAATTCCTATAGAGCAGAATTTTATTGGACTCTCTAGGACCAAAACCTAACAGATTATTGACTCTCTAGGTTTGACCCTGGTCTGGTATGCACAAGAAAAATTATTAAGGATCCCTAGCAAATGCCATAAAGTATACCAGAAGTAGAGGGCAAAAGGGATGGGCTCTAAGGAGTCACGCATTCTGGTAATCTCAATAAAAAGTAACCTCATGGCTCTAGAGATATGAGAAGGCGCAGGGAAAGGTAGGGAATAGAAAGGAGACTCAGGGACTGGTTCAAAGTTTAAGAGATTGACCTTAATGTGTGGATGTTGGTCTATAGGTGTGCTCATCCTAATCTCATGATTAGTACTAGGAGGATCGATAGGTGTAAGTTCCAGGGTAGGCTGGGTGCTCCTAGAAGGTGGAAGGTCATCAGGAAGGTCTTTGGAAGGTTTATCTTGAAAGTCCTCTAAACTAATGTCTACTTCTTTTTCTTGGACCTTCTTTATGGGCAATACTTGAGAACCTTCACTTTCATCTACTTTGTTTGATCCTGGCTTGGTCAGTTCTTCTTCAAGTTCTGTAGTGGGTTCAAGATCATTATCCTTAGATTCCTCTGATACCTCCATCTTGGGCCCATCTTCATCACACTTCGCCACTAAGCTTAATTCATGGATATTTTCTTGGGATTCCTTAATAGGCTTAGTGGTTTCTTCACTTACACTCCTAATGGGCTCAGACTTATCCTCTTCCTTCCCTAGCTCTTTAATCTGGGGATACCCTAAGTCTTGAATATCAGTGCACTCAATTTATACTTCAGGGTTCTTGTTCCTATAAGGGAAGTTGACTAGGGTTGGGTTTGGGTCCAAAGGTACTAACCCTGCTGGTCTTAACTTGGTAGTTCCTGAATTTTTTCTGATATGACTCAAATTCCCTAGCTGTGTCATAGGCTTCTTCTAGGCTATAAATCTTTCAATGGAGAAGTTCTTACTGGATATCCCTACGTAGACCATCTCAAAACTTAGCTATGGTCTCAGACTTGGATTCAGTGGTGTTACATTTCTTGACAAACTCCTTGAATTTTTTGATATACTCAGACACTGGCTTATCATCCTGTCTCAGTCGGTACCATCGATCTAAAAGTCTTTTCTCATAGGATCTACCTAGGTACTTATCTCTCAACTTACTTCGCATGTCTCTCCAAGTACTTATTTCTTCTCCTTTGTGATAACATTCATGCTCAATAACATACCAATGCGACCTAGCATGTTGGGTGAACTTGGTTTTGGCCAACCTAACCTGTCCTAATTCTGATATGTTAGTGCACTCAACATACTGATCCATTCGTTCTTCCCACTTGATATATGCCTCTTGTCTTCCATCAAAAGTGGGTGCATAAGGTTCGGTGCTCCTAATGGGTCCCTCCTCAGAGTCAACCAAGTATGGATATGAGCTCCTAGGGCTAGACTCAGACTCAGGTTCAACAAATGGTCTAGGACTATTCTTTTCTTAGGATCCAACTCCTTCATCAAGCTTATCAAGCTTATTGTTCATCTTAGCCAATTGTTCCATAATGATCTTTAAAGGATCTTCTTCGGGACGTCGAGGGGTGTTAGGCCCCAACGCCTTCGCTCCAGCGAGAGTGTCGAGGAGTGTGAAGCCACTCCAAGCCATCAGTGTATGCATGATGGCGGGGTGTGATCTCCAAGTCATCAGCGTCGTCGTGCATGATGACAGGATGTGATCCCAAATAAGGTCTTCGCTGCCAAACAGCTGACGAGGGGCTGGAAGCCTTAGGTACCCTTTTTTCCCCTCCATCTCTTTGTTTCCCATCGGATCTAGATTCTAGGTTCGAGTTTCATTCCTGTTCCCCCTCCATATCCCCATTCTTCCTTCATCACCTCCACCAAGAAAAAAACTGAAAACCAAAAGAGTCTAGCCATTTTAGGGTTTAAGTATAAGTTTTATCCTAGTCCCGGGAGGCTTCTTAGCCCTCCCACGATCCGTAGTTGCTTTAGGTGTTTCCCCTTTCAGAATAACCATGGGTCTCTTAGTTATCCGTCCCACATCATTTTTTTGGTATCAGAGCCAATAGCGGACTAGGATTTGCTTCGTTCTCAAACTCGTCGGAGTCGAGTTCTTCGCGCTGCAAGAGAATGATGGGGGACTCGAAACCCATCTGGGTTTCTCTTTTTATTTTTTTTAGTTATTCCAGCTATTCCTCTTATTCCCTTTATTCCCATTTTATCCCCATGTTTTCCCAACTTATTCCATGACTATCCCTATCTTCTACAACCTCCCAGGAAGTCACAGAACGTTCTTTTTTCGATTTTTTTTGTCCCACCGGTCCCAGATCTGCCATGCCCGTCCCCCTCGGCCACCTCCACCGGCCCGCCACCAGTGCTCGCAGGCCTCGCTCTCGTCGAAAAACCGGCATCCGCCGCCCACACCATGGGGAGACGAACGGATGCCATGGGAAGACGAACGGCCACCCATGGCCGCCGCCTGTCATTGCCCCGCCACCCCGCACCCGCTGCTGCCGCCTGTCGTCGCTGCCGCCATCCCACCGGAGTCGTCATCCGGCCATCCACCATCTCGCCGGAGCCTCGCCAATGCCCAACTGCTGCCCATGGCCGTGGGAAGTCAAAACGGCATGCCCTAGGCGTGCCCTGCCCCCCTGTGCCGCCGTCAGCCGCCTGCCCACTACCGCCGTCCGCCACCTGCCCGACCAGCCACCGGAGATCCGGTTCCTCCCCCTGTTGCACGTCCGTGGAGAAGCTTCGGCAAGCTTCTCAAAGCACCCCAAAGAGCTGTTCTGCATGATTTTTAGAGCTGCATGAATTTCAGAACAGCATGATTTTCAGGGTAGCATGAATTTCAGAACATAAGGAGATTTCAAAATTCAAATAAAAGGGGTTTATTTGATAATTTTTTAACGAATGTAATTTGGGAAATTTGGGATTTTGGTTTTGAATTTGAATTCAAATTATTTTGAATTTGAATTCAAATCTAGGGAGGATTTCAAGGAATTTTATTTTTGAATTTCAAAGGGATATGAAAATTTATAAATACCCATACTCCTCTTGTAATAAATCAGTTGATGAATAGAATTTTTGGATTCGTAACCTTGCTTTGGTTCTGGGTTAAGGCCCATTTGCCTTCATCCTTCGGGACGTCGAGGGGTGTGAGGCCCCAACGCCTTCGCTCCAGCGAGAGCGTCGAGGAGTGTGAAGCCGCTCCAAGCCATCAGTGTATGCATGATGGTGGGGTGTGATCTCCAAGTCATCAGCGCCGCCATGCAATATGGCAGGATGTGATCCCAAATAAGGTCTTCGCTGCCAAACAGCTAACGAGGGGCTGGAAGGCCTAGGTACCCTTTTTTCCCCTCCATCTCTCTGTTTGCCATCAGATCTAGATCCTAGGTTCGAGTTTCATTCATGTTCCCCCTCCATATCCCCATCCTTCCTTCATCACCTCCACCAAGAAAAAAACTGAAAACCAAAAGAGTCCAACCATTTTAGGGTTTTAGTATAAGTTTTATCCTAGTCCCGGGAGGCTTCTTAGCCCTCCCACAGTCCGTAGTTGCTTTAGATGTTTCCCCTTTCAGAATAACCATGGGTCTCTTCGTTATCTGTCCCACATCATCCTTCCATAGCCATTTGAAGTGTCGCTCCATGAGGGAGAGGGTGTAAGATCCAAGTCCATGCCGTCCAAGCTCCAAGAGCCTTCCTATTTTCCTTCTCTTCCCTTTCTTATTTCAATTCCTCTCTTCTCTTTGCTTCCACGCCTTCTAATGATCTCTTTGTAGATTCTCTCCATGATCTCGGGTTGAAGATGAATGTCACCTCACCTTGGAACCAACTACAAGTAAAGTCCATTGCCAAAGGTGTGTAAGTCTTACCTTCCACTCGCCCTTCCTAGGAGTGCTGAGTGAACCCTCCACCAATCACTTTAGCTCTCATTGTTGGTAGGGAAACCCTTCCTAAACTCTTAATATCTGAATATTTGAAGGTACTTGCCCTAGTAAACATGATTTCTTAGCCATATGGTCCTTTCTCTTTAATTTGAATAAGATCTCATTTGCGGGTATTTCAACTTTTGAACTAATAGTCCCTTTCATTGTATTTTCTTGCTCTCTCATGCTTCATATAGCTAGTGCATATAAGATTCCTTGCTCATTATAGATAGCTAATCTTTTAGGCTTCACCATCCATCTCATCTTGTCCCGCATCAGGTTCCTAGGCAGGATAACCAAGTTTCAAGTTCAGGAGGAAACTTAGTAATGGCGGTCTTTGGAGGAGTTAGTAGTAGAAGACAAAGTGGCAGAGGATCGCATGATAGATGGTCCACATCCAAGTTGAAGGATACCAGCAAGATCAAGTACTGCTAGTATAATGAGTTGGAGCATCATATCAGAGATTGCTTGTAAATCAAGAATTGGATAAAGACTCATACAATGATGGCCAATGGTAGTGATAGTGATGGATATGATGATATACTCATGGTATCCAACAAGATATCTTCTTTTTTTATAGTGGATTCAAGATTCTACATGTTCCCATCATGTGTATTGTAAAGAGAAGCTATTCGATTCTCTAGAAAGTAGAAAGGGTGCTGTCCACCTACCAAATAGATTAAGCTATGCGATCAAGGATGAAGGGACAGTCAGCTTAAAGCTTTATTGTGGAATATCAAAAAAACTAGACGAGGTCCAATACATACCCAGCTTCAGTAAGAATCTAATATCATTGAGTAATTTGGATTCAACTAGCTACACATAGAGAGTGGTGATGAAATCTTGAAGGTTATCCATGGTAGCAAGATTATCTTACAAGAAAAGAAGCATAGAGGATATTATCTCTTGATAGAGAGTCCAGTACAAGATGAAATCCCTAATGTAGATGGAAGCTCAGTATGAGGTAGAGCTTCAAGAGTAGGTGGATTGGGCATAAGACAAGAGGCTCGAGAGAATGACAGATAAGAATCATTGAACCGGTATTGGAACCCATACCGATCAGCGACCGATATGGTATAGTATCGTATCGTATCATACCATATCGGTACACATATTAGCCTTAAAAATTTGAGAAAGAACTATCTTCCTTCCTGCTGACCGGTATGGTACGGTATCGTATCATATCATACCGTATCAGTATGTGTACTAGCCTTAAAAATTTGAGAAAAAATTATCTTCCTCCTCCCTCTCAGGCAAGGATCGTTGAACCAAACCGGAACCGAGCCCAAACTGGATTAAACTAGGTGGTACGCACCGGTACGGTACCATACCATACCATACCATGATGGTACGGAACATAATTTTGTTTATTTATTTCAATGGTTCGAAGGTTGGACCATTTTTTATAGGTGAACCATACCGACTCTTGGCTAGTACGGTATGGTATGCCCCATTCCGGATGGTACGAGATGGTATCGCAAACCCTGATGTAAGTAACATCACACAATGAAGTTCTTATTATCAAGGAGACTTCTTCAAGCAGGTCTTAGGTCATGGTGTGCACAGCACATGATGGAGATCAGAATGACTGGTCTTACTTGACTCCCATGTTTTCCCATCCATGAGTAGCAAGCATTTGTCCTAGGGCATAGAAACGAGATCCTTCAAAAGCTCTCAAAGTCAGATAGAGACCAAATATTGAGTTGAGATAGAGATTATTGAGAAAAGAGCATCTTAATTCGATCTGGAAGAAGTCTAAAATATGATCCAAAATCAAGGAGGAATCAAGCTCGAAAGAAAGCCTATAGGCTCGCAGGTCAGCACGCAACCCAAGTGCACACATGGCCCAACATGTGCTTCACCTGAAAGAAAATGCGGGTTGCGAATGCCTACACTAAGCATGCAACAGCACAGGGAGTAGGTATGTATTTTAAAATAATTTTAAAATAACAGCGGAAACAACCTACTCCGCACAGGATCTAATATATACAAGATGCATATACAGGCAAAACAAGGCATGAAACATGACATGTAATATTTATAAACAATATTATAAACCTAGATCTAGGCATGCATGAAAATAAAAACCAGAAATATTACCTTATTTCTGCTTAGAATAAACCAAGGATAACTCTGGAATAGCTGGGATAACTGGAATAAAGTTATTCCAGTCTTCTTCTTCCAGCAGCCCTTTGAAATTTCTCTTTCACGTCTTCTCCAACAGCAGCAAACCCAAAACTCAATTGGGGAATCCTCTGGTCTTTCTTCCTGCAACAATAGCAAGGTAACTCTTGATAAAGACTTGCTTCAAAGGAGAGCTTTTGGATTGCTTGGATTGTTGTCTTCCTCTTCTCCAAAAGCAGCAGCAGAAATTCTGCAATTCAAAAACAGGGGAGACACAACTAGCAGCAAGGGAGGTAGGTCCTGCTCTCAGGTGCTCATGGGAACACCCTCTAGAGGGGGGACACGCCTGGGCTTCCTCTGATCTGGGTTCTCGCGCGATGCTAGTCGCTGGAAGCCTTGATACAGTGAGAGGGAAGAAGGTAAAACAGAACACTATGTTCTGTAGCTCGTTTCCTCAAAACAGAATTCTTCTTCCACCAATTGAGCACCACTAACAACAGGGAATCAAAGAAATATTTCTCTCCCGATCTCTCAACAAAAACAAACCCAAAAATGGCGGTGGAATGGAATGTGGGAGCTCTTTTTGTTTCAGCCATTACACAGTGATTTCACAGTCCAGAAATTATAATCAGCGTGAAACATATAGAACGGGTCAATGGGGAGGTGAGGAGATGGGCTGGGAATGCAAGAGGGTAGCAGGTTGGAGCACGAATCAAATTCGTCTTCAACCAAGCAATTAAGGGCTATTAAATGGTGATTAAATTCCAGCCAAAAGGAAGTGGAATCCGGAGAGAAAAAAAAAGACTCTTTAAATCCCTGTTCGCCCAAGCCAAATTACCATGTGAATGGTTCAAAATCGGTTCACAACGGATTCAAAAATCCCAAACCGGTTCTAAACCGGTTCATAATTTAATTAGATCAAAATCCAATTAATAAAAGGCTTGGTCAAGTCCTGGTCATCCAGGAACAATTCCTGGTGCATCCGAACAAAACTGATCAACCCAAAATCGAGTTAATCTAAAGTGTCCTCAATCAAACCGTTACCAAAATGATTTCCAATCATAAATCGATACCTAGATCAGGGAGAGATCCTCTATGGCTTGTGACCTCATAGGTTCGAACCTAGGTGATAGCACTGGAATAATTCCAGTACCAGCACAAGATACCATCTAGTAATGGGTCCCGACATCCGGATAGGTCGAAGATGCGAGAGCAATCAATCGAACCTTTGGCATACGGTTACCGTATATTCATCCCTTTGACCTCCAATGCTTAGGATGACCTAGGGTTAGACTGCCAACCCTAGCTGAGTCAATCCACAACATGTCTCAACCTTGCAAGTACAGTGACTCCTCACTAGGACTACCTCGGTTGAGGATTTGCTAAATTGAGACACTGCGAGATATTCAATCCAAACATTTGGACAGGTCAATTCCATCTTGGTCCACCACTGCTCCACAAGTACTTGCCTGTACCCAGAAACCTTCCATCATCGGATTCGAAATCCGGGTAGTCTGGCACCAAAGTATAGGGAGTTGCTTACAAGCTACCATGATGACCTCAGGTCGGAGGGACACATATACCCATATCCAATCGTGAGTATCCCTTTGGCAGAAAGGGGCTACACGGAGTCATGTTCAATGAGATATCATATATCCCACTTGCAGATCACATCAGTGTCACCACTCTCCTTTGGTCAAGAGGACAACCAAATGATGTAAACCACAACAACCTATACTATACACATTGCCATCCAGTACAATGTATCCTTTGGTCGTGAACCTAGTTTAAGGACCACTAGATATATCCTCTCTATATCGAAGTCAATGTAGTTCTAAGGATTTCATCGCATGAAAAAGAGTTCATTACAGGAAAAAGATAGAATGTGATGAGCTATCAAAATAATATTTATTAATTCATACAAAGAGTACAATACTCAGCTCAACCACCTATAGCCTAGGTGATTGGCTTTGGGACACAATTTCCAACATCACTCCCTTTGCTGGTCTGGTCCATTGCAGACCATGGACCAGGCACAATCCATGGGATCTTAATGCAGTCTATGGGGCAAAACTTTTGGTCTTTATCATAGTCTACAAGGAAAAAATGCATAATTTGCATGACTCGATGGCTCCATTCACTCCCCGATGCAATTCAATGGCTAGGAGAGGTCTCTGACTCTAATCTAGCATGATGCATAGCGATTTCGATACATTTGATGGCAATCACATGAATCGGAACTCTTCTAGGGGTCAACTGTCTATTGGACAAGGAATTGAAGTCCAATTCCAACATGGATTGAACCTCTAGTTTTTTGTTGAAGTGCTCTTTAATAAAGAGATATACTAGAGGTTATAAAAAGGACAGATAGATTAGGGACAAGGTGTGAGGATCCAAAGGGCTTCTTGGAGGTGTAGCAGTGGTAGAAAAAGCCTGTATGAGTTAAAGAGATCTCCTTGAGAGTTGAGACTTTATGAGGGGTTTGGAACTTCTTGTTAAGAGAAATTGTAAAAAAATTGAGAGTGTAAGTTCTTATCTTTAACTAATTATTTTTTTCATAATAAAGTCTTGCATTCTTTGTTAAATTATGTTTTCTATTTTATTTTCTCTTCTTCCTTCTCTTATGGTATCAACAATGTTATCATGATCTTGGAAACAAAAATCTATATTCCACATAAGGGATTTCCTAACAAGTGGTATTAGTGTAAGTGGTACTATAATAAGTCGAGGCCAATGTGACTGAGGCCTTGGACACCTCCAAGGTCTAATGGGAGAAAGAGCTCCAAGCAGTCAAAAAAAGGGCAGTTGAGGAGTGCCAACCTTGGAGGAGCACTGGGAGGGTTTGGTAGAGTTTGCAGCCAACTCATACTTAGAGGAGATGGTAGACTATCGAGCTAGGGTGCAAAGCTTGTTCCCAACCTCAACCTCGGCCGTTGATAGTGACAATTAGGCCCCACCAGTCGAGAAGGGTGGAGTTGAGCCAATTGAGATTGGAGCTGAGTCGACCAGGGTGGCAGTGTTGTCAAGGCTATCTCCTAACTTCAGCCACCACCATGCCTATCAAGGAGCTTGCCCCACCTATTGATGACTAGGTCCCTAGTGGCCTTGGCTATCTTTTGTATCCCTGCTTGACCAAGCTCAAGCAAATTTTGTGGTTAGATAATCTGACCTTATGTAATCATGCTTGTGAATTAATAAAAACTTTGACTTTATTTTTTCCATTTCAGTTGTGTTTGTGTATTCTACATTCATTTTGTGTATGGGTCTAAGCTCATCTTTGGACAAATTTGGGGGTTGGTCAAATTGTGCACATTGTCTTTGTGAGGTAACCTATTGACCAACCATGTTAAGTCTAAAGTGTAATCATACTTAGCTAGTTCAATGCCATCTTGTTTCCAATATGAGGTCAACTCTATGTGGTCAATGGCCTACTTTCTATCTTTTTTTGTTGAGGGTCAGGCTTTGTTCTACTTGAACTGGCCTGCATTGGACCTACACCTCAGACGAGGTCAGCTCTAACTCTATTCGTTCTTATATGAGGAGTGCCTGAGATCCCTTTCTGGGTTATCCCCTTCAACTGGCAAAGGTGAGCATTCATTCAACTCATACTCGGATAAGGAGCACTCACATGGCTGAGGTTGGCTTCTGCTCAACTTGTGCTCAAACAATGAGCATTCATCTTTGGCTTAGCTTGCACTCAGGCAAGGAGCATAGGGGTTCCTTATTGGGTTATCCCCTCTAATTAGTAGAGATTGGCCTCCACTCAGTTCGTACTTGGATGAGAAGTGCTCGGGGGTTAAGGTCAGCTTCTCCTTTACTCGAGCTTAGATAAGGAGCATTTGTCTTTGGCTCAACTTATATTCAGGCGAGGGGAATAGGGGTCCCATTTAAATTATCCTCTCTAATTGATTGATGTCAGCCTCTGCTTAGCTCGTACTTGGACAAAGAGCTCTCGGGTGGCCAAGGTTAACTTCTACTTGACTCATGCCAAGATGAGGAGCATTTATCTTTGGCTTGACTCACACTTGAGTGAAAAGCATAGAGGTCCCGTGTTTGGTTATTCCCTCCAACTGGCCAAGTTCGACCTCTACTCAGCTCATTCTTGGATGAGGAGTGCTCAGGTGGCCGAGGTTAGATTTTGCTTGACTCATGCCTAAAGGAGCATTTGTCTTTGACTCTACTCATGCTTGGACGAGGAGTATAGGAATCTCTTTTTGGGGTATCCCCTCCATTTGGTCGAGATCGGTCTCTACTCAACTTGTACTTGGATGAGAAGTACTTGGGTAGCCAAGGTTGTCTTCTACTCGACTTGTGCTCAGAGGAGGAGCATTTGTCTTTGGCTTAACTAGTGCTTAGGGAGAAGCATAGGGTCCCTTGTTTGGTTATCCCCTCTAATTGGCCAAGGTCAACCTCCACTCAACTCAGACTCTGACGAAAAGTGCTTGGGTGGCAGAGATCAGTTTCTGCTTGACTCATGCTTCAATAAGGAGCATTTATTTTTGGCTTGACTAGCACTTAGATGAGGAGCATATGGTTCCCTTCTCATGCTATCCACTCTATTTGGTTAAGGTCAACCTTTGTTTAGCTTAAACTTGGACAAGGAGTGCTTGGGTGGTTAAGGTTAGCTTCTGCTTGACTCATACTCCAATGATGAGCATTTGTCTTTGGTTTGACCCACGCTCAGGTGAGGAGCATCGGGGTCCCTTGTTTGGTTATCCCCTCTAACGAGCCGAGGTCAGCCTCTACTCTGCTCGTACTTGGATGAGGAGTGCTTAGGTGGTCGAGGTTGGGTTCTACTCGACTTGTGCTCATACAAGGAGCATTTGTCTTTAGCTTGGCTTGCCCTCAAGTAAGGAGCATAGGGGTCCCTTATCATGTTATCTCCTTTAATTGATCGAGGTCAGCCTCCACTCATCTTGTACTCGAATGAGGAGTGCTTGGGTGGCTGAGGTTGGCTTCTGCTCATCTCATGCTCAGATAAGGAGCATTTGTTATTGGCTTGGTATGCTTAGAGAGAGTTCCAAGGTTGAAAAGTAGGTTTTATTCATCATAACTAGAGGTTACATCATTGATGATAAATCCATAAGTTCTCTAAGTTCCAAGGAATTGGAGCTCCATCTAAGTACTGGAGTTGGTAGGTTTCAGGTCTCACCACCTCGTTGATCTGATACAGGCCTTCTCAATTTGGTGACAACTTCCCTCATTCTCTAAGTTGGAATACTTTGGCTCTTCATAGGATAAGGTCTCCAACTTAGAAGATCTTCCCTTTGACTCGTGAATTATAGTACCCAACCACCCTATTGGTAGGCTGCCATTCAGAGCCAAGAGTGTTCTTGTGTTTCTTCCAATAGGTCCAAGTTCTTGCGATTGTTTTCAGAATTGTTTTCTCCATTGAACTTCTTTATCTATAGCAATGAAAGGGGCTTCAATCCCAAAGGTGAGGTTAACTAGAGTCTCCCTGATTGGCATTCACTATGTTGTTCGATAAGTCTATAGTATACTTAGAGTTCCTTTTTTCCAAAGGCCCTTGGCTCGGGCTAGCCTCATCCCCCTATAATAAAGTTTGGTTAGTTATCTCAGCTTCTTCATTGCTTTATGGGTGTCCTATAAGATCAGGTGATGCACGATCCTGAGTTCCTTGCAAAATTCTTTGAACTTCATTTGTCAAATTGGTAGCCGTTGTTAGTGATGATGAGCTGATGCAAGCCAAAATAATAAATGATGGCCTTCTAGATGAAGTCACGGACCTTGGCCTTCGTGGTACATGCTAGTGGCTTCGTTTCAATCCATTTTATGAGGTAGCAATCATGACAAGTAGGAACTTTTGCTACCCAGATGAGATTGAAAAAGGGCCATGGATGTCCATCCACTAGGTGACAAGCCAAAGGGCAGCAATTGGCACCGAGAAAATTGATGGTTGCTGCTAGATGCTGGCATCCTCTAGCACTGATCACACTTCCAAAATAGGTCAATTGCATCTTATTGTATGGTTGGCCAAAACTACCCTTATTGGAGTACTTTATAATCTAGAGACCTGCCTTTCAGGTGTAGTCCACCTTAGATGGGCACAAATATTGAAGCAATGGCAAAGAGTAGGATCTTTTGTATAGCTTACCATTATGAAGCACATAGCAAGGTGCTTAGTTTTTTAGCCTTTTGGCCTTGTCACAGTCAGCAAGAAGTGCTTCATCTTTCAAGAATTAGATGATGGGGTCTATCCAGGTTGGCTCATAATATATCTACATCATTTGGGTTTCCTTCTTGGTGCTTGGTTTCTCCAAGACTTCGAAGTAGAAACTCTTCTTGAGATTAGAGATCTTTGTCGTGGCAAGCCTCAACAGCAAGTTGGCTCTAGTGTTTTTGGATATTGAGATCCATTAGATGTTGAGGGTCATGAAGGCTAAGGAGAAATTCTTCACCTTTAGTAAATATTTGACCATGTTGGGCATCCTTGATCGTCATGGCCTATAGCTCTACACGGTGCCGGTGAGTGGGTATCCCGTCTTGTGATCTCCAAGCAAGATCGGTCCTATAAAAGAGAGGAGACCTGGGTCGGGATCCTTGCCGGGGCACTCCAATGATCAAGTTAGTGGGTGATCAAGAAAAATAGATCCTCCTTAGCGGAGCCCAGAGTGGTCTTCACATTCAAAGGATTCTTGAAGAGATAGAGTAGAAGTTAGAGTAGTGGGAGCTAGAATAGTGGTAGCCATAGTGGTGGGAGCTCTAAGGAGAGTCTTCAGATATTCCTCTTGCCCTTGGGCATTGCTCGCTCAATCTTGCTTGCACTGGTTTCCGTTCACTTGCACGTATCTCTACTGGAGGCTCCTTTGAGCTTCTTATAGAAGTATATTTCATCTGGCAGGGTGTAGAGTCCCTGGTATGATGCTCTCTGGGAGTGCCTCTTGTGGGTGGACCGTAGGCCTGTCCCTCCTCCTCCTAAGAGGAGGGAGACAGGGTCCGTAGCCCTCGTAGGGAGGTTCTATCATGGATGTAGACAAAGTACTACAAAGTACACGTCCCTTTTGCGATGAGCGCGAGTGGCATGCCACGGGGCCTGACATCTCGACAAGATACTGCTTCTTACGGGCATCGTGTCACCATGTCTGGGGATCTAGTAGAGCACTGGCCTGGCAAGAGATGCTACAGGATCTGAGACTCCTAGTAAAACTTTTCTCTTCTGGGTGGTACAGGCTGTAGGTTGAAGGGCGCGATGCTCCGGGCAGAGCGCCTTTTTATAGAAGGTGTCGACAGCAAGCTGAGAGGCCTGGTACTCCGGCGGGATGCTCCTCCACAAGGGATATAGGCAGCACGTCCTGGGGAGTGCCACTCCATAGAAATGGCAAGCAATATGCCTTGGTGAAGTGCCACTCCACAGAGATTACAGGCGGCATGCCCTGGCAGAGCGCTACTCTACAGAGATGGCAAGCGACATGCCCTGGCAGAGTGCCACTCCACAGAGGTGGTAGTCTCTCTAAGTGACATAAGGGTTCCGGTGGGGATGGTGACACCACCTGCTTGGGTTACTATCCTGGCTGCTCGTAAGGTTTCTTGAGGGGAAGATCGGGTCTGTGTATCTTTATCCACACTCGACTTCAGGTGGGGGGTTGACTTTGACCAGAAGCTCGACCTCGGATGGGAGCTCAACCTCGACAAGGAGCTCGACCTTGGTAGGGAGCTCAACCTCGACAGGGAGGTTGACCTCAGTAGGGAGCTTGATCTTGGATGGGAGCTCAACCTCGATAGAGAGCTTGACCTTGGATAGGAGCTCGACCTTGGTAGTTATTCGGCAACAGCATCCAAGTGACGCCTTCTGCCAACTGGACTTCCAACTTGTTCCAACATGGGCTCCACGTCAGCAGTCATGCCACATCAACTATCATCAGAATTTGATTGAAAACTAGACTCAGTATATCATTCTAGTTTTAAATTTGATCCACCATATAAAAAAAATATCTTTAGTCCTTTTCAAGTATTTAAATATGTTTTTTATAGCTTTCCAATAATTCTCACCTGGATCTGCCTAAAGTCTACTTGTTATGCCTAAATATAAGCCACATGAGGCCTAGTACATAGTATAGCATACATAATATATCCCACAGCTGAAGCATAAGCGATATTGTCATTCTTTCTCTCTCTTCAGGTATCTTAGGAGACATCTGCTTAGAAAGATGTATGCCATGGCTCATAGATAAGTTACCTCTTTTAGAATCATCTATGTTGAATCTTTCCAATACTAGATCTCTGTACTTAAATTAGGACAAACCTAGCATCCTTTTCGATTTATCTCTATAGATCTTTATATTGAAAATATAGGATACTTCATTCAAGCCTTTCATGCAAAGCTCCTTTGACAGCTAAATTTTGACCAATTGCATCATCGAGATATCATTCCTAATGAGAAGTATGTCATCTACATACAATACTAAGAAGATAATAGTACTCCTACTAGTATTCTTATACATACAAGGTTCATCTATATTTTTGATAAAGCCAAACTTTTTGATTGTTTTATCAAAATGAATGTTCTAGCTCCTCGATGCTTACTTTAATCCATAAATAGATTTCCTTAGCTTATATACTTAATTTGTACTTTGACTAGAGACAAATCCTTTTGGTAGAGTCATGTAGACTTTTTTTTTAAGATATCCATTAAGAAAAGTAATTTTTACATCCATTTATCAGATTTCATAATCATAATATGTAGCTATAGAAGCATAACCCGAATATACTTGAGCATTGCTATTGGTAAAAATTTTTTATTGTAGTCAATATCATATTTTTGCCTGAAATCTTTTGCCACCATCTAGCCTTGTAGGTATCTACTTGGCCATCTACTCTAATCTTCTTCTTGAAGTCCCATTTGCAACTTATAGGGGTCACACCCTCAGATGCATTAAACAAAGTCCATACTTGGTATATATGGAGTCCATCTCAGATTTTATGGCTTGAAGCCATCTATCAGAGTTCCTACTCATGAATCCTTCGAATATGTTAGTGGATCATCATTATCAATGATGTGGGTCTAGTTGTCATTCTCGATAAGAAACCCATATTTAAGAGGTGTATTACCTACTCTCTCTAACTTTTAGAAAGGAGGTGTGTGCTATGGATGTATCTTATTAATGAATACTATTGGTTGAGGATCAATTTGTGGACTATCCATAGGTTATAGTGGGATAGTTTGTAGATCTTGAACTTCCCCAAGTTTAACTATCCTCCAACTACCTTCTTCTTGAATAAACTCCTTTTCCAAGGAAGTGGCATGCCTACTAACAAATACCTTTTTATTCAGTAGGATGATAAAAGTAGTATCCTATGCTCTCTTAAAGATAACCTACAAACCTACACTTATCTAATCTAGCATTTATGGTCAAAAATATTTTTGATATAAGCAGGACAACTCCAAATCTTAAAATATTTAAGATTAGATCTTTTTTCTCTCCATATATTATATGGAGTGTAAGTAACATACTTGAAAGGTACCTTTTTTTTAAATAGATACGGCAATTTTAAGAGCATATCCCCAAAAGAATATAGGCATGCATGTGAAGCATGTCATGGACCACATCATATCTAATAAAGTGTTATTTCTCCTTTCTACAATACCATTTAATTGGTGATAAAGAGGGGTCCACTTTGGCTTTGGTCCTTGATTTTGATGAATAACAAAATGTTGAGTATGTGTTATGGACTAATGTTTCAGTTGAAGTTATAAATTCTAGGTCACAAGTACATCAAATTTCTTACAAAGTCATTAAAATCAAAGAATAAAGAATTTCAATGTTTAAGAGGTCTTCTCACCTTGGAATGCCATGAAAATGATCACTTTGGTCTTTATGGAGAAGAAACCAAAAGTTTATTGGACAAAATTTAAGAATTTGGAGTTTGATAAACTTTTTTGGAAATGGCACAGACCAAGTGTTGACCTAAGTGTCGACTCAAGTGTCAACTCATAAAGCAAGTGTTGGCACCTCTAAAGACTGGCATGCAGAGTTTTAGCTGGCATGCCAAGTGTCAACTCAAGTGTCGACCTACGTATCGACTCACAAGATTCAAGTGTCGACTCACAAATTAATTCAAGGCCTGAGAACATAAATGGACAGAAAATCATTTTTAGACTTAAATGAAGTGTCGACTCATAAGATTCAAGTATCGACTCATAGATCAACTCAAGGCCTGGGATAAGAAAGAAGACAAAACAGTGTCATTCTTGGACTTTTTGCCTAGTGTTGACTCAAGTATCGACTCACAGAGGTCGACTCAAGCCTGAGAACAAAAATGAAGTAGAACCCTGAAAGTTCAAGATTTATACTAGGTGTTGATCCAAGTGTCGACTTATAAAGACTCAAGTGTCGACCTCACAAGTCGACTCACAGGTTCTGACAATGTAATGGCTATATTTTCAGAAGCTCAAATTTATTCCAAACGGCTCTAAATGGCTAGTTTCTTTACTCTAACAGTCACCAATGATTTTTTAGAGGTTTTTGGACTATTTATCACTCGCCAAACTCATTGAAGACATAAGAGAAAAAGTGAGACACAAGAGACAAATCTTATCTTTTGAGAAAAGCTTTTGAAAAGACAAGAGTGAGCCATAAAGAAGATTCCACCTGAAAAGCCTTCAATTTTGCTGTTGTGCCTTCAAATCATTTTTCAAAAATGCTCATTGACAACATTCAAGAGGAAAAGACAACTCAAGCATTCAAGAAGAACTTCATCGATATTTATTTTTGCTCTTTTGAGAGTTTTTCTTGTGCTTATTATTATACATTTGTGTTTAATTGTTGTAACTAGTTTCAAGGCTATTGAAACTAGGGTTAGGCCCTTCCAAGCCATGAATTGAAATTCAAGCCTAGGTTTGGCTTGAGGGAAAGGTTGTTGGTGAGCCTAAGTGACAAAACCTACAAAGGGTTTTAACTTGTGAGCCCGAAAAATAAGTTGGTTATAATCTTGGTGATTATAGTAGAAATTCCCAAGGGATAGCTTGGAGAGTGGATGTAAGTGCTTGAAGTGCACCGAACCACTATATATCCTTGTGTTTGTGATTGCTTGCTCTTCCTTATTATTTGCTCTGATTTACTCCACATTTATTTTGCTAATTCTACAGCATATCATGTTGAGCACATTCACATTGTTACACAAACTTTAGTTCAGCACATACTTGCTTTAGTTTAAAATTTTAAAAACCCAAATCATCCCCTCTCTTGGGTTGCTACACTGGGCAACAAGTGGTATCAGAGCTTGGTTCTCAGTATATAGGTCTAACAATCTTAAGTCAAAGATCTAATGGTAGCCCAAATTGATGTTGGTATTGTTGAGGGTCAAGCCTCAAACCGTCCCCTACTCTTTAATGGCACAAATTACACTTACTGGAAGACACGCATGTGCATATACATTCAAGCTATAGATTATAATATTTGGAAGACTATAGTTAAAGGCCCTCAGCAGCCCACTATCTTGGTTAATGGCATTTCCACCCCTAAGTTAGAAGAAGATTGGGATGAGAATGGCATTAAGCAAGCTAAGCTTAATGCTAAAGCCATGAATTTATTATTTTATGCACTAGACCTTAGTGAGTTTAATAGAATATTTAACTGTACCTTTACCAAAAAAAATTGGGATACACTTGAAGTTATCCATGAGGGTACACATCAAGTAAAGATCACCAAAGTTAACATGCTCATTCATACCTATGAGATGTTTAGGATGGAACCAAATGAATCAATTAGTGAAATGTATACTAGGTTCACTAATATTGTTAATAGTATAAGGAGTTTGGATAAAGTTATATCTAATGATAAACTTGTTAACATAATTCTTAGATCTCTTCCATCCTCTTGGGATCCAAAAGTCACTGCTATTAAAGAAGCCAAGGGTGTCAACACTCTTCCACTTGAGTAGCTCTTGGGTTCACTAATGACATATGAGCTATCCTTAAAGTAAAATGTGGTGGACAATGAGAAGAAAAAGAAGGATATTGCATTCAAGTCCACAACCAAGGAAGATTCTAGTGATGATTCAGATGAGGAAGATGAAATCACTCTCATCTCAAGAAAATTTAAGAAATTCATGAGGAAGAAAAGGTTCAACTACAAGAAGAAGCCTCAAAGAGGATAGCTCAATAAGGAGAAAGAAAAAGAAAAGGAAATGGAGCAACCAATATATTTTTAAAGTAAGAAGCCTGGACATTACAAAATGGATTGCCCCACTTTCAAAAAGGGCAAAAAGAAATTCAAAAAAAAAGTGTTGATGGCGATGTGGAGTGAAAGCGTAGATTCAAGCTCTGATGAAGAGCAGCAAGAAGTAGCCAACATCTGCTTCTTGGCAAATGATGACGAGGTAAGGTCTAAAACTGAAAATAAATTTATATTTGAAGAATTACGTGATGTTTTTGATGAACTTGTTATAGAGTATCAAAAACTAAAAATAAATAACAAAGAATTGAGAAAGTAAAATCTGGATCTATCAAAAACAAATAATAAGTTTTTGATAGATAATGATAGTTTACTACAAGAAAATAAAAATTTGAATGATCAAATTACTCTTTTGAAAAATGAAAAGGAAGATCTTTTGAAAGAAAAAGATTCTTTGAAAAAGGATAAAGTTTTTGTGACAAATGAAAAATTTATTAAACAAAATAAAGAATTTCTGCAAGAAAATAAGAAGTACGAAGAAGAACTTGAAAAAGTGAAACCATTTGTTAAAGAATTTATCTATAGTTCAAAAAAACTAAATTTGCTTTTGAATAGCCAAAGAGCAGTTTTCAACAAAGCAGGCCTAGATTTTAAATCTCAAAAAATAATAGAAATATTTCAAAAAAAATTTGTACCTGCATCCTCTAACATTACTTGTTATTCTTGTGGTAAATTAGGTCATAAATCTTACATGTATGATAGAAGAAAATTAAATAGTATTAGAAAAGTTTAGGTTCCAAAAGAAACCACATTAACTAATCCTAAAGGATCCTAGATGACTTGGATACCTAAAATCTCTACCTGATTTGTTTTTGTAGGTGTCTAGCAACCAAGGACAAAAAATGATTATGGTACCTTGACAGCAGTTGCTCAAGATACATGACTAGAGATGTAAAGCAATTCTCATCTTTAGAGACTTTAAATGGTGGAAATATGATATTTGGTGATAATGGAAAGGGCAAAATTATCGGTATTGATAAAGTCCATATCACCCCCTCTACTTATGTTGATAATGTTTTACTTGTTGATGGTTTGAAACATAATTTGCTTGGTACAAGTTAATTTTATGATAAAGAATTTTAAGTGGTTTTTGAATCTTCTATGTGTATTGTATATTGTCTAGATGACAATGGCATCAAGTTTATTAGTCATAGGCATGGAAATATTTACATGGTTGATCTTGATGATCTACCTATACAAAATGGTTAATGCCTAGTGGTAATGGAAGCCAAAATCAATAAAACTAGTTGGCTTTGACATCGAAGACTATGGCATACAAACATGCATTTACTTTCAAAATTAAACAAAAGAATCTTATAAAAGATTTGCCAAAATTCACTTTTGAAAAAGATAAGACTTGTAGTATATGTCAACTTGGAAAACAAATAAAATCATCTTTCAAACCAAAAGGAGTAGTCTCTACATCTAGATCCTTAGAATTACTTCATATGGGCCTCTTTGTACATACTAGAACAACTAGTTTGGGAGGCAAGAGTAAGGTCTAGTACTTATAGATGACTTCTTTCGTTTTACATGGGTGATGTTTTTAGCTTACAAAGATGAAACATTTTCTGCATTCATTAAGTTTCATATGAAAGTTTCAAATGAAAAAGGTGTTTCAATTCTCTTTGCATAGTGATCATGGTACTGTGTTTGAAAATCATGATTTTCAAATATTTTACAATAAAAATGGTATTCATTATAACTTTTTTGCACCTAGGACACATCAACAAAATAGGACAGTAGAAAGAAAGAATATGATACTTGAAGAAATGGCACGCACAATGCTTTATGAAAATGATTTACCTAGATATTTTTGGGTGGAATCCATAAACACTGCATGCTATATTTTGAATCATATTTTAATCCGATCGATTTTGAAGAAAATACTTTATGAGCTTTGGAAAGGTAGAAACCCAACTATTAAATATTTTCATATTTTTGGATGACATTGTTTCATTATAAACAATGGCAAAGACAACTTAAGTAAATTTGATGCCAAGTCAGATATGGGTATCTTTTTAGGATACTCCATATCTAGTAAGGCATACAAGGTCCTCAACAGGAGAACACTTCTTATTGAAGAGTCCATCTATGTTGGTTTTGATGAGACTAACGAAAAATCTTCTAAAAAAGATGTTCTTGATGATAAAACATGTATTCAAAAGATTGGAAAAATGACAATCAATGAAGGACCTTTCAAAGAGCAAGAAGATGATCAAGACAATGAAGAAGAACAAGTACAAGAAGTTGGACCTTTATCTACACCCAAGCCATTACCTAAAGAATGGAGGTATGCCCATGGACACCCTAAAGAACTTATTATTGGTGATCCATCTAAAAGGATAAGTACTCGTTCCTCTCTAAGAAATGTTTGTGATTATTTGCTTTTGTATCCAGGTAGAGCCAAAATCTATTGAAGAAGCTGAAAAAGACTCAAACTGGATTAATGCTATGCAAGATGAATTAAATCAATTTAAAAGAAATAAAGCTTGGACTTTAATTGAAAGACCTTCTAATATTTCAATAATAGGAACAAAATGGGTTTTCAAAAATAAACTTGATGAAAATGGAGTAGTAACAAGAAATAAAGCTAGATTGGTAGTAAAAGGTTATAATCAAGAAGAGGGTATTGATTTTGATGAAACATTTGCTCATGTTGCTAGATTAGAAGCAATCAGATTATTACTTGCTTTTACTTGCTATATGAATTTTAAATTATTTCAAATGAATATCAAAAGTGCCTTTTTAAATGATTTTATTGAAGAAGAAGTGTATGTTAAACAATCCCCAGGTTTTGAAAATCATGAATGCTCTAATCATGTTTTTAAACTTCACAAGGCTTTGTATGGTTTAAAACAAGCTCTAAGAGCTTAGTATGATAGATTAAAAAAATTTTACTTGAAAATGATTTTTCTAGAGGCAATGTTGATGATTCACTATTTTTGAAAAAAGAACAATGATGATCTCTTAGTAGTACAAGTTTATGTTGATATCATTTTTGGTACTATTAATGAAATACTTTGTCAAGATTTTGACAAGCTTATGCAGGGAGAGTTCGAGATGAGCATGATGGGAGAATTAAACTTCTTTCTTGGACTCCAGATCAAGCAAACTGGAGAAGGGATCTTCATCAACCAAGCTAAGTACACAAAGAAAATCTTAAAGAAGTTTGGGATGGAGACAACCAAGCCATTAGGTACACCTATGAGCCCTTCTTGCAAACTTAATAAAGACAGGTAAAAATGTTGATTAAAAATTATATAGAGGTATTATTGGTTCATTATTATACTTAACTGCAAGTATGCCAGATATTATATTCAGTGTATCTATGTGTGCTAAATATCAGTTTGCTCCTAAAGAATCTCATTTACTGGCTGTTAAGTACATACTTAGATACTTATCTGGCATAATTGATATTGGACTATGGTACTCTAGAGATTTATTAATTGAATTGATTGCTTATTTAGATGCTGATTTTGCTGGATATAAACTAGATAGAAAATGCACTAATGAAACCTGTCAATTTTTTGGAGTTAATTTGATTTCATAGTTTAGCAAGAAACAAAATTCAGTTGCTCTATCTACGGTGGAAGCTGAATATATAGCAGCTAGAAGTTATTATGCAAATCTTATGGATCAAACAACAACTCGAATGCTTTGGTATTAAGTTAAATAAAACATCCATAAGATGTGATAATACAAGTGCAATTAATTTAACTAAAAATCCAGTTCAACATTCAAGAAGCAAACATATTGAAATAAGACATCATTTCATAAGAGATCGTATACAAAATGGTGATGTAATGCTTGAGTTTGTGTGTATTGATAGACAATTAGCAGACATTTTCACTAAACCCCTTAGCGATGATAGGTTTTGTATGATCAGAAGAGAATTAGGCATAATTCACCCCTTTGATTGAAACCTTTTTAAATTTCTTATTGAACTCTCTCAAATGCTCAAGATCCTTTTAAATATCATATAATATAAACCATATATCCCCTTGATTTTTTGCAAATTTATTAGAATTTTCCTGATTTTTTGACCAAGTGTCGACACTTGGAAATTGCCCAAGTGTCGACTCACCGAAGTGTCGACACTTGAGCAAATTCCAAGTGTCGACTCATCAACGATTCAACTATATTTCTAGGACATCCCAAATCCATTTTTTTTCATTCTTTTTCCCTCTATCCTCTTTGTGTGGTCCCCAAACTCACCTAACCACCCATAAACAGTGATCTCTCCTCTCCATCCTTCCTCTTTTGGCTAATTTCTCCTTCTCTCCTTTGAATCCAGTTCGTTTCTTCCCTCTTTTCGGTCCATTCTTTTCCCTTTTTTTTCATTCTTCCTTTCGGTCCATCCTTAGTCAATTTTTAGTGAACATGGGTCCGAGAAAGCAGGTTGCCTTCCCCAAGAAGCAAACCCACTTCCAGAGAGGTGAGGCAAGCTCGGGTGAGAGGAGATCCAAGGCTAGACATGACCTGGTTGAGCAGCATGTGCAGCCCCAAGATCAGTAGGCAGTGGACAGATAACCCCCTCTGTAGTTATGACCCACAGCGGAGAGAGTTGCAGGAAAAGTGATTGCTTGCGGGAGGAGGATTCAACTTGAGTTCTAGGATTCAGAGGGTTTTGTCATTGGAGACTTACTTGGATCAGTTGGCCTTGTACCCTTCTGTATGATGAGGGAAAGATATTACTCATATTTGATGCAAGAGTTCTATGGAAGCATGGCCACTGATGGCATCAGATGGACTGCATAGGTTAGGGGAGTGTAGATCCAGTGACACCTGAGACTATCAGTAAAGTATGGGAGATTCCCTTTCGTGGTTTAGCCACGAACTATGTTGGAGACAGGGATGCAGCATTTAGATGTATCTTGGAGTGAGAGGATGTCAGAGGAGTATCCACCATCTCAGCAAACCAGCTATCCATGGAGATGCGGTTGTTACACCATATCATAGCCAGGATCATGATTCCAAAGACTGGGAGGTTTGATTTTATTACTAAGCGGGAGTTGGTGTTGATGGTCACCCTGACACAGCGGACGGCCATCAATCTTCCTATGATTATGGTCCATCAGATGGGTAAGGCAGCGACCCAAAGGAGACTGTGCCTGCCCTACGGTATGGGACTAACCAGGATATTTCGTGCATATGGTATACTATTGGAGGGCGAGGCCTCCAAGAATATTTTGCACACGGATACATATGGAGAGAAGTCTCTGCACCGTATGGGCTACAGGAGAGTAGCTGGCAAGTGGGTCAGGCGGGAGTCAGGCCAGGAGCCTGATGAGGAGGACGAGATTAGAGCTATAAAGGCAGGACCCTCTAGACCTACATCACAAATAAGTCCTCCTAGACCTGCTCCAATTATTGCACTAGAGATAGAGCCTATCACACCTCCACCTGCTCCAACTCCTCAGCAATCTACAGCTATAGATTCTACTTTCGAGGAGAGGATTGCTGAGCAGATCACTACAGTCTGTGAGGACATTATGAGTGCTTCAGTTAGGACTAGCAGGTTACAACTTGAGCTGCATGGACTTAGAGATCATATAGATGTGCAGCTCACATCCATTAGGCAGTCTATAGAGGTAGGGTTTGTGGATATCAGAGACTTACTGAGATCCCTGTTACCTCCTACTGCACATGGACCCTCAGATCCACCTCCTCCTCCTCCCCCAACTGATGGTGCTGATGATGATGATGGTTCTTCAGATGATTTAGATGATACAAATGGTGATGATGGCAGTGCTGGTGCTGATGGTGATGATCAGATAGTTTGTGGCAATGCAATTCATGAGAATCAGCCTCCAGTCAGTGCTATAGATATTTCTGCTCAGCCTCTAGTTGGTGATGATCCTGCTGCTGATGATCAGCATGGCACTGATTCAGCTTTTATAATACCCGCGGAGTCTCTTAGGTCTCGTGCCACTAGGACATCTAGGACCTATCACCGCTCTGGTCCCTCTCTTAGGACTAGAAGTCTGACCCATAAGACTCCTAGACCTTCATCTTCTAGAGTGATGGCACCTATAGTTCTAGAATTTTCATCTGATGAGGAGTAGCCTCACAGATGTTATGCTATGTTTGCATTTCATGTACACTTTTATGTTGTATTCTTAGTTTATGCTATGCCTGTATTTCCTGTTGTACTGAAACCTTTTATATATGAAAGTTATGTTTTCTATCATTACTCTTTTTTTTGTCTAATTAACTTTTTATTTTGACAAAAGCACTAATTAAGGAGGAGCAACTCCTTTAAATCTTTTAATGATGACAAAAAGAGGGAGAGAGACAAGATATAATTGATTATATAAGCTCAATTTTTCGAAAATTGTCAATAATTCACTATCTACTTAAGATAGGGGAGAAATTAAGAAAATCTAACCTCGAAACACTTAAAACATTATTGCATGAACTAAATAACTGATACATTTTCATCTAAATACTTATATGAACTTTGATATACTGATAATTGTGAAGCATGTTTAATGAACTTGTTTAATACTTTTGAAAATATGCTTATATACTCAAAGTTTTGTTATCATCAAAAAAGGGAAGATTGTTTGCTTTGGCCCTTGATTTTGATGAATAATAAAATGTTGAAATATGTTATGGACTAATGTTTCAATTGAAGTTATGAATTCTAAGTCACAGGTACATGAAATTTCTTACAAAGTCATTGACATCGAAGAAAGATGAATTTTAATGTTTAAGAGGTCTTCTCACCTTGGAATGACATGAAAATGATCACTTTGGTCTTTATGGAGAAGAAACTAGAAGTTTATTGAACAAAAATTGAGAATTTTGAAGTTTGGCATACTTTTTGAAAATGGCATAGACCAAGTGTTGACCTAAGTGTCAACTCAAGTGTCGACTCATAAAGTAAGTGTCGACACCTCTGAAGACTGGCATGCAGAGTTTCAGCTGGCACGCCAAGTGTTGACTCAAGTGTCGACCTAAGTATCGACTTACAAGATTCAAGTATCGCCTCACAGATCAACTCAATGCCTGAGAACAGAAATGGACAGAACGTCATTTTTTTGACTTAAATGAAGCGTCAACTCACAAGATTCAAGTGTCAACTCACAAGATTCAAGTGTCAACTCACAAGATTCAAGTATTGACTCACATATTAGCTCAAGGCCTGAGACAAGAAAGAAAATAAAATAGTATCATTCCTAGACTTTTTGCCTAGTACTGACTCAAGTGTCGACTCACAGGTTGACTCATAGCCTGAGATAAAAATGAAGCAGAACCCTAGAAGTTCAAGATTTATACTAGGAGTTGATCCAGTGTCGACTCATGAAGACTCAAGTGTCGACCCAAGAATCGACTCATAGGTCGACTCACAAGTTCTGACAACAGTAAGGCTATATTTTCAGAAGCTCAGATTTGTTCCAAATAGCTCTAAATATCTAGTTTCTTCACTATAACGATCACCAACGATTTTTTGAAGATTTTTGGACTATTTATCACTCAGCAAACTCATTGAAGACATAAGAGAAAAAGTAATACACAAGAGATAAATCTTATTTTTTGAGAAAAGCTTTTGAAAAGATAAGAGTGAGCCATAAAGAAGATTCCACCTAAAAAGCCTTCAATTTTGCTGTTGTGCCTTCAAATCATTTTCCAAAAGTGCTCACCGACAGCATTCAAGAGGAAGAAGATAACTCAAGCATTCAAGAAGAGCTTCATCGACATTTATTTCTGCTCTTTTGAGAGTTTTTCTTGTGCTTATTATTGTACATTTGTGTTTAATTATTGTAACTAGTTTCAAGGCTATTAAAACTAGGGTTAGGTCCTTCCAAGCCAGGAATTAGAATTCAAGCCTAGGTTTGGCTTGAGGGAAAGGTTGTTGGTGAGCATAAGTGACAAAACCGATAGAGAATTTTAACTTGTGAGCCTAGAAAATAAGTTGGTTATAATCTTGGTGATTATAGTAGAAATTTCCAAGGAATAGCTTGGGGAGTGGATGTAGGTGCTTGAAGTACATTGAACCACTATATATCCTTGTGTTTGTAATTACATGCTCTTCCTTATTATTTGCTCTGATTTACTCTGCATTTATTTTGCTAATTTCGCAGCATATTATTGTTGAGCACATTCATATTGTTACACAAATTTTAGTTCAGCATATACTTGCTTTAGTTTAAAATTTTAAAAACTCAATTACCCCCCTCTTGGGTTGCTACACTGGCAACATCCATCCAGAAATTTTTTTTTTAAGATGATCAAGAAATTCACTAGATAAGTATTCGCCTCCTTGATCTAATTGAAGAACTTTAATACTTTTTCTAGTTTGTTTCTCGATCATACTTTGATACTCCTTACATTTATCAAAAGCTTTAGACTTGTGTTTCATAAGATACATATATCTAAACCTTAATAAATCATCTATAATGGTGATAAGTTGCTCTAGCAAGGTGGTATTTAGTTTGTTCACATGGTAATTGACAAAAAATTGAAAGAAGGAATCAAAAAGTGAGTGCAAAATCAAGTCCTGATTGAGGTCACCATCCATGATGAATCTTAATTGACCTAATCAAGTGATTAAGTCCATTAAGTTCAGAATATGGGCTTGCATGGATGTACCCTTATTCATTCTGGCATGGAACAATTGCTTTGATATCTTGTATCGAGGAATCCTACTTTATTCTTCATTCAACTCTTTCAGATTGAGTAATATTGACTAAGGATCTTGATGCAGAACAAATAAAGGGATGCGATGCGGAAGTAAATTAAGATTAACTAATTTTTTGTTGTTTTTATATGTTTGTAGAAGTTGGCTTCAAATCAAAGAAAAGTTAACCTAACATTGAAAGATACTAATATGATAATTGAAAGCACAATTTTAAGGAAACTAAATTATCAGAGTAGTTCAGAAGCAACGGATCGCTGGGGGTTGAGAAACTCCCAGACCTAGGGTTTCGCTCCGAACTTTCAATAGAACAGAAATAAAGAGAAGAGATGGTTTATCTAACCAGACAATGATCTTCACAGATTTTGGTGGAGGAACTCTCCCGAGCAGATTGTTGGATCCCGGATTCAGATATCTTCGTAATGGATCCTCCAATACTGGTCCTTTGGCGGGTTGGCTTCTCCTGAACTCAAGATCTGGAAGAGAAGAAAAACAATTGATGGAATCAGAGAGTCAAGGGAAAGATTTACCAGGTTGATGAACTTGAAGATTGAAATTGCTGAAAACTAGATTCTCCTGGATGTTGATGTGATTTTCCTTGGAACTTGCTCTGGATCTGAAGTAGCCGGACTGGATCTGGATGAAGGTGGACGGCCTGGACTTGTAGAGAGAGAGAGGCCGTGGGAGATGGATGGAGCTAGGGTTTGATGGATTGAAAATAATGAAGGGTGGCTAGGGTTTTGGAATTTCAAGTGGCTAACCTAGGGTTTTGGATAAAGATGGAGATCTCTCACCTCCTCAAGGCTCCAATGGAACCCGGATTACCCCCTCACGAAGCTCAACACTTAGAATAGTGCGGAAGAAGAGAAACCTAGGTCACTCAACACAAGAGAATAGCAAAAATAATTTTTCTTCATTGATTTTCTAAAGTTACAAAGAGAGGTCTATTATATAGACCTAAAATTTTCTCCAAGCTTGTACAAATTCCCATGTGGGACTAAACTCCTCCAACCACTAGATTAGGTAGAAAATCTTCTCTTTTGGCCGACCAAGAGTTCAAAAAAAATTGGGACGGCCATAAAGGAATTTTTTTTGAATTTTTTTGGTGCCTCCTTTGGAGTTGGATTTGGATTTGGAGTCCTCTTCTTCTTATGGTATTTCTTCTTTTCTTCCACTCCAAGTTAAGCTCTTTGATTTTGATTTGAACTTCAATTAGGAGTAGGTTGGATGTCCTTCTTTGATTTCTTCTCCAAGAGAAGTCTTCTTCCTTCTTTGCTTAGGTAAAATAGGCAGGTATGGGTGCCTCCTTTAAAGTAGCCTCCAATTTGATTTTTTCTTCTTTGGATGTGGGGACCATGACACTGGGATGCCTCTGTGGCGCCTCCTGGACTCTGGCATGTGCTCGGAGTGTGGCTGGGCGTGTGGCTTGGAGTGTGGCCTCCACTTGCTTGAACCTTGATTTGATTGGAAGACAAATGTGGCACCATTTTGGACCAAATTGAAACCACATTGGGACTTGCACTGAGTCAACATGACTCAACAAAATTTAAATGGTGACTCAATAAATAAAATAAATAAACTGGTTGACCAGGTCAACCTTTATTACAAACCCTAATTTCTCGGGCAATGTCAATCAGAGATCCAAATGGAGCTCTGAAGTCTTCTTCTGAGTCTGGTGCCCGCACCAATTCTCCCAGGGTGGGAGGAACTCGACCCTGTCGAGTAAGGCTCAAGTTGGCTCTGGTATCTCTCCAAGAGGTCTGGGTCCAATTCTTGTAATTCTTCTCGGGAGATCCAAGAGTCATCAGAATCTGGTCTTCCTTGCCAGCAGACCAGGTACCTTTGGTATCCTCGATTACGAGTAGAGATAACCTGATCATCCAGGATCTTTTCAATCTGCTCTTTCCTCACAGGCCAGTTTGTTGGTGGACACACAGGGTCGGAATCACTCTCAATGATAGGGTTAGGCTCAAAAGGCTCACTAGGAATCACAGCTGGCTCCCTGTACTCTACTAAGTCTGTAATGTTGAAAGTAGAGCTAATGCCTAGTTCTGGAGGCAACTCGAGCACATAGGCATTGGATCCTACTCTCTTTACCACTCTAAATGGTCCAGCTCCCCTAGCATGTAACTTTCTAACGGTTCCAGGAGGAAACCGTTCAGGCCTTAACCTAATCATCACATAGTCTCCCTCAACAAAAGATTTGACTCGCCTTTGAGTATCAGCCAACTTCTTATAAGTTTCATTACTTAAATTTATTTTGGCATGAATTTCTTTATGCAAGTCTTTTACATGCTGTGCAAAATTCTTAGCAGATTCGGAGACTCGAGTGTGGACAGGTAAAGGGACTAGGTCAAGAGGTGTGTGAGGTTTGTACCCATGTACAATTTCAAATGGACTCTTACCCGTAGACCTATTGACCGAGTCATTGTACGCAAATTCTGCCCTTGGTAGGTATAAATCCCAATTTCTGGTGTTTTCACCAACAAGACATCTCAGCAGATTTCCTAGGCTACGGTTCACTACTTCAGTTTGGCCATCAGTTTGGGGATGATAGGCAGTTGAAAACTTAAGTTTTGTCCCTAACTTATGCCAAAGGGTCTTCCAAAAGTAACTGGTGAACCGGACATCCCTATCTGAAACGATTGTCTTAGGTAGGCCATGGAGTCTAACTATCTCATTGAAGAAAAGCGTGGCTACCTTAGACGCATCAAAGGTTTGGGAACAAGGCAGGAAGTGGGCCATTTTAGAGAATCGGTCGACTACGACACAGATAGAATCATGTCTCCTCTGGGTCTTAGGTAAACCTAACACAAAATCCATACTCACATCTTGCCAAGGACGATCTGGGACAGGGAGTGGGGTATAAAGGCCAGTGTTTTGTTTTCGCTGTTTGGCAACAGCGCAGGTTCGACATCTAGCTACAATATTAGCTACATCCCTTTTCAAGCTAGGCCAGAAAAAGTGGTCTTCAATAGCTAGAATGGTCTTGTCTTTTCCAAAATGGCCGGCTAAACCTCCAGCATGGATTTCCCAAATCAAAAATTCCCTAAGAGAAGTTCTAGGGATGCAAAGCCTATTTTTGAAGAACAAAAAACCATCTACAAGGGTATAATCCTGGTGATTACTAGATGGTCCTTGAACTAGATCCTGATACACAGTTGTGAAATCCGGACAAGACTCATATTCCTCTTTGATTTGCTCAAACCCTATGACCTCAGTTCTAACAGAAGTTAATAACAGAGATCGGCGACTAAGGGCATCAGCTACCTTATTCTCAACTCCAGCCTTATGTTTCAGGACAAAAGTATAGGACTGGATATATTCTACCCACTTAGCATGCCTAGGGTTAAGCTTCTTTTGGGAGTTCAGAAATCTAAGAGCCTCATGGTCCGAAAATAGTACAAATTCCTGCGGTAGCAAATAATGTCTCCAGTAACGCAAAGCTTGCACCACCGCATAAAATTCCTTATCATAGGTAGAATACCTAAGCTTAGCATCATTAAGTTTTTCACTAAAGAATGCTATGGGATGATTCTCTTGGCTTAGGACTCCACCTATTCCTACACCTGAAGCATCACAGGCAACCTCAAATACTTTAGAAAAATCGGGTAATCTCAGAATGGGTGCCTGGGTCATTTTATCCTTAAGATCTAGGAAGGCTTTATGGGCTGACTTAGTCCAATGAAATTCTCCCTTCCTAATACAATCAGTGATAGGAGCAACTAAAGTACTAAACCCCTTGATGAATCGCCTATAGAAGGTAGCCAAGCCGTGGAAACTTCTAACTTCATGCACATTGGTTGGCTCTGGCCAGTCTACTATGGACCTAATTTTCTCAGGATCGGCCGCCACGCCGTCAGGGGTTACTACAAAACCAAGAAAGATAACTCTACTAGTCATGAATTCACACTTCTTAAGATTACCGTAGAGTCTCCCATTCCTCAAAACTTGGCAGACTGCTCTAAGGTGGCCTAGGTGATCTGCTGGGGTCTTAATATAGATCAGGATGTCATCAAAATAGACCACCACAAATTTTCCTATGAAAGCTCTAAGTACCTGGGTCATAATTCTCATGAAAGTACTAGGGGCATTGGACAACCCAAAAGGCATAACAACCCATTCATAAAGACCATCCTTAGTTTTGAAAGCAGTTTTCCATTCATCCCCGGGTCTAATCCTAACCTGATGATAGCCGCTTTTGAGATCAATCTTAGAAAAAACCATTGCACCAGCCATCATATCAAGCATGTCATCTAGTCTAGGGATGGGAAACCTATATTTGATTGTAATTTTATTGATGGCATGACTGTCAACACACATCCTCCACGTGCCATCTTTTTTGGGGTTAGTAAGGCTGGGACTGCACAAGGACTAAGACTTTCTCTAATAAACCCCTTCCTCAATAATTCTCCAACCTGCTTTTGCAGTTCTTCATGCTCAGATGGATTCATCCTGTAATGGGGCAAGTTGGGCAAAGTCGCTCCTGGGATTAGATCTATGGCATGCTGGATATCCCTAAGAGGTGGAAGGTGGTCTGGCAAATCCTCGGGAAAGACATCCTCAAATTCTTTTAACACAGGTTTAACTTCTTGAGGAGGCTCTGAGGGTTCCGAAGTTCTAAGTTCCTTAGCAGTCAACATCCAGATAGGTGAACCACTATGAATTTCTTGTTCTAGATCCTTAGCACTGATTAGGTTCACTCCAGTTTTCATCTCCTTAACCTTACCGGCTCCTTTAGTTACCTTGTCCTTAGGGGGAACGGAATGGATCATAATCTTCTTCCCATTGAAACTAAAGACACAGGTATTGGATTTTTCTAAGAGGGTGGCATCATGATCATACAACCAAGGTCTTCCGAGAATTATACTGCTCACCCCCATGGGTAAAACATCGCACCAAATCTTTTCGTGATAAGATTGCATTTGGATTTGGACTTGACATCTAGACTGGATGGGTATGGAGGTAGAATCTACCCAAGAAACCTTATAGGGGTTGGGATGGGGAACTGGGATTAAGCCTAACATCTTGACAGTGCTAGTAGAGATGGCATTTACACAGCTCCCACTATCTATGATGATCTTACATACCTTATCCCCTAATTTAAGAAAAGTCTGTAGGATGTTAGTCCTACGCCAATCCTCTTGAACTAGATTCTGGGATAGGATGCATCTTACAACTCCTAATTGGTCAGATTCATTGGGTTCCTCCTCTCCTTCATACTCCTCAACCAAATTCATTCCGGCCTCATAAACTTATTCTTCAAATTCCTCACTGGGCTCGGAATTATCATTCTCTCCCTCTTCTATGTAAAGGGATCTTCGTGGGCACTGGCTAGCAACATGACCTACCTTATGACACTTGAAACAGGCTATGGCAGTACACTGACTGGAAATGTGACCTGGTTTCTGACACTTAAAACAGGTGATATTTGAACTAGGGGTTCTCTGGGTGTCAGGTGCCTTACCTTTGTCCATGGGTCTAGGGGTAGAAGTACCCTGAAAAGGTTTACTAGGGATAACTTGGCTAGGTCCATTCCTTGGGATTGGGGCACTAACCCTAGAAGGTATAGGTCCTCTCTGAAATTTCTCAGTGTTCAGTGCAATCTGGTAGGCTTGGTCTAGATCAGTAACCTCTCTCAGAAATAGTTCTCTCTTGATTTCTTCCCTCAGTCCAGCCCTAAATCTAGACAAAGTGACTTCGTGGGCTTCACTCACATCACATCTCATTAGGTATTCATCAAAAGTAGTTATGTAGTCTGAGACAGATCGGTTTCCTTGTTTCAGATTTTGCCATTGGTCTAACAGGTTTTGCTGGTATGAAATGGGTAGGTATTTATCTCTCAGTTTTTCTTTCATACCCTGCCAAGTGGTTATGGGCTCAACATTCCGTCTCCTAGTGGTTAGCTCAATGTTCCCCCAGTATAACCTAGCTTGACGCACTAATTTCATCTTGGCAAACTTGTATTTCCTCTCCTCAGACATAGCATACCACTCAAAGTATTGGTCCATCTCACCCTCCCAATCAGAATACACCTTAGGGTTCAGACTACCATCAAAAGTGGGTGCATCTAATTTGATGTTCCTGATGAACCTATCATCTCTATCTTCAGGCTCTGGGTCAGGCCTCCTATGATTAGGTTCAGGATCTCTATATAAAGGCCTTCTAGGCTCCTGATGTGGGTGAGGTTGAGGCACATTAAAATCGGGGTCAGGAGTCCAATTTCGATGTCTAGGTTCTTCAAGTACTTGGACTCGGTCCCTAAGTTGGGTAAGATCCTCATGAATTTGTGTGCTAAACTGGGCCACAGTGTTTGTCATATCCTGATTCATTTTAGCCATACTTTCAGTAAGAGTTCTGATCATGGCCTCTAAATCAGGTTGGGTTTGACCAGGTTGATATGGCACTCCGTTTCTGGTAGACATGATGATTCAAGCAAGCACACAAAATGAGACTAGACTAAATCGACTACTGGATCACTAGACCTAGAGTCCAAACTAGATGCCCAATCAGAGTGGCAAGCTAGCCTGTAGTAACTCAGGACTCAGCCAGGCAGGTATAAGGGGAGTGTTAGGTCCTTGATTGCCAATCCTAGACACCAATCAGTGATTGGCCAGGTAGGCGGACCAGCACACAAGCCCTTCGGGACGTAGTCCCTAAACCACCGTTCTAGACACTGAGTGCTAAGCACACACAGAATAACTCGGCAAACTGACTCAACACTAGCCTAGACCCGACCAATTGGTGTCCCTAGCCCACTAGGGCAAATTAGGTCTAACTGATTTTAAATTAGGTCTACGTTCGAATGATTGGATGGTGGTTTTGGGCTAAGGAGAGGTAATCAACTCCTCCCCTTATCTTAGATGCTCAATTGCCCTTAAGTAAATTATGAGATGATCACTCCAAAAAGAATTGAATTGCAGAGCACAAAAAAACAGAGTTGCTGTATTTTAATTCTCAGAATTTTTACCGAAACCAATAAATCACAGAAAAATTATGGAAAATAGGTTCAATTATACTGGTTTCAACGAAGCAAAAATCATGCAATTCGGAGTTTTATGCAGGGAGAAATAATTCAGACAACAGGGCAATTACGGGCTGCAACTAGATTGTCTTCCCCGTTTATAATCCCTGCTACGAAGTTATAACCCAATGGATCCCCTACACGCCCTAGGAACACCCCGTGGAATGGGAGGAGGAGGCTTGCGCCTCGCTTAGTTCCTAGGACCGGACATCCTGGGGAGTCTACTTCGAGCAGACAAAATAAAAAGAGAACAATCAAAACAAGCAAGCAAGCAAATCAGAAACCCTAGACTGGGCTCTGATACCAAAAATGATGCAGAACAAATAAAGGGATGCGATGCGGAAGTAAATTAAGATTAACTAATTTTTTTGTTGTTTTTATATGTTTGTAGAAGTTGGCTTCAAATCAAAGAAAAGTTAACCTAACATTGAAAGATACTAATATGATAATTGAAAGCACAATTTTAAGGAAACTAAATTATCAGAGTAGTTCAGAAGCAACGGATCGCTGGGGGTTGAGAAACTCCCAGACCTAGGGTTTCGCTCCGAACTTTCAATAGAACAGAAATAAAGAGAAGAGATGGTTTATCTAACCAGACAATGATCTTCACAGATTTTGGTGGAGGAACTCTCCCGAGCAGATTGTTGGATCCCGGATTCAGATATCTTCGTAATGGATCCTCCAATACTGGTCCTTTGGCGGGTTGGCTTCTCCTGAACTCAAGATCTGGAAGAGAAGAAAAACAATTGATGGAATCAGAGAGTCAAGGGAAAGATTTACCAGGTTGATGAACTTGAAGATTGAAATTGCTGAAAACTAGATTCTCCTGGATGTTGATGTGATTTTCCTTGGAACTTGCTCTGGATCTGAAGTAGCCGGACTGGATCTGGATGAAGGTGGACGGCCTGGACTTGTAGAGAGAGAGAGAGGCCGTGGGAGATGGATGGAGCTAGGGTTTGATGGATTGAAAATAATGAAGGGTGGCTAGGGTTTTGGAATTTCAAGTGGCTAACCTAGGGTTTTGGATAAAGATGGAGATCTCTCACCTCCTCAAGGCTCCAATGGAACCCGGATTACCCCCTCACGGAGCTCAACACTTAGAATAGTGCGGAAGAAGAGAAACCTAGGTCACTCAACACAAGAGAATAGCAAAAATAATTTTTCTTCATTGATTTTCTAAAGTTACAAAGAGAGGTCTATTATATAGACCTAAAATTTTCTCCAAGCTTGTACAAATTCCCATGTGGGACTAAACTCCTCCAACCACTAGATTAGGTAGAAAATCTTCTCTTTTGGCCGACCAAGAGTTCAAAAAAAATTGGGATGGCCATAAAGGAATTTTTTTTGAATTTTTTTGGTGCCTCCTTTGGAGTTGGATTTGGATTTGGAGTCCTCTTCTTCTTATGGTATTTCTTCTTTTCTTCCACTCCAAGTTAAGCTCTTTGATTTTGATTTGAACTTCAATTAGGAGTAGGTTGGATGTCCTTCTTTGATTTCTTCTCCAAGAGAAGTCTTCTTCCTTCTTTGCTTAGGTAAAATAGGCAGGTATGGGCGCCTCCTTTAAAGTAGCCTCCAATTTGATTTTTTCTTCTTTGGATGTGGGGACCATGACACTGGGATGCCTCTGTGGCGCCTCCTGGACTCTGGCGTGTGCTCGGAGTGTGGCTGGGCGTGTGGCTTGGAGTGTGGCCTCCACTTGCTTGAACCTTGATTTGATTGGAAGACAAATGTGGCACCATTTTGGACCAAATTGAAACCACATTGGGACTTGCACTGAGTCAACATGACTCAACAAAATTTAAATGGTGACTCAATAAATAAAATAAATAAACTGGTTGACCAGGTCAACCTTTATTACAAACCCTAATTTCTCGGGCAATGTCAATCAGAGATCCAAATGGAGCTCTGAAGTCTTCTTCTGAGTCTGGTGCCCGCACCAGATCTATGTCTTCATGTTGCCTCTATAATTCATTACTTATAGAGGCCAACATAATACATTTGATATTCAAGTTGTCATTCTGCCATATCCTAAATATGGCCATTTTCTCCTCCATAGCATTAACTTTAATCAGCTTTGGATTAGGAGTGTCAAGGATATATGAGACCTTCTCCTGTATGAGGACTATCTTCAAATTTCTTAATCAATCCACATAATTTGGACCGATCAACTTATAGGTATCAAAAATTCTATGTAGTAATAGTAAAGATACCATTTAATGTAGTATTAATCTATATAAATAAAGAACAATGTATAAGCAAACTACTCATGATGACATGCATAACTAGATTAGGTCTTTTGTCTAATTATGTCTCCTACTATTTTATCACGAATACCATAGCTCTTATCTATGATAAGCAAAAAACTTTCTAGATCTCTTTAGTGAGGTTAAGATTCTAATTCCTTATAAAAGTCATGTGGTTACACAACAAACTTTTATAAGATCATGGTAGGAAAAGCCTTTCCAATTGCATCTTATGCAATTCCCAACATTCTTTTGCCTCTAAAATACTTATAGCCTTATGGTTGCACAACAAACTATAATGTTCTAGTTAAGTCTCACCCTTCATTCCATATGGTCATATTTGCATAATGATGCCCTTGTGGTTGCACAACAAAACAACATCATCAAATATGCTATAAACATTTACCATGTACTAAGACAATATCACATCAATCCCTATAGCAAGCTCTGTGGTTATACAACAAGTTTAGTACTATAGTTCATGACATATACCAATGACTTAGCATGAAGGAAGGTTTGTGTAGTATTTTTAATAATAAGCATTCTAGATTTGAAACTAATTTAACTAAATTGGCTAGGTAAATATAAGATTAGTTAGAGGCTTTTCATGCTTTCACAATAATCTTAATTAAGTAACCACCGTTCTTTGAACAACTTTTCTTAGACACTAATTAATCAATTAATTTTAAATTGATTAGCTTTTGGTTTCTACCATTACAACCTAATATGATCTTTGCGAGGGCTTTCCGATCTCATGCATATCCTAACAATTAAAATTTCATTATATATGAAATTAAACTCTTGCTTCTATATTTGCAATTCAAGATATATGATACAATAATAAAGCATATAGCAAGCTAGGTTATTCATCATCTTATCATGATTAATTATGAATCTAACACATAACTATTTGATTGAATCAATCAAGGGTGGCTTTGATACCACTATAGGGTTATGATGGCATAGTAAAAGGTCGGATCTCAAAAATTTTACTTAATGAAAGTCTAAGCTACCGAACCCTAATTACTAGAAATACCTTGATGATTACAACTAACATAGAATTAAACAAAAGCATTAGGAAGCATACCTATTTAAATTTAATTTGGTGATGCTACACTTTCATAGGGCACACAAACATTTTCCCTCCAATAGTAATGCACATAGGAATCGATCAAGGATGCACTTCTTCAAATGAACTCATGCACTTCTTCAAATGAACTCTTGTTGCTGAATTTCTTCTTTTAAGAAATTCTCCTAGCTTCCTCCCTTGTTGACTTCCTTCTTGAAGTTACATGACCTCCCTTGCTTTTCTCTCTTTATTATCCTCTTTATTTCACTCTTTAGTCTTTTGTAATTCTTTTCCTAAGCTATTGTCTTAAAATAGTAGACTTGTCTTGATAAGAAAGACTTCATCTAACAAGAGAAGAAAGATAACTATTCAGACTTGGAATGAATTATCCCTCTTAGACTCCTTCCTATTTATAGAATGATACCATATGCCACCAAATAATGCACCTTTTAATCCACATGCCCCAAACCAAAACTTGTAGTGTTATGATAAGAGCCTTCAAGCAGAAGGACTCACTAAGGGGACGAGCAAGCATAAAGGCATGTTTCTACGCTTCTCATCTAGCATATATATGGTGGTTTGAAGTTTTCTTATAGTAGCAGGACTTATGTATGTCCTTTTATCTATTTAGAAGCCTTCCTAGATTGCCATATGGCCTTTGAATTCAGATAAGCATCCCTTTGATGCTTGATAAGAGGATAAGTTCATTAAAAGGAGGTGCCAACTCGAAGCAAAAGGACTCTCTACTTTGGCACCCCTTTAGATAATCTCTACCTCTTTCTATGAGGTGTGGACTTGGTCAAAATCCCTTTTGGTTATGAGAGAGAGAGAATGATATCTTAAGAATTAGATATTTAAAGAAGAAAGACTCCTTTACCTTATCTAAATATGGTGCTAATCACTAAAAGGTGCCAAGGAGGAGGGAGAGTCCCTGACATCTTGGACTCTCCCAATTGGACTCTTTTACCTTTCTAAATATGGTGCTAATCACTAGAAGGTGCCAAGGAGGAGGGAGAGTCCCTGGCATCTTGGACTCTCCCAATTGGGCATGGATAAGCTTGGTAGGCTCCATTTAAAGGCTGATCCACTTAATGCATGACCTAACTAAAATTTTTATTTAATTGGGTTAGCAATGAACAAGGGTTCAAACCAAATCCAATTAGATTTAAGACCTAGGGTTGGCTACATGTGCTAGCATGCTTATTAGCAAACCAGCTAGGATTCAATAATTCATAAATCAATCAAATCAATTTCTTGATCAATTTTCTAATGTGTATAATCCATTGGGCTTCACATTTAGCTAGCAGTAGGTCCATGTGCATATTTGAATTATCTTGATTAGATTCCATCTAATTGATTTAGGTCAAAAATATGTTGATCTATGTTGATCAATTAGAATTCCTTCTAATTAATTTATGAATTAAACTCTTTAATTCATGAGAACCTATAAGATAAGATTGATATCTAGCAATGCATCATAGCTATCCAAAAAATATGAAATTTAGTGAAAATATCAAAAATATCTTTCAGCGATAAATTATTGTGTATTTCAATTTTTCGATCATCCTTCATGCTGAATAAGAGATGGGTATGGAAATATGTCAAACCCTAAAACTTATTCAAATAAATATCAATATACTAATCAAGACTTGATTGATAAAACATTAGAAACTATTTTTAATTTTTATTTTGCTTTAATCAAAGACTTTCTAAATCATCACTTGATAAGATTGCATAGGATGTAATCTTTCCTTACTAGAAGTGATCAATTCTTTGTTGACCTATATATAATCTTTATACATGCTTCACCATATCTAGAACATCCTATACATGTGTTAGAAAGTCATGCCTATGAATGAACCAAAACATAGATCCATATATAAAAGGTACTGTTATATGCAACCGGCCTCCCTCCGAACCAGACCGGGTTCGACTGATCCACCAGAGGTCCGACCGACCCGACAGGGGTCCGACTGACCCGTTAGAGATCTGACCGACCCTTCAGCTAGGTCTGACTGACCCACTTCAACCAGGCCCATATCGGTCCAAAACGGGCCGCTCCAAGGATGGCCCGGAGGTCCCAAAGGTCCCTTCCAGCTAGTACCAGAATTCTGTTACAATAGATTCCTGACATCTCGGTGCCATTACTCTGCAGATCCCACGGTGCCATTCCCTCCTAGCACCACCTGGCCCGCCGTTACTCTGCAGATCCCGCGGTGCCATTTCCTCCTGGTGCCACCTAGCCACTACCAAGATTCTGGCAAAGTTCCACACCTATATAAGGTAAAGGTGGGACCCCGAGGTAAGAAGGCTCTTCCTTCCCCATGAGCTATCTCCTTTGTGATTTCTCCATTCTGTTGCTCCAAGTCTCCCACTGACTTAGCCATCAGAGTGTCCCCCGCCGGAACACTACCAGCCCGTGGGATCTTTTTTGTAGAAATCGAGAGACGCTCAAGGCCTTTATAGGAAGGTTTCCTTCTCTATCTCCATAAGAATTTTCTCCCTCGAGAGGGAGAGAGGTGTGTAAGTCTCGAACCTCCTGGAAAAGTCCTTCGACTTAGGGCTGCAGCATCGGGCTAAGTTGGTGCCATTGCTGGGAGGTCGGACTTCGAGAGCCCTATCACTCCTCCTTTTGGGAGCTGACCTCCTTTCAGCCTGGCATCGGCTTGCCGGTTGTTCTTTTGCCGAGGCATATTTTTGGACCCGAGCCAGTAGTTTGGAGTAGCTTGTTGAAAACTTTATATCCAGTGAGAAAGTGAGCCTAGACGATCGCAGGCCCTTCTTGAAGGCTAACATAGCCATGTGCTCGTTAAGGTCTGGGATCTCCATGATTGTCGAATTAAATCGGGCCATGTATTCCCTGAGGGTTTCTCCTTCCTTCTGCTGCATGAGGAAGAGGCAATCCGTGTTCCTCGGTGCCTAGCTAGAGGTCCTAAAATGGGACAAAAAGAGTTTTTCCAGCTAGTGGAAGGAATGGATCGTACCTGGTTGGATGGAGGAGAACCACATCCAAACCACCTTCTTGAGTATTATGGGGAAGGCGATGCAGTGGAGGGCATCGGAGGCACCCTGTACCATCATAAGGGCCTTATAAGTGCCCAAATGATCCAGAGGATTGGTGGTGCAATCGTAAGCATCCACCTGGGGGATTTTGAAGTGACGGGAGATAGTTTCCCCCATAATTCTGGTGGAGAATGGCGGGCGGGAGTCGTACGCCAGTGCTTCTCCTTTTTACTGGTCGACCAGTTTGGCAATTTGCTCCTTCATGCATTGGAGCTTGCTGGTGTAGTCCCTCGGGTCTTCATCGCATCACTGGTCATCGTCGGAGATCAAATCCATGGAAGAGTGTGAGGCGGACCTCACTCTTTTCCTGTCGGCATGAGTCCTCTATGACCTTCGGGGCTCCGGGGTCGTGTGGGAGTGGTGTCGAGCGACTCCTTGCTGTTGACTTCCTTCGGTAGCAGGTGGATGATTGGTTCTAGACGTCGCGAGCGGCTGCTGTCTGTCATTGGCCACATCTTGAAGGTTCTGAACCGCGGTGGCAAGAATGTCGATGCAGTTCAAAAGGGTCTAGAACAGCTACTGTCCCAGGATGATGGTAGGCTGGGCGGCGTCATTCTCCCTGGGAGGTTCTCTCGAGCTTGCCTGGGAGTGGCCTCTCCTGTTGGAGGTAGTATGACCTCTTCCTTTCATCATCGTCTTATCTAACAGTGGATCCCTCCTTTCGAAGAAGAAACACGAGGGTGAAGGTTCAGGGCCGCCATTCCTCTAGCGCCAATATGTTGGGCATGATCGATCCTATTATTGTCGCTCCATCATGATCACGGTCACGACACAGAAGATTACCTCCAATTGAAGGACATGATCGAAGATTTGATCAAGCGGGGGTACCTGCATAAGTACGTCCAACCTCGGAGGAGCCAGGCTAAAACTTCCACCGCCAGAAACCCCCCGGAGGAAACAGAGCTACCCAACCAATGTCCCACTGACAAAAATGTTGGCATGCTCCACCGCCAATCCGACTGGTGGGACGAGGGAGGTCGGGACATCTCAAAGAGGCCTCAAGTTCTAATGTAATTAGTTTCTCCGACGAAGACCTCCTAGAAACCTAGGTCTCCGGGAACGATCACGTTGTTATGTCGGCAGTAATTGTTAATTATGATATAAGGAGGATCTTCATTGATAATGGAAGCTCCACTGAAGTTTTGCTGTATGATGCCTTTGTCAGAATGAACCTGCCTAGAACTAGGCTGCAAGAATCCCCAACATCGTTGACTGGGTTCGAAGGAAACTCCGTTGGTGTAGAGGGAGAAATAACTCTGTCCGTAACCATTGGGTCAGAGCCTTATCAAAAAATCCTCCCCATCAATTTTGTGATCGTCCGCACGATATCAGCCTACAACACCATTTTGGGACAACCGGCCCTGAACAAGTTCTGAGCCATCATGTCTACTTAACACTTATTTGATGCAGAACAAAGAACAAAGAAGCGTATGCGGAAGTAAATTTAAGATTAATTCTTTTTTTTTTTTATTTCAGAAATTGGCTTTGACTCAAAGTAAAGCTAAACTAAGTTGAAGGAAACTAGGTAAGGATTGAAAGCACAATTTAGAAGAAACTAAATTATCAGAGTAGTTCAGAAGTAACGGATCGCTGGGAGTTGAGAAACTCCCAGACCTAGGGTTTCGCTCTGAACTTTCAACAGGACAGAAATAAAGAGAAGAGATGGTTTACCAACCAGATAGTGATCTTCTCAGAATTTGGATGGAAGAACTCTCTCGAGCAGATTGTTGGATCCTCGGATTCGGCTATCTTCGCAATGGATCCTCCAATACTGATCTTGTGGTTTGGTCGGCTTCTCCTGGACTCAAGATCTGGGAAGAAGAAAAACAAGTGAGGGATTCAGAGACTCAAGGAAGGATTTACCAGTTCGAAGAACTTGAAGGCTGATGTCGCTGAGATCCAGATTCTCTTGAAGGCTGATTCGATTCCCTCTTGAAAGAGCTTTGGATCTGAAGTATCCGGACTATAGCTGGATGCTGGTGGTCGGCTTGGACTTGGAGAGAGAGGCCGTGGGAGGTGGGATATGCTAGGGTTTGATGGATTGAAGTGGATGGTGGGCGGCTAGGGTTTTGGAGTAGAAGTGGCTAACCTAGGGTTTGGGTTTTGGAGATCTCACACCTCCTCAAGGTTCCTGGGAAACCCGGATTTACTCCCTCACGGAGCTCAACACCTGGATGCAAGTGCGGAAGAGAGAAAACACAAAGTTTGCTCACAAAAAAAATTGGTTTCATTCATCTGATTGATTTAAACTTACAAGAGGGGTTTAATTTATAGGACTTTACAAGAGAGTAGGGTTTTACATCTTCCCATGTGGGACTAAAGGAGGGGATCTATAAATTAGGATAATCCATACACATATGGCCGGCCAAGGTTCCAAAAAAAAATTGATTTGGGTTATAAAAGGAAGGTAGATGGCGCCTCCATGCTTGGTTCTTCAAGAAAATATTTTTTTCCTTCTATGCTTGGCCTTATCTGGAAGTGTTTGGGCGCCTCTTAACCTTGCCCTCCAAGAGAAAATTTGTTTCCTTTTATATTTGGCTTTAGTTGGAATGATTAGGGCGCCTCCTAACCTTGCTCTTCAAGAGAAATCTCCTTCCTTCCATGGCTCAACCCTTTTTGGATACCTCCTTTTCTTTCTCCCCAAGTTATGGCTCTTTCTAACTTTGTTTTGAATATTTCTGGCAGGTAATGGGCGCCTTCTTGAAGATCTCTCCAAGAGAATTTCTTCCCTTTCATAGTTTGGTTCTTTTGGGAAAGTCTTGAGCCGCCCCCTTGATTTGTGGACCCCTGGTGGATTTCTCCTCAATTGGCGCATGTGAGAAGGGAGCTGTTATCTATGGTGTGGGGACCAAAGGCTGCTGGATGGAGATGTGGCACCCCCTAGACTCAGGCGTATGGCTGGGAGTGTGGCTGGGAGTGTGGCGCCCACTTGCTTGGCCTTGGGAGAAAATGTAACACCCCAGGTTGAAGCCCTAGTCCACTACTGAGTCAACATGACTCAACAAAATAAAATGCAGGTAATATAGACTCAAGCTAAAATTGAGTTGATCCAGTCAACCCTTATTACAAGCCAAAAAAAAACCCTAATTCTTCGGGCAAGGTTAATCAGAGATCCAAATGGAGCTCTGAAGTCTTCTTCTGAGTCTGGTGCCCGCACCAATTCTCCCAGGGTGGGAGGAACTCGACCCTGTCGAGTATGGATCAAGTTGGCTCTGGTATCTCTCCAAGAGGTATGGGTCCAACTCTTGTAATTCTTCTCGGGAGATCCAAGAGTCATCAGAATCTGGCCTTCCTAGCCAGCGAACCAGGTATCTTTGGTATCCTCGATTACGAGTAAAGATAACCTGATCATCCAGGATCTTTTCAATCTGCTCTTTCCTCACAGGCTAGTTTGTTGGTGGACACACAGGGTCAGGTTCACTCTCAAGAGCAGGATTAGGTTCAAAAGCCTCACTGGGAATCACAGCTGGCTCCCTATACTCTACTAGGTCTGTAATGTTGAAAATGGAGCTAATGCCTAGTTCTGGAGGTAACTCGAGCACATAGGCATTGGATCCTACTCTCTTCACCACTCTAAATGGTCCAGCTCCTCTAGCATGAACTTTCTAACGGTTCCAGGAGAAAACCGTTCAAGCCTTAACCTAATCATTACATAGTCTCCCTCAACAAAAGTTTTGACTCGCCTTTGAGAATCAGCCAACTTCTTATAAGTTTCATTACTTAAATTTATTTTGGCATGAATTTCTTTATGCAAGTCTTTTACATGCTATGCAAGTACATCAAGAGACTTGTGTGTGTGGACTAATAGTGAAATCAGATCAAGTGGTGTGTGAGGCTTGTATCCATGAACAATTTCAAAGGGACTCTAGCCTATAGACCTATTGATCGAAACATTATATGCAAATTTAGCCCTGGGTAAATACAAATCCCAACTCCTGGTATTCTCACTTAACCAAAATCTGAGACAATGTCCTAAACTCGACTGATGATGCATTCCTAAAGAATGGACTTTATTCAAAGGAACCCTAGGTCTAAACCTAACAAACTACGGCTCTCTAGGTTTGACCTTGGGTCAGAGGATGGCATGCAGAGCATGAAAACTTATCATGGGTGCCTAGTAGGTGCCATAAGGTCTTCCAGAAGTAGGTGGCAAACCTAATAGGTTCTGACACGTGGTTCACTCTAAAGACTTCGACAAAGTATACTTGGATGGTGTAAGAAGCATTGGAAGTCCTAGAGAAAGGGAGGAAATGTGAGGTGGAGTCTTGAATTACCTGCTGATTAAAGGTGGTGACCTGAAGGTTTGAATGGTGATCTATGAGTGTCAACTGGTCATCCTTACGAAAGGAAAAGTTTGCTATTCCTAGGAATGGATCAAGAGATGGTTCGGGGAGTAGCCTAGGACATGTGATTGCAATAGTTAAGGTTTGTTCTCTAAGCAAACAATGATCCACTTTCTCAAGAAATGGATTAAAGAATGATTCATGGAAGGGCCTATGGATGATGACCTCAAGACTTGAAATTTGACCTATGGGTGAGGAAAGGTATACTCTATAGAAGGGTAGGTCAGTCATGCGAAGGAAGGGGTCTGGGGTCATAAGGAGGACTTCTACAGGACTGGGAGAATCAATCCGCTCAAGACAAGGATGTTCAACTGAGATTACGGGAGAGACCTTAGTGGCTGGGCATGGGACAAGGTCCAATTGTAAGAGGCTTGATTCAGTCATCCTAAGGAGAGGATCTACCATAGGGTGGGCAAACTTAAACAGTTCAGTGCAAAGATCTTCAATTGGTACTTGGGGAATGACTGTCATTAGAGGGTACAAACTGATAGCTCGGGCTAACACTATGAGTTCTTCCTGGGGGTATTTGACTAAAGGAACCTGATTCTCACAAATCTTTTGAATTTCTGAACTAGGTCCTACCACTTGGTTGCTCTCCAAGGTCTCCTCAGGTAAGGAACCAATAGTATCGATGTCACATTCTTCAAGTTCTTCTCCCTCATATTCATCAACTAGACTCAAGCCAGCATCATATACTTCCTCGATGCCATCTTCAATGGGTTTCGGGTCAGTGGTAATCGGGTCAACTGATTCTAGGCTTGTCATACCTAACCTTTCTTCCTCATTGGTAGGCTTGGGTTCTCCCTCATTAATGTCATCCTTAGGATTCTTACCACTTAGCTGTGCACAAGCCAGTCCTATGCATGGGCACTGACTAGATTTATGGCCTCTTTCTCCACAAAACAAACATTCTTGAGATATAGGAACCTGGGTCACACTGGGTTTCAAGCTAGTAGAGACCTTACTTGGGCATGGGTGTGGATCTAAATGGTTTGATCTAGAAGACTTGGGTCGTTGAGTGACTGGTCTAGAATATTGTAAGGACCTCTCATAGACACGATCCACACTATAGATATCATGGTTAGGCTTCCTAAGGTTATGCTCGGGATCATGGTATAAGGTCCTCCTAGGTTCCTGGCATGGGTGAGGTTGGGGCCTATAAAATTTTGGATCAGGGGTCCAATTTTGATGTCTACGTTTCTCAAGTACTTGGACTCGATCCCTAAACTGGGCAAAATCCTCATGGACTTGTTCTTTAAATTGGGCAACAGTGGTAGTCACATCCTGACTCAGTTTGTTCATACTCTCAGTTAGAGCTCTAACCATGGCCTCTAAATCAGGTTGGGTTTGACCAGGTTGGTAGGGTACTCCGTTCTGAGTGGACATGACGATGCAAGCAAGCACACAAAATGAGACTCAACTGAATCGACTACGGGCTAACTAGACCTAGAGCCCAAACTAGATGCCCAATCAGAGTGGCAAGCTAGCCTGTAGTAACTCAAGACTCAGCCAAGCAGGTGTAAGGGGAGTGTTAGGTCCCTAATTGCCAATCCTAGACACCAATCAGTGATTGGCCAGGTAGGCGGACCAGCACACAAGCCCTTCGGGACGTAGTCCCTGAACCACCGTTCTAGACACTGAGTACAAAGCACACACAGAGTAACTAGACAAACTGACTCAACACTAGCCTTGACCCGACTTGTTGATGTCCCTAGCCCACTAGGGCAAATTAGGTCTAATCAATTTTTAGATTAAAGGCTTAGGTTCGAATGAGTGGGTGGTGGTTTTGGGCTAAGGAGAGGTTATCAACTCCTCCCCTTATCTTAGATGCTCAAATGCCCTTAAGATGAATTAAGAGATGAACACTCAAAAATAATTGGATTGCAGAACACAAAAACAGAGTTGCAGTAATTTAATTCTCAGAAATCTCACGGAAACCAATAAATCATAGAAAAATTATGAAAATTATTTTCAATTATACTGGTTTCAGGAAAACAAAAATCACCGAATTTGGAGTTACCTGCTGTGAGAAATAATTCCTGTAATAGGGCAATTATGGGCTGAAAACATAGCACTTCCCCGTTTACAATTCCTGCTACGAAGTTATAACCCAACGGATCCCCTACACGCCCTAGGAACACCCCGTGGAATGGGAAGAGGAGGTTTGCACCTCGCTTCGTTCCTAGGACCGGACGTCCTGGGGAGTCTACTTCGAGCAGACAAAGTAAAAAGAGAGAGACTCAAACAAGCAATCAAACAGAAACCCTAGACAGGGCTCTGATACCAAAAATGATGCAGAACAAAGAACAAAGAAGCGTATGCGGAAGTAAATTTAAGATTAATTCTTTTTTTTTTTATTTCAGAAATTGGCTTTGACTCAAAGTAAAGCTAAACTAAGTTGAAGGAAACTAGGTAAGGATTGAAAGCACAATTTAGAAGAAACTAAATAAAATTATCAGAGTAGTTCAGAAGTAACGGATCGCTGGGGGTTGAGAAACTCCCAGACCTAGGGTTTCGCTCTGAACTTTCAACAGGACAGAAATAAAGAGAAGAGATGGTTTACCAACCAGACAGTGATCTTCTCAGAATTTGGGTTGAAGAACTCTCTCGAACAGATTGTTGGATCATCGGATTCGGCTATCTTCGCAATGGATCCTCCAATACTGATCTTGTGGTTTGGTCGGCTTCTCCTGGACTCAAGATCTGGGAAGAAGAAAAACAAGTGAGGGATTCAGAGACTCAGGGAAGGATTTACCAGTTTGAAGAACTTGAAGGCTGATGTCGCTGAGATCCAGATTCTCTTGAAGGCTGATTCGATTCCCTCTGGAAAGAGCTTTGGATCTGAAGTATCCGGACTGTAGCTGGATGCTGGTGGTCGGCCTGGACTTGGAGAGAGAGGCCGTGGGAGGTGGGATATGCTAGGGTTTGATGGATTGAAGTGGATGGTGGGCGGCTAGGGTTTTGGAGTAGAAGTGGCTAACCTAGGGTTTGGGTTTTGGAGATCTCACACCTCCTCAAGGTTCCTGGGGAACCCGGATTTACTCCCTCATGGAGCTCAACACCTGGATGCAAGTGCGGAAGAGAGAAAACACAAAGTTTGCTCACAAAAAAAAATTGGTTTCATTCATCTGATTGATTTAAACTTACAAGAGGGGTTTAATTTATAGGACTTTACAAGAGAGTAGGGTTTTACATCTTCCCATGTGGGACTAAAGGAGGGGATCTACAAATCAGGATAATCCATACACATATGGCCGGCCAAGGTTCCAAAAAAAATTTGATTTAGGTTATAAAAGGAAGGTAGATGGTGCCTCCATGCTTGGTTCTTCAAGAAAATATTTTTTTCCTTCTATGCTTGGCCTTATCTGGAAGTGTTTGGGCGCCTCTTAACCTTGCCCTCCAAGAGAAAATTTGTTTCCTTTTATATTTGGCTTTAGTTGGAATGATTAGGGCACCTCCTAACCTTGCTCTTCAAGAGAAATCTCCTTCCTTCCATGGCTCAACCCTTTTTGGATACCTCCTTTTCTTTCTCCCCAAGTTATGGCTCTTTCTAACTTTGTTTTGAATATTTCTGGCAGGTAATGGGCACCTCCTTGAAGATCTCTCCAAGAGAATTTCTTCCCTTTCATAGTTTGGTTCTTTTGGGAAAGTCTTGAGCCGCCCCCTTGATTTGTGGACCCCTGGTGGATTTCACCTCAATTGGCGCATGAGAGAAGGGAGCTGTTATCTGTGGTGTGGGGACCAAAGGCTGCTGGATGGAGATGTGGCGCCCCCTGGACTCAGGCGTATGGCTGGGAGTGTGGCTGGGAGTGTGGCGCCCACTTGCTTGACCTTGGGAGAAAATGTAACACCCCAGGTTGAAGCCCTAGTCCACTACTGAGTCAACATGACTCAACAAAATAAAATGCAGGTAATATAGACTCAAGCTAAAATTGAGTTGATCCAGTCAACCCTTATTACAAGCCAAAAAAAAATCCTAATTCTTCGGGCAAGGTTAATCAGAGATCCAGATGGAGCTCTGAAGTCTTCTTCTGAGTCTGGTGCCCGCACCATTATTGGTAAAGTTTCTGACTCAAAACGGGGTCGAAGTGATGAGAGGGGATCGAAGGATAGCCAGACAATGTTTGACCATTCAGGATAGACAATCGGGAGACCGTCCCGCCTTGGAACAACTTGATCCAGGTCTGAAATCGATTGCTGCGGAAAACCGGTCGAGAGGATCCTCTTCGTACCTCTTAGGAAAGACAATCCTACTAGGGTCCTGTAGATCGGGAGCACGCTCAGTGAGGAGGCCAAATCAGAGCTGGTCAGCTTCCTACGGGACAATGCTGACATCTTCGCTTGGTTGGCATCCGACATGCCAGGCATCCCGTCAGAAGTCATTACCCATCGGCTTAAGGTGGACCCTACCTACAAGCCTGTCCAATAGAAAAAGAGGAACTTCGTCCCTGAGAGACAGAGGGCAGTTGATAAGAAGGTCAAAAAGCTCCTTGAAGCTGGCTTCATCAGAGAAGCCCACTACCCTAACTGGCTGGCGAATATCATGATGGTGAGGAAGGCCAATGGAAAGTGGAGGATATGTGTGGACTACACTGACCTCAACAAGGCCTGCCCGAAGGAAGCTTTTCCTTATCAAAGATCGACCAACTGGTGGATGCCACTGCAGGTCATCAACTTCTGAGCTTCATGGATGCCTTCTTCGGGTACAACCAGATCAGCATGGATCTGGAAAATGAGGAGAAGACAGCCTTCATCACTAACAAAGGGCTGTACTACTATAAAATGATGCCCTTCGGCCTAAAGAACGCTGAAGCCATATTTCAGAGGCTGATCAACAGGATCTTCGAGGGGCAACTTGGAAGAAACATGGAGGCATATGTTAACAACATGATAGTCAAGAGCCTTCAGAGAGCCGACCACATCAAGGATTTGAAAGAGTCCTTCGATGCCCTAAGATGCCACCAGATGAAACTGAACCTTACCAAGTGTACCTTCGGGGTGACCTCTAAAAATTTTCTTGATTTTCTGGTCATCCAGCAAGAAATTGAGGTCAATATGGATAAAATCAAGGCCATCATCGACATGGGGCATCCAACCAACAAGAAGCAAGTGCAAGAACTCACATGTCGGATAGCCTCTCTCAATCGCTTCATTTCTAGGTCAACTGAAAAGTGTCTCCCTTTCTTTAAAATGCTGTGGCAGTCGGATCACTTCCAGTGGACCGACGAATGTCGGTCGGCCTTCGAAGCACTGAAGATGTATCTGAAGACTCCCCCCTTGCTTGCTAAGCCTTTGGAAGGAGAGTCCCTGTACTTGTACCTATCCGCATCGGACGAGGTTGTGAGCTTCATCCTTGTCCAGATTATAGAGGATAACCAGCAAAGGCAATCTATTACATTAGCAAGGTACTCCACGAGACCAAGACAAGGTATCCTAAGATGTAGAAGCTTGTCTACTCCCAAATTATAGCAGCCAAGCAACTATGGCCCTACTTCCAAGCGTATCCAATCATCGTCCTGACCAATCAACCTCTCAAAGCAATCCTCAGGAGCCCGATATCTCGGGTAGGCTCGCCAAGTGGGCCATTAAGCTTGGCAAATTTGACATCTCCTTCCAGCCTCGGTCGGCCATGAAGGCTCAGGTGATCACCGACTTCATAGCAGAGTGTACCTGGAGATAGGGGACACCTCTACAAATGGCCGACACACTTGGGGATGATACTGCTGAAGGGTCAGACCCCGCTTGGACACTCCACATGGATGGGGCATCTAACCTTGCTGGTTGCAGAGTAGGATTAATCCTGGCCGACCTCAATGGACAGAGCCTGGAGTATGCCCTATGCTTCGCATTCCAAGTATCAAATAACCAGGCGGAGTATGAAGCCCTCCTCGCGGGACTGAGAATGGCTAATGAACTAGGCATCGATCAAATCAAAGCCTTCTCGGATTCCCAGCTGGTGGTCAACTAGGTGAGAGGCGAATTCGAAGCGAGAGATCCGATCCTGGCCAAGTACTTAAGTAAAGTGCGGAACCTTATGGCTCGACTCAAGTTTTTTGAGATCATCCACATACCCTGGGAGCGAAACTCCCGGGCGGATGCCTTATCATGGCTGGCCACTACCGTCACTGATTCCTCTGACTGGGCTTTCATGGAGCACCTACAAAGCCCAAGCATTATCGAAGAGACATCGGGAATCCATCAAGTGGAGCGAAAGGCTTGTTGGATGGACCCCATCCTTGTGTTCCTCAATGAAGGAACCCTGCCAGAAAATAAGGTCGAAACCAAGCGTGTACGCTGGATGGCCTTGAAGTACATCATCCTCGACGGGACCCTCTACAAGCGATCATTTATGTAACCACTGCTCAAGTGCCTAGGACCGTCGGACACCGATTATGCACTTAGAGAGGTGCATGAAGGCATATATGGCGACCACCCGGGGGTAGATCCTTGGCCTAAAGATCATCTGAGAAGGCTATTACTGGCCAACCATCCAGAAGGATGATGCAGACTTTGTTAAAAGGTACGACGCATGCCAGAGATACTCCAATGTTCAAAGGCGACCGGCTAGTCAGCTAACCTCGCTGACAGCCCCTTGGCCATTCGTACAGTGGGGAATGGACATCCTCGGGCCATTTCTCCCAACATCTGGACAACAGAAGTTCCTAATTATAGCCATAGACTACTTCACCAAGTGGGTGAAAGCTGAACTACTAGCATAAATTATCGAAGCTAAGGTGGAGACCTACGTCTGGAATTGCATCATCTATTAGTTTGACATACCGTAGGCAATCATCACCGATAACAAGCGGCAATTCGATAATCCGAAGTTCCAGGATTTCTACTAATAATATCATATCTCCCATCGATTGACTTCAGTCAGACACCACCAATCTAACGGGGAGGTCGAAGTCACCAATTGAACGATTCTGCATGGCCTGAAAACCCGACTGAATGATGCCAAGGGCTTTGGGTCGAAAAACTCCACTCGGTACTCTAGGCCTATCGGACTACCTCCCACACAGCAACTAGAGAAACTCCATTCAATCTCACCTACGAAAGCGAGGTGGTCATACTAGTAGAAGTCTCCTTGCAGTTCCTCTGAATTGATCATTTCACCGAACCAGCCAATTCTAAATAGAGAAGGGCTGACCTCGACTTACTCGAGGAGACCCGACTCCAAGTGGACCTGAGGATGGTGACCTATCATCAAAGAATGGCCAAATATTATAATTCTTGAGTCAAGGCTCAAAGCTTTCGGGTCGGAGACTTGGTTCTGCGAAGATCAGAGATATCCATGCCAACTGAACAAGGAAAGCTCTCCCCCAACTGGGAAGGCCCCTATCGGGTAGTTGAAGTGATCCGAACCGAAACTTACCGACTTGAGCATCTAGACGGATGGCAAGTGGCACATCCTTGGAATATAAATAACCTCCGCAAATATTATCAATAAAGACAGTAATTTACTCTACAAAGAAGTCCGACCCCGATTGGCAAAGGCTCTAGTGTATCCCACTCAAGTCCGATCCCGATCGACAAAGGCTCTAGTGTAGCCCACTCAAATCCGATCCCGATCAACAAAGGCTCTAGTGTAGCCCACTCAAGTCTGATCCCGATCAGCAAAGGCTCTAGCATAGCCCACTCAAATCCAATCTCGATCGGCAAAGACTCTAGTGTAGCCCACTCAAGTCCGACCCCGATCGGCAAAGGCTCTAGTGTAGCCCACTCAAGTCCGACCCCGATCGGCAAAGGCTCTAATATAGCCCACTTAAGTCTGACCCCGATCAGCAAAGGCTCTAGTGTAGCCCACTCAAGTTCAACCCTAATCGGTAAAGGCTCTAGGACAGTCCACTCAAGTCCAACCCCGATCGACAAAAGCTCTAGTGTAGCCCACTCAAGTCCGATCCTGATCAACAAAGGCTCTAGGACAGCCCACTCAAGTTCGATCCCGATCGGCAAAGGCTCTAGGGCAGCCCACTCAAGTCCGACCATGATCGGCAAAGGCTCTAATGTAGCACACTCAAGTCCAACCCCAATCGACAAAGGCTCTAGGGCAACCCACTCAAGTCCGACCCCGATCGACAAAGGCTCTAGTGTAGCCCACTCAAGTCTGACCCCGATCGACAAGGGCTCTAGCGTAGCCAACTCAAATCCGACCTCCGTCAGAAAGCTCTTTATAGGATCCTTAAACACCTAAGGTATTTCCCTACAAACAGCTAGTTTGAAGATCCCTTAGGAATAATTCTTAAGAAGATGGGCTCGGACTAAGTCGACCTCTCGACACGTAAAAATATTTCTTATGAATGATTAAGTTAAAAGTTGATGGGGCACTCGGCAACCCCATAAAGGGCCGTTGGTTAGCCACGTTCTTTAGGCAGGAATAGCCCATTCAAAAAGGAAAATATAATAACAACAAGACGAGACAACAAGATGTCATTTCATTGATCGAAGACTTTTGTACAAAATATAGGCAGACTTTTATAGCTAGTTCTAAGTCTTGCCAAGAAGTTACAAAAGAGGAAGATCTTTCCCACTCATCGAAGGAGCTTCGGCTTCGGCCTTCTGTACCACATCTAGAGCATCAATCAAGGCCTTCGCCGGTCCCGCATCGGAAATTTGGGCATCGACCGGGCCCTCTTTTTCTTCCAGCGGGTGCATCAACTGTATTGAGGATAAGTTAAGCTCCGAGAAGGCTTCGGCCACCTTCTTCAGGCAGTCTCGAAGTCATAGTCGTAGCTGGCTACTCCAGCCTCCTCCATTTCATCGTTGAAGTCGATCGAGGCCTTGTATTCTGCTACAATGTCACAAACATGCACCTCTACCAGCTCCTTCACCTCCTTCAGCTTGTTCAGATACTTCCCCGCCAGTGCCTTGTATGACTGCGCACTCCTTTCTACGTCGGCGGACCGCCCCTCCTCTTCGGACAACCGACGGGTCAAGGACTTAACCCTTTCATTCTTCTTCTTTAGCTGGGCCTCCTACACGGTCAGCTGGGTTTGCAGGTCCTCTGCCTGCTTTTTCAATGACTCGACTTTGGCCAAATTGGCCGAAAGTCTTTCCTCAATGGCCTTCTATGATGCCAGTGTCGCCACTTTGGCCGCCTTCAGTCCTACAGCCTCTCCAGCCAAGGCCTCTGCCATATGGACCATCTCGCCGAGGCCCTCATCCATCATCGAGACCTCGTGAAGGAGCTACAGGCAACGGACCATGTTAGTTATGTACAAGAAGTGAAAAGAAGAAGGAAGAAAACGAAGGAATGACAGAAGCACCTTCAGTAGACTGAGGTAGGCACCTCTCGCCACCTCATTCGTCTTACGCTGGCTCATCTCATCCTAGTCAGCATCGGTGATGGCCCTTTTTAGTAGGTCTCTGGCCTGCTGGGGGTTATGAAGAGCACGCCAGTGTTGATAGGTGTCGTGGCTGACCTCTTCAACCTCTACCCCTTCGACTGCCCCTTTCTTCTCACTTGCGGGGTGGGCCACCTCCGTCCGCTCGGCTGATGGCGAGGCCGAGGCCGTCCCTACTTCGATCAGCTCCGAAGGGTCCGGCTCTGGTTGGATAGCAGACTCCCTGACTATAGGCAGAGGTCCCGATGCTCTGGTCGCCAACCACTCTGATAGAGGCATATTGTCCTCATCAGAGCCCGACGCCATGATGAATGCAGGCTATTCTTTCGCCTACCATTTTTGCTGCCTGCCTGTGGTTGGCTCCATGGACTGGGCGACTCTCTTCCTCGCGGCCCGCTCTGCTATTCTTGCACGGTTCGGCTTCATTTTTCCTCCTATTATAAGAACAAGATTAGAGTGAGGGAAGAAAGAATGTAGCTGATAGAACAAAAAGGCCGACAGCAACGACTCCTACCCTACCTAAATGTTCATGACAGCTGATTCCGGCCAAGCGGAGGCTATCCTCTCAAAGTAGCTCCTTCACCATGGTGATGCCGACTGCTTCCAACTCATTGAAGTCGGCTTGATCAGCCATCAAGATCACCCTCCCTCCATTAGCTGTCGGCCTTGGTTCCCCCCATGACGGGTTGAAGCCCCAAGGCTGAAGACTATAAATAAAAAAGAACTTCGATTTCCACCTATGAATAGCCAATAGAAGACCCCCAATTATCTTCCACCCCCGGCGAGGGCTGAACACTCACCACTCCTCACTCCGGAAGTCCTTCTTAAGGACAAAAAAGTTTGCAAAAAAGGAGGTCCTAGGTTCTGCCCCAACCCTCTGGCACAGGACCACAAAATAGCTGATGGCCCGAATACTATTCGGGGTCAGCTGCACAGGAGTGACTCGGTATAAGTTGAAGACCTGGACGAAGAAATCACATAGGGGAAATAAGAGACTGGCCTTCAGGTGGTCCTCGTACACCGGGAGGGCTCCTGGGCTCAGTAGCTGGGTCACCCTCCCTTCCCGATCTGGGATGGTGATGTGCAAGATGGAGGGGATGTTGAATGTAACCCTAAGAGCCTTTACTCGATCCCATGTTAGTTCATACTGGACCTGGTTGGGACCCAGTCCCTCTACCCTACAGCTGGAACTCCGGCTACCAGAGGCCATTATTAAAGGGCTTGGAGGAGAAAGGCACTAACCTAAAGGCTGGGTTTCCTAAAAGGTTGAAGATGCTGGAGCGAGCCAAAATTTCTCTCTAAAGTCGAATGCGGCAAAGGCTTCACCCACAGTCTCAACATCACCTTATATAGCCCTTGAGGGAAGTGGTTATCACCATTCCTCGAGCACCACAACCCGGGTACAAGGCGACATAAATCTCCACGCAGCGGAAGCCAATGCAATGAAAAGAAACATAGTTTGGCCACGATTCGCATGATCGCTGGGTTAGCGACGGGTGGGTCGCCTCCAATGTGGCACCAATTTCTCATATGTCGCCACGTCACCCAAATCACCTCCAAAGCCTGACGACCGAGCGGGCCTAGTTGGCCGCTCATCATTGCACTCCTTTTGCATTAATTGTCACTCCCTTCGCTTCCAATGCGGGATCGACACCTATCCCAGGCGCGAGCTTCTCGGGTGGGAAGTGACCGGATGCAACACACCTGATTAGATCCTCAATCTCCATAAGGATGAATGCATTCAATGCGAGAATGATGCTCTCACCCTTCGAAGCTACAAGCCCTCCCAAAGGCCAAGAGCAAGGGGGCAGCTATTATACATAACCGGCCTCCCTCCGAACCAGACCGAGTTCGACCGATCCACCAAAGGTCCAACCGACCCGCCAAAGGTCTGGCTGATCCACCAGAGGTCCGACCGACCTGCCAGGGGTCCGACCGACCCGCCAAGGATCCAACTGATCCACCAGAGGCCCAATCGACCCGCCAGAGGTCCGACCGACCCACTAGAGGTCCGACCGACCCTTCAGCTAGGTCCGAATGATCCACTTCAGCCATGCCCATATTGGTCCAAAATGGGCAGCTCCAAGGATGGCCGAAGGTCCCAGAGGCCCCTTCCAACTGGTACCAGAATTTTGTTACAATAGATTTCTGACATCTCGGTGCCATTACTCTGTAGATCCCACGGTATCATTTCCTCTTGGCACCACTTGGCTCACCGTTACTCTACAGATCCCACGGTGCCATTTTCTTCTAGTGCCACCTGGCCACTATTGAGATTCTGGCAAAGTTCTGCACCTATATAAGGTAAAGGGGGACCCCAAGGTAAGGAGGCTCTTCCTTCCCCATGAGCTATCTCCTTTGCAATTCCTCCATTCTGTTGCTCTAAGTCTCCCACTGACTTAGCCATCGGAGTGTCCCCCACCGAAATACCACCGACCCATGAAACCTTTTTTGCAAGAACCGGGAGACACGCCCTCCAACAAGCCCGGTCGAGGAAGCCCGGTCTGGGAGATTCAGCGATAACAGGATCATTTACACTACTTAGAGAATCATCTCCTGACATTCAAGTAAGACTCCATGAGATTTTTTATTTTATGCAGATAAATTTAGTGAACTCATTCTCTAATGAGCACCTATATCTTTGTATTAGTGTCTCTATACAAGTGATTGTGAGATCAACTACCCATTTCTTTGAGTATACATAAGTTGTATCGGTCTTTTCAGATTCATTGATCTTCAACTTAATGATCTTATCACTAGAAATATTTTAGACTAGGATTTTTAGAGTTTAGCTCTCACTAGCATGATTTCATCATGACCCTAAAATCATTTCCCTAATCTATGGGTTCATCATAATCTTAAGATAATAAAGATGTAGTAAATGATAAAACTCAGTTACTTAAATTTATTAAAAAATAAATATCAATTACATGAGGAGGAAGATGGATAGAAAAGTCCCATTTCACTATACATGCGATGGGCTTGTAGGGCACTTATTCTTTCAATTGGTTCATCCTCTATCCTTCTGATGAACAAAGATTGGTATTGAAGTTGGTATCATCAATATGTGGTTGAGTTTGACCTTGTAGTACCTCAATCCATCAGTGTGTCTCCTGGATTCTTCTATCCATCTCATCATCCTAATAATTGATGGGTTGAATACCAAGGTGAGTGCACTAGGATTGAGTCTTTGCTTGACCATGGGACCCGGGAGCATCTCCAGTAGCCTTAATTAGGACTCCCATGTTGATTATGTTGACTAGGATGCCCCTGCCTTAGATTGTGAGGAGACTGTCGATAAAGAGACTGAATCGAATCCTTCCATAGTGCAATGGATAGTAGTTGAGCTGTGGTCACCTATTGATGGGGAACAAATATGCATGCAATTTTTTTTGTATGTTATACATTTTGAGTTAGGTGATTAATTCCCAAATTTCAGATCAAAATTATTTGTAGGGAATTTTGTATGAATTTTTGAAGATCAGCATGCAGATTAGGACCTAGAAAAGTAGCAAAGAAGGACCGCCGGGGCTGAGAAGCCTCGGTTAGGGCAAGTTCTCCTACAATAAAACTACTGGAGGTAGAGGGGTGTACCTGACAACGTCTGTGAAGATCGCAGCGAAGGGGTCTCTCGTTCCTCGACGGATGCGGCCTGGAAAACCGAGCCAAAGACCCGCGGATACCCGGCTTTCTGCTCGGTGATCCGATTGAGGCTTGGCTGGAGTCGTTGGATTCGTAGGAACTCAGGGACCTGCAAACGACCTGTCAGGGGTTAGAAAGCTCACAAAGGAACAAGAAAACAAAGTAAAAACAGTAAGGGAAGTCTTCTTTTGGAGTGGGCATCCAGGGATCTGGAGGGTTTGTTGGCAGCAGGAAGATGATTGCAAACACCGGGAAGAAGAACTCTCACAAACCCCTTTATGCACACAGCAGGGTATCACACCACTCAATAGAAGAACTCAAGGTTTTCATTCATCAAAAATTCTCCTCATACAAGAGGCTAGGGTCCCTTAAATAGACCCTTAACCTTGGGCTCCAAGTAAGGGTACATAAGTCTTTACATAAGAATCCTTTTCCCTCTCAAACCCTAGCTAGAAAATAAGGAAATATTAGGTAGAAAAATTCCTAAAAATTTTCTTGACTTGGTCAAGACTCCAAGGACGCCTAGGGGGGCATGTTGGGCTTCTAGGAGCAGCAAAAGGCCGGCCCAAAGGGGCTTGGGTGCATGGGTTTGGGCCTCTGGAAGCTGGGGTGGCCTGGTAGCCAGGTAGCAGGAATATTCCCTGGTATCTTGCTTCTTAGGGGCTTGGGCTTGGCACCTGGGCTTGATTTCTTTGGGCTAGGATGCAGATGGACCTCTGGAATCATGGATGACCTTATCTATAAATATACTTTGGCATCTGGAAGGGAATCTGGGCATCTGGAGGGCATCTGCAAGAAATCAGGGTTTTCTGAATTTTCCTCCTGGGGTCTTCAAATCTTCAAGCTGGGTTGGACTTGTGCTATACTTCCATGTCTTCAATCTAGTTGGACTTGGTCTTCACTTGTATGATATAGTCTTGAGTCTTCAGTATGCTTGGACAGGACTCAAAAAAATAAAATAAGCTCAACATGAGCTGACTAGCATTGGACTGAACTAGCTCAACATGAGCTGACAAGTACAGAACTGAAATAACAACTCAAAATACTCAAATAACAACTAAAATAGACTCAGATGAGCTAAGCCCTTATTACAGATGGACTCATAAATTATTGATCAATTCACAGAGGATTGAAAAGCCTCTATCTTATTCTGGTGCCTCCGGTGTCCCCACCAATTCTCCCGGGGTGGGAGGAACTCGACCCTGTCGAGTGAAGGTCAGACTGGCTCACATATCTCTCAAGAAGGTCTGGGTTGAGGCATTGCAAGTCCTCTCGAGAAATCCATGAATCGTCCGACTCTGGCCGGCCTTGCCATCGGACCAGGAAGCGTTGATAGTCATGGCCCTAGGTCATGATGGCTTGATCATCCAGGATACGCTCGATCCGTTCTCCTCTCTCAGGCCAAATTTGTTTGTGGACACTCTAGGTTAGGGTCACTCACAATGAAAAGGAATAGGTCCAAAGGCCTCACTAGGTAGCGCTGCCGGTTCCCTATACTCAACCAGGTCTGTAATATTGAAGGTAGAACTAATGCCCAAATCCGAAGGCAAGTCTAACACCTAGGCATTTGATCCAACCTTCTCTATCACTTTAAAAGGTCCGGCTCTGCGAGCATGAAGCTTCTTTTAGGCCTAAGCCTAACCAAGATAAAATCCACTACATCAAATTTTTTGATCCTTCTTCGGGAATTAGCCAGTTGTTTTAAGATTAATGCGGGTGGTGAACATGCTAGGCACATGCAGACTCCTAACAAATGATGCAAAGGACTCATACTGACACCTAACAGACTCGACTATGCATTCCTATCGAAGGAAATTTTATTGAACTCTTTAGATCTAAACCTAATAGATTATAGGTTCTCTATGTTTGATCCTAGCTTGACATGCACATGAAAATTTACAGTGAACTCCTAGCAAATTTCAAAGAGTATGCCAGAAGTAAGATGCAAACCTAACATGCGTGATGAAAGCATGCAGTATGCTAATCTCAGCTAAATGCAATCTAATGATCCTAGAAATGCTGGAGGTGTCAGGAAAGGGTAGAAAATAGGAAGTGGGTTCAGAATTAGTTTGGTAAGGTAGAGAAAAAGGTTCATGGTTAGTTGGATAAAGTAGGATAAAAGACGGGGTGTCAGGAACTAATCCTATACTAATGAGGTTAACCTTACGAGGTTGAGCTATATCTACAGGGTTTGCATAATGGAAGGATGGGTCGCCAATTTCGGGGAAGAGGTCCTTAATGGGAACTATAGGAGGGGACTCATCTTGAAGGTATTGATTCAAAGAGATAAGGTCCTTAATAAATTCTTCTGGTTCTTGTATTTTAGGACTAGACTCTATAATTTGGCTCTCCTCTATGGTTTCCATAGATAAGGCTCTAGTAGCAGTACCTAGGTTCTCTTCCTCTATTTGTTCTTCCACTATAGCTTTAGGTTGGATGTGGTCAAGGTCAACTATCTCTAGGTTGTCTTCTACCTGGGTATCTATTGGGTCAACTAATTCTAGGTTATCTAAAGGTGTCTCATCTTCTCCCTCATACTCATCTACTAGGCTCACATCAGCTTCATACACTTTCGCGTTAATATAAGCCTTGCGAATCTCAGGAATGGTTGGAGAAGGTCGGCTAGCAGGAAATTGGTTAGGTTCTGGTCTCTGATTATGGGTACTACTCCTAGTAGGTTCAGGTTGTATAAGAGGTAGTGGCTCACTATTGGGTTCATATTTAGGGATACTAATCCTATGGGATTCAAGTTGACTAGGGGAAGCATGACTAGTACTAGGCTGATACTTAGGGATTATGGGTTCTCTAGGCTCATAGGACAAGGGTGCAGATCTATGGGTCATGGGATTATAGGATCTGGGGTCATATGATTTTGGGTCAGCTCTATGATCAGGTTCTAAGGATGGATCAATGTATGGGGTCCTCCTAAGGTTGGGCTCTCTATATGGGTCAGGATATTGGGTCCTCCTAGGATTGGACTCCCTATATGGGTCAAAATACTAGGTTCTCCTAGGGTTGGACTCCCTATATGGGTCAGAATATTGGGTCCTCCTAGGGTTGGACTCCCTATATGGATTAGAATATTGGGTGTTGGGTCTACTAGGCTCATAGGGTGTGGGTGCATAGGATCTATGATCATGGGATCTAGAGTCATAGGATCTAGGTTCATAGGTTATGGATTCATAGGTTCTAGGTTCATAGGATTTGGAGTCATAAGATCTATAGGTTGTAGGTATACTAGGCTTGTAGGGAGAGGGTAAATATGATCTATCTTCTTGGTCTATAAAATCCTGATTGGGTCTTCTAGGACTAACCTTAGGGATTGGGTCATGACGATGGGCTCTCCTAGGTTCAGCCTCAAGGTATGGATCAGGGTTTGGGGTCCTCCTAGGTTGAGGATTGTAGTACGGGTCAGGATAAGGGGCTCTCCTAGGTTCGACCTCATGGTATAGATCAGGGTTAGGGGTCCTCCTAGGTTGAGGGGAATCAAGATCTGGCTCAAACTGTGACCCATGGGTTTTTCCTGGGGTCCCTACCCGGATTTTTAACTGATCAAACCTATTGGCAAGATGGTCAATTCTATCATTGGTTTGAATACGAGACTGAGTTAACTGGGTCATCTGGGTAGTTATCTGGGCCATTTGATCAGCTAGGGCTTTTATTTGGGCTTGTAAATTTTCCATGGGTTCAGACATTTATGAAGGAGGTGGGTGATATGAAACTCTTGATCTAGTGCTCATGCAAAACTCGATCAGACCGACTATAGCTGACTAGACCTAAAGTCCAAACTAGATGCTCAATCAGGGTGGCAAACTAGCCTATAGTAACCCTGTACTCAGCCAGGCAGGTGTAAGGGGAGTGTTAGGTCCCTGATTGCCAATCCTAGACACCAATTAGATATTGGCCAGGTAGGTGGACCAGCACACAAGCCCTTCGGGATTGAATCCCTAAACCACCGTTCTAGACACTGAGCACAAGGCACACACAGGTTAACTTGACACAGTGATCTAACACTAGCCCGGACCCGACCAGTTGGTGTCCCTAGCCCACTAGGGCAAATTAAGTCTAATTAATTTTAGGTTAAGGCTTGGAACTGAATGCAAGGGATGTGGTTTTGGGCTAAGGAGAGGTGATCAAATCCTCCCCCCATCTGATATAGCAAGAGTGCCCTTAAAAGTAAATTATGCAATGATGGCAGGCAGATGAGGATGCAAATTAGGGTTTAGATATTTTTTTTGGTATTTTTGGAAAATATGTATATTTTTTTTTGGTATTTTTTAAATAGAAGAAAACTTACAAATCATGGCCTAATATACTGGAAATATACTAAAATTAAGAAATATGCAAAAACTCCTAAACAAAACCCTAAAACTTCCAAACTTGTCTTGCTAAAAAAAATAGAGCCGAAAATTTGTAGGCCCTATTTCGGCTTGCAGAAAATTCACAGGCCATAATAAAATCTGAAAAAAATTTTAAAATTACTGTGAATTATGATAAATCCAGGAAAATAAATTTCAGAATTTTTGGAGTTTTTAACAGGAAGAAATAATTAAAATAATAGAGTATATATGGACTGAAAAATTACAGAAAACAAGCCCTAATCTAAGCTCTGATACCAAATGATGGGGAACTAATATGCATGCAATTTTTTTTGTATGTTTTACATTTTGAGTTAGGTGATTAATTCCCAAGTTTCAGATCAAAATTATTTGTAGGGAATTTTGTATGAATTTTTGAAGATCAGCATGCAGATTAGGACCTAGAAAAGTAGCAAAGAAGGACCGCCGGGGCTGAGAAGCCTCGGTTAGGGCAAGTTCTCCTACAATAAAACTACTGGAGGTAGAGGGGTGTACCTGACAATATCTGTGAAGATCGCAGTGAAGGGGTCTCTCGTTCCTCGACGGATGCGGCCTGGAAAACCGAGCCAAAGACCCGCGGATACCCGGCTTTCTGCTCGGTGATCCGATTGAGGCTTGGCTGGAGTCGTTGGATTCGTAGGAACTCAGGGACCTGCAAACGACCTGTCAGGGGTTAGAAAGCTCACAAAGGAACAAGAAAACAAAGTAAAAACAGCAAGGGAAGGCTTCTTTTGGAGTGGGCGTCCAGGGATCTGGAGAGTTTGTTGGCAGCAGGAAGATGATTGCAAACACCGGGAAGAAGAACTCTCACAAATCCCTTTATGCACACAGCAGGGTATCACACCACTCAATAGAAGAACTCAAGGTTTTCATTCATCAAAAATTTTCCTCATACAAGAGGCTAGGGTCCCTTAAATAGACCCTTAACCTTGGGCTCCAAGTAATGGTACATAAGTCTTTACATAAGAATCCTTTTCCCTCTCAAACCCTAGCTAGAAAATAAGGAAATATTAGGTAGAAAAATCCCTAAAAATTTTCTTGACTTGGTCAAGACTCCAAGGATGCCTAGGGGGGCGTGTTGGGCTTCTAGGAGCAGCAAAAGGCCGGCCCAAAGGGGCTTGGGTGCATGGGTTTGGGCCTCTGGAAGCTGGGATGGCCTGGTAGCCAGGTAGCAGGAATATTCCCTGGTATCTTGCTTCTTAGGGGCTTGGGCTTGGCACCTGGGCTTGATTTCTTTGGGCTAGGATGCAAATGGACCTCTGGAATCATGGATGACCTTATCTATAAATATACTTTGGCATCTGGAAGGGAATCTGGGCATCTGGAGGGCATCTGCAAGAAATCAGGATTTTCTGAATTTTCCTCCTGGGGTCTTCAAATCTTCAAGCTGGGTTGGACTTGTGCTATACTTCCATGTCTTCAATCTAGTTGGACTTGGTCTTCACTTGTATGATATAGTCTTGAGTCTTCAGTATGCTTGGACAGGACTCAAAAAAATAAAATAAGCTCAACATGAGCTGACTAGCATTGGACTGAACTAGCTCAACATGAGCTGACAAGTACAGAACTGAAATAACAACTCAAAATACTCAAATAACAACTAAAATAGACTCAGATGAGCTAAGCCCTTATTACAGATGGACTCATAAATTATTGATCAATTCATAGAGGATTGAAAAGCCTCTATCTTATTCTGGTGCCTCTGGTGTCCCCATCACCTATTGCATTCCTTACACTATGATAGTCAAGGCCTACACTTGTTGGACAAGCTAGTTGAATTATTCATTGGCAACCACTGGCGCTAGTTGAGATGGTGGTGGCACTTCGTTTGGATCGAGCATAGTGGGATCCAGCAAGGTGATGTTGGAACAGCATGAAGTATTCGATACCCCTCTCCATTGTCTCATAGTGGTTGAATGGTCTTTCTTTCTCGAACTAGGGCTACAATAGCCCTCCTTATAATGTCAATATGTTGCTACTGATCTCTAAGCTGGCATTGAGGTAGGCCTGGATTGAATGGGCTGAAATGAAGTAGGCGGCTCTGGATGGATGAAGACCGGACCTACAAAGGGAGGTCCATGATGTGAAGTATTTTTTATGGGAACTCTCAACGCTCAAGCCAGCAAGTGATTGAAGAACAAAAGAGAGGCAGAGGAGGCATTTTGGTGTGAACTCTAGACTTACCCCGGGCCCTCATTTCCCTCCTTATTTATAGAGGGGAAGGAATGACCATTCTTGCAATGGATGGTGGTCGTTACTGGAAGGTGCATGCAAATTGTGCCAGCGATGATCACATCTCTCATTTAGGTGTGGGATGGTTGGTTGTCGTCTAGTTATCATGTTGATCATATCTGGAGTAGTTATAGATGCCTCATCAGGTCCATCATGATCAAGGAGAGTATGCTTGGATTTTAAAATTGATGATTTACCATGCTTGATTTTTTCTTCTTTGTTCTCAACCAACAGGACTAGGTCGGCAACTATCAATCTCAAGTCCTCAACTTAGGCCAAGGTCCAAAGCACCAAGGTTAGGATGGAATGCCCATATCAAGTATGATGTGTCATGAAATATGATATTATTTATTTTGATTCTATGTGATATTAAATTATGTTTGATTAAGGTGAGCATGTGATGATGTATAATTAATCAAATACTATCATGCTAACCAAGTGTTGCAGACAAATCACCTATCCCTGGAACTTTGGTGGCATCGAGTGGTCTCACTACATTCTTCGGTAGGATGAGATCCTACTCCTGGACACCTCTCAGAAGAAGACCCGCGAAAAAGTCTCCCTGATTGGTGGTTATCAGCAAGAGACCCTCCAATGCTGAAGTCAGTGGAAAGATTTGGACAACAGCTAGAGCTGAGAAGGAGATGGCGAGAGAAATCCAGAATGAGTATGGGTGGTAACTAGCATACCTGTTAGGGGTCCCCTCTTACCAATTTATAGAGTTACTCAAGATAACTAAATTCTGTTAGGGAGGTTGCCTCTATTAGTGTGGATAATAGATTTCTGTTGGAAAGTTAAGAATGTCAAGAAGTTAGAATAATAGCTTTCCATTGGTAATTAAATATCATTTGTTCATTATGCCCTCTAGCTGGAACATATTTTTATTGGAAAGCTATTGGCCTCTACTACCTATTCGGATGCTGCCGATTTTGAGCAGATGAGAGAACACACTATTGGTTCGAGTAGGTCCGAGTAGGGGGGCTACTTCGAGTTGGTGGATCTTGGTGTTGTATATAGGCAAACCCGACTAGATCTACCTGAGTAGCTAGTTGGTGTTGCATAGGTATTTGGTGCAAATAAGTAGTTGGTGTAGAATAAGTAGTTGGAACCAAATTGTACTCAATACTAAATAAGTACTTGGCATGGCACGTTGTAGTACTTGGTGCAGCCATCTCCTTCATATTTAGTGATGTAGTCATGGGCTATAGTCACTAGTCAGAGAGCACTCCAATTGAAGTATTCAATATTCCAGCAAGTGGTCGGCATCCAACTAGTTCCTGAAACTAATCAATCCAAAGTAGTCAGCCATGGTTGCTCGGCCAAAGTAGTCGACCAAGGTTACTCGGCCATGGTTGCTTGACCTAGGACATGGTTGCTTGACCTCGGCCAAAGTAGTCAGCCAAGGATTGCCTCTAGCTTAGTCTTTGATCTAGTTAGTTTGTTGAGGCCAGATAGTTGAGTTAAAGTCACAACATTAGCCCCCACTCTCGAGTCTAAAAGGCTGCCGATTAAGTGCTTTAACTTTTGTTGTTTTTGAATGAAGAGAGTAGTGTCACTTCTTCGACCTCGACCTGTCATCTATAACTTGAAGTCATAGTAGATTTCTATTGATGCTTTGGCCTAGAGTCCTGACTTTTTTGATAGCCAAGTGTCAATCAGCTATTCGGGCTTCAATGGGCTTAGTAGGCTTCAACGGGCCTAGTGTAGATGATCGGTTGCTACTTAAAGCCCAACTATGACAAGTCGGTTGTCACTTGAAACATGACTATGGAAAGTCGATTGGTTGAGCTTCAGTAGGCCCAAGAGAGATGAAAGGTATTTGAACTCGATCATCTTTATCGGCCAGGTGTTGAGTGGCTGGAAGGGTGTAAAAACCTAAGGAAGATGATGGATCTTTTATTAGCCAGTGATCAGGTAGGTGAGGGGGTGTAAAAACTGGAGAAAGATAATGGATCATCTGTTGGCCTATGATCAGGCGGCTGAGGGAGTGTAGAAACCAGAGGATGATGATAGATCATCTATTAGCCTATGATCGCTTGTGGGGGTATAGAACCTAAGGAAGATGATGGATCATTTATTGGCTTGTGATCAGGCGGTTGAGGGGGTGTAGAAATCCAAAGAAGATGATGGATCATTTGGGTCTAGTTGTTAAGCAACAGAAGGGTTCGGAAACCCTAAGGTGTTTGATGAATTGTTGAGTGGCTGGTTGTTAAATGGCCGAGAGGTTCAAAAATCCTAAGATGGGTAACGAATCATTGAGTGGCCGATTTTTAAGTAACTGACGGATTTGGATACCTAGAAGTGGGTGATGGATCGTCGAGTGATCGAAAGGATCAAGGAGCCTGTTGCATTAGTGGACCGAGGTGGGTGACAAATTGCCAAGCGACCAGAGAGCTCAAGGAACCTATTGATCTAGTGGGCTATAAATTGTAGAGCGGCTAGAGGGCTCAGGGAACCTAATGCACTGGTGGGCCTCACAGGCTTTGATGCACTGGTAGGTCTGTGAACGTCACTATGCCGGTGGACCCAATGACTTGGTTACACCAGTGGGCCTCACGAATGTCGATGTGCCGGTGGACCACACGAGCATGGATGCACTAGTGGACCCCGTAGATGTCATTGTACCAATGGATCCCACAGACTTGGATACACTAGTGGGCCCCATGGACATCAGTATGCTAGTGGGCCCTATGGGCTTGTATGCACCGGTGGGCCCCATGAGTTTTGGTGGGCTTGTTGGTGCTCATGCCTCGGATCTTGGTCTACCCCCCAAGCTCGTGAATGGCTATAAATAATCCATTGGTTGAGGAGCACCGGTCTCTGGTCCCTCCATGATCCTATCAACTCTTGAATCTTCTCTTTCCCTTACCTGGTGTGCCAATCTATTGCGGACAAATCACTTACCCCAGGAACTTCAGCCATGCCAAGTGGTCCTGCTACCTTCTCCATAGGATGAGATCTTGCTTTTGGGTGCCTCTCAGAGGAAAACCTACAAGAATAGCCCCCCTTGATCGGTGGTTATCGATGGGGGATCCTTTGATGCTTATGTCAGTGGAGGGATTTCACAACAATAAGAGCTAGGAAGGAAGTGGTGGGAGAAGCCAAAATGAGCAGGGGTAGTAACCAGCATACCTGTCAGGGGTCCCCTCTTACCAATTTATAGAGTAACTCGGGATAACTAAATTCTGTTAGGAAGGTTGCCTCTGTTGGCATGGAAAATAGATTTCTATTAGGAAGTTAAGAATGTTGGAAAGTTAGGATAATAGCTTTATATTAGTAATTGAATATTGTTTTTCTGTTATATTCTCTAGCTAGAATAGCTAGAGGTTGTTGGCCTCCGCTATCTACTCGGATGCTGCTAATTTCAAGTAGATGAGAGAAAATACTACTGGTCTGAGTAAGTGGGCTACTTCGATTGGTGGATCTTGGTGTTGTATATAGGTAAACCTGACTAGATCTACCTAAGTAGCTAGTTAGTCTCTCATAAGCATTTGGTGGAAATAAGTAATCGGTGTAGAATAAGCAGTTGGAATCAAATGGTACTCAATACTGAATAAGTACTTGGCATGGCCAGTTGTGGTACTTGGTGTAGCTGTCTCCTTCATATTCAGTGATGTAGATAATAGTCAAAGCGCGCTCTAGCTGATAGAGTAGTCAGTATTTTGGCAAGTGTTTAGGCATCCAACTAGTTCCCAAGATTGAGTAATCAATCCAAAGTAGTCGGCCAAGATTACTCGGCCATGGTTGCTCGGCCTCATCTAAAGTAGTTGGCCAAAGTAGTCGCCATGGTTGCTTGGCCTTGACCAAAGTAGTCGGCCAAGGTTACTTAGCTATGATTGCTCAGCCTCGGCCAAAATAATTGACTAAGGTTACTCGGCCATAGTTGCTCAGTTTCAGCAAAATAAGTCGACCAATGTTTACCTCCAGCTTAGACGTTGATATAGTTGGTTTGTCGAGGCCAAATGTTAAGTTATTGCCACCAAGAATAATAAATTTTCTAATGAATCAAATTTCAATCGACACTGAAGCCAAGATATCCCGATATATTGCCTGATATATGGCGGTTATTGAGTCAAAGCAACAGCAACAAATTATCTAGTCTAAGATACACCAACATGGCAGATTGCTTAACTGATCGATATCTTTTTTTTTGAGTGAGTGAGGGTAGGGCTGGAATTGGACCGGGCCAGGCCATACCCCTACCTGAGCTCGGCCGGAAAACAATCTTGAACTTCGTGCTCGGCTTAAACCTGAAATATTTTGAAAACATCAGGTCCGAGCTCGACCCGAACCCGGCTAGAGCCCAATTTGGCTGGCCCGAATCAAAGTTGGCCCAAATAAAGCTCGAAAGATCGGAAAAAAAAATCGATTGGAGACATGGGGGACGTCGGGTGCGAGCATCGGGACAGGGGGAGGGAGATCATAGCAAGAGGGTTGCGGGGTCACGCGAGGGGCTAAGGAGCGTCAAGTGCGGGCATCGAGGCCAGAAGAGGGTGGTCAGAGTCGGGGGGACTACGAGGTCACGTGCATGGGGGGAGGAGGCATCGGGTGCGTGCACCGAGGCCAGGAGGAGATTGGAGCAGGGGGGCCGACGGGGTCATGCGGAGCCGGGGGTGCGGGGTGAGGGTGCTGTCAGGACCAAGGGGGTTGGTGCGGAGCTAGTGGATAGCACAGGGTGCATCGTCGGGGCTTGGATAGGGGATGCACCACGTGACAAGGTTCGAACGGTCCTGTTTTTGGACCGAATTTAGGCCGGACCAAACCAGTTCAAAAAGATGCCCAAGTTCGATCCAAAAATTGAATAGGCTTTATTATGAGACCTAAAATCCGGTCCAAACTATTTGAAGCCTATTTCGAAGCCCGGTCCAATTTCGGACCGGCCCGGCCTGGCCAGACCAGCTAGGAGGTTCTTCCACATGTCAATCATCTATTCCCAATTATGCCATTCTCTGTTTGCATCCACGCAGATGATCCATAGTTTCTTGCTGTCAAAGTTTCTATAGGTCCCCTCCCTCGAGGCAAGTCAGGAAAACTGAAGCGTTCGTTCCTTCCCCGGGGTCGGGGAACATAAAGCGCGAAATAGGAGAAGGGTAAAAAAAGAGAATGGCGAGCAAATCGATCGAACACGATGTGGTAGCGGACCATGACATCCTCCGCTTCGGATTGAACGGGATTAAAGGCGACATCGTCGGATATCACCCACTCGAATCGCTTCGTGAAACCGTAATCCTCTCTCCATCTAACCTCTTCGATCATTTTTCTCTCTCATCTAACCTCTGCTCTTAATTTTATGTCTAAAGGTTGTAGTTTTTGATTTTTTTGAGCTCTGAATCGTCTTGGCCCTAGTTTTGTTTTGCTTTTTATTTTTTATTTTCTTGTTCAGACAAGTAGGTTTTGGGAGGAGAAGAAGCGGACCGGATTAGCCCTAACCTATGGATCTGCTTTTAATTTGAGGAAGGATCTTGATGCTCAAATCCTTTCGAGGTATGGAAATCCTGATGGTGCTGACTCCGTTTGATTTCAGTTCATATGTGAGATGAAAATTTTCAATTTGTTGGCGAACCCTAAAATTAATCAATTAATTTTTTTATTGTTAGTAGCGACGGAGGTTCATGTATTTCTGTCTTAATAAAGATATTGGCTTTGGATGTAGTTATTTGACCGAAATATCTCGGCCAGCACCTGGCTGGAATGTACTCTGAGTGGATGAAACTGCTAACAGATTGGGACACCTTGTGGTTGTAATTCAGTTGCTATTGATGATTGAAACCTGGTTATCAAATGCTTTGGTTTTGGACTGTTATAAATCAATGATCTGTGGTGTCTTGATAGACTTTTCTAGACCGCTTTTCGTCTTTTGAATCTTGCACCTCACTCATGGTCTGTGATAGGGGAACATTTCCCATGAAGGTATGATCCGTTTTCAATGATTCTTTGTCTGTACAGTGGCAAAATGCATACCTTGTTTGGTTGGGGTGGTTGTGTGAGAGGGAATGGAGAGGGATGCGGGCATTTCAGATATGTGAATATTAGAGAAGTTTTTCCTTGCAAGTGATTATGGGGAGTGATGGACTCTGGGTGAAGTCGATAGTCTTCAACCTACAGTGATATTTTATACAAGGCATAATGGATTTGTTAGAATAAAGGACAATTGGTGGTGCACTTTCCAGAGTTTGATAGGTCATTAAAGCAGTGAAAGCTCTGATGTTTTGCTTGACTATTGCATTTTACTGGGTTAAAGTTAAGGCAAATCTAGAGTGTCTGATGGAATTTGTAGAGCTAACATGAGATGCCGTTTTTCTGACATGTAGACACTTGGTTTTGCCTCTCAAAGAAAGGGAAATAGATGGGACATTGGAAACAAAACAGAAATCAACTCAACTCAATTGAGCATTAATTCTCAACTACTTGGATTCGGCTACATAAATGATTTTCCTCCATTCTCCTTTGTTTGAGGCCACACTTTTTGAAAGATAGCGCGATATCCAGTCCTAATGAAATCATCCTATGTGATTTTTGGACTAACTTAACCCTTTTCCCTTTATGTGTACCAAACCATTTCTTCAACTGGTGCATCTCTTGATCTATGTTGTAAATGCCCAAACCATATGTTGTAAATCTCCAAACCATCTAAGTCATTCTTCTCACAATTTGTCCTTAATTAGTGCTACCTTTACATTTCTACAGATGACTTTATTTCTTATTCTATCTTTTTTTCGTAATGCATATTTTTTTGTTATGTGTTAAGTAGAAAAAACAAAGATAGGGACAGATCTTGTAAAAGAAGTGAGAAGGAAAATAATAACAAGGGCTTCATGAGTGCTGTTTTCTTAATTTCATATCTCAATGAGAATCATGATTTTAGAAACCTTAGCAAGAAACAACCTCTACTCAGAAAGATTAGATGAAAACATATTTCAGCATTTGAATTCATGGTAACAAAACTTGGTGATTTTTTGAAAAGCGTACACAAATAATTCACTTCTAGCTCTTTGGCCAAATTGTCTAATGAATAATTTGTCAACGCACTAGTGGATCACAAAAAAATCATTAAGTTTGTACAATTCACAAATAATTTGTGATTTTCGGAATTGTTTGCCATAATGTAAAGAGCCTGCATGCCATGGCTCCACTTTGACGTGGAAATTTCATGCTATTATTATGCTAAGGACACGTCTGTGGGTCATGATCGCATGGGTTGTAAAAAGACCTGATAAGTCAAAGTGTTAACCAAGATATTAGAAAATGGCTTTTTCCAAGTCCTAGCAAGCAAACTAAACAGACCTTTCTTTTTCCCTCCCACTCTCTTTTCTTCTCCTCTTTACTTATGTTCTTCTCCACTATACATTTGCCTTTTTTCTTAATTGTCTCCACAACAGCTTATGGGTTGGAGGCTTCCTTAAAGAAGCTGACTAGCTATCTTTTTCATCCATACTTCTACGATAAGCTTAGAATAGGCATGCTTCAAATCTCTTATTTATTTGAATTTTTCAGCTTTTGGTTTATATTATTTCCCATTCCTAGTCTTCGTTGAAATGCACAGGTTGTAATTTTAGATTATTTTTTGAACTTGTAGTTTGCACAAATTGGCTTGGTTATCAATTTGGAAAATTTGGTGACTTTGGTTATAAATAGCTGTCATATTGCATTTATACTTAAGCATTATATATCTATATACTTTCACAAATATCTAATTTTTTTGTATTTAAATATCCCAAACATTTTTCCACACTTTTCCTAATTTACTAGATTTTTTCTGAATTCTGAACTTCTCAATTTTGTCGAATTGTTGCCAAATGCCAAACTTGCTTTTTTTTTTTTTTAAATGTTAATACCTTGCCTATAATGTGGGTTATATTATGATGGCTTTCATAGATCTTGTGATATGTTTCATGATTTTTTTCCTCTGGAGCATCTTTATACATGGAACTGTAACTCCTTTGGATGTTGGTTGTCTTTACACATATGAGAAAGATGATATGTTCAAACAACAACCATATTTAAGCTTTATTAGGCTTGGCATATGTTGGTGTCATCATTCATTTTGTTTTCATCTTGATGCTAATGCCATTTAGATACAATTAAGAAATTGCCTTTCTTATTTGAAGATTATTGCAGCATTTTTTAAAAAAAACTGGACCCTACCATACTGTACCAACTTTGCATAGCATGCTATGTTGACTTGTATTGCCACAAAGTTATCATCTACTTCAGCAACAATGAGTAAATGCCAAGGATGTTTGGATCTTATATTGTATCAACTCTTCATTCATGTGCATGTTGACCTTTATTGACATGAGAGTATGATTTGGTTCAACAAATTCTGGGTAGTTACAAGAGGTGTGCCTCATCTCATGCCATTCCTGCATGTGAGCGTGCAGGGCACACCACGAGATGTGGGACCTTCATCAAAAGACATGGTGGTGCTTTTACAATATTATGAGCAACTTGACTTTCTTGCCCATTGCAAAAAAAGTTGGGCATCCTAATGCACAAGGCTCCTATCATTGGGTGATTTTTTTTTCTTTTGTGGGGGAGGGGGGTCCAGGGAGGGTTAGATGTATATAGAGGTGCAAATGCGTTGGGTCAAATTGGACCTTAACTCACCCTAACTTGACCTGGTTCCTTGATTTTGGGTCTTAATATTAGATCCAGATCCAACCCAATAATTGATCGGATCGAGTCGGGTTGGATCCATGATTAAAATTTTTGATCCAAGGGATCACGTTTGGGCCGGGTTGGGTCCATGTATAACCCGGCCCCAATCCAAAAAATTTGGGTTTCGATTGGGACTGGGTTGGGTCCGAGTTGGGTCTTGCTCAAATGTAGCCAACTATATTTTAATTACCACATAGCTAACTACTATTAACCTTAGAAAATAGATAACAAATAATATAGCTCTCAAAACAAGTTAGGATATAAAAATAATTTTAATTCTATTTTTATGTTAAAAATATGATTTATATAAGTCTTAAATTATAATTTAGATGCTCAATCAGGTTTGGGTCCCAACAATATTACTATGTTTGGGTTGAGTCAAGTCGGGTCCAACTTTAGTAAACCTAAATCCGATCCAGAAAATGGAACTAGTCTAATCTAAGAATCCAACCCAGACCCACGGTCCTTGAAAATGGATCGGATCGGGTCCAAGCGGATTAGGTCTTGCTCCTACATGTGGAGGAGCCATTTTCATAATACAAACTTTTGGCACCCAGGTAGCCATGGAGCTACCTTATGGTTGTGCCAAGGCTTGCCCTCTTGGCCATTGCATGTGCTAGTATTTAGCCTATGATTTTACAGTTCTCATGTAGGTTTTGCCCTTTAACTTGAAACTCAAGCATCTGTATTAGTAATACAGATATGGTGCTTGTTTCCCCATTGACTTTTCTAAATTCTTTTAATGACTTATCCATGTACTTCCACTGCATGCCATAAGCTAAATTGAATAACTAAAGAACCCTTGCTTCTTCTTTGACAACTTGCTTTTTATGAACTACATGAATGATCATCACTTATGTTTTTTGGGATTCCTCTACCCAGTGGCTTCCAAAATCCCTAAGGCTATGCTTAAAGTGCTTGATCTTTTTTTTAATTATTACTTTGTAGTAGCTTCCCACCTTCCTTCTTGTGACTCAAGGAGTGGCTCTTTTCTTGCCTTACTTCTTTGCTTTGGATAATGTTGCTGATTTGATTGGAGTGGTAATAATGGCCATGTCAACCTTTTCATTGATGTCTGCCAATTTTAAGTGCCCTATGCTCAAATAATTAATCATCAATGAAGATGAACAATTGATTTTTTGCAGTTATATACATCGACAGAATAGACCAACCATGTCATTTGTGTTCCACGTGTGGGAACTTCACGTGATGCTTTAGTTGATTTCCCTTAGTCTGTTTATGTGCCAGGAACTTAACTATTTTGATACATTTAGGGTCTTAAACTCTATTGGATCCACTAGTGTCAATAAAGCAGAGTCCTCTGAAGCTTGTTCAGCATTGACTTATAATATTTTACTTTTTTTTGTTCTTGTAATTTGCATTACAAAGAAAGGAGAATGAAGTCTCTGAAGGTATGATAGATGTGGAAGTCATTTTTTGTAAGGTCATATCATTTGTTTTTGCTTAAAAAGTGAAATGTGATTAAGAAAGTCAGGTTCAGTGTTTTTGGAATCTACATTGATGATATATTACATAAGTTAGATTGTGGAACTTCCCTTGGTCGTTAGTGCTATGTTTTAAGATAGTACCTTTGTTTTTATATAAGGGCTTGATAGTGCTGTGGTACTGTAATCTAATATTTAACTATGATAAATATACTTAACAATGGAACGTGATTATAATAAATATAAGCTGGTGGATGTTATGAAGTATCAAGGCAGTTGCAGTTGTACTCCTTGGAAATCTGTATGCTTTTGGCTTTGTTAAGATATTATGCAGATCAAGTGCAGCATTTGTATTGATGAGCACTTGTAGCATTACAGTGGTGTGGTATCTCCATTTCTTGGTAGCCTCTGGCATGTACCACTCATAAGAGGGATCATCGGTAATCAAAACAAACTTCCTGAGAATCAATGGTGCAAGTTCTTTTGAAAAATTCTCAACAGTGCTATGTCATATGATGGAATAGTAACTTATTATACTCTTCCATCATAGTAAGGGTTTGTCATTCATTTCTTAAGTAGAAAATATGCAACCACTGGTTAGAGCTGAAAATTTCTGAAATATCTGTTATCCAGTGATGTGGCTTTTGTATTATCGATATGGATCATCTTCATTTGCAAAGAAGGAAAAATTAGGCACAATAAGCGCTTAGATCCGAGGAATCTTTTCATTCTTTGTACTGTTCCTCAATTCTTCCTTGCCTTTCAGAAGGGGGCACAATACCTTTTTATGTCGTCAGGAATTTGGGGACAGTAGTATTCTCAGTTTTCAATTTCATTTTGCCCTTTTAATTAACGGGAAATACATAATAGTTTCTCATAGTGTCTTGAAACTTATAGTTACCCTGATATTTTTTTATTTATTCTAGGTGATTTAATTATCTTAACTATTGGTTACCAAAATCTATATACAGAATAGGAAAGAGAGAAAAAACCACATCGTAACTTGTTTGCTGATGAAGAGACCTTCATGAATACCATGCTGCCTAAATGAGAAAACCAACTCAGAGTTATGTTGTGAGTTTCTATGCTGTTGTGTTATAACTCGTGCCGTGAAAGGTCTGTAATATACATGCCAGCATATCCAAGTTTCAATCCTATGCAATGAACTCTATTGCTGATTCATCTTTTTTTTGTTTAATAAGCCTTGCCTCCATTTAATGTGCTTTGTGTGTTTCTGACTAAAATATGCAATTTTTCTTATAAAGATTTTATAAAATGAAAAAATCACATAAAATATCAATGGTGTGGGTAAATGTATGATAGATAATAGTCTCCTGGAAAGCACTTTGGGTGTACCTTATAATGTTGTTAGCAACGGTATATCTGTAGATTGAGTTGTGTGCCATGAACTTGATTGTTTTATTCTTGTAGTTAGTAAACTATTCTTTAATCCAAGTGTTTTAATATATTTCATCAGCACCCAGGCTAAGTGCATAAATATTTATCTTTTCTATAGCTGCAGATCCTGTTTTGGAGTATATTAAGGCCTCATGAAAGCAATTCATCTTACCAATATAGTAATAACCTTGTCACATCACAAGATTTCCACCATGAGCCATGGAAGTGAAATTAGTATCCCAAGTTTATGTTCCTAACCGTATAAGCTATGCTATTGCAGATTCCAGAGGCCTCCTGGATCGCTGCCATCATCCATGCTTGGATTTGAGGCCCTCACTGGTGGCTTGGATGATTTTGGGTTTGAAGATTACTTAAATGGTATGCAATTGCTTTTACCTTTTTCGGTCCTTATCTGGGCGTTCACCATCTCTTGCAAGAAAATAGCTTGTCTAACAGCCTGCTGTCTTTGAAAACAATCCGATGTTAAGACTGCCAGTTTCTTGAAGATGACCTCTGCTATTCTTTTATTATTTATTTGCCATCAAATTTATTCCGAAAATGTAACAGCTGTTTAGCATCCCTGGTATTAGTTATGCTACATGGTGCATGACAAGCATGCACAAGAGGTGCATGCACCATTTCTGCATCTACCACTAGAACTACGTGAAAAGGTAATCTAGTTTTTGAGATCATGAGTGATGTATACAATGCCAATATAGTCGCACTTGTGTGTAAACCACTTACCACAAAGTACCGGTGATCGTTTTATTGTTTATAACCGTGCTAAGTTAGCTAGCATGTATGGAAATGGCTATAAGCCACTTCCATGTTTTTGAGATCATGAATGATGTATACAATGCCAATAGTCACACTTGTGTGTAAACCACTTACCACAAAGTACCGGTGAAAGTTTTATTGTGGCTTATAGCCATTTCCATACATGCTAGCTAACTTAGCACGGTTATAAACAATAAAACTTTCACCGGTACTTCGTGGTAAGTGGTTTACACACAAGTGTGACTATATTCAGATTCCGGTGTCTACTATAACCTACCAGGGACAGCTGGTTAACGGTGACATCTATTGCTTTAGTACAGAAGTTCATTATCGTTATTATGATACTTCACTGCATCATAACTCACCAATTGCACGATCTGTGCCAGGTTTCTTTGAGGCCTAAAGTTGGCAATTATTTTGTTGCTAATGCAATCTTTCTTTCCATTTTGTGGTTCTAATCATGTCATTATGTTCTTGACCATCTTGCAGCGCCACAAGATTCAGAAACCTTCATAGCTCCAGACTTGCACCATGGAATGGAAGTCCGCCTTGGCGTTTCTAAGGGACCTGTCTGCCCAAGTCGCAAATAAGCCAATGATATGCTGTCTTAAGAGAGCAGTGCTAGACTACTGATTTGGAAATAGAAATTAAATTTTTCGTTATGTGGATCAGTGTCCCTATTTATAATTTAGGAGTTCGTGCTTTGGGATGAATGTCTGGTCGCACTTTTTATGAAACCGGTGATAAATTGTTGAAAATTGAAGACGTTTTCACTGCTTCGGCTGCTTGATTCTGTCTTCTTTGTCTTTGCTGATAGCCTGGGAAAGCATGGTGGCCCCTGGTTGAAAGATAAATGAACAAAAATTATATGGGACGGGCACCGTAGAATATCGTATGGGGGCAGCTTTATTGTTTGCTCCATTTTATTTTTATCAATATTACAAAATAAAAAAGTTAAATAATTTATCTAATAATGAATTTATAGTTATAATATTTTTTTCTTTCTTCTTGATTGATGTATAGTATATATATCAATAAATTCTTGAATATATATTATTTAATTATGTATTATATATTAGCCGTTGCTATTTTATATAAATTATATATCGATTTATCTAAAAAATATTAAAAAATATCTTGTTATGTATATATTAAATAGTTATATAGTGTTTATTAATATAACCGGTGTATATTATAAATTATTTTTTATACATATCCAGTAATGATTCAATATATATCTATAAATAAATTAATTCATAGTTTTTTGAATATAATATTATTAATTGATATATACTTGATAGGTTATAGGTATATATTATAAATTTTTTTGGTATAATTTTAGTAGCAATCTAATATATATCTGTACATAAATTAATATATAGTTTTTTGAATATAGTATTTATTAATATATAGGATAGGATTAACTGATATATATTTGATAGTTTATCGATATATATTGAAAATTTTTTTTGATACATATCTAATAGCAATTTAATATATATTTATAGATAAATTAATACATAGTTTTTGAATATAATATCTATTAATACATAATATATAGTCAATTGATACATATTTGATGGTTTATCAATATATATTGTAAGATATTTTTATATATACCTAGTAATAATTAATATATATTTATAGATAAATTAATATGTAATTTTTTGAATATAGTATTCATTGATATATAGTATATGGTTAATTGATATATACTTGATGGACCAATATATATTGTATATGATTAGTTGATATATATTTAGCAAAATATTTATTTGACATTCTAGTACATATCTTTAGAAAAATTAATACACAGTTTGTAAAATATAATGCTTACAATATATAATACTAGATGCATAATAAATGGTTTATTAATATATACTATTAAAAAGTATTAATTGAAAACAAGAAAGAAAAAAATATCATAACTATAGAATGAGAAATAAAGAAAATGTCATAGTTATAGGATTATAATTTTGTTGATAGAAAAAATATTTAATTTTTATATTTATTTTTAAGATTAATAAAAATTAAAATATAGTAAACAATAAAATTTATTTTATATAATATTTTATAGTATATGTCTCGTGTTGATGCTGAATCCTTGTGGACCGGATGGAGTGATTCTTCCGTCGGATCGCCGTCCCGGTACCTGCAAAAGAAGTCCTTGATCGGAGGTTTTCCGGCAGGGAACACTCTGATACCTAAGTCAGAAAGGGCCCAAGCAACACAGAATGGAGAGTTTTGAGAGCAAGGGGGAAAAGAGAAATTTGCAAAATGCCAAGAAAAAGAGGGCGAAAAAAGATCCCCTGAGTGTCCCCTCTTACCAGTATTTATAGGCTCCAACGCAACTACTTACGGTTATGGAGGTTGACGGACGCAACCACTTCATAACTGTAAGTAGTGGCTGTCGAAAAAGCCGTTACACTCGGGGTTTGTTCAATCTGAGATTTCGGATCATGTAGGTGGTTGCAACAACCCAAACAGATTTTAACTGTTTGTCCAAGAAACCCACATGCTCCAAAACCTCCTTTCTTTACGCATAGATCCGAAGTGAGCTTTACATTCCCTTTAGTAGCGCTCCTGAATGAAATGTTAGCTTCACACTTCGGATTCTTTTAGATATAACAAAAAATAAACACTTACAGTCTCCGGATCATGTTGAGAGAATGAAGTCGAAGATATTCGCTTGGGAGGTCAAGTCTTTGGATCAAGGTGGATGTACGAAGCCGAAGACAGTAAACAAACTTATCTCCTGAGTCATAGACATACGAAATCATGAATATTAGGTATGGTTTTCGGACCGAGATAATAATACGAAGCCGAAGATCCAGAGTTAATAATATCTTCTGGAACGGACATAAAGCCATAAACATTAAGCATGATCTTCGGACTGAGATAATAATACGAAGCCGAAGACCCAGAGTTAATAATATCTTCCGGAACGGACATAAAGCCATAAGCATTAAGCATGGTCTTCAGATCAAGATGGTAATATGAAGCCGGAGACTTCTTCTTTTGCCAGCTGATGTGACCAATAAAATAAGAGGAAAAATAATTAATTGGACCAAAATTGGGATATTATAACAACTGTCCCCCACTCCCAAGTTCGAAATGATTAAGTTTCGAAGAATGGGAGTACTTTAAATTTGTCATCTAGTGATAACTGTCAGGTAATGATGGTAGTGGATCCTGACACTCTTTCCGCCATAACTGCCTGGTGGCGCGATAAAACGTGGCGAAGACACGTATCATCCCACCACCGGCTGCCTCAAAAGAAACGCCTCGATCCCGGAAAAGTCTTAGGAAATTCTCGAGAAAAAGATTTTTATTTGACTGAGATCGGACACGTGGCGTCATCCATAGCGTGACAGCTTTGTTGGCATAATCTCAGCCAGTAACGGGGTTTCACACAGATCGCAACAGCTTGTCCCATTAATGAATTTTCTAGAGGGCCGTACCCATGATCGAAACCGCCGATACGGCGCACGATCGTTCAGATCTCCAAATCGCCTCGAAGACCCACTACCTTCACATATAAAAGGGGAAAGAGCTCGAGAGGAAAATCTTTCTTCACACCCGTGCCCCCGGAATCCCCGTTTCCTTTGCAACATGCTATCTTCTCTTGCAGTCCGCCATTTTCGACTTTCCAAAGGTTAGAGGTCTTTTCTTCTCATTTTCTTCCTTATTCCTTACAATGTCGGAGTCTTCTAGGAGCCCTTCCTCTAGCTCTAGCAGAGGTTCACCGAGAGGTGAAGTCGGTAGGGTATCACCGGAGAGAGAAACCAATAGGAACTCACCGGGAGGTGGGAGTAGCAGGAATCCAGTAAGGGACGAAGTTCTAGTAGGAAACGAAGCCCAAAGCGATCACCGGATTCCGTTAAAAGCTCTTTCTCTCTTGTCAAAATAGAATAAGTTAAACAATGTTACCACGTCCCTCGGACCTTTCACATGATTCTTTCAAAACCTGAAGAAAGGGTAGATAAGCCTCCCATGCAATCCATAGCCATATACGAAGACCACTTTAAAGCGGGTCTTCGGCTTCCACTTCACCCCTTTTTTACAAAGATTTTTAACCTCTATCAGATAGTCCCAACTCAATTGACCCCTAGCAGTTTTAGGAACATCTATGAATTTTTGGTCCTTTGTAAACTTAGGAACGTAGAGCCGAAGACATCCCTGTTTATCTCTTTGTTTATGTTGAAAAGGGATTTTCATGGCAAAGGGTGGTGGGTTATAGATCCTCGGCCAGGCCAAAGACTAATAAAAGGAACTCCCAATGCAATACATGAGTGGAAGCCTTGCTTCTTTTTCGTGTATTATACCCACCGGGGATTCAATACCGAATGGACAGCTCCGCGTTTGGATGCAAACGCTGGTAAGAGAATACTGAAAGCCGATGCCAAAGACTTTGAGACTTTGTCGGAGCTGGAGATCCCTTCCCTTAAAGAACTGTTGAGGGAAGAAAATCTTCACCGCGCTCATATCAGCAAAGTCCCGACGTTAGGTATAGAATAAGTGGTCTTCAGATTTTTCTTGCTTCCTTTCTCTATGCATACGTATATAATGAGATTCTTGTTTTTGATTGTAGGTAAGAAAATGAAGCCCCAACTTGAAAAAGTTCAGCAAGCTTCCAGAAAAAAAGCAGTGGCTGCTCCTGTAACAACCGAAGTTAGGAAGAAAAGAAAGGCTGAGGAGGGTTCCAGCGCACCTCCGATGAGGCCCGCATCAGATGAAGATGTTCCCTCTGCTTCTCTGATTCTACCTGATTCTGCCAGAAGTCCATCCTCGAGGGCGCCCCCTCCGAAGAGTCCTCGATCAATGCCGACTATGGATCATCGCGATGTAAATTTTAATAAAGAATCTGTGATCGTCCCTCTGAAAGATAAAAGTCATGAATGGTCAAAGTACCGATCTGAAGAAGGTCCCAGGTAGAACGTCACCTTGGAGGGGGGATGTAATGTGGATTTTACTATCTTTTCAGATCAAGAGGGCTTGGAGAATCCCGAATTGGTGAGAGAACTGATGAAGCGCACTCTTCTTCCGAAAGACTGGGACAAAGTTAAGTCCCGGTGTATTGAAGAGATTTCTGATTCAATGTTCTCATCTGCACTAAAGGTAAACATCTACCTGCCCTGTCAAACTTAGGTTTATAACTACTAAGCTTTCAGCTCGTTATTGCAGATGATGCACGATATCACTCATATGGAGGAAAGCATCTTCGACTTCAGAATAACTTATAGAAAAATGAAAGAAAAAGTAAAAACGGTCGAAGCCGAGAAGGCTATAGCTGAAGAGCAAAAGCATGCTATGGAGGAGAAGCTCGCCCAGAGTGATGCTTCGGTTCAAAATCTGAAAGCCGAAATAGAAAAAATTTGATCGGAGCGTTCTGAACAAGAGGCGAGGTCTAAGAAGAGGAAAGCCAAGATTCGGTCCTTTGAAGCCTCGCTTAAGGAAGCTAACGAACTTTCCGAAGAGGCTTCCAAAAGAAAAGAAGAGGCTATCGAAGAAATCCGATCTTTGAAAGATCAACTGGGGAAGGCAATAGAGAATTACAAAACGTCTCCAGCCTTTGAAGTCGAAATGATTGAAGCAGGGACTCATAGTTATCAAGGAGGCTTCAACGATGGAGTGGAGGAAGTGCAAAAACTCTACCCAGACTTGGATATTTCAAGTATTCAACTATTTGATCTTGAAAGTCCAATTGTGCCTGAACCCCAAAAGGACTCTGAAGCACCAACAACGACTGAAGAGGTGGCGGGTCCTATTGATCTTACCGATGAAGCTCCAATAGACGACTTGTAACTTTTCTTTTTCTCCTCTTTTTGGGATGTAAGAAAATTGTCATCAATGAAAAACTCCTTTTGGAATTTCCAATTGCATGTGGCTGGATAGAAATTCTTAAGTGTGAAGTCTTCGGATAATTAAGACCAAGTCTTTGGACATAAGATAATAATCTTTCGAGAAACATAATCCTTAAACCTGATCCGAGATTATAAGGTGCCAGAGGAAAAATCGCCAAGTTTTCGAACTTGAAAATATGCCAAGTCTCCGGACTTAGAATAAAAGAATTCCAGATAATAATCAAGTCTTTGGACTTGAAAATATACTAAGTCTTCGGACTAAGGATAAAAGAATTCCAGATAAAAATCAAATCTTCGGACTTGAAAATACACTAAGTCTTTTGACTTAGGATAAAAGAATACCAGATAATAATCAAGTCTTTGGACTTGAATTTGCACTAAGTCTTCGGACTTAGGATAAAAGAATTCCTTGAGTTATTTGAGAATTAAGATAGGCTGATCGAGCTTACCTCGGTACTTCATGAGGTAGATCTGGAGATCATCCTCATGCCTTTTCGTATTGGGACTAAGACAGGCTGATCATGCCCACCTTGGCACTTCGTGAGGTAGATCCGGAGATCATCCTCATGCCTTTTTTGATTAAGATGGACTGTTTTGAGCCCAACTCGGCACTTCGTGAGGTAGATCCGGAGATCATCCTCATGCCTTTTTGATTAAGATGGACTATTTTAAGCCCAACTCGGTACTTCGTGAGGTAGATCCGGAGATCATCCTCATGCCTTTAAGAAATAGAATGAAGATAGACAGATTAAATCTGTATTGATGACCTTAAATGAAACCTTTATTGATAATATTTATGGAGGTTTTGTACATTCCATGGTCGAGGTAATAGAACACCTTCCAAAGTTTCCAACCGATAAGTTCCGGGTTGAAGAACCTCTTTGATCCGGTACGGCCCTTTCCATGTAGGGGAAAGTTTACCTTGCTTAGTTGGTTTGGATACCTCAGACTTCCATAAAACTAGATCTTCAGGAAGAAAGGTCCGTTCTTTTATGCGAGAGTTGTAGTATCTCGCCATTTTCTGTTGATATGCAACTATTCTCAACAGTGCTTGAAGTCGTGTGCCTTGCAGTAAATCCAGGTCAACTCTTCGGCGTTCAGAATTTTTGGGTTCCTTATAATGATCAATCCGAAGAGAGTGCAAAGAGATCTCTATAGGAAGGATTGCTTCAGTACCATAAGAAAGATGAAATGGAGATTCACCAGTGACTATTCTGGGAGTAGTTTGATATGCCCAAAGAACCGAGTTTAGCTCATCGGCCCATGAACCCTTAGCATCATTTAATCTGGTTTTAAGGTCATGAAGAATAGTTTTGTTTGTTACTTCAGCTTCTCTATTACACTAAGGATGTGCTACTGAAGTAAGTTTGTGAAAAATGTGATATTGAGTGCAGAAACTCCTGAATTTTGGATTGTCAACTTGTCTTCCGTTGTCAGTTATTATAGAATAGGGAATTCTGAAACGGAAGATGATGAAATTCCTCACAAAAGTTTCAACTTTTGCTTCAGTAATTTGTGCCAATGCTTCAGCCTCAACCCATTTTGTGAAGTAATCAATAGCCACTATAAGGAACATCCGCTGCCCAGAAGCTAGAGAAAATGGACCAAGAATGTCCATTCCCCATTGTGCAAAAGGCCAGGACGCTGTCAACGGAGTTAATTGATTAGCAGGCCATCTTTGTATATTGGCATATCTTTGACAATGATCACATCTTCGAACAAATTTTGCAGAATCCTTCTAGATAGTTGGCCAATAATAACCTTGACGGATTATTTTGTATGCCAAAGATCTGCCCCCTAAATGATCTCTACATATTTCTTCATGCACTTCCTTGAGTGCATAATCTGCATCGAATGGACCTAAACATTTCAACAAAGGTTGTGTGAAAGACCTCTTATATAATGCTTCATTCAAGATGACATATTGAGAGGCCGTCCACCGAAGCCGTTTAGCTTCTAGTTTATCTTCGGGCAAGATGCCGTCTTTTAAGAACTTAATAATTGGATCCATCCATGAAGGTTCCTGTTCAACCTGACATATTTCAGCTGGGGATTCTGATATGCTGGGATCTTCAAGATATTCCACATATGTACTCTCAAGAGAATCTGGTGCAGTGGTTGCAAGTCTTGAAAGAGCATCTGCTCGAGAATTCTCTGTTCTTGGCACATGAACAATCTCAAAATATTCCAACCCAGATGCCAGGCTTCGAACCTTTTCAAAGTACTGGATCATGTTCGGATTTTGAGCTTCGAAATCACCTTTCACCTGATTCACCACCAGCTGTGAATCAGAAAAAACTTTGACTCTTTTGATTTCCAACTTCTGGGAGATTCTAAGTCCAGCAATGAGTGCTTCATACTCTGCCTGATTATTTGATACTTGAAAAGAAAACCGAAGAGTATATTCAATAACCTGCCCATTTGGTCCAGTAAGAATTAAACCTGTACCACAACCATTGGCATTTGAAGCGCCATCAACATGCAACATCCAAATAAACTCTGGATTGTCTTCGGTCCTTTCCTCTTCGGTTCTTGGTTGGTCCTCTTCAGATCCCCATGTGTACTCAGCTATAAAATCGGCCAAAATTTGTGCCTTCATTGCTAATCTGGACTGATATTCAATATCAAATTTCTCTAATTTAACAGCCTACTTAGCTATCCTCCCTGAAGTATCAGGATAACGAAGTATGGCCTTTAAGAGTTGATCTGTTAGAACCATAATAGAATGGGCTTGGAAATAATGCCGAAGACGTTTCGCCGCAACCACAAGAAAAAAGATAATCTTTTATACTCTGGGATATCGGACTTCAGCTTCATGCAATACTTTGCTAGTGTAATAGATTGGTTTCTGTGAATGATTGGTATCTTTTTGTACTAGAACCGAACTAACCGCTTCATCTGTAGCTAACAGATATAAATAAAGCATCTCTCTTTCATAGGGCTTTGAGAGCAGAGGGGGATTCTCTAAGTATTCTTTCAGCTTGTCGAAGGCAATTCTATAATCTTCTGTCCATTCAAGATTTTGAGTTTGACGAAGAACCTTGAAGAAGCGTAAACACCTTTCTGTTGAACGGGAGATAAACCGGCTTAAAGAAGCAACTCTTCCCGTCAACCTCTGAACTTCCTTTTTGCAAGTGGGATGCCTCATTGTCCGAAGTGCTTGGATTTTTTCTAGGTTGACTTCAATACCTCGCTTGGTGACCAAGTATCCCAGGAACTTCCCAGAGGTTACACCGAAGACACATTTGATAGGATTTAACCTCATTTCATGACGTCTGAGGGCATCAAAAGACTCCTTTAGATCTGTGATGTGATCAGACTTATGAAGAATTTTCATAATCATATCGTCGACATAAGCTTCCATATTTCTTCCAATCTGGTCTTTGAAGACTTTGTTGATGAGCCTTTGAAAAGTTGTCCCAGCATTCTTCAACCCAAACGGCATCACTTTATAACAATAGAGTCCTTTCTCTGTAATAAAAGTAGTCTTCTCTTCATCTTCATGATCCATTCAAATCTGATTATAGTCTGAGGAGGCATCCATAAAGCTTAGCATTTGATGACCAGCCGTAGCATTAACCAACTGATCAATCTTTGGCAAAGGGAAACTGTCTTTTGGGCATACTTCGTTGAGATCCGTATAATCTATACAAATCCTCCACTTGCCATTTGATTTCTTTACCATGACTACATTTACTAGCCAATTCGGATATTGGACCTCTCTTATGAAGTTTGCTTCAAGGAGTTTATTAGTTTGCTTTAAGGAGTTTATTAACTTCTTCATCAATTACCTTTTGCCTTTCTAGAGCAAAATTTCTCTTCTTTTGCCGTACTGGCTTATAATTGGGAGATACTTCCAAGCGATGAGTAATCACTTCAAGTGGAAATCTAGGCATGTCTGAAGCTGTCCAAGCAAAAATATCAGCATTATCTTGAAGAAAGAAAATTAATTTTACCTTTGTCTTCTCATCGAGTAAGCTGCCAATTTGCAGAAGCTTGGTTGGCTCATCTTCGGATAATGGTATGAAAAGTATCTTTTCCATTAGTTCTCCAAAGTCTCCGGATTCATCTCTTGGATCTAGCTGGTCAAGTGCCAAAGGTTTGGATATTTGTTTGTTTTGAATCATGAGATACTGATGAGCGATCCTCTGATCTCCTCTTACTTCTCCTATGCCTGTCCTGGGAGGAAACCAAATCAACAGATGATATGTTGAGACTATGGCTCTGAATTTATTCAATGCCGGACGCCCCAAAATTGCATTATAAGCTGAAGAAGTTCTGGCCATAATAAAATTGATTGGAAGGGTCCTTTGAAATGGTTCGGATCCAAAAGTCACGGGCAAGACCATTTCACCCTCAACTCCAATTTGATTTCCACCAAAATCGGTTATTGGAATAAGGGATCTTCGCAATTCATGTCCAGACAATCTCATCCGAAGAAAAGCATCATATATCAACACATCAACTGAGCTTCCATTATCAATCAATATTCTTTTTACATCAAATTTGGCAATTACTGCCGAGACCACTACAGGGTCGTCATATGGAAGTTGTACATCCTGAATGTCCTCATCGGTAAAAGTGATAGAGTTTTTCTCTTTAAGCCTCTTCGGGACATTTTCTTCAGCTTCTATGTTCCATGCCGATGACCGATAAAGCATCCCAACATCTCTACCGGTTGGCTTTTGGTGAGGCAAATCAGCTTCTTCGGGTATTCTTGGAAGGGCAGTTGCTTCGGCTTGAGACTCTGGGCGGTTGACATACTTTCCCAGATATTATGTTTTTATTAAATCCTCGATGGCATCCCGAAGCTAGAAACATTCTTCAGTGTTATGGCCATGATCTCGATGATATCGGCAGTATTTGCTTTTGTCCCTTGCTTTCGCCGGTGTCTTCAAGGGACGTGGCCTTAGAAAATATTTTTCTTTTTCAATTTCCAGCAGAATCTTCTCCCTAGGCAAGTTGAGGGGTGTGTAGGCGTTGAATCGATTGTTCTGTTGTCTGGACCTGGGGCAGCGCCTAGAAACCGAAGCGTTGTTAGAAGATGGTGCATTCGGTTCCCTAATACTTTTCTTCTTAGGAGGGAATCTTCCTTCCGCCAGTCTTCGGCTTGTCGCTTGCTCCTCGGCAGCAGCATACTTCTGAGCTCTTTTCAACAGCTCGGCATAGCTCATTGGGAATCGTTTGTCCAGGGAAAAAGTGAACATGGACGATTTCAAGCCTTTCTTTAATGCAGACATGGCCACATGCTCATTCAAGTTCGGAATTTTCAAAGTGGCCGAATTGAAACGGTGGACAAATCCTTTTAAACTTTCTCCTTCTTGTTGTTGGAGAATAAACAAACTGTCAATGTTGCGCGGCATCTTCTGGCACGTCCTGAAGTGCGAAACAAATTGCCGCTCTAACTCAGCAAATGAATGAATTGAGTTCGAAGGCAGGCTCGAATATTACATTCGAGCGGATTTCTTCAAAGTAGTAGGAAAAGCAATGCAGTAGAGAGCATCAGTTGATCCCTGTACCATCATATGTGCTTTGTAACTCTCCAAATGGTCAAGAGGGTCCGAAGTCCCATCGTAGGCCTCCAATTGTGGGATCTTGAAATGCCTAGGGATGATTTCATCCATAATTTCATCAGAAAAATGGGGCTGAGAGTTGAAGGTCACAACCTCGTCATTTCTTTTCAGTTCTGAAATTCTTGCTATCTGCGCTTGTATAGCCTTAAATTTTTCCTGCACCTCATGATTGATCTCCTTCTGCCTTGAATTTTCTGGCACATAGCTTCTAGAAGAAATAGAGGGAGATCGCCGGACCCTCTTCTTTTCCGCATGATTCACCGCTTATCGATCTGGCGGAGAGGTGTAGCGGCCACGAGATGACCGAATCTGTGAGAAATTGGGGGTGATCTCTTGACGTTGATTTCTCTCCCTCTTAGGTGGACAGCTAGATTGTGGAACAGAGGGAGGGCATTGTTTTTGAGCTGCAGCTTCATTCAAGTGCTGCACCAGCACCATCAAGGTTTCTACCTTGTTCATCAGATTTTTGAATTGTTGCTTCTCCACCATTATCATAGGAGGTGGTGACCCCTGAACCGCTGGAAGAGTGCTGATCGGAGGTCCGTTTGACGGAGGAGCCTACTGCTCCTGACTCGTAGAAGCATTCTTGTTTTTCCCTTTCACCATTCTTGCCCAGCAGAAACTCTCCTTCAAAACAGAGGGATCAAACTTCTTCCCCTACTTGGCGCGCCAATCTGTTGATGCTAAACCCTTGTCGACTGGATGGAGTGGTTCTTCCGCCGGATCGCCGTCGAACCGGTACCTGCAAAAGAATTCCCTAATCGGAGGTTTTCCGACGGGGGACACTTCGATGCCTAAGTCGGAAAGGGCCCAGGCAATAGCAGAATGGAGAGTTTTGAGAGCAAGGAGGAAAAGAGAAATTCGCAAAATGCCAAGAAAAAGAGGGCGAAAAAAGATCCCCTGAATGTCCCCTCTTACCAGTATTTATAGGCTCCAACGTAACTACTTACGGTTATGGAGGTTGACGGACGCAACCACTTCATAACCGTAAGTAGTGGCTATCGGAAAAGCCGTTACACTCGGGGTTTGTTCAATCTGAGGTTTCGGACCATGTGGGTAGTTGCAACAACCCAAACAGATTTTAACTGTTTCTCCAAGAAATCCACATGCTCCAGAACTTCCTTTCTTTATGCATTGATCCGAAGTGAGCTTTACATTCCCTTTAGTAGCGCTCCTGAAGGAAATGTTAGCTTCACACTTCGGATTCTTTTGGATATAACAAAAAATAAACACTTACAGTCTCCGGATCATATTGAGGGAATGAAGTCGAAGATATTCGCCTGGGAGGTCAAGTCTTCGGATCAAGGTGGATGTACGAAGCCGAAGACAGTAAACAAACTTATCTCCTGGGTCATAGACATACGAAACCATGAATATTAGGTATGGTCTTCGGACCAAGATAATAATACGAAGCCGAAGACCCAGAGTTAATAATATCTTCTGGAACGGACATAAAGCCATAAATATTAAGGATGGTCTTCGGACTGAGATAATAATACGAAGTCGAAGACCCAGAGTTAATAATATCTTCCGGAACGGACATAAAGCCATAAACATTAAGCATGGTCTTCGGATCAAGATGGTAATATAAAGCCGGAAACTTCTTCTTTTGCCAGCTGATATGACCAATAAAATAAAAAAAAATAATTAATTATATCAAAATTGAGATATCATAACATCTGGCATGATTTTTGTTCACGATAAATAAATAAATGAAATTTTATAGGCTTCTCCAATTCCCTAAGGCTCAAGGTATGAAAGGTTTGGTAAATGCTTGGGTTGAGGTAACCCAAGCCGATGGATGGCCACGATTCTCTGCACCTTCGAAACAGCTGGTTAGGCAAGAAAACTGAGTGAGATGACCTGCATTTATTTGGCATGTGATAAATATTTTGTCCTAGGATTGATAAATTATAAAATATATGATGGATCAGAAAAATGTTACCTTCGAAAATGTCTTTCATCATTGCCCAGGTAGAAACTTAAAATTTGATGCTTCGAGAAAGGATGTCATGGCTGTCTTGATAAAATACATGATTAAATCTTTAAAACCCACATCAGATGAGAAGGATGAGGATTAAGATTTTTCTTATTCTCCATAATATTTTAATGATGTTGAATAAGCGTACACATCTTTCGCTAGAAAAAGATTGCATAGATCCAGTATCTTATATCAAATATTTTTTGACGAGATGGAACCTTCAGAGCAGTTACACTGAATTTATCCCTATTTTTTTATTAAAAAAAAGTTTTTTTTAAAAAAAAAATTAAAGAGCCTTCCATTTTTTAAAATATATATATATATATATATATATATATATATATATATATATATTAAATTTTAATTAAAAAAGAATAGAAGAAAAAGGTTCCGCTGTGAATCATTACATGACTTGGTTATTTCATATGACCATCTTACAAGAGATACTGGATGGATGCGAGACGTGAGATGTGAGATGTGAGATGTTCGAGAAAGAAGTATAGTGTTTTGTACGTGTATAACTTGGTGGATATAATCTCCCTCTCGTCGTTGAGGGAACAAATGATACCCACCGGATGGAAGGCGGAGCGGAGGCGCACCTCTCGCTCCCATTGTCTCTTGCAGCGGAGAATGTAGGCTGGATGGAGAAGTATAGTGTTTTTTTTAATATTTTGTCTCTACACGTCTGGTTCCCTTTGCTAAGCCTTTTTCGGTCAGACAACCCCATGCATGTATGCTTTTATCTTCAACGCTGCACCTTTTTGGTTTTCTGTGTGTTTCTCTTCTGATCTTTTCCTCTACCATCCTCGAGAAAGTTTGCCAGAGACGACAATGCATGTGTGCCGCCCAGCTTCTGGTTCAAACCGATTGATGGAGAGCTCCTGAAGTCCTACCTCGTCGAGGCCCATGTCTAGCGAGTTCTTGGCAGAATGTTTATTTTTCTTCGTTTCTTTTGCCACGCCCTTTCTTGGGTTGTCACAATTCGACATAACATGGCAAAAAGCTACTGGGAATGGTTCGTTTACACCTCTACAGCTTGGAAACATCCGAGTGGCGATGATAGCGGCCGGGTATCTCGGTGTGCAGCTCAAGATGGTGGTAGGCCACCAAAAGCAACAAGGAAGTATTCGACTCCAGGTGCAAGATCCTCGGCTCTAAGCAATGGTTTTGATACATGGAAAAAAGCCCTTCTAGCGGAGAGAAGAGGAGCATTTGGGAGGAATACTCTATCTGGGACCTTTGGAGGAAAGGTGGTGCGGGTGTCATGAGCGGTTCAGATGAGGTGTGGTGTGTCGGGTGCAATCTTCCACTCTCAGAAAGAAACAACCAAGCAATATAAAAGAACAGTGGGAGAGTAAAGTTTAGGCTCAAGCCAAAAGATAAGCTTATTAGTCGGTAAACAAATGCCCTCCGCGCCACCAAAAGAAAAAGGAAAAAAAAAAAAAAAAAAATTCCTCTTGTTGGAAGGCTTAAGAAATAGCTTAAGAAGAATAGTTTTTGAAGCATGCCAAAAACAATCAAATATAACCATATTTGATAATTAATATAATAGAATAAAAAACACATGATATGCATTATTTGACATAAGATGCACAAATTGCCAACAATCTGAAGTAGGTCAAATGCCATGATTAGTTTCTTCATTTGTCATTAGTTTTTGCTTTGTCTTCTGTCGGTGGAGTTGCCTCAGAGTTGGTTGCAGGGGCATCTTTTGTTGCAACTTGTGGGGAAGCAACAGGTTTTGGAGGTGTATCTCCTGTTAACAAGATAGATAAAAAGAACATATGAAACATGCATTATTTAGCATCAGATGTGCTGCTGCTGCAAATATCAATTACATCAAATACCAGTTTTAGTTTCTTTATCGTTTGCTACAGTTTCATCTCTGTCTCCAACCGGCAGAGTTGCATCAACTTCATTTGCAAGGTCATCTTCTGCAGCAACTGGTGTGAAAGCAAAAGTGTTGGAGGTACATCTCCCGTTGACAGAATAAAACATTAAAAAAATGTAATGCATGTGCTATTAAACATTAGATGCACCGTAGGTGCTACTGATATAAAGTAAGTCAGATACCAGTTCCCTTATTGTTTATTGCAGTTTCATCTTTGTCTTCAGTTGGTGCAGTTGCTTCAACTTTGGTTTCAGGGGCATTATCTACCACAGTTGGCTGAGAAGCAACAGGTGCTGCAGCGACATCTCCTGTTAATATCATATAATATGGCATCCATTATACACATACTATTTGATATCAGATAGACAATGAGTGCTTCTGATCTGAAGTAGGTCAAATACCATGTTTAATTGCTTCAGCGTTTATTATAGGTTTATCTCCATTTCCAGCAGGAAAAGTTGCTTCAATTTTAGTTGCAGGAGCATCTTCTGTTGCAATTGGTTAGGAAGCGAAAAGAGTTTCAGAGATATTTATAAAAATTATAGAGTAAGAAATACATGATACATGCATTATTTAACACTGGATGCACACTAAGTGCTGCTAATCTGAAGTAGATGAAATACCATGTTTACTTGCTTCTTTTTCCATTACAGTTTCGTCTTTGTCTTCTGTTTGTGGAGTTGCTTCAATTTTAGTTGCAGCAACATTGTCTGCTGCAACTGGTTGGGAAGCAACAGGAGTTGGAGTTGATGGTGATGCAGAAGGAAATGGGCATGGCGAGCCTGGAGAGAAGGCATCCTTATTAAATTGGCCACTAAGTGGAGCTTCTTGATCCATCACAGCCTTGAATGCCTTTTGTATTGCTCTTCTCTGAAAGTAATTCTCACATTAAAATCACAAGACTCTACTTAAAGAAGGACATAAAATGCAAATCAAAGCCAATGTCCGCAAGAGACCATGTACCAAGCTGCCAGTGCGCTTCAACCACATGTAATTGACATGAGGTTAAAGATATACATGGATGAAAAGAATGGCATTGAGCAAGTTAACTTCATGTGCGGTTCAAAAACAATAAATGTTATCATTCCTTAAGAATAATTCCCACAGAACATAAATTGGCAAGAAAATGAAATAGGACACACTGGTAACTCATTGCAAGTGAAGAGGGTATGCAAGGGATACACTCACATAATCCATATCACACCTAATATAAGTCTTCGGTAGAAATCTGCTGGTTGTTTCAGGGTCATAGAAAGTAACTAGCTCAAACGACTTAATGCATCAATTTCTTGTGGAAGTAAACTACACAAGACTATTCATATTATAGCTTATAGAAGAAGTTAGATTCAGCTAGAAAAGGAGACTATCCAAATTAACCAAGCAACATATTTTTTCAGAACAAATTTTCTAGATAACAGTGCATGAGTGTGTAAGTATGCAGCAATGATGCAGAACAACTAGAATGCATTTGTGCACGCCAGCATATAAGTTGCATAACTTAATTAAAAGAATCTATGTTTCCCTTATAATCAATGATTTGACGTACTCAACCTCATCATATTCCTGCTTAGAGCCTTTGACCTATGATCAACTGTATATGGGAATTAAATAGAAAATGACCACCATAAAGTATGGATATTGATGAAGGAATCAACAAGAAGTATAAATTACATGGAGGAGCAGGGGTGGCTTAAAAATAAATGAAGTATCAACAAATTTGAAAAAGACAATACAAAAAATATACATGCAAGCACACTCAGAAAATGCTTTCCAGCGAGGTTTGTATCTATTAAACTTTTTCTAATATTTAGCAAGAATGTTTTAAGAGTGGTTTAATTTACCACCATTTCTCAAAACTTCTGAAGCACTTCAGGCAATATCTACAGCAAACAGGTCACAGGACAAGCATACCTTGAAAAAGGGATGCGGGCATGGAATTGTCTCACCTTAAATTTTGTTGCCACCTGGCACATCAGCTAAATGGTTAAAACGTAATCATGAAAGCCATATGGTAGTACCCACCTTAAATAATAAGCCTCTTACCACTGAGAATGTAGCTGATAGAGCAATTCCAACTCCAATCCATAAAAGAGGTGAGCCTCTGCAATTTGAGTGATATAGTAAATTCAAAGAATGAAAATTCTACAGGATTGCTTGCATCAAACCAGCTCCATCTTCCACTCAAGTCATTATGTAACTGCAGAAAACATAAATTAACAATAAGGATAAATGAACTTACAAGCAGGGTGGTGGGGATGGCACTTGGAATTGAGGAATACCACAAACTGTGGATGTGCCACTATCATTTGAAGATGAAATACTTGCAAAAATTTGCATCTCTGCTTTTCCTAGAATTGTAGAACAATAAAAATAAACAGAAGCATGAAACAGACCTCTGTAAACAAAATGTTCCCTGACAAGGATTTTTAGTTTTATGCACAAAATGGTAATGTCAGAATTTGATAATCGAAGATCAAATTATATAAATCTCCACAGAGTGAAACATTCATATCATATAAAACACTTATTCTTGTATCACTCTAGAAGTCATCTCCGTTGGAAACTATTTTTCAACAGTTCTTTAAAAAATAAAATAAGTTTTTTCCTAAAATTTTTTATGGTTTAATAGAGAATATTTACTGGTTTTCCTAGGTTCAACGCATAAAATATGTTGCAGTGTAGAGCTTTATCTCTTTCTTTTTTTTTTTTTTTTTTTTTTGGGTGGTAGCGGGGGGTGGGGGGTGATGTGGACGTAGATGTCCGTGAGACAAGCATTCTACATCACAACTCACAAACTCCAAGGAGAGTCTAACCCACAGCAAAGCGCTCGCATATTATCTAAGAACTAAGAGACAAATTTCACCGACCCTATTAGGATCTAAAGGTTTACGACAGAGACCTACAAGGACAGGAGGGGCTTCTGGAAGACACTGTACCTGTGTTAGTGTCAAACAATGCGTTCCAATGCTTCTTATTTTCCAGCATGGCCTTGTTTGTGGTCGCTAGCATTTTTTTGGGCCTTAGTCCACAATGACTTCTATAACAAAAATAGGATTGAACGGCCAAAGAAAAAAAAAAAAAACAATGATTTCCCTCAGAATTGTCCAACAAAGATGCACTCATTTTTCACAGCACTGCCATAAAAAACTTCGAACTCAAAAAGCAAATAAATTAATGTGAAACACAATATGGACGCATCTGCAAGCAATGGCATGCTTTTCTGCTGGAAGATCATGGGATGTAATGTTTTGAGCACAGGGGAAGAAAATACTGAAATTATAGTAGTTAAAAATAAGTGTCAAATTAACTTTCTTGAGCACATCAATTTTAAAAGAAACTAGAATGAAACTAGGAATACAGCAATTATTGCAAATGAATTGTTGTAAAGGATTATAATCAATTAAAAAAAAAAAAAAGTATAAAACATGTTATCCCAGTCAACCACATGAAAGTGGCTTCTTTCTCTATGCAGCTTAGCATTCTCACAAGCACATATCCAATGCCAGATCCATGAGGTTCTTGACCCTAAGATTAACTCGTTCTCAATCTTCTTTGCAAATTTATGTTTGCACAAGTTATCCCACAATTCGGCCCTCCAGAATTTCATATTTATGATTTTGGTGCATGTAACACTTTTTTCTCACATACTCAAATGAACCTTCCCGTAGAACCTGACTAGATCCTTGAAAAAATTGTGGTCTTGATCTCTTGGATACTTATTGAATGGACTGGATTGAGTTCTATAAGATACTTGACTAGATGCTATGAATAAATTTGGTTATATATAATGTTATTTGGCAGATTTCGTTGTAATGTCTTATCTACAGTTAATTCTTTCACTTCTATGCTGTGTTATAAGGCCATTTTGTGATATTATCAAGACTTAGCTAAGACAACTAAGAAGTAATCAATCTGTATGCTTTGATCATAAGTTTGGAGTATTCGAGCCTTTGTTTCATTTTTTTCTGTTGGAACCCCGCCATCTCTGATCTCTTTTGTCAAGCCAGTTCGATACTTAAAGGGATCTAATTGGATCAATTTATTTCTTGAGAGTCCAGTCTAATTGGATCAATTTATAAAGAAACTCTAAAGCAAATTTTGTTAATTGAACCATCTGGTTGTACCGCCTTTTATTGCATAAAATTGAATCCCGTTAGAAAATTTCTAAATTCTAACAATAAAAGCTTCTGGTTTTAAGATTCAACTCATATCAAAGAAAAAGGATGCAGTAATTAATTCCAATTTTATCAAAAGAACAATTTTCTTTTCAAGAACAAATCAGTCCAGTTTAATAAAGAACATGGTGTGCGATTCCTCTTATATCAGACATGGCAGTTATTCTAAGATATCATTAGAATCCACAAATAGAATAGAGATGGGGAGCTCTAAAATTTCTTAGAAAAAAGAAAGAAATCAAGCAAGACCTACCAGTTTTCAAAATCCTCCGGGAAAAGGCACCATCTCTACCTCCATTTCTAAGCGAACACACAGCGAAGGCTATCCTTCTTCTCCGGCTGGCGCCGTTTCCTCTCATCGCCGGCAAGGGGAGAGACGGACCGAACGACCACGGGCGGCTCATGATCTCGACCGAGTTCGGAGGACCTAAGAGAACTGGGGATCTGGAGGAGGCCAGGGTGAGGCTGTCCATAAACGGAGACCGAGCTGAAACCCTATAGAGAGAGGAGAGGAGTTCGGGAAGACCGGAAGCCTTCGTCTTCGGACTGGCGGGAGAGCGTTCAGAGAGCAGAAGAATTTCGAGGGGAGGTTTAGCGGCGGGTGGGGGATAAAATGGATCTGGAAAGCCCGTTCTTTTACCGAAATGCCCCCGCCACGTTTAATTTGCGTGGCAGATCGAGGCGGCCGTTTTCATATTATATGGTCCGTTCGGTTCGGTTAGCATCACGAGGGGATGAGAACGGTCCGTTCTTGCGAGGATCCCAGGAGTGTTGCTGGGCCAAAATTTCGGCATGGGCTTGGTCTGTCTTCAATGGACCGGGATAATTCAATAGGCCGAACTGAAATTGGAACGGCTAGACTGTAATAGGCCCATGGATTAGAATATAGGTATTTTATTGTGTCATGCACGTGCAAGTATGTAAACGGCTGTGATCTTCTATTATGATTTATATAGTTTGAAATTTGATGAATTAATATATCCAATTTTTATAGTTCATTTCTCTTGTTACTTTTAGACCGTATTTGGTTATGGACATGGGTGGGAAGTGGAAAGTTAGCACCTTTTAATAATAACATTTTTAGAAAATGCATTCTCGCTATAGTTTATAATTTGATGAATGTATGCCTCTTCTTTTCTTTTCTTTTTTAATATTTATAGCACACTTTTTTATCTTTCAATGCATGAAAGAGGAGTTCAAAACTCCTACATGGCAATAAATGTTGCTTTTCCAAATGGAATACGTGTTGCCATTGCAAATGAGGCTTTTCCAAATGGGATACGTGTTGCCATTGCAAATGAGACCCTCTGAACTCTCTTCTCAAGTACACGTGTTGCTTTACTTGAGAGTTCTAAACTCTCTTCGGAGCATTTGTTTCGATGCCTAGGGAGAGGGAAAAAATATATAATTTGATATGTGGCTTCTTTAAAAGGTAGCAACTTACCATGCTATCATTGTCATAGTTGCACCATTGTCAATCGGGCTCATCCATGCCAACAAGTTGCAAAATCCCTCTATATACTACCTTAGCAAACCTGAGAAAAGAAGGGTAAGGAAAAAAAAGCCGTATGTACTGGAAAAAGCACTTTTAGAGATGGGCTTTACCTCTTAATTAGGAGAGAGAGAGTGCCGGGATCTTAGGTTTTAATGAAAATAAAAAATTATCTATTTTTTAAAGGGTGGGAGGAGGGTTTTCATATATTAAAATAGAGAAATGAGAATAAAGAAATAAATAATCAAATCCAAGACATATTCATCTTCGTCTCTCAATTAGTTTATTTACAAGGGGAAAAGCAATGTAGCATGGCGGAGCAGTGGCATTGGAAGAGTTCAAGAATAGAAATAATGGAAGTAAAGATAAGATTAGACTTTTATTTGCTTTTGCTTTTATTTTGTTTTGTTTTTTTTGATGAATTCACTCATCAGTTTTGCACATGACTTTGTAAGAAACCATGAAATGTTTTTTATCAAGAATATGGAGAGAGTTATCGCCGCAATTGGATAGTGTTTCACCCTCCAAAAAATATAATTTGAGGAAGATGGCTGAGATGCTTATTGCTATGATTGCAATAGCCTTCGACCTAACTTAAATAGTACTTGGAGGGTTATTGCTATAGTTTGGGTAGCCTTTCACAGAGCCAAAAAGTATGGTTTGAGAGAAGGGTTTTAGGTTAATAAAAATCAAGTATTAGACAAGTGACCAAGTGAGTGAGGTAGAGAGAAGGGAGAAAAAGTAGTCAAGGGATCATATCAGAAATCAGCAAAGAGAGGGAGGGAAACGGGTGAGTGATTTGGGAGAGAAGGAAAAAAATAATCAAGGAATCAAGGAACCGATAAAGAGAGGAAGAAAAAAAGTAACTAGTTTAAATTATCCAATTGGATTAATGGATTTGAAATAGTGGGTTCGAGTTAGTGGGTTAATGGAATTTGGGTTGATGGGTTAATGGGTCATCGGGTTAAGGGTTAACTAGTTACTGGGTTATTAGGTTTAGGTTTTAGGGTTGTCGAGTTCGGGTGGGTTATGAGTTAGGATTTGCATTTAAATTTAGGTTGGGTTTGATGTTAGGGTTAAGATTGGGTTTGTGACTTGGGTTAGGATTAGGATTGTGGTTGGGTTAGGGTTTGGCTTTGCATTTGAATTAGGATTTGGGTTTGCTTTATGAGGTTTAGAATTTGGATTAGGTTTAGGGTTATTAGGGTTAAGGCTCATATTAGGGTTAGGGTAAGGTTTGGGATTAGAGGGGGATTAGGTTAGGATTAGGGTCAGGGTCAAGGTCAGGGTTAGGGTTAGGGTTAGGATTGCAAAGTAGGGTGCAATGGAGAAGATGTAAACAAAAAGGAAAAAAAAAAAGGAAAATGAAAAGGAATGGATCACATAGGAGGCAAGAAAAGAGTTAGGTTTATGGTTATCATGAAATATATGGAGGAGAAAGAAAAGAAAAGAAAAAAAAAAAAAAGTGAGTAATAGGTCGTAGAGGAGGAGAGAAACTTAGATTAAGAAAGAAAAGGGAAATGACTTATTTTAAGTAAGCTTCAAAGGCATCATATAAGAAGGAAGCACCAGCTCTAAGCAAGGAGGGAGATAAGAGAACTGAGAGACACTGTTACGGGCTTCGATACTAAGGCAAGCACCGATGGCTACACAAGAGCTGCTAGGGCAATGGAAAAAATCAAGAGAGGGGATTGGAGTTGAAATGAGGGAGAAAAAGAAAACGAAAAGAAGAGTTTTAATGGTGTCATGGCAAGAAAGGAAGGAAAACTCGGGCATCATCATCACTGGTAATAGAATTGGTAAGGAAGAGAAGGGTAGTCAAAATAGGAAGAAATTAGCTGAGAGAATGATGGTGATGTAGGGTGAGAAGGCAATGGTGGGGTGGGATGGAGAAAGGATGAGATGGACGTGGTTGTGTGGAATTGGCTAGGAATTTTTTGGATCTAAATGATCTTCATGTGTTGACTCCGTTATTGATTTTGATAATAAGTAAAATGCTTGAGTATAACTTAAGTACTAATAATTTTTTTTGAAATGTATTTTTATAGAAAAAGGTGCTCAACAACTTAACAAAAAATTATTTGATTGAAAAGTCCTAAATATGGATGAAAGATATGCTTAAAGAGGATTTTAGAAGATAAAGAATGCTTGAAAGGATACATGAATTCAACACAAACTTGTTTCAGCAGAAGTTTAGATATTTTTGAGAGAATCTCAGTGTTGTGTCGACTCAAAGTGTCGACATCCACAACTCAGGTGTCGACACATGACAGTGAAGTATCGACACAATCCAATACACAGAGATAGTTTCAATTGGCACGACTAAAGTATCAACACATGGATATGTTGTATCAACTCAAAGTGTCGATACATGGATCAGTTCATTGCCTGAGATTTTTGTGTCACAGAACTAGCTGAAGTGGAAGACTTGCTTGTTGTGTTGACACATGGATGCAAAGTGTCGACTCAAAGTGTCGACTCACCAGAGGAAGTATCAACATATCTGAGAATTCCAGAGGACTTCATTGAAGATATTTGAAAAAGGTGCCAACACATGAAGAACAAGTGCCGACCCTATGTGTCGACTCATAGCTTGAAGTAGTGACACTTAAAGTTCTGGGAACAGTAATGGCTCATTTTTCAAATGTAGAACTCGTCCCTCTTGCCTCCCAACAACTAGTTTTTCGTGTCTAACGGCTACAAATCGAGTTTGAGGCATTGGGAAAGTATTTAAGTGATTAAAATCAAATCTAAACATAGAGGAAAAAGAAGAACAAAAGAAAAGAAGAGCATTCACTTCTATTCATTAAGTTCAACTACTTTCAAGCTAAGAGAAGTCTTCAAGCATTCAAGTGCCTTCAAGAGCATTCAAGTTCATCCTATTTGAGCATCAAAGGAGGCTTCATCAAGTCAAAAGCACCTCTACATCAAAGCTTCAAAGAGATATCTGATTTATTAGAAAGCTTTCATTCTTTCTTTATTTCCAACATAAATTCTTGTTGTAAAGATTGTTAGTTAGCCTTGAAAACCAAAGAGATTATTGGTTAGCCTGGGAAAATCAATTAGGTTCTTGGTTAGCTCGCAAAACCAAGGGAGGTTATTGGTAAGACTTAAAATCAATTAGGTTCTTGGTTAGCTCGGAAAACCAAGTGAGGTTTTGACTTGTAAGCCTTATGAAAACAAGATAGGTTTTGATTAGTGAGCCCGAAAAACTAATCGACTGTAATCGGTTGAAATTATAGTGAATTTCCAAGTGGATTTTGGGGAGTGGATGTAGGTGCATTGGATAGCACCGAACCATTATATTTCTTGTGTGTTTGGTTACTTGTCTCTTACATTTATTCTTCTCTTATTGCTGTTATATTTTCGCTGCACACTTATTAAAAGCACCTTATATATACATTCATAGTACTAAGCTTGATAATTGGATTAGTTCACACACTTGCATTTAAATTTTTTAGAGACCCAATTCACCCCCCCTCTTGGGTTGCTTACTGGGCAACATCATGATGCTTAGATAGGTTGGGGTGACGTACTCATTACTTGGTAAAGGACTGAGCTACCTTTGTTGTCATCCTGTATTAAACATTCTCCAGCAAAATGGGGACCTTTATGATCGTCCCAGAGGAGATAGCTATGCTGGTTTCCCCCCACTCCTTTTTACTTATAAAAAAGAAAATTATGATAAAGATAGCAGTGTAGGTAGATTTAGATTTTAAATACCTTTAACTGTATAGAATAATTATGCACTCCAGACTCATAAAATAGAAAGGTTCTAACATTTTGTATAGGTGTCAACATAGAAGTTCTATGCAATATTTAGTTGCATAAAAAAAAATGGATTAAATATATAATAAAATGGTTGACTATTGCCTTTTGACGAGGATGTCCAAGTAAAACTTCTATGTAGAAATTATTTTTTTAAAAAAAGGGAATAATTATTCTTGTTCATTATTTTGGCAAAAAAACATTATTGCGGTACCTTTTAAAAATTACTTGAATATTTTTTCCATTGCTATTATTTTTTTGAGAAAAAAATTATTGGCATGTAATTTTGTATGCAGTTTGATTTTTTTCCTATTATAGAAAAATATGTTTATCGGCCTAATAGTTTACATTTTGCTTTTCATGTATGGTTACAAAAATTCATGAGTTAATAAATTTTTTATATATTTATTTTGTTACTAAATTTTATTTTTTATTATTATTATTATTATTATTATTATTATTATTATTATTATTATTATTATTATTATTATTATAGAATGATGATAATAATTTAATATCTTTCTATTCTTAGAAAAATTTTGATCATTGTGCGGTTCATTTTTATAATGGGTGTTATCTTTAGGTATAAATTTATGTTTATATTTATAGATAGACTAATCAATTTGTTCTCTAAACCACTTAATAGGAAAGGGACATTTGTCCCAAGGGCAGCCGATACCTTGTCAGAAGTGGTTATGGAAAACTTGGAGGGATCCATGTATTTTATCCTCATTCTTGAGGATGACGGAGACGATGAATCTTAGTCAGCACAAATGATTATTCCTCCAGAGATGGTAGCGAAATTCATGCCATCTACTAAAAAAGGCAAGGGTAAGTGGCCAATGTATGATGATAATTTTGGGAATCAAAGAAGCGCATCGCTCCCGAGGCTCAATACAAAGACCTTGATCCTTGATCATCCATTGGCAACAGGCAATAGCCAACCAATTCAGGAATGTGGGCCCCTTCATCCTATATGCGACAAATATGGCTGGAAATGGGCCGGCCCAAAAGTCCATTATCTGGAACTGAACTGGACCAGCTCAATAAACTTCGGACCGGCCTGAAATTGGTTCACACTTCGGACCAAATTTTAAGCATATTGGACTAGTCTGAGGGCTGTAAAATAGAGTACATTTAATTTTTGGGCCAAAGGAATGCCCGGATTCGATCCAAAAATTTTTAAAATATAATCTTTGGGCCGGCCCAATGAATTTTGGGCCGGCCCATTTCCAGCCTTAGTGACAAAGGTAAATCAACTTGTTTAGCTGATGTAATCCCATTGATACAGCTAGCTAAATCCTTTTAGCAAACTCTACCTAAGTCTCCTCAATTAAAAGGGGTAGTTTAATTGGATCTTCTTTAATCCTTTGACCTATTCCTTCTCAAGCCTCTACTGATGGTTATTGAGGGCATATCCAGTAAATCATCTTTCTTGGTGTCTAACAAGGACCTATGCGAGGGCTCTTATTCTCATGGCTTTGTTGTCTAAAGACTTAAAAGGGGCGTGCTTGGTCAAGGAAATGGTTTGGGTGAGACTTCCTTTAATGGTTACTTGGAAACTTTAACTGAGGTCCTATCTTCTTTGTGCATAACTTCTCTTTGTCATACCACACCTTTAGAGCCTTTCTCAAATCAAGAGAGAGCTCAAATAGATGGGTGAAATCTTGCCAATCATGTACCTCCTATTTCGTCCTCTATATATCATGAATATTCTCTCTTGGAATTGTAGAGGAGTGGTTTAAACTTTGTTTCTCAATTTTAATAATTTAGTCCATAAGCAAAGCCTTGATATTTGTTGTTTGCTCGAGACAAGTCTCTGGAAATTCCCTTCAAAAATTAGAAAAATGCATTGATAACAATTGGAATTTTTTCTCTATTCCATCAGATGGTCTTGCTGAAGGAATTGTGATTGCTTGGAAAAAATATCTGGAATATATGGTCTATTTCTCTATCAACAAGCAAGCTACTTTTGGGGTTGTTTTTGCTTGTGGTGACAAACCTTGGATCCAAGGAGTCATCTAAGCTAATACGTAGGAGATACAGAGACATCAAGTTTGGGAGATGATCGAAAGTTGTGCTTCTATTGGTCACCCAATGCTTGTCATTGGTGATTTCAATATTATCCTCTCAAGAAATGAAAATAAGGGTGGGAAAAAATTCTATAAAAATTAAAGATGTCCATGAATTCCGAGATTTCATTAATAGAAATGGCTTTATTGACATTGGTTTCTCAGGTTTGAGTTTTATGCAGTGCAATAACAGGTTGGTTGAAGGCCATGTTTAGAAAAGATTAGATAAAGCCATGGAGACTTCGTCTGGATAAACTCTTTCTTAGAGTCTTCTACTCTTCTTCACTTGGCTCATGTTGGATCTGATATCTACCTAATTTTGTTGAATATTGAGTTACAAACCCATCTAAAACCTAGGCCATTTCACTCTGAGAAATTCTGGCTCCATTGCGATGGTATTACACAAGTAGTTTGTATGGCTTAAAGACACAATGGTGATGATTTTCATGGGATTAAAATTATGAAATTACTGAAGAAAAAACAAAGGATATCTTACAAAGATGGAATAAAGAGTATATTAGAAATTTGTTTGTAAAACCTGAATATTGGGAGCATGACTGCAAAAGGAGGGCATTCATTGTAATGGGCAGAATGTTCATATTCAAACTACTTTACTTCATAAGGTGAAGGATTATAATGAAGTGCTAAGACTTCAGGAGATCCTTTGGCATAAAAAATCATTCCTTTATTTGTTGAAGGAAGGAGATGCTCACTTGGCCTTCTTTCATAAAACTACAATCATGCATTGTAGGAAAAATAGAATTATAAGTTTAAAAGGCATGGATGGCACAGTATGTTTCGATCCTATGAAAATTGAAGCTACTATAGTCAACCATTTCCAAGGTGCTTGGAACATGCAATCTTCTCAAACCACTATTCATCTCTCCCCTATTCCCTCATGTTTCTAATTAGAAGAATCAAAGTTTCTAAGTAGAAAATTGAGGAAACCTTACAGATGCCTTTAAATTGTTAAAATATTTGTTGAAGAACAGAAGAAATGAAAGAGAAAGATAGGGAGAAAAAGAAATTTATTATCTCTATTTTAATTTCATTTGATACGTCACCAATGATCAATCGCTTATTCTAGTGTACATATATATATATCTATATAAAGAAAATAATAATAACATATATATAATCATACTAACAAAGAAAAATAATAATAAATAATACAAAACCATGCTAACAAAATAAAATAATATAAAATTATACTAATAAAGAAAAATATTATGGGATCACAATAATAAAAAAAATTATTATGGATTGATATGTAATTTCTAAAATAATCTAACACTCCACTCAAATTCAAGATGGTACCGTAATGCCAACTTGAATTTAAAAATTATTATTTTTCTTATAAACAAAAATATCATAAAAAAAGATCAATATTCAAAGAGAAGGTACCTAAAGATTGATGATACTTATAGATAAATAAGTCATAAAAGAGAAAACTTGTACTCAAAGTGAAAGTGATCGAAGGATGATGATCCTCATAAGCAAAAATATCATATACAAAAAATCGGTACTCAAATAGAAGACGACCGAAGATCGATAATCCTTGTAGATAAAAATATTATATTAGAAAAGAAAAATATCTTGAATTAGACGGTGAAGGAGCCACAGACAAAAAATATATAAAAAGAAGGGAAAGATCTTAAATTGGATGGTGAAAGAGCCAAAGATAGAAAAATATTTAAAGAAAAGGAAATTATCTTTAAAAAAAGAGATCTCAAATTTGTTATTGAAGGAGCCAGAGATAGAAAAAATGTTCAAAGAAAAGGGAAAAGGCTGATGCAAAACATCCAAAGAAAGAAAAATATATCAAACTGGATGGCAGTGGATTGCCCTTCAAAAAAGGTGGTAAAAAATAGTTTTGGATTCATCTAAAAATAAAGGATCTTGAAGTAATCTAATAAAAAAAGGTTATATGCAGATTTACTAAAAATAGAGGATCTGTAAGGAAACAGAGATGGTTGCTTTAATACCATATTATGATATTTACCAAAAAAGAGAAAAAAATGAGAGAGAAAGATAGAAAGAAAAAAATTATTATTTTTATTTCAATTTCATTCGATACATCTTAAGGATTATTTATACTAATGTATGTCGGAAAAATTCCTAGGCACTGATCTCACTTGGTGGGAGATCTGGATCAGCGCCTATGCAGCGAAAATAGGGAGGAAGAAATCAAGAACCAACCTTCTTGATTCAAGAACCAGCAACAACCTGTTCTTGGATTCAATATCATGCAACAAAGGAAATATAGAGAAGAGATGTAGGAAAAAAGAGATATTGTATTCCTTTGGAGAAGAACCTTATTACAAAACAAGAACCGAGACACCGCCTCCTCTCACAAACCCGAGAAGAAGCCCCACCTACGGACAATACCTTGTCGTAGGTTTTCCTCTCCAAAGTCTCGTGGAACACTTAATGGCACCAAGCCCTTCACGTGATATCTCCCTCACGTGCGCCTTTCTGCAAGCCCAAGCCATGACCATGCCTCCTCTCATCGAAAAGAGCTCCACCTGCGGATTATCTCATGCAAGATCCTTTCATGGCCAAGTCCCCCACGTGAAAAGTCCCTTCACGTGGTCTCGCCCCAAAGGAGGAAGTTCTCCAAGATCAGCCCCTCATGGTCTTCTCATGACCATGAGGTGTCTTCATGCTCCAAGCCTTGGTTGGCCTCTCTGCAAACCGAGAGACCCCAAAGGGGTCGGCCCCTCTTGGACGCTCTCCAAGTTCACGCACGCTCCCTCTTCTTATAGAAGAGTGGGCGGTGAAATCCTCCTCAAGTTGGGCATCAACCATCTTGGACTTCTTGGACTCATCTTGGGCTAACAACTTCTTGAATCTGTTAGGACTCAATCATATGGGCGGTTAGGACTTGTCTTGGATCAATAACAAACTAATTAAGACACCTCACATGGTTGGAAAACCTAATTGGTTACAACCAACTAACTAACCAACCAACTGGCTAACCTTCTAACCAACTTAACAAACCTGGACCCAACCCCATAACCCAATTGGGTTATGTTACAATCTCTCAAAAAACTCCCCCCAACAAATCAATGTGAGAAAACTTTTAACCATGGATCAAGCCCCCTGACCCAACATGACTCTGGAGCCCTCCTGGAACACCTCCAAGACCTTTGGAACACCTCCATAATAGCTTGGAACATGCCCCCAAGCTCCAGGGATCACCTCCAGCATCCCTGCCATGGCCTTGTAAATCTTTCCAAGGCTTGGGAGCACTATGCAAAACCCTACAATCTCCACCTTGGTGCTCCCAAGCCTTGGCAAACCTAGCAATGTCCTTCTGCACAACTCCGGTGTCCTACGTATTCTGACAGCTCCTTGTACAGATCTCCTTGCCTCTGCCAACACTGTTCAGCTGCTGAGCTCACCTGGAAGCCTTTGAGATGACCGCCTCCATAGCTAAAGATCCTTGCTTGTGTCTTAGCATCACGATTATAGCTTTCCTTCTGCCTAGCAGCTGCATCAGACTTTTTCTTGGACTTTCCTGGAGAGACCACAGCGAACCTGAGCCAGCACTCACTGTAACTGGAGCTATACCTGAACCATCTCCTCAGAGCCACGCCAATCTCCGCACATTCTATTCCACCTGGCTAAGTGCACCCCTGGCACTGGTGCTAGGATATGGCCAGTATCCCTGTACCTCCCGCTCTGAACTCGTATCTAATCCTGCTCCACCTGTGAAGCCACCTCTCCTTGGTGCTCCACCTGAAACTGAAGTCCCATTGATGCCATAGAAAGAAATCTCGAGGCCAACCACTCATTGCTGCCCTGCTGAGCTTATCGCTGCACCCCGTACCCAGTCGTTGCCTCCTCGGACCCTTCATAATCCATGAACCTCTCCGAGACCATTTCGGATACACTGCCTCCCGCAGGCTCTCCTAAAACCTAGAAGCTCATCCCAACTCCTCTAACACAACGACTGAGCATAGTAACCATCTCCATAGGCTGCTCCATCATGTCCTAACCTGTCTCCTGGCTGCATGATGTCCCTGGCACTCCCTGAGACCTGTCCCAACGGTCTCCCTGAGCTGCCATCTCCATCAGCTCCAGTCTCTGTCCCAATGCCAATCCCGCCATACCAGGACACTCCCGACTACCCGATACCCCCAGCACTCCTTGAGACTGTCCCCTGTCTTCCTGAGCTACCTTTAGTACTGCCTTTATTGATGTACTTCAGTGAACTTGAAAAATCTGGGCTTTTCCTTTCTCCATCCTTGATAGGCTTCGTGTGACCATCTGTACCCTTCCTGCTGTCTCCAGAACTGACATCTTTTCATCGAAGCCACCTCGCCTCCCCAGATAGAACATCAACCCGTGCTCCACAACTCCTAAGACTCATGCTCCACCGCACTCCTGACCTCGAACTATTGTCTTCCTGCTCTGTCCCCGTGACTGCAACACCAACCTATGCTTTCGCAGTACACCCAGACAGCTATGCAAACCTAACGCCAATGTCAGACCTCTTCTTCAAAGATATCCACTCCTAAACCACCATCCTCTCAGGCTTTTCCTCCAAAGCCACATCCAGAGAATACTGCACCAACAACTTTTCTACCTTAACCTTTCTCAAACTCCACCTTGCTGCTGGTATTCATGGTTGATCAGGCCACGTAAAACCAACTCAAACTCAGGATTTGAGAAATACTCCGAAGGGATCCTGGGGTAGAAACCCTGCAATGCTTGGACTACGTGCTGTAGGGTGCATCTCATTCCTTCTTGGGGATGAACTAGGAGCAGCACTTCTACCTTGAGTCCTCCTCTCCCATGCTCGAACATGGTTCGAACCTTCTTTGATACCAATTTTAGAAAAATTCCTAGGCACTAATCCTACTTGATGGGAGATCTGGATCAGCGCCTACGCAGCAAAAATAGCGAGGGAGAAATCAAGAACCAACCTTCTTTATTCAAGAACCAGCAACAACCTGTTCTTTGATTCAATATCAAGCAACAAAGAAAATATAGAGAGGAGATGTAAGAGAAAAAGAGAGATTATATTCTTTTGGAGAAGAACCTTGTTACAAAACAAGAACCGGGACACCGGCCTCCTCTCACAAACCCGAGAAGAAGCTCCACCTACGGACAATACCTCGTCGTAGGTTCTTCTCTCCAAAGCCCCATGGAACATCCTACGACACCAAGCCCTCCACGTGATATCTCCATCACGTGCACATCTCTGCAAGCCCAAGCCATGACCGTGCCTCCTCTCACCGGAAAGAGCTTCACCTATGGACTACCTCACACAGGATCCTCTCATGGCCAAGTCCCCCACGTGGAAAGTCCCTCCACGTGGTCTCGCCCCAAAGGGGGGCACTCTCCAAGATCAGCCCCTCACGGTCTTCTCATGACCGTGAGGTATCTTCACGCTCCAAGCCTTGGTCAGCCTCTCTGCAAACCGAGAGACCCCAAAGGGGTCGGCCCCTCTTGGACGCTCTCCAAGTTCACGCACGCCCCCTCTTCTTATAGAAGAGTGAGCGGTGAGATCCTCCTCAAGTTGGGTGTCAACTATCTTGGACTTCTTGGACTCATCTTGAGCTAAAAACTTCTTGAATCTATTAGGACTCAATCACAATCTGTTATGACTCAATCACATGGACGGTTAGGACTTATCTTGGATCAATAACAAACTGATTAGGACACCTCACATGGTTGGGATTCCTATTTGGTTATAACCAACCAACTAACTAACCAACTAGCTAACCCCCTAACCAACTTAACAAACATAGACTCAACCCCATAACCCAATTGGGTTATATTATAATCTCTCAAAAAAACTCCTCCCAACAAATCAATGTGAGAAAACTCTCAACCCTGGGTCAAGCCCCTTGACCTAACATGACTCAATCACATGGGCGGTTAGGACTTGTCTTGGGTCAATAACAAACTGATTAGAATATCTCACATGGTTTGGATTCCTAATTAGTTACAACCAACCAACTAACCAACCAACTGGCTAACCTCTCAACCAACTTAACAAACCTGGACCTTTTTTAACCCCATAACCCAATTTGGTTATGTTACAATCTCTCAAAAAACTCTCCCTAACAAATTAATATGAGAAAACTCTCAACCCTGGGTCAAGCCCCCTGACCTAACATGACTCTGGGGCCCTCGTGGAACACCTCCAGGACCTTTGGAACACCTCCAGAATAGCTTGGAACATGCCCCCATGCTTCAGGGATCGCCTCCAGCATCCCTGTCATGACCTCCCAAGTCTCTCCAAGGCTTGGAAGCACCACGCAAAACCCTACAATGTACAGATTCTATATAAGAAAAATAATAACAACCGATACAAAATCATGCTAATAAAGAAAAATACTAACAATTAATATAAAATAATATCTATATTTCTTAATAAAAAGATAAATAGGTATTATAAATGAAATTTTGTATTGACACATAAGATTATAGAGTAATTCTATCTTTTACCATTTAGGATTGTTTATTAGAAATGAGCTGTTTGGTATTACGTTCATTTTTCTCACTCTTGAATGCATGGAAATACGATGAGACAACATGTACATGCATCTTTGTTACATGCTCTTTTATGGTTAGACATGCATATCCAAAAACATAATATATAACCACATACAGAAGAGTTCGCACTCATGGATTCTTATTTTTCAAAAGATTTTGAAATTATGTGATTTGCAGTTAAAGCAGAACAAATTTCATGAAATTTTCATAGATTTTTTTATGGGTAGTGTGAAGGCCAAGGAGGCCCACCCTTTCATTAATTTTCTTTGCATTCAAAGGTTTGAAGTTATGTGGTTCATAATTACAGGTAATTGGAATTCAGTGAGCATGGATTCCAAGGAGACCCACCCTCCTATTAATTCTCTCTACAATTAAAGGTTTAAAATTACGTGATGCATAGTTCAAGTGGATTCTAGATGAATCTCGGGGATATGAATTCTAAGGAGGCCTACCATTCTATTAACTCTCTCTATGATGAATCCTAATGAGCATGGATGCTATAATTTTCAATTTTATTTTAAAAATATGATGGAACCGACCTATTTTTTAATTACAAAAAAATATTTTTCAAATACAGTGAAATAAATGTTATTAATAGAGAAAGTGAGTAAGACATATTAATATATTAAAACTGGAGTCTTTGTTTGACTTAATCGCACGTAGAAGAGTCTATGCTAATGAATCTTTATTTTTTAAAATTTTAAATTAATTTAAAATTATAAAAAAAATCATGCATCATGAGGTTAATATGCTAGTTAACAAAAAAAAAATGATACAAAATCATACTAACAAAAAAATATATTATAGAATCATAATAATAAAAAAAATAAATATAGATTGATATGTAATTTCTAAAATCATGCTAATACTAACAGAGCTCCAGGTGTTAATAAATTTTCTCTATTGATCTTTAAAGCCTTTTTGACCCATCATTTAAAATGACGTTATTGTTGCTATTAAGAAAATTTTTCAGACTACACAAATGCCCAGGGCATGAAAGTTCACTTATATTATCCTTATTCCTAAGAAGGATTGTCGTAAATAGGGATAGCAATGGATCGGATTTGGGTCGGGTCATCCAAAATCGATACCCGCCCTACTAAAAAATTATTCGCTCCATACCCGCCCCTTACCCATTTCGGGTTGGATCAGGTCGAGTATAAAAAAATCACATGTGGATCGGGTCGAGTCGGGTATACCCGATCTCATAAAACTTAATTTTTTAAAAGCTAAACGGGTCGGGTTGAGCCGAGTCGGATCGGGTATATCCGTCCCATATCAAATTTACTTAAATATTTTATAAACATAATTTTTTTATATATAAACGGGTCGGGTTCGGATCAGGGTGTACTACTATCCGTACCCGACCCGAACCCGAGTCGGATTTTTTTTATATAACCCATATCCGTTTATAAATTAGGCGGGTCGGGTCGGGTCGGATACCCATCGGATCGAAAAAAATTATCATCCCTGATTCTAAAGTGATCATTGATTATAGGCCTATTAGCTTTTGCTCCACCTTATATAAAATTGCAGCAAAAGTTTGAGTTAACTTGGCTCAAAGTTAATGTGCCAAATTTGATTTTAGTTGAGCAAGGTGCATTTGTATCAAATTGCAGCATAACGGATAATATAATGGTGGCCCAAGAAATTTTTCACGCTATGGATAAGGCCTCTAAAATGAAACTCCTAGGTGGTTATCAAGATTGATATGAAAAAGACTTGTGACAAAATGCCAGTGAGATTATTTGTTTGTTATGTTGAACCACCATGGCTTGCATTCCACCTTCATCAACTTGGTTGTCTTGTGTTTAAAATCCTTCTTTCTCCCTTTTGATTAATGGCATTCCTTTGATTCTCTTTATTTTTTTTCTCTAGGGCTGAGACAAGGCTACCTAATTTCACCTTTTCTTTTGATCCTTTGCTATGATATGCTCTCAAGATCCCTCCAAATTGCAGCTAGCAGAGGATCTTTGAGCAGTTACAAACCCAAATCTGTTGGTGTTCATCTCATACACTTAATGTTTGCTAATTATCTTTTATTAGGGTCAAAAGCTAATCGGAGTAATTTAGTTGTTTTAAATTAACATCTTGGCTGATTATTGTAAGCAATCAAATTAGAAAATCAATATCCAAAAGTCCTAGATTTATTTTAGTCCAAAAGTAGAGACTTCAAACAAGAAAATCATTTTGGAAGGTTGTCAAATTCTTGAAAAGATTGACACTTAGCATTACTTGGGTATTTCCTTTATCATGCAGTAAGCTCAAAAAGCAAGATTATAATTACCTGTTTGATAGGATCTACATGAGCTTGGAAGATTGGAAATGGAAGCATCTTTTCCCAGCGGGCCGTCTCGTCTTGATCCAATCCATTTTGGTTTCCAGCTATGTTTATTTAATGACCAATATCGCTATGCCCATGGTTGTTCTCCTAGAGCTTGAAAGAACCTTCAAGGGAAGGTTTTTTCGTTGGGAGTGCTCAAAGATTCGTGCAAGCATCTTTTCTGGTGTGATCGTCGGTGACTGTCTGAGATATGGAAGTCACTGTTGTCGACAGGGATGGTGAGCAATAGTTCCGAGGGAACCTCTGTGACGATGGATCGAGCAGGTATGAGCTTGATGAAGCCTTCAACCGATCAGACGATATGGGTTTCGTCAGAGCCATTACTGGATGAGGTAGAGGAGCTGGCTCGCTGCTATCCGGAGGTGGTGGAGCTTCCAGAGGAGGAGGTCAGGGTGCAGACGGAAGAATGGTTGGCCAAGGGACTGATTGCTAAGACTCTCGGCCGGAAAGTTTCAATGGAGGCGGCGGCATGGGAATTCTAGCAACGTACCGATTTGAAGGGTGATGTCACTGCTTTCAGCTTGGAACAGGGGTTTCTGTTGTTCTGGTTCCATGAGGCAGGGGAGCAGGATACTGTCTTGGGCTAGCCATGGATGGTTAGTGGTCATGCACTGGCAATTGAACCATGGTGGCCGCGTTTCTACCCTTCGGCAACTACGATCCGGACGGCCCTGGTGTGGGTGCGGCTACCTCAGCTTCCGATGGAGCTGTGGGGGTTGGCAGTGCTCTAGAGCATCACTTCTTTGGCCAGATAACTTGTGGCTATGGATGACTATACTGTAGAGCAAAGAAGAGTGGGTTTCGCCTATATCTGTGTTGCCACGTCTTTTCCTGGACGGGCTCGGTTGGCTACACTGGAGTGCTCCTCTCCCGGTGACCTGTAACAAAGTTCCTTGGACGTCGGTGGTGTTCTGGCGGGGGACACTCCGATACCTAAGTTAGCAAGAGTTTTAGGGCTACAGAATGGAGAAATCAAAGACACCGCATACAGGAAGGGAAGAGTATACTTAGCCATCGGCGGAGGTCCCCCAGTCACCTTAAATATACGTGGAATGCTGCCAAATTCTGTTAGGAAACAGGCTGAAAAGTCTCGATTTATTCATAGAAGAATCAGAGTGGAGGCCAGGTGGCACGGAGACGTGACCACGTCGCGGAGTCCGTTGTAACAGAATTCCGGTACTAGCTGCAAAGGACTTCTGGAGCCTTCGAGCGGTTTCCAAGATGGGAATGAGTCGGTCGGACTGAAAGAGGATATCCGTCAAGCCTTTAAGGGGAGGAGACGGTCGGACCTAAATGGAAGGGGGTCGGCCAGTCAGCCTCCTGGTGGAGTGGAGCAGCCTTCAATGGGTCGGCCTTCGGACCTTTGGGAGAGGGGGCCAGCTGGACCAGGCAGAGGCCCATCTGCGCCAGTCCAGTCCAGAAAAAGCCGGTTGAGTGCAACAATTGCCCCCTACTCCTGGGCTTTAAGGGGACACGTGGCATCGAAGGACAGGAGCATTATTTTGCACATGTCGCGTCCGTCTGCTGCCCGATGCGATATCAGCGGGTTGGATTGCTTCAAATATGCCACGACCGGCATCAGGGACAGGTGTCGCCTCCACATTGGGGGTGCAGGGGTCGCTGTTAATGCAGAGATAGCGTCATGATGAGGGGCCAGGCTGGCTCGCACGACGATTAGAATGGAGGGACGTGCAGCATCACGTGGCAGCATCCGGATGGCCGATGTCGCTTACCGAGCAATCCTTGCACCATTGATCCGATCTTCATGCGGATCGCTGCCTGCCGGTTCCGATTCGCCGGCCGCTTCGATTCCCGAGGCATGGAGAGTCGCGTCCACCGAAGGGACGGTGACAACTCTCGCACGGCGGACGCAAACACCCCTTCAGGGACCTATAAAAAGGGGGGGCGAGGTGCTTAGGAAGGATTTCCTACTGCGACTGAGCTCCGCGAGAGAGAAAAAGAGAGCCTCCTCTTCCCCCTCCACAAGACCAACCTTCTAGGAGCCCCAGTCTCAGGTCAATCCCCCAATCCTTCTCCTTCCTTAGCATTAATGGCGTACAGTAGTCAAGGTCCAGTCCATAGGTGTAGGGAACCAGGGCCGAGTGAGATCCAATCAGTAATGACCTGGGAACGGGTCGAAAACCTTAGGGTCATGTACGCTATCCCATCGACATTGCACCTCTCCATCCCGGGTCAAGAGGGTAGAGTTAACAATCCACTAGGATCGGGGAACCTTCCCATATACGAGGCCCACCTTAAGGCCGGCCTTAGGTTTCCCTTGCATCCCTTATTTGTAGAAGTCTTTAACTTCTACAGGGTGACTCTAGCGTAGCTGACCCTGAATAGTATCGGGCGATCTGTTGCTTCATAGTGCTCTATCATAAGGCCGAGGCCGAACCTAGGTTGTCCCTCTTTGGTAATTTCTTCCTTTCGAAAAGTGACTTTAGTAGCCGAGAGTGGTGGATGCTCAGTCCCCACCATAACCGGAAGATCCTGAAGTGCCTTCCGTCGGCCATCCACGGGTGGAAGGCCAAGTTCTTTTTCGTAGACGCCTTCAGCCCTAGGGCTTTGAGCCACTATGGAGAGAGCCAAGGTCGAGGCTTCGTGAGGGGAGGGCGATCCTGATGGCCGACCAGGCCAAGTTTAATGAAATTGACGGAGTCGGCCCGACCATGGTGTATGAACTGCTCGGGGAGGATGTCCTTCACCAGGGAGGGATCAGCCACCAGAGATTCCTAGGTAGGAACAAAGGGGTCGCCGAGGTTGGCCGACCTCTTCCCGCCTTCGCCTTACTTATATCATCGTACGCCCTTCTTTTGCTTACCCTAACCTCCCCTTTCCTCTCTATTTTTTTTTTGGTGTGGAACAGGAAAAGGAATGAAGATCGACAAGAGCAAGGTCATCCAGCGAGCAGTGTAGAAGAAGGCTATCCCAGTGGCAGAGTGGACCATGGCACCGGCCGTGGAGAAGCAAAAGAGAAGGTGGGAGGAGGAACGAACGGTGTCCGTTGTGAATGTAGACTCTGACGAGGATGATACCCCTCTTACAGAGGTATTGGCAAAGAAGACAAAGCCGGGGTCTTCAGCTCCTGTCGGAGGGTCGATCACTCGGCCGGGAAGGAATAGCCAGAATTGTCCGGCATGGTGGCAGCATCAGCTCCATCATCCACCGACCCAGAAGAAGCAGTTCCCCCTACGGACAAGGGAAAGGGGATGGCCGAAAGAGAGACGGCTGGAGAAGGATCTGAGGAAGAGATCCGTTAGAAGGGGTTCCAGCATTGGCATGCCCTGAACAACTCGAGAAAGGTGCAGAGTTTGCTTAGGGGAGCAATGACGGACGCCGACTAGGAGCTATCCATTCAGAGGAATCTGAGTGACATAGCCAAGAAGTCATACTGCGACCTTATGAGGGTAAAACACTCATCCTGCGCCCTTGAGTTTTCCCTTCTCTTTCAATTGTCTTGCATAGCGCTGACTTGGCCTTCTATTTGCAGCTTCTTCACAGCATCTCCTTAATGGACGACGGCATTGGTTGGATACTGCATGCAGCCAAGACCTCGGCCAAGAGGGTGTAGGAGCTGGAGGCGGTTCAGGCGGCCGCGGAAGCCTCTCTGAAGTCCGTGGAGGAAAGGCTGACAGCCATCCAGGCGAAGGCCGAGTCATCGAAAGAGGTATCGCAAGAGATGCAGAATCAGCTAGCCGATCGGGAGGCTAAGCTGAAGAAGAGGAAGGCGGAAGTGAACTCCCTCTCCCGTCGACTGAAAGAGGAGTGATTTGTTGAGGCTGATGGGAGGGCCTAGGTCGAGCGGGCAACTGCAATGAAGTTGGCAGTCCAACTCGAGAAAACTAGGGAGCTGGCAGCGGGACAGGTCCGGGACGCCGTAGTAAAGTACAAAGCTTCCACCAACTTCGTCAAAGAAGTAGAGGAGGCGGCGTCAGACTTCTACAAAGAAGGTTACAACGATTGCTTGAAGAGGGTGGCCGGACTTTTTCTGGAGCTTGACCTATCTGACGTCGAGCTAAGGGAGCCAGCGGTGGAAGAAGGGCACCCGACGGATGCTGAAGCCGAGCCTCAGGTTGAAGGTGGCATGGAAGAGGGTGGGGCCGAAGTCCTAGCCCAAGCTGATGCGGGGACGGTGGACGTCCCAGTTGAGGTGCCAGCTGTGACGGGTGGGGCTGAAGATGAAGCCCTTGCCGCGCCTTCGATGGGTCAGACCTAGGGCGTTTATAAAGGTCTGACCTTTCTTTTTGTAAAGAATCTCTTTGGACTTAATGGAAGAGTCTTTTTGTCATTTATGTGTGTTGATGTGTACAATATGGAATGCGTTCTCTTTTTTTTTCTTTTTTTTTTTGAAATTCTTCCAAGTATTTTTGGTCAGCCCTTTAGAACCATAAGTTCTTCGAAATAGCTGCCAGACAGTAGCTCAATCCAAACTTAAACATTTAGGAAAATCCCCAAGTATTAGTCCGTCGACTCGTCTGGCTCAGAAACTGAAAAGTGGCTGAGGCGGGTGATGAACTATGGCTCGGGCCAGACCAATGTACTTAGGATTCTTTTCCAAGTGTTGATCCGTTGGCTTGTCTGAACCCGCAGATGGTTGTAACGGACTGTAGCTCAGGCCGGACCAATATACTTAGGATTCTCTTCCTAAGCATTGATCTGTCGGCTTGTCCGAACCCGAAGATGGTTGTGACGGGCTATAGCTCAGGCCGGACCAATGTACTTAGGATTCTCTTCCCACGCATTGATCCGTCGGCTCGTCCAAACCCGAAGATGGTTGTGACGGACTGTTGGACATGGGCTGCCCTAGAGCCTCTGCCGACCGGGGTTGGACTTTCGGAAGTGAGCTGCCCTAGAGTCTCTACCGACCGGGATCGGACTTTCGGAAGTGGGCTATCCTAGGTCTCTGCCGACCGGGATCGGACTTTCGAAAGTGGGCTACCCTAGAGCCTTTGCCGACCAGGTTCGGACTTTCAAAAGTGGGCTACCTTAAAGCCTCTACCGACCGGGGTCGGACTTTCAGAAGTGGGTTGTCCTAGAGCCTTTGCCGACCGGAGTCGGACTTTCGAAAGTGGGCTGCCCTAGAGCCTTTGCCGACCGGGGTCAAACTTTCAGAAGTGAGCTGCCCTGGAGCCTCTGTCGACCGGGATCGGACTTTTGGAAGTGGGCTGCCCTAGAGCCTTTACCGATTAGGGTCGGACTTTCGGAAGTGGGCTGCCCTAGAGCCTCTGCCAACCGGGGTCGGACTTTTGGAAGTGGTTCATAGAAGTTGTGAACTTTATTGATAATACTTGCGAAGGTTGTCTACATTCCATGGGCGTGTTATTTGCCGTCCGTCCAAATGTTTGAGTCGATAGGTTCTGGCTCGAATCACCTCAACGACTCGATAGGATCCTTCCCAGTTAGGAAAAAGTTTTCCTTGCTCAGTCGATCTTGAAATCTCCGTCCTTCGCAAAACCATATCTCCGACCTGGAAGGTTCGTGGTTTGACCCGTTTGTTGTAATATGTGGCCATTTTCTGATGGTAGGCCACCATCTTCAAGCATGTCCGGAGCCTGATTTCTTCAAGTTAGTCTAGGTCAGTCCTCCATTACTCTGAGTTGGTTGGCTCAGCGAAGTGATCAATCCGCAGGGATTACAGAAAGACTTCCACGGGGATGACTGCCTCACTTCCGTAGGTCAGGTTGAATGGGATCTCCCCAGTCACCATTCGAGCGGTAGTCCGATATGCCCAGAGCACTGAATGAAGCTCTTCTACCCAAAGCCCTTTGGCTTCGTTTAGCCGGGTCTTCAATCCGTGCAGGATCGTCCGATTGGTGACCTCAGCTTCTCCATTGGACTGAGGGTGGCCGACCGACGTAGGCTGATGGGTGATGTGATATTGTTGACAGAAGTCCCGGAACTTAGAATTGTCCAACAGTCTTCCATTATCAGTAATGATCATTTGTGGAATGCCGAATCGGATGATAATGCCGTTCCGACAAAGTTTTCCACCTTGGTCTCCGTTATTTGTGCCAGCGGTTCAGCCTCCACCTATTTGGTAAAGTAGTCGATGGCCACAAGGAGAAATTTTCATTATCCGGACGCTGAGGGAAAGGGTCCCAGGATGTCCATCCCCCATTATGCAAATGGCCAAGGCACCGTAAGAGGGGTCAGCTGGCTAGCAGGCCTCCTTTGGATATTAGAGTACCTTTGACACGCGTTGCACTTTCGAACGAAGTCCGATGCATCCTTTTGAATTGTAGGCCAATAGTATCCCTGCTGGATGACTTTATAAGCCAGGGATCTCCCTCCGAGGTGGTCATCGTAGATGCTTTCATGTACCTCTCTGAGTGCATAGTCCGCGTCAGTTGGCCCCAAATATTTTAGAAGAGGCTGTGAGAATGACCACTTGTAGAGGATGCCGTCAAGGATGACATACTTAGAGGCCATCCAGCGCACGCGCTTAGCTTCGACTGGATCATCCGAAAGAGTTCCTTTGACCAAGAACGTAAGGATGGGGTCCATCCATGAGGCTTCCTGCTCAACTTGGTGGACCTCGGTTGGCTCTTCGGTAATACTTGGGTGCTGCAGGTGCTCCACAAAAATTCGGTCGGAGGTGCTGATGGAGACGGTGGCCAACCGTGATAGAGCATCCACCCGAGAGTTCTGCAATCGAAGTATATGAAGAATTTAGAAGAATTTAAGCCGATATACAAGGCTTCGTACCTTATCCAAATACTTGGCCAAGATCGAGTCCCTTGCTTTGAATTCGCCTTTCACTTGATTGACCACTAACTGGGAGTCGGAGAAGGCCCAGATTCTGCCAATGCCTAACTCATTGGCTATCCTTAGGCCCGCAAGTAAGGCTTCATACTCCGCCTAGTTGTTTGACACTTGAAATGCAAAGTGTAAAGCGTACTCCAGGCACTGCCCGTCGGGGTCAACCAGGATCAGACATGCCCCGCACCCTATGAGGTTGGATGCTCCATCCACATGAAGGGTCCAAGTAGGGTCGGTCTTTTCCACGGGATCAGCTTCAGGCACTTTAGCTGCTGATAAGGCCTCTTTTGGCCTCCAGGTGTACTCCGCAATGAAGTCAGCAATTACCTGAGCCTTCAAAGCCGACCGGGATTAGAAGGAGATGTCAAACTCGCCCAGCTTGATGACCCACTTGGCAAGCCGACTGGAGGTGTCAGGACTTCGAAGGATCGCCTTGAGGGGCTGACCAATCAGCACGACGATCGGGTATGCTTGGAAGTAGGGTCAGAGGCATTTTGCCGCTATGAGCAAGGAATAGACCAGTTTCTACACTTTAGGGTACCTCGTTTCAATGTCATGGAGGACCTTACTGATATAGTAGACAAATTTTTGCTGGCCATCCCCCCTACCCGCACGAGGACGGAACTGACCACCTCGTTCGACGCCGATAGTTATAAGTACAATGCTTCTCCCTCCGTTGGTTTGGCCAACAGCGGAGGGTTTTTTCGATAATCCTTGAGGGCTTCGAAGGCCGACCGACACTCGTCGGTCTAATGGAAATAGTCCGACCGTCGCAAGGTCTTGAAGAATGGTAGAGACCTCTTGGCCGATCGGGAGATAAAAAGGCTGAGGGAAGCTATACGGCCTATGAGCTCCTGGACTTGCTTCTTACTGGTTGGATGCGCCATGTCGATGATAGCTTTAATTTTGTCGGGGTTGACTTCAATTCCTCTTTGAGTGACCAAGAAACCAAGAAACTTTCCAGAGGTCATCCCAAATATGCACTTGGCAGGGTTTAGCTTCATCCGATGACGTCTCAGTGCATCAAAGGATTCTCGCAAGTCCTTGATGTGGTCAGCCCTGTGGAGGCTCTTGATAATCATATCATTAACGTACACCTCCATATTCCTTCCGAGTTGCCCTTCGAAGACTCGGTTGATCGGCCTTTGGAAAGTGGCACCCGTGTTCTTCAAGCCAAAAGGCATCATCTTGTAACAATACAGCCCTTTGTCCATGACAAAGGCCATCTTCTCTTCGTCTTCAAAGTGCATCCTAATCTGGTTGTACCCGAAGAAGGCATCCATGAAGCTCAAAAGTTGATGGCCAGTCGTGGCATCCACCAGCTGATCAATTTTTGGCAGGGAAAAGCTATCCTTCGGACAAGCCTTGTTGAGGTTGGTGTAGTCCACACAGATCCTCCACTTCCCGCTAGCCTTCTTTACCATGACAACATTTGCCAGCCACTCAGGGTAATGGGCCTCCCTGATGAAGCCAGCATCAGATAGCTTCTTCACTTCTTCTTCAATGGCCCTTTGTCTTTCAGTGACAAAGCTCCTCTTTTTCTGTCTGACGGGTCTACAGGTCGGATCCACCTTAAGCTGGTGAGTGATGACGTCCGATGGAATGCCGGGCATGTCAGACGCCGACCAAGCAAAGACATCAGCATTGCTCCTCAAGAAGCCAATCATCTCCAGTCTGGCTTCCTCACTGAGTGTGCTCCTAATTTGGAGGACCTTAGTAGGGTCATCCTCCTTAAGGGGAACAAAGACGATCTTCTCGACAGGCTGACCATGGTCGTCAGCCTCGACCCTAGGGTCAAGTTGGTCAAGAGTGGGGCATCCTTCCAATTGCTTGTCATGAATAGCCAGGCATTGTCTAGCCATTCTGCGGTCTCCCTTCATTTCTCTGACTCCGTTACGAGTTGAAAACTTTGCCGGCAAATGGTAAGTGGATACGATGGCCCGGAACTTGTTGAGGGCCGGTCGACCCAAAATGGTGTTATACGCCGAGATCGTACGTACGACCATGAAGTTGATGGGGAAAGTCCTCTGGTAAGGCTCCGTCCCAATGGTCATGGGCAGCGTTATTTCTCCTTCAACCTCAATAGAGTTTTCCCCAAAGCCAGTCAGCGACATTAGGGACTCTCACAGCCTTGACCTGGATAAATTCATTTGGACAAAGGCGTCATACAGTAAAACTTCTACACAGCTTCCATTATCAATAAGGATGCGCTTTACATCATAGTTGGCAATAATTGTCGACACAACTATAGGGTCATCTCCAGGAAGACGAGGCTTAAAGAGGTCTTCGTTAGAGAAATTGATTACATTGAAACCCCTAGGTCTTTTCGCAATGTCCTGGTCCCCTTCATGCCCCCATTCGGATCGCTGATGCAGCATACCAACGCCCCCATCAGTCGGGCACTGGTTGGAAAGCTTCGCCTCCTCTGGAGGGTCTCTGGCGGTCAAGGCCTCAGCCCGATCTCGATAGGGTCGGACGTATTTATTCAGGTACCCCCTCCTGATAAGGTCTTCTATGGCATCCTTTAACTAGAGGCACTCTTTGGTGTCGTGCCCGCAATCTCGATGGAACCGGCAGTACTTGTTTTTATTTCTAGAGGTAGAGGGGCCCCTCATCGATCGAGGCCTTTGCAAGAAGGCCTCGTTTTCGATCTCCATGAGGATATTCTCCCTCGGAAGGAAGAGGGGCGCATAGGTCTCAAACCTCCTAGGGTAGTCCTTCGGCTTCGGACTTCGGTGTTGGGCCGACCGATTGCTGTCGCTGGGAGGTCAGACTTCGGGAGCTTTGTTTCTCCGCTTCTTGGGGGCCGGCCTCCTCTTCGCCCGGCATCGACTCACCGTTGGTTCTTTCGTCAGGGCATATTTCTATGCCCTGGCCAGTAGCTCTGTGTAGCTAGTTGGAAACCTCTTGTCCAGGGAGAGTGAAACTGGACGAGTGGAGGCCTCGCTTGAAGGCCGACATAGCTACCGTCTCGTTCAAATTCGGGACCTCCATGGCCGTTGAGTTGAAACAGGCCATGTAGTCTCGAAGGGTCTCTCCCTCCTTTTGAAGCACAAGGAAGAGGCAGTCGGTGTTCCTTGGAGTCCAACTGCATGTCCTGAAAAGGGAAAGAAAAATTATCTCAAGTTGAGAAAAAAAGTGGATCGTACCTGGTCGGATGGTGGTGAACCACATCTGAGCAGCCTTCTTCAGGGTTGCCAGGAAGATGATGTAATGAAAGGCGTCGGAGGTGCCTTGCACCATCATGTGGGCCTTGTAGGTGCTTAGATGGTCTAGTGGATCGGTGGTGCCATCGTAAGGATCCACCTGGAGAATTTTGAAGTGAGGGGGGATCGGTTCCCCCAAAATTTCAGTAGAGAAAGGTGGGCAGGTGTCGTATGCCTGCCCTCCCTCGACCTTCTGCTGCTCAGCAATCTCAACGATGCGCTCTTCCATGCATATAATTTTGCTACCATAATCCCTTGAATCTTCAGTAGGACGCCGACCATCATGGGGGACGGAGTCAGCAAAGGAGGGCAAAGCCGACCTCGCCCTCTTTCCATCAACGCAGGGCCCCAGGGACCTTCGGGGCTCTGGAATAGCATAGGACGGAGGCAGAGGAACCTCCGGCTACTGACCTCCCCCGGTGACCGGCTGATGGTTGATGCAAGACACCGCGGGCGATTGCGGCTGGTTATGGGCCGCCTCTTTGAGGTGCTAGACCACGGTGGTGAGCGTGTCAATGCGGTTCAGCAGGGTCTGGAACTGTTGTAGTCCCAGAGTGATGGTGGGTTCGATGGTGGCGGTGTCATCTTCCCTAGGAGGTGCCTCAGACCCGCGCTGGGAACGACTTCTCTTGGTGGAGATATTATGAGTTCTTCCCCTTGCCATTGCCATAATTTCTCAGTTGATTTCTCCTTTTAGAGTAGAGAGCAAAATGGAAGTTCGAGGCCCCTTCCTCTAGCGCCAATCTGTTGCCACGTCTTCTCCTGGACCGGGCTCGGTTGGCTACACTGGAATGCTCCTCTCTTGGTGACCTGCAACAAAGTCCCTTGGGTGCCGGTGGTGTTCCGGCGGGGGACACTCCGATGCCTAAGTTAGCAAGAGTTTTAGGGCTATAGAATGGAGAAATCAAAGACACTGCATGCGAAAAGTGAAGAGTATACTTAGCCCTCGGCGGAGGTCTCCTGGTCACCTTAAATAGGCATGCAATGCTGCTAAATTCTGTTAGGGAATAGGCTGAAAAGTCTCGATTTATCCCTAGGAGAATCAGAGTAGTGGCCAGGTGGCGCGAATACGTGGCCACGTCATGGAGTCCATTGTAACAGAATTCCAGTACCAGCTAGAAAGGGCTTTTGGAGCCTTCGAGCAGTTTCTAAGATGGAAATGAGTCGGTCGGACTGAAAGAGGATATCTGTCAAGCCTTTAAGGGGAGGAGACCGGTCGGACCTAAATGGAATGGGGTCGGCCGGTCAGCCTCCTGGTGGAATGGAGCGGCCTTCAGTGGGTCGGCCTTCAGTAGGTCGGCCTTCGGGCCTTTGGGAGAGGGGACCAACCGGACCAGGCGGAGGCCCATCTGCACCGGTTTAGGCCATTGCATATGGGACTAGAATCCTTGGGCCTGGGCAAGGAGGAAGATGGGCCCAAGAGAGAAGTAAGCATGGGTTCGGGTGACTCTAAGCGAGCCTGGTCTCCTATTCAACTTTTGGGCCGGGTGGGAACAAAGCCTGGTTCAAAAAGACTTGATTTTGCAGGGCCCAATAAGGGGCTAGGGAGAAAAAACAAGGTAGCGGCCAAGGATTCATGCCTTTCGGTGACCAACGAGCTACTGTCAATTGGCAGGGGTGATCAGAGAACCTTTGTTTTCTCAATGGGTGGCCCAGGGGAGGTGGTGATTGTCCTGACTCTGAAGGCACTATGGGATATTGACTCTCAGGCAAAGGTTGGACCGCCCATATAGGAGCCAGAGATGATGGTGGAGCCTTAGAGTTTGAGTCATGAGGATGTTGTCAGGATATTGAGACAGGCCACCCAAGGAGCAGGGGACGGGCCCTCGGTGATGGTCGAATCATCAAATAGGATTGAGGTGGATTAGGTTGAGGGGAGTTTGGGAGTGGATCCCCCTCCACACCAGGTGTCATCATGAGGCTCTTGATTTGAAACTCCGGGGGTGTAGGAAAACCTGCATTCCTAACTTCCTTTGGTAAATTGATCTATCAGCACTGCTCTGTTGTCTGTGTACTCCTTGAGACCCATCTTTCTAAGTAGAGCTTGGACTAGGTGAGATGGCAACTTCAGTTGGTGTGGAGCACATATGCTATCGAGTCCAGGAGCCCGTTAGGAGAAATTTTGGTGATGTAGAGGTGAGGCTCTATGAGGATCGATGCTTTCACAGCTATGAGTAGCAGGTTGTTATGGTCATCTCGGAGCAAATGGGCAACTCCTGGCTCCTATTCGGTGTGTATGTGAGCACTGAGTACAGGGAGCAGAGGAGGCTTTAGCACAAGATCTCTAGGTTGGTATCTCAGGGCATCCCTTCTCTCGTTGCGGGTGACTTCAATTGTATTGTAGAGTCCTATGAGAAGATGGAGGTAGGTAGTTTGTGGGTATCATTGATTCCAAACAGTTCAAGGAATTTATGGGCGATACCAGTCTGATTAATCTGGATTATTCTGGTCCTCGCTTTACTTGATGTAATAACCAGTCCATTACTGCTAGAGTTTGGAAGAGGATTGATCGGGCACTTCGCTCTACTAGCTGTATGCGGTGCTTTCTTGGGCACTATGTTTAGAACCTTCTAAGGATTGCATCGGATCATTGCCTGCTTCTTATTACCACTAATGGTACGTGCTTTCCTAGACCTCCATTCTGCTTTAAAAAGTTATGGACCTTCTATCCGAGATCTTGGGAGCTGATTAAGGTTGTTTGGAGGATATCGATTCGTAGGGATACGAGGTATTGGATGACCTGGAGATTAGAGCTGGCCAGGCATAGGCTCCTTTAGTGGAACCAGATTGAGGTCAACGACTTCTTCAGATAGATTGAAAAGGTTGAGGCTGATATTGCCAATCTCCAGAGCCGGGAGGACCAGGAAGGGGTCTTCAGAAGGCTAACTTGGGGATGCTTCGTCGCAATCTCTCATCCCACCACTTTCTACTGAGGCAACAGGAGATTTTGTGGAGGCAAAAGTCTAGGATTCAATGGATCAAGGGGATCGGAATACCATATTCTTCCACCAGGTTACTATAATCCGGAGGTTGGCCAATCAAATCAGGCAGCTGAGAGCAGATCATGGGCACTATGGTGACTGATAGTGATTAGAATAGTAGGTAGATTTTCTTACTTCTCTCTTGGACCTTTGGGGTGGCGTTTTGTTTGGGCTTGCAAGTTTTCTTTTTTTTTTTTTTTCTTTTTTTTTTTTTTTTGTACAGGTTTGGAGAATAGGTTCTATGTTCTGTTGCTTACAATTGCCTTTTATATATATATATATATATATATAGATGGCCAAAGATTCATGGCTGGCATATGAGGTATTGTTTACTCTGATTCGGAAGTTTCTTGATTTCATTTTTTGAAATTTTCAATCTAAAAGGTATCTCACATGGAAAGAATGGTTTCTTCCTTAATTATAAACTAAAGTTTTCCTTGACTCATAACCAACATGAAACTAATTATGCCTTCCCACCACAACAATAGGATTCTTCCTACGATAGAGTTAGGATAGAAAAAATAATAATATCAATTTCAAACAACCATGAAGTCATACCAATAATAACAGAAGACATAGTCAATATTCATAGACAAAAATATGAGTTCATCTATATAGGCATGATTCAGGTAGCGGCTAAACCCTTAGTCAGAAGAGGGCTAGATACATCTATTCTTCCGTGTCTAATAGATAGCTGTCTTACTAGGTTCCATGATACCTTATTAGGCATGGTAGAATCCAGTCTATATGAGGGACAATTTTTTTTTAATTTTAATAATGATTTAACTCTTAAATTAAGAAATAAAAATATTTTAAAAGCAATCAAGCTTGACGTCAAACTACATGGGTTTAACATCATGCCTAGGTCTTATCCTGCTGCAATTATATATAAAATATGTCGTAAAACCATCAATAATTTGGACTATATTAGGGTTATTAATAAAAGGACTTTTGGTAGTACCGCTTACCTCTAAAACAATCCTTCACAAGGAAATGTCCATGTTATAAAAACCTTAGTTTGGGATCAAATAACTCTTCTTGAAAACTGACTTCTTGAAAAAGCTATTCCTGCTCCAAGATAGCTACATTGTACTGTTGAATCTATTACTACTCACCTAGAATGTGATGTAGAAAAAAAATTCAATAAAAATTTGTTCAGAAGTAAGAGCAAAAGATTCCTAACAAAACCTCAAGATCCAATTCTTTTTAGGTTCAATTGTTCTAGCCCATTGACCAGGCTTAGAGGAGTAGATATAGAACCTAGAGTACCTCAGACTAGTTACAATGAACCATCTCCATCCATATCACGAACATATTCTCAAATTATAGAAGTAAAAGACTTTGAAATATGTACAATCACAAAAAAAATTGAAATAGATAAACAAGTCTTAAGAAAAGAATTCTATTCACAAAAAAATACTAAAAAACGAGAATTATTCTTCAAACATTATTTAGATCTAGAAAGAAAAAAATTTCCAAACAAAGTACTATGAATTTCTTAACTATATTAAAGTAAATATAATTTTTTTTCCTAGCTTCAAAAACATATTCAAGATCAAAATAATCAAACCCCTAAAGGAATAAATATGCTAGAAGAAAAACTTGTGGTCTCTTGGTAAGGTGGAAAAGGAATAAAAATCAAAAGGAAACATCCACCATTACAAGAAATAAAATTTCCAATTAGAGATACCCAAATTACAGCTTCACCATTTAAAATAAAGTATAATCCTCACGAGATCTTAAAAATATAATTGAGCGAAATAATTTTATAAATCAAAATTTAAAAATAATAAGTGACCAACTTGTTAGAATAGAAGGATTGATCAAAAATGAAAAAGGAACCAATAAAATCAAAAGACAAGGCTACTCTCTTTGTCCCTCATCAAATACCAAAGAAACTTACCCCATAAATTATTAAAACAAACCTATTAGAAGAAATTAACAAAAGATTAGAAAAAAATAGATATTTTAACAACTATCTTAAACACCCCTAAGAGAAGCACCCCCTCAGCACCCTTAGCCAATAGAGGGAGATCAGTCTCCATATTATTTCAAAAAATTGAAAACTCAAGCAATCATGGATCAAGTTTCAATGAAACTAAAACTGATAATTCTGAGAAATGAAATAGTTTAGAAATAAGCAAGCTCCAATTTTGGGATTAACCAACCAAACTTTACTATAGTAGGCCAACTTTTCCTAATGTAGCCAATAAAACCATTATTCAGCAAATACCATCTTTGAATAGAATATAGATAATCAAATTGAATACCAAAACTTGAATACCTTATAAGAAATGACTATGGTTGCCACCACGTATCAGACTAAATCAAACATCTCTGGTCAAGCCATAACTCAAATCCTAATAGCCGGTTTCACTAGTCAACTCAAAAGTTGGTGAGATCATTACCTAGATAAAATAAATAAGAATAACATTTTATATGCTCTCAGAAGAAACGATATTGAGATCATCATTAAGGATGAATTGGGAATATAAATTCAAGATTCTATTCCAACTCTTATTTTTGCCATTATAAAACATTTTTTAGGAGACCCTTCCAATCTTAAAGATAGAAGCTCGGAAATTTTAACAAACTTTAGATGCAAAAAACTTCAATATTTTAGATAATACAAAGATATGTTCTTGACCAAAGTTCTAACCAAAGATTATTGTCATCAGCCATTTTGGAAAGAAAAATTTGTTGCTGGACTTTTCTCGATATTCACAAAAAAAGTTAGAATAAAACTTAGGGAACAAAACAATAACAAAATCCTATATGATAAGTTAATATATAGAGACCTCATTAATGTTATAAATACTGAAGGATTAAACCTATACAATGATTTAAGAATAAAACAATAATAAAAAAGAGAATAAAAGAGAATTTGACAGTTTCTATGAACAATTTGAGTACAACCCTCTAACTAGCAGAAAAATTACTAGAAAAATTTCTATGACTTGTAAAAATTGTAACAAAGAACAAATATAAAAGGTAAACTATTTATCAATAAATCAATTAGGAAGAAGCAACAATCTTGTCAACACAAGACCTATACCTAATGAATGGTATGTTTCGTGGGAAAATTAGACATTTTGCAAACAGGTGTAAATTAAGAAGAAAAACTAATGAAATACAAATCAACAAAGATAACTTAGAAGAATCCCTCAAAATCAAACTTGAAAAACTACTTTTAGAGTCAAAAAGGAATAATTCACAATGAGAAATTGAATATGATGATGTAACTTCTTTAAGTATTAACATGATAACCGGAGAACAAAACATTTTATTAAAATTTATAGATAAAATAAGTGAACCATATCGAAGGAAAGAATATCTCATCATACTTAAAGAAACACTAGAACAAAATAAACAAAAACCACTAGCCCAAACCTATAACTTAAATGACATATTCAATAAATTTAATTAAACAAAATAAAAATCAGTAACTCTACAAGATTTATAACAGGAAGTAGACTAAATGAAAGAAGAAATTAATCAATAAAAACCCAAATGAAACAATTAGAAAGGCAACCCCAACAAGACTCTAATTCAGAAGAAGAGCTTCAAAAATTAAAACTAGATCTAGAAAACCAAAACTTTCTGGAACTATTATCCCAAATTATCATCCAAAATTGGTGCGTAAAGGTGGTCATCTCAATTAATAATGATTTCAGACTTGAAACCATTATTCTAATTGATTCTAGAGCTAACCTAAATTGCATCCAAAAAGGCCTAGTTCCTACAAAATACTTTGAAAAAACCAAAGAAAGATTAAATATAGCAAATGGGTCAAAACTCAATAAATTATAAATTGCTTGAAGCCAAAATAGAATTTGAAGATATCTATTTTATGACCCAATTTATCCTTATAAAAGATCTTAGCTGGTTAGGATCCTAGGAACACCTTTTCTTAATATGATAAAACCTTTAAGTATGGATAATGAAGGAATAACTACAAAAATCTCTTAACAAGATTTCAAAATCAAATTCATCACAAAAGAATATATTAAAGAACTAAATTATACTACCCTCAATGAGATAAATAGGAAAAATAAACAACTAGAAATCCTGAAAGAAGAAATAAACTTGAAAAAAATCAAGAATCAATTAGAAGACTAAGCCATAATCCAAAAAATTGAAGATTTCAAAACCAAGATCCAACAATTTGCTTGTTCTGATCTCCCCAATACGTTTTGGGAATGAAATGGTATGCTATCAACCATCCCTATGAAATAAACCATCCCTATGAAATAGGGTTTGATGAAAGAAAAATACCTATTAAGGCCAAACCAATCCAAATAAGTCAAAATCTACTAGAATATTATAAAACATAAATCAATGATCTAATCAAAAATAATTTAATTAGGCCAAGCAAATCACCCTAGAGCTATGCTATATTTTATGTTCAAAAGAATATAGAAATTGAAAGAGAGACTTCCAGGCTAGTGATAAATTACAAACCTCTTAATAAAGCTCTTACATGGATAAGATATCCACTGCCTAATAAAAGAGATATTTTAAGTAGAACAATAGAAGCTAAAATCATCTCAAAATTTGATCTAAAATCAGGATTTTGGTAAATACAAATAAAAGAAGAAGATAAGTATAAAACTGCATTCATTGTTTCATTTGAATAGTATGAATGGAATGTGATGCTATTTGAATTAAAAAAAATACTCCTTCTGAATTTCAAAGATTATGAATGAAATTTTTAAGCCTTATATAAAATTTATTATAGTTTATATAAATGATGTCCTAATCTTCTCCACTTCTATTGAACAATACTTCTAACACATATAAACTTTCTTAAACTTAGTTATTAGAAATGGCCTAGTACTGTCAAAAACAAAAATAGAAATTTCCCAAACAAGAGTAAGATTTCAGGGTCATGATTTGGAGCAAGGAACTATCAAACCAATCAAAAGAGCTATTGAATTTGTAGACAAATTTCTCGACATTATACTAGACAAAAATCAATTACCAAGATTTTTAGGAACTTTAAATTATATTTCTGATTACTTTCAAAACCAAAAAATCTTAGCAAAACTTCTTTACCAAAGACTTAGAAAGCATGCTCCCCAGTAGACCCAAGAACATACCAATATTCTAAGATAAATTAAAGCCCTGGTTAAAACATTATCCTACCTATATCTATTAGATCCTAAAGCCCAAAAAATTATAAAAATTGATGCCTTAGAAATGGAATATGGTGGTGTACTTAAAAAAGAAAAATGGGACTGAGCAATTGATTCAATATACTTTGGGTATTTGGAATGACAATCAGCAAAAATACTTTACTATCAAAAAAAGTGGTGTACTTAAAAAAGAAAAATGGGACTGAGCAATTGATTCAATATACTTTGGGTATTTGGAATGACAATCAGCAAAAATACTTTACTATCAAAAAAAGTGGTGTACTTAAAAAAGAAAAAGGGGACTAAACAATTGATTCGATATACTTTGGGTATTTGGAACGACACTCAGCAAAAATACTTTACTATCAAAAAAGAAGTTTTATTAATTATTTTATGTATTTCAAAATTTCAAAGAAGTCTTCTCAATTATAAATTTTTACTAAAATAAACTATAAATCTACAAAATACATGTTAGAAAAAGATATAAAAAAATCTAGTCTTCAAACATATATTTTCTAGATGGAAAGCAACATTGTAAATCGAATACATCAAGGGCTCTAAGAATTTTCTCTCTGATTTTCTGTCTCGAGAATTCTTGCAGGGAACCCGACAATATGCCTCCTAAAAAACCTGCCACTCAAAAACAACCTGTTACTTAAAAACAAACCAAGGCATCCTATACCTAGAGCAACCATAAACCCAAAGCAATCTTTGTGCATTTCTAATCACCGCAAGTTCCTTCCCAATGCTCTCATATTCCAATTCATCCATTATCCAAGCTATCCTGGTATGACACTGACCCTCAGGAAGAAAGTGAAGAGAAAATCCAATCCTCACCACTATCCACAAAATTAATAGCTGACTTAGCCAAAGCCAATCTAGCATTAATGAGTCTTGAGATTTTTTAAAAAGCTATCACTGAGACTAAAAGGCAATAGTAACCTAATATAAAACAAAAAATGATAATTGAGATTTCTGACTTATTACTACTTCAAAATTATCCTCAAATAGTTATTGGGATTTCTGATCCAATACCCTTTCAAAAAATACCATCCAAGAAATTTCCATATTTTGAAAAACTAATTTTACAACATTTTTTTAACATTGAAAGATGAATACATGAATAATGATCCATTGAAGAATTTCAAATTTTTTTTTTAGAAAATTAGCATTTCCTCCAAAAGATGAATATATATTTTATAAATTTATTCTTGCAAACTTTGATTCTATTACAGTCAAGTACTATAAAGACCACAACAATGAATCATTCATCACCCACTCAATTGCTCAAATTATTTAAGTTCTATCTCCATCTACATGGGGAGATAATTTAAATTCCTTTAGAAAGCTTTCTCAAAAGTTTAACCCCCAATACTATAATTATTGGGACTACCAAAATGCCTGGTACTTTATATTTCTCTTCCAAAATGTTCATCACAAGCATTCATGGCTATTTTATTTCAAAACATCCACTCAATTCTATTTCCCCTATTGGTTCTCAGATTGGTGGAATTTCTATGACCCTTCCATCAAAATTTTACCATCCTCTATCAACGAAGGATTCCTCACTTACTAGCAAAAAAATCTTTCTACCAAAGAGGGAAAAAAATATCATTTATTACTTGATTTTTCCTCCTAATTCTCCCTCTCTTGGATCTCCTATGGGGAATATCTTATTTTGCCTACACCAAACTTCTAGCCAACACTTTCTAGAAAATTCAAAATAAAATAGTGGCAAGAATTTAATCCACAAAAGGCTACTTAGGCCAAGATTCCTAAATGGTTTGATAAAAATCCACAATACTCCCTTAAGATTGAGCCTTCAACTTCCAAGTTCCTAACCCAGAAGTCTTTTGCAAGTTCAAAATTGGCAGTAGTAAAGTCTAAAATAGAATACAAGAAGCTCCTAATGAAAATATTAGTAGAATTGCAAAGTGATAATGAAGATAATCAAAGTTCATCCTCCTCAATCATACCTCGGATAATGAAGATGACTGCTACAAGGTACTCTGAAGTCCCGAAAACAATGGAATCCATGGTATTGGATTTCCACCTACCAAAAGTTTACAAAGTTATTCTGCAAAATGTACCAAGATGCTCTACTGACTAAATTAGAATGCTCCACCGACATTCAAAAAGAGATTCCTCTGCAAAGTAATCCTACAAAATGTACCAAGATGTTCCACTAACTGTAACAAAATGTTCCACCGACATTTAAAAGGAGATTCCTTAGCAAAGTTATCTTGCAAAATGTACCAAGATGCTCCACCGACTACATCAAAATGTTCCACTAACACTTAAAATGAGATTCTTTTAACACCCATGATCGACAAGATAAGGGACTCTTTGACAAAGCCCTTCTAATTCACTTCGGACTTCAGCTAGCATTCAATTACAACCAATTCTAGAATTTCTATAAGAAGAACTAGATGCAAAGAAGAAGGCAAAACTCAGAAATCCTTTCAAGTTTCACTTCTCTTTATTTTTTCAAAATCCTCCCGTAACCTCCCTTGTATCCAACCTCTTCAAATTATTTTGTAACCCAAATCTTATCCAAAAGAGCCAAGATTTGTACTCAATCAAAGGCAAGCAGAAGGTGTAGCTCTCTACTATCAATGTATCATAAAGTTTCTAAGTAATAGAAAACATTTCAATTTTTTAGTTACTTCTCTTTTTATGCAGCTTTGATTTAAGATCTTTTGATCTGCAAAAGGTACTTTTCAATATTTTCTCAAAATTATATTCTCTGCAAGCTAGCTATACTTAAAGTGTTGATAAGATTTCCAATATTATTAGATTAATAATTGCTTTTGCTAAATTTTTGTTTATTTCCATTCTCCTTTATAATTCTTTTCTTTGCAATAGCTTAATTAATTAATAATTGCTTTTGCTCAACTTTTGTTCAATTTTACTTTTCAAGATTTAGTTTGATTTTTAATTTTGTTGTATCAACTACCCGCTCAGCCCCAAGATGTTCATCGAATCATCGATCGTAGTGAGGGAATCCCCTAGAAGATCTAGAAGCATGTCGGCATCGATCGGCATCCTCAACTCCTTTGATGGCTAGTCATGGAACAACCCTTAGCATTACCTCATTGATTATCACATGCATCGGCACCGAGAAATATTCTAACAATCGATCTCGATATTGCACCTCCCAAACTCTCACCCAGGCTCGACTTACAGTCACGCCCATGCCCTCTCTTGACTGGGTCATCTCTCGGTTGAGGGCACTCTCAGGTGAACTACTTCTTGGTGCTTAGCTCCATTCTTTGGCATTTGACTTGCTACCTCATCCACAGTGAAAGGCACCCAGCCATGCAGCAAGGATTGCCTACACCCGGTGCCCGCCGCTCCAGCTATACCAGTGATAGTCGAGGTAGACAAGTTCATGGGGGGGCAGCATCCTAGCAGAACTGGTGGCCCTAACAGAAAAGATACCGAAGGGAAGGGCCCCAGGGGACAGAATCCTAACAACTTGTTGATATCCATCACTCCTATCAAATCCACCTCCCTGATGGCTTTTCATCACTCGATGCGATACTATAAATAGGTAAGAGAGACATCCAATGAGGTAGGTGCACTCACTTCCCATGATTATGCTCGCATAGTCACCAAGGTTGTTAGCTCTGATTGTTGTTGCCCACTTCATCCTCCCATACTGACTTGAGTATTGGAGTGTCCCTGCCCGTACCCCTGGCCAGGATTTCCTTGTAGGTCTCCATTTGAGGACCATCACGAGCAGTATCCCTTCATGCTAGAGAGGACTGGAGGATTCCTCAGCACTAGCACCACCCATCGAAGGATGATCTGGCAGCAACAGATTGGTGCATCAGGTAGGGGGATCACCTCATTATCAGCATATCAACGACCCCTAAATTTCTAGAGCCTGAAGTCATGGTGCTCACCTATATGCAAGAGTTCACCATGAGCCACATTAGTCAATCCCCATGTGATGAGGAGCCATCCACCCAGGTGTTGGAGCCAACTACTCCACCTCCTCCACCACCTACAACCAAGTAGAACTTGCTGGCCACCCTAACCCAGTAGGTGGATGCCCTTGCCACTTTGGTATAGGGGATATAGCAATCCCCGGTGGTAGGGCAGTAGCCACTTGAAGCCCCGACCGTCATCGCCACCACTACCCATGGCAGTTGCTAGGGAGACTATCCCATCGATGGACTTTTCGCCGTCCATGGTCCCCTTCTTCCCATCGGGGAAGCTATTGCTCCCTTCAAGAATGGCCCTCTTACCATCGAACCATCCCCCAGTCATGATTCCCCGCATTGCACCATTAGAGCACCACGATAGATGGACGACTACTTGGGAAGGAGCTAAGATGGGAAAAATAGTCCTAATCCTCCTTTGAGTTTTCGTATGAGTGCTCCTTGGAGCACTCCCTAGAGGGGTCCATTGAAGAGGCTATTTGGTGACGTGCTAAGAGATGCCTCGATGAGTATAATCGCAAGATATACAAAATCATCACTAGCTTGCCAATCTTCAGGGAGAGAGATGGGACCCAACTAAGTTCAGCACTCTCTCCCCTCTCTCTCGTTGCATCATGGAGGAACCTATCTCGAGTTGGTTTAAGATGTCATAATTGAAGCCGTACGATGGCACCACTAATCTACTAGACCATCTTGAGAACTACAAAGCTCTCATAAGGATTCAGAGTACCTCCGATACCCTACTCTGCATTGCCTTCTCTACCATTTTATGAAAGGTGGCTTGAGCTTGGTACTCTTGTCTCAAGCCAAGAAGCATCCACTCCTTCTGGCAATTAGAGGAGAAGTTTGCGGCATACTTTAGTACCTGCCACAAGATGCCACGAGAGACCAACAACCTTTTTTTTGTCCGATAGTATGACAAAGAGTCATTGAAGGACTATGTAGCCCGATTCAAAATGGCCACTCTGGAAGTTTACCATCTTGTCGAGTCCATGGCCGTGTTGGCCTTGAAGTGTAGGCTCTGTACCTCCCGTCTCACCTATTCGCTGGATAAGACTCCTACGAAGTCTTAATCAAAGATGCTTGCCCATGCATAGAAATATATCGACGAAAAAGGAGCCCTTTCTTGGTGTAAGGTGGACAGGAGGCCAAGCAAGAAGAAAGCTCGGGAGGAGCCTGGTAGAGCCCCGACCAGCAAGCCCAACTCATTTCGTCGATGGAGTCTCAGGTCAGGGAACCCTACCAGCCGATCGAACAACTACACCTCTCTCCTCATCCCTCAATCCAAGATCCTGATGGAAATCAAAGGGAACCAGTACCTGCAAAGGCCCATCCCACTGAAGCATTTCATCTCCCATAATAAAAATAAGTACTAACATCTTCACCGAGACCATGACCATGACATGGACGAGTACCAGCACTAAAAAGAAAGATTGAAGACCTCATCCACCGTGGCTACCTCGACCAGTACATTCATTGGGGGGCACCTTAGCCCGATGCTCCAAGGTCGGGCCAAACATCGGCCTTGCCTAAGATTGATAATCAGCCAACCGAGTGGGAAGTCTGCATGATCTCTTGGGGGGCAAAGCAATTGTCGAAGTGGCCAAGAGGTGAAGGGAGAGATCAAAATATATTTTTTTTTTCTGACAAGGATTTAGTTAGGGTTTATAACCCCAACAATGACCCTTACATCATATCCATGATGATTGATAAGCATCCTGTAAGGAGAATTCTTATTGATAGTGAAAGTTTTGCATATATATTTTTTTAATGATGTTTTTATTTGGATGAACTTATCATTGAACTGACTCAATCTTGTCTCCATGTCATTAGTAGCCTTTAATAGGGAGTCGGTCGGGGTTGAGGGAGAGGTCATGCTCCCCATCATAGCGAGAACTCTGTCCTGATATAGTACAATCTTTATAACGTTCACCATGGTTCAAGTGCCCTCTACTTATAATGCCATCCTCGGGCACCCAAGAATGAATCAACTAGATGATGTTGTCTCTACTACATGCCTTCTCATCTGCTTCCCAATAGTGCATCGAGTCGGTGAGATGAGTGGTAATCAGTAGCTCGCCCGATAATATTATCAAATGGCACCCAGAGTGTAAAGGCCCAATAGGCCGGCAACTTCTGATCATCTCGACCAAAGGGAGCTCAAGAAAAGGGATGAACTGGCCGAGGAACTGTTATCTTTTCCACTAAAAGATGACCCTGTGAAGACCGTACAAATTAGAGCTTCCCTGCCTATGCCCAATCAGGATCGACTCTTAGACTTTTTGTATCATAACACTGATATTTTTGCTTGGTCGGCATCCGACATGTCAGGAGTTTTTTCTAAGATAATTATCTATAAGCTAAATATCGACTCAAAATTCAAGCTAGTCCGATAAAAGAAAAGAAACTTTGCTTCCAAGAGTCAAAGAGCCATCGACGAAGAAGTGCATAAACTCTTGGTGATCAATTTCATCCAAGAAGCCCATTATCCCACTAGCTAGCCAACATCATCATGATAAAAAAAGCAAATAAAAAGTGTCGTATCGACTACATTGATCTTAATAAAGCATATTCGAAAGATAGCTTCTTCCTATCAACAATCAATCATCTAGTCGATGCCAACTCCAATCATAAGCTTCCCAGCTTCACGAATACCTTTTCAGGCAACAATCAAATAAAAATTGCTCTCGAAGATGAGGAGAACATCTCCTTCATAACCGACTAAGGTATTTATTATTATAAAGTAATACCTTTTGGTTTAGAAAATATAGGAGTCATATACCAAAGGTGATTAATAAGGTCTTCAAGAATCAAATCAGTTAAAATATGAAGATTTATGTCGACGACATGCTCATCAAAAGCATTGAAAAGACCGACCATGTCAAAGACCTGAAAGAAGTCTTTAATGCCTTTTGTCAGTACTAGATAAAACTGAACCCTAGCAAATGTGCCTTTGGTATGATGGCCAAAAAGTTTTTCTAATTTATGGTCACTAGGTGGAGCATTGAGACAAATCCAGAGAAGATTCAAGCTATCATCGACATGTGGCACCTAATTTCCAAGAGGTACAGTAGCTCGCCAGACACATCATCATCCTTAGCCAATTCATCTTAAGGTTGGTTGAATGATGCTTACCATTCTTCAGGATCCTATGAGAGAGTATGGTTTTGACTAGATGGAGGAATGCTGACAAGCATTCAAGGATCTGAAGAGTTTCCTTGCTTTCCCACCTCTGCTTTCCAAGCTTGAGATCAGAGAAGAGCTATACCTCTTTCTCGTTGCATCCCTAAAGGTGGTCAGCAGCTCTGTACTTGTTTGGGTGAATGAAAAAGGGTTCAAAAGCCTGTATACTATACAAGTTGGGTGCTCCACGATATAGAGACCAGGTACTCCATACCTGAAAAAATAATTTTTATACTAATCATCTCTGTGCAATGCATCAGACCTTATTTTCAACTGCACTCGATAGTCATCCTCATTGACCAACCACTCAGAGCTATCTTGTAATGGCCAGAAACTTCTAAGTGGATAGTGAATGGGCAATCAAACTCAACAAACTCGATATTTGCTACCACCCAAGGTCCTCCATGAAGGTGCAAACCCTGGTTAACTTTCTTGTCGAATGCACTTGGCCAGAAGATGATCTTGAGGAAGCATCCATTGAGCATCTCGATGCATAGGCCAATTCAGCTACAACCTGGATCTTACACATAGACGGGGCCTCAAATTCCTAGGAAGCAGAGCCGGGTCAATTCTCGTAAACTTAAAAGGGGTGGCTGCTGAATATGCCCTGTGGTTCGTATTTGAAGTGATCAATAACCAAGTCGAGTATGAAGCTTTCTTGGCTGGTCTGAAGCTCACCAAGTAGCTCAAGGTGCACCATTTGAAGGTCTTCATTAACTTCCAACTTGTAGCTGGCTAGGTAATCGGTGAATATGGGGCTTGGGATTCGACAATGGCCAAGTACTTAGACAAAATTTAGGCTTTTAATGATGGTGTTTAAGTACTTTGGCATCTTTTATATCCTTCGGTGTAAGAATGCTTAGGCCGACACCTCTCTTAGTTGGCGACCTCGACGAACAACACCCTCATTGAACCTATATCGAGCACTTGGAAATACCAAGCATCGAGGAGGTCGAGATGGTCCAATAGGTTGACCATAATCGAGTTGGATGGACCGCTTCATCAAGTACCTGACCAATAGCACCATCCCTGACAACTCTCTCTAGAAGGCAAGAAGTTCAAATGGAAGGCTTTCAGGTATGCATTGTTAGATGGGCAACTCCACCAAAAAATTTTCTCCTTCCCGCTGCTCAAATGTCTCTAGCCTTTCAAAGTCGGTTATGTGCTCTGAGATATCCATGAAAGAATCTACAGAAACTATCTGGGAGCCAAATTCTTGGTATACAAAGTCTTAAGACATGGGTACTACTAGCCAACTATGCGAGAAGATACCGTGGAACTTATCTAGAAGTATGATAAGTGTTAGTGCTTTACTAACATCTAGCACCAACCAGCAAGCCAATTGGCCCAACTCTCTTCACCTTGACTGTTCGTCCAGTAGGGAATGGACATACTCGATCTGTTTCTCTTGATGCCTGGATAGTAGAAGTTTCTTATTATCATAATTGACTACTTACCAAGTGGGTAGAAGCCAAGCCACTAGTGCATATCACTGAGGACAAGGTCAAAATATTCTTTTAGAAATCAGTCATCAGCAGGTATGTCATCATTGACAATGGTCGATAGTTCGACAACCAAGTCTTAAAAAATTTCTATGCTGTAGCAATTTATGTCTGTTGGCCATCCTTAGTCAAATGGCGAGGTGGAGGTCACGAACCAAACTATCTTTCAAGGGCTTTAAACCAAATTGGATGAATCTAAGGGCCCATGGGCAGATGAATTGCTCGGGATACTTTGGGCCTACCACACAACTCCACGAATCTCGACCGACGAGACTCCATTCAGCTTGGCCTTCAACACTAAGACCATAATTCCCGTTGAGATCAGGCTCCCAACTATAAGGATCGAACATTTCGATGAGGCTACCAACTTGGATTGATTGAGGGCCAATCTTGATCGACCATAATAAACCTAGGATCGAGCCAACCTGGAGATGATGGTGTACCAGTAGAAAGTCACTCGGTACTATAATTCTCGAGTGAAATTAAAGACCTTCCTTCTGGGAGATCTTGTCTTGCAACTTGCCGAAATATCGAAACCTACCAAGCAAGGTAAACTATCTCCCATCTAGGAAGAACTCTATCGAGTGACATAGGCACTTCATCAAGGAGTTTACTGACTAGAGGACTTAGATGGGATGACCATCCCTTGAACATGGAACATCGAGAACTTTCAAATGTACTACCAATGATGTAATCACTTTCATTTGAAAATACAAATAAATTTTCTCCTGCCATGGTTCAAAGGTCCCCCAATCTGACACTGAGTCTACCAAAGCTCGCTAAACTCCCATCCGATCGACTCATACTCGATCGAAGAGATGGCTAACTCACTGTCCCCATCCGGATAACTCTTGCTAGGGTAACTGCTTACAAAGACAACTCCTACTAGGGTAACCCCACTCCAGGTAACTCCTTACAAAGGTAACTCTCATCCAGTTGACTTGTACCTAACTGAAGAAATGGCTAGCTCGCCATCTCCATATGGGTAACTCTTGCTAGGATAATTTCTTACAAAGGTAATTCCCACCAGGGTAACTCTTACTCTGGATAACCTCTCACAAAGATAACACCCCCTTCGGTTGGCTCATACCCGACCAATGAGATGGCTGACTCTCCTTCTTTATTGAGGCAACTCCTTAAAAAGGTAACTCCCGGGTAGTCGGCAAATGCCCTGCCAACAAAAGTGGTCGATTGACCTATTTAGTAGAGTTTCACAGCTAAAAGAGGATGGAAGCATTCAGTTGATACTCCAACAATTTGGAAATAAAGGCACCCAACAGAGTGTCACATTCAAAAGCAAAGGCATCCAAATATGTTCAGATTATCGAAAGAGATGTTTTCATTTCATTAATTTGAAAGGGATACAAAAGTTGAATCAAGTTAGAGACATATAAAGTCGGATCAAGTCTGAGACACACAAAGTCGGGTAATGTCTGAGTCTCGATATAAAATTGGACCTGAAGACTTACATGGTCGGATAAATGAAAGAAAGAAAAATTATAATGACCCATTCTACATTGCCACAGACCTTCTTGCGACCCACGGTCGAGAATGATCTTCCGCTCCAAGTCCAGTTCTTGAAAAAGATGACTCCAATACATGAAGTCCATGACTAGCACCAGATTATCAGAAGATGGAACTTCAATAACAAAATCCCTCTACCTAGAGTTAATGATTAGGTGGTGGAATTTTAATAACATAGCCCCACCGGGAATAGCCATGCTAGGCCATTTTGCCAACAGGGTGACTGTTATAGGAAGAGCTATCTCCAAGGATGCTTTTGGTGCCCTTATCCTTTATCACCAAGAACACCTTCGACCTTCTGCCACTCCCATGCCATCCATCTTATCCTCACTAGGCTCCATTTCCTCCCCGAGCACTCTAGTCACTTGCGGCATCCTCCCCCTCTCGTTGGAAATCACCATGCTTAACTTAGCCTAATGAGCTCTCACCAGGAGGGAAACCGGGAGGAGGGGGCATCAAGGATAGCGGACAGAGGCCCTCTATTTATAATATAGGCCAACCATCCAAATGTCAACACATGGCAATGCTTGATTGGACTAACCGAGTGAACACCTGGGACCTCAATATGATCATTTTAAATCCCATGCCATTAATGCCTACCACCAGATTTGGCACTAGCAACCAGAAGCCGAAGTGCATCAATCACGTGGCATGCCCAAAGTGGTCAATCAAAGCAATCACCCTGAAGTTGCACCTCATTTACTTCTGTTCTCATAATCGGTGTAAATGGCTGATGGTCGAGCTTGCCCTCGCCACATGGCATATCTCCATCAGCTGGGCCCAGCAACCGTCGAAAGAATAATCAAAATAATAAATGTGCCACATCTTCGAGGGTGACCATTTTTTGAGTCACCATTAGATGAGGAGCATGGCAGTCAAAGCCACCCTGTTAACTCGGAGCATAAATTAATTCTGCTCGATTGACCCCTCAAAGGTGACCAACTTTCGTTCGCAGTGGGTCAGCATTGAGTGACTCAGAGATGCTCAATCAATGCCCTCCACCGACTGAAGGCTTAAATAATTTTTGCCTCAGACGGCCTCGCTAGATGCTTTCTTGACTCAAGGGTTGTTCGAGCTGGCCTAAACAACCATGAGGGCCACCAGGCAAGAACACCCAAAGTTCAATGGTCAGAACGCTTGCTCACAGGCTCAGCGAACAACCTAGCCCTACCATCTACCAACTCACCAGTGGAATATATAGTCAAGTATATGAGGTTGGAGAATTAGTGGACAAGCTGCTTGGATCTAGTAGTGCCACTGACCAAGTACTTAGAAAAACTCACATAGGTGAAACACATAATCAATAAGGCATCATTGAAGGACAAGGAGATCTTTAATTAAATCTTGTAAGAGTTTGTACAAGTTTCAGTCTAATCTTGCTAAGGCCTTACAAAATTAGACTTTACGTCTGGGCTAGAAAGTGCATGAACAGAAAAATAAAAATAGAGAGATATCTTCCTAAGCCTAAGCCTCTCAGGCGGCGATCGACTCCTTAGGGACCCTGGTTAGAGTGATCGCTTCTTGAAAAATCTCAGTTGGGGCTATCGCTTCCCCAGTCACTTATGTCCTAGTTGCTACTGTCGCTTCCTCAAGAACTCCGACTGTCGTTGTCATGAGAGCGGGTGCCTCAGCAACACTCCTGTCGGCCCTGCCTCCCTCAATAGCAGGCTCCACGGTCACTTCACCTTCTTTGGCCTATTCATTTTCCTCTTCTTTTGTCAATTCTGTCCTACCAGTAGGAGTGATATGGTGCAAGTTTATGTCTGGATAAACCTCGGCAACCTTTACCTTCCAATCATCAAAATTAATGACATAAATACCTGCCATAATCATAGTAGCATCAACCATGAAGGCATCCGAGTCTTTGTATTCCTCAACCGCCCGAACAACAATAGAGGTGGCCTTTTCCTTAATAAACTTGGCTCGATCCTCGATGACCTTAGCCCACCCCTCAATGGACCTAGCTCGTTCCTTGTTTGCTTGAGCCCTATTCTTAGCAAGCCTGCGAAGGACTTCATAGTGATCCAACCTAGCTGCCACATTCGTTGCTCGATCACTTTCCTTTATAATCTCCCCCTCCGCCTTCAGCCAAGCTACCATGTACTCTTTCAACTTGATGGCTTCTGAGCAGTCTCGTTCAACACTCACTACCCTATCCTCTACCTCTTTCACTTTAGCTTCCCAAGCACTCCTAGTCTCAGCATACTTAAGGATCACCGAGTGCATAGTCGTTAGACCATGGAGGAATTGCATAGGAGCAACAAGCGGAGTCAGACACTCGGTGAAGTCATCTTCGACTAACACAATGACTATGATGGACTTACCTGGTGATCACTATCGTAAATGGTTAAAAATAATTTCACTAACTCAAACTATAGTTAGGATGAGTAAGGATCGTATCCTTAGGGATCAGTTAGGGTTATGTTCACTTTCAAGATTATTCTATTAGAGTTTTAATTAAGTTAGAAAGATAAAAAAGTTAGAATATGTTTATAACTAAGAATAATAATTAAACTAAGTAGGAGATTAACAAAATATAAAAGATGTATTGAGTTTTGATTCGGTATTTGATATTATATTAAGTATTTATTTAATATATAATTATTAAATTATGATTGATCCCTGAGATAGCCTATCTCGCTGGATACATACCTCGATCTGCTTCTACATAGCCATAGACTATTCAAAATCTCTAATCATAAAAATAATTTTTTTTATAATCATATTTCGAGCATAACCTATCTCGCTGAACATGAATCATATCCTGGAATCATGACTCATCTATACATAATCATAGGCTATTCTAAAATCTAATTATAATATAGACATGAAGAATTTAACTTGAAGTAATGAAAATAAATTTATTAAAAATAAATTATTACAGTCAAGTATTAATTACATAAAAAAAGTATAAAATATAACTATCAAAAATCTCATCTATTCCCTAAAGATGGAAACTTCTTAGCCATGCATGGTCTTCCCTTCCTTTCTCCTTATGCAAGGCTCTAAAGGGATTCTAGGGATTGATGCCTCCAAGTAAAGGTATAGAAGTCTTTTTGTAGGTGTTAACAGAGGAGAGGTGTTTGTATTTTTCTGATATAGGACTAAAGAAAGAAATCATAGTAACGACTATGATATATTTTTTACAAAATCAATGATTTGATGGTAAATCAAATTTCAATTGAAATAGACTTTAGAATCCTGCTCCAAATCAATGTTTGACTAGTTGAGGGGTGATGGCCAATGGATCTTGATCAAAAGAGGCCCACTGCATCAAACCATCATAGCCCAATTCTAGTCAGGATTATTTGTGGTCGTCAGAACAGGTCAGATCACTTATGGGTTACTGGATCGTGTGTATCATAGCTGAAATTATATATTTGAGTCTATTAGATTGGCATGACTTTTGATGTTGGATCTGAGCTAGCCCACTTGATTTTTAGCCATTGGATCTTGATTAGAGACGAGGCAGTGGCATCTCAGGTTGTGGATGCATGGATGGACTTCGACGGATCTAGACAGGGACTTAGGAGGATGGTGGCGAGCAGACGGCTAGCTAGCATGGTGAAGATGGCCGGTGATGGGCATGCTAGTGCCTCTTGATGAGCAAGTGGCATGTCGGCAGAGGGATGGGATGGCAACATGGGACAAAGGGCGACTCGACTATGGGAAGACAAAGGTGTTGGGAAAGAAGGCTGACGATGCTTGGCCAAGGTGGAGGTGCACGGTGGCCAGCAGCTCAGATGGTGAAGGGAGGAGTGGTGATCGGTGGCCAACGATGGCATCTTGGGCCGGCAACAGAGTAGCGGTGGAGAGATGGGATGGCTACTCGCTATGGCGGAAGAATGGCCGGCGGTGATGCAATGGAAGGACGGTGATGAGGAGGGTGCCCAGCGATAATTCATCTACAACTTGGAAGAGAGGTGGAGGCATGGCTCACGGTGGAAGAATGGCAATAGGTAATGTGGTTGAGTCTTATGGCAGAAGAATGGTTGGATCTTGGTATATCAGGCCGAGGAGGAGGTGCACGGTGGCTCTAATAGCAACTAGACAGCATCTCCGGTGACCTCATTGTCAAAATTCTTTCACAATCCATGGCTTTTAGTCATGGACCGATGGCCATGGCTGCCTGTGAATCGTTAGACATTTTGTAAATGAAGTAGTGGGTTTATAGTAGACAAGCTACTTTAAAATTTGTGCAAGTCTATATTAATTTTTGAATTTAAATTCTGGATTTATTTTAAATTTGATTTGCTTCAAATTTGTTTCGTTTGAATCTATAAATCGAGCTCTTCACATTAATGATCTTCTTTCTTGCAAATGATATACAAAAATATCAATTTTAAATAAATAAAGATAATTTAATTTTTAAATTAATACTTATATATATATGTAATGTAATTATCAACTGGGCCATAATTGGGAAGGTCCCATTTATCAGCTCACTTACGGATTAGGACTTCAACTCTTCTACATGTTGCAAAAGCAACATTATTTATGATAACTCTCGAGCAATTGAAGAGTTGTGCAATGCTGAGTCTTCCTTGCTGACGTGGACTTGGTACACCCATCCATCCTCGACTCTGGGTCGGGAGACAATAGTACAGTGCCTGAGAGACCTCCTCAAAGTCCCGGTTCCCCTAGCTACCAAGGATGCCCCAGCATCTCTTGAAGCTAATAAACTTCCTTCCCCCTGGCACCGATGAGGCCAAGGGAGCTGTGCTTGCCCCTAATGAAGTTGGCACCTTCCGAGGTGCATCTATTAGTACAGTAGGGCGAGGACCTCTGGGGAAGCCACTCGAGTGATGAGAGTAGGGGATGCTACAATCTCCACATCATCGCCACTCTAGGTAGAGAACCTTGGGGGAACAAAAGTAACATCGAGAGTCCACACCAGCAACAGAGGGGGCCCCAATAGATGGTGCCCCAACTTTTGGCCTCTTTGTGATGGCCTCTTTTTTCCTTTTATGGCCACCATTTGGGGCTGATCTCTTCTGCAAGTGTATTCAGACCTAATCCGCCGATACTGTCCTCATGACTAGAAAAAAAACAGCACACAAGTCAACCAAACACATAAGCAAGAAGACAAAGAAAACTCGAACTCCTTATCGAGAGTGCTGCTCAGCTTCAACTTGGCATCTATAAATTTTGCTCAGTAAGGAGCTCTCTCAACTCAGGAACTGTCATATCAGAAAGCTTCTAGAAGTCTTCCTAATCAAACTCAATCACCTCATCATTTTGGTTGGGAGAGGTATCCAGTGCCCCCAATTCAGTCAAATTCTCCAAGGTTGGTCGGAGTAGATAAAAAAAAATCGACTTTCCAATGATGAATAGAACTAGGAAGTTTTATAAGTTTCCTCTTATTTTTGGGGACTGAAAAAGAACCAACCGTTGGACCTGGGAAGTTTATTCAGTTTGAAAAAAAATTATGAACAGTGAAAACCACGGCCAAATCTCATAGAAATGGCAAAGAATCACAAAACTGGCTAAGACACGAAAAGAGTTGGGATCAAGTTGGGTGGGAATGATGTCATATCGATGTAGGACATCATGGATGAAAGGGTGTAATTGAAAACGAAGACTAGCATAAAGGGCCTCCTTGTACATGGCCAAGCAACCTATCGGGCCGGAGGTTACTCGATCTTTTAGCCTTGGTGCGTAAAGGTAGTAATCTTTTGAGATCTGGCATGTCTCTTGGAACCTGATGAGCCATGCTTGATAACATTCAAGACCTCATACATTGATCCCATCGTGGGCCTCGTTGAGCTCCGAGAGGGGCTACCCACCTTTTCTTTTCGGGAATCAGGACTTCCTCCCAGGCTCCTCCTTCGTTGGCTCCTCTTCCTCTCCTGAGCCCTCTTCCTCGACCGACTCTGCCCTGCTAAACTTTCCTCCTCAACTAGGCTCACCTTCTCGAATGGGCTCTCATGAGTCTAGTCTCCCAGGGAGGAAGAGTCCAAAGACCCTTGTATCCTAGAGGGATTATTGATTGAGTAACTCTTGCCACTGCATGACATTCTTCAAGGATGCAAAATGGACCAAGAGAAATGAAGATAAGGAAGAAGAACCTGGAAGGGACACCTTCACCCAAGAAATGAGTGAAAGCAGGAAGAGAAACTACAAATGACCAGTGAAGGGGAAAAAGGAGCACTTATCCCCACCCGACCCTCACTGGCCTACCGAAACCCTACAAGGAATTAAAGGAAGACACATGAAACCAACTTGGGGGAAACCTTTGGGAGCGCAGATGCGGATCTCCTATCCTCCTCCTCCTCTTCCTTCTTTGCTAGCAAAAGCCCCTGCAGTCACGACAAGAGACCCCTATTTATACACATGCCGATCGATCACAATGGAGCCTCGATGTTCTCGAGGTCGCCGGATTGCGATGGCACGTCCCCATTCGGTTATGACTGTAATTACCTTAAGATTTCAACCAACCAATCACCTCCATACCCTGGGCTTTGTGCAAACCATTTATAGCTCATAGCTAATGGGTCACGTGGAGTAATGCAGTTTGGTTAGGGGTTATTGTGCGAATCGACAAAAGTTATGGCATGGCTTTTCGGATGCCATGCCAATGATTCGTATGCATTATTTGTACACCACACCCAAGGTGACAAGGCACTGGTTGCTGATTCCCAAGGCATCACTTAATGCTCGAAGAACTAAAATACAAGCCCAACTCTCGAGGTTGACAAGATAGCTACTCCCTTCCCTTAGAAGCAAAAAACCCTAACGGACCAACTTGGTATCATTTTGGACTCAGGGACATCTATTATATCAACTACCTGCTTGGCCCCGAGATGTTCATCGGACCACTGATTGTAGTGAGGGAACCCCCTAGAAGATCTAGAAGTTGCTCAGCATCGATCGATATCCCCGACTCCTCTGATAATCAGTCATGAAATAACTTGAGAGTGACCTCACCAATTATTGCATGCATCGGCACTGAGAAACATTTCACCAATTGTTCCTGACGTTGCATCTCTCGAACTCTCACCTGGGCCTGACTCATAGTCACGCCCGTGTCTCCTCTCGACCAGGTCATCTCTCGATTAGGGGCACTCTCGGGTGAACCACTTCTCAATGCTTAGCTCCATTATTTGGCATCCGACCTACTACCTCATGAAAGGTTCCTAGTCATGCAGCGAGGACTGCCTTTACCCGACGCCTGCCCCTCTAGCTGTACCAATGATAGTCGAGGTAAGCAAGTTCGTGGAGGGTAGCAACCTAGCAGAATTGGTGGCCCTAATAGAAAAGACATCGAAGGGAGGGATTCCATGGAACAGAATCCTAACAACCTATCAGTGTTTATCATTCATATCAAAACCATCCCCTGGTGGCCTTTTATCATCATGTGCGATACTATAAATAGATAAAAGGGATATCAAATAAAGTACACATGCTCTAACTTTTCGTGATTCGTATAGTCACCAAGACTCTTAGCTTCAACTACTGTTATCTATTTTATCCTTCCATATTGACTTGAGTATCAGAGTATCCTACTGGTATCTCTGGTCAAAATTTTTATCAAATTTTTTTTATAGATTTCCATTCAAAGACTGTCATGAATAATCTTTCTCAATGTTGAAAAGGATCGGAGGATGATTTGACAGTAACAAGTTCATTTTATCATATCCTGGTTATAGGCGGTGAGGCTCGGGAAGTTCGAGGGCCGCCCGCGACCACACCTGGTCCAACCAAGAGTCCAAATAACTAGGTTTGGTTCTGGACTCCAGACCAAACCCACTTGGTCCCCGCACTAGGTCATACTTGCGTTATCCCGCGATGACTGTACAGCGTCAGATTCGACTTGAGACCAATCTCGGCCGTTCGTTTTCCTTTATTTGCAAAGGTAGCGGGACGATGGGAATTCTACGCCGCCGAGCTCCTCCTCTGTTTCCTTCGCCGCTCGTCTATCGTTCTCTTGCGTTCGTGGGAATAATAATTTTCTGGTATACATCTTTCAGTTTTCGATTCGGCGTTGCTGAGTCGATCATGTATTATTCTACACTGGGTTGGATTCTTTAAAATCTCTGTTTTTTTTATGTAAATGTTTATCCAGATTAGCTCGAAGTCCTTTTTTGAGAAGCCAAATAGCTATTTTCGTTGATTTTCTGATGAACTTGATCGAGAAAGATTTGTAGGGATTTGGGTTAAAGATCATATCGTGAACGGTCTTGTAATTTGTTCGCAAAGTGTGATCAAGGGCGTTTCTGACGATCTTTATCTTCCAAACTGTTACTTTTCTAATCAGTTTGTTTTTCCCTTTCCGGTCTCTATGATATTTATCGATTCTTTCCCTCGAAAATTTTCACTAAACTTGATTTTTACGGAGGTGCTGCTAAAACTATCGCTTTTAAGTCAAAAAATGTTTTGAATTTAAATTTACGGAAGGTAAGCGGATTTCTGTTATTTATTGATGCAGAGGAGTCTTTGATTTCTGAAATTGTTGTAATGACTTATTTATAAACTTTGATAAAGTTGATTGTTTTTTTTATTGTTATTGAAGATTTGAATTTTTAGTTCTTGTGCAGTGTACATGATTTTGTTAGTGTTGATGCCCTTGCTTTAAAGCATTTAGATGAGTCCATATTTGGAAGTGGCCAAAAATTGCCCTCCCAAAAAGAACTTGGAGATAAATCAAGGCTGGAGTCTCAGAAAGGGCTCTTTTTTTTTTGCCAAAACCCAGAACCGGGTATTTGGGAAGACAAACCAGAGAGCCCGAGAATTGGCATTTGTTGTTGCCATAGGCCTTTGGTGGTGGAGGCTTTTTTTGTGCCATCTTTACCAAATCTGGTTCTTTACTTGTGCTTTAAAGTTGAGGGTGTTTCTGTAATCATCTACAAATTCAAGGCACTGCATGGCATCCTTTCCCCTAATGCTTTTGTTGCTAAAGGTCTTGTGTTTAATTCCGTTTTATCTTGTTTGATAGAGAATTTAGACATGTTTTCACTTTTTAGGAAGGAATGTGCATTGGTTTAAATTTGTACTTTTATCTAGTTTAAATTGAAATGTATTCAAGTGGTTGGTCATGGATACAAAATTAGTAAATGCAGAGGGAGAGGCAATTTTTAGATTTCTCTGACTAATATCATCATTCTACTTCTTTCTTGATTAAGGAGAATGGCTGGATGTTCACAAGGTTGCTCTCAGTTTTGATCATTCTTTTCATATACTGACCAAGTAATTGTAGTGTGTATGTACTTGCTGTGAATCCCTTAAATTTTTCTTAAAGGTTTCATGTTGTTTTTGGTATTTATTATATTTTCTAGTTGTCTTTTGAACTGTGGCATTTCTGACACGCTTCATTTCAAATTTTCTTTAATCTTCTTTGATATTTATTTTGATCTCCTGGAAATACTGGATAGTTCAAATGTTGCATTTTGTGTATGTTAGCCATCAAAAGAGTGTTTTTGTGTGTGAGATAATTTAGTCATTGTAGTCACAGAGGGAAAGAAGGAGAAAGAAAGACACTATGTCTCACCGTAAGTTCGAGCATCCCCGACATGGTTCTCTTGGGTTCCTTCCTAGAAAAAGAGCCTCCCGACATAGAGGAAAAGGTCTATGCTTCTTCCATTAAAAAAATTGTTGTTTCCGATGGACTGTGCTGTATTAAAAATTACATGTTTATAGAAATGATTTTGTAGTCACAGGTCTCTGTTAATTTTTCTGACTATAATTGTTGCTTGCTCTCTTTCTCTTGGTTACTTGGATTAGGTCTTTTTTCTTGGTCTCGTATCATGCTACTATTTTTGTTGTATGTAATCGGTCATATTGAGTCTATGCTACATTACTGTGTGACTTGGTATGGACTTAATTTCTCATTGTTTATTACATCTAAATTAAGAAAAGGATTGATGAAATTAAAGCAGCTAAGAGTACTTTTTTTTGGAAGCCTACAAGATTATATGTGAATCTGCCAGTAAGTCATTTTGGTTTCTGACATCTAATATTTTAGCTGCCATCTGGATTTATGTTTTAATTGTTGCATTTCTTTTTTGTGTAAATTAGATGATATCCTGCCCATGATTTTGTTTTCATCCTTATATTGCATCAGTATCATTTGTACTTGGGGCTGCATGCAAACATTTCACATATTTGTATATTCACGTGGTTATGCTTAAATGTGTCTGCCTTTGTGTGCAATTCTGCATATGGGCGAGTGAGTCTGTGCTATAATGCACAAGCATGGAATACATTTTTCATTATTTCTAGCAACTGCATTAAATACACCATAGAAGCTATTTGTCTGACAGTCCTCAAATTTCTTGAGGAATTTGGTGATTCTAATATTTGAAAAGATGCTACCTGTACACTGAACATAATGGCATCATCCTCTCCCCTCTCTCCACCTTTTCTCATGGTTTGTGCGCATGCAGTTGTCATTGGCTGACCTGCATGTGTGGATGTGGTGAGGGAGAGGGGAGGTGTTGGCATTGGCTGGTCTGCTTGGGCATGTACATGAGGATGAGTTTGTCTGTGTGCACGTGTTGATGTTTTGAGTTTGGGGAGGTACAGGTGGGGTTGGTTTAGGTGCATGTGTTCTTGTCCTTGTGTGTTTGTGGATGAGTGCATGCTTATGAGAAAAGTTAGTTGTTTGCTTCTAATATGAGAGAGCTATCCTTTCTCCTCTATGCTTTTGTTCTTGGTTGCATGATTAGAGCTGCACGATTCCTAGTCTGGTCTCTGATGCTACTTTCAAATGTGCTTCCTACATTGCACTTGTGTCACAGTCACAGCATGTGGTGAATTACTCTGTTGTCAGGAATTTGGTACCATGTTTTTCTTTTTAAACAAAATTTATATTGTTGATAATAAATACATGGTAAATCCATAACGCTTATATGGTTTGTTTTTCATCTTCTTATCTAATTTTGCAGTTGGAATGATAAAACATTTAATGAATGCTCGGGTCCATGTTAGAGTTCCAGATATTTTCAATTGAAGTTCTTCAGTATTGCAAAGTTGTGAATGGAGAGAGTGAGCCAGATCTTTCAGAAACCCTTTTTGGGGCTATTTTTTTACCAGTTTGGGAAAGAAGACTTCTATAAATAGCTGATTTTATTAATTCATATGAATATCATGTTGCCAAATTGGGTTTGAGGTACATGATAAAATATTGGATTTATGAGATGTTAAATGAACAATCTGCTGTTGGAGCGATTCTCTCGAGTAATGTGCACAACAGCCAAGATGAATGATATGATCAGAAGGAGTAATAAAGTGAGATGGAGAATAGGGGAAAACAGAAAAGAGAAAAGGCCGGTCACTGTTCATGCATGAACCGCGATGCTACAATCCGGGACATTATTACATGGAAGTCAAATGACTCTAATTTGATTCCCAGACAATTTTGGAAGTCAAGAATTGGATGAAGAAGGATGATGATAGAAGTTAGAATTTCTTCTTTTAGGAATCTTAAAAAGCAGAAAGAAGGCTTCTTTAGTTCATCAATACATCTCTATTGAAGATCTGCTCATGTTCATGAAAAGGAAAAAAAAAAAATAAATTTGTATGCTACGGAGCCTACAAGAAGCTTCCTAATGAATGCTAGCCACTTGTTACCTTAGGTCATGAGTTGCCTTAATTAGTTTTATTTTGTATTCATTCTTTTAAATAAGTGTTTGCTTGTGCTACCATCTAAGAGTGTGTTTGGCTTACAAAGAGTGCTTTGTGACTTTTGAAGCAAAAAAGTGCTTCCCAAAAAGAATTTTGGTAACATTCCACAAAAAGTGTTTTTACACCGTCTCCTCTATCTCCTCTTATCTGTTCCTCTTCTCCTTCTTCTGCTCTCCTCATCCTCTCCTCTTCCTCTATCTACCCTGTCTTATCCCACATCCAACCTTCTCTCTCTTCTTCCCTTTTCTGTCACCTTTCTTCTTCTGTTCTCCATCCAACCTGTCCTCCACATGCTATATCCATGCTTCTTTATTTCCAGTATTTTTACCTTCCCTCTTCCAAATGTTGTTATATTTAATTTACCAACCCTTCATAACCCTCCTATGAAACAACAAAGAAATAAAACAATCTTTAGTAAACACTGCCTTGAAAAGATGTTTTAATATTAACCAAGAATGCATTCTAATAAAAAAAAGCAGATCTTACAAAATTAGTTTTTGTAAAGTCAGCAACCAAATTCCCTTTCAGTGGTTTGGTTCACAAAAATTGCTTAAACAGTTATGGTTCACAGCCCAAATGACCTTTTAGATGGGCACTGCAGTTTGATAACTTGAATTTAACGAATCACATTCTTAGAGACTTGTTTTAACCTTTGACAAATGAAGTAGCAATTGTTGATTGCTAGTGTGTCTATGCTAGCAATATATATGTGCCTGGGTCTTATTTTAATAGACTATATTTTATGAACAGTTAGCTATATCTTATAATTGAAAAAATGCTTTCCATTATTTTTATTAACATCAAGAAACTTTCATAATTTTTTCCTTCCTCTAGATGCTGAAGGTCACCTTTGTGTTCGTTTGTCACAGTAATTATCTGACAGTGATTTATACATTATCACTGTTGTCAACATTTATTTCTGCTATATTTTTGTTTTGACATTTTGCAAGATCACAATGTAATTATTTTAACTTGGTGCCAGAAGTAATTTAAATGTTCATTTCCGTTTTAATAGGTTGCTTTGTAATTTCATTTCATGGTTTCACTTGAATACTCCAACTTTGTGTCAAAGTAGATAAACTCCATTAGCGCTTAAAATTTAAAACCCTGTTCACTTCTGGTGCTTGATTTAATCACTTTTAAGGCTTATAACTCAAACACTATCAAAGTATATAAAATATTTAAGCTTGGCTGAGCAAAGAACAAAGCTAATTATTTTACATTTTTTATATTTTGCATCACCAATCGTGGTTTGTTTGACTAGTCATATGATTGGTGGATACCTCTCCATTGTATATTATAGTGCACATAATATTCTCCATTGATTATGAGTTAGTTATTTCTTTTCCTAAAAATTTGGTCAAATCGTTCTATAATAAAGAGTTGCTTATCCAGGTCTGCTTCTATTATCATGCACCCGCATAAGCAAACTGATTCACTGTTAAACTTATGAAAAAGGCTTACAACTTGGCTGAGCAAAGAATAAAGCTTTTATTTTTACTTTTTTTCCCTGTCTGTTTGTTTGCCTTACCGAGCATTACCGAGCATGGTTGACTGATCATATAATTAGGTGAAAGTGGATCGGATAATATTATTCCGGATCAATTTGCATATCCAAATCTATCTAGATACATATAAAAATTGAAGCATCCAAATAATATCTGTATCCATATCCGTTAAAAATAAATAGATTTGGATATGGATAGACAACTATTTGATTTGTATCTGTATATCCGAATTCATTTGTAAGCCTATTTAATTTTATATAGCATTCATGAATTTTTAAGCCAAATAAATGGCTGCATTAACATACTATTAACTTGATTCATTATCTATTTAACAATATCTTTGATTCTATGGTCATAAAGTTTAATCATTTGACTTAAATCCATATTTCTAGTATCTGATTTGTTTCTGTATCTGTTTAAAACAAATATGAATATGAATTTTTGCCATCCAACTAGCATGTGTATCTATATATGTATTTGTTAAATAAAACAAATATGGATGTGGATGTACCATTATCCAATTTATTTTCGGCCCTACACATAATTGGTGGGTATCTTTTGATGGTTTATTATAGTGTGTTCATAATATTCTTGAAAATTGCAATTCTCCATTGCATGTAAGTTGGCCATTGCTTTTCCAAAAATTTGGCCAAATCATTCTGTAATAAAGAGCTGCTCAGCCAGGTCTGCTTCTATTGTCATGCTTCAGCATAAGCAAACTGATTCAACTTTAGCAAGTGCTCGAGTCCTGTTGATTGTTTAAGTTCCAAAGTTCAAATTTTGATGTTTTCTGTATTACTAGTTTTTAATATATAGAGATTATTGTTTTAATAAGTATTAATGTATTTGATGATGAACTATATGACCTTTCCCCTAAGAATAATCTTAGGGCCTTTGAAAAATCTTTGTTATCAGAACAATTAAAACTAAGTGTCCGGGGTTTAATCATGCATCTGAACGACTGGGACTAATTTAACAAGCAAAGCCATCAAGCAGTTCTGCTGTAACTCTTAATGCTGGCATTTAGATTTAGCTGTGTTTAACGCTGTCTGAATTTTTAAACTATCAATGAAATGAATGCTTACCCCTGCTTTCCTTCTGCAAGAATAATCGAATGGCTTCTAAATATTTGCCTTTGTTTACAAGTTTGCGCTCCTGGCTTATTGTTAATTTTTCTTCCGTGTGGTCTGATCCAGTGAAATCCTTCCCAAAGGATGATCCAAGCAAGCCTCCTAGACTGACTGCCTTCCTAGGATACAAGGCTGGGATGACACATATAGTCAGGGAAGTCGACAAACCAGGATCAAGTAAGTGAGTTTGTATTTTTCTTAGATGGTAACTTTTTATGGATTTAGCGGAAATGTTTATCCAGCTTCTATCAATGGTTTTTTTATGATGCGAGTCATGTGACCATTATCACTTATGCTTTGTCTGAAGTAATATACAGCAGATATGTGATGCATGCATGCATGTGTGCTTGTGCATCCAGATGCATTTTTTAAGCCAAGAGGTTATAATTTTTTTAGTTTTTAGTTTTTTCCCCTAAGCATGGCTGTTGTACTTGTGAGCTTTGCATCCTTAAATCTGAAGTCTTTGGATGTTTTATTTCTTTGGATTTGATCAGACATCTAGCTGCTTTCTTTTAGTAATAATGCTTGGCATATTTACTTTCTTTAAATGAAATTCTTTTGTAAGATTCCTGATCTTGAAGGTTTTATTCATGTACAAATATTATATCCTCAAAATCATTAAAACTTTTAAACTCTATATTTTAGAATTGATAAAATTATTACAATGCTATATTAAATCTTTGGAAATTTAGTGTATTGTCTGCCGATTTACCTTTTCATTCTTTGCATGTAGAGCTCCATAAGAAGGAGGCATGTGAAGCAGTAACAGTGATTGAAGCACCGCCAATGATTGTTGTTGGTGTTGTTGGTTATGTGAAGACCCCTTGTGGTCTTCGCTCACTAAACACTGTTTGGGCTCAGCATCTTAGTGAGGAAGTAAAGAGGAGATTTTACAAAAACTGGTACAAGTCCGAGAAGAAAGCATTTACTAAGTATTCGAAGAAGTATGAAACTGAAGATGGGAAAAAAGAAATCCAGGCACAGCTAGAGAAGATGAAGAAGTATGCATCTGTCATTCGTGTTTTGGCTCACACTCAGGTAATCTTGCATTTATTTTCCTTGTTCCTGATGTTCGCTTGCATTGGCTGTTTTTCATGTCTGACCATCAAAATGAATGCCAATGGGTATCACTTGTTTTGTTTGGTAGCACAGCTGAACTTGCAAAATTTATGTATGTGTTTTCATGATATTGAAGTTAAATCCAGATTAAAGGATAACATGAATTCTGAATTCATGTAGCACCTTGCAAAATTTTAGATATCAAGTGCTAGATGCCCTCTTCATTTTTTTTTTTTAAATTTCTAATCAGTGGTAAAGATGTTTATATGGACTCCAAAAATGAACCTAAGAGATCCAGTACAGAGATGTACAAATATGTGTGATGGTTCTCTTTAGTTTGTGATTGGTGTAGGTAGGGGTAAAAGTAGTATGGATAATATCTGACCGGATCCGATTTCGTATCCTAATTTATCTAGGTATGGATAGAAATTTAAGCATCCAACTAATATTTGTATCCATATATATATCTGTAAAAAATAGATATGGATATGGATAGACAACTATCCCATCTGTATCCTAATATTTGAATTTTTATAATCACATTTAATTTTATATAATATTCATTAATTTTTAATAAAATATATAAGCATATTAATATGTTATTAACTTGATTTATCTTTTATTTAGTAATATTTTTTATTCTATAATCATAAAGTTTAATTATCCGACTTATATCCATATTTATATTTGTATTTATGTCTGTATTTTCAGTATTTGATTTGTATCTATATCAATTTAAAATAAATATAGATATGCATTTTTGTGCCTGATTAATATCTTAATCCATATTTGTATTCGCCAAACAAAACAAATATAGATATGGATGCAATGATATGTGATCCGCATTCGATCTGATTTCAGCCCTAGATGTAGGCAACCTTGAGGTGAAAATCAGGTATGCTATAGATGGAGCACTATTTCCATCTCCCATGGTTTTTCTCCTCATGTTGCCTGGATCAAAATTCTTCTACCAAAGATACTAAGTTCCTTGGAACTTCCATGACCTGTATTCAGATCCCATGTTTCTCACATCTACTTATTTCCATGTTTCTGTCTATAGATTAGAAAGATGAAGGGGTTGAAACAAAAGAAAGCACACCTGATGGAGATCCAGGTGAATGGTGGAGATGTTGCCCAGAAAGTTGACTATGCTTACAGCTTTTTCGAGAAGCAAATTCCTGTAGATGCTGTTTTCCAGAAGGATGAGATGGTAGACATCATAGGAGTTACCAAGGGCAAGGGTTATGAGGGTGTGGTGACTCGTTGGGGTGTCACTCGTCTTCCCCGCAAAACCCACCGTGGCCTGTGCAAGGTGGCTTGTATTGGTGCCTGGCATCCAGCTAGGGTTTCATTCACAGTCGCCAGGGCTGGGCAGAATGGTTACCATCACCGCACAGAGTTGAACAAGAAAATTTATAAGCTTGGAAAGGCTGGAGAGGAGTCTCATACGGCGATCACCGAATTCGACAGGTCAGTCATCCTGTGTGTTACTTCTGTTTAGGTACCATGCATGTCAACTATGACAGACCAAAGTGTTCTGAGATAATCACTTCAACAAATTTCAATTGTTTGTTGAAATTGAAAGAAAAGGGGGTTATGTTTTCATTCAACCCTTAAAGGATGCTTGGCAGCTTATGCTATTAGTTATTAACATTTGCTGCATCCATGTTGTGTGGGCCTGTAGCTGTAATGTACTTTAACAAGAATGTCTACTGAATTGCTGGCCATGAACTGTTGTACATGCAGGACTGAGAAGGATATAACCCCAATGGGAGGCTTCCCACATTACGGCGTGGTTAAGGATGATTACATATTAATTAAAGGCTGCTGTGTAGGACCAAAGAAGCGAGTTGTCACTCTGAGGCAATCGTTGCTGAAGCAAACCTCACGTTTGGCTATGGAGGAGATCAAGCTCAAGTTCATTGATACCTCTTCCAAATTTGGGCATGGCCGGTTCCAAACCACAGAGGAGAAGGGCAAATTCTATGGAAGGCTCAAGGCTTGATTAGGACTGTTATTGGCTAAACATATGGGACGCGGCTTTATATTCTTATTTGGTTCAAAGTTGTGTTTGAATAATTTTAGCGGCGTTTTTGGACCATTGGCTGAAATGTTTTTCCGAGGCATAAATTGAATTTAATTTTGGTCTTTTCAAGTTGTGTTCCTATTATTAAATCTGTAGATGTTTGCTGCTGGTGCATCATTGTATGAAGAATGTTGTGTTGTCCTTCGCCTGATCTCTCTGATGCTATGCCATACCACTTCCAAAAGTACCATGCACCCAATATGCACAGAAAATAGATTAAATCCAGCAACTACTAGCAGTCGAATGTGATCGTTTTATATTCTATTCATGTGCGTACCGAGGTGAACTTTTTGGTGCCATAATCTGTAGCAGTTTTACAGGTAAATTCCAAATGATATGATGGTGACTTTAAAAATGGCGCCTGTGATGTTTGAAATATGAAGAAATATGGAGAGTTTCCATTATTTATATGGCAAATATATGCACAGAAATTGTTCCTCGTGTAACCAAATGGGGAGGAGAAAGGTTCCAATATTCAAACATAAAGTGGCATTAGTTTTGTATTTATTAAAAAAGGTGGCCATCCAATGAGGGATTTTTAATTGCTCTGCCACTTTTAAAGTGAATGGAGATCTCAAACTTGTTTCCGGCCACTGCATGGAATCCTTCAGCTAATTCAAATTTTCTCAGTAAGAGCTTGTGTTTCTCTGAAGCTACTCTGGAGAATCCAGTAGCAGGAAGCAGAGGCCGGGCGGAAGGTTGGGGTGGAAATAGATCCAGAAGAAGCTATTAAATTGGCCAACCTGTGGGAGATCTTGAATTGGGAAGAAACCTTGTAAACTTTCGGAGGGATCTGAGAGCATAAACAATTTTCTGAGATACAGGAGACCGCTATTAAAGAGTCTCCTTCCAGATGGAGATTGCTATCAAAGAGTCTCTCCTTCCAGATGGAGATTGGAGACACCCAGCTTGATAGAGACTTCCCTAGAAGCAAACCATCCAGCAGTCAGAACAGAAACTTTAATACAATCTGGTTGTGGGAGTACCGTTTGTGAGAACCAATGGTAAAAGTGTAATTCTATCAGCTAAGCATGGAAAATAAAACAGCCACCTGCATGGCATGTATCGTGTACCATTGAAATCCTTTATCATGGAAATTTAAGATATCAAGGTGATGGAGCTAAATAAATCTTTGCTGAAGAGTGACATGTATAGTGGTGCATGCAAAGCGAAAGCTGTAGTGCATGTACATCCTAAAAACTGTATGTACACCGCAATTAGCCATCCAATCTTTGTGCTCTCAATGCCAAAAAAAATCTCCAATGTTGATGGTAACGTTAGAATTAATGTTGATGGTGGTGGTGGTGGTGGTGGTGTTCATACAGCGGTGATTCTCTTACTCTCTACCTGTTTTGTAGATAAAGTTGCTAATCTAAATGGCCTCGCTTGGCTTCTTTCTTATCGAAACAAAGAAACGAAGAAGAATGGCAATTCAAGAGGAGGAGAGGGCAGAGCTCCGACGCAAGGGCCAGGCAGGGATGGCTAGCTGTTGGCCCTTAACCAGAATAAACAAGTAATAAAACACAACTGGACTTCAAAACTTAGCTCAATCAACCTAGAGTTGCAGGCAATTGACAAGCATATCTAGAGCAAGCAGGCTGCACCTGTGCTTGTATGTATCTCAAGGAATTTGTTGTTATTGTTGATGTGGACGACCAGCCTGCTCCAGCCACACACAAAGCCCATCCAAAAGCATGACAACAAGCCAATGCAGCAGAATGTAATTGATGCATGCAATAACAACCGTAAATTATCGCATAGAAAAATGGCATAACACTTGAGAAAAAGTATATTTCAGTTGATTATTATGATCAAACATCACCGTGGCAATGATCTGTGCTTATTACATTTGTTCTCAGGGAGCTCCCTGCTGGAATTTTGTCAGCCATTTGTTACAACATGTACAATATATCCTCGCTTTCTTGTTGCGTTTCAAACGACATGTAACACCATTCAAGGAAAGCTAGTGTAGATATGCTATCGTCTACGGACAATATGAATAGCATGCTGGGGAGACAGCCTTGGGAGAGCTGTTACAGCAAGTCAGCAATATGTTTTACTTATATATCTAAAATAATTACCTGGCTTTCATATCTCAGTTGGTTAGAGCAACCGCTTTAGTAAGCGGCCGGAGGAGTTCAAATCTCGATCAGAGAGCATTAATTTGCCCACAACCACCTTTACTTTAATTTTTAATTAAGTTCTCTTATTTTTTAAAGTCATATATTAAATTTTTCTTTGATTTCTGGTAAACCTTTTTACCGTGTATAAATTTGAGTTATGAGTTCTAAACCCTTTATTATAAGTTGATGGTGGTAAGAAAAGTTCTAATGTATTTTAATAATCGCATAAAGTTAGCATGTTAAGTCTTTTTTTTTGTTGGGGGGTTGAATTTTAGTGGTTTAGCATGGATTTCTTATTGCTTCTGCAATCCCTCTAACTCGTCTATGAGATGGATTTTCTACTGGTTTTTTTGACAAGTTATCGAGATCGCTGGCTTGTAGAGACCGAATCGCCACTTCCTACCCTATGGAGTGGGTCAATTCTTCAGATGCGCGATAGACAAGTTACAGAGAGCCAAGCCACCATGATGAGGCGTCGTCAGCAAGCTGGAAGAAGGTATCCTGAATGTGAAGCAATTAAGCCTTCACCAACCATCTCCAATGGAGACATTCTCCCCTCGAGCGGGTCCTTCTCTGCTATCAATCGACCACACAACAGCATTCGTTCCTGTTTCGGCCAAGATGTTTCAAATATCTTGGCCCACAAAGCAAAGTGTTGCTGCTTTATGGACCGGAAGGAAGAAGCTCTCTGATGATGACAAGTCCATTTTTTTTTTTTTTTCCCATCCATCCAGAGAAGTAGTGCATCGACTTAATTAAGAGCGAAGGAAGGATCGATGGTGATGGATTCAGTCTTCAGGTGAGTCATAGGGATCGATTTATAGAGATGGCCTTCCCCACAAATTCAAATTAAAGTTACGTGCTAGCCTTTTGGATCTTCCATTGGTCTATTAAAATGTTTGCAAATTTCTATGAAGCCGTACCAGGAGCGAACCGCACAAAGTGGAGTTCCAACGTCGAGCCATGAATAAGAGTTCTGGACAGAGAAGGAACCGGTGGCTAGTGGCCGGTAGCCGGATAGAAGCGGTGGTTGCTGGTTGGGGAAGAGAGAAATTGATTGTAAAAGAGACGAAGCCGCGAAGAAAACAGCGGGAGGAGTTGGCCATCGATGGCGGATGGCCTGTCGGGGGTAGCAACGGGTAGAGGCAACGTTACGATTGTTGCCGATTGGAGAAGAGAGGAGGAGTCGGTGACTCGATGAGATGGAGACGATGTAAAGAGATTGACGGGTGGAGGCAACGTTACGATTGTTGCCGATCGGGGAAGAGAGGAGGAGCCGGTGACTCGGTGAGATGGAGATGGCGTAAAGAGATTGACGATTGGGGAAGAGAGGAGAAGTCAATCGGCAGTGGCCGATCGGAAGTTCTTGCATGTTTAAGAGATTTGAGTTTATCTAAGATAATGTGACTAATAACAAGTTTTTTTTGAAACATGCGAAAAGCATCTGCCTAATTGTTTGATGCACTATAACATTTATTTACGTGCATTCTTGGTCATGAGAAATAAAGATATAGCCTTTGTAGCATAAGGACCGTACAAAATTAATACATTTATGTTAATCATGTATCATTGCCCTATAAAATAGCTTTATGCTTGCTTTGTATTAGGATGCAGGAGGCATTAATCGGCACCAGGCATCAAAAGTAGTATATAGGAGACATTATCGATCAAAACTAAAGCCAAGGTTTCCCCTTCTTATCTCCATGATATTTGGCTGAGCGTTCTTTCAAGAATCAAGTGGAAATTTTGATTTCTTTAATGCTATGCCTGTTTTGATGGCCTCATCTTCAAATGTGAAAAACAAGCATGATTGTTCACCTGCCAATTATTTGCTCTGGATGTTGAAATTTTAATCATTCATGTTCTCAATTGATTTTGACTGAACAGACAAATGAGCACAGGGAATTAGGTTCCCCTTTCTTGCTCATCTGCTTGTTTCAAAGCACAAAACTTTTGTATGGTGCAACATACCTCATGGAAACTTTTGTATGGTGCAACATACCTCATGGAAGAGATTGCATGGCAATGACAACATCCAATAATACAAATAAGCCACCTATTCATGATCTGCAGCAAGACCGCAAAGGTCACCAACAGCCATTCTTGTATCACACTTTTCACTTATAGGCAGTTCTTTTCTTCTTTTAACTCCCTAAAAGATCAATCAAACCTTGCTAGAGTTTTTCCTTTATTCTCCACTCGAGGCGTTTACTTAAAAGGCGTTTGCTCCTCTTAAGTAGCCTTGTAGCTGCAGGGACCGATCACTTGAACTTGCTACCATCCACAATACAATTAACTTGGTCAGGAGGCAAACAGCACCTGTGTCACCTAAATGCAGGTGGTCTAGTTTAACAAAAATATAGAAAATTGAACCCATTCGGAGAAACAAAGAAACACTTTACGATGGTCAACAGCTGACAAACACATGAAATAATGAGAAAACATTACCAGACTTCTTGTCTGACCAGCACTGGTAAGAAAGTTTTCCTCCAGAAAAGTTTTCTATCAAAAATAGGGAACCAATGAAACTCTCCCAACTATCATCATTGTTCCACTTAGATGTTTCTTTTTCCTACCATAGGGGAAAAATCAGACTATTTCACTTCTTCAGTTTGGTTGGGCTGTCCACATTCAGCTCCTGAAGATTCAGTAAGAGATCATTGGAATCCAAGAACACTCGGTTGGATGAATTTGCAATTGTATGAGCTATTTCCCTTGCAGCTTCAATCTGCCGCAAGGCAAGAAATGCAGGATTACTTGCTATTGCTTGACCAATAAGCTGGGCACTCTTGGCCTCACCCTGTCAGTAAGAGAGACAGGAATGATTATGATTCTGAAGGTTGCTGTCATCAACATATTTCCCATTTCAAGTGATTTGAGGGGCCATAACTGTTGAAAGAAAATTACAAATACCGAGAACAAAAACTCATTTTCAAATGGCTAGAAAGGATTGGCACAAATTGTCTAAAATGACAATTCAGGCCCACCATGAGGCACGATAAATAGGTCCTTTTGACCAAAACCATAAGTGACCTATTGATGGGTTGTGGGGCAGGGCAGAGCTTTGTATTCCATGAATAACCAGCATGACCATGGTTCATTCTTACAAGAACTCTAAGGAACCATTTGCATAAATGTGTAGTTTTTACTGACCTGTGCTCTGATAATAGCACTTCTTTTGTCTTGCTCTGCTTTTTCAACAATGAACTTAGCACGCTCAGCTTCTTGTGCAGCCACTTGTTTAGCTTCAATTGCATGAGTAAATTCCTTACCAAAACTCAGGCTCGTAATGGACACATCATCCAGTGCAATATTGAAGTTTCGGGCCCTCTCTGTCAATATCTTCCGTATCTCCCTACTTACACTCTGCAACACAATCACATACATCAATTTCTATCCGAGTTTCATGCTTATGTTCTGAAGTACAATGCAAGACATATTAGAATATGGGCAATAATATCCAAAAGATTTTTGCTGGAGAACACCTCTCTTTGTGTGATCAGCTGGCTGGCATTGTATTGTGCTACCACAGCTTTCAAAGTTTCATGAATAATTGAAGGCAGAACCCTCTCATTATAGTTCTCCCCCAGAGTTCGATAAATTGTTGGTAGCTGGTCTGGTAGGGGTCTTGTAAGAACCCGAAGCCCAATCTTCACCTAAGAAAACATAAAAGATTCAAAATTATCATGGCAGACATATTGATGAAGATAAGAAGCAATTGACCATGGCTAAGTCTTGTAGTGGAATAGCCAAATATGCAGACACAAAAGAAAATGACAGCACACAACTTAAGCATGATTACTAAAACTGCAATAGACAAATCAAGACAGACTTGGGCAAGCTCAAGTATTGTTAGGTTAGGTCACTAGACATTGCCATAAAAGGTGACAATCTTATCTAATAGAAGATGGTAAAGTCTAGTCATAAAAGGTGACAATCTTAACAAATTAAAAGAATACAGTAACAGGAGAAAAAAACAAAACCACACGCCTTATACATGACATGAACTCATAATGAAAGTAAACATTGTAGATAATTACCTAGCACAATAAAGTAATTTGAACTACTTCCCTTTCACTTCTAACACTATGTTCCCCTTTGTGAAAAGCATAAATAGTAGTTTCTATTAGGTTATGCAAGGAATCAAATTGTTGTTTTTTCAGCCACTTGTAGCACATTTGATATGATATATTATGACAAGTGTGTGCTTAAATCTCATCTTGTCAGCATGATAAGATCTATCTTTTACGTGCTGCGTTAAAAGAAGGCTGCTTGCTCAAATTTTGGATGATAAATAAAACCTACATGTTTTGATTTCAAGAATCTACAAAGTTAAAATTGCTAGCAACAGCATTATTCAGAGTTATGGACCAGATACATTGTAATGGATGGTTTATGTATCATTAAATCATGCATTTACATCAACAGACTCATAAAGGTTCATGAGAGGGGCTTTTTAATTGCAAACATATATATCATGCTATTGTTCCTATTTGATTCATGATATAGTTGCAACCTCCCATTGCTTTGCATTACATGGTTATTGACGATATGCATCAAGTGGGGCAGACCAGGGCACAAGTGGTCTTTGGCTGAGCATGTGTTAATCCCTTGCCCATTCCTAGCCTGGCCCATGTGTGAGCTGACATGTTCAACCCAATCTTGGACCTAAGTGCTTGAATGTCAATGCATTAGATTTTGTTTCTTAGTCTCAATATTTGGCTCCCAAGAAATTTGGGATTCATTTTCCACCTTAGGATCAAATTGAAAAAGCTGGCAAACAAATTAATGTTGAGACAGCTTTTAGCTCTTAAGTTACTAGCAGAAGAGATAACTGACAAATCAGGCCTACAAGTGAATTAAAAAGAATACAATTAGTATTTCATAAAGACATGCATACAAAGTTGGAGTAATTATTTATTGATGCCCATGAAAAATAAATAATAAGAAAACAGGTCAAAAAATACTTGCAAGTAACAACAACAATCTCTTGCCAACCACTTCTAAGATGGCTACCGGGGAATATTAGTTAACAAGTTTGATTTTTTGGGTCAAGACCGAGCCAACCCTTTATGAAGATTCAAGTGGATCCACATGGACACTTGCCTTAAAGGGGGAAGTGTTCTCGAGCTACCACAGGCAATCCTCAAAATAAAGCCATTTTAAAAATTATACTGAAAAGATCACCTTTAAAATTTTTGCCAAGCCAACTTCAATACAAACCACTACCTACACATTTTGAAGCCTGTAAAGGATATGTAAGAACATCCACAACATGGTTCAGCCCGGGGCAGTCACGAGCAATGATCAATATAAAGCATTATACTGTGGCAATACTAGGAGCAAAACCCATTAGATGGTCCAAATCTGACATATCATCTACCATATACAATGTGAAAGCCTCAAATTCCAGCCATGCAAGGCTGGTTTCTGAAACCTTCTGCATTATACATGTAGTTTTGCAAAGTTCCCACCGATCATTCTCTCTCCACAAGTCCAGCTTATTTCTTCCTCCTCTAACTCTCAAGGAAATCATGACAATCCATCCAATCATCTAACAAGCATCTCAAGTCCTTCCACTTTCACCTTGTATGTTGACATGGTTTCACGTTATTGAAGCAAACAGGTCAAGAAAAAGAAATGCATCATTGCTCGGTGTAATCATTTTCCTTTGATTTGAATTTTAGCTATGAAAGAAGAAAAACAGCCTTTTGAGCAGATGTATTTCTTATTTAATTTGAAGCTAATAGTAAAGTATAGAAATCATCCATGTGGGGTCCAAATCTGAGACTAATTTCACCATAACCTCCCATCATTTTAAAAAAAATATTAAAATAAGGGCCCAAAGATCCACCTTATGGAGAAATCAAACCATCCAAATTGCTCTCCACATGCATCACATCCCAATGTTATCGTGGTCATCCATGCTTCTCACATGCATTGGGCATGCCAATATAGAGTTATCCTTTAATCAAAGAGACAACTACACCTAAGAATGTAATTAATGGTTGCTTCCAGAATTTCTGAATATCAACAATAGATCATCATGCAACCATGGCTGCTTTTAGAGCTTCTGGATAAACCACAACGTATACTCGCACCATAGAATGATTAACATATTAATATCACAAAATGCAAAGTTATAATATATAATGGCCATAACATAGCCAAAAAAATAACCATCAAGCATTATCAAAACTATTTTCAGGTCACATGAACTACTTGATGATTCCTAATGGTGGAATTGTCAAATTGTTCCTGTAACACATTATATGAAAATAAATAGAAACTAACAGCCAACATTGTCTAATACATGTTGACCACAGATTAAGAATAAACTTAGTACATATATTCCACAAGTTCTTGTCATAAAAGTAAATTAAATAAGTGAAAAACATACCATTTGAAGATCACGACTCCCAGAAGTACTCTCCACAAGATGGGGGCGAGCACGAACATCATAAATGATAGGCCTCTCAAACCAGGGGATCATCAAATGGGTTCCCTCAGGATAAACCTGCATTACAAGCTAGATGTTAGGTTATGAAGGTTTCATACGGATATGTAAAATACAAATACATAAATATGGTTCAAAAGATGTATAGCTGGAAATTACACTCCAATTTCCAGATTGATAAATTTAGATACTGTTCAAGACATCAACTTAAATACAACCCAAACAGTCCTCCCTACATGTACATACATATATACATACACGTATGTATGTGCGTGTGTATATATATATATATGTATGTATGTATGTATGCAATTATCCCCAATCTCATCTATTTGTTGGCTTCTCCCCTTTTCCTCTCATAATCCCAAATCCCACATCAGTGATTTTACAGTCACATGACAACCAAATGCTAGGTTTATTTTTGCACTTCATTCCACTTTTCAACTATTTTAAAAAGTTTATTTTTCTCCTCACTACCTCATATTACAGGAATCCCCATTTGTGGCACACATGCAGGGTATGAGTACATGTAAAATTTGGAAAAATGAGGAACAAATGCATGGATCAGTGGTCATAAAAATCAACATGTTAAAAATTTAAAGAAAGGAAGGAGACAGGCTTAAAGAGATTTGACTCTATTTTCTGTCGAAGATTGATACCAATGGGTCCCAAACAATCATCAACAAAAAGGGATGAATATCACATCAGACAAGGCCTAAGGAAACCGCTAGAAATAGTATCTATTTGCAAGATCAATGCAACCATATTGCATATGATTACCCATGGGTCCTCATCCCTAGTGCAATGCAGAACTCATTTTTTCATGCTTTTCGGAGTGCTGTTACTCTATCACTTGGCTAAAACAAGACATGGAATGACAGTCAGCTCTTCAAATCATGGTTTGCAATCTCAGTACCAGACCCCATGCTGGTACCATCTTGGTATAGTATCTAAACACCCGATAAGGGGGTTGGTTCAACATACCAATACTCAGATGCCTTCTACACTGCATACCGATTTGGAATTGGTATGGCAAGGTAAGCCTGGTATGCACCAGTACAGCATACCATGCTTCAAACAAAGTTAGCTGAACTTACAACATCTTTAAGTGCAGATACTTACCAAAAGATATCAAGTGCCTTCTGACATTACAAATTTACTGTCAATAATTCATAGTGCCATACATACAAATACATAGATCCCTGGTAATTCTTGCATTTGATAAAATACCCACACCTTTCACAAGTATAGTATAATGTATGTTCATTACAATTAACACTATCAGCTAGTCAGCTTATATACGTAAGTGTCCTAGAGTCTTTTGTTTTTTTGATGTACCACTTGGAATTCCTTGGTGGTTGGCATCCATGCCAAGTGACCTAGGATTGCTTGCCTTCACACCATGTGAGATAGATAATTTATGTGCCCTTCAAGATCAAACTAGAAAACAAGTGAAAGCAAAGATGGGATTATAGATAGTTTACAAGAAAATTGTATCCAACCAATAACAGTTTCATCAGCCTTTGTCATTACCCTTGCTAAAGGAGTCACCATCCATGTCCCCATTCAAAAGATCTTAATAAAAGTTAGGATAGCAAAGGGACAGCTTTTACCTGAAAAATTTAGGCGACAATTCCTTCCTAAAGGACACTCCATAGAACCTTATTGCTGGAATTTTGATAACCAAAAGTTATTCACAAACAAATACAAGTAACACTTTCAAATTTACTTTTAGCAACAATTTTAACACACAAAAGATGCATTCAAGCCAATTCACCAAGCAAGGACTAGATACCAAACACCATGAGAAATATCACATGTTATGCAGATCAATGTTATAGTATAGCTTTAAGAGGGGAGACCAGATAATAATACCAACTACCTAATCCACTCATAATTCACCACCCTTGTTTTATTCCCTCTTCATAAATTTCTTTGAGATGCAAGATGAAGATAATAAATTATGCTTGCTGCGATTTGAGACCAACAACTGACAATTCCTTCCGCGCATACCGAAAGCCAGTACCTCTGATTCCATGTACCTCGTTTTGCATCAAAGGTGATTCATAATCCACATTAGTGAAATATGCACTATTCAGGGAAAGAATAAGGGGAAACAAACTTCACCTCCTATAAAAACTATGAGCATCCAACATCTCAATATGGTAGATCTTTTTTCCTTCAATAATATTTGTTTCAAAAGAAATATTTACCACTTTTAATCATTACCATAAGTACCATCTTCAAATCTTAGATCTAAGTACATTTCTTTTGCATTTTAGAAATGACATCAAAATTGTAAAACTTCAAGCAAACCTTATCCACATATAAATATAATTTTAGCTTCCTATGATACACTGTATCCTTGTATCCAGAAGATCAAGATTTTATCAATCCATCACTTAATACTCATCATGGATCAGTTTGATGCCTCATGCTTCTATTCTTTTTGACACATAATAAAGTTCACATTACTAACTTCAGAAAAATATTTATTAGAGTTGACCATGCTAAATATCATCCAAATTTCACATATTATTATGGATTCCCACAATGTTCAAGAAAACAAAACTGACTCTAGATTTAGCAGTTCCAATTTCCAAGAAGTTTCATATGGCTACACATATACACCCTATAACTCTCTAGAACTAGTGTAGGTTCCAAAACCCATTTCACCCCTCTGCAGGCAAAGAAAACAATTGAAAAGAACAAACCAATCTATTGCATGCACGCTGCACGGTAAAACATAGCGACGGTTCTCCAGGGCCCCAAACAAAGGGTTCTTCAAGTAAACTAAATTACAAATTTAGTAGTTAACGCAGCAAAAGCACATTCAGCTCCCATACTTTAACTGGATCCCTAAAACTCACAACACAAATCCGAAAAAAATATTTCGGCGTCAAAAACCAAGCACGCGATGTAACACACGAAATAATCCAATAACAACGGATCAAATAAGCCACTATACAATTTATATTTAATGAAACAATTATACAAAAAGAAATGGAGAACAAGAACATTTGAAAAAGCGAAAAAAGATAATGGAGGAAATAACAGATATAGCTTGAACGAACTTCTTCAAGCATTAAATAGTCATAGACTACAAAAGAAATCAAATATATGTGGAAAAAACTGGTAACCAATAACCACCAAAGACTAGTAAATTTCGACATAAACAAAAAAGAATCTCATATCTCTTTTCCAATCTAATTTTCAGACCTTTTCCTTGATGCCTTGGATTCGATTGAAGACGATGGCCCGGTGACCGCCCTCGACGTTGTAGAGGCTATTGAGAGCGCCGTAGACAGTGGCGCCGCCGAAGAGCGCCACCTTCAGCAGCGTCCCCGCCCCCGGGCCGGGACTCGGCACCTTAACGTTCTTAAAGTTCATCTCCACCTCTGTCTCCCTCTTTCCCTCCTCTCCTCCTCAAATCACTAAACCCTAGAGAGAAAAAGAGAGCAAAAGCCAACACAGTTCGCATCAAAATGGAGGTCGAAGTCTCTCCGAATAGAAGGAAGAGGAAGACGGATTCTTACCAGGCGGTGAGGCGATCTCGCCACGGAGGACTTTGGACCGCCCTCCAGGTGTCTTCTATTCTAGGGTTTTTTGGGGATTGAACGGGAGACTACAGCTCTCCTCCATCCGGTCGTCTCAGGGCTGCTGGTTATTTTGCGGGTAAAAAGTTTTGCTGAAAATCTATATCTTTCTGAATAATTTTTTTTCAAATAATATTTAGATAATAAAATAATTTATTTATATATTTATATATAAAAATAAATTTATAAAAAATAATTTTAAAATTTATTATTAATAATTTTTAATAATATTATTTTTTGAATAAATTATTAAAATTTATTAATATTTCTTATAATTTTTTTAAAAATTTATTAGAAGGTATTGAAATTTTTAAAAATAAAATCAAATATTTATTTATTAGTTGATGAAAAAATAATTTAATTATTTTTTGATAGATAATAATTTTTATTAATTTATAAATCAATATTATCTAAAAAATAATTTATAGATTATTAAAAAAATGATTAATTATTTTATAATATTCTTTTATGAAAAAAAAGAGCCCTCAAGATGATGATCTAAGAGGAGGCGGGGAGGGGTATGATGACTCATGGCCATCTAATCCAATGTGCCTGGGATGGCAATGGATTAGATTTGGATCGGGTCATTCAAAACTCATATCCATCCCGTTAAAAAATTCTTCGTCCCATACCCATCCCATACCCGTCTCGGGTCGGGTCGGGTTGGGTCAGGTCGAGTATAAAAAAAATCATGTTTGGATCGGATATATTTGGTCTCATAAAACCTACTTTACTTAAAATCTAAATGGATCGGATCGAGTCGGGTCGGGTATATCCGTCTCATATCCAATTTACTTAAATATTTTATAAACATAAATTTTTTATATATAAACGGGTTGAATTCGGATCGGGACGTACTACTATCCGTACCCGACTCGAATCCGAATTCGGTTTTATTTATATAATCCATATCCATTTATAAATTAGATGGGTCGGGTTTTACTCGTCTCATTAGGATCGGATCGGATCTAATATCTATCGGATCGATACAAATTGCCATCCCTAAATATGCTGATGCCTGAAACACTGGCATGGCTAGGAAGATGATCCTGTAGGACGATATGTTATCATCATGGTAAACTGCTCATGAGACTTGATCATTTGTGATCGAAGCGGACAACCAGCTTTGACATTCGTGTACGGAGTGATTGCTCTTCACAAAATCTTGAAGTTCAACCATGCATGCTAAATCCATCCGAGAGCTTAGAAGTTTAATCTGCGTCTCATGGCAGGCATAAGGCTGTAAATGGGTCGGGTCAATCCGTGACCCGACCCGACCCGATCCGATCAGACCCGATTCATATCCATTTAAAAGAACCATGGATCTGGATCGGATTAAAAAAATTAAATCCATTCATTTTTTGGATCGAATCTGGATTTATTAAATTCGGACCCGACCCGATCTATAAATATTTTTAGATTAATTTGGATCTCAAATATATGATCCGATCCAACCCGATCCGATCCGAACCCGGATATAGGATCCGAATCTACATGATAAACCAATAAATATCATACCTCAGCCACAGCCAGCCAAATCTTTTATTGAATCCAAACTCCCGGAGCTGTGCAGAGAGCCAAAAGTCTTTCCGAAACAAGTGCTTTGAAAATCACGTTCAACTGTTCGATGTGATAGGCTTCGTGCATGCTAATGATTTGGCTTGCATTGTAGCAAGTGATATGGCTTCTTGTTCCCAAACCCATTCTGGTTTTAGGTCAAGGTTTCGATTCACAGATGAGCCATGCATCCGATGGTTCTCATTGCATGTATATCCTTGTTGGAGTTTGGACCCACTGCCACTGCCACTGCCACTGCCACTGCCCCATATCGATCCAGGATATGATATAAATTGGCATTTCACAATCACGTGAGATCAGACCCCCACTGGAAGGATGCAAAGTCACTGCAAGGATGCAAAAGGCCAAGGTCATCTCTACTGAATGGAAACTGGCTCTCGGCTTGAGATTGATGCAAAACCAACCAATTTAGTCCATGAGTTAGGACCAGGCCAAGTCCTCCAATTTTTTGTTAAATGTAACGTCTGTGACTTATAGATCATGTCTTCTTGAACTCTTTCCCGTTGCATATACTGACACTACTCCTGTTACCGTTAGAGACATTTCCAGCCACTTGGAGAGTGAAATCCAGAGTTGCATTCCAACAACTCAAATCTACCTTTAGTCCTTGACCCAAGTCCAGGCACTGCTGTTGCTTCGAGCCAATCTAGATCTATACGACTCGCACGCAATCCTAGCACTCTCTTTAACAGCTGGCTTCGCAAGAACCGATGCATAACTATGATAACTCATAAACATGCACATTAAACATCAATTCAATCTTGAATTGGATGAAGAAGCTGCCAAAATGCAAAGGCGTGCTTGATCTGCTGCAGGACAATCTATGCATTGCATGACCTTTCACCATCCAGACCTGCAGATGGTGTCATGTAGCAAGACAAAAAAAAGCCCTTCTACCGATCGACTGTCAAGACCTAACCTGTAGCCATTTACAAAAAAATCAACATCATCATTGGATTAATTCAAGTAAGATTTTTTGAATGGAATCGTGATCCGACCCGAATCCGAACTAGACCCGTATGTTATGGATTGGAATTGGGTTATATATGGACCTGACCCGATCCGAATGATTCATTGGATCAATAATTTTGATCATGGACCCGATCCGACCCGACCCGATTTTTTATTGGATTGGATTTGTGTCCAATATCAAGACCCGATCAAAAAACCGGATCGGATTGGAATCAAGCATAACCCGGTCCGGCCCGATCCATTTACAGGCTTAGGCAGGCAGGACGGTAGCCCTTGGCCCGGTGAAGATTTTGCTTGGTGGCATCCACCACACTAGCTAGGTGAGACCATGAAGTGGGCCCTGATATCGTTGCAAGAACAATGCTGGCTGAGGCTGGGTGAGTTTTATCCCAATATCTTTCCCAGCTTCGGTAGAATTCGTGTCCCAGGCCAAGGTGGAGAGTGGGTTGAAATCTCTTGCTGCTTATGCTGCTCGGCTCATTTGGATTGATAACAATGAAAGGCCGTTTTAAAGAGGTGGCTAAGGAGGGATTCGTTCTTTTGCTCGCTGACATTCTCGAAAGCCAGTTATTGGTTTGCTCTAACACCCGTTCAAAATTAGGAATGGCAATAGGTCAAATTTAGATCGGATCATCTAAAATTCATATCTATCCCATCAAAAAATTTTCCGCTCCATACACATTTCATACCCATCTCGAATCGGATCGGGTCGAATATAAAACAAGTCGCATTTAGATTGGATCGGGTCGGATATATCCGATTCCATAAAATCTAATTTATTTAAAATCTAAACGGATCGGATCAGAACATACTACTATCTAAATGGATCGGATCAAATTAGGCATATCAATTCCATACATAGTTTACTTAAATATTTTATAAAAATATGATTTTTTTTAAAAAATAAACGGGTCGGTTTGAGGTGTACTATTACCCACATCCAATCCAAATCTGAATCAGATTTTTTTATATAACCCATATTCATTTATAAATTAGATAGGTCGGATTTTACCTATCCTACTAGGATTGGATCGAATATCCATGGGATCGATAAAAATTGCCATTCCTATTCAAAGTATTATTGGAGTAAGTTAAGCTGCAACCGGTTGACCCCTTGCATTGTATGTAAACGTCCTTGGTTACCCCCTCTCCTGAAAGCAAATTTGGATGACTCGGCAAGGGATGATAAAGAAGGGCAGATTTCATTAAAAGAGAACCATGCACCAAGGCCCTTTCCTTCATACAGAAAGTATAAAACAATTTTGGCAATAATCCAAAAACAAACTGCTGTGAAACATACTTTGGTGCTGATTGTTTGAGTTTCAAATTAATTTGAAGATTTCGTAGGTTTTAAAATCATGCCCTCCAAAAATTTTGATTAGTGAATTGACGTCGAATAGAGCAAATCTTGCTCCCAGGCCCTGTCCAAACTAACCAAGATAGCAAACAGGCAAGTGGTATAAAAAGGACCTGGCAACCCTCTTGGATCAATAAGCATAAATGGGGATTCAACATATTTGGGCAGCTGAATTGTTAGTATCGAGCAGGCTTGTTGCACTATTTTTTTTTTTTAATAAAAAAAAAAAGGATAGGAGGATAAATTCTGGTATAGCTATCCCCGCAGGCTTCTATCCATAATGATGAGTACGTCAACTTGACACCATTAAAATGCCGGTCAGTAGATCGGGAACAAAAGAAAAAACCATCCATTAGAAAATGAATAACAACCGTCCATTATCTTTAAAATTTAGAAAATGAATAACAACCATCCATTAGATAATAATGAATGACGTGAAAAGTTCCTTGCTGAATGCTAGCAAGGGACCATCTCTAACCCAATAAGATTAGTATTAAAGTTTGCTAAACAATAACTTGATATGCTTGGAAAAATTTTGCGAGACAACAATAAGGCTGATAAAGTTTTACTGCAACATGTAAGGCAGCAGGAGCAAGATTATTTGCTAATTCATTAAAATCCAATTATTCCAAATAAGGTCAATCATTGGTCATTCAAAAGAAAAATGAATTATTGCTAAGGCAGTAGTCCGGTTGATAGAAGCCTTGTCTCATTACCAACTGGTCGCGGATTCAAAATATGATCCTATGGATGACTCGATTAAATTCAGAATTTTTTCTGAGATCCATGACCGTTGGTACGAATAAGAGGTCAGGATCTTTCTCTTTGTTCTCGTTTTACTATAAAATCTGAGCATCTTAAATCGAACATTACCTAGCGATTACCTAGGCAGGAACTTGTGAAGTAGGATTTATCGTCCTATTGAAAAATTTAAAGAGTTTTACTGTAAATATTTGAGTGTCTTGAATCGAACATTACCTGGCGATTATCTAAGCAGGAACTTGTGAGGTAAGATTTATCCCCCTATCGAAAAATTTAAAGAGACCTGCAAAGCCTCTGCGAAGAGGCATGACATAGAATCTGAATAGTTAGAAGGAGATATGAGATGTGCTCGTGGATGGGCAATTGCTTTAAAAGTTGTGCATCATTTGGGAACTTCGTTGAGCATGTTATGGGTGCTCTTGAAGGTCTTAGGATAGAGAATGTAGCAGAGCTGGGAGTGATGGTGGACAAACATCGTCAGGATCTAGAGATGGTGGTTAGTCATGGGCGAGGGTTGCCTTAGCAACCATTGTGGATTTTGCATAAGATCTCGGGGAGGAGGAAATCTTGAAGCTCCAATGGTATTTCACCAAGTTGTTGGAGTTCCCTCAGGCTGAGATGGAGTAGTCCATGCAACAGTGGGAGAAGCTCACCATGTTTATCCAAAATTTGGGATGGAAATGTAAGAATTTATTTGATTTGGGCTAACATTAATTGATATTTTTCTTTTATTAAAATTCGGGTTGATTTTATGGTCCATGTTGATAGACGTAAGTTGCGCCCATTATTATGTGATCATTGATTGGGCTAGGAGCACCTCAAGTGATTTGGTATGGTTGAGGCGGCACAGTATAGGCCTTAGCTCGTCTTGACTCGTGATAGGAGGGTCAGTTAGGGCATTTTCATTTTATTGGCTAGATCTCCTCTCCGTTTTCTTTATTTATATATATCACATATTCGGTGATTGATGGTACGGTGATTTTTTCCATCAAGAGTCGCCTTTCTAAGAAAGACTGGATAGAAGGACTCTGCCTTTGATGTTCATGTGAGCATTACTTCCAGATTTGGGATTCATGGTGAATATAGGTATCCACTTCTCAGATCTATTTGCATTTATATGATTCTAATCTTTGATCCTAGGTATTGAGAAAAGATATTTTCCTATATTTGGTATCAGAACCCTGGTATCAGATTAGATTAGAATCATCGTATTCAATATTTTAGATCTGAAACATATAATTAGTGTTTTGTTATTGTTCGTTCCTTCCTTCTCATCTTTTGTCACTGGCTTGATCTATGCATGCCCGACCTTCGTCGGCTACAGACGGGCCAACAACAACGAGATTGAAACTGGTCAGTGCAGAGATGACCGGTGCTTATTTTTGACACCTCGAAAATACAAAAAACACGGAACCCCGATCCCGATCATCGGATCTCGGCCGATTGACTGAGATCCCAAACAAAAAAAGATGAAGGCGGCTACTGCGGAAGCCACGATCGACTGTTCCTGGGCTATCACCGCCGGCCATGTTTTCGGCCGGTCTCTGTGACTGGAACCCCCCCTCCTCTTCCCTTCCCGGCGGCAGCGATCAGAGGTCTTTATAACCCCCGGTGGTCGACCGAATAGAACCAAAAAAAAAGGCCCATTTTGCACTAAGGCCCCTGAGTTTTTTAGAATTATATATTATCCCTTTTACAATTCAGTCCCTCCAAGATTTATAATTATTTTTTTGTCCAAAAGATCATTTTGCACTTAGGCCCCTGGATTTTCTGAAATTAAAATTTAGTCCTATAGTTGAGACCTTGAAATATATTGGTTCAAAAAAAAAGGTAGGCCGGCAATGGTGGGAACTATTGTGCCTCTCTCCTCTCATACCTCGCTAAAAGCATCCGGTAGCGATTGACTGGCAATCATTTAGACGGTGGCGACTATGGCTCGTCTACCGGTGTTGGTGCCGAGCAGTGCTGGGCCCTTGGGATGCTGTTTCTGGCCTTGTTTTCCCGAAAAATTTCAAGTAGTTCTCCGCTGTACTACCGCCGAATGGATCCTGTTGGATTTTGGCGGTTTCGTGGTGTCCCATTGCAGGGACCTCGCCATCTTCTAGAAGGGAGATAGCGGAGGCTATTGCCAAATTGCTGGACCCCGCTTGGCTTGTGAGAAATACCGTGGTGAATTTTTGGACATCTAGACGAGTGGCCGATGGCTCTCTTGTGTCATTCCGTTCTTGTCTCTTCCTGAACTTTTGGTTGCTGTGGCCATAGAATGGCTGCCAGTGGTTAGTTTGGCCGGTGACTCTCTATGGAAGAAGATTCGAAGCTCGGAGAAGCCATTAATAGAGTTTTGGAAAGTCTCGATTATGATCAAAAGGAGAGGAAGAAGAGAATGTTTTAAAGATTTTTTGGATTGTTGGGTTATCGAGTTACAACCCGCTTTGAATAGAATTTATTAATTATAAATTTAGTCCAAATTAAAGAACTAGCTGGATCCAATTATAGTGGGCCTGTTTTAATTTTGGGATTAAGGAGATTTTTGCACTGAAGCCTCTATAAATTAAATATGAGTCCAAATAAATTTCTAAAATTTATGGTTTGGTCCTCTACTATTGTTTTTGATAAAAAGATTACTGTAACTTGCTCATTTTACATTCGATTTGAGCGATTTTTGGATCGTTGGACTCGTAATAATTTGAAGAACATTTTGGATGAGTTCTTCATGTTTGATAAAATATTTAAGTAATTTAAAATTATTTATGTATAATTTTACTCACTATCATTTCGAGTGTGTTTTCCATAGTCTCAAAGGGTTTGGAGCACTCTATGAATTTTGAATAATTAAACTTATGAGGACTAATGACTTATCCTTTATTTGGAATTGCAGATTGATGTCTTTATAACAATTGACTGTAATTGATTATAATACTTATTATATACTATAATTCTTTTCCAAAGGCATTTTATAGTTGTGTAGTAAGTATATTGATAGATATGGCAATTGGAATGCATTATTATGTAATAATATAATCAGTGGGGTGCATGTTGTAGAGTATTCCATTTTGGACTGATCTTTTGGTGGCATACATGTCGTTGAATATGTCATTTTGTGTTTATTTGGGCATCTATTTTTTCCTGTATGAATAATTTATAGGTTGGCATAAGTATTTATCATCAAAGTGGTTTATTTATGTTGTCCATAAGTTTTTTCATTATTAGAGGGTTTCTAGTTATTGCATACAACCGCCTGCCCAAATGAGGTTGTTGTATGTTTTAACTAGAAAGGTTGCATGGAATATTGTGTTGCAATGGTGCTCTAGCTTTCAGGGGCTTGTCTACTTAAAGGGGATAGGTTCGTGACTGTCAAGGTATTTCATTTGCTTGTGGCTTCATATGAAGAGTACTTATGCATATTACATGTTTTGCCCAAAGGGAAATACATGATATTGCATTTGGACTCTAGTATATTATTTATGGTATATGCCTATCGATTAGTATTTAGCATTCCTACAATTCTTGATTATACAGTCATTTATGTTAATAATAATAATGTTATTCAATTTTGACTGGGTCAAAGTATCAGAGATTGAGGTATATTGGGCTTAAAGAATTTGTTTGCCCAAAGGGGACAAATTTTCGAATACCTTGTATTCTCATTGTGTTAACCTTTATTTTTTTTTGAAAAGAAATATATTGGGTCTAAGAAATTTGTTTATCCAAATAGAGACATATTTTCAAAAATTGCATTGACCTCATTTTTGGAGCTTATAAGTATGTCACATTCTTTGCCTATAGGAGAGTTTTATGATGATGCACATGGTATATTTTGTTGAAAATGGCTTATTATATTCAAAGCTTTTATTGATTCATTATTTGTACCTCAAATATGTTGCATCATATATAAACCTGATTGATGTTTTATGCCATCTTAGAGGTCATGACTTAATGATCTCTGATTGAAAGGTTTGTGAATTTTGATGGATGGTGACCACCAAAGTAGCCCATTCATTGAGATTTACAAGATCCTTTTGTGAGCTATTTAAAAGGGATTGTGAAGCATTATGTGTTGAAGAGAGATTCCTTATGATGGTTAATTTCTTTTTAAAGAAAGTTTTGTTGCATTGGACCAAAGGCTCTCATTAAAATAATACTTATAAAGTTTTTTTTTGCAATATATTGTTATATTTCTCTATTGATTAATTGCATAACGATTATTTAGCAGTTAATTTATTTATATTCAATAGAGTTAATTCTCCCATTATGATGACTCTGACTGAAATGAAGATATGAAAATTGAAATTGTGCTAGCACTAAGTATGATGGAATATAGATATTATATTATGTAATGATATTCCATCTTGGTTGTCTTATTAGAGTACTCTGAAATAAAGTCACCTTAAAAGTGGTAAAGAGAGTGAATTATTTTGAAAAATATTCATATAATTGATTCCATTCTTATAGTTGTATCTAAGAAAGGTGATTTATTTCGACCTCATTTGTAATAGATATGTAGAATCTGATAAAAGAAAGTCTGGATAGCTGATGGATAGATAAATTAATATGAGATGGATGGTATGAAGGTGTTAGGATTTATATCTTAAAATTAGAAAGAATTGTACATAAAATTAGTATTATGAGATTTCTATCTCTGATACATAAGCTACTCATCATATTTAGCTTTCCTGCTGTACAGTTTAATGAACTTCAAGTCATATATATGAAATAATTAATAAATTATATCCTATTTTGTTTCAGAAGTTTTTTTAATACTTTTGTGAAAAGGATAAAGATATTGATAAGGTGTATCAGTCACACTCTAAGATCCCATATATAATAAATAAATAATATTATTAAATATTTGCATAAGTATGGGATAGTTATTTATATATCATGCCTGAAATTTTTTGTAAAAATGATGTGACTGAGAGGCAAAGCATATTATGATAGACATGGTATGAAGTAAGATAAGTGGGTACAATTTATCATGATGTCTCTAGTATAAAATTCTAAATAACTACCATCTATAATTTTAAATAAATTCTTGGAAAAATGATATTTTTTGAGTTAAAGAGTGATAGGAAGCCCAATATTTTTTAACTTTATGGTTGGAGCTATCTTGTAACTTTTAATCATTGATAATCCATTAGCGAATAAATCTTGGTTTTGTAATAATACATTGTTTATTTTGGTTATCCAGATATTTTAAATGAATACAGATTCTACTATCTTAATAGAAGTATAAAGAATATTGAGTCAAATCATGCCATATTTGTAGATTCTGATTTGCATAATGTCGGATGCTTCTATATATTATAAGTATGACATTGTAAGAAAATAAATTTTTGCTCTTATAAATATTTTGTTTCATCTTACTGAAAAACAGTGGGAGAGCAATATTAAATATATAAACTAATTATAGTACCTCCATTATTAGTTGATGTAGCACTAGTAAAGAAATTATATGAAAAGAAAATAGATACATGTCATTTCTTATGACAATATAAATGACTGAAGGTTTTGTTTCATAAAAAAGGTTTGTAAATAGAATCTAGTGGCATTCTTGGATTTACGGGCAAAGTTTGTGGTATGTTGCAAAGTCATAATTCATATTATTTTATTGTAAAACTTTGTCCTGGATCTTATAATTATTGATTATATCTTAAAATCACTTATAATTTATTATAATCATAGGTAGCTATGTTCTTTAAAGGAATAATAAAAGTTTTCATCTTTTTTATCTATGTGAAGATAGAATTTTTATCAGTTAGAGATTGTAGTTGAAAGAGAGATATTTTATACAATATTCAAAGTCAATATTTGTTGATCTCCTAATCAGGATTAAGATCCATAGTTTTTATGAAACATGTCAAGAATATGGACATTTTGGAATCTTTTATTTTTTGGATTAGTGGGAGTTTGATGTATTTATATATTGACTTGATTGACAAATTTTATTTGTCATTGATTACTGGATTGTAATCCAAGGATATATATAAAATCTATATTGGATAATCCTCTGACCAAATATTTGAAGCATGTATGCTTTATAAAGCATGTTGAAAATATGGGCATATTGAATTCTTTTGTTGTGCTTGGTTAATAGGAGTGACTTTGTATTTGTGCTTTATTATTATAAAAGCTTGTTTTCATTTATTTTTCTACCATGTGTATTTATATACATTGTTGACATGATAGTTAATGGATTGCATTCCTATATGATTTTATATGTGCATATGTGGTACAACATAGTATCTCAAAAATGTATTTTATCTTGAAAATGACAGTTATATGGGTATGTCTTATTTGATAATTCTGAGATCTCATTATGTTTGAAGACATACAGACTTCTTTTGAAGTTGTGTGATTTCTCTAGCTTGTGATATAGCATGTGGTTATAGAGAAATCATGATTACGAATACATATGTTTAATTTATTTTGATTATGAAATATCTCTTTTGGTTATGTACCTGACTAAGACATGGTATCGAGTTTTAGATTTATTATGTTGTCTCGTCATTGATACCATTGTTGAGTATATGAGACAGGATGGCTTGTTGTTTGATAACATCACGATTTTTTTTGCTTATTTTGTTTCTAAGCATGTTAACGAGAAATTGGAGGACTAATAATAAAAAATAACATATTTTATTTGATCACCTTGATGCTATTTTCTTGCTACACTACCATACGAAGACTCATGTTGATGGTATTTATGATGCTTGTAACCGTGGATAAGTCTTGTATCGGTTAAGTAGTACAACGGCCCCATGATTCGGCATCATGGATACTGTTGGACCGAGTTATTTGTAGGTGCTATCTATGGATCATATGATGGCCACATTTTTGTTTTCAACCCAAGAATTATTTTTAAAATAAAATATTTTTAAAATTATTAATTAATGTAGCCCAAGTGGGAGAATGTAAGAGTTTTCTTGATTTGGACTTACATTAATTGATATTTGACATAGGTTGAGCCCATTATTATGTGATCATTGATTAGGCTAGGAGCACCTCATGTGATTTGGTGTGGTTGAGGCGGCACAGTATAAGTCTTAGCCCAACTTGACTCGTGATGGAAGGGTCAGTTAGGGTATTTTTATTTTATTGGCTAGGTCCCCTCTCCGCTTCATCTATTTATATATATTATGTATTCGGTAATGGATGATACGGTGATTTTTTTCATCGAGAGTCGTCTTTCTAAGAAAAACTATAGAGAAAGACTCAAAATCATGACGAATATAGGTATGCATTTTTTAAATCTATTTATATTTACATAATTCTAATATTTTATTCTAGAGATTGAGAAAAGATATTTTCCTATATTTTGGGATGGAAAGTCCTAGCGAATTGAGTGGCAAAGGAGGGGAAGGAGAAAGGAAAGTTGCAATATGATGTGGAGGCTTTCTCCCTTGCCAAGAACCATCAACATCTCCATTTCTAGTAGAGATGGATTGTGCAGCCATTGCTGTAGCCAGAGGGGGAGGGCAAGGGGGTGGAAGAGCCGTGACCAGGGGAAGCAGCGGAGGAGAGGTGGAGGGGGTGGTGGCCGACGAGCACAAATGATAGGGATGTGAGCAGCGGGGAGGATGGGAGCAGCGGGGATGTCGAGAAGGAAGAAAAGTCATGAGGCAGAGGAAGAATAAAAAATATTAAAATATTATTAAAAATAATAAAATATGTAAAAAATTTGGATGATGGTGTAATCTTAAATACTTTTTATAATAAAAATTATAAAGGGTCGGCCGGGGGATTGGCATTCACCTTGAGCAGAGGAGCTATGGGCGGGGGCGGCACGGATGCAAGGGGCAGCGAAGGAGCTACGGTCGGGGGTGGCAAGGAGTGAGCGTGGAGGGATGAAGGAGCCATGGCTGGGGGAGCGGGGGAGGAGAAGTTGTGGCTGAGAGAGCATAATGGAGGTGCCCCGAGCAGGTGGAGAGGGAGATGGTTCACCATGGACAACAGGGAGGATCTTCGTGCAAGGTGGCGCAGTGCAAAGAGGGGGGGCGGAGGGCTGAAGGAGCTGCAACCCAGGGGGCATGGGGGGTGTTGATGCTGAATCTCCGCCAACCGGATGGAGTGGTTCTTCCGCTGGATTGCCGTCAACCGGAACCTGCAAAATAGATCCCTAACCAGAGATTTTCCGGCGGGGGACACTCCGATGCCAAAGTCAGAAGAAACTCAGGCAGCAGCAGAATGGAGAGTTTTTTTAGAAGCAGAGAGGGAAAAGAGACATTCAAATTGCTGAAATCAACCAAGCTTACCTCGAGTGTCCCCTCTTACTAGTATTTATAGGCTCCAACGTAACTACTTACGGTTATGAAAGCTGGCAAATGTAACCACTTCATAACTGTAAGTAGTGGCGGTCAGAAAATTAGTTATTTTGGAGCTTATCTGATCTGAGGATTTTGATCATGAGGGTGATTGCAATAACTAGAGCAGGGTTGGCTGTTCTAATATTAAAAAGACACACATGCTTAATAAGCTTCTCTCTTTTTTAGAGTAGATCTGAAGTGAGCTTAACATTCCCTTTAGTAGCGCTCCTAAAGGGAATGATAGCTACACACTTTAAAGAAGTCTTTTTGGAAATAGCGAAAGTAAACACTTACAGTCAAGAAAATAAGATAATATGCTCTTCGGATTATGTTGAAGGAATAAAGCCGAAGATATTCACTTGAAAGGTTAAGTCTTAGGACCAAGATGACAACCCAAAGCCGAAGACATAAGGTTAATAAACTTAGCTTAAAACCATAGATGTAAAGATATGAGGCAGGGTCTTCGGACTAAGATAAAGATACGAAGCCGAATACAAGGCTAATAAACTTATCTCCTGGGCGAAGATAATGATACGAAGCCGTAGATGTAAATACCAGGCATGGTCTTCGGACCAATATAAATATACGATGCCGAAGACATAGAGTTAATAAACTTGGCTTGCGGACCAAAATAAAGATATGAAGCTGTAAATATCAGGCATGGTCTTCGGACCAAGATAAATATACAAAGCCGAAGACTATCCTTTTGTAGATCAGAATCTTCATCAAACCCAGTAGACATTTTCCTCTGTATGTTGATTTGATCAATAAACCAAAAAAAGAAAAAATTGAAATTGGTTCAGAGAGTCACCCAATAATTAATTGAAATAAAAACCGGGATATCATAACAGCTACCCCCCACTCCTAAGTTTGAAATGATTTAATTTCAAAAAATGGGAGTACTTGAAATTTGTCATTTTGCGGTAACTGATATACCATGATGACGTTAAACCCTGGCACGTCTTTTCACAATAACTGCTTGGTGGCGCGAGAGACGTGGAGAAGACACGTGCCACTATGTCATTTGTCATTTCAAAAGAAACATTTCAAATTTAGAAAGCTCTGAAAAATCTCTTTTGAAAAAGAAGTTTTTATTATACCAAGGTGGGACACTTGGCAATCATCTGGAGGCTGATCATAGTTAAGAAATCATCGTAGCCATTCATGTCACTTCATGCGGATTGCAGCCACCATTTCATTAATGGGTGATTTTCAGGAAATCATGTCCAGGATCGAAGCTATTGATACGGTGTACGATACGATGAGATTTTCGAAGCATCTCAAAACCCCACAATCTTAGCTATAAAAGGAAAAGAGTTTCAGAAGAAGGGCTTTCCTTGCACTTGCACTCCATCTTCCTTTCATCTCGCTATAGTCCGCCATTTTTGTTCCTTCAGAGGTTAGAGGCCCTTCCTTCCTTTTTATTTTCTTCTTCTTTGCCATGTCAGAATCTGCTATGAACCTTTCTTCTAGTTCTAGCAAAGGTTCACCGGGGGATGAAATCGATAGGGAACCACTAGAAAGGGAAACCGGTAGGAGTTCACCGGGAGATGGGATCGGTAGGGGTTCACTGGGAGGCGAAACCAGTAGGAGGAAAAACTCCGGTAGGAAGAGAAGCCCAGAAAGATCACCTGATTCCGTCGCCAGTTCTTTTTCACTTGCTAAGATAGAAGATGTTAGGCGACGTTTTCACATTCCTCGGACCTTTAAAATAATCCTTCCAAAACCTGAAGAGAGGGTGGATAAACCTCCCATGAATTCAATTGCTATATACGAAGACCACCTTAAGGCCAGTCTTCGGCTTCCACTCCACCCTTTTTTCGTAAAAATCTTTAACCTTTACCGAATAGTACCAGCTCAATTAACCCCCAACAGCTTTAGGAACATTTGTGGGTTTCTGGTCCTTTGTAAACTTAGGAATGTAGAACCAAAGACATCCTTGTTCACCTCTTTATTTATGCTGAAAAGAGATTTCCACGGCAAAGGGTGGTGGGTCATAGGTCCTCGACCAGGCCGAAGACTAATAAAAGGAACCCCCAGTGCAATACATGGATGGAAACCTTGCTTTTTCTTTGTATATTCATCCTTGGGGATTCAATACTAACTGGAAAGCTCCGCGTTTGGATGCAAATGCCGGGAAAAGGGTTCTGAAAGCTGATCTCAAAGACTTTGAAACTTTGTCAGAACTAGAAATTCCTTCATTCAAAGAATTGTTGAAGAAAGAAAACCTTCACCGAGCTCACATCAGCGAAGTCCCAGTATTAGGTATAGAAATAGTGGTCTTCGGATTTTCATTCCCTCCTTCCTTTTTCTTTTCTTTTTCTTTTTATATGATGAAATCTTTCAATTGCAGGTGAAAGAATGAAGCCTCAACTTAAGAAAGTTCAGCAGGCTTCCCGGAAAAGGGCAGTGGCTGTTCCAACGACAACCGAAGTCCGCAAGAAAAGAAGAGCCGAAGAGGGCTCGAGCACTCCTCCGATGAGATCTACATCGGATGAAGAGATACCACCTGTTTCACTAAGTCCTGAACCTGCTAGGAGTCCATCTTCAAGGAGGCCTCCTCCGAAGAGTCCTCGTCCGATGCCCCTCCAATTAAACATGATTTGTCATTTGACAGGGAGTCCTTACTTGCAACTCCGATGGAGAAAAGGAAAGAAAGATCAAAATTTCAGTCTAAGAACGATCCTAGGTGGAATGCCTCTTCAGAAGGAGGTTGCAATGTAGACTTCACTGTCTTTTTGGATAGAGAAGGCTTGGAGAACCCTGATCTGGCCAGGGAACTGATGAAGCGCACGCTTCTTCCTAAAGATTGGGACAATACTAAGTCCCGATGCATTGAAGAAGTCTCCGACTCGGTGTTCTTGTCAGCACTGAAGATAAATATCAGATTGTATTCTCAAAGCATAAATTTGTTGTTGCTAACTCTCTAATCTATTAATGTAGATGATGCATAACATAACTGTCATGGAAGAAAGCATCTTCGATTTTAGAGACAACTATAAAAAGATGAAGGACAAAACGAAGACAGCTGAAATTGAGATGGTAGTAGCCGAAGAGCAGAGGCAGGTTATTGAGGAGAAGCTTGCACAAAGCGATGCCTTAGTTCAGAGTTTGAAAGCTAATGTGGAGAAGCTCCAATCGAAGAACTCTGAGCAGGAAGCAAGGCTTAAGAAGAGAAAAGCTAAGGTTCGATCTCTGGAAGTTCTGCTTAAGGAAGCTCAACAGAAATTCGAAGAGGCTACCAAGAAGACTGAAGAAGCTGCCGAAGAGATTCGATCTTTGAAAGATCAACCGAAGAGGGTGGTAGAGGACTATAAAGCATCTTTGGCTTTCAAAAATGAGTTGGTTGAAGCAGGAACCAACAGCTATAAAGGAGGCTTCAATGATGGGGTGAAGGAAGTGCAAAGCCTTTACCCAGATTTGGACATTTCAGGGATTCAACTGTTTGATCCTAAAAGTCCAAATAAGCCCAAATCACAAGAGGGTTTCAAAGCTCCATTGATAGTTGATGAAATGGCCAATCCAGTCAAACCTACTCAGATCGAAGGCACTCCAGCAATGGAGAACTTGTAACTTTCTTCTCTTCTCTTTTTGGAAAAGTGTGAAAAAAAAAATCTTATCAATGAAAATCCTTTCCAATGAGAACTTTTCTATGAATGCATATGTGAATGGATGATAATTTTCCCAAGTGTAGGGTCTTCGGATAATTAAGAACTCCCAAGCATAAAAAATGATACTAAGTATTCGGACTTAGGACAATAATCTTTTAAGAACAGAATTTCCAAATATGATCCAAGATTATATCATATTGGATAGTAATACCGGAATAATAATGATTGAGACTCCAAGTCTTCGAATTTGAAGATGCACTAAATCTTTGGACTTAGAAGAATTCCAGAGAATTGAGATAAGAGAATATCAAATCTCTAAATAAGAATCAAGTCTTCGGACTTGAGAATACACTAAGTCTTCGGACTTAGGAGAAAAGAATACCAAGTTTCTAGATAAGAATCAAGTCTTCGGACTTGAGAATATACTAAGTCTTCAGACTTAAGAATAATTCCATATAATTAAGACGAAATAATCTCTTAGATAAAAATACCAAGTCTTCGAACTTGGGATAAGATGTATTGTGCAGGTCACCTGCATCTCTATCATGGAGGAAAGGTTGATTAACCTTGGTATTTTTATGGGATATATCACTTGGATCGCCTTTATGCCCTTTAATCAAGGATTAAGATAGGCTGATCGGGCCTACCTTGGCACTTCATAGAGTAGATCACGAAGATCATTTTCATGTCTTTTTGTGTTGGAATTAAGACAGGCTGATCATGCCCACCTCGACACTTCGTGAGGTAGATCACGGAGATCATCCTCATACCTTTTTTATTAAGATGAACTGGTTAAGCCCAACTCGGTGCTTCATAGGGTAGATCACGGAGATCATCCTTATTCCTTTAAGAAAAGAAAATTAAGATAGGCTAGTTAAGCTTACCTCGGTATTTTGTACGGTAGATCACGAAGATCATCCTCATGCCTTTTAGAAATAGAATTATGATAGAATAATTAAATCTATCTTGATGACCTTGAATAAAACTTTATTCATAATACTTATGGAGGTTTTGTACATTCCAAGGTTGAGGTAGTAGAATACCCTCTAAGGTTTCCAATCGGTAAGCTCCAGGTCGAATAACCTCTTTGATTCGATATGGTCCTTCCCATGTAGGAGAGAGTTTACCCTGCTCAGTTGATTTGGATACTTTAGACTTTTGCAGAACTAGATCTTCAGGATGAAAGGTCCGTTCTTTTACACGAGAGTTGTAGTATCTTGCCATTTTTTTCTGATATGCAACCATTTTCAACTGTGCCTGAAGTCATGTGCCTTGTAGTAAATCCAGGTCAACTCTTCGGCGTTCAGAGTTTTCAAGCTCTTCGTAGTGATCAATCCGTAGAGATTGCAAAGAGACTTCTACAAGAATGATTGTTTCAGTACTATAAGATAGATGAAATGGAGATTCACCAATAGCTGTTCTGGAAGTAGTTCGATATGCCCAAAGAATCGAGTTTAACTCATCGGCCCATGACCCTTTATCATCATTCAATCTGGTTTTAAGATCATGAAGAATAGTCCTGTTTGTAACTTCAGCTTCTCCGTTACATTGAGGATGTGCCACCGAAGTAAGCTTGTAAAGAATGTGATACTGGGTACAGAAGTTCTTGAATTTCAGGTTATCAAACTGTCTTCCATTGTCAGTTATTATAGAATAAGGAATTTCGAAGCAGAAGATGATGAAGTTTTTCACGAAATTTTCAACTTTTGCTTCAGTAATCTATGCCAATGCTTCGACTTCGATCTATTTTGTAAAGTAATCAATAGCTATTATAAGAAATCTTTGCTGCCCAGAAGCTGGAGGAAACGGACCAAGAATATCCATTCCCCATTGTGCAAAAGGCCAGGACGCTGTCAATGAAGTTAACTGATTTGCAGGTCGTCTTTGTACATTGGTGTATCTTTGACAATGATCACATCTTCAAACAAATTCTGCAGAATCCTTTAGATGGTTGGCCAATAATAACCTTGACGGATTATTTTATATGCCAAGGATCTGCCCCCCAGATGATCTCCACATTTCCTTCATGCACTTTTCTAAGTGCATAATCTGCATCGGATGGACCCAAACATTTCAGTAAAGGCTGTGTGAAGGACCTCTTATATAATGTTTCATCCAAGATCACATATTGAGAGGCCATCCAGCGAAGCCGTTTAGTCTCGAGCTTGTCTTCGAGCAAGGTTCCCTCTCTTAGAAACTTGAGAATAGGGTCTATCCATGAAGATTCATGCTCAACTTGACATACATCAATTATGGGTTCTGATATGCTGGGATCTTCAAGATATTTCACATATGTCCTCCCAAGAGAATCGGGTGCTATGGTTGCAAGTCTTGAAAGAGCATATGCTCGAGAATTTTCTGTCCTTGGTACATGAATAATTTCAAAATGCTCCAAACTAGATGTCATGCTTCGGACTTTCTCCAAGTATTGGATCATATTTGGATTCCGAGCTTCAAAATCACCTTTTACTTGATTCACCACCAATTATGAATCGGAAAAAATTTTGAGCCTTTTAATATCCAACTTTTGGAAGATTTTAAGCCCAGCAATGAGTGCTTCATACTCTGCCTAATTATTTGAAGATTGAAAAAAAAACTGAAGAGCATATTCAATAACTTGTCCATTCGGACCAGCCAGAATTAAACCTGCACCGCAACCGTTGCCATTCGAAGCACCATCGACATGTCTCATCCAAATAAACTCTGGATTATCTTCGGTACCTTCTTCTTCGGCTCTTGGCTGGTCCTCTTCGGATCCTCATGTGCACTCAGCTATAAAATCAGCCAAAATTTATGCTTTCATTGCTGACTTAGGCTGATACTCAATATCAAACTCCCTTAATTTAACAGCCCATTTAGCTATGCTTCCTGAGATGTCAGGACAATGAAGTATGGCTTTTAAGGGTTGATCCGTCAAAACCATAATAGAATGGGCTTGGAAATAAGGCCTAAGATGCTTTGCCGCAACCACTAGAGAAAAGATAATCTTTTGCACTCTGGGATATCGAACTTCTGCTTCATGTAACACTTTACTAGTGTAGTAGATAAGCTTTTGTGAATGATTGGCATCTCTTCGTACCAGAATCGAACTAACTGCTTCATCTGTGGCTGATAGATATATGTAAAGTGTTTCTCCTTCACAGGGCTTAAAAAGCAACGAAAGATTTTCCAAATATTCTTTCAGCTTTTCAAAGGCAATTCTGCAATCTTTTGTCCATTCAAGATTTTGAGTCTGGCGGAGAACCTTGAAAAATGGCAAACATCTTTCTACAGAACGGAAGATAAATCGACTCAAAGAAGCAATTCTCCCTGTTAACCTTTGTACCTCCTTCTTGCAAGTGGGATGACTCATTGCCCGAAGTGCTTGGATTTTTTCTGGATTAACTTCAATTCCTCGCTTGGTGACCAAGTATCCTAGGAACTTACCAGAAGTTACATCAAAGATATATTTGGTAGGATTCAACCTCATCCGATGATGTTTGAGAGCATCGAAAGACTCCTTTAGATCTGTAATGTGATCAGACTTATGAAGACTTATCACAATCATATCGTTAACTTAAGCTTCTATATTTCTTCCAATCTGATTTTTGAAGACTTTGTTGATGAGCCTTTGGAAAGTTTCCCCAGCATTCTTCAAACCAAACAACATCACTTTATAACAGTAAAGCCCTTTTTCTGTAACAAAAGCAGTCTTCTCTTCATCTTTAAAATCTATTCGGATCTGGTTATAGCCTGAGAAGGCATTCATAAAACTTAACAACTGATGACCAGCTGTAGCATCAACTAGCTGATCGATTTTTGGTAAAGGAAAACTGTCCTTTGGACATGCCTTGTTGAGATCCGTATAATCTATGCAAATCCTTCACTTGCCATTTGATTTTTTCACCATGACCACATTCGCCAGCCAATTCGGATATTGGACCTCTTTTATGAAATTAGCTTCAAGGAGTTTATTAACTTTCTCATCAATAGCCTTCTGCCTTTCTGGAGCAAAATTCCTCTTCTTCTGCCGCCCAAGCTTATAGTTGGAAGAGACTTCTAGGCGATGTGTGATCACATCAGGTAGAATTCTAGGCATATCCGAAGTTGTCCAAGCAAAAATATTAGCATTATCTCGAAGAAAAGATATTACTTTTACCTTTGCTTCTTCGTCAAGCAAGCTGCCAATTTGTAAGAGCTTGGTAGGGTCATTTTCGGATAATGGCATAAAAAGTGTTTTCTCCACTGGTTTTCCAGAGTCTTCAGATTCATCTCTCGAATCCAGCTGGTCAAGTGCTAAAGGCTTGGATGTTTATTTATTTTGAATCATCAAACACTGGTGAGCGATCCTTTGATCTCCCCTCACTTCTCCAATGTCTGTCCTGGTAGGAAACTGAACCAACAGGTGGTACGTTGAGACTATGGCTCTGAACTTATTCAATGCTGGACGCCCCAAGATTGCATTATAAGCTGAAGACATTCTATCCACAATAAAATTGATAGGAAGAGTTCTTTGAAATGGTTCAGACCCAAAAGTTATGGGTAAGACCGTTTCACCTTCAACTCCAACTTGGCTTCCACCAAAACCAGTTATAGGAATGAGTGATCTTCACAATTCATGTCTAGATAATCCCATTCGAAGAAAAGCATCATACATCAACACATCAACTGAGCTTCCATTATCAATTAAATTTTTTTTTATATCAAACTTGGAAATAACAGTCGAGACCACTATAGGATCATCATATGGAAGTTATATTTCTTGAACATCTTCGTCGAAAAAAGAAGTAGAATTTTTTCCCTTGAACCTCTTCGGGACATTCTCTTCAGCTTCAATATCCCATGCTGATGATCGATGAAGCATACCAACATTCCCGTCAGTTGGTTTTTGGTGAGGCAGATCGGCTTCATCGGATATCCTTGGAAGGACAGTTACTTCGACTTGAGATTTTGGGCTGTTGACGTACTTTCCCAGATATCCTCTTTTTATCAGATCCTTAATAGCATTCTGAAGATGGAAATACTCTTCGGTGTTGTGTCCATGATCCCGATGGAATTGACAGTATTTGCTCTTGTCACTTGCTTTTGCAGATGTCTTCAGGGGATGCGACCTTTGAAAATATTTTTCTTTTTCAATTTCCAGCAGAATCTTCTCCCTAGGCAAGTGAGGGGTGTGTAGGCATCGAACTGGTTGTTCTGCTGTTTGGATCTGGGGTTGCGCCTGGGGACCGAAGCATTGTTAGAAGATGTTGGCATGTTCGGTCCTCTGGCATTCTTCTTCTTAGAAGGGTATCTCCCTTCTGCAAGTCTTCGGCTTGCCGCTTATTCCTCAGCGGCAGCATACTTTTGAGCCTTTGCCAGCAGTTCGACATAACTCACTGGGAATCTTTTGTCCAGGGAAAAGGTGAACCTAGACAACTTTAATCCTTTTTTCAAAGCAGACATGGCCACATGCTCATTCAGATTTGGGATTTCCAAAGTGGCTGAATTGAAGCAGTGGACAAATTCCTTCAAATTTTCTCCTTCTTATTGTTGGAGAAGAAACAAACTGTCGATGTTACGCGGCATCTTCTAGCATGTCCTGAAGTGCAAGATAAACTACCTCTTTAACTCAGCGAAGGAGTGAATTGTCTTTGGAGGTAATCTCGAATACCACATTAGAGCGGATCTCTTCAGAGTTGCAAAAAAATCAAGGCAGTAAAGAGCATCTGTTGCTCCTTGCACCATCATATGAGCTTTATAGCTCCCTAGATGGTCGAGAGGATCTGAAGTCCCATCATAGGCTTCTAACTATGGGATCTTGAAGTGCCTGGGGATGACTTCATCCATAATATGATCAGAAAAAGGGGGCTGAGAGTTGAAGGTGATGACCTTATCATTCTTTCTCAGATATGAAATTCTTACTATCTATGCTTGCATAGATTTGAATTTTTCTTCGAATTCATAGTTGATCTCTCTTTGCCTAGCCCCTTCTGGTACAGAATTTCTAAAAGAAATAGAGGGGGATCGCTGGACCCTTTTCTTTCTACCATGATCCCTTGCTTATCGATCTGGTGGACAGGTATAGCGATCATGGGATGACCGAATTTGTGAGAAACTGGGGGTGATCTCTTGACGCTGATCTTCCTCCTTCTCAGGCTGATGGCTGGATCATGGAACAGGTTGTGGACATTGCTTTTGAGCTACAGCTTCATGCAAATGTTGAACCAGTGCCGTCAAGGCCTCTATCCTGTTCACAAGGCTTTCAAATTGCTACTGCCCCACCATTATCATGGGAGGCTGCAGTCCTTGATCCGCTGGAAGATCATTTGCTGGAGGACCATTTGATGGAGGAGCAGGTTGCTCCTGGCTTGTAGAAGCATTTCAAACTTTTTCTCTCAACATTTTTGCTTATCAGAACTCTCCTTCATAATAGAGGAAATAGACTTCTTCCCCTTCCTGGCGCGCCAATCTGTTGATGCTGAATCTCCGCCGACCGGATAGAGTGGTTCTTCTACTGGATTGCCGTCGATCGAAACTTGCAAAATAGATCCCTGACTGGAGATTTTTCGATAGGGGCCACTCCGATGCCAAAGTCAGAAGAAACTCAGGCAGCAGCAGAATGAAGAGTTTTTTTGGAAGCAGAGAGGGAAAAGAGAAATTCAAATTGCTGACATCAACCAAGCTTACCTCGAGTGTCCCCTCTTACCAGTATTTATAGGCTCCAACATAACTACTTACGGTTATGAAAGCTGGCAAATGTAACCACTTCATAACTATAAGTAGTGGCGGTCAAAAAATTAGTTATTTTTGAGCTTATCTGATCTGAGGATTTTGATCATGTGGGTAATTGCAATAACTAGAGCAGGGTTGGCTGTTCTAATATTGAAAAGACCCACATGCTTAATAAGCTTCTCTCTTTTTTAGAGTAGATCCGAAGTGAGCTCAACATTCTCATTAGTAGCACTCTTAAAGGGAATGTTAGCTACACACTTTAAAGAAATCTTTTTGGAAATAGCGAAAGTAAACACTTACAGTCAAGAAAATGAGATAATATGCTCTTCGGATTATGTTGAAGGAATAAAGCCGAAGATATTCATTTAAAAGGTTAAGTCTTCGGACCAAGATGACAACCCGAAGCTGAAGACATAAGGTTAATAAACTTAGCTTGAAATCATAGATGTAAAGACATGAGGCAGGGTCTTCGGACTAAGATAAAGATACGAAGCCGAAGACAAGGCTAATAAACTTATCTCCTAGGCGAAGATAAAGATAGGAAGCCGTAGATGTAAATACCAGGCATGGTTTTCGGACCAAGATAAATATACGAAGCCAAAAACAGAGTTAATAAACTTGGCTTCTGGACCAAAATAAAGATACGAAGCCGTAAATATCAGGCATGGTCTTCGGACCAAGATAAATATACGAAGCCGAAGACTATCCTTTTGTAGATCAGAATCTTCATCAAACCCAGTAGACATTTTCTTTTGTATGTTGATTTGACCAATAAACCAAAAAATGAAAAAATTGAAATTGGTTCAGAGAGTAACCCAATAATTAATTAAAATAAAAACTGAGATATCATACCAGGGGGCAGAAGAGTCGCGACTAGGGAAGAAATGGAGGAGAGGTGCGGGGAGGTAGAGGGGGCAGTGGCCGACGAGCACAAATGACAGGGACGCGAGTGGCGGCGTGCGATGGGGAGGATGAGCTGTGGGGATGTCGGCAAAGGAGAAACGTCACAAAAGAGAAGAAGATTAAAAATAATAAAATATTATTTTAAAAAATATTAAAATACATAAAAAAGCTACCCTCAAGAATATTATTTAAAATATTATTTTAAATAATATGATGATGAGATAAAAATAGGATGATGAGATAATATTTAAAATATTTTTTATAATAAAATATTATTTTAAAAAAAGTATCCTGAAGAAACTCTAATTCAAACTTGATTCATTTTCAAATAAATGGACTTCAAGAAGCCAAACATCAAACCTAGACCTGAGCTCCACTTTCCTGACTCATGAATGCCAGGGCTTGGTCCTCAAAATATGATTTGAACTTGATCAAATAAGCTTGAACAAGCCTGTTACTGGGTTATGCATAAATTGTCCTTGATTGTCTTTCTTTTTTAATAAGAAAAAAGAATTAAGAGGTGACAGCATAGCTACCCTTCTAGACATGATCATAAGGACTTTCACTTGACTGAAAAATATTCGATGCATGGTAACAATAAAGATAGCTTAGTCATTCCCCATCACAACCAAGTAGTATAGGTAAATACATCATCCCAATCTCACCTAAAGCATCAATCGGACCAATAGTCAATCCCATACACCTTACATCTAGGCATATAGGATAAATTTCTTCATTTAATCAACTTCATCTTCGCTCAAACCTTCGATGTGAGGGTGATGGGACCATAGCCAGCTCTGATTGAGCTACCATCTTGGTGGTCATGATTGGCTTGCTTTGATGTAGATCCGAGTTCTTTTTATCATTCCTTTTTTTTAAGATTGTTGACTATGATCTTGATTTTGATGATTGACAAAATATTTAAGTATATATGAGTACTAACTGTATTTTTAAGTGTGTTTATCAGATCTTAGTACTCATCCATGTTGAATGAAGAAATTCTTGTATTTTAGTTGAAAAAGTCCTTAAATTAATGGAAAATCAAGTTATAAGGACTTTAGAACATAAGGAAGACTTGGAAGGACTTAAAGTTTAATTTTGAAGAAGTTTCAGTACTGGCATAATCAAGTGTCAACACTTGTACGATCAAGTGCTGACACTTGCAGGATCAAGTGCTGACACTTGCAGGACCAAGTGCTGACACTTGCAGAACTAAGTGTAGACACTTGGGAACCAAGTGTCAACACTTGGAGGTCAAGTGTCGATACTTGGAGGTCAAGTGTCGACACTTGCTGTAATGGCTAGTTTTTTTGAAGTGCAGAATTGATTCCAACTTGCTTCAAATAGCTAGTTTTTCATCCCCAACAGTCATAAACGGTAATCCATGGTTTGGAGAGCTATATAAACATCAAAAATCAAATGGGGAAGCAATCCTTTGGTGAGATCATTGAATATTCTTCAAGGATTCAAGAATCGAGTGGTTCAAGCCTTCAAGCTTCCAAGTTTCAAAGAGAGCATCCAAAGTTCACATCCTCAAGCATCAATCAAAGGCTTCAACAACTTGAAGATAAGTTTTTCATCAACAATCAAGGGCTTTAAAGAAATACTTGCTTTATTTTAGAAAGCTTTAATTGTATTCTTTCATATTTGCTCTTACATTATTTTACTTAAGATTTTTGGTAAGCCTTGGAAAACCAAAGAGATTTTTTGTGAGCCTTGGAAAACCAAAAGTAGTTGTTGGTTAGCCTTGAAACCAACTAGGATTTTATTTGTGAGCCCGAAGCCAAAATAAGTTGTTTAGGTTCTTGGTTAGCTCATAAAACCAAGGGTGGTTGTTGGTGAGCCTTGAAACCAACTAGGGTTTGACTTGTGAGCCTGAAGACAAAACAAGTTATAAAGGTTGTTGGCGAGCCTAGGTTACAAAACCAAACTTAGTAAAATTTCTAAGGGGATCTTGGAGAGTGGATGTAGGTGCCTTGGAGTGCACCGAACCACTATAAATTTTTGTGTTTGTGTGATTGTTTTATTTATGTATTTATTTTGTTAATTCCACTGCATATTATTTTGAAGCACACAAATACATTGTCAAAACACAAGCATTGAATTGATCCAGCATATACTTGCTTTAGTTTATCATTAAATAGTTCAAAGTTTTATAAAATCTAATTCACCCCCCCTCTTAGGTTGCCTACCTGAGACTTCAAAGATAGATAAGAAGTATAGCAACCAAAAATATTACGTGCATTATTGAATGACCCCGACTTCCTAATAGATTATTGAATGACCCCGATCATTCTCGGCCTTGTGGCTGGGTATGGCAGCTACTTGCCATGGATAATTTTACTGACCAACTTCGAAAGGCATGCCACATGAGAATTTGGATTGAAATCGACTCTGGTGAGCCATTGAAACTAGGGGTGCTGATCAAAAGGAGAAAAGAATTTTTTGGTAGTTGTTTGTTTATAAAACCATACCTACATCCTACTATCGATGTGGCCAAATAGGGCACTCTCGATAATAGTTTCCAATATTCTTAAAATGACCTTAACTTGGAAGGTAGTGATTATCCATTCCAACCAAAAAACTTTGTTGAAGTCAACAAAGATGGTCAGAACCAGGGGTTCCCATCCCTAATGGAGGTGGAAAGAAGAGGTGATCCTGGTTTGCATGACATCGAGGATGAAGCTTCAGTAAGAGATGGCTAGCCGAGGCTTGGGCTATGGCTGATCACATCTCTAATCCAGTAGCTATGGACACCTAGGACCGGAATGAAGGTAAGTGTTGCCCAGTGATGAAGCAACCCAAGAGGGGGGGTGAATTGGATTTTATAAAACTTTTTGAACTATTTCAATATATATGTGCTAATTACAATTAAGTACTTATGTTTTGCCAAAGTATTTGTGTGCTTAATGAAAATATGCAAAGGAATTAACAAAATAAATGTAAGAGTAAATAAGCAATAAATAAGAGCAATCACAAATACAAGAATTTATAGTGTTTCGGTGTACTTCAAGGCACCTACATCTACTCCCCAAGTTCTTCTTGGGTATTCACTATAATCACCAAGATTACAGTCGATTAGTTTTCCAGGCTTACTAATCAAAACCCAACTTATTTTCCCGGGCTCACAAGTCAAAACCCCTTATTGGTTTTATAACTTAGGCTAACCAACAACCTCCGATGGTTTTACGAGCTCACCAACAACCTATGTTGGTTTTACGGGATTGCCAACAACACAAAGGCTAACCAACAACCTCTTTAGTTTTCCAAGGCTCACCAAAAACCTCTTTGGTTTTCCAAGGCTCACCAAAAACCTTAATAAATAAAGTAAGCACAATATGAAAAGAACACAATAAAAACTTTCTTAAACAAAGCAAATATCTTTTTGAAGCCCTTGATTGTTGATGAATAACTTGTCTTCAAGATGTTGAAACCTTTTAATGTTGACGAAGATGTGGACTTGGAAGCTTTTCACTCAATCTTGGAAGCTTGAAGGCTTGAACCACTCAAAACAATGAATCCTTAAGTATATTCAATAAAACTCTTCAAAGGATTGCTTTCCCATTTGATTTTTGGTATTTATATAGCTTTCCAAACCATAGATGACCGTTTATGACCGTTGGGGATGAAAAACTAGCCATTTAAAGCAAGTTGGAGTCAATTCTGCATTTCTGAAAAACTAGCCATTACACTAAGTATCGATACTTGAATTTCTTGAATTTTCTTCATTAGTCGACCTCTTGAGTTGACACTTCACCATAAGTCGACCTCTTGAGTTGACACTTAGGTCAGCTCAAGGTAAAAATTCTGATTTGATACTTTATGTATTTTTCTTGTTCTCAGGCCTTGAGTCGACACTTGAACTTCTTCATGAGTTGATACTTGCTTGTGCCAATGCTGAAACTTGCCAAAACTTCTTCAATATTGATTTTTAGCCTCTTCAAGTTCTTCTGTATCAATTCCAAAGTCTATATACTTGATTTTTCAATAATTTAAGGACTTTCTTCAATTGAAAACATGAATTTTTTCATTCAACATGGATGAGTACTGAGATCTGATAAACATACTTAAAAATATAATTAGTACTCATATACACTTAAGTATTTTGTCAATCATCAAAATCAAGACCATAGTCAACAATCTCTTCCCTTTTGATGATGATAAAATCTTTAAGTATATGAATAGGATAAGTTTAAAAAGATTAATAATAAGATAAACATGTAAGCTCAAAATCAATGAGCATCAAGCTTCCCCTCAAAATATGATTTCAAAAATATTTTCAAAAATTATTCAAAGTTTTTATACATTCTCCCCCTTTGCTAATTCTTCCCTTAAGATTAGAACGTTTTGCTTTTTTCTCCCTTTTTTGCACTTTCTTTCATTTCTCTTATAATTTTTCATGTTTTTCATATTTTCTCCCTTTTCATACTTAACATATTTCTCCACTTTTTTGTTATCATGAAAAAGGATGAAAGACAATACAAAATGGGAATGAAGGTGGCAAGAATAGCAAGTAGATCATCAAAATCAATACATGAAACCAATTAATCATGGTACTAATTAAATATGATACTAATTGAACATGATACCATAAAATGAGATGCTCATGCAAAAAAAATAATTTAATGTGTATTAGCTCTAATATGCATAACCAAGGTATGATTAAGATAACAATCCATTCACCTCACATGTTCTTGGGATAAGACCGCAGTGGCATCCCAACACGTCATAAGAGATCCCATTGAATGGAAAGGGAGGGTCTTTAAACTCTACTTAGCTCCTATGACCGGACGGTCATGGTGACTAACCCAATCCGAAGCAGTTACTAGGAGCTCTTCTCTTTCCTTTTTTAAGATTCTTAATAAATCTTGATACCAATTAACTGTTACTCCCTTCAAAAGATTAAATTTGAAAACAAGGAAGAGTATCATAGCAATATAAGTATGGTATCAAGAAAACATTGAAAGCGTCATATATGACGATAAATCTTTGGATGCTCTTCCTAAATATTATTCCTTCTTAAAAAATATGCATTCATTTGAGGAATAAAACATGAAAGCACAAGCATCATAATTTCAGATAATTTGGAATATAAACATATATACTAAGTCTAAAATCAAAGATTTAAAATTTCAAGATATACATTATCTTCAAAAAATAAGAGATCGATCATTTAAAAACTTTTAGCATGATTTAAAATCTATTTGAAATTATTTGATATCCATATAAATGCTAGAAGCAATATGATATCAAGTCTAGCTACTGGATTAAGGGTTTATCAATATGCATACCTTCTTCTTAAATATAACCCTTAACTCCCAGTTCTAGTCTTGATCCAAATAATTTCTAACTTAAGCATAAATGCCAAAAATGTATACATTTCATTATCACATTTTACTTGAAAATAGTTTAAAACTATATTAATCAAAATTAAGCGAAAGTCTAATAATCACAAGTTTAATCACGAGAGCATGAAATCCATCAATATCAAAAAGTTCATGATCATAACTAATATGGCTACATTGCTGATGTGGAACATATGTCAGGTCTAGCTGGACGCCGTCGGTGCCACATGGATTATTCTTTCAAAATTCCTGCTCCTTTTCCAGGTGGCACCCCAAGACAGGTCCATCTCGGTCGAAGTCGAGCACCTCTCTGCCACTCCGCTAGGTGTCCACCCAGGAGGGATCCACCTTGGTCGAAGCTGGAGGCCTCCTGCTCCATCGCCAGGTGGCACCCCAAGACGGGTCCACCTCTGTCGAGGTTAAGCCGGGCCCCCCTGCTCCTTCTCCAGGTGGCACCCCAAGACGGGTCCACCTCGGTCGAAGTCGAGCACCTCTCTGCCACTCCGCCAGGTGTCCACCTAGGAGGGGTCCACCTCGATCGAAGCTGGTGGCCTCCTGCTCCCTCGCCAGGTGGCACCCCAAGATGGGTCCACCTCTGCCAAGGTCGAGCCGGGCCCCTTGCTCCTTCTCCAGGTGGCACCCTAAGACGGGTCCACCTCGGTCGAAGTCGAGCATCTCTCTGCCACTCCGCTAGGTGTTCACCCAGGAGGGGTCCACCTCGGTCGAAGCTGGCGGCCTCCTGCTCCCTCGCCAGGTGGCACCCCGAGATGGGTCCACCTCAGCCGAGGTCGAGCCAGGCCCCCCTTCTCCTTCGCCAGGTGGCACCCCAAGATGGGTCCACCTCGGTCGAAGTCGAGCACCTCTCTGCCACTCCACCAGTTGTCCACCTAGGAGGGGTCCACCTCGGTTGAAGCTGGCGGCCTCCTGCTCCCTCGCCAGGTGGCACCCCGAGATGGGTCCACCTCAGCCGAGGTCGAGCTAGGCCTTCCTACTCCTTCTCAGGTGGCATCCCAAGACGGATCCACCTCGGTCGAAGTTGAGCACCTCTCTGCCACTCCGCTAGGTGTCCACCTAGGAGGGGTCCACCTCGGTCGAAGCTGGCAGCCCCTTGCTCCCTCGCTAGGTGGCACCCCAAGACGGGTCCACCTCTGCCGAGGTCGAGCCGGGCCCCCTGCTCCTTCTCCAGGTGGCACCCCAAGACGGGTCCACCTCGGTCGAAGTCGAGCACCTTTCTGCCACTCCGCTAGGTGTCCACCTAAGAGGGGTCCACTTCGGCCAAAGCTGGTGGCCTCCTGCTCCCTCACCAGGTGGCACCCCGAGATGGGTCCACCTCAATTGAGGTCGAGCCAGGCCCCCCTGTTCCTTCGCCAGGTGGCACCCAAAGACGGGTCCACCTCAGTCGAAGTCGAGCACCTCTTTGTCACTCCGCCAGGTATCCACCCAGGAGGGGTCCACCTCGATCGAAGCTGACGGCCTCCTGCTCCCTTGCCAGGTGGCACCCCAAGATGGGTCCACCTTAGTCAAGGTCGAGCCAGGCCCCCCTGCTCCTTCACCAGGTGGCACCCCAAGATGGGTCCACCTCGGCCGAAGTCGAGCCTCTCTCTGCCACTCCGCCAAGTGTCCACCCAGGAGGGATCCACCTCGGTCGAAGCTGGAAGCCCCTGCTCCACCGCCAGGTGGCGCCCCCTGACGGGTCCACCTCGGTCGAAGTCAGCCCTACTCTGCAAAGCCTCGGGGAGGCAGAGATACGGGCCACGAGGTCGCCACTAGAGTCGACGCGCACCGCGCCCCATACCGGGTGCCAATACAGCTTGCAGTGATACACGAAATCTCGTTTATATCAGTTAAACAGGGCCCTGTAACCGAGAAATGAAACCCTTGCGGGCAGGAGCCTAAAACAGCTAGAAGCCCACTATCAACACCCTGAAAGGAAAGCTCCCGTACTTGGCCCAAGGTCTTGCTAATCTTTCCCCCTTTCGTGACACACGACGGATGAGGCGTGATGGCCATTTAACTCCCGGGCTTTAAGAGTAGGAGGGGAGAGGATACAAAGATCTTAGGGAGCCCCTAAGAGGGGACGTGGACTGAAGGCGGTCCGGTGGTATAAAAGGGACGAAGAAAGCGGATAGAAAGGTAAGTGAAAAGAGGGAGAGAACATCGAGAGAACGATCCGGGGACCCCCAAGAAGTTCTCAGGCGCAAGCTCGGTGAACCCAGCACAGGAAGCCGGGCTTCAACCCCTCTCTTCCCTACACTTCTTTCACCTATTTCTCCTCTAAGCACGGGAATCCTTCGGGAACCTGCCTTAGAGGTCCTGTTCCATCTTGCCGCTCTCTAACTTGACCATCGGAGTGCCCCCGCTGGAATCCCCGGCCCGGGTCTTTGACTTTATTTTGCAGGTCCGGAAGCTTGGAGATCTCAAGGTGAGAGAGTCCGAAAATCGGTGCCAGCTCACGAGCTACAGGCCACCGCGGTGAGATCGGTAACAGATTGGCACACCAGGTAGGGGGGTGCAGAACAGTGACCCCTGTACAAGCAAGCTCTCCGTGGGCGAAAGCGTGCTTCGACCATGGTGGTGAGCGCGGGCGCGAAGCATCCACCAGTCAAGCAGGAAAGGTTCCTTCCCCCCAAGGGCCACGCAGCCTGGAGAGGGAACTTCCTGCTCCACCTCCTCCTCATCCATCCTTGATGGATGTTCCTTTCGCAGCTGTCGTCCAGCAACTGAAAACTTTGACCGCTACTGTGCGACAACTGCAGCACCAGCAGCGCTCCCTGGCCACTCAGCCCCGCCAGGGACCCCCGTGGCTCAAGCCACAGGCCCCCGTGGAAGCCTGCACTCCATCCAAGGTAGGCCCTCCCACCCGCGGGCAGTTTCCAATCCCCGTAGGAGCCACTAGACTCCCGCAAAGAGGAACCACTCTAGTTCGGCAGATCACGAGAGTCGATCGTCGGCCAACGATGCTGAAGCAGTGTGGTGCAGCAGGCGCCATCAGGGCAAGGCCCCTCATCGAGACCGATCGGCACCCCTTTCTCTAGCGACCTTGGTAGAAGATTCCATCGATGAGGCCATCAGGAGCCAGGCCGAGAGGCGCCTGGAGGAGCACGAGCGCAAGTTGGCAGAGTTCTCCCGCCGCTTTGCCAACATGCAGAACTCCCCAACCGATCCAGCAGGCTACAATGCCCGGCCACCCTTCTCCCGGGAAATCCAAGAGGAACCGATCCTGAATCGGTTCCATATGCCTCAGGTGGATCCTAACGATGGGACCACCGACCCCTTGGACCACCTAGAGAGCTATAAGGCTCTCATGAGGGTCTAGGGAGCGACGGACGCTCTCCTATGCATCACTTTCCCAGCCACTCTCCGGAAGGCTGCTCGAGTTTGGTTCACCCACCTCGAGCCGGAATCCATCAGCTCCTTCCATCAGCTAGAAGGAAAGTTTGTGGCACACTTCGATGCTTGCCGGAAGGTGCCAAGGGAGGTGGATAGCCTCTTTTTTATCCACCAACAAGACCAAGAGCTGTTGTGGGACTACGTCACCCACTTCAAGACCGCCACCCTGGAAATCTATAGCCTGGACGAGCCCGTCGCCATGCTGGCATTGAAGCGCGGGCTCAAGACTTCCCATCTGACATATTCCCTGGATAAGAAGCCCACCAAGATGTATTATGAGCTCCTCCTCTGCGTCCACAAGTACATCCGAGCTGAGGAGGCCGACCGCACCAGGCGAGAGCTGGACGGGAAGCCTTCAAAAAAGCCTGCCCCAAGATATGTCCCTGGAACTCGGAGGCCTGGACCACTTGCGGACTTCCATCCAGGTCCGAAGTCAAAGAATGGTGCTGCCCCGGAGTGGACCTTCACCCCTCTCCTTGGTTCCAGAACGAAGATCCTCATGGAGATTGAGGGTGAGCACTACCTCCGCCGACCTCCTCCTCAGAATCCAAGGAACATTCGTGACAAGACAAAGTATTGTCAATTTCACCACGAGCACGACCACGACACAGAGGAGTGCTGCAATCTGAAGCGAGAGATCGAGGAGCTGATCAAGAGGGGCTACCTCAGGAAGTTCGTGAGGAACGAAGCCCCGGTGGAGGGTCAACCGCTCGTAGCCCTTCCCCCCGTCCCTGCAATTGACAACCGTCCAACGGAGAAGCCGGTTGGCATGATCTCTTGGGGGATAGGGCGTGCGACAAAGAGAGCCCGAGAGGCGGAAGATCTGGAGAATGTACTCCCCTTTGAAAAGGGGAATGAAAATAAAAATATAAACAATGATGCGATGGTGGTCGAGATGACCATCACTAAGCATCCTGTACATCGCATTATGGTGGATAGTGGGAGCTCTACTGACATGCTTTTTTACGATGCTTTCTCCCGAATGGATTTGTCTCATGATCAATTAAAGCCGGTGCACACCCCTCTTGTGGGCTTCACCAGAGATTCTGTGGGGGTCGAAGGAGAGATCACTCTTCCTGTTACCGCCGGATCCCCACCTCGGTAAAATACGGTCATGATGACATTTACCGTCGTCAGGCTTCCATCACCTTATAATGCTATCATCGGTCGTCCAGGGCTCAATCAGCTGGACGCTATCATTTCCATTAAGAGGTTGCTGGTGCAGTTCCCTACTGCCTTTGGGACGGGAGTGATGAGAGGGATGGCCCAACCCATCCCGCATTGTCTGCAGACAGTCCCAGGGGCCCGAAGTGCTGAGCTCAGCTCCGACGTCGACGACCTCGACCTAAGAGAGCAAGATAACAGGGGAGGGCCCATGGAGCGCTTGTTGACGTTCCCCCTCGGCTCGGACCCTCAGAAGACAGTGCAAATAGGAGCCCAGCTCTTGAAAGAAGAGCAGGCTCGTTTGCTAGACTTCCTCCGAGCGAATGCTGATGTGTTCACCTGTTCTACTGCAGACATGCCTGGTATCCCCTCGGAAGTCATCACCCACCAACTGAAGATTGACTCGAGGTGCCGCCCAGTCTGCTAGAAGAAGAGGAGCTTTGATGTAGAAAGACAGAAGGCCATCAACGAGGAAGTAGAAAAGCTTTTCATCGCTGGCTTTGTACGAGAGGTACAGTATCCCAGTTGGCTGGCGAACGTGGTCATGGTGTAGAAGAGCAACAGCAAGTGGAGGATCTGTGTGGACTACATCGACCTCAACCGAGCCTGCCCGAAGGACAGTTTCCCTCCTCCAAAGATCGACCAGCTCATGGACACTACTTCAGGGCATCGCCTCCTCTCTTTTATGGATGCCTTCTCCGGGTACAACCAGATCCGAATGCACCCGGAGGACGAAGAGCACACCGCCTTCATCACCGACCGCGGGATCTACTACTACAAAATGATGCCGTTCGGTCTCAAGAATGCAGGTGCCACGTAACAACATCTGGTCAACAAGGTCTTCAAGGACCAGATTGGCTACAACATGCAGGTGTATGTGGATGACATGCTGGTGATGAGCAAGCACACGTCGGACCATGTCGACGACCTGGCGGAGACCTTCAGTAACCTCTGGCTTCACCAGATGAAATTGAACCTAGCGAAGTACGCTTTCGACGTGTCCACAGGAAAGTTCCTGGGGTTCATGGTGACCTAGAGAGGGATAGAGGCCAACCCAGAGAAGGTCCAGGCGATCCTGGACATGGAGCAACCCATCTCCAAGAAGCAAGTGCAGCGACTCACCGGCTGGATAGTCGCCCTGAGTCAATTTATCTCAAGGCCCGCTGACCACTGCTAGCCCTTCTTCAAGGCGCTGAGGAAGATGAACGACTTTACCTGGATGAAGGAGTGCCAGGAGGCATTTGATGAACTGAAGAGGACATTGGCGTCTCCGCCACTGCTTTCCATGCTAGAGGAAGGAGAGGAGCTCCTCCTGTACCTGGCGGTCACACCAGAAGTCGTCAGTTCGATCCTGGTTCGGATAGATGATAAAGAAACACAGAGACCGGTGTACTACACGAGCAAACTCCTCCATGATGCAGAACTCAGGTATTCTCGGTCCGAGAAATTGATTTTTATGCTAATCATGTCCGCTCAGCGTCTCAGGCCTTACTTCCAAGCACACCCCATCGCGGTCTTGATGAACCAACCACTGAAAGTGGTGCTCAGCCGACCTGACATGTCTGGGCGCCTGGCGAAGTGGGCGCTCAAGCTCAACAAGTTCGACATCACCTACAGGCCGAGGTTGGCCATGAAGGCACAGGTACTCGCTGATTTCTTGGTTGAGTGTGCAGGCCTGGGCAAGGGGCCGGAAGAAAGCCCCTAGGATTGGCAGCCGCAACCAGGACCAGAGGAGGACATCTGGATCCTTCACGTGGACAGAGCCTCGAACTCCGGTGGGAGCGAAGCTAGACTCATCCTTGCCAACGGCGAGGGGGTCATCGCCGAGTGTGCGCTCCGCTTCCAGTTCGCCGCTACCAATAACCAGGTGGAGTACGAAGTGCTTCTCATGGGGCTAAGAGTGTCCTGTGAGCTGGGCATGGCCTGCCTCAGGGTCTTCACCGACTCGCAACTGGTGGCCAGGCAGGTCTCAGGGGAGTACGAGGCACGGGACCCCTAAATGGCCAAGTACCTGGAGCTCGTGCGAATGAGCGTGGTGGGATTTTGGCGCTTCAGCATCTCCCATATACCTCATGGGAAAAATGCTCGCGCAGATGCACTCTCCTGCCTGGCAACCCTGTTGGACTCATTACTGGGCCACGCCTACATCGAGATGTCAAATCCTACGACCGACCACTTAAAACTCCCCGAAGGAGAAGGCTGCATACTTGAGGGTGGCTGCGCCCAGATCAAGGTTCCGCCTAATTTTTCCCTCCATGACAACACGATGGGAAAGGCATGTTCACAACTTAACTCCCTACTATAAGAGGAGATGACCTCGAGAGAGTGGCCAACGGACACCATTGACCCCTATGCCCCCTTGAGGGGAAAAATCGAGGCACTGGAGCGATCGACAATCTAAAAAGGCACCAACGGGCGGGAAGGAAGGTAATCAACTGAAAGAGGGTAAACACATGAAGTAGCGAGACAAGTGACTTAAAGGTAAGAGGCTCCCAGAGGACTCCCAGAGCGAGTCTCGCGAGCATGGTCACTGCAACTCAAGCACCGTTCCTCTCTCATTTTCTCCTACTCAGTTCTTTATTAAAAACTCCTCTAAGCATGGTGACCGAAGTGGGATCTGCCTTAGGGGATCTGTTCCACTTTGCTGTTCGCTGACTTAATCATCGGAGTGTCCTTGCCGGGATCGCTGGCCTGGGTCTCTAATATTATTTTGTAGGTCTGGGAACACCAAGATTCCAGAGTAAAGGGGTTGATGTCCAGCACCACTTCATAGCTACAGGCCACGTCGATAAGGTCGACAACAGATTGGCGCACCAGGTAGGGGGAGTAAAGCTCTTGTACCAACCCCCCATGAGCTTGACAGCTCTACTTGAAGCATGGTGGTGACTCGAGGAAGAGAAGCTTCCACCAGCCGAGCGGGAGACACCCCCTCTCCCCCGAGTCCACATAGCCTGGAGAGGGAGCTTCCCACTCCTCCTCCACCGCCCTCGGTAGACGGGGGCTACACTGCATTGTCCAACAGATGCAGGCACTGACCATGGCGTGAGGCAGTTACAGCACTAGCAGTGCTCCCTAGTCACTAAACCCCAGTCAGGGACCTCTGTGGCCTAAGCTGCGGGCCCCTACGGAAGCCTGCGCTCCATCCAAGGCAAGCCATCCCATCCGCGAGCCATAACTAATCCCCGTGGGAGTCACCAGACCCCCGTAAAAAGGAATCATTCCAGGTCAGCGAACAGGGAGAGCCGATCCCCAGTGGACGATAATGCTGTCATCAAGCACGGTAAGCACCATCGAGGTAAGGCCCCCTATCGCGACCATCCCCAGCTTTCAACTCCTTCTTCTCCGGTGCCCTCAATGGAAGGATCCACTAATTAGGCTGTTAAGCGCCTAGAAGAGCAAGAGCGCAAGCTGGCGAAGCTCTCCCGCCAGTTCACCAACATACAGGGCTCCTCCATGGAGCCAGTGGGCTATGATGCCCGACCTCTCTTCTCCCGAGAAATTCAAGAGGAACCGATTTCGAGTCAGTTCTGCATGCCTCAGGTGGATCCCTACGATGGGACCACCAACCCCCTGGACCATCAGAGAGCTATAAAGCGCTCATGAGAGTCCAGGGGACAACGGACGCCCTCTTGTGCATCGCCTTTCTGGCCACTCTCCAGAAGGCTGCTCAAGTCTGGTTCACTTGCATTGAGCCCGAAAGTATCGACTCCTTCTAATAGCTGGAGAGGAGTTCATGGCCCACTTCAACGCTTGTCGAAAGGTACCGCGAGAGGTGGAGAGCCTCTTCTCTATCCGACAGCAAGACCACGAGCTCCTGCGGGACTATGTAACTCACTTTAAAGCTACCGCCCTGGAGATCTACAATTTGAATGAGCCCATCGCCATGCTGGCATTGAAGTGAGGGCTCAAGACCTTCCACTTGACTTATTCTTTGGATAAGAAGCCATCGAAGACATACTCTGAACCCCTCCTCCGCGTCCATAAGTACATCCGCACCGAGGAGGCCGACCGTTCCAGGAGAGATGGATGGAAAACCCCCAAAGAAGCCGGTCCTAAGAGACGCACCTGGAACGCGGAGACCTGGGCCACCCATGGACTTCCGAGCGAGATCGAAGCCGAAAGATAGTCCCGTTCCCGAGAAGACTCTCACTCCCCTCCTAGATTCGAGGTTAAAGATTCTTATGAGATCGAGGGCGATCTCTACCTACACCAGCCTCCCCCATTGAGGCCATCGAGTGGTCGTGACAAGATGAAGTATTGCCATTTCCATCGTGACCATGGCCACGACACTAAGGACTGCCTCAACCTAAGAAGGGAGATCGAAGACCTGATCAAGAGAGGCTACCTTAGAAAGTTCATGAGGAGCGAGGTTTCGACGGAGGATCAACCACTTGCGGCTCTCCCCCCTGTTCTTATAGTTGACAATCAACCCACTAAGAAGCCTGTGGGCATGATTTCTTGGGGAATAGAGTGTCCATTGAAGAGAGCCTGGGAGGGAGGAGACCTGGAAAATGTACTCCCCTTTGTGAAGGGGAAGGGAAGTGAGGAAGAAAATGTAAACAATGATGTTATCATGGTCGAGATGACCATCGCCAAGCATCCTGTAAGACGCATCATGGTTGATAGTGGGAGCTCCATGGATGTACTTTTTTACGATGCTTTCTCTTGGATGAACTTGTCTCCCAATCGACTAAGGCCAGTGCACACCCCTCTCGTGGGCTTCACTGAAGATTCTATGGGAGTTGAGGAAGAAATTACCCTCCCTGTCATCGCCGGGTCACCACCTTGACAGAACACAGTCATGATGACCTTTACTGTAGTTAGACTCTCGTCGCCATACAATGCTATCCTTGGCTGCCCTGGGCTCAACCTACTTGATGCGGTCATATCTACTAAAAGATTGTTAGTGCAATTCTCGACCCATCATGGTGTAGGAGAGATGAGGGGGGCACCTCAGCCTATCCCGCACTGCTTGTAGGCTGTCCCAAGAGCCCGAAGTGTCGAGCTCGACTCTGACATCGATGACCTCGACCAAAGGGTGCAGGATCCTAGGGGTGGCCCCGTCGAGCACCTTTTGACATATCCTCTTGGCTCGGACCCATTGAAGATGGTACAGGTAGGAGCCTAACTACCAGAAGATGAATGGGCTCACTTACTAAGTTTCCTTCGGATGAACGCGGATGTGTTCGCCTGGACTGTGGTAGATATGCCAGGAATTCTCCCAACTGTCATCACCCATAAATTGAAGATCGATTCAAAGTGTCCCCCAATTCGGTAGAAGAAAAGGAGCTTTGCCTTGAAGAGGTAGAAGGCTATCAATGATAAAGTAGAGAAGCTCCTCACAGTCATCTTCGTTCGTGAAGTGCAGTACCCTAGCTAGTTGGCGAATGTAGTCATGGTTAAAAAGAATAATGAAAAATGGAGGATCTGTGTAGACTACATTAACCTCAACCGTGCTTGCCCAAAAGACAGCTTCTCCCTTTCGAAGATCGACCAGCTCGTGGACGCCACCTCGAGACACCGCCTCCTCTCCTTCATGGATGCATTCTCTGGGTACAACCAGATCCGGATGCATCCAAAGGATGAGGAGCACACTACCTTCATCATGGACCATGGGATGTACTGCTACCGAATGATGCTATTCGGCTTAAAGAATGCCGGCACCATGTACCAGCGACCGGTCAACAAGGTCTTTAAAGACCAAATTGGCCGCAACATGCAGGTGTATGTGGATGACATGCTCGTCATGAGCAGGACATCCTCGGACCATGTCGATGACCTGGCAGAGACCTTCTGCAACCTTCGTCTCCATCAGATGAAGTTGAACCCGGCGAAGTGTGCTTTTGGCATAGTAGCAGGAAAATTCCTTAGCTTCATGGTCACCTAGAGAGGGATCGAGGCCAGCCTGGAGAAGGTTCGAGCAATTCTTGACATGGAGTAGCCCACCTCCAAGAAACAAGTTCAATGACTCACTGACTGGATAGCAGCCTTGAGTCGATTCATCTCACGGTTTGCCGATCATTGCCAACCCTTCTTCAAGGTATTGCGGAAGATGCATGACTTCACTTGGATGAAGGAGTTCTAGGAGGCCTTCGAAGAGCTGAAGAAGACCCTGGCATCACCACCACTGCACTCCCAACCAAAGGAGGGAGAAGAGCTCCTCCTGTATATGGCAGTCACTCCGGAGGCCGTCAGCTCGGTCTTGGTCCGTACGGTTGAAGGAGGGATCCAGAGGCCCGTGTACTATACTAGCAAGCTTCTCCGTGATGCCGAGATCAGGTACTCTCAATCCGAGAAGTTAATTTTTATGCTCATTGTGTCTGCTCAGCACCTCAGGCCTTACTTCCAAGCATACCCGATCACGGTTTTGATGGATCAACCACTGAAAGCTGTACTAAGCCACCCTGACACATCCGAATTCCTAGCGAAGTGGGTGCTGAAGCTCAGCAAGTTTGACATCGCCTACCACCCAAGGTCATCCATGAAGGCGTAGGTACTGGCTAACTTCTTGGTTAAGTGTGCAGGCTTGGATGATGGCCAGAAGAGAGCCCCCAAATCAACAGTTAGGACCTGGACCGGAGGGCGACATCTAGGTCTTACATGTGGACAGAGCATCCAACTCCGGTGGAAGTGGAGCTAGACTCATCCTTGCCAATAATGAAGGAGTCATGGTCGAATGCACGCTCCACTTCCAGTTTGCCACCACCAATCATCAGGTGGAATATGAAGTGCTCCTCGCGGGACTGAGAGTCTCCTGTAAACTAGGCATACCTAGCTTGAAAGTCTTCACCGACTCACAATTGGTGGCCAGGCAGGTCTCGGGCAAACTCGAGGCCCGGGACCCTCAAATGTCGAAGTACCTGGAGCTGGTACATGCTAGTATGGCAGGTTTCAAGCACTTCAGCATCTCCCACATTCCATATGGAGAGAACGCTCGTGCTGATGCCCTCTCCCGGCTGGCAACCTTGTCGGACTCATCCTTGGGTCGTGCCTATATCGAGCATCTTCAGACCCCAAGCTACGAAGCACCTAGAGAAGTCCAACAAGTTACCCCAGAGCCCAGTTGGATGGACAAGTATATCAAGTACTTCATTGACGGTACCTTATCTGAAGATCAAATAGAGGCCGTCCTCATCAAAAGGAAGGCCGTGCACTTTGTGCTGATGGACATACTACTCTACCGAAAGTCTTACTCCTACCCACTCCTCAAATGTTTGAGACCCTTAGAGGCAGCAATCGTGCTCCAAGAGATACATGAAGGCCTCTGCAGAAATCATGTGGGGACAGAACTCTGGCATACAAGGCCCTCCGCCATGGATACTACTGGAAAACAATGAGGGAGGACGTAGCCGACTTCGTCAAGAGGTGTGATTGCTGCCAACATCACGCCATTATGCAATGCCAGCCGGCTGCACCGCTCTCCTAGCTCTCTACCCCCTGGCCGTTCGCCCAGTGGGGCATGGACATCCCTGGTCCTTTTCCTTCTGCACCCGGGCAGCATAAGTTTCTAATAGTTGCCATCGACTACTTCGCGAAGTGGGTCGAGGCTGAACCGTTAGCCCAGATCATGAAGGCGAACGTCAGCAAGTTCTTATGAAAATCAATCATATGCTACTTCGGGCTTCCCCACACAATCATCACCGATAACATACGGTAGTTCGATAACCAGGAGTTCAATGAGTTTTGCAACGACCTCGACATTCGCCATCGCTTCACCTCGGTAGCGCACCCTCAGACCAACGGAGAGGTCGAGGTGACTAACCGGACTATTCTTCAAGGGCTCTGAACCATGCTGGATTAGGCCAAGGATAGGTGGACCGAAGAACTCCCCAGTGTCCCATGGGCATACCACATAAAGCCGAAGATGGCCACAAATGAAATGCCATTCAACCTCATCTTCGGCATAGAAACGATGATCCCGATGGAATTAAGTCATCCAATACTACGAGTGGAGCAGTACGACGAGATCAAGAACCCAGCATGGCTTTTGCTTAATCTAGACCTACTTGAAGAGACAAGGGACAAGGCTTGAGTCCGAATGGCAGCCTACTGGCAACGGGTGGCCAGATATTATAACTCCAGGGTAAGGCCAAAGTCCTTCCGCTTGGGTGATCTAGTGCTCCGATTGACAGAAGCCTCCCAGCCTTGAGCATGTAGTAAGCTCTTTCTAAACTGGGAAGGCCCTTATAGGGTGGTCAAAGCCCTTCCTCACGAGGCCTACTACCTCGCCGAGCTCGATGGAGCACGATTTTCGTGGACTTGGAATGCCACCAACTTAAGGATGTAATACTAATGATGTAAGACCTCTTAACACTAATAATGAAATTCTCTTTAGCACAATGCTTGTCTCTGTCTCGTAGGACTATTACTGCTTGACCCTAGGTCTGGCAACCGAAGATGGGGCTCCAGGAGTCCCACAAGCGGTCTGCAAGAAGCGACAAAAGCCCGGAGTCCAATCCGGCACCTAAAAACTGGAAACTCTTTAAGCCCAGCACTGGAAACTCTTGAAGCCTGGGAACCAAAGATCAGAAACTCTTTAAGCCCGGCACCGAAAACTCTTGAAGCCTAGGAACCAAAGGTCGGAAACTCTTTAAGCCTAGCACCGGAAACTCTTGAAGCTCGGGAACTTAATGCTAGAAGCCCTGGCAATGGAAGCTCCAAGAGTCCCACACCGAAGCCTGGAAGCCTCCAAAAATCTGCTTTCTAACCGAGAGTCGAAATCGAATTTCTAACCAAAGTTACAAACTTGGCTCCGGCAAGAACAAAAGGGTCCCAAATCCACCATCGACCTCAGGCGATTCCTTGGACTCTCTCAGAGATTACCTCGATCCGGCATAGATGACCAAGTTGAAAGCCCCTGGAATATTTTAAGTCATCATGATGGTTATGGTGTTCCGGGAAGGATCAAAGCTTGAAGTCAAGCAGGATCGGAGCAAATGGAAACACAAGAGTCAAGACAAGACAGAACTGAAGACGAAAATCTCAAAGGTATGAAGGAAAAAGAGAACTTCATTTCTCATGTAAGGTATTTATAGCTGAAGGGGACCCTGATAGGCCGGGCGACCCCAAAAAGATAAAATGAAAAATCCTATGCTAGATATAGAAGGCAAAATGAAGAAGGACCCGGGGTCACTGGGTTGCCGGCTCCCTCCTAGGTTGGCAAGCCTCTGCATCGTCAGCTGCCACCGGCACGGTCACTTTCTCAGCAGGCTGCCCGGTGACCACTTCCTTAGCCATTCCCGAGGATGCCCCCGGCTCCTCAAGCTGCTCCTCGGTGCCGCCAATGATGACGCCCCCCAGGTCGAGCTCCAAGAAAAGTGAGGCCACCTTCCCTCGCAGACTTTGAACCCCATCAAGAATGAGTCCACGGCAGCCTTGTGGACCTCATCCTTGAACTCCTGGGATGCCCGAAACTTTGGCATGGCTCCGAGGGCTTCTCTCTGTGCAGCTTCCACTAGCCTCGTGATGTAACTTGTCTTTTCATTGGCCATCGCCAGTTCCGCCAAGACCTCGACCTGGGCCTCGAGGGCCCGGGATCGCCCCTCCAAGCGACTGATCTCTATTGCGGTCTCCTCAGTTCGATGCTGAGTTAGTATCCTCTCCTCGGAGAGGGACATCTCGAGATCTTTGGTGCGCTCCTCAGCACGAGCCAAGTCTCCTCGAAGGACTCTATTGCTTTCCTTCAACTCTTGGCCCTTCTCCATCAGCCCCTTCACATCGGCTGCAAGGTTGACTAGCCTTTTTTCCTTGTCGGCCTTCCTCTTTGCCGCGCTGGTGAGGAAGTCCTGGAGCAGGAGCACATCGGTCCCGATCTACATCAAAGAAGAGGTTAGGCTTTTTGAAATCCAACTAGAACATTTTAAAAAAAAATGCTAGATACTCATTGAGAAGAGCTGTGGGAGGATCCCAAGCAAGGTCGTCGAGTAAACCCTGCCTCCCTTCAAGCAGCGATCCCGAGGTTGGACCGCGTACTCCATCATCTTCTCCGCTAGGCCCTGATCTCGGATGATTGAGGCATTCCCTGGAATCCCCACCGGTGCATAGCGGGGCTCTAAGGAGGGCTGCGTAGGAGTATCTTCGGCACAAGAAGACGTGGGCCGCGGGGCCATCGCAGCCACCACAGCCATCGCAGCCACCGCTGGAATGCTGGCCACTATGACTGCCGGAGGAGGCGGACATGCCAGTTGCTCCTCTTCCCTCCCCCTATCGATGTCGACGATCTCTGGGATGAAATCTGTTGTCGAGGTGGTCGGGGAGCTAGTTCCATCGCCCTTTGCTCCGAGGTCGAAGTAGGCCTGGGCCCTTGGTCTGGTTCCACCCTGGTCCTCTTCGGTGTGGCATCTCGGGCCCCAGTCGAAGCTCTCCTCTTACGGGCTGACTCCATCAGGTTGTTCACCAAGAACTTCATCCCTGGGAAAAGAAAAAGGTTAAAGGAGGATCAGCAAAAAAAAAGAAGAAGAAGAAGTGAAAGAGAGAGGCATGGAGCCTCACCAATCTCTCGAATCGGACTAACCCTGGCCTCGAACAAGTTCTGCTCCGAGAGCAGAACCTTTAGGGAAGGAAGTTCATCACTAAGCAGTTAGGAGAAGGCTTCCTGGTCAACCGACACTTCTTAGGCATTTCGGTTCGGGGACCAGTCCGGCTCGCTCCAGACCTAGTCGACGTCCTCGATCAAGGCAAAGAAATACTGGTTCTTCCACCCCTTGATGGATATATGAAGGTCAAACCAAAGGCACTTTGGCCAAGGAGAAAGATACCACCACCCGTCGTCGGTCGAGTGGTGCTTCAGGATGAACAAGGTTTAAACAAAGAAAAACGGGCAACAAACTTGTGAAAATGGTAGAATACGATGAAGGCAAAAATGACCCTGATGGCATTAGGGGCCAACTGGGTCGGGACGAGATGAAAGTGGCTGAGAAAGGAAAGAAAAATGGGATGGAGAGGAAAATGAAGACTGCCGGCAAGGAAGTCTTCATAGAAAGCGACTCGGCTAGGGCCACTTGAAGTAACCCGTTCCCCCGATCTCGGGTGCGAGAGCTGGATGAAATCAGGGACCCTGCACGACTCCCGGATCAAGGAAAGCTCTTCTTCGGTCATCGTCGAGACGAAGCCGAAGGGACTGGAGGAAGCCTCTGCCACCGGAGGGGCAACGACAGAGGCAGGAGGAGAAACAGGAGCAGGAGAAGGAACCTTAGAGGCCCTAGGGCTTCCAATGACTATCCCGCTAGGATTCAAGCACCTCCGGACTTCGAGGGGAACTTCGTCCTCCTCATCGGAAGATGACGGAGTCCTCGATCGGGACGGACCTACCTCGTTCGGGTTGCTAGAGAAACAAGGGCGTCGGCCCGAAGGAGCCATTTGGACAAGAAAGGTTCGGGAAGAAGAAAAAGGGGGATGGAAAACCTAAGGAAGGGTTTGGTTCACCTAAGACAAAGGGAAGAACTAAAGACCGGGAAAAAGTGGAAAAGGAAGAAAAAATCATAGGGTACTCACCTGATCATTTTGGTGAAGAAAGACAACCCAGGAGAAGAAGAAGGATCGCTGGAACTGAAGGCGAGGTGTGAGAAAATCAAAAGACCCAGTTTTTGAAAAGTCTCCTCTCTTTTCAAAGCTAGTCGACAGCGACCGTACAATCATTTTTTTGCCCCCACCATCGGATGAGCGCCCCGTGTGAAGACACCTAGTGACGATGCTTCGGTTTGCTGAAAACTTCCTTGAGTCTGGCACGGTGCAATTATGGTAATAATTACACCAGATTTTTATTCTCCCATGTTATCTCTGCATTAACTCCCCATGTCCCAGCCACAGCGCTTCGATGGGACTTGGGAGTGGGGGACAAATGATGTAACAAGATCGCTGATATGGGGTACGCCTCGGATCCAGCTGGTAGCCAGACAAGCAGATAGCGCCGCGTCAAGTTTCCTCTCGAGCTCCTCTGCCAGGTGGCCCCACTAATGGTCATGCCCACCTCGACCGGACTCAAGCTCGGCACCTCCGCTCCTTTGCCAGGTGGCTCCCCAAGGGTCGAGCCCACCTTGGCCGGAGTCGAGCCCTCCTCCGCTCCTTTGCGAGGTGGCTCCCAAGGGTTGAGCCCACCTCGATCGAAGTCGAGCCCTCCTCTACTCCTTCACTAGGTGGCTCCCCAAGGGTCAAGCCCACCTCGGCCGGAGTCGAGCCCTCCTCTGCTCCTTCTCCAGGTGGCACCCCAAGGGTCGAGCCCACCTCGGCCGGAGACGAGCCCTCCTCCACTCCTTCGCTAGGTGGCTCCCCAAGGGTAGAGCCCACCTCGACCGGAGTCGAGCCCACCTCGGCCAGAGTCGAGCTCTCCTCCGCTCCTTTGCCAGGTGGCTCCCTAAGGGTCGAGCCTGCCGGAGTCGAGTCCTCTCCTCGGAAGCATCGGGAAGAATGAGGGCGCCAGGCCCAAGACCACCGCCGAAGCAAGCGCGCACAGTGCGGCGCGCCCAATACAGTGCCCCAAATCCATAACGTTGCGCATAACATCATTTGCACCAGTTGGAGAGGGGTGCCCAATCGAGATATTAGATCCTGCAACCGACCACCTGAAACTCCTCGAAGGAGAAGGCCGCATACCCAAGGGCGGCTGCGCCCAGATCAAGGTTCCATCTAATTTTTCCCTCCACGACAACACGACGGGAAAGACATGTTCACAACTTAACTCCCTAGTATAAGAGAAGATGACCTTGGGAGAGTGGCCAACGAACACCGTTGACCCCTAAGCCCCCCTGAGGGAGAAAATGGTGGCACTGGAGCGATCGACGATCTAAAAAGGCACCAACGGGTGAGAAGGAAGGTAAGCAACTAAAAGAGGGCAAACACACGAAGTAGCGAGACAAGTGACTTAAAGGCGAGAGGCTCCCAGAGAACTCCCGGAGCGAGTCCCGCGAGCACGGTCGCCGCAACTCAAGCACCGTTCCTCTCTCATTTTCTCCTACTCAATTCTCCATTAAAAACTCCTCTAAGCACGGTGACCGAAGTGGCATCCGCCTTAGGGTATCTGTTCTGCTTTGCTATCCGCTGACTTGATCATCGGAGTGCCCTCGCTGGGATCCCCGGCCCGGGTCTCTAACATTGTTTTGCAAGTCCGGGAATACCAGGATTCCGGAGTAAAGGGGTTGACGTCCGGTGCCACTTCGTAGCTGCAGTCCATGACAGTAAGGCGAGCAATAGTGCCATTGAAAAATGGTGGTCTATTAGTTGCATGTCCTATTACAAAACAAGCACCTCCTAGGGCTGCCATGATCTTTTAACTCAAAACCGTTGGATTCTTTGCAAAGCACCAAGTTTAGATACCAACGATTTTGGATTCTGGGCTCTAATACCAATTGTTGTCCAGTGATGAAGCAACCCAAGAGGGGGGGTGAATTGGATTTTATAAAACCTTTTGAACTATTTCAACAAGTATGTGCTAATTATAATTAAGTATTTATGTTTTGCCAAAGTGTTTGTGGCTTAATGAAAATATGCAACAGAATTAACAAAGTAAATGCAAGAGTAAACAAATAATAAATAAGAACAATTACAAACGTAAGAATATATAGTGGTCCGGTGCACTCCAAGGCACTTACATCCACTCCCCAAGTTTTTCTTGGGTATTTCATTATAATCACCAAGATTACAGTCGATTAGTTTTCTGGGCTCACTAATCAAAACCCAACTTATTTTTCCGGGCTCACAAGTCAAAATTCCTTGTTGATTTTATAACTTAGGTTAACCAACAACCTTCGATGGTTTTACGGGCTCACCAACAACCTATGTTGGTTTTACGGGATCACCAACAACCTATGTTGGTTTTACACAAAGGCTAACCAACAACCTCTTTGATTTTTCAAGGCTCACCAAAAATCTTAATAAATAAAGTAAGCACAATATGAAAAGAACATAATAAAAGCTTTCTTAAACAAAGCAAATATCTCTTTGAAGCCCTTGATTGTTGATGAAGAACTTGTCTTCAAGATGTTGAAGCCTTTTAATGTTGATGAAGATGTGGACTTGGAAGCTTTTCTCTCAATCTTGGAAGCTTGAAGGCTTAAACCACTCAAAACAATGAATCCTTAAGTGTATTCAATAAAACTCTCCAAAGGATTGCTTCCCCATTTGATTTTTGGTATTTATATAGCTCTCCAAACCATAGATGACCATTGGGAATGAAAAACTAGCTATTTGAAGCAAGTTGGAGTCAATTTTGTACTTTTAAAAAACTAGCTGTTACACCTAGTGTCAACACTTGAATTCCTGAATTTTTTTCATAAGTCTACCTCTTGAGTCGACCTCTTGAGTCGACACTTAAATCATCTCAAGGCAAAAATTCTGGTTTGATACTTTTTTGTATTTTTCTTGTTCTCAGGCCTTGAGTCGATACTTGAACTTCTTCATGAGTCGATGCTTGCTTGTGCTAGTGCTGAAACTTGCTGAAACATCTCCAAAATTGATTTTTAACCTCTTCAAGTTCTTCTATATCAATTTCAAAGTCCATATACTTGATTTTTCATTAATTTAAGGACTTTCTTCAACTAAAAACATGGATTTCTTCGTTTAACATGGATGAGTACTAAGATCTGATAAACATACTTAAAAATATAATTAGTACTCATATATACTTAAGTATTTTGTCAATCATCAAAATTAAAATCAGAGTCGACAGTAAGGAAGGACATTGAGTCAAATCCAAAATCATCCAACCCTAACTAATACTCATCCAAGCCTAGCTCATCAAGGTAACACCCAAGTCCACTTGCCTTACCCCCTAACTCAAATTGGTGGTAGAAGCTAAGCAAAGTTGCCCATAGTCGATCACCTAATCAATCGCCTAGGGATTTTGATCCTGGTCAAGTGAAACTGGGCAAGTATGTGCTAGGGCCGGGTCTTTGTTCGAGGCCTTTTTATCAATCGGCCCACTGGAAGATGCAATGGACTTGGATCGAGAGGATGGCATGAGTCATAGGAGTTAGCGATGGTGGATGTGGGCTGCCCCAATTGGAAGAGGGCCGAGAGCCCTCTGAAGGCCTAGTAGGAGAAAGACATTAGGGACTCGCAGTTAAGACCTAATGCATTTGGATTGATAGCAATGAAGCCTTTTTCTGTGCTAAACCCTGATGCAGCACTTGAAAAAGGGTATGGTGAGATGGTTCACTTGAAGCACTAAGCGACCTCATCACCATAGAAGATGGAGTTGGGTCCTTGATGGGAAGTGGTAGATGCAAGGTTGGGGCCTATGGCTTCAGTGATAGCCATTGGAGGTCTGGTCCCTCTCACCATGGAGGATCTTATTGTTAAATGGGAGAAGGTGGTGGGGCATGCTTTGTTCTTGTGCCCAAGAGCCAAGTAGATTTGGAAGCTGATCGGTCCACTTGTGGTGGTTAACTAGTTGAGACACTTACTCGGGCTTTTTTGGAGTTCTTGAGGCTCAACATAGATTCTGATGCAGCTAGAGTCTCAAGGATCTGGGCTGTATATATGACATATCATATTTGGTTATCTAAGAGCAGCATAGTATTTGAGCCAAGGGAAATTTCTATGAGGCGTGTCCTAGAGAGAGCACTGGCTCAGGTTGCTGAGATTATTTATCCATCATCGACTACTTTATTTTTGAGGACTTTGGACTCCTAGGACTCCCCTTTAGCTCATGGAGCAACTAGTATAGTGTTCATCACTTGGAAGCCCCAACCCCCAACTTTCTTCAAGGTCAATTTCGATGGTAATGTGATGAGTAACAAAGCAGGAGTTGGGTTTGTGATCTAGGGATCTGATTTGAGGTTAGTGACAATGGGCAGGAGCTGGCTCTTTGAGAGTTGAGACTATGGTCGCTGGTGCAAGCTACAGGCCAATTAGGCAAGCATCGTCTATGCAAGACTCACCCTGAGAGCTAACCACCTCATCATTACAGATGACTCTTTCATGGTGGTAGGATGGATTCAATTACATACGAGGGTGATCGCTCATCCTTTATTATGGGACATCTTTATACTACTTCAGTGGCCCTCCTCTCTATACATTAGCACATCTATTGGGAGGCAAACACTACTATGAACTAGGTTGTTTCTTTTATGATGGAGCACTCTAGGAAAGTACTGACTTTGAGACCACACCGTGCACACTTCATGATATTATGTTTTTTAATAATTTTAGTTCTATTCATATTAGACTTGTATGAGTGCTTCATCTAATAAAAAAAACAAAAAAAGTTAGAAAGTGATTAATCAAGAAATAAGATTCTATTCCTTGGTACATTTAATAGCCTATACAGTATTTATAAAGTGTGCTTATCTATTTTTAACCACTATATAATTTTCTTGATTGATTGGGAGTAAGCATTCAGAGTTTTTCAAAAAGAAAAAAAAAAAAAAAAAAGGAAAAGCCTTACCAAAAGAAATATAAAAACTAATCCCAAAACATGGTCGAGATGCTTTTAAAGTTTTTTTTCTTGTTTCCATATGTATTTGAGATGTTATTGTCCTTCATGTTCTCATTTCCATATCATTTGCCTACACTTTTTTTTGACATGCTGATTCTTTTTAGAGCCAAATTAGATTTTGTATGTGTTTGTTTGTATATATGTGTTCATGTATTTGTAGGTGTATGTTCATGTATATATATATATATATATATATATATATATATATATATATATATATATATATATATATATATATATATATATATATATATATATATATGAATCTTTTTCCTTTTCTTAGGGTTCATGCGATACAATTAAGGATGTACCGATACCATGCAATCATCACTGTTAGAAAACATTGCACTCCCAGACAATCCGATGTTCACCTATCTCATGTCATCACATGTTAAGACAAAAAAAAAATACATGAAGAGGGATGGAAATGTAAGGCTATGGGATTTAATAAAGAGTCCAAAAAAAAATATCATAGATTTTTTTTTTTTTTTTTTAACTTCACATCTCTTTCTCATTTACTTCAAGCTCCCACTTGGCTAAATCACATAATCCCAGAATCAAGCCTTTAACGACATCAAAGCCAATCAGAAATACAATCAAACTTCCAACCAAGACCAAATTCCTTCCATGACAAAACCCAAGAAATCATTTTCTTACCACCATCATTTTCGCTCCAGAAATTCAAGATTTCTAGTAATACTACAAAAATAAAAATGTGATTATATGATTGACACACCGCAGTCCTCCAAACTTCTCACTTTGATGCATATGCTAAATTAAACACTAGTGTAAAGGTGAGATATATAAAAAGTCACAAGGATTAAGGTTGCATTAGTGACAATTGACTTACATCATATAGGTCTTTTTGTTTGTTTGTCATATCAGGTCACTCATGTTTAAATTCTGCATTGACCAGGATTTATAGTATTTGGTGTATGTGGGAGCTCATTGCTTAACAGTCATCTTCAACCCAAAATTTCATTCAACGAAAAAAAAAAAAAAACCAAAAAAAAAAGAAAAGAAAGAAAAAGGCTCAGCTGTTCCCGAATACAATCTCACTCTGGCTGGAAAAAAAGATTTTCAATTTAAATAACAAGGTTTTATACAATCACCACTTCTTAGCATGCCTTTATAAATATACATTTTATGCAGACGAACTATTTGCTCCACAGTTCACTCAATCTCAACAAGACAATTTTCTGATTCACCCTGCAACCCTGCATGGCCAATTTACACCCAAAAAAAAAAAAGAGAAAAAAAACACGCATGGGATAGAGGGCACTCCAACCCAGACCACACGAGACAGCTCCAAGTTTTTTCTATAGACATGACCACACCAACACTACGGCAATTTTATTTCGACTAGGACAAATTCCATGCATTCTGAAAATTAAGATTTAGATACGAGCTCTGCAGATTTCTTAAAGAAAAAAAATCACATTAGCTTACCAAAGATTGTGTCCCCCCCCCCCCTCCCCCCAAGAATTGCTAAACAATTTACAAGATACCAAGGGCAATTACAACAAATGCATTGCTGTATCGAAAGATACATAACCCAAGTACAGGCAACCACCCAATCAACATGGATGTATAGCATGAGAAAAAACCTTTTTGAAACTGTGGTAAACCATACCGACCCTATACATCATACAACCTTATAGACTCCATCAGCAAGCAACCATTTCCAACAATCTTTTCCTAAGACTTGTTCGTTTTACCGTCCACACATAGTTTACATTTGACAACAAATTTTCTTCCATTCACTCCACTTCCAACTTCTTCTCTTTTTCCCCTTCTATTCCATCCATACCTCATCATCGGGCAAAGAAACTGTCAAAAGTGAGTACTTGACACGCAGAGAGACCTTACCCCTCTCCACATGCAGTTTTGCACCAGAGACCACCCAGTAACCAGGCATAACCTGCGGACCCCGCACCATCTCAGTTGTGTCGATTAATTTAAGCAGCTTTGGGGTCTGTATTGGAGCTGGAGGTCCACCAGGATACACTGCTGAGTTGATGTTCACATCTGCAGGACGAGGTTGCTGCTTTTGGAAGGCAGCAGTGAAGTGGGTGCTGATCAGTGCTGAGATGATCCCAGATTTTTGAGCCAAACTAGGAGATCCATCCCACTCTGGATTCTTGACCAGCGCCGCATTAGTAACAGTTGAGAAGTGGAGGCGAAGGAAAAGGACTTTCTTGAGGCCATGGTGCACTACATGTAACCGAGCCCCGGTGACGATTGAGAAATCACCAGATTCGACAGGGGCAGTGCAGATGTGGGAAAAGTGTCTGCATTGAAGAGGTTCGTAGTATTTGCGATCATGTGATTCATGAGAGAAGCTGTTGGTGGGGTCATCCAGCAGCTCAAAGATTCGAGGAAGGGAAGAGAGATGCTGGAGATGGATTGCTAATCTGTTGCTTCTCCTCCCTTCCAGGTACAAGCGAAGGCCAGTCACTGGCCTCTTGCCTACATCAACCTGCATCAGAGCTGACTCAGAAACCTATATGAAACAAACCCCATTATAACATGCATAGCTGGAACAGTAAGGATTGTGAATGTGAATTATCAATTAATTAGATACAATAGTTATAACAGGTTCTACCAAGGTTTTAAATCCTGTGGGATAGAGGCATCCCAATTTCTCCATGAAATAAGATGCCCGGCTATACCACCATACTCTAGTCATACTTCCCGGTAAATATCCTCCATCTCTCTCTCTCCCCTTCTTATTTTTTTCTCTTTTTTTTCTTTCTTTTCTTCTTTTTCTTTTTCTTTTATTTCTTTTATTTCTTTTATTTCCTTTTTCTTTCTTTTTCTTATCCCATCCTTTCTTTCTTATTTTCCTTTTTCTTCTTCTTTTTTTTTCTTTCTTCCTCTTTTTTATCCTTCCTTTTTCTTCTTCCTTTCTTTCTTATATTGTTCTTCTTCTTCTTTCCTTTTACCTTTTCTTTTTATTCATCTTTCCTTCTTTCTTTGTTTCTGCTTTCTTCTGTCCCCATATGGATGGGTTTCTGTTTTCTCATCAGAACGAGATGGGACAGCAGGGACACCCCCTATCTTGTACGGACAAAACCTTGGGCTCTACTATGACTTCTAGTTTGAGGGTGTTTCACTGTTTTCTAATTGTCATTTGACAAAAATATAGCATGACAAGAAGTTATATCCTACTGCAGAACTGGAACTACTTGGAACTGCATTGAAAATTTCAGAAAAGCTACAGTTCGCATCATATCACATCCATAAGGTGTAGAATTAATGGATTTTACCTTAAAAACAGATTCCACTCGCCATTCGACTAGTTCAATGCACATCAACTTTGAATGTTGTGAATAGCAAAAGATGATGACAGTCTCTCCATCAAACTTTCATCATAATCATTCATGGTTAATGCTTAAATATTGCCTCCTCAGCAGAGGCAGCTGCTTAATCTTAAAATAGGAATTTGCAGCCCTTAGTTTGCTGCCAGATGAAATCACATGATTGAATTTAACTATAAAGCCAGGGGTGAGTAACATACACAGGCCACAAGTGAATGTGAGTGAGCCATTTACCAAATTCTTAAGTTGATTAATCTCCCGGTTCTCCTCCTACGAAGAGGGTACAAAGTCTGAGAACATTTTTATTTGGCCTTAAAGGTGGTAGTAATTACTGACATTTTGAGTTATATGTAACTCACACTGCATTAATGAGGGCATCATGGAGAGAATGATGTTTGTTACTCTATTTGCATGAGACATTCTCTAGCGATGCTTTCCAAAGGTAAAAAATGAAAATGGCCTATATGCGCAAAACAAGAAGACAATGTAAGTGAATCAATATTCACCACTAAAACCACAAAATAGAACACAAGAAGGAAATGATCTCCAGAGTCAATAAAATTAAATCATTACCATGTTAGTATTGACATAAAGCTTAGGACCCATGAAGGTGAACCGTAGATATGCGCTGCTCTGTTGCTTACGCTGAGGTCCAAGGGGAAGGTCACCAAAAATAGGGGCCCATTGCCTTGGTAACTGAAACTCCAAAAACTGATGAAGTTCTGTAACTGATGGTTTATCTGTAAACAGAGAAAATATTAAAAACTAGGATTAAGCACAATTCAGCAGTAAAAGAGAGGAAGTATGACACAGTATTGGATATGGTGAGAAACAAAATTTTAATTTCCATTGTTTGGCCATTATATTGTGGAGCATTGTTTGGCCATTATATTGTGGAGCTAAAATAGATTTTAGTGAAAAACTTGATTTGGATGTAAACTTTAAATCAGAATTTTGACATCCTATTAGTATAAAACAAACTTTTTTTGATACCCTCTATATTCCTCACAATCCTCCCATGCAGGAGCATATGTCATTATGCAAAGATGAGGTCCAAAGAACACAGCTTTTCACATTACCAAGGAGCATAGCCTCCTATTACAAGGTGAAAAATTGTTGATTAGAGTGCAAAAATGCACTCAATGAAACGAACAATGGAAGTAGCCAGATACATGGTGATGATATAAAAGTGGTGTGGGCACTTGGATAATAATAGATATCCATCATCAATGCAGGTTAATTTTTTGCATAATCCTTGTGACCAGGCAGTTAAAGAACACTTCTGAATGGGTTCCAGATAACCGTATGCATGCTCTATTTGCTAACAACTAGGATGATAATATGGTCTACATTCTTAGAATGAGCCCCTGCTATGCACCATCCATCATGAGCATTGTTTTATGTGCAAGACATTGAGATAACTTGCTATCTACATCAATTTGACTACTCTTGCATGATAGTGTACAACCTTAGAAGCAAGGTTATAAATCTCGTGGGACGGGGATGTCTCGGATTTTTAATGAAACGGGATGTGCCGGCATTCCGCTCTGTCCCGACACTCGGGATAGGGGATGTCCCAAGGCATCCCGATTGGGACGCAGGAATACTGGTGGGACGTCCTGTCCCAACACATGGGATGGTACCCCGTTCTGGTGTTCCATAAGATGTCCCACCGGGACCTGAATCCTTGCTCAGAGTGAGATTACTTAAGCACATACTCATTGTATAGTGTGACACAAAATCTTGCAAGTTAGTCTCTCAGCTCCACCTTGTGATGTAATGCCAATGAAAGCTACTGTGCAGGTTGAGGAAGGGACATGAACAAGAACAATATATGATATGTATGGCCAATCCATTGATGACATCGATAACAAAATATATGTATATGGTACAAGGCAATGTAGTCACCAAGATGGCAACCTAAAACACAGAATTTATAGATCATGTATTGAAATATACTGCAGATATACAGTATTATAAATACTAAATAGCACATACAAACAACTACTAGATATTACGCTGGATCCAAAAAGTTTGCGGTGGACAAGGGATGAGTAGTCTGTGGCTTCAAAAGCAAATAAAACCACATTCAAAACCAACTACGGATCCATTTAGCAGTATCTGAACTAAATAAATGTCTGATCAAATCTACTCATTTAGCAATAGTTGAACTAAATCAGCCTGAAATTTTGCTTTGGGTGTGTGAGAATCATATCGAGTCTTCTTAAAGCAAGAAATCTACCTAGATAGCTTGCATCTCATTAAAAAATGCACATGGGTTTTCTTTTAATTTGGGAAGCAAAACAAAAAAGACTAAAGAAAAATAACATAGTAAGATGATGACAAAAGTCCTAACCATCAAACAAATTGCAATTCAAAGAGGGGTGAGAGAAGCCTACACTTGTGTAGGTCTGCCATGTGGTAGTTTAAAATGAAAAATGCTCTCTCCAGGTAAAGGTGATAGGTCTGAAAGGTTACTTCCTGTCTTCCCATTTCTCCTTCCTATGTCTACTCTTTTGCAAAGTGCACACCCTAACCTCTGGCTCTGCCTCTTCATTCCCTCCATGACACCCACCAACTCCCCCTTGCCATCTATGAGAGTAGCCTCATCTTCCTCTCCACTTCTGTCCTCTACAATGCCCTTAGCGGTTGCATTTGTTGCTCAACCCATCATTTTCACTTTCATCAACTATTGCCTAGCCTCCACGCACCACTACCTTGCCCTCTATAATGACGGCATTGATGCTCTTCAATTCCTTAATGCTGATGGGCAATGAGGTCAACTCTGCCTATGACCTCTCTAACTATTTTCTCATTGAGGCAAACACCAGCAGAAACAGCATCAGCGGCAGTGGCAGCAGCAGAAATAGTGGAGACGGTGAGCATGGTGGGATTGGTGAAGAATCAAATGTTATATAAGGAAATGCAGACCTTCCATCAGTAGATCACCGGCACACAAAAACTCTATCCACTGGAATCCTGCAGCTACTTTGTCTTCTCCATCGTCTCCTATTATTTGGCCAGGTCAATATTATCTTTACTTGCTAGATAGTTTCTTAGCCCAACGTGATTCCTACTGCAAGTTTGAGATTGTTGCCTTTCTTTAAGCATTGGAAGAAAAAGACAAATGTTGGGATCAAGTCATCAAGGGAGATCGAGGTAAGCAAGGGTGCGGGCATGAAAGGACAAACAACAACACTGGCATTGATTCATCAAAGGAGGTTGTTGCATAGTTATTGAAAAGATCAACAGGTGCGACCATGGATGGAATGATGCCAACTTCTGCATTGAGTTGTCGAAGGAGGTTAAGATGAGCAGGTGTTTGAGGCCATTTTGGATTTGATTTAATTGAACCATCAATGTGCTGATCGGATGCTAGGATCCATCACCCTATATCACTACACGAGTCCATCCGATGCATACCATGCCATATTGTCAAACGATTTATTCCATGTCATTTGAGGCACATCCCAAAGGTGCTATGATGGGATCTATCAAATGTGCTACCATCCAATCATTAATGAATGTGATTTTAACAAGGGAGAGGAACCATATATATGCGGCATGCACCAATTTATCATGCCTGTTCTAGCTTCATAAGCTACTGCAGCACACTATGTTTGCCTCACATCATATTGGTAGGCTATCTTCAGTATTAATTATATTGGTCCATACCCAAATATAGAGAACCACACTTAACCACATCCCGATAAATCATCAAATATTGGATTTGGCCTTTGGCTTCCAATGCCTAATTTTTTAGGCCAAGCATTGAGGGCAAGGTCCGCTGAACCGGTACCGGGACTCGTACCGGTCGGCGGGCGGTATGGTATGGTACGGTCTGTACCATACCGGCATGTGTACCGACATGCCAAATTAAAAAAAAAAAATCTTTCTCCCCCCTCTCACCGAACCGACCTCGAACCGATCCGAACCGGGCCGAACCGAGCTGAACCGAGCCCGAACTGACCCGAACCGGGCGGTTCGTACTGGTACTACCGGTATGGAAAATTTTTTTATTTTTTTTTCAACGGTCCGGTGTGCAGACCATTTTTTGGTGGCGAACCGTACTGGCTCTTGGCTAGTATGGTACGGTACGGGACGGTACCGCGAACCATGATTGAGGGAAATAGTCGCAAGGCAAGCTGAAAAAAGGAAGAAGAACAATGTAAAGTTCTTGCCATCTTTCCTCTATCCTAATCCAATATTTTGTCTAACTCCTTCACACTCTTTGCATGACCTCTCAAACTACCATAAAGAGACATTTAGACTTTCTCCCTCTTATCATGCACCCTCAAGTTCTTGTGGCCCCATGACCAAGTCAGCATGCTCCCCACTCACCCTCCAGACTCTCAAAAACTAACCCATTTATCATCCCTCAACTCTCTTCCTCCCAACTATAATATACTCTCAAGTCTCAACAGAGATAGTGAGGACTCCAATACACCATGACTTCTACCTTTCTCTTCTCCTCCCACCAATCTCTCTCTCATTTTGTCTTTCCACCTCTTCCTTACCTACTAAAGGTGTGCCTTACATTCTTTAGAGCTATGACTTTTTATCTTGAGCTACAGGTCATAAATCTATAGTGCTGTGGCTCTTTATCTCGAGCTGCATTTCATATATTTACAGAGCTATGGCTGTGGCTCCTTTACATGTTGAGCTACAGTTCATATATTTACAGAGCTATGGCTTGTTATTTTAAGCTATGGTTCATGGATCTAAAAGGTACAGCCATTTTCCATTCAAGAAATGGCTAATAGAACCAAGGTTCATGGTACCGGTACCGAGAGCCGTATCGGCGGGTGGCCGGTATGGTACTGTACGGTCCGTACCGTACCGGCAGGTGTACCGATCCATTTTTTAATATAAAAACATTCTCTCCCCTCCCAAAAATGCATTTAAAACATAAAAAGGACCTAAATCGGGCTGAACCGAGCCCGTACCGAGCCGAACCGACCGGTTCGTACCGGTACGGTACGGTACCCGGTACGAAAATCAATTTTTTTTTTTTTATTTTTTTAACGGTCCAGATGCCGGACCGTTTTAATGGACTGAACCGTACCGGCTAGCTACCGGTACGGTACACCCCGTACTAGGCGGTACGGGACGGTACCGCGATCCCTAAATAGAACCGTGGTTCTCTGCCTAGAGCAGTTATTGTGTGCCCCTATGTTTCCGTGGCTCATTTTCTCCTGTTCCACCTTAATGGTGTTAATATTTTCAAAATAAAAATAATAAAAACTTCCTCACCATTAACCAACCATTGTAGTGGTTGGTTGCTGGTGGCTTTTCCAAATGGACACGAGCTCAAATCACGGCTCACTTTTGTCAAGTTGGAATGTTTTGATGGTGGAAACTTTTTGAGATGGCAAAAGAAGATGCACGTCCCCCTTACAACTCTCAAAGTTGTCTATGTCCTTAACACACCAAGACCAGAAGAGAATGAGGACAAAACTATGGCAAAAGCTCATACCAAACAGAAGTGAGATAATAATAACAACATATGCAAAAATTATTGGATGCGTAATGTATTCTATGACTTGTACTGACATTGCTTTTGCTATTGGAAAATTAAGCAGATGTACAAAGTAATCCAAATACTTTATATTAGCATGCTATATATAGAAATTTAAAATATTTAAAAGAAAACTACGAACTATGGTATTAATTATACTGGATATTTACGAATGCCGGTTGGATTACAAATAAAGAAGATCATGCTTCAACAAGCGGATGGACTTTCATACTTGGTGGGGGTGCAATTTCTTAGGGATCAAAGAAGCAAACATGTATAGCAAACTCCATTATGGCAGCAGAGTTTATTGCTCTAGCCTCAGTAAGGCATAGCTAAGTAAGAATTAATTACAAATGGAGTGTCACTATTGACTTTGTAAGATTAAGTCAAAATTTAGCAGATCCATTAACAAAGGGACTTGCCGGTGATTTGGTGTTTAAAACATCAAAAGGGATGGGACTCAAGCCCATATTTCAAGATCACCAATGATGGAATCTCAACTCAATGCTTGATGCAGCATCAACTTTTGAGCTCAATGAGACAAAGTACATCATAACAATAATTGCAAGCATTATAATTTTAATACCATCCTAATGTAAAAGTACTTGGTACCTGTAATGTATAAAGCGAAGGATGAGCTAAATACTCTTAATAGACTTGTAACATAATTTTGTTGAAGTGCTTTAGTTACGAGGGCACTTCTGATAGAGTCTACCTACATGAGTGTGGAGTGAGGCTGCTTCTCGGAACTATAGGCTTGGCACTTAAAGTACTCATGAAAAGGATATAGATGCAAGGCCATAAAAGTGTCAGCTTATATTGAGCATTCAACAGTGCAAGAATTTTGTGTGTGAAGATATGTTTAGCTAGTCAAAACAAAATCGCTGGCTCAAAGACTAGTCTACCATGCCATTCTGACTAGCTTTAACTTATCCTTACTAAGTGAAGATTCAAATCATAAGATATTTTTATTTATGTACAAGATTCTAGAATTATTGTTGCTCTAATAAAAGTAACTTATTTAGCAAATGGCGGGGATTGTTAGATATTTTCAAAATAATAAAGAAATAAGGTTTTGTTTTCCCTCACCACGAGCCAACCATTATAGTGTTTGGTTGTTAGTGGCTTTTCTGAATGGACACAAGTTCAAATCATGGCTTCTAGTATTTTGAAAACATGAACTGCCTTTTGGATTTGAAACAGGAGCTTTATTTTGAAAAGATGTGCTGAGGTGAATGCATGCCAAAGGCTTGTGGCAGTGCTACACATCTTGCAGCCATCCTTATTGTCCAACTTTCTTTCTTTCCCCTTTGCTCCAACATGTTTTTTCTGATGTTGCATATTATACTCAAGAAGCATTCCAACAATTTGTGGCCAAATCTCATCCCACACCATTCATTATAGGATTCATAAGGACACTGACATGTCAGAGAGGTTCAATTGAATTATCAATTATATATGAACATGGGAACAAAGATGCATGTGTATAAGCGCATATCTATATTCATATCCCAAAAGAGGCCATCCCTGAATGTCAATGCATGCAGATGAAAGTTCATCAAAATGCAATGTGAAAAATTAATAAACATGCACCAAGAATACCCCTAATACCTGCTGGATTGAACCAAGCCAGCATTTAAGTCCATTGGTCCAGAATTGAAATCCATTGAACTAGCCTAAAACCAAAGATTAAGATGGGTTTGAGCCATAACATAAAGGTATATATAAGGTGAACTAAAGTTTTGCTGTATATGAAATAGGCTTAGGATCCCTCGTAATCATGGATGCAGAAGCGAGCCTAGGCATGTTAACCGGGCTTAGATACTGACTGAAAGAAGGCCCAGTTCATGAAAATGTGCCTTAATACAAATATGTGAAACCAAAGTCCTTGAATTAACCAGTTCGGCAAGGGCTAGCTTAAATGTTCTCATTAATTTTTTAATCTCTCTCTTTTATTACAAGCCTTGTGCAAGGGGTTTTCCTTGCTGAATCATTGACCCAGCACAAAGATAGATCTCCTGCTTCTCTTTTTGTAAATGTATCCAGTTGGCTCTCGTTCTTCATGGTTCAGTTGGCTATTATGCCTTCAAAAGCCCATTGGATCGTGTCTATATGAGCCACATTTCATTGATCATAAGGTCTGTTGGATTTTCAGCTTCAAAAACCAAGTCTTGCTTTCCATGGAATTTGTTGGCTGTGCTTTGCTTCTCATAGGCTCTTTCTGGAACTTCATACATCATCAGCAGTCATGCTCTTACCATGGTTGTTTGTGGGAAATTAGTTCCCTAAATGATTCCTTAGGTAGGTGAAGCTTCCAATAGAGCCCTTGTATGATGAATGGAGCTTGAGGTGAATGTTGTTGGTTTGCTTTCCATTGCCAGACATCATGACCAACCAGCACTTGTCTTCACACATTATCAGGTGACAGATTTTGAACTTCATGACAAATTCAGGCTTTATGGGTATCACAGAAGAGTCATGTGATGTTAGATTGGTGCTCCATCAATCTGATGAAACCTGATTTGTAGCATTCATTAAACTCAAATTCAATGGAGATCCGATGATCGAGGTGTCAGTGGAGGCTGCTAACCTGCTAACCCGATCCAAAACTGACCTGAAACATTAGATTTGGGTATGAAAAAGGAACCCAATAAGCTATTTGGTTTGGTTTGGATTTCAAAATTAAGCCCAAAGTCTTACCGGATCAGGTTGGTTTTGGGTAGATACATACTCAAAAACCCAACCCAAAACCCCCTGATTAAACGTCTACCTTCAAACACAAATTGTAATCCATCTTGTTCCACCAAATTCCCAACTATGTGATTTGTGGTTGTCATTTTACAATATACTTGTTACAATTTAATGTTTATACCAAGCTTGATTTTTTATAGATTTATTTTCACTCTTAAAATCTTATGATTGGATGGATGCTTAGGTAAGAAAGGTAATAGTTGAAATGTTGAATAGATATCCTCTTCAGATATATAGAAAAATGTTTAATGGTTCATGATGTAGCATTTTTGATGCATCAAATAATTTGAAGAAATGGTCAAACGTGTGAGAAAATACATGACTGGATATTTTTTAAGTTAAGATATCAATATGGCCAAACCCAAACTGAAAATGAATGGCTTGTAGACAGCCAGCATTCACCCCATGGGAAAGACCAAAGTGGTTTTAGTAGCTACTCCCTAGGATTTCACATTCCAAGATGAAGGGCCTGGACTTGCTGCATTACATGTACCGCATCCTTCAATTTTACAGGGCTTCAAGTGCACTTGGGATCAACCAACAATAAGATACCCAACATTGGTACCCATTCAAAACCATACTTTTGGCATCATATAGTCTGAGACTGAAAAAGGTGGGAGTCAACTGATGGAGAATCCCTATTGTCAGTTTACCATCGATAACATAATACTTGGCATCAGATACCTCCCAACAACACAGCCTTGACCATCGGAAGGGTCCCACTAGTTAAGTTTTACTCAACTTTCATGAGAGTTAAGCAATTGTTCACTAATCCCTTTAGTCTCATGTTAGATACTTGAGCTCCAGGTAACTCCTAAAGGCCCTATATAAACTCCTTAGCCTCTAGGACCAGAATCTATCAAAAAATCATTGAATGTTAGTAAAAGGAGCTTTGAGCCTTTGCAAGTGCATACTTTGAGAGACTAAGATTTTCCCATACCGCTGAAGAGCATGATTTCTAATCTTTTGTAATCCTAGACGGTGCAGACGACTCAATGGGGCTGATGGGAGATATTTGGTCAAGGGATTATCACATCAGGGAAGATATTTAATCTCTTTTCCTCTCTTCTTTAGTTTAGCATAATTTTCATTTTCTTCTAGAATGGTTTACTTTCGCATATTAGCTTGCAAAATTCTCAATTAGCATCACTGCAATTACTACTTTCATTTTTAGTATAGATTTAGTCTTCTCTACCTACCAAACCTAATTTAGTTTTAATTATCTTTTCCAAATCACTTTGCAACCCCTTGGATGGGTACGTCAATGTCCTAGAGAGTAGGGGTGGTAATTGGATCAGAAAAAGGTCGAGCTAGAAAAATCTAAACCAAAATCCGACCTGTTTATTAAACATATCAAGTTTCGAAACCTGAACTTGCCCTATTTAACAAACAGGTTACCCAACTCAAATCCAAGTCACCCAACCTAGTTTAAAAAAAAGGAAGAGGAATTTCCAGAGAAGGGGTCTTTTGCTCTGCCCATGCTTGTGATCACTTCGATGACCGTGTCCTCACCCTTGGCAACCCCCGCACCAGGTTCCCCAACCTCTCCGACCACCTCAACCCCACCCTTGCCGCCTCTCTGCCCCCGTCACTATCAGCTGCCTCTCCACCCTCGCATCTCCACTCCCCCTCATCCCTTACTGCATCATCATCACCATCCTAGCCTTCCCCAATAGACACTGCTCCTCCGACCAATGAGGCACTACTTCCCTGTCACCAATGGGGCCTCTCAAAGGCCAACAGGTCTCTAGAAGTTCTTGAAGGCTCATCCTTGATGGGGCATCATCGTCTCTAGAAGTTCTTGAAGGCCAACAGGTCCATTAGAGACTTCGAGAGGTTTGTAAAAGTTCTCTGGCTAACAAGTCTCTAGAAGTTCTCGATGGGGCACTGCTCCTCTAAGGTCGGGCCAATGGGGTATTAGTCCTCCGACCAGATCTCAAGCCCTCTCTAGCCTAGTTTTTGCTATCCCTCTAGTACCCTAAGCAAGAGAAATAAAAGATGAGAACATGAAAGATGGACATGAAAGAGTCAAAGGCTCTCGAAAGCCATAGCGTGACTCCTGAGTTGTGGACCATGTGCGCTTGAATTTCAATTTTTAAATGGGTTTAGGGGCGTGACAGGTTTAGGTGGGCTTCAAAGAATTTAGGTGGGCTTTAGAGGGTTTAGATGGATACTTGAATTCTGATCGGATTCATTTACTAAACAGGTTAAACAAGTCAGAAAATAAAAACCCAAACCCAATCCAAATAATTAAATAGGTTAAACAAGTTGACCCATTTATGATCCGAATCCATTTAGGCTAAACCCAAATTTGCTCAAGACAGGTTAACGTGGGTCAAGTTGGTGGGTCATGACATATTTTGCCAACCCTACTAGAAAGGCTAGGGCCACCACTATGGAGCAAATATTCCACTATAATCAAAAGGGATGGAATACAAGAACGAAGCTGCCTTTGCACAAATTCTAACCCCAATACACCCCTATTTCACCTGCCTTCCTTAAAAAAAGAGGCAACAGAAGATTGCCTAACTACTTTAAAGATTGGTTGACAGGTTGAGTACTTTTTCTTTCCCCTCGTAAAGTGAAAAGTGTGTACCTATTGTTGGCATGAAATTTCAGATGTGCCTCCTCAATATTTATTAAGGCCAACAAAATTAACCCACCTATCTACCATCAAATAAAAGTGAATGCATCATGATAGAAGCGTAAACATGCAAATTTAGACATCTAGAGGGGCATATATGCAGTTTCTATTTTTTAAGGGTAAATATGCCAAAAAGGGAATTTTTGAGGACACCGAAGCAAAATTTCCTTTTCTTTTATTGTTTCAGAATTGATAACTAAAAGGTACAAAATGAAACTAGAAATGGACAATTTAGACAATTGACCAAGTTTCACTATATATAGTAGAAACTAAGAATGATAAGTTAAATGCCGTAGCTTAAATTAACCTATGGCTCATGATAATAGAATAATCATAGCATATTCATGTGAATAATTCCATTGAAAGAAAACACATAAATTCCAGTAACTTATTCACTTCAAACTCTGATGACCTTAACTTTCCAAAATATATATTGCAAATGGGAAGGAACATGAAATCATTGAAGTATCTTTAAACCAGTTTGTGGGTATTTTTCTCTCTGCACACTAAACAAACAAATATGCTTAATAACTTATATCTCCTATTCAGCATTCAATAAAATGATAGCTTTTGTGCCTCACTTAAGATAGTTTCTGTGAACTCTCAAAATTGATGGAAAATAATCTCTAGCTCATCTTAAACAGAGCTAATACATGAGCCAAAATGAAAAAGTGATATTGTTAGCAAAGGTGATATCTTGGTCTATAATCCTTCTCAACAATTAAATCAATTTCGGATGATAAAGAATAAATTGTCCAGCAGATTCTGTTCACAAGTTTAACTGTTTTGCAGTCTGTCAACATTAACTATGTCGTGTTATTATGATTACTCAGTGTTAGAAGTTACTAGTTAGTGTGTTGGTGACTATTTTGTTCTTGCTTATTATATTTAAATGGAGTGCCTGATAAGAGCATTTATGTAACTTATCTTTCTCCTAATTAATATAAATAAGGCAGTCCATGTGGGAGATTAATTATTTTTTCACACTTTTCAACATGGTATTAGAGCAACCCTAAACACTCTCTCTCCTCCTTGCCTCTGCTTCTTTGCGTTGCTGCCTCTACTTCTTCACACTAACTACTGAAGAGAAAAAATAAAAAAAAGAGAAGCTCCCACCCGATTGGGCCTCCTACCCAATTGAGACTCACATGCAGAAGAAGAGAAGCCTTGCTTCGTTTGTGTTGCTCCCTTCTTCCTTCCCATCCGCTCTCGAGATCGAACGGAGCCCTAGCCCCCGCTTTCTTGATAGAAGAGGACCACTCCTAGCCGACCGATGGAAAAGGACTGCATCTCCCCACTTTTTTGCTGAAGATGTTGCCTCCTCCATCATCTATCACCATCGATGGAGCCATTGGCTTCGTCTATTGCTGTCCCCGCCGATGCAAAGAAGAGAAGCCCTCACCCGATTGGGCCTCCTACCCGATTGAGACTCACATGCGGAGGAAGAGAAGCCTTGCTTCATTTGTGTTGCTCCCTTCTTCCTTCCCATCTGCTCTGGAGATCGAACGGAGCCCTAGCCCCTGCTTTCTTGATAGAAGAGGACCACTCCCAGCCGACCGATGGAAGAGGACTGCATCTCCCCACTTTTTTGCTGAAGCTATTGCCTCCATCATCTATCACCATCGACGGAGCCGTTGGCTTCATCTGCTGCCGTCCCCGTCGATGCCGTCATCACAAGATCCATAGTGAGAGCGATAGGAGCTCCACTACTACTGTGCCACCCCCTCTACCAACCATCATCGCCCTCATCTTATTTTGGGCGTTCGCTCATCCCCAACCAACTGTTGTAGTCCTCCTTTTATTATGGATGCCCCACCCCTCTGATTTTTAGAGCCCTAGATTCTCCTGCTTACCACGAATCACGACAATTTCTGGAGCCCTTTTCTCCAGCGAGCCCTGCTCGAGGTCTTCTCGTCCCATCGACTGCAGCTCTTGTCGTCCCCTGCTGAGGAAAGAGCAACGATCCCTCCCCTCCTACGACTACAACTCTCATCATCCTGTCAGGTCTTGTCATCCTGATTGCAATTGTGGTTCTCATCGTCCCAACAGTAACTGCGACTATGGCTCTCATTGCCCTACCATTGTCCAAGCCTTGCTTGCCTACCATCTGCTAGGATCCCCATTGAGCAACAATTGCGACCGTGATCCCGGGCATCTTGACCGTGTTTGAGCCATGCCTACAAGTGATGACTTCCCTTTTGTTCCTTCACGTCAGCAAAGAGAAGGTGTCAATGTAGTCGCCTGCCCTTGCTTGATCGATTAATCAATCAGCCTTGCTCCACCAAGCCCTAATCAAAGTTAGATTTCTTTATCAAAGTTTCCCCTTTTTTTTGGTAGCTGTTTGGGCTGCTTTCTCCCTGATTTTTGGATATTCTGAAGATTTGTTGCATCATGGGTGCTGCTACTCTATTAATTTCAAATGGATATCAAACAATCTTCTATTTCCACGTTCGATGAAGTCCTCAAGAACTTGATCGGCACCACTGTCAAGTTAAATGGTACTAATTATCTTATATGGGCTTAATCTTATAAAGTCTTCTTGGATGCTCAATAAAAACTTGAGCATATCATGTCCAGACCACCAACAGTTACTGATCCCTCTTATAAAGGATGACTCAATGATGATTATTGTATACGTGCATGATTGATAAATAGTATGGAGACTTCTATTTCTCCCAGTATTGTATTTCTCGACTCTGCCAAAAAAACTGAGATTCGCTACGTGATTTGTATGAAAATAAAAAGAACATCTCTCGAGTTTTTGGACTTTATGATTAACCTTTTTCGTTGACTAAAGGTAATAAAACTGTTATTGATTACCATGCGAAACTCTATTCAGTTATTGATGGACTTGATGTTCATCAACCTCTTGTTGTGGATATACAACAACTAAAGGAATATCGTGAAGGCTTAGTTGTCACAAAAGTTTTATCAGGTCTACGTCCAAAGTTGGCCAATCATATGCGTGGCCTTATCCTTGGTGCCAACTTAGTTCCATCTTTAACTTTTAATTGTCCTCCGAGTTTCTATGAGTATATCCACTCCTACTCCTGAGACTGTGGCCTTCACTACCAGCACTCATGGTCATGGTTGTGGATGTGCCGAGCATGGCCATGGTCGTGGTCAGTCTTCTTCTGATAAAGGCATGTGCACATGCTCTTATTGTGGATGCAACAATCATAATGTGAATTGTTGCTAGGAGAAACATGATAAGCCAAATTAGACTCAATTGACCTCGACTACCAGGCTTGATTCTTCTACACAGAATAGTGCTGCCTCCTCTGGTTTTGTTTAGATTTTCCAAGCCCAGTATGAGCGCTTCCTCCAATCTCAAGGGGTGACGTCTACTTCTACTGCTACTCATGTGGTTGCTTCAAGTACTGTGCTTTTGTTACTCCCTCCGGTAGTCCATGGATTCTAGATTCAAGGACCTCTAACCACAT